>OX465278.1:58454675-59832550 GCA_949987645.1 Tachina grossa | reverse complement strand
CATATTCGACCCCGATACATTTCTTTACATCAGTAAGCATTTTTATTATTTCATTGTCCACCATCTGCATGTGTTATTCCTGAAAGAACTCGCTGCATACCAAATGCAAAGCAGTAATGTATTAAAAAGGCTCCATAAATAATAATTCAATTTAACCCATATCTATAATAAGTTGCATGTGTATTCCGCCTATAAATCTACGAAATTTAAAAAAAAAATATTCAAGTCTTAAATAACAAAATGCAATAGGTACATTTCGAAGAAAAAAATGAAAATGTTTTTAATATATTCTCCATTATAAAATCGTAGTGCGTGTTTGTTCCTAACGCAGGCTTTCTGGATTTCAATACCCGGTAGGTTTTCGATTTGTTTTTAACCCAACAAGTGACCACAGGGTGGAGTAATTTGGAGTTAAAAAAATAAATTATTGAGGGTACGACAACGTTTGTCGGACTCAGCTAAGACATATACGAGTATAAAGCAGAAGTAATATTTCTTAGTGTATCAAATACGAATTCTTACACACGTCTATGCATCCGTTGAGATTTTATTAAAACAGAAATTAGATTTTTACCAATAATTAAAATATTACAACTTAGTAGATTTCAAGTAGTAAAGGTAATGATATCAAAAAAAAAAAAATAAACGAAAAGTAAACGAAACAAATTCTTTGCAAAAAAAGTTTTTTTTTATAATTTTAAATTTTTTTACTGCTATATTTTATATCAATAATAAAAAAATCAACTTTAAATTAAAATATGCATAAAACAAAATGGAACATTGTTTTATTCCTCTTTAAACTTATGTGTATATTATATTGTATATTAAAAACAAAAATCCAAAAACTGCAATTTATTATGAATTTATGTTACATATTTTTTTTATTTATGTTTAATTTTAACTGAAATACCGTAGAAATGTTCTACTTTTATTAATTTATAAGAAGCTTCCTTAAACAGAAAAACTAACGAAACCAATAATAAAAAAATTATACTTAATTTCGATTATATTTTTTGTAATAAATCGTAAGAATACATTTTAAAAATACATAAAGTAAAAAAAATTAAAATACCTTTTTGTTTTATTGATAACTAGTTAAAGTATTTACTATCTTTCCTACAAGACGGAAACTTGAGTATAAAACTTATATGGAAAGCACTCGTATTTTTTTTCTTCGTATTTTTAGACGAGTCGTCTGCCTGACTTGTAGAAACTGCACATTAACTGCTTGGCTCACGATGTCGACACAAAATTTACATTCGCTTATTTATATTCAAAACAAAAAAAAATTTCTTATTTGCTCATTGTAATAAAATGTATTTTCTATGTGTTGTACATTAAACAAAACTTTGTTTTCGCACAAAAAAAAATTAAAAATAATTCTCTTTGACAAAATATAACCGAGCACACGCTTTTATTCAACTGCACTAATTGAAAAAAATTATCATTCATGAAATTCGAACTTCCATCTGTCTAAAACTATCTGGTGAATTATATTTATAGTAGTACAATAGAACCTCACAAATTCGATCCACCACAAATTCGAAACGTCCAAAAATTAGAACCGGTCATTTGATTGTATTGGAGAATCTGAAGTGTTTTTTTTTTTTTTTTTTTTTTTTGTTATTATTTCCACTAGAAAATATTTTTTTCTTCGCTTTAAATTGGAACAATTTCTAATTTCTGGAAGTATATATGTAATAACAATTATTTGTGTGTGAAATTTGATATGCTTGTAAAAATTTGCATCAGTTGATGACAGAAGGTCAGTATAAAGTGTTAATACGTGTGAAAGCTAAAAAAAACCAAACAAACTTAAAAAATACTTTATCTTTCGATACTAAGGTTAAAACATTAAAAATACTTAATGACAAAGATGCAAACGTATTTACTGCAAGTGATGGACGGCTTTCCAAATTTAAAGCCCGTCATGCAATACGGTTTTTAACAATTAATGGTGAAATACTTTCGAGTGATGTTGGTGAGGTCACTCCAATTCCACACAAACACAAATTTATAATGCTGACGAAAGCGGATTATTTTTCCGTTGTCTTCCAGATAAAACAATTGTCTCTTCTTATGAACAAAATGAACAAGGATTTCAAATTCAAAAAGAACGTGCTTCAATTTTATTTATTTATCTTATTATAATTTTATCATTTTCTGTAAAAAAAAAATGGCCAGAACTTCGATATGCCCGAATTTTTTGATTCCGAATTACAGATGGTGTGTGATCGGTATTAAATTTATTCTATAAAACGTTATAAGTATGGACAATAGACCGTATCAGAAAAAAAAAGTTCTCCGTACACCAGCGAATATAAAGTATTGTACCAAGGACATTTCAAAAAAAAAATTTTTTTTTCTTTTTTTTGCCGAAAGTAGTTTAGTTTAGTTTTTTCGTTATATCTTCCATATTTACAATCCGATCATAAATTTTGATATAGCGATTTTTTTGTCTCAGAGAGGCCAATATATTTGCTCTGAGGTCCATTGACCTCAAGTGTACCGTTCTGGTACTTACCCTCCAAATCTCATTTCGTACCACTCTAATGTTAGAAATTTGTAACTCGCAAAAAATTATAAAACTTTTGCTAAGATAGTATTTCGATAATTACAGCACAACTATTTAAAAAATGCTTTTATAAATTCATTGTTGCAGACCGTAGGGGCCACCTTTTTAAATTTGTCAAGCTTCAGTATTTACATTCCGATATTAAAGTATAATATATCGATGAGTTAGTCTGTGGCAGACCAATTTTTTCTTAATTCAAAAGTCTTTGACCTCAAGTAACCTTCAATCATATCTAAAATTATACAACAAGGAATAAGCAACCAAAAGCAAAGTAAAATAATAGAAATTTTATTTTATTTATTTATTTATCGATCATATCTCGACGTGATTCAAGTTGGCTATATTTTTGACCTCTTGAGTTTAGAAAAAATGTGGCCAATGCGTTGGTCGTCGGTGACCGCCATGGCAGATTCATGTACTACATGAACAAAACGATCGGTGTTTTGAGAATTAGATGGAGAAGCTGTGAAAATAATTAGGTTTAGCAAAGAAAACTATGAAATGAAGATATTTTTCTTACGCTTACCTGGTAATTCGATTACATCTTGCGAGCATTGTAATGCTTCCAGATGTTCTTGGGTATAGAACTGCAAGCATGGCGGCTCTGTAAATTCGAATTTATTCCAATTGATCTTATCGAAGTATGAGTCACTTAAGAAGTTTATAAAATTAACAACTTGTGGACCGAACATTTGACCAATACATCCAGTTGCATCATTACGGGCTAATAAAATTTTAGTATAGCTATTTAAACGCACTATCGCATCTTCGTCTGTTATCATCGATAACCAAACATTCTCAGGATGTACGAGTGATTTTGGATAACAGGAGGCAGGGTCTGTTGAACGTCATCCGGTTTTATTGTACTTGTTTTAATTGGAACAATACTTTATATTCGCTGGTGTACGGGGCACTTTTTTTTTGTTGCCTGTTGGGCGATACGCTCTAATGGACAATCTTCAAAATATCTATATGCAGTCTCGGCCTAGAAATAATTTCCTTTTTTAAAGTTATACATTTCATAAATTACAATTATTTTTTTAAGTACATTAAGGTTTTCAATTAAAATTTACACTGTGCTCGAATTTGACACTTTTTATTTTTAACAAGCTAAACACCTTATTGGCAAAGAGTACGCTGAATTCAGTCGTGCTAGTTTTTATTAAAGTTAGAGCTCGTGTTCGCGATTTAAAGTTAAAATATTGAAGTATCATAAAACAATATTTTGTATACTTTTAGGATCACTTTGAAGGTAATTATTTTCTTTAATAATTATTTTAAGGAAGCTGGAAGTGTTTTTCGCATGTTTTTAACAAGGTAAGGAAGGGACTTTACATTAAGCATTTTTCATAAATTTTGTTGCACGAAACTTTTTCTATTTGCTATCTGAAAGCGCTATAAGAGGATTTTATATAAAAAATGACGTAGAAAGAGGTAATGCATTGGCCACTTTCTCACAGTAAGCCAAATCAATGCGAAAGCAAATGTATTGCGTTACCACTAACTTTGATGCTTTTAGTGCACTTTTATTGCATTACAATGCAAGTAATGCATTTATATTGCCATGGCATTAAAAGAAAATTCATTTGCAGTCTTTCAATCAAATTGTGTTGTTCAATAGGTCATTATTTTTCTCATCCCAACTAAATACCGATCGATAGGCATTTAAAAAATTCAGAGTACATTTAAAAGTTATCGAAATAGGTATTAAGAATGGTATCTATTCTGGAATTTACGTCGACATGGTGAAAGTTACATGAAAAACAAAACTGCGAATTGTAAAAAAATTATTTTTGTTTATCTTACAAAATTAACTGCTTTCAAAAGAAAAACGCGTTGAAATTCTCACGTTCATTTCAAAAGTTTCCCTTTTTCGACGCATTTTCCAGATTTTCAAAAATTCACATTAAAGGTATTCACATCAGTTTCTTTCTTGTTGGAAAAATTAAAAAATTTAATTTTTTCCCGTGTTTGTTGTAAAAAAATTACATTTTTCCAACAAATCTGTTTTTTTTTAACTTGGTTCAACAAGTTAATTTTATTGTATATTGATTTTTTACATTATCTTAATATAAAACTCTGCAGAATTAGGAAGAAAACAATACAATAAAAATTTTAGGACATACTTAAAGCTAAAATTTTGTATCAGTTAAAAAATATCTATCTAAGACACTTGCAGATTTTACAAATGCTTACGAGCTCTTTCCGGGAGGTCTGTAAACGCCCACAACAACAGCATGATCACGTTCATAGGGTTCAAGTGTAATCTGTTCCTGGGGTTTCAGTTTATCGGCCTGCATCTTTTTAACTTCAGCTGCAAATACAGCTTCTGGCTGAGCTGTTGAATCAATACACGACGCTTTGATAGAAATAACGAAATGGCCACCGTTTTTCAGGAAATGTTGAGCATTAAGAGCAACAATACGACCTTGATCGGGTTGGGCAACATCAGCGAAAATTGTGTCAACCATGCCAACTAACATACGGTATTTGTGCGGATGGCGAGCATCTTCGATAATCGGAATAATATTTGTTCGTTTTTTCGCTACATTTATTAAATCACGACCAGATCGATGTGAGAATTCAACGGCATAAACTAAGCCTTCGGGACCCACAATATCCGAGACATGAGAGACTGTTGTACCAGAAGCGGCACCCAAGTACAATACTTTTGAACCAGGAGGCATATGTACTTTGTCAACACCGCCCAAAATGGCGGCCGCCAGTTTAGAACGGAAAGGATTCCATACTCTATATTCAACTTTTTCACCATTTGTTTCTACTGAAATCCGCTTTTCTCCATACACTTCGGATCCAGGTACGAAATTGAGGGTAACCAAAGCATCTTCTTTGCCACGGGCAATGAAAACACCTTCATGACGATGGGGTTCAATTACGACTGTTTTGCCACCTTTGAAGCCGCCACCACCGCCTCCGCGGCCACCACCACCTCTTCCACCACGGCCGCCGCCACCACCTCTTCCACCAAATCCACCACGACCACCTCCTCCACCACGACCCCCACCGCCACCGCGACCACCCCCTCTTCTATCACCAAAGCCTCCACGGCCACCACCTCGATCACCGCCTCCACGACCACCACCTCGATCGCCGCCTCCACGACCACCACCCCCACGGCCACCACCACCGCCACCACCTCTTGGTGAGAATCCTGGTTTACCCATATTCAATTTTTGTTAACAATTTATTTAATGAAAAAAATACTTTTACACGACTACACGCGATTTTATTTTCTTTAGGTTTCACCACGTGCGAGTGACATTAACCGGTAATTAACGTTCTATCAAACCAGTTAACAGCACTGTTTTAAGTTCAACTGAACACAGTTAACAGACGTGTTCATTTTAATAGAAATGGTTACATAGTGTGCACACCTGATGATGCTATATCGTAACTATTAATACAACATAACATAATGTCTATACCAATTATAACATAGTGTCCACACCTAATGATTTTATATCATACCTCGTAAGATGACGCCGGCGGAGCAAATGTCATTTATACATTGATAAGGGGTTTAGACACGCTCAAAATGCTTGCTGAGATTGGTTATAGTATGAGTGAAAATTTGTTAGTATGTGTGACACCAACGATGCTTGATGGTAAATCAAAAAATTTTGATTTTCGGCATGCTTGCTGTCACTTGTTAATGCGTGTATATTGTTACCCCATCAAGCGCGTACAAATTTTCATTATAATTATATTTCCATTATGAACGGTTGACCAAAATATCGGAATTAAAAAACATAAATTTGACTGGTGAAGAAAAAAGAAGTGTTAGAACTTTCTTATTTTGCTTTGTTCTTTTTTTGTAAGCAGTGCTGCCACTATTGCTATTGAATTTCTTTATTTGGACATATTTATAATTTTTTTTTCAACCAAACGAACAGCACAAAATCAAAATAAAAATGAATGCTTGGTGGGGCATCAAGCATGGTAACTTCAAGACGACAAGCACACGTACACGAACTTGACAGCAAGCGTTTTGATCATGTCCAAAGCCCTATTTGTTTAAGGCTGTGATACACTATCATACAGTCGTTCGATCTGTCAAAAAAATCGTGTGTGCTCAAAAAGTATGATAGTGTGGATTAAACTTTGACATGTGTAACAGATTTTTTGACAAGTCTGTCCGATTTCCAAAAGTTTATGAAAATTTTCATAAAATGATAATTTCTTTTAGATCAGAGATGCATTTTGTAAGGCAGTTGATAAGAAAACAGAAAATTCTGCTTCATTTATTTAAAGATAGAGCGATACATTTTGAATATTACATTTTGCGTTATTATTTCTTTAGAAATGCAAAATAATTAAACATAAAAATTATTTTAAATGTCTTGCATTTTTTTTGTGGAATAGTGTGGCACATAAAAGAAATTTTGTTGCGATTTTTTTGGAGTGTGACAGAATTCAATCCGATTTTCCAGTGAATGAATCGTACGATTGTGTATGACATACTACGTTCATACACGCACTATTTGCAAATAAAAATATTCGCAAATAAATTAACTCACTGTTTATACGGCATAGCAAAAGTACACATACTTGGTAGCACTTCTATAGAAAAGTTACTTTTTTGACAAAAAAAATAGTGTAAATGTACAAAATATCAAATAATTATTTGTTTTAATTGTCATTATTTGCTTCTTTTAATGATTTTTGTGCAATATTAATCCATTTGCTGTGTTTTGTTATCAAACATTTGTAAGCGTGGCAACCTCAAGCATTTTATTTGCAAATAGTGCGTTAATCGTGAATAGTTTTCTGAATTAAGGTAGAATTAGTAAAATCGTATCGTGATGTTGCGTGTCAGCTGAAAAAAACCGTACCATATACAATGCATGTTACTAGTTATAAAATATGTGGTGGTAGCACTGCTGACGTAGGAATCTGCAGAAAACAGATTTTTCTGTAGCGAATGTCAAAAACGCCGCATTTAATGCCAGACAAAAATATGTGTTGTGCAAACTGTTACATTTTCTATAACTTGTGCACAAATTTGAACGATACGGCAAGCTGTAAAGTAGAATGATACAATTTTACTAATTCCACCTTTAGTAAGTCGCAATAAAAACAATAATATGGCAACTATTTACAGTTTTATTTGCAAATAAGCCCTGCGTATAAACGTAGTAATAGTGTATCACGGCCTTTAAAGATGATTACCTTACCACTCAACTAGCAATAAATATATCGACATATATTACAGCAGTTGTCAACATAATTTTATTTCTTGTGGAGACAGCTCATTGCAGGTACTTGCAATTTATGTTGCAATAATTGTCAACGCATTTTCGTTAACAATTATTGCAAGCATAAAACGTCAAACTCGATGTTAATTTATGTTCAACTTTTCTGTATTGCATTTAACATTTACAAAGAGTCTACACCTAACATAATATGTAAGATAAGAGCGTCAAATTCAATAGCAGAGAGAATAATGTTACGCGTGGACTTCAAATTAGTGTTATCTCAATCTTATAAGAATTATTATGAGAGCTTTGTTATAAGAAATCTTATAGCAACAATCTGATGATATGAACTATCAAAAAACACACGTACATGAAAAGAAATTGGTATGCATGTGTGAGTGTTTATTCAAATAAATGAAAAACTATGCTTTGGATATAATTTCTGGGATTTTATAAGTTTAAATTTGTTTAATTAACATACCATTTACACATGCCACTATAGTGGCATGCCATTTCGAAAAACTCAATACACTCACGATTTTTCACTAACACACTCAAATTTTTCGCAATGGCAGCCCCAGTGGCAACAAAATTTGCATGCGAGTGAAAATTTGGCAGCTGCATGCCATTGAGGTAGTTTAGACGAGAACAATTTTTAAGCCGCACAATTTTTGTTCTTTTCCAAATTACACGAGACTAATTCATCTGGCACAAAATGTATTCGTATACACAGCTGTGTGTGTGTTAGTGTTTTTAGTATTCATTTAACATTTGCTGTTTTTGAAGTATGTGTATTGGTTTTATGCTGCTAATGCGGGGTTGAAGCTGGTTGAAAAGTTATGCCAACCGCAAAACCACTCTCTTTGCCTCTCTCACCTACAAACTAACATGTTATGCCAGCACAATTATGCCCGTGTAAATCAGCGCATTGAATATCAAAACGAAGAAAAGTGTTACCCTGTTATACATTTGATGCAAATTTATTGGATTACTGTGAAAATTAAATTATTATTTTAGCTTGTTAAATGTGTTATTATGATTTATAACTTGATTTGTGTGTGAAAAACTGGAGTTTGTTAATTATAAAGAACTAATATTATTAAAATAATAATAATAATAATAAGTGTTAATAGTTTCCTCAAGAATGTGCCTTTGTGACGTACTAGGTAACTCTATTCTATAAACAAAGGGAAAAGTAAACATGGAAGCGAGACTGAGCCAGCTCGCTTCGACGACATTTTTTAAATGAAGTGGCAATGGCATGTGTAAACAGCAAAGCAAATGGCAAGAGATTCGACTTTTTCGAACAATTTTTCGTCGATAATACGTACACAACACTGGCATGCCACTAGTGGCATGTGTAATTGCAGTGTAAAACATGAATTAAAGTTTGAGTGAAAAAGTGAAAATAAAATAACTAATTATAGAAAAATAATACAATGTTAACTCGATGAGAATATTCATAAAATGAAATGTTATAATAAAAGTAAATTTACGTTATCCTATTGTGTGAGATCGAGAGAAATATCGGCATTTTATTTTTGTTGTTCTGCCGACGTTCTCTCAAATATTATGTCAGAGTTAATCGCAGTTGTATACGCTATGTTACATAATATTAGTGAAATTGGAAAAATAAGTTGGAAGAAAAGAAAAATAGTTTCTTAAAAACGTGTGTACTAAAATAATTTGTATAGTAATAACTTTATGTAAATAAAAATTTGTTCGATTAACCAGATATTTATAAGTGAATTATGTTCTTCCTATGCACCTTTCCTGTTGACTTTCCCCATATTGTGAGCTACGATTTCCCAAGTAAAGCAATCAGCAATATTGTTCAGTAGTTCTGCCGGCGTTACATGCCGACCACATAGCAATAAACTTGGCAATTATTGCCACGGCAATTGTCAAATTCGATTGCCGACACAAGATATTAGCATGTGCACCGTATGAATGTGTTCAAATATATATTCAGCAACAAATGTTAAAATACATTGCTGAGCAACAATCTCTTAACACATGCTGTCAAATACAAATTATATTAAATTTTTTCAACGTAAAAATAGAAAACAAAAGTTGTTGCAGTTTAAATTATTGTATATTTATATTTGAATTTAACTGAACGTTCTATTTGTAATGTCATACTATAATTGTATTAATAATGCCAGATTGATTGATATTTAATGAATCAACTCTGTGCTGATCTCATATTTGGGTTCATTTTCGTAGTTATGTCAACCCTGAGTTGATGTCGTTTTTGAGTTCTTCGTGTTTTGGTGGCACGAATGTCTTTTTGAATTTTTGGTGGTGCTTGTCGGACATTTTGAATTCGTGTATTCTAATATTTGATTTATTTATGTTAAGAGGCAGAATTAAGTAAGTTATTCCACTTCATTTATGTATGTATAAGAATGTACATTTTGTATTTTATTTAAAACTCTATAGATAATAAAACATCACATCACATTATAAAACGTACAAACGCCAATCGTACATACGTACGTCGTGTTTTAATAAAATTAAGCCGCATTAATTTGTACATCGTTTTGTTATTTCTGCCCGGAATCGTGTTACTGCCGCAACATCTTTTATTATTTAATTAAAACGCCGCCGGTTAAATCCACCAGGGTTTAAATAACCACATACACACATAGTAATGTCACGACAAAGCGAACGACTTAAGGAAAAGAAAATGTCTGAAAACGAAGACAATGATACCGCCGAAGTTGAAAATGCTGAGTCTGGGCAAAGCGGTAGTGAAAGCGAAGAGACGATGATTGGCCAGAAAGCTACTGCCGAGCTAAAGGAGGAAATCCTACAACTAAAGGAATCGGTGAAGATTCTACTGGAGATACATAACGCAACTTTATCCACGCCAGTACAACAGCGAACAGCATCGCATACGTTGCCTAATTCAGCAGCTACACAGCCTGCCGTAGCGAACTACCAAACTGATACACCTATACTGCAAGCATCAACGCCGCCGATGAAACCACAACTTAATTCAAGTGAGTATAACATGCCTTATATCATTTACGGGTCAGGCCATGCCGCACAACAACTTGTGCAAACCACGGGGTCTATGCCCCTATTGTCGTCACAATCAACCACTTATGTGCAACCACAACTCACACAAATGTTTTCAAACACAGCGCCGCTAATGACACCAGTTGTGTCACATAACTATTGGCCGTCATACTCGCGTAATATACCGACCTCTGTTTCTGCGCCACAGGCAGCAGACAGACAAGTATATCGTGAATTACGTAAACTTCATGACTTGCCAACATTCGCCGGACAGCCAGAGCACTGGCCCATGTTCAGTGTAGCGTATAATGAAACAACTAGGAATTATAGTTACACAAATTTAGAAAATTTAATGAGACTTCAGAAAGCTTTAAAAGGCGAAGCTAAAGCAAAGGTTGAAACATTTTTAATTCACCCTGATAGCGTGGGCCAGGTGATGAAAACATTGGAGTTTCATTATGGACGCCCACAAGTGCTCATACGTAGCCAAATTGCCAAAGTCCGAGCCTTTCCACAAATATCTGGAAGGAAAATGTATTAGTTAGTTAATTTTAGCACTATGGTATCTAACCTTACAGTTTTTTTGGAAAATGCAGGTGCAACCCCTCATTTATCGAACCCCACACTGATTGACGAATTGGTTAGCAAATTGCCATCCTCCAAGAAAGAAGACTGGATGAAATATTCTGTTCAAAATCTCGGCCAATATCCCAGTGTACGCCAATTCAGCACATGGCTGCAAGAAGTAGCTACTTACGTCGCACTTGCTACGGAAACTGATGAACACTACAATAAAAAGGACAGAATGAATCCATCGTTTACTATAACAGCCGATCACCGTCTCACCAAATGTTTAGTGTGTCAACAGGACCACAAGTTGTACCAGTGCAATAAATTTAAAGAATTGACAACTGCCGAGAGATGGAAACAAGTAAAAGATAAAAATCTGTGCTTTTGTTGTCTACAAGCTGGTCACAATTTACTTAAGTGCCAAATGAAACGCCAATGTGGTTTGTCCAAGTGTACTAAATACCACAACAGATTACTTCACGAAAATTTTAAGGTTAACAATGGCACAAAAGTAAACAAAAGCAAAACATATGGCGATAACAATAGAGAGTTATTTGGAGATGATAAGAAGGCGATACATTTTGAAAAAGAGAACAGTGTTGTCAATGCAATTGTTGATAATTCTTTTAGTAAAGAAACATTATTTAAATTTTTGCCAGTTAAATTAAAGGGACCAAAGGGCTCCATTGAAATTGTAGCTTTCATAGACGAAGGCTCGAAGATATCACTTCTAGAAGAAAAAGTCGCAATACAGATTGGCTTAAAAGGTGCAACAAGCAACTTGTGTCTCGGTTGGATTGGTGGAAAAACAACAAATGAAGTATCTAAAAAGGTAAATATGGAAATTAGTGGTGTTAATGAAAATGGTACTTGCTTTAATATGAAAAATGTATGGACTACTGAAAATTTGAAATTGCCACCACAAAGCTTACATTTTGAAAACTTTAAAAATAAATTTCCGTTTTTAAGAGAAGTGGAAATTGAAGACTATTTTAATGCTATGCCAAGATTGTTGATTGGGTTACCCCATATAAGACTTGTGCGACCGTTCGACATCATTAATTTAGACGAAAGTTTTGCAGTACATCGAACTAATTTGGGTAATATTTTATTTGGTTCAAACGAAGATGGAACGGGTGCGACTGTGTGCAGGATTGATGTAGACATTTTAGATGAAATTCATCAACAGATTTCAGATTTTTTCACTATGGAAAATTTTGGCGTAAATAATACGAAATTATTAGTATCGCAGGACGATGAAAGGGCAGAGAAAATACTTCAGCGCACTACACGAAAAATAGGTCTTCAGTATGAAACCGGCCTTATATGGAGGCAAGATAACTTTGAATTTTTCGATAGCTACAGTGTTGCCAAGAAACGTTTGCAGTGTTTGGAGTCAAAGATGAGTAAAGATGCAGAGTTGGCCGAGTGGTATAAAACTAAAATTGAAGATTACGTTTCGAAATCATATGCCAGAAAATTATTGCCAGAGGAAGTATCCAGTAATGACCATCGTATATGGTACTTACCGCATTTTGCCATAACAAACCTTAATAAAGGAAATAAACGTCGCCTGGTGTTCGATGCAGCCGCATCTATAAATAATGAATCTTTTAACTCAAGATTGATGAAAGGCCCTTGCAAGTATCAACCCAAGTCGTTAATATCCATACTTTTTAAATTTCGCCAGCGAAGGATCGGCGTTTGTGCGGACATAAAGGAAATGTTCCACCGCGTAAAATTACGGGAACAAGATCAGGTTGCGCAACGATTCCTATGGCGTAATGGTGACCCT
The DNA here is from genome assembly GCA_949987645.1 of Tachina grossa. Lineage (NCBI taxonomy): Eukaryota > Metazoa > Arthropoda > Insecta > Diptera > Tachinidae > Tachina > Tachina grossa. The sequence continues at coordinate 59,819,370 of OX465278.1, read as the reverse complement.
ACAAGGCCACCTGATGTATATGTGATGCAGTTCTCCTTGTTCAGCGCAATACGTGAAAGATTTCAACGCGGGGCAATATGAGGGTACACATCCACGGGCAGCAAATGCTATTGTTAATTGTCACTACGTTGATGACTACGTAGACTCTTTCGACAGCATCGATGAGGCGATTGCTGTGAGTAAAGATATAGTGAAAATTCATCAGCAGACAAATTTCGAGCTAAGGGGATTTGTGTCAAACGCAAAAATGTTTTGCCAAGTTATGAATAATGGCGCACCTGAGGTAAATAAATTATACTCGACAAATTTAAGCAGTGATCGGACATCTGAAAAGATTTTTTTTGGTTACCTGTAGAGGACAATTTTTGTTTTGTTTTGAAATTCAACAAAGTGCCGGAAGCGGTTTTGAACGGTAATCGGAAGCCAACGAAACGAGAAATTTTAAGTCTTACTATGTCCATATTTGATCCTTTTGGATTTTTGGCAAACGTTGTTATAGTATCTAAGGTATTACTGCAGGAATTGTGGAGGCATAAATTAGATTGGAGTTCACCAATCCCGGATGCAGTGTATAAAAAATGGTTTAAATGGTATAAAGAACTTGAGATGGTGGAGCACATTAGAATTCCCAGGTGTTATAGCTCTGCTTTGTGTTATCCCACAACAAGCGTTGATATGCATGTTTTTGTGGACGCCAGTGAGACTGCCTTTGCAGCTGTTGCTTATTGGCGGATAAGCAGTACAAGCGCGGTTGATATTACTTTTATTGCTGGAAAATCAAGATGCGCCCCAATAAAGCCGCTATCAATTCCGCGCCTTGAACTCCAAGCGGCGGTACTTGGTGTAAGACTATGTAGGATGATAATATCAAGCCATGATATTGAGCCAAGGAATGTATGCCTTTGGTCAGACTCCAAGACCGTGATTGAATGGATACGATCAGACGCCAGAGTCTACAAACAATTTGTGGCTCATCGCATATCAGAGATACTGGAATCTTCTGACGTAGGTCAATGGCGATGGGTTCCAGGCTCACAAAATCCAGCAGATGAGGCCACGAGGCTAAGAAAACCGACAACATCGCGCTGGCTTAACGGACCCGAGTTTCTTAAATCGAGCTAAGAGTACTGGCCCAATATACCAGAAGGCATATCAGAAAATTACTGCAAAGTCGAGAGACGATCAAAGTTTATATCTATAGTGAATGACGTATCACTTATTCAATTTAACAGATTTTCAAATTATTATAGACTAGTCAGAGTAATGAGCTGGGTCATACGAGCAGTAAAAGTTTTCAAAACATGTGGCAAAGGAGATAAAAATCCAGTGACAAAATCTCAGTTGTATTTCAGCGCTGCAGAGATAAGGGCATCAGAATTGTTTTTGTGTAAAACAGCTCAACGTGATGGTTTTCCCGATGAATGTCAACAATTACAGCTTAATAAACCTATAACGAAATCAAGTGTCATCTATAAACTTACCCCTTATTTGGGTAACGACGGCTTAATTAGACTTTCCGGACGTATCAGCAAAGCTAACTGTGTTTCACAGTGCACTAGAGAACCTATAATTCTACCGAAAGGACACGAGCAAAGCAATACCACGAAGATTTTAAACACCAAAATCAGGAGTCGGTTTGTGCCGCTATTCGTCTAAAATTTTGGATACCGAGCCTTAGGCGTCTGGTAAGATCCGCCAGAGCGAAATGCCAATTATGTAAAAATATGAGTGCTGTTCCGAAGTGCCCTTTGATGGGCCAACATCCAATTGATCGGCTTTCCCCGTATGTACGGCCGTTTTCGTACACTGGTATTGATTACATGGGTCCGTTTCTGGTGTCTGTTGGGCGTAGGAGTGAAAAGCGTTGGGTGGCCCTCTTCACGTGCTTGACTGTAAGGGCTGTCCATTTAGAAGTTGCTAAAGATTTATCAACGGACGCAGTCATACTATGCATAAGGAATTTTGTGAACCGCAGAGGCTTGCCGGTACGTATGCGTAGTGATAGAGGTACCAATTTCATTGGAGCGAGTAAAGAAAACTTTGTATTTGAGGAAACGAAAATAGCAGATGCATGCAGTCAACGTGGCATTGAATGGTTATTCAACACACCTGCCAACCCAGCAGCTGGTGGCGCGTGGGAACGAATGGTTCAAGCGGTGAAAAGAGTATTAGTTTTTACGCTAAAGGAAAAGTCTCCTCAGGTCGACACTTTTGTTAGCCTGCTAATAGAAGCCGAGAATTTGGTTAATTCGCGACCACTAACACATATTTCGATAGACAGTTCAGACCAAGAGCCTCTTACACCCAATCATTTTTTGATCGGATGCGCAAATACAGTTCAAACGCCGGCTGTGCCTGAAAAGGTCGTCTTAAGAAAACAGTGGCAAATACTGACACAACTAAAACAAACATTCTGGAAGAGATGGGTGTTGGAATACCTCCCAGAGTTGACGCGGCGGTCAAAATGGTATCAGCCCGTGGAACCAATCAAAATGGGCGATGTGGTTGTTGTATGTGATGACAATGAGGCACGTGGACAATGGAAGAAAGGTGTGGTTGAGGAAGTGTTTGTGGCAGCCGATGGACAAGTTCGCTCGGCGGTGGTTAGGACATCAGTGGGCCGGCTAAGAAGACCTGCGTCAAAGTTGGCTGTTCTCGATGTTAGTGGTGGTGAGTCTCCCAGATCGACTCACGGGCGGCGGGATGTTGCAGTTTAAATTATTGTATATTTATATTTGAATTTAACTGAACGTTCTATTTGTAATGTCATACTATAATTGTATTAATAATGCCAGATTGATTGATATTTAATGAATCAACTCTGTGCTGATCTCATATTTGGGTTCATTTTCGTAGTTATGTCAACCCTGAGTTGATGTCGTTTTTGAGTTCTTCGTGTTTTGGTGGCACGAATGTCTTTTTGAATTTTTGGTGGTGCTTGTCGGACATTTTGAATTCGTGTATTCTAATATTTGATTTATTTATGTTAAGAGGCAGAATTAAGTAAGTTATTCCACTTCATTTATGTATGTATAAGAATGTACATTTTGTATTTTATTTACAACTCTATAGATAATAAAACATCACATCACATTATAAAACGTACAAACGCCAATCGTACATACGTACGTCGTGTTTTAATAAAATTAAGCCGCATTAATTTGTACATCGTTTTGTTATTTCTGCCTGGAATCGTGTTACTGCCGTAACATTTGGAATCAAAGTTGCTGCCGCAACAAAAGTTTTAACTGCATAAAAGCAATAAAAGTTCAATTTAAAATTAGAAAATGATAAACTTATTGACAATTTAAGTATTTATGTGAATAAAAAGCAAATATATTTGAATATACGTGCTCGCCACCTCTAAATACATTGTTGAACACAAGCAATTTGACTTCATCATTCTGCCGACGTTATTACTTGTGTTAAGACATATCAAATTGTTCGTGTGGTCGTAGTGTTATTGCTATATTGCCAACATATTTATTGCTAGTCGAGAAGGGAGGTTATATCAGAACGGTACCATAATATTAATATATTGAGTTTATACGAGATGAATTTTAATCATGATATCAATTATACATTCATCATGATATAAATTCGTCAGGTGTGGACACTAGTGTCCTGCACAAGACCATTTATAAGACCTTTCAAGGCGAGAGATTTTTCAAATGCTTTACTACAGCGAAATATTCTAAAGCAAACGCTAAACAATACTGTTGGCAAGACAAACAACTGAAACAAATGTCTTGCAAACAGTGTTGTTTTGCGTTTGTTTTATAATATTTCGCTGTAGTAACATAGGGTCTCCACCTAACATAATATGTAAGATAAGAGCGTCAAATTCAATCGCAGAGAGAATTATGTTACGTCTAGACTTCAAATTAGTGTTATGTCAATCTTATAAGATTTATTATAAGAGCATTGTTATAAGAAATCCTATAACAACAATCTTATGATATGAACTGTCAAAAAACTACACGTACATGAAAATAAATTAGTATGCATGTGTGAGTGTTTATTAAAATAAATGAAAAACAATGTTTTGGACAAAGTTTCTGGGATTTTATATGTTTAATTGATTTATAAATTAAAGTTTGTGGAAAAAAGTAAAAACAAAATGAATAGTTATATAAAATTAATACATGTTAACTCGAAAGAAAGAAGAAAAGTAAAATTACGTTGTCCTGTTGTATGACATGAAGAGATATATCGGCATTTTATTTTTGTAATTCTGCCGACGTTCTCTCAAATATTATATCAGAGTTAGTCGCAGTTGTAGACGCTATGTAAAGCATTTGAAAAATAGCCCATGTCTTCAAAGGTCTTATAAATGGTATTGTGCAGGACTTTAGTGGACACTATGTAATAATTGCGTTCATGTACTCAAAAGTTTTTAAAATTTTTTACTGAACTTTACTGCATTTTAAGCCAATGTCAGATAAAACTTTTGCTTCGCGTTGCGTTGAAGATTCGCTTTGACGTCTAAGATGAAATGTACGTGCTTATATGAAACATGTCACATAAAGAACTTTTAACGCAAAGCGAAGCGAAAAGTTAGGCAACTCTCAACTTTTTGCGAGCCTTGACAATCGTTTGGTATACTTATTTTAATTTGTTTGACCAAACTCGCATGTAAAAATGAAATTTTTATTAAAATGTTGGTAAATTTACATAAAAAACGGGTTCGTGGCATTAGAGTAATCAAATTGTGCTGTGTTTTATACATAAAACCGAATAGTGAAACAAACTGTGAGTGTTGTCAAAGTTTTTATTGTGTCATACACATTGTGCTTCACGATTTTTTTCCCAGAGTTAGGAACGTCACGCAGAGCGTTGAAGTTGTATCTGACACCGCCTTTACTGAATTGCGTTCGTTTACCCAAAATACAGTAAATGAGAACACAAATTGAGAGAGTAAAGTGACAGTTCTTGACTGATTGTTTTGCAACTTTTTACTGCAGAAATTTGTCGTAGTAAAGTTTAGTAAGACAAAAACATATGATTCAAAATGTAAACAAATGGAAAGTAAGCAAATGAAAAGTGTAAAAATTTGAAAAAAGGTTAAATGAAAATCGTGTGTCATTAAAAAAATAATTAATAATTAATTTATAAATCATAATGATAATAGCAGTTAATATATATATTTTGTAACATATTTTGTTAAACATTTTGTTTTGCAATTTATTTTAATTACTCAGAGTTGTAAGACTGTAAAGTATCTGGGTACTTAGTATCGTACTTGCTTTTAAGGTAATCAAAATATAGTCATATAATTTTTAGTAATTTAGCCAACAACAAAACAAGGGAATCAAAAAGAAATTAGTTACAAATATTACATGAGATAAATTACAGAGTTTATTCTTAGATTGTCCGTGTTATAAAAATATTTTATCGAATACCAATAATTAAAAGAGTTGCATAGTCAAAAGGTTATATATTTTTCAACACTGTGTGGAGTTAGAGTTAGCTGTTTCTTTAATCTTACTAATTTTTATTATTTTTCTTTTCGCGTACTATTTTTGGCTACCGCTCTTTGTGAGAGTAACTTTTAAAATGTTCGCAGTAACTACTCATTTAATGCATTTTACTGCGAAAGTAAACGAACACACTTAATATCAGGTATATTTCTATCAGCAAACGTCAAATTTCATAGCAGAGAGACACATATCGTTGGATGGTTATTGGTTTGCTGCAGACATAATGTATTTTGAATATACTGTGCCGCAAAACCAATAACCAACCGACGATATTACGTATTATTGCAATATCATATCAAATATTATAATATTGTTTTCATAAATGTGTATAAAATCTGGTAAGGTCTTTGATTTTGCGCTAATTTGTAAACAGATTTGGCACTCCTTTTTTGGGGGTCTGTTTTAATCAATTAAAGTTATATTTTTCTTATAATAATTGTTGTTTTAACAACGACGGAATAATAATGCAAATTATTGTAATAACAGATATATAACATGTTGCTATAACAAAACCCAAGTCACATCTAGATAATCACTGCAACTACATACACTATATTTATTTATTTATACATATTATACATAATAAATTTGTATAACATGGTGTTGCGCAAGTATGGGCGCAGTAACTAGACCATATGCCCAACAGTATTTTAAAAGGTTTTATGACGACCTTCACATATCAACGTGGTTGTTAATGAAATTCCACAAAAAGCCACAAGATTATACGGTTATCCGTGGTAGATCAGTCAACCAGTGTGAGAGAGACGAACAACTCTCGAAGGCCAAACAACACACACAAGCCAGACCGCACTTAAGAAATAATTATGATGACGCGAGAGATGTTCTTCAACCCAGAGTTGCTTAATCCGGCGAGAGGAGGGGTGGATTTTAGCTACACGGACATGGGGGTTGGGTCATAATGACCCACTTATTAAACTCGATTTATTTCGTGATATATATGAGAAATACATATAATTTAGATTAAATTTGACCATACTGAGGAAATAAAGCAAGACCTTATGAAAAAAAAAATATATTTGTTATTATATGGAACCAAAAAAAGTAATTTTACTGTAAAAACTTCAAAAAGTAGTTTTTTCTAGCTTAAATATAAAAAAAACTCTAATTTTCATTCAATCTTTCAATTTAAATGACATTTCTATACATCTGACTAATTAATATTTATAAAGCAATCCAAATAATAACAATTGAAGAACAATAAAAAACTGGTTTTTGATAAGCAAAATTCTTTAAAAACTAATATCGAAATTAAAATTGTACAAAAATTTATACGATATCGAATGCCGTAATTTGACTCCAGCTTTAATTCCAACATAAAATGTCAAACTATGTATTAATTAGTGCTCTCTGCTTTTTATATCGTGTTTGCTATATAGAAAATCTTAGTGAAGTGAAAAAATTTAAAAATTATATGAAATTTCATAAAATTTGTGTATAGGAAAAAGAAAGTTATAAAAATATAAAAGCTATAATTAAGTATTCAATTCAAAGAGGAAATTGTCCGCAGTTTGCACATTTATAAAGGGAAAGTAACAATAGCAAACTGATATTTTGTCCGTCAATTCCAATAAAAATTAATGTTCAGTGGATAATTAAGCATTTTTAAAGTTTTGAAAACAATATGTAAGTGAGTTTAATTACAATCAAATATATAATGGCTGATGTTTCCTAAAAAACTAATATATATTTTAAGACAATTAAGTATGAAAAATAATAACATACATTAGATTAGATTGAACTGAAAGAATATAGGGGAGTACATATTTCTATATAACTATTTCTGCTTTTGGATATAAATTCAAAGTTCCTTCATGAAATACAGGAACATATTACCAACTTGGGATAATCACCCCTATTCTGCGTTTCGATTCGAATCGAAAGTTTCTCCGTTTGGCAACTTTGGTATTCACCCCTATTCTGCGTTTCGATTACGTTCCCGCATTCAGTTACGCACGGATCGAAAAGAGGTATTCTGGCAAAAAACTGAATCGAAAGAAAAAGAAGAAGAGAAGAGTATGTTTAAACTTGCTGCTTTGCTATGAAACGGGTGAAATAGGAACAGAAAAATTAAGCAATTTTGCAAAATTTTTAGCAAAAAGCTAAATTTAGTGCAAAAAACAGTGATTTAACATTAAAACAAATAATAATTAAATATTGTGAAAATTTTCATTAAATAAACTCTTGTAAATTTAACAGCCTGGCCCACGATATCGACAACGTTCGACTTGTCGCATACTTACATTCAAAACAAAAACAAATTTTAATATTTTGTTGTCGACTTGTCGCATACTTACATTCAAAACAAAAACAAATTTTAATATTTTGTTGTTGTTTCAAATGTAAGTGTGCGACAAGTCGAACGTTGTCGATATCGTGGGCCAGGCTGTAAGTACAGAGAGGTAAAAAAACGAGATAAGCTAGAGGTATTTTTGGCCAATCTTTTCCAGTATGAAGAATCCTGTCGCGCCGGTGGTGATATTTTAATTTTTTACACATAATTGCAACACAAAAATAAAGTCAATTTGTTTAAATTTAATTAAATCCGTAGACAATATCGTTCTTCGTTGTCATTAAATAGGTACTCGTATGTCAACTTTTTACACTGTTTTACCTGTAATAAATTGAATAAAAATCGCATTTCAATACAGAAAAACAAAACAAAGTGTATAGTTCATTAATTAAACCTTCTTTTGCATTTAATGCTTGCATTATTTTTTTAATTAATCACTTTTTGAAGCTAAACAATCAAAAATTGAAAACTCTCCGCCACTAAAATAACAACTTACAAAAACGTAGTTACGATCGAAATGCAGAATACATAGAATCGAAAGAAAAATCGAAGAACGGAACGCAGAATACCAAAGTTGCCAAACGGAGAAACTTTCGATTCGAATCGAAACGCAGAATAGGGGTGATTATTTTGTAACTTTTATTCTAATTGTCTCCCTTTTTTATTTCCTCTTTTTTGGGACTTTATCATTCATAATTTTTTTATATATATACATGTCGAAATGTTGTATACTAAAACTATACTTATTTTTAGTTATAATGGAGCAATCCTTGGTAAGTTTTAGAACGTAAAGAATTTTTATAAATGTTTGAAGCTTAAGCTATGTAGTTTATAATGTTTTGGAAAAAATAAATCATCATCATCATCATCATCGAATACATTCAGGCCTTTAAGAGCTCGATGCAAACTTTTTTAAAATTTTCTATTCAGCTTGTATTTAACACGTTCGCCACTCAGTGTCACATATATGTGACATGGGGTGTTCAAAAAAAAACTCATGTCACATATATGGGTTTCAAATTGCAAAATACGCAGGCAAATACCTAACAAAACTCGAGTCACATCCTAATCCGCTTGCTCGTAATATTTTGAACTTTACTGGACACATCCGCTTAAAAAAGAGAGATACACGGGCTCTAATATTCAACACTCTAGATGATGAAGCTGCTTGAAAACACCTTTTTCTTTTTGTTGCTTATCACTACTTATGTATTATTAATAACTATCACTAAGCTTATGTCCGACATTGGTCGGGCCTAATAATTTTTTTATAGACTTAAGATTTGAATACTTATTGTTAGTTCATATTTGAAGATACAATAAATAAAATAAAAACATGCATTAAAAAAAAAAAAAAAAAAACATATATGGGTCGCATAATTAATCAAATTTAGTACTTTGTTTCTTTATGATAGTTTGTAGGAAGTAATTTTATTGTATATTTGAGTCTCTGGAAAGGTGTCAAATATATATATAAGTATAAGTACTGCGGTTTGTGGATACACTCATCAGTTATTTTAAAATTTCCTTCTCCTTTGAACTTTCATCGCCGTTCACACAATGTAAGCCTTATTTTCAGCTCATATTTTTTATGCATAGTTTTGTGCATGCATGTAATATTTTTATCATTATGAATGAGACAGCAAAACGTATTGACAGCACATGAAGCAGAGTACTTGTTTATTTTCCCCTCGTCTTTCTCTCAGCTTAGCAGTAAGACTTGGATAGTGTAAACTAAGACCTGCATTTCAGCCAAACTTTGAAATATTTCAAACCTTTTATCTGATAGTACGTTTCCATATACGTGCTTTGGAGCAGAAAACTTGTTTTGCTCAAAACCAATGTTTTGCTACCTGTTTTCCCATACATTTTTCACATCAGCAAAACAGCTCAAATAAGTTGTTTTCCTCCAAAACACGAAAAAATTTGTAAGTGCAACACTGCGTTGCTAGCTGAATTTTTGAAAAAAACCGCAATATGCTGATGAATATTAAATTTTTTAAGCATCATCAACATCAGTTGCATTTATATGTTGTTTATATGCAAATGAGTGAAAAATTTACTAATCTAAATAATAACGTTTGCGGCTTTGATAATAAAATCAAATTGATTTCGAAAATTCCTATAACGAAGACATAAAAAGCATAGTGGAAACACTTCGAAGTGCTCTGAGAAAAACAACTAGTTTTGCTCATAGTGGAAACGTAATATTATGAAGATACTTTCGAAAATCGTTTGCGAATTTATACATATAAGATTTTTGAAATAGAATAATCGAGCAGACTTAGAAGCTTATACAAAGCCCAAGAAACAATTTATGTTCTATTTTCATCTATTTGATTTGCCTTAACCTTAATACAATTAGTCGCCCAATGAGTAACAATAAAATTGTTATGGGAGAAACTGTTAAATAAAATCCGAATTAAACACTTACTAAATTTATTATTTTATTTCATTATATTTTCCCAATTTTATTTAAAAAAGTCGTAATATTTCAAATATTGCATTACGATAGCTTTTCTTATTTTGTCCTATCTTGGGACATCAGATTGGACATAGCCAACACTTTTGGAGTTGCGATTTTCAGTTGTTTTCTTGACAATGTCATATTCATGTATATAACATTGCATGCAGCCCACGATAGATTTCAAGCTAAAAAAGACTCAAACAGATATTTAAAATACGAAATCTGCAAACAGTGTATTGCATATCGTAGCTTTACAAATAAATATCGGACAATGATAAAGCGAGAGTGTGTGTCTGGATTGAAAAATTTGGTTTATGTGGAAATGAAAATTAAGGAAGTTAATATAAAAATGACTGATGAGGAACACATTCCCAATATTACAGAGGAAATAAAAATATCCAAGATGGTTTCTTTATTGAAGGAATGCAGTGTCATTGAAGAAGGTTTAAAACACATAAGGTTCCTAAGACGCAATTTGAGTCCCAACTATAATATGAAGAAGCTAGCTTAAGCAACTGTGCGGTTACATATAAAACGCATGTGGCAAACTATAGGCCCAACTATAATATGAATAAGCTAGCTTAAGCAACTGTGCGGTTAAATATAAAACGTATGTGGCAAACTATAATGTACTTAACATATGGTCTACACCTAACATAATATGTAAGATAAGAGCGTCAAATTCAATCGCAGAGCGAATCATGTTACGTGTAGACTTCAAATTAGTGTTATCTCAATCTTATAAGATTTTTTATAAGAGCGTTGTTATAAGAAATCCTATAACAACAATCCTATGAGATGAAGTGTCAAAAAACACACGTATTTGAAAGTAAATTAGTATGCATGTGTGAGTGTTTATTAAAATAAATGAAAAACAATGATTTGGACAACATTTCTGGGATTTTATATGTTTAAATGTGCTTAATTGATTCATAAATTAAATTTTGTGTGAAAAAGTTAAAATAAAATAACTAATTATACAAAAATAAAACATGTTAACTCGATGAAAATTTGCAATAAATGAAATGTTATAAGAAAACTGAAATTACGTGTTCCTGTTGTATGAGATGAAGAGAAATATAGGCATTTTATTTTTGTTATTCTGCCGACGTTCTCTCAAATATTATGTTAAAGTTAATCGCAGTTGTAGACGCTATGTAACAAACTTTTCGTCAAGTTTCGTCAAATGTCATTTGGTTAAGTAAAGTGCCAAACTGAACGCACATTCCGTAAGGAAACAACTGTTTGTGCATTTTTTAAACTCAAACAAGCAGCAGCAGAAAATATTCATTGATTTTAAATATTTTTTTATTGTTTCTTATTTTAAACTCGGAAAATAAGCAAAACTTTTATTTTCATTGTTTGTTTTACAATACACATATACACACATACTCATGTATTTACTTATGTATATTCACTGTTGTACTTTTTAGTAGGCAAAACAAATAAAACAAGTAATGAGGTGATGGATATATTTATATGTGAATTTTTAATAGATTAGGACATTCTTTCAAGTTAGTTTGATTGAATTGCATTCATTTATGAGTTATGAGAAGAAATAAAATTAATACAAAATTATTGACAATACCTAGATGTGCAGCTGTGGCTAAAGAATACTTAAGTGCATGTAAGTACATTGTGGCCACATAAAAGTCACATCTGAATTGCTTAAGCATTTGACAGACTTATCGTTCAATTCTGACATTAGCTTAAGCCAGCTTATTCATATTATAGTTGGGCCTTTACACTGTGCCTTTTCTTCTTGCCTGTGCAGGCAGGCTTTTTTAGTTTATTGATGAGAGGGGGTGAGAAGCTTGCGGGGTAGAACAAAAGGCACAAAATGAAAATTCGAGGCGATTTATGACATTTCTCTTTGCCTTTTTCGTACTCTCAGCATTAAACGAGTATATAAATGCCAAAAAGGCATGAATAAAAAGGCTTAATGTAAACCCGCGAGAAGATAACAAACTTTTGCAACAAACTTTTTTTTCGGCCATTGAAAAATTGAGAGAACAAACCTGCAAGATGTGCAGGAATTGATGCGCTCTCTTTTGTTTTGGAAAACGTGCTGCCAGACAACATACATGTTTACAGTCTGGTTGCCAGACAAATTTTATCTAACATCGTCGAGGTTAGTGCGTAAAATCGTCAAAAGAACTTTAAACAACTATTATTATACTATTTAATTATCTTCAAACTATAATATTGTACCTATACCTTTTTTTTAATTTTGTAAAGAAAAACACTATTGTTTGTTTTTTTAAACTTGATTGTTTGTGTAAAGACTTTTCACAAATAACTTGACGATTTTGATTTGATTTTTAACTATTAGGCGACAGCCTGACAGCCCTATTTCTAAGTTTATGGCTTCGTTGAAGTCTGGTAGCATTGTTAGCAATCTAAATACATTAGAAACTTGGCCTCACTTTAAACAAAAATCCACATCTGATCCATCATCAGGGTAAGTTTAAATGAAATTTTATTTTTTGTTATCTATATATAATTTTGTTTTTAATTTAGAGAAATTCGTATACGGAAACAAAAGCTCTGCTGCACTCACTAGCAACCTTAGAAGCTGTACATTTTGACAAGGTAATTACTTAACAATAACTTGGTTTACCCAGCGGGAGAAGTACAACAACAATAAGTTGCTTGTATAGCATATGTTTGAGCCCATTGTTTTTTTTTGTTGCGTGCCCACTTAATACAGTAAACCTCGGTTAATTACCTCATCAAAAATTTCATGATTTTTAGAGTAATTGTCCTAGAAAGGTATTAAAGCGAAGACGTTTAATTACTTCATAGAGGTAATTATGAGAATACGCTTAAATACCTTTATAAATTCATATATCCGAACGCACTGTGGTATGTAGTATCCGAAATCACTGTGGTATGTAGTACATAATTACTTGAAATAAAATGTACATTTATATGTATTTCATCAAATAAAATATTTTGTTATATAAAAACAACCAATTAATATTACAAAAAATAAATAGATAAGCTGAATATATTCGATAGCAGATTGCCTTTGCACTATGCATGCATGAATAATATAATGTCAAAAATTAATTACAGAAATCATTGAAATAATTAATTGTTTTCTTAGGACATGGTTTGTGATAACGATAATAAATTCAGAAACGAAGTAGTTGCATGCTTTGCATTAACTTTTCGTTTCTGATTCATTATTTTTTTATTTATTTCAGAACTGCTCTTATATTTTGTTTTCTCTCTCAATTTTTAAGACGCTAAGATGAAAGGGACCCGGAAGCAGAAATTAGATTTAAGAAATATTATATTAAATTTAGAAAATTTAAAAAGCTGTTCTTAAGCAAATGAAACTTTATTTCAATGTGCTATAAATACTCTAAATGACAAGAAAAGGAAACACAGCAAAATAAAAAATACTGCGAAAATTCGTAAACGCATTTCAAGTGCTGCAAAGCGTGTATTAAAAACACAAAATATAAATACAGGTTTAGAAATACTTAAAAGACTTAAATGTGCCTAAAAAAGTAGAAAATAATATCTTATTGGAAACAAGAAATATAACGTATATGAGTTCCGAAATTTCTGAAATTGAAAAAAAAGAAGTTTTATTACGGTACGGTTTTATCCTGGTACGGCAGTGGAGGCTGCTGCTGCTGGAACTGTGGTTGTTGCTGCTGGTGGTGGTACCGGTAGTCATACGGCGCATACTCGTAGCATGCATCACCATAATTATAATTCGGGTATGGACCATTATGACGCCGGTCCATACCGGAATTATAATTCTGACGATGCATGCCGCCCATACACTTCTTGAGCTTCAGGGCTAGAGTAACCCTTTTGCTACAATGTGGGCATATGTATTGATCCTGAAAAATAAAAATGTAAGTTTTATTAGGCTTATACATATATTCACTCTAATTTTATTTAATTTATTTTTACTTAACATTAAATACGAAAAATCCAAAAAAAAGCTGTTCAAAGCCAGAGAAGCAAACCAACAATGAAGCGATGCATAAAGGGACGCCATTTAAGTGCTACCAAGCTCAGGCCTAATCAAAGTTGCCATATCGTCGGTTTGTTTCTGCTTTGATGTATGGAACAAAAATGTTTTTTTCGAGAAAATCAATGAAGAATGTTTAGTTCATTAGTTTTATAAAAATACACGATAGAATTTTTTGTTTAATAATAAAAGTAATAGATACATATGTTTTTTATTCAAACTTAAAGTGAATAAAATATTATTATAGATGTAAAATTATTAGGATTTAAGGAAAAAATTATAAAAATCTTTGGCAACGCATGTCACAATCATAACAACAATATTGTTCACTACTTGTTCAAGTAGGTTGCAGTAGTATATATTTAATTGAATATAAAGGTGAAAATATCAATTTTATTCATATAACATGGCTTTTAAAGGAAAAACAACGGAAGAAATTTAGATATATTTAATAAAAGAAGTTTTATTAATAAAAACTAAATATCAATTCATTTGTTTAAAACATACATAACACAATAATTTAATTTTTGTACTCTACTTTGATTCACGTTCTTTGAGTAGAATATGCATTGATATACATCATAAAACGGTTGTTGAAAAATTTTGTTCGAAACACTAACCATCCAGCAAAAATCGAATGAGGGGAAAATATAGCCCTTTTCACGCCCTATCAGACGGTATAGGTCGTTTTTTTTGGCACGCGGCCTGGTTTGGGAGTTATAGGTCAAAAAGTGAGAAAAAATTTGTTTCGAAAACGGTTGTTGAAAAATTTTGCTCGAAACACTAACCATCCAGCGAAAATCGAATGATGAGAAAATATAGCCCTTTTCACGCCCTATCAGACGGTGTAGGTCGTTTTTTGGCACGCGGCCCGGTTTAGGAATTATAGGCCGAAAACTCAGTAAAAAGTTTGTTGAAAAGGTACAGAGTTTGTTGAAAAGCAAAAAAGGTATTAAAATTAGTGCTAAATTAACAACCAATTTTATGTTGTTGCCATATAAATTAAAAATTTTGTGCAGAAATACATTTTTTAACTTGGCAGCACTACTGGTAGCAGCATGCAAAGCCGAAAATACTCATTTTTCTCTTTATAAGAGAGGATTATTTTTGAGCTCTCTGAGAAAACCAGAAAAGTTTGTTCAAAAGTTTGTTATCTTCACGGAGATTTAATGTAAATGTGTGTGACTTTTCGTAGGGGGTTTAAAAGAAAATTGCCAATACAAGGCAGGCTAACACTGCAATTACGCATGCCACTAGTGGCATGCCAGTGTTGTGTACGTATTATCGACGAAAAATTGTTCGAAAAAGTCGAATCTCTTGCCATTTGCTTTGCTGTTTACACATGCCATTGCCACTTCATTTTAAAAATGTCGTCGAAGCGAGCTGGCTCAGTCTCGCTACCATGTTTACTTTTCCTTTTGTTTATAGAATAGAGTTACCTAGTACGTCACAAAGGCACATTCTTGAGGAAACTATTAACACTTATTATTATTATTTTAATAATATTAGTTCTTTATAATTAACAAACTCCAGTTTTTCACACACAAATCAAGTTATAAATCATAATAACACATTTAACAAGCTAAAATAATAATTTAATTTTCACAGTAATCCAATAAATTTGCATCAAATGTATAACAGGGTAACACTTTTCATCGTTTTGACATTCAATGGCATACAGCTGCCAAATTTTCACTCGCATGCAAATTTTGCTGCCACTGGGGCTGCCATTGCGAAAAATTTGAGTGTGTTAGTGAAAAATCGTGAGTGTATTGAGTTTTTCGAAATGGCATGCCACTATAGTGGCATGTGTAAATGGTATGTAAAAAGGCATAGTGTGAAATGGCTCTAAGTACTTTGGCTTTTCTTCATCATTTTATTAAGAACCAGTAAATTGTATAATTTAGGTATCGTGTACAAAAGGTGAAAGGTAAACAAAGTTACTGTAAATTAACTGTAACGTGTGGCTGCAGTGCAACATACAACTATGTTGTATGCCAGCTCAACACGTCTACGATGTTGAAGTTCGATTTTCGAACATAATATTCAGTTGTCAGCAATGTACTGTCAAATTTTCCAAATTCTCCCTTTTCCGTTGAACTGTCAAAAACGTAGGTTGGACTTTCTTAATTTTTTATTTTAATATATTATGAAATTAATGAATTAGCCGTGACATATTTAATTAAATATATACAAATTATGATGAAGCTGTTCATGTTAAATGCAAATAAATATTTCCTTAATATATTTTCATGTTAACAAAAATGATTAAATTGGATTTTCTTCTGCTTTAACAACAATCTTTGGTGCGACGTATGTATTTATGAAAGTAGTAACGTACAATGGCCAAATCCAAGAATCACACTAACCACAATCAAAACCGCAAGGCCCATCGCAATGGCATCAAGCGTCCAATGCGTAAACGCCACGAATCAACATTGGGTGTAAGTAATTCGTTAGTTAATATTTTATCCACAACTTTATTGAAGTAGTTTCTTTTTTTCAGATGGATGTGAAATTCTTAATTAACCAACGTTTTGCCCGCAAAAATAATTTGTCCCGTGCTGAAGCCGACAAGCGTTACAAGGAACGTATTGCTGCTCAAGCTGGCAAGAAAAAGCCGGTTTCCCTGCAATAATTTGTTGAGAAATGTAGTGTATAAGATTGAATTTTTATTTGCTACTTGCGATGTTTTTTAAAAAATGAACGGAAAAAATGCAAAATATTTTTGCACAAGCAAATTATTACATCGTTTTTTACTAAAAGCAATAGTGAACGGAAATAAATTTAATAGTATATACTCAAAACTTTGTGAAATGGTATGTATTCCAACTCTTCAGCATTTCGACGTCTGTAATCCCACAGAAAATGGTCAATCAAGATCGAGTTCACATGGTCTCTGGATACATTTGGATGATTCTCTTCCAATTCTTTAAGAAGTTTGTCCTTAACCTGCTCTACTATATAAATGGAGGCGCCCCTGATTTCTACTTCCATGGCATCTCCGTTGTCAAGTAATTTGTCCGACTTTAAAACTTGTGTCAATTCTTCATCATATTCCAAGGAACCGAAATGTACCAATACCTGCGGTACTCTATAATCCGCAAACATGGTTATGTAGTACAAGTCTTTGAAATATCCCAAACCCTCCCCCCTGAAATAAGCCCATACATCTCCCACTAAAATTTGTGCGCGTTTGTATAGCGATACGCGTTTTCCACAAAAATTGGCTTCGTCTCTGAAGCAGGGAAATTCTTCAACAATCAGTTTTAACAAACTTAAAGCTGAACCTTCTGCCGCTCTTAAGACGTTTTCAAATTTCCCATGCCATTTTTCCAGTAATTTGCGGCCAACTTGTTGCAGGCATTTCAAACGTTCCTCAAGTAATGGTACCATAGTTTCTCCATCATCAGAACGAAATATTTGCTTTAAAGTATCCAAATTGATTTCGCTATAATAAGAGGCATTCGTTATGTCCACACCTTCCTTCATGGCTCGATTAAGGGCTGCACACAAAGCAAAATAACCGGTATGACCCATAACTTTGTACTTGGTATAATCAGCTGCAAATGATATTTGTTAAGCCAGGTAAGAGTAAATACATAAATATTTTCAATTTGTATTTACTAGGAGTCCAAAAGCAAAAGTTTAAAGTATCCACAACAAAAATCCATTCTATTGCAAAATCATCTGTTGGTTTAGGATGCAAATCATGTTGGGAAAAGTTGTTCACATCGATGAGTTTATCTTGTATACCTTTCAATAATTCTTTTGTAAGATTATCAATGCCCTCTTCCTTAACTTTAACGAATTTGGCATTTTTTACAACAAATTCACCTGAATCTCTAGGCGACAAAGGAGTTTGAGACATTTTGTTATATAAACGAACTATGAATATCGAAATAAAATTTTGCCGGCAAAGGTTATAGACTCTACACAAAGTACAAGTACTTTGTGGACTCAAGGAATATTTTAAAAGAAGGATTTGGTCGGATAGTATATGGTAGTGCAGTGCTATGAGATAATGTACAATGCTGCCAATTAATTAATTTAATGTACAAGGAGGTTTTTTACGTTTTAGTTACTTTCGGTTTTTCTTCAAATATGCATTGCTCGTTTCAGTACAATGCGCTGATTTACACGGGCATAATTGTGCTGGCATAACATGCCAGTTTGTGGGTGAGAGAGGCAAAGAGAGTGGTTTTGCGGTTGGCATAACTTTTCAACCAGCTACAACCCCGCATTAGCAGCATAAAACCAATACACACACAAATTAAAAAACAGCAAGTGTTAAATGATTACGAAAAACACTAACACACACAATACGTATACATTTTGTGCCAGATGAATTAGTCTCGTGTAATTTGGAAAAGAACAAAAATTGTGCGGCTTAAAAAGTGTTCTCGTCTAAACTACCTCAATGAACAACATGAATAATAAAAGTATTATTTCCTTTTTACTTAAAAATTAGTTTTAAAACACCAAATATGTACTTGTTTTTATGCATACTACCCAATATGTATAAATGCATATCCATGGTAATTATACACCTTGTATATATTTATAAGTGAATTTTACCTTCTTCAAGAGGTCCTTTAGATCATTGTTATGTCCCAATTTTCACGAGGCAATTTTACTTGCGCAAGTCTTGAATTTGACGAACAAAGAAGTTAGGAAGAAGTGAGGAGTGTAAAAACCTGCAGAATTGCCGTACAGACATGCCTGTACATGGCAATTCTGTTTTTGCTATCATTCGCTCTATATAAAATTTGACATTCCTTTTCATTGGTTTTCTGTTCTGGTTTTTCGTCTGTAAAATTCATTGTGGCTCGAAGTGTTTGTTTTGTGAGAATATTAATAACAATTGTTAATTTGCTTCAAATAAAAAGAAATAAAATGGTCAAGTAAACTTGCTCTATCTAAACGCTACAGCAAGTTTAATAAAAAATTTTATGACTTGCGCAAGTAAAAATTGGGACTATCTTTCAAAAGATATTTTTTTGTCTTGATTCTTCTTTTGTTCGAAATAGACGCTTGAAATCTAAGGTATATACGTACATATACATAAAAAAAATATTTTTATTTTATTCGATATCTCCAGATAATTCAATACAAAGACGAAAGAAATTAATTTTTGCAAAATCGTTAATTTAAAAAAATGTAAAATTTAGTTGAAATGTGACTGGTCAAGCAGGCGATAGAACGAATATACACAAAAGCTTAGCGCTGCGAAACATTAAATATCTTAAAAATGCAATTACCATATGTTTGTAATGAATAAACAAACAAAGGGAAAACCTGATAAATAAAAGAAATTGTGAAAGAAGAATGTAGCGATGACATTCAAACATCAGTCTTTTATTTGCTTTTTCCTAAAATGTTTTTCTGAAAATGTGATCAGTAGTGAAAATTAAATAAAATATTCATATATTGCAAATAAAATTATATATTTCGAACGCAAACAATCTGTTTTATATACATACGTGTTCTTCAACATAAATTGCAAAAATTAAAAGGAAAATACATAGTCTGAAAAAGAATAAACATACATACATGTGGAACACAGTCCTTTTTGTTAAATAATCAAAGGAATTAGTTTATGAAAAATCCAATTAATTGCTTCTACTGCCAATGATGTGTGAAATAATATATTTTTTGCAAAAATTCTAACCTTTGGATGATTAATTACACAAAAAATAAAACTGATTTTATTTGTAGATAGAGTCTATTATAAATTATGTAGAAGAGTTAGAAATTGATTGATGATTTGCTATTGAAAATATTGTTTTGTTATTTTTTTTAGATAAAAATAAACAACACAGATAAAGAAATCAAGTCTAATAGGAAAAATTAAAAAATCTATATGTACATATATTAATTCGCGTCGGCTTGTAATTGTTATTTTCTGCATTTTGTAGTTATTGCTTTATTTATTCGTTAACGTGTTCAACAAAAAGTACAGCGACAAAAATTCAGTTGTTATTACAGTTTAAAAAATATACATACATGTATTCTTGCACTGTGGTGTCAAGTAACAACAACGGCAATAAATAAAAATTTTCTAGTATTGAATATTAAATTAAATTTGTTTATGCAGAGATCTTATAACAGGTAAGTGATGTTCACATTTTTAAATATTGTTTTATAAAATTCCCAGTAGGAAATGATATTGAATGTACACGTTTATTTGTTTTATTAGATACCTATTTGGAGTTAATTTTGTAAAATCTTGAGTTTGTGGGAGAGAAGCGAAGAGAGCTCCCATCATCTCAAGTAAACTTTATGTATGGAAAAGTTGTCCTAGGAAATTTCAGGAACTTACTGTAACAGTTATATCTTTCCTCAATTGTGATATAGGTATAATTTAAAACCTACATATTGCCGAAAGTATAACCAGGGTACCTGCTTCATAATAGGCGCATTCCTGTCATATCATAAAATACAATTTAGCTGCACTACTGTATACATATATATATATATATATATATATATATATATATATATATATATATATATATATATATATATATATATATATATATATATATATATATATATATATATATATATATATATATATATATATAGTGGTATAGGTACGCCGCTAATATTGGCTATTAATCTTATTGATAACCCTTGTTTTAAAATGGGCCTAATTTTGTAAAACGTAACGTTTAGCGTTGACAAATTTTTTATGTATTTTGTTTTTGTAATTTAAATTTTTTCTATATAAAGTTTGTCAAAACTGAACTCATTTGATTATAGCTGTCATTGATTTTCTTTTTCAACTGTCTACAGCTAAATACTAACAAATCTCTTCTATAGGGTGTTTTTTTAAGAGGTATAGAACTTTGAATTGAAATAAAACACAAGAAAATCGTTTTAATGTCCATCAATTTGGCTTTATTGGAAGGATAATTTAATGCCATTAATGTTTAAATATGATTTCGGGCATGTGGCCGCCGCGGCTGGCTCGAATAAAGCCAATTCTACAGGTCCAATTTTCAACCACTTTTTCGAGCATATGGGGCCGTATGTTGGCAATAACGCCACGAATGTTGGCTTCCAAGTCCCCTAACGTTTCTGGTTTCTTGGCGTAGACGAGCGACTTCACATATCCTCAAAGAAAATAATCCAATGGTGTCAAATCACACGATCTTGGTGGCCAATTGACAGGTCCATTCCGCGAAATTATGCGCTCATCGAATGTTTCCTTCAATAAATCGATTGTGACGTGCGCTGTGTGGCATGTAGCGCCGTCTTGTTGGAACCACAACTCATCCACATTCATGCCATCCAATTCGGGAACAAAATAGTCGGTTAGTCGGCTCCAATTGCTGTGCACGGTGGCGAATCGATTCATTCGGGTCCTCTTCAACACTTTGCTCTACAGCGGCAATGGTTTCTTCGGCGCGCACTGTTCGACGTCTCTGTGGATGCGTATTATCACATAGAGTAAACGTAGTGCGAAAACGATCCATGGTTAACCGAATTAATTGCTCTGATGGACGATTATGTCGACCATAAAATGGACGGAGCTTGCGGTAAACTTCGCGAACTGAACCATTATTTTCGAAATAAATTTGCACGATTTGCAAGCGTTGTTCTTTTGTCAACCTGTTCATGATAAAATGGCAAACCAAACTAAATATTAATCACTTGACAGCTGACAAAACGGCCGCCAGTTAAAAAAGTGATGCCAACTTAAAGTTCTATACCTCAATAAAAAACACCCTTTATTAAAAACTTTTTTAGTTTCCAGTTCAAAATGTGACACATTTAACAAAATATACTGAAACTTCTTTCTATTTATCAGTAGGAAAATTTTCCTGCAAATAATCTCATGAAAAATGTACGCTAGTTTCTTCATCGCGAAAAATAGTCTCCATTAGCGAAAAAACGTAAAACTTTCCTACTGGGATTTATTTATTAATTTTTAACTGCCCTATTCAGTAAAATTTATTTTGATTTACGAAATGTTTACAAAACAAATTTTGTATGGAAATTTGTTTGTTAAACATTTTGTAAACCTAAACTATTTTTTTCTGAATGAGGCCTTAAGTATTTTAATAAAATGTATGCCATAGAGCAGCATTTTTTCTGCTATTTTACTTATTAAGCATAGTTTCCAGTTTTTTAATTTATTGTAGTAATTTGATTTTTAAATAATAAATTAACAGCCTAATTTATAAAACTTAAAAAGTTTTTATAAAGGTTTTTTAAAACAAATTTTCATGCAAATTTTTTCTTAAAAAGTCTTTATAAAACCTTTTTAAGTTTTATAAATAAGGCTGTTAATTGAGAAATTTGACATTTGTTTTTCTACATGTTGCAAAGGTATTGATTAATATTTTAGTATTCAAATACATATGTACATATGTATGTATGTGCCCTTAATTATGAAATTGGTCTAAGTCACATATTTCTTTGGTGGAGATATTCACTAGATTACATTTGAACAAATTAAAAAATATTACAATAAATTTGTTTAGTATTTATTGAAGTTTTTTAACATTTATTTAATATTTCGAAGCAAAAATTCATATGACTTAGATCACTTTCATAATTAAGGGTTCATGCGTATGTACCCAGCAAAAAAGTGAGCAAGAAGAAGTAGAAAAAACACCACATCTACTGAATCAAACCACTTCAAATTTAGGTTAAAACCAATGAATTTTACATTGACGTGTCATTGGAAGGAAGTGGTTTGCTTTTGACATTTTTTAAACTCAATAAAAATCATGTTTTTGGTGCTATAAAAATCCGAAATTCGGGAGTGAAAATAATTCACTTCACAAAAGTAGTTAAAAAGTGCTTTTTATTCAGTGATTAAAATCACTTCTATATGGTTTGAAAAGAAAACAGGTTAAATTATTTAATTTTTTGTTATTTTATTCCATTGCTATTTTTAATAATGCAAATTTTTTGATTTGAAAAGACTTAAATGTAATAAAAAACACTTGTATTTGGCTTGAGCCAAAAAAGTAATGAATTTGCTCAAAACAAAGTAGTGATTTAAAATTCCATTTGATATGTGGTTAAAAATAACTTATTTAACATCTAAAAATATGCATTAGATACTTTCGAAGTAATTTAAAAGCGGTTCGTAAGGAAGTACTCCTTTTATTTTTTGCTGGGTATATACATATGTACATACATTTAACATTTATAACATTTAATTGTTATATTTTATACCATTTAAATTGATAATTTAAAAATATGATGAATTGACATCAATAAGTGTTGCCTTTAACACTTTTTAATTCTTATGTATGTAGATATAAAGTTTTGTTATTAAATGTCCTACTGAAGTACTGTATGCAGTTATAATTGATCATACCCTGTCGGGATTAGAGCTACTCGTAATTTAATCAGAGACGAGTGACAAGTGACTCAAAAGCTAACTGATTTTACATGTTAAAAACTATTCAGTTTTACAACGTAATGTCCAAAGAATGAGCCAGTACTCACTCATGCTGCATAAGTTTCAAATAACCACAAGTTAGCTCATTTCGAGTGAGTTTTTGGCTGATAAAATGCAAGTGCACTATTAGTTAGTTGCGAACTGACTAACTAATGGTTGGCCCATTATGACTTAGTTTGTGGAGCATCAAAAAATAATAAAAAAGGTCTTTCTTTAGCTAACCATTATTTTTAACTTACTAGTGATTAACATTTTTAGTCAACTTAAATTTAAAACAACTTTAAATTATTTTAAAGGCGATAATGGGTATCGAACCGTGATCACTTTGTTTGTCACCAATCATACTTAACACTTTGCTTATGCGTCATATAAAATAAGGACGCCACAGAGTTAACATAAACATGAATTTTATGCTGAAATCTTCTCGATAAACTTTGACCCATCTCTGCATCTGCTTTGAGTTAGCTAAAAGTTAGTTCAAAACTTATCGAGGACATGTTAGTTGTACAAAAACAACTCACTAATGTCAGCACCAGTTTTGAGTTAGCTTAAAGTTAGTTCAATACTTATCGGGAAGAAGACAGTTCTACAAAAAGCCATTGATTCACATCTGTATCATTTATGAGTTAGTTCAGAAGCTAGTTGTAAGTGAGTTAGCAAAATGTCATCCATATTTTGAGCTAGCTAATAAAAATCCGACAGGGAACTGCTATTATGTAATTGCTTTATGTTCACATTAGTAAGTGCGTTCGAGAACTCAAAAATTTTTAAAAAATTTTACTATTTTTTACTGGATTGCGTTCGAGTACACAAAATCCAGCAAATGAGAGGGCGAAGTGAGAGCGAAAAATTACAGTAAATTTACTGAGTAAATGCAAATTTTTACTGAACAAATTTTTGCCAGTAAAATCCAGTAAAATGAAACCATATGTTTTTAAATATAAACAAACAATAGCAAAGGGAAACAAAAGTTTTTGGTTTTTGATGAAATTTTAAAAATAACAAAAAACAAATGTATTAAGTTATGAACAATATTGCATTTATTTAAGTTTGATGCCAGAAAAATATAAGGGTATGTTTTATGTATTCCACGGGAAATTAAAACGTGTGGAATTTTCATAGAATTGTTGGAAATATGTATTTATAACAATTATTTATTTACATTTTGTGTACTCTAACCGCAATCCAGTAAAAAATAGTAAAAATTTGTACAAATTTTTGAGTTCTCGAACGCACTTATTATATTCAGGTTTTTTTTGCATATACATATGTACATACTTATGTATAATTTTTTTTAGCGCCAATTGTCTATCAGCTGTTGTGTATATTTTACTGGATTTTACAATTTTTCCGTTCGCGTACTTTTAAGGCTCAGTTAAGGCTCAGTTAGCCGACTGTAAAGTAATGTAACTGTTACGTAGAAAATAGCTGATTGATATTTTTATATGAAAAGTAGGTTACGTTACATTACATCTCTATAACCATTTTCATTACTTCTCACATAACAAAATCGATCAGCTGTTTCTTACTGTTGCAGTTATATTACATTACAGTCGGCTAACTGAGCCTTTAGCTGCAAACTTTTTTATTGAAAGTAATTTCTTTAAATTACTCAGTATTTACTCAGTTACTGGATGTTACTGGAAAAGTACTCAAACGCATCTAGTATTTGCACACAAAGGTAAATACACACATACATACAAGCATAAAATGTGATTGTTCCCAGTCAGCATTTTATGAAATTAATGATCATATTCGTGTCTTTTTCGGCTCCTCTGCGCGAATAAAATAAGCATTTATGCGCTCGATTTCGAGTCGAAAATAACTGTTCATTCGGGAGAAAGTGGTACCCTAGCCGCGAGTCTTCTAAAAGAGTCTTTTGTGACTCGCATTTCTGAACAATTTCGATTCACTTTCGAGACAGTTTGTGGGTATTTACATTCAGTTTTTTTTGTTTTAAATTTTTATATTTTCTTGATATTACTGCACGAGCTTGCTGACTGTTTTTGTTTTATAACAAATCACTTTCTAAGTGTTTCTGGGATTCATTTTCGAATCATATTTTAAGCGCAGAACTGATTAATCAGTTTTTGATCATTTAAGGCAGTCGAAAGAGACTCAGTTTGGTGAAACAAACTTCCACATGCTGACTGGGTTAATTAAAAATTAAAACTTAAAATAAATGATCTATCGTACCTTTTTCCTCTACATATAATTTAAATTGAGTTTGTATAAAATTTTGTCTTAAAAAACCTTTATAAAGCCTTAAAAATTTTTATAAATAAGGCTGTAGGTATTGAATTATTTTTTCTTTTGTTTATTTTATGTTAGCAACATAACAATGAAAATTTTTTGTTAAACTGTTAATTACATTCCTCCTTTATTAGTGCCAGCCAAGGTGGCGCTGTCAACAAAATTGTTCCCATCGGTGACATGGACCTTGCCCGATTTATATACATACATACATGCATATGTATACATATGTACATAGATATATTACTCTATACTCATCCATCATCGATGCAATTTTTTTGCAAGAGCTTTGTTGATACAGTCAAATCCCGATAATTCGTAATCGCAAGGGACCGGCCATTTCTTACGAATTATAGGGGTTTTCGATTTAGCGGTGTTTCGATTTAACGGGGTTAAAATAAAATAAATACGAATTAACAGGGTTTTTCAATTTATTTACTAAAACGATAAAAAAGCATAAAAAATTGTTAAAAATAAAATACAAAATAAAAATTAGTTTTTTTTTGTAACACCGACAGAGTTTTATGCGTGCGCACAGCCACACAAACCGAAGCAAAAACCCACACAAAAAAAAAGCGGTAAATAAAAAATTATTCTTTCAATGATTCTATTGTTTTTATTACGAATTATAAGTGGTAGTTAGCAAATAATTACGATTTATAAGAGGTAAAGTAGATTTTATTTGAAAAATATATTACGAATTAGCGAGGGGACCAAAATGTATGGACATTTTACGAATTAACGAGTTTTTTTCAAGGGACCGACAGTTTATTACGAATTAACCGGAATTATGATTTATCGGGGTACGAATTACCGGGATTTGCCTGTATTTAGATTATATTTCGTTCAAAGTAATTTACTTTTTATTTTGTATTCTTTTAAATAGTATTTTTAAATTTAATTTAAAAAGTTATATATTTAGCGATTACGATTTTTTGATATAGAACTTTAAATTAAATTTGCCATATAATTCTTTAAGTTGAATGAACTTTTTGCAAAATAAATCCCCACAAAAGCCTATCAATGGAAAAAAGAAAAATTCTTACTTGATACAAATCCTATCCCTATAACTTCATATAAATTTTCTTTTGTCATCATCTGAATATACATATGTATGTAACGTAAGTACGTAGTTTGAAATCACATAGAAAAGTTCAATCTGCCCTGCTGATATTACCAATGGATCTATTGATTGCACAGGTTTGCTTTATTCTATACGATTTTATATACCTCCTAGAAATATGAGGTTTGCCAAACTATTCGAAGTCCCATTTTATCGTACTGATTATGCGTGTATTGGTACCCTATCACGTACTTTCTTTTTCATGAATATTCAAAGTTATTCAAAATATTTTATTGAATTTAGCACTAAAAAACAGAGTTTAATTGTTAAATTTTTTTAAAGTTAATATTGTATATTGTATGCGTTATAAATTTCTATATTAATACTCATTTTTTAACCCCCGACTAAAAAAAGGGGTGTTATAAGTTTGTAGTGTGTGTCTGTGTATCTGTGTGTCTGTCCGTGTCCACGTACAGGCCAAACGGCTGGACCGATTTTCATTTAGTTTTTTCTGTTTGAAAGATGACTTGATCGAGAAGGTTCTTAGCTATGTTTGCAGAAAATCGGTCCAGCCGTTTAGAAGATATAACATCTTTTCTGAAAAAAGTCGGGGTTTTAAAATGTTTAATTTTTGTTATTAAATACCCTTAGTTAGTCCTAGTTTATACTATGCAAGTCCTATTCCTAAGCTGATAAGTTTGATAGGAGAGAGAAAGAGACGAGGGGAAAAGAAACGTTTCTGTTCCCCTCGTCTCTCTCCTATTAAAGTAATCAGCTTAGCAATAAGACTTGCATAGAGTATTATTATTGTTATTATTATTATTATTACGGTCTTTATGACCTAGATACAATATCAGTCTTAATGTAAATTTTACAATTATTTTTCATTATTCTATAATAAATAATGTTTTACAATTGCTTAATTCACAAAATCTCTTGTATCTCTGTATTGATTGTATTATCATATTAAATACAAGAGTGTAACATTTGTTGTATGAAATGTTCATATAAAAATGAAATACACTATTACACTTTTATTTCATATTGTTACGTTTTTCTCTCTATAAAAACGCTTTTCCGTAGATCCGAAGATTTGCAAATGAATACAAGAGCCGAGTGTAGTAATTAGGGTTAAGAATGATACAAGTTTTATTTACAAATACACTTATACTAAATTACTCAAGAGCTTAAATACCTAATACAACTTAAACTAATAAATTACACACAAATATTCACAACTGGTTACCACTACGCCTTCCTCGCTGTAGTTTACACACGTCTCTTAGCTGGCTGCGCAAGTAATCACGTGACACCTCTTTGTCTACTGCTCGTCACTTACGAGACTCACTCTGCCGTCACTCACAGTTGATACACCAATACTTCTTTGTCTGCTGCTTGTCACACACGGCACTCACTCTGCCGACACTCACAGTTGATACACCAATAAAGACTCACTGGCTTTACTTACACCCTTATACACGTCTATTCGCTGCGCTGTTCCCTTTACTCCAGTCGACACGATAGACTCCACAATAATCTCAATACCACGACAGACTATTATTAATTCACAACTTATTTATCAACTGTCTAACGAGTTCTTAACTTCACTAGTTTCTGATTAGCACTAACTATAACTGTTCGCGACTGACTTACAACTGCAACTAACTAACTCATTGGATGCGTCACCTCTATTTATATTTCACAGAAATTCCACTAGAAGTTTCAAGCAATGTCTAGACGATCATTATCATCTTATATGCTGCCTAATTAAGTTCATGTGGTAACTATGTACATACATGTGTATATGCGTACGTGTGTACATCATTAACTAAGCAACACACGGTGGTTGTTTATCTTTTGCTTTTCGTTTGAATTGGCATGTATGTATGTGTACAAATATGTGAATCTTCTTAATAAGCAGACGCTTTTTGTTGTTACTTTTGCTTGTTTACGTTTAATCAAGCTAGGCATGCTTATTTAGTTGTTGGCTACTAATCTAGACTATTCTTTACTTTGACCCTGTAGGAATATTTTCGCGTAGCATTTACATTAACCCTGTTGGAATATTTTTGTGTAATGTTGCTTATCATTGTTGACGGCTATTTTCGTAACACTGCCGCCCACTTAAGCCTATTCGTCCCGAATAGGCACATCATCGCCTTTCTTTTTCTGCGTTTTCTAAACGCCTTGTAGTTACGCTCGAGACGACTACCTCTTCCATATTTGTCGGCTTTAGTTCTGGCTCTGCCTCGTTTCTCAACTGGAACTTGTATTGCCATACGCTGGAGATGACTACTTCGTTGACATTTGTGGCCCCTGGAACTGACTCTGCTTCCTCTTTCCAATACAGCTTGCCTTACCTTGTGCTGAAGATGACAAGTTCTTCCACATTTGCAGCCCATGGTACTGAATCTGCCTGGTATTTCTACTACAGCTTGTCTTGCCGTACGCTGTATATGACAACTCCTTCCACATTTATGGCCTTTGGCTCTGACTCTACCTTGTCCCTTGACTAGAGCTTGCCTTACCATTCTACATTTATGGCCCTTGGCTCTGACTCTACCTTGTCCCTTAACTAGAGCTTGCCTTATTATTCCACATTTATGGCCTTTGGCTCCGACTCTTAATTGTACCTTGACTAGAGCTTGCCTTACCACACGCTTTAGGCTCCGTATAGAAGTTGTCTTTTTCTTCCTGACTGCTTTTATGCTATGCGCTTTGTATGCTGTAGCAGTTTCTTTACCCTGAGCAAGCGAGACCATTTCACCCATAGCTTGTTCCGCTGTTTCACAGACCACCACATCTACGTCACTAGCTTCATTTTCTTTTCTGGAAACTTCTTGCTCACGTCCAACTTGTTTACACTGTCCACTGCTAATTTCATCTTCTGCCTTCAGTCTTTGGTCAACGTTTTCCTCTGTGCCAGAAACGTCTTTGTTGACACTGTTCCCCAAGTCAGAAATCTCTTCGTGTATCTCTTTGTCTGAATTACTGACTTGTATTTCTTCACCATCTGCTTGTCTGTTTACGGGTTCAGCAATTTCTTGAACTTCCTCATTTCTGGCTCTAGGGGGTTCTTGAACGTTAGTCACAATTTTCGCTTTCCATTTGTCAAGTATGTCGTTTGTGGCCCAAACTTCAGCTAAAACTCTCTCGTTGTTGGCTTTAGAAGTTTCTTGAAAATCAGCCTTCGTAGCTCTAGAAGACTCCTGAATTTCAGCCTTCATTGCTCTAGAAGACTCCTGAATTTCAGCCCTCATTTTCTAATTGTTTGCTTCTATTTTCTCATTGACTGCTTTTATTTCGCTCATCATGGCAGCAAACATTGCTCCGATGTCTGTACTGGTTGCTGCTGCACGAGTACATACCTCAATTTCTTCTTTTTCATCGAACTCATAGCTTTCTATGTCGATGTTGCGCCGCTGGAACTCCTGTAGTAGTCTCTCCTGTAGTTGTACTTTATTACCAGTTGTCGACAGTTTCCGCTTATTCAACTCTTCCTTGAGTTGCTCCACATTAAGCTCTTGAAATTTCATTTTCCTCAAAAACCAATTACTACGTTTAACCTTTTCAAACGTATGTGGTTTTGTTCACGTTTAAGCTTTTCAAACGTGTGAGGTTCTCCTTTTCTTTTTACTCTTGCTTTTCGCTTAACCCTTTTAAAACGTATCGCTTGTATTTGCAAATCCCACTTCCGACACCAAATGTTACGTTTTTCTCTCTATAAAAACGCTTTTCCGTAGATCCGAAGATTTGCAAATGAATACAAGAGCCGAGTGTAGTAATTAGGGTTAAGAATGATACAAGTTTTATTTACAAATACACTTATACTAAATTACTCAAGAGCTTAAATACCTAATACAACTTAAACTAATAAATTACACACAAATATTCACAACTGGTTACCACTACGCCTTCCTCGCTGTAGTTTACACACGTCTCTTAGCTGGCTGCGCAAGTAATCACGTGACACCTCTTTGTCTACTGCTCGTCACTTACGAGACTCACTCTGCCGTCACTCACAGTTGATACACCAATACTTCTTTGTCTGCTGCTTGTCACACACGGCACTCACTCTGCCGACACTCACAGTTGATACACCAATAAAGACTCACTGGCTTTACTTACACCCTTATACACGTCTATTCGCTGCGCTGTTCCCTTTACTCCAGTCGACACGATAGACTCCACAATAATCTCAATACCACGACAGACTATTATTAATTCACAACTTATTTATCAACTGTCTAACGAGTTCTTAACTTCACTAGTTTCTGATTAGCACTAACTATAACTGTTCGCGACTGACTTACAACTGCAACTAACTAACTCATTGGATGCGTCACCTCTATTTATATTTTACAGAAATTCCACTAGAAGTTTCAAGCAATGTCTAGACGATCATTATCATCTTATATGCTGCCTAATTAAGTTCATGTGGTAACTATGTACATACATGTGTATATGCGTACGTGTGTACATCATTAACTAAGCAACACACGGTGGTTGTTTATCTTTTGCTTTTCGTTTGAATTGGCATGTATGTATGTGTACAAATATGTGAATCTTCTTAATAAGCAGACGCTTTTTGTTGTTACTTTTGCTTGTTTACGTTTAATCAAGCTAGGCATGCTTATTTAGTTGTTGGCTACTAATCTAGACTATTCTTTACTTTGACCCTGTAGGAATATTTTCGCGTAGCATTTACATTAACCCTGTTGGAATATTTTTGTGTAATGTTGCTTATCATTGTTGACGGCTATTTTCGTAACACTGCCGCCCACTTAAGCCTATTCGTCCCGAATAGGCACATCATCGCCTTTCTTTTTCTGCGTTTTCTAAACGCCTTGTAGTTACGCTCGAGACGACTACCTCTTCCATATTTGTCGGCTTTAGTTCTGGCTCTGCCTCGTTTCTCAACTGGAACTTGTATTGCCATACGCTGGAGATGACTACTTCGTTGACATTTGTGGCCCCTGGAACTGACTCTGCTTCCTCTTTCCAATACAGCTTGCCTTACCTTGTGCTGAAGATGACAAGTTCTTCCACATTTGCAGCCCATGGTACTGAATCTGCCTGGTATTTCTACTACAGCTTGTCTTGCCGTACGCTGTATATGACAACTCCTTCCACATTTATGGCCTTTGGCTCTGACTCTACCTTGTCCCTTGACTAGAGCTTGCCTTACCATTCTACATTTATGGCCCTTGGCTCTGACTCTACCTTGTCCCTTAACTAGAGCTTGCCTTATTATTCCACATTTATGGCCTTTGGCTCCGACTCTTAATTGTACCTTGACTAGAGCTTGCCTTACCACACGCTTTAGGCTCCGTATAGAAGTTGTCTTTTTCTTCCTGACTGCTTTTATGCTATGCGCTTTGTATGCTGTAGCAGTTTCTTTACCCTGAGCAAGCGAGACCATTTCACCCATAGCTTGTTCCGCTGTTTCACAGACCACCACATCTACGTCACTAGCTTCATTTTCTTTTCTGGAAACTTCTTGCTCACGTCCAACTTGTTTACACTGTCCACTGCTAATTTCATCTTCTGCCTTCAGTCTTTGGTCAACGTTTTCCTCTGTGCCAGAAACGTCTTTGTTGACACTGTTCCCCAAGTCAGAAATCTCTTCGTGTATCTCTTTGTCTGAATTACTGACTTGTATTTCTTCACCATCTGCTTGTCTGTTTACGGGTTCAGCAATTTCTTGAACTTCCTCATTTCTGGCTCTAGGGGGTTCTTGAACGTTAGTCACAATTTTCGCTTTCCATTTGTCAAGTATGTCGTTTGTGGCCCAAACTTCAGCTAAAACTCTCTCGTTGTTGGCTTTAGAAGTTTCTTGAAAATCAGCCTTCGTAGCTCTAGAAGACTCCTGAATTTCAGCCTTCATTGCTCTAGAAGACTCCTGAATTTCAGCCCTCATTTTCTAATTGTTTGCTTCTATTTTCTCATTGACTGCTTTTATTTCGCTCATCATGGCAGCAAACATTGCTCCGATGTCTGTACTGGTTGCTGCTGCACGAGTACATACCTCAATTTCTTCTTTTTCATCGAACTCATAGCTTTCTATGTCGATGTTGCGCCGCTGGAACTCCTGTAGTAGTCTCTCCTGTAGTTGTACTTTATTACCAGTTGTCGACAGTTTCCGCTTATTCAACTCTTCCTTGAGTTGCTCCACATTAAGCTCTTGAAATTTCATTTTCCTCAAAAACCAATTACTACGTTTAACCTTTTCAAACGTATGTGGTTTTGTTCACGTTTAAGCTTTTCAAACGTGTGAGGTTCTCCTTTTCTTTTTACTCTTGCTTTTCGCTTAACCCTTTTAAAACGTATCGCTTGTATTTGCAAATCCCACTTCCGACACCAAATGTTACGTTTTTCTCTCTATAAAAACGCTTTTCCGTAGATCCGAAGATTTGCAAATGAATACAAGAGCCGAGTGTAGTAATTAGGGTTAAGAATGATACAAGTTTTATTTACAAATACACTTATACTAAATTACTCAAGAGCTTAAATACCTAATACAACTTAAACTAATAAATTACACACAAATATTCACAACTGGTTACCACTACGCCTTCCTCGCTGTAGTTTACACACGTCTCTTAGCTGGCTGCGCAAGTAATCACGTGACACCTCTTTGTCTACTGCTCGTCACTTACGAGACTCACTCTGCCGTCACTCACAGTTGATACACCAATACTTCTTTGTCTGCTGCTTGTCACACACGGCACTCACTCTGCCGACACTCACAGTTGATACACCAATAAAGACTCACTGGCTTTACTTACACCCTTATACACGTCTATTCGCTGCGCTGTTCCCTTTACTCCAGTCGACACGATAGACTCCACAATAATCTCAATACCACGACAGACTATTATTAATTCACAACTTATTTATCAACTGTCTAACGAGTTCTTAACTTCACTAGTTTCTGATTAGCACTAACTATAACTGTTCGCGACTGACTTACAACTGCAACTAACTAACTCATTGGATGCGTCACCTCTATTTATATTTTACAGAAATTCCACTAGAAGTTTCAAGCAATGTCTAGACGATCATTATCATCTTATATGCTGCCTAATTAAGTTCATGTGGTAACTATGTACATACATGTGTATATGCGTACGTGTGTACATCATTAACTAAGCAACACACGGTGGTTGTTTATCTTTTGCTTTTCGTTTGAATTGGCATGTATGTATGTGTACAAATATGTGAATCTTCTTAATAAGCAGACGCTTTTTGTTGTTACTTTTGCTTGTTTACGTTTAATCAAGCTAGGCATGCTTATTTAGTTGTTGGCTACTAATCTAGACTATTCTTTACTTTGACCCTGTAGGAATATTTTCGCGTAGCATTTACATTAACCCTGTTGGAATATTTTTGTGTAATGTTGCTTATCATTGTTGACGGCTATTTTCGTAACAATATGTTTTAAAATGTTGTATTCAAAGAGAGGCTCTCTGAGAGAATTTGTATGTAGCTTGTTCTTCTTTTTTCATTAAAAATACGAAATACATTAATACACAACACAGAGGGTGTTCACAATTAAAAAACCAAAAGTGTATTTGATACACAAATACACGATAAAGATTGTTCTGAATTAAGCAAATATGTTTTTATTAATCTATTGTATATATACTCATTCTGACAGTCTTTAATTTCTGTTGGAAATTCGTTATACATTCTGAATCCCTCAAAAATACACTTTTCTTTTGAAGATCAGTCTTAATTTTAGGCAGTCTTATGTTATTTCTATGTCTCGTATTATAACTATGTATTTCAAAATTATATTGCATTCTCTCATAAAGATAATTTGGTAATTGCCCTAATCTTAACTTATGTACAAATTTTAGAGTGTGGTATGCTATTAATTGTTTTATATTA
The DNA here is from genome assembly GCA_949987645.1 of Tachina grossa. Taxonomy (NCBI): domain Eukaryota; kingdom Metazoa; phylum Arthropoda; class Insecta; order Diptera; family Tachinidae; genus Tachina; species Tachina grossa. The sequence continues at coordinate 59,784,485 of OX465278.1, read as the reverse complement.
AGCCAATCTAAGCTTCGTATCATCTCAGAAATTGATGTATCGTACCTTTTGTTTAGAATAAACCTCATTACTTTATTTTGCTGTATTTGTAATCTTCTAATTTGCATATCATTTAACATAAAAATTATTGTGGGATTATAGGTAAAATAAGGTTCTATTGTTGACTTATATATAGTTAGTTTGTATTGCTTATCAATATATTTGCAAGTTCGGTACATAAAACCTATTTTCTTTGCTATTTTATTCTCAATATAATTTACATGTTCCTCCCACTTAAGTTTATTATCAATAATTATACCCATATATTTTATCTGCATATAACCATACATATAACTCGTCCATGTCTGTCTGAGCAGCATTCATCGCATCATTCAAATATAAGTTTTTTTTTTAATGCATGTATTTATTTATTGTATCTTCAAATATGAACTAACAATATGTATTCAAATCTTAAATCTTGAAAATAATTATTAGGCCCGACCACTGTCGGACATAAACTTAGTGATAGTTACAAATAATACATAAGTAAGTAGTGATAATCAAAAAGGGGAAAAAAAGTATTTTCAAGTAGTCCCATCTGGAGTGTTGAGTATAAGAGCCCTTGTGTCCCTCTTTTTTAGGCGGATGTGTCCAGTAAAGCTTAAAATATTACGAGCAAGCGGATTAGGATGTGATTCAAGTTTTTTTTTATAAAGGGTGTTTTTTTAGAGGTATAGAACTTTGAATTGAAATAAAACACAAGAAAATCTTTTTAATGTCCATCAATTTGGCTTTATTGGAAGGATAATTTTATGCTATTAATGTTTAAATATGATTTCGGGCATGTGGCCGCTGCGGCTGGCTCGAATAAAGTCAATTCTACAGGTCCAATTTTCAACCACTTTTTCGAGCATATGGGGCAGTATTTTGGCAATAACGCCACGAATGTTGGCTTCCAAGTCCCCTAACGTTTCTGGTTTGTTGGCGTAGACGAGCGACTTCACATATCCTCAAAGAAAATAATCCAATGGTGTCAAATCACACGATCTTGGTGGCCAATTGACAGGTCCATTCCGCGAAATTATGCGCTCATCGAATGTTTCCTTCAATAAATCGATTGTGACGTGCGCTGTGTGGCATATAGCGCCGTCTTGTTGGAACCACAACTCATCCACATTCATGCCATCCAATTCGGGAACAAAATAGTCGGTTATCATGGCTCTATACCGGTCTCCATTAACGGTAACTGACTCTCCAGCATTATTTCGGAAGAAGTATGGCCCAATGACTCCACCAGCCCATAGAGCACACCAAACAGTCAGTTTTTGTGGATGTAATGGCGTCTCAAGGGTCTCATGTGGATTCTCTTCACTCCAAATGCGGCAATTTTGCTTGTTGACGTAGCCATTCAACCAAAAATGAGCCTCATCACTGAACAAAATTTTGCGATGAAAATCAGCATCGAGATCAATCTCATTTTCGGCTCATACACCAAAATCACGACGCATTGCATAGTCTCGCGGCTTTAATTCTTGCACAAGCTGGATCTTGTAAGGTCGCAAGCCAAGATCTTTGCGCAAAATCTTCCATAAAGTTGATGGACAAAGCTCCAATTGCTGTGCACGGTGGCGAATCGATTCATTCGGGTCCTCTTCAACACTTTGCTCTACAGCGGCAATTGTTTCTTCGGTGCGCACTGCTCGACGTCTCTGCGGATGCGTATTATCACATAGAGTAAACGTAGTGCGAAAACGATCCATGGTTAACCGAATTAATTGCTCTGATGGACGATTATGTCGACCATAAAATGGACGGAGCTTGCGGTAAACTTCGCGAACTGAACCATTATTTTCGAAATAAATTTGCACGATTTGCAAGCGTTGTTCTTTTGTCAACCTGTTCATGATGAAATGGCAAACCAAACTAAATATTAATCACTTGACAGCTGACAAAATGGCCGCCAGTTAAAAAAGTGATGCCAACTTAAGGTTCTATACCTCAATAAAAAACACCCATTATTTGCCTGCGTACTTTGCAATTTCTTCAATCACTAGTGGCATATTCAAATCACGATGTATATTTGAATTTTTGATGTACCATGGAGCCGAAGTTATCATACGTAAAATTTTGTTTTGCCTTCGTTGGATTCTCTCGACATTGGAAGCTGAAGCAGTGCCCCATAGTTGAATTCTGTAGCACCATATAGGTTTCAAAAGTGACTTGTATATCAAAAGTTTGCAGTCTAGACTGAGAGTTGAATTTCTACCAATCAGCCAATGTACCTGAGCTAATTTTAGTTTCATTTGTGTTAGTTTGGAATCAATGTGTTGTTTCCATGTAAGCCGTCGGTCAAGGTGTATACCAAGGTATTTTACGTGTGAATGTTGAGGAACAATTTGATTATTGATTCTAATGGGGGAACAAGTATCTTTTCGTAGAGTAAATGTTACCTGCGCACACTTCTGTTCATTTACTTTAATTCTCCATAACTTTAACCATAGTTCCAGTTGGGTAATATGTTCCTGAAGATATCGGGATGCCTCGTGAGGGTTTTCGTGCATGATTCAAATATAAGTGATTAAAATACAAAAGAGCATCATCAGCAAATAAAACTATTTTACAAAATTTTAAAGAGTTTGGCATATCATTAATATAAATTAAAAAAAGTAATGGTGCGAGCACCGACCCCTGTGGCAGACCAAATAAAGTAAAGAGTAAAGAGTAAACTAGGACTTTTAAGGTCGGGGCACAATGAATCCGTTATACGTTAAACTTCACATTTTTCATTGACATTAACGCAACGACAGAGAAGGTTGGCACAATGAGTACTTTATTGACGGAAGCATTTGAACAGCTTCAAAAGCTCGTTTCCCCATTTTATTTATTAAATAAAATTTTTGTATTTATTTCGTTTATTTCTTTTGCTTCGTTTATTATTTTTGCTGCCACAACACAAAGCAATCTAAATCAGAACATACCAAAAAAAGCAACAAATATCTGTCAAACTACTTAACGTACGAAAAAAGTTAAAAGTTGACAAAATTTTGTACTTTGCGTTGACGGACACGTACTGAATGTAACATATCTCATAAGAAACTATGTATATATTTCAACTCAGCTGCAAGCTGAAAAAGGCGAAATTTAACGCATGACGGTTTCATTGTGCCCCGGCCTTTAGTCTGTAAGGACTATTTGTCCGTTGACTGAACTAGAATAAATAAATAACCTTTAACTCTAGACAATTTGCTAACTTGGACAAATTTTTTCGTGCTATATCCATTGTAAGAACCCATCTGCTCTTAAACCACACAATTGCTTCATTTGTCCATATTGTATAACTAAATTTGATCAGTATTTAATAGCTGTAAGCCATTAAGCATTAATTATAAATTCTCGAAAAATCAATCAAATTTTTATTAAAAATACAAAAATAAAAACTGAGAAATTCATATTCAAGCTTAAACCGATAAGATAATGAGAACACAAACTTTCACTTTTAATTAATTATTTGTATATTTCGTACAAATTTTGTGCTAAACCGAGCGAGCACTAGTTTTGATATAAATACCACTTTATTTGTTATAATTTATTTATTTATTTATTTATTTATTTATTACAAAAATTTAGTAAAGTAAAAAAAAAACTAAATAAAATTCAGGGCGAAAACAGTAGAAATAGTCGGAAGAGCACTAACATTTGATACTTGTTGTAAAAACTTGCAAAATGAAAAATGTCTCAAACAAGATGTTGTAATAGAGTGTAGTTCAAATCTAGAATGGTGTGTTTTGTTTTCCATTATTTGGTTGCAACTGTACTCTTTATTTGTTTTGTTAATCTTATCGCATTTAAAACTTATACTTTTAAATATTTTAAGTTCCGAAGATAAATAATACTTTAAAAAAAATGTTTCTTTATTTTTTCAATGAAAAATATTTTATCTTAAATAATTAATTTTAGTTTTGCTGTTATCTCAAAAGATGCCATAAAGACTCGGATATTAAATGTCACGTTTGAGGAAAAATCCTTGAGACGTTCTTTATTTCTGCTTTTTTATGCCCTGTTCAAGGACAATAAAATTACATACATTATTTTCATGTTTGTTTCCAAGGTTCTTTACGCTATATAACTAACTATAAAACTATATAAGACCAAATTTTTTTTTCAATTTGTTAATAAAACTACGTATATTTAAAAATAAAAATGTTAAACTTATCGCCTGTGAAATTTAACGGCCTGGTACGGGGGTGTTGTTGGCTGAAATAGTTAGTGCGTCAACTACAAAGACACGACCGCCGCACTGATAGCATTGCACGCTACACATTAGCTTGCCGAGACACACTGTATCTTAATTAATTTTTTGTGCTCAATTGAAATCTGCATTCTGATTTTTTAGATTGCAAAAATTATATAAGCATGGCTGGAAAAATTCGGAAAGTTTCAGAAATACTAAGTAAATTGTGGCAAAAAAAGGGTAAATAAATATTTAAAACTGAAATCAGCCGAACACTTTTTTATTTCTCGACGACCTGTAAAACACGTTATAAACTAAATTAACTAAGAATCTCATCATTAAAATAAGAAGACAAAAATTAACACATACTTATCATTTTGTAAAATTATTTTGTTCTCTCTTCCGACCGGGTGGTAGTACTTCCTCTCTTTTACTCAACTTAACGGATAATATACGTCAAAATCATAATGTCAAAAAAGTTTCTACATTAATATCGCTTGATCTGAGCAAGGCCTTCGATACGGTGAATCACATTATCCTTATTAATAAACTTTCTTCTGAATTTAAATTCTCAGCAACAGCATGTAAACTATTATATTCCTACTTCAACAATCGAAAGCAATTTGTCAGCGTGGGTCGTAATAATTCGTTGATTTTGATGTGTTCTAGTGGTGTTCCGCAAGGTTCAATTCTTGTTCCTTTGATGTTTCTTATATACATGAACGATTTTCTAAGTTATATTGGGTCCTCATGTAAAGGCTACCTTTTTGCTGATGACATTAACCTGTTATTTAGTGGTGAGACAAAATTCTTAGACTGTCACGAAATTATGATTAATAATGTTCTGTCCCTAGCATCAAATTGGTCAGTTATTAATAAACTAAACTTTAATCCATCTAAATGTAAAGCAATCAGTTTTGGCCCAAGTAATTATGTCAGTTCCTCAATCACAGTTTTTTTCAACGGAATCCATGTACCTTTCGTTGATTCATTAAAATGTTTCGGTCTCTCTATCGTTTAAAAACCACATATCTAAAGTTTCAACTGAATTTAATAGCATACTAAGATCGTTATATAGTTATAACTGCTTTTTACCATTAAAAATTAAATCTAATCTGGCCCGCTCTCTACTTATGACCCATATATATTATTGCCTCGAAATTTTCAATTTCAAGTTTCTAAACTGTTCGTTCCAGGACTTTATCAAAATTCGAATCTTATGCACACTATTTCAGGTTATCAAATACAACACAAATCCCTGTTTACAACAACTGTTTCGTTTTTCAAGATCTACCCGTAACGTACAGCTTATCATTCCACAAATTAATAACTCAGTTTTTGAAAGATCGTTTTTAGTTAGAGCATGTAGACTCTTCAATGAACTACCACCCATTAACCTTAGAAATTTTGAACTTTCAATGAGGAATTTTAAGCATATGTTACACAATAATGTTTTCAATTAAATATTTAAATATTTAAAAATATATTTTGCATAGTATCTGTAATATTTTACATATAAGTATTATTATACTCGTATAATATATATTGTATATAATATCAACTGTACATATTTTATATATTATTAGCATATGTATGTATTTTATACTTCTATTCTATTATTAATACTACTTCAATTGTACATGGCCCTACGGGCTCGGTTGAAATAATAATAAATAAATAAAATAAAAAAAATAAATAAAAAAAATGTTTCGACTTTTTCTGAAGTCAGACTTGTCGTACCGAATTCGTTAAGACATTTCGGTAATTCCTCTGAACAATTGTTTACGCTACATTTACACATGACAGTACTTTCTTGAAATTTCTGTATACGTATTATGAATAAAAATGTTAATGAAATAAATGATTTTCATGACAATTACTTTTTCGTTATCATAGGAAAATGAAAGTTCATTTTAAATATATCGCCGAAACGTAAAGTTGCTGAAAATTGTGTCGTTTACAACTTAATTAGAGTTACCCAGAATATTGACATACACAAATTTATAGGGCAATAACTTTGGAATAAGTATAATTGTTAATATTTTAATAATTTTCTTGTATTAAAAAGGCATGAATTGTGTTCTTCATGCATATTTGAACATAACATCCCAGCAAAAAATAACATGACAAATCATGGGTTGAATCATGGTTTCAAGTGATGATGCATTAGGGCCGTTTGTTTACCCCAAAATTTGTGCAATTTTGTGCAAATTTGTACTGGATTTGACTGAAATGCGTTCGTTTACACATAAAATTGCAAAAGATAGTGCCAATTGAGAGAGTAAATTGATAGTTGTTGACTGAGAGTCTGCAAAATCCAGTAGACGAGAAAAACATATGATTCAATAAAATAAACAAAAGTAAGCAAATACAAAGTATATTTTTTTTAATAAAAACATTTAAAAGAAGAAAAGTTGAAGTAAAAGTTTAACAAAACAAATCTGAAAATTTTTATGTTCAAGATGGAAACAAATTAAAGAATAATAATCGTTAAATATATCAGTTTTTAAATTTTAATTTAAAATTTTAATGTTAAAATTTTTAATTGTGTTATTTATTTTAATTAACTAAGAATTTCATCAGTAAAATAAGAAGAAAAAAATTAACACATACTTATCATTTCGTAAAATTATTTTGTTCCCTCTTCCCAATCAAAATGTTTCGACTTTTTCTGAAGTCAGACTTGTCGTGTTGTGTTCTTCATGGTTATTTGAACTTAACATATTACAAATATTTGAATATTTATACAAAATAACCATAATTTATAATAACTGTTTATAATATAATAACAGTTTAACCTTTTTCGGGTTCCGTACACCAAAGGTGAAAAGGAACCCTCTTGTTTTCGCTACGCTGTCCGTCTGTCCGTCACACGCTATTTTCTCAGGAACTGTAAGAGCTACGGACCTGAAATTTGGACAGAGTATGTAGAACTTTGGCCGCTACAACAACAAATACATGAGAACTAAAAATTAAAGGGTGTTCCAAAACGAGCAACGAAAAATGTTAAAATCCCATGTAATATACATACAATTGTATGTAAATATGTATATTGACACTTGAGATTTGTAAAATTAGTGTATTTTTATATAGACTACGACAATTAACACTAAGATTAAAAAAAGATTAAATTAAAGGGTGGTCCATCAGTTAATGCAATTTTGATTATGTAATTTTGATAACTTGCTATATCTTGGAAACCGTAACTCTTGAAATTTTCAAAATCGGTAAAACTAAGAAATCCGAAAATTATAAAATCGCCAAACCAAAAAAAATCGCCAAAAACCAAAAAAAAAAATCGCTTAAACGAAAAAAGCACCAAATTAAAAAAAACTTCTAACACTAAAAAATCGGCAAAAGCGAGAAAATCGACAAAATGAAAAAATCGCCAAAAAGAAAAAAAACGCCAAAAACAAAAAAAAAATCGCAAAAACGCGAAAAAGGCGCCAAAACTAAAAAAATCGCCCAAATAAAAAAAAACGCTAAAATGAAAAAAATCGCCAAAACTAAAAAATAATCGCCAAATTGAAAAACGCCAAAAACCGAAAAAAATCAGCAAAACGCAAAAACGCGCCAAAACTAAAAAATCGCCTAACTGAAAAAAATCGCCAAAATGAAAAAAATTAAAAAAAATCGCCATATTGAAAAAACGCCAAAAAACCGAAAAATCGCCAAAACGCGAAAAAGTTGCCAAAGCTAAAAAATCGCCCAAATGAAAAAAAATCGCCAACCTGATAAAACGCCAAAAACCGAAAAAACGTCAAAACGCGAAAAAGTTGCCAAAGCTAAAATAGTCGCATAAATGAAAAAAAAATCGCCAAAATGAAAAAAAAACGCCAAATTAAAAAACCGAAAAAATGGCCAAAACGCGAAAAAAGCACCAAAACTAAAAAAAACGCCTGTATGAAAAAAATCGCCAAAATGAAATAAAATCGCCAAAATGAAATAAAATCGCCAAAATAAAAAACGCCAAAAACCGAAAAAATGACAAAACGGCGAAAAAAGTGCCAAAAACCGAAAAAACCCAAAAACGAAAACAAAGCCAAAACTATTTATTATATAGGCTAAAGTTCGTATTGAATTACATATCTAGTGTCCGTACGGAACCCTTCGTGCGCGGTTCAAAGTCGCACTTCACTGAATTTATTACATTTTACTTTCTGAAAACATCAAAAATTTACTTTCTTGAAAATATCGTTGAAAGCTGAATAGAAATTAAAAACCATTGGAGTTGTATTGGGAGTAGTGTTTTTCACACGGGATTTCCCGGGAAAGAAATCTCGGGAAATTTGTGCGGGAATTCAAGGAATTTTTTATATTTTACTATATCAACTTTAGTTTGTATGTACACATTCCTTGATTAGTGAGTATCGTTATTCACTTTATATGCCGACCACACGAGCAATAATCTTGGCAATTATTGCCGTGGCAACTGTCAAATTCGATTGCCGACACAAGATATTAGCGTGTGGACCGTATGAATATGTGTTCAAATATATATCCAGCAACAAATATTAAAATACATTGCTGAGCAACAATCTCTGTCAAATACAAATTATATTAAATTTTTTTCAACGTAAATGTAGAAAATAAAAGTTTTAACTAAATAAAACCAATAAAAGTTCAATTTAAAATTAAAAAAGGATAAAATTATTGATAATTGAAGTATTTATGTGAATAAAAGCAAATATATTTGAATATACGTGTTCACCACCTCTAGAAACATTGTTGAACACAAGCAATTTGACGTCATCATTCTGCCGGCGTTATTGCTTCTGTTAAGACACATCAAATTGCTCGTGTGGTCGTAGTGTTATGAATGTGATGGTGCAATAAAAGGTGATGGCACTAGCACAATAGCTAAAACTAGGCCGAGTTTACATCACATTTACACATGTGCTATTTATTTATTTATTTGCCAAAAGCGGAACGCGACGCTCAAAATTTAATTCTACAACAATTCATAAAAGTTAAAATAGAAATGCGCAAGGAAATAAAAGAAAAATTACAAAATAAATACATATTCTTTTTGGTTAAAAAAAAACGATTCTATTAATGCTTATTTTGTTTTTCCAAAGAAATGTTTTGTAATATTTTTTAATAATATAATTTGTTTCTTTTGCGGTATATTAATGCATTTGGCTTTGCATTTACATATGACATTGGGAATTATGCATTACTATTACATAAAGAATTGAATTGGTGGAACAAATGCAGTTTAACGAAGCAGCTCCAAACAAAATAAAAAGTAGCCTATGTGATAGAAAATTAAAAAGTAAAAAGAAAATATTAAATAAAAAAAGTTGGCGGCGAAAAAAAAAATTTAAAAAACTTATCTGATAGAAAATTAAAAAAATAAGAAAAAAATTTGCTTCGAACCTATTTTCACGAGTTATAGCTCTCTGAAGTCTTCATAGAACCACAATAAATATTTATGTATGTACGTTTTTCTGCACCGCCGGCCTTTGGCCGGGCTTAAGAATTTTCTCCACCATGGTGTTTCCGAACACGGCCCAGCTTAATAAAGATTTTCTGCGTTGCAAAGTTTTCTTGTCTAATAACGTTTTCCTGCACTGCCGGCCTTCGGGCGGCTTAAGGATTTTCTCCACCATGGTGTTTCCCGACACGGCGCAGCTTAATAAAGATTTTCTGGGTTGCAAAGTTTTCTTTTCTAATAACGTATTCCAGCACTGCCGGCCTTCGGCCGAGGTTAAGAATTTTCTCTACCATGGTGTTTCCCAACACGGCGCAGTTTAATAAAAATTTTCTGGCATCCATTTTCTCCATCATTGCATTTCCCGAAACGGCACTGCTTGTTAATGGTTTTCTGCACAGCTCTGAATTGGATCAATTATTGACCCATCACATTCAGAAATTCAAAGATAAATCACAATCTACATATGTATGTGTTAAGTTATAAAATGTTTTTTGTTGAGATTTTTGGAAGTTTTTTATAGAAAGTTCAGAGCCTTATAACTCAGAAAATAGGCGTCGCCGCCAACTTTTTATTTAATATTTTCTTCTTATTTTTAAGTTTTCTATCACATAGGCTACTTTTTATTTTGTTAGGAGCTGCTTCGCTAAACTACATTTAAGCCAATTAAAAAATATTTTGTATTGTTTTGCATCCCGGGATTTCCCGGGAATTCCCGGGAAACCGAAAAGTCGTTCCCGCTATCCCGGGAAATGAAAAAGTCCGGGAAAAGAAAAACTAATTAGGAGGTGATTTTAATCCAAAACATGTTTCTTGGGGGGATGTTTTAAACTACATTAATGACATTGCGTTACACAATTGATTAACGGATTTTTGTTTTGATTTTCAAAGATTTTCGGATACTCTGCCTTCATTTCCTAATGGAAATTACAAATTAGGTTAACACTTTTGATACAAACTTTTCAATTAGGTATCTTCCTGCTTTTTCAGGCCATTTTCCGTTACTTTTTCAATTAAAATATATGAATTTTGAATTTTTTTTTTAAAACAACCACGTGTTTATACGTCATTCAGAAACAATAATTGGAATGCTTTCAGAAATCAATTTAAATTTTCCTCCTTCGCTTGTGAACTTATCTAATTCAGAAATTAATAATTTTGTTGAAAAGTTCACTTCCATAGTGAATCACACTACTCAAAATCACTGTGAGAATCAACGTTATGAATAAACACGTTATAGTTTCGGATAAAATTAAGAACTATATAATTAAAGTTCGCATTGCAAAAAGATTCAAGGAAACTTTTTAGAAGGAATTTAGATCGAACACATCCAAATTATATTCTTCTTTCTAAACAAATTCAGTTGATTAAAATTATTATAAAAGAACAGGTTCAAATTGAACAGGCTGAAATTTTCAAAACGCGTCTCGCAGATATCAAACCTGCATCAACAGCTTATAAAAAAATTAAAAATATTTTAGGAATGCAGAGAAATAATTCTCTTTCAAAATTAATATTAAACGGCATTGAAATTACTGATAATATCCCAAAATTATCACATCTTCAAAACCGTTTCAATATACTCAGGTGTAGGTCCAAATTGGGATGTCTCAGCTGTTGAAAACTCAATTCGACTGAATTTATCATATATACCAAATTCAATGTTTAATTTTGATAACAATTTTCCATCATCACATACTCAGAGGGATAGTTCTCTAACTTATGCTGATTGTTAAATTGTTAAACAACAAGATATCTTTCGGTTTGGATGGCGTTTCTAATTTCATCATTAAGAAACTTCCCGCAATTGCTTTTGATTATTTAGTTATTATTTATAACAACTGTATTAATAATTGTTACAAACACAACACTTTTGAATTGAATAACACAGTACAACATTTTTGAAGTCATTGATTCGGGACTCAATTATGACAATTTCACGTGAAAGTAGGCCCAAAATGAAGAACTTGTGCATCATTCGTTTTGTCTTCTTACCTGCTAAAATATTTTTAATATCGATTTGAAGTTAGTAACTATCGTATAGGGGAATTTTTCACGTTTTAGGCTCTTTTGTTTGACATAACTCGAGAACCACTAGTCCGATTTAGCTGAAACAAATTTAGAAAAATTAAGAATTACAATTCCTCTAATCTGTTCTTATACCGTTTTCCTATGTGTGCAACACTTTCGAAGTTATAAATGAATGTATGAAGGGAAAAAAGTATTTTTTGCCCAAAATTTAATTTTTTTTTTAAATTCATAAAAAATCAAAAATGCAAAAAAATGTCAAATCTAATTACTTTCGCATAAAGCCACGTAACCTGTGAGTAAAGTGAGAAATTTTTTGAGAAAATCGATGTTTTTTGTTTGTTTTGTGTAACAGCACAGCCTTCAAACTGGAAACTGAACCATCGATGAATAAACGCCAGTCGCCAGCTATATAATCCATTCCCAATTTTTTCACTAAACCTGGGATATCATGGGAGTACGTGAACGTATTTGCTTCGTCAACGGAATACAATTTCTGGAAATCAGCTTGGCGTTGTCGGTATGATGTTGCGCTGACATTTTGCTGTGTGAGTTTTCTTCTCTTCAAAAATTATGTCAACCATTCGGAGTTTTGTTGTGATATTCCGAGCTTGGCCACAATGTAATCCATTTCGATTTGTGTTAGCTGTTGTCCTGTATTATTTTCAATATCGGGTGTCCAATCCGCATCATTCACGTTGGTCGGATTGGTGAAAACGGTTTCGGCTTGCAGGGACACAGTATCCAGACTCGGAGGTTTATGTGCATCGACATCAGCAGGGCGGTTAACTGGAAGTGTGGCAGTAAATGCAGCAGTGTATACTTTTGTTTTCAATTGTTGTCTGTTTAATCCAGGACGAAAATTTATGCATGCGTAGTACCTGGATTCATCATGTCCAGTTGTGTCTTCCACCCAAATTACTGGCTTCATAAAAGACAACGTTGCACCTCCTCCATGTATCCAATTTACAAGGGTATTATAACAACTTTTGCACACTGTGTTCGGCGTAAAATTTGAACCAATTAAATCTGCTTCATCAAAATAATCACAATACGCTTTTTTGAGTTCCTCAGTACACAAATTTTGTCGATAGTTTTTGTTTTTTTTAGGACGATTTAACCACAAACGTAACAAAAATTATCCAATTTTGGGCACTTGTTATTTTCCATATTTATATATTTTATGTTTTCTTGTTATTCACTTTTAAAAAACTGAAGAAAAATCACTTTTACTGTTCGCGTTCGTCGGCACTGGCTGAATGACAAAAATCGATCAACTATAAAAACTACGTATTTTTCAATATTTTACTGGCAGGTACTTATAAATAGGCGCATTTTTTAAGGGTACCTGGCTATATACCTGATTCACCACTTGTACGTTTCAAATTGTGCAAAACTTTCCAAATAATGAATGAGGGTGCAATTTCTGTAAAAAAATCATACAGGTAGTCACCGGAAAACCCCAAATAATTAAAACAGTCCACTATCCTTTTTTTTCCTTTTAATTGTTCACGCACATTTATTAGCGTTTATTGCTTCACAGTCATAAAAATCAAATAACCTTTTGTTTATTCCTTTTTTTAATTAGATTTGACACTTTTTTGCATTTTTGATTTTTTATGAATTAAAAAAAAAATTTTAATTTTTAGGCAAAAAATACTTTTTTCCTTTTATACATTCATTTTTAACTTCGAAAGTGTTGCACACATAGGAAAACGGTATAAGAACAGATTAGAGGACTTGTAATTCTTAATTTTTCTAAATTTGTTTCAGCTAAATCGGACTAGTGGTTCTCGAGTTATGTCAAACAAAAGAGCCTAAAACGTGAAGAATTCCCCTATACGATAGTTACTAACTTCAAATCGACATTAAAAATGTTTTAGCAGGTAAGAAGACAAAACGAATGATGCACAAGTCCTTCATTTTGGGCCTACTTTCACGTGAAATTGTCAGAATTGAGTCCCAAAATCATATGTTGTACTGTGTAATGTAAGACCAATATCTCTTTTATCTAACTTAGGAAAAATGTTTGAAAAAATTATTAGAATTATGATGGATAACAATTTGGAAACTTCATGTATTCCAGATTATCAATTTGGTTTTAAAAAATCTTATTCAACAAGTCATGCGTTGCTTAAATTTCGGGAAAAACGTTGTACAATAGCTATTTCTCTTGATATAGAAAAGGCTTTCGACAGCATTTATCATGATGGTTTAATTTTTGAAATGATTAATATTAATTTTAGTATTCACCTTATTAAACTTATTCCCAATTTTTTGACGGACAGAAAGTTCTGTGTTCAATTACAGAATGCTTTTCCAGCCTATGGTAATATTATTTGTGGTGTGCCTCAAGGCTATATTTTAGCACCACAATTATATATTGGGCCCTACTCGTAAAGTGTCGTATTACGATTTCGACTACGACAATTTTTTACTAGACTAAAGAACATTGCAACATTTTTTCTTTAATCTAGTACAAAATCGTCGTAGGCGTAGTCGAAATACCACACTCGTAAGAAGGCCCATTATTACGAATTCTTACCGACATGTCGTATCGATTTCGTACCGACAGATCGTTACGAAGTCGTGTTAACCATTTCATACAAAAATCGTAGTGGTCGGTAATATTTCGGTTCAGAAATCGGAGGAATTTCCCGACTAGTCGTTACGAACTCTTTACGAATTCGGAGCATTTGATTTGGTGGGCTAAAAATATTTTTAAGTATTTAAAAAAAATACTACTGCCTGAAACGAAATTTTGTTCTCATTAAAGTAAAAATACCATTCGTTCTCAGACTCAGAAGCATTTCTTTTTATTTTTAAGAATTTCTTTTGCAGTTAAAATTACAAAAACTACTAAACTGTGTACAACAGTGATGGTAAATGAGAATTGCATTTCGGTACCAAAAAATTTTTTTTGAGTACTTTTTTGATCCCGAGAGTACCAAAAACTATTTTTTTATTTAAATTTTATTAAATAAAAATTATATAAAATGTATTACAAATAAATAACAAAATGAACAAAAAGCATATACATACATATGTACATAACCAGACAGAAATTGTGATTTTGCGCAAAAAGTATGTGCCTTCACAACACTGTAAATACAAAATTACGACTCTTCAAAAAATTTTGTACCACCACAGTACTACAAACACAAAAATACCGTGTTCTTAGTAATCCTACACCACTACAACACCGTAAATACAAAAAGTTGACTTAAGTTTGAAAATTTCCATTGTGACGACTTTATAAACTTGTATTTAGAGTAGAGCTGCAAAACTATCGATAGTTTCTCCATTCGATAGTTTCGGTAGTATTTTTTGATGCCATCGATATTATCGATAGTTTTTGATTCTTAGAAACACCACTTTTACACACGGAAAGTTTACTTTGCAAAGTCTTAATTCAGGTATGTGAAAGACAGGGTGATAAATACTATCTCTTTCTGTCTTTCTCCCTGCTGAATTAAGGCTTTGCAAAGTAAAGTTTCCGTGTCTATAAGGGCTTAAACTTATCAATTGTGTATTTTTCTAACATAAAATCTTAAATTTTTTAATCATTCCATAAAGTAAAAAGAAAGTTGATTTTTTTAAAACACGGTTCTATAAAAAAATAAACGAAAAAGCAAACAGATAGATAGATGGATCAATAAAAAATAAATTAAAAAGGAATAAAATAAAAAAATCTTTCATCATTACTTAAACTATTGCAGTTAGCTAAAAAGTATTCGTTTAACAGAAGGAGAAGCAAACTATTTAGCGTCACCTTTTATTTAGCCGCCGTCAAGTTTCTTCATGTATCAAAGCCGTTGGTACATAATAATTGCATTTTTATGCAATTTGCATAAAAAACTGACATCTTATGTTGAAAAAAACCAAAACTAATTAATTTGTTTTCACATATATATACATATGTAATGATAACCATTACCAAACCAGGCGGCGAAATTTGAATGTTGCATTTTTTATTACACAGTCGCCATCATTCCGTTTTTATTGACTTTGATTTTTTCTCTTTTAGTAGAGTGTTTTTGTCGATAGTAACGCTATCGAAAAAAATATCGATAGTCCACTTAAAATAAAACTATCGATACTATCGATAGTACCATCGATAGTTTTGCAGCTCTAATTTAGAGTATTACATCAACATTAAAAACAAGAGTTGGAGGACGGTCATTCGGCGTTACCATTTTAATGTTATGAGTTCCTTAAAATATTGGTAAACACATGTTATACTGATGTTAGTTCTACCCGCAGACCATCGTAACAACATCGTGCTGATTATCTTTTTCTGTCTGGGTGGGTATAAATATTCAGGGCTATCATGAATAAAATTCCGATTGAAATTTCTCCCTTTTCCGATTAGAATGTTTTGTTTTCCCTATTACTTGCTATTAATTGGAATTGTTCCCCGGGAAAAAATTCACGCGGAATTTTATTCATGATAGCTCTGATTAAAGTTATAACAAAAACAGTTTTTAGACTTCAATAAATCTTTGGCCTGGATAAGACTATACTGTTGGAGCATAAATTCTATTCCTTTGTTTTGTTTTCATGATATTGTGGTAAGAGAAAATCCTTTCGATATTTACAGAGGAGTGAGGTATGGACAAAATTCCGTAAACTACTCTCGATTTACCAGGAAACATGTATTCGCCCAATGCGTTTTTAGTTATAGCCACGGAAGTCCAGAAACTGCATACATATATTTTCTGTTGTTAATGGCTTCATTTCTTCCATAGTATGCTCTATATTGGTTGTTAATATTTTAAAAATTTTGCTTTTCGCTGGAAACACTTTAATTAAAAGTAGTATAATTACCAAATAAAACATTTTCAGAGGGATACTTACTAAACTAAACTGTCAAAGTCCACTTTTGCTCTATGAACTTGACAGAATGTAATATAAACTTTTTACAATTTTTTTTAAACTGAAACAGTTGTTTCAACATGATTTCTGTTTACATAGAGATCAACTTCTGTGCCACAGAAAATATCATTGAATCAAATATAATTTTCATTTATATTTAATTGTGATTGGTTGGGTACACTTTTCTAAAATGTCTTTACTAATAAGGTTTCGTGCCAGTTGTCGAAAAAGAAATTTAATTCTTCGCAAAAATATATAAATCTTCCGACTATATTTCTAAGCTGGCCGTGAGAGTATCAAACGTGTTGCGGGAGTACTACGGTACTTTTTCATGTCAAAAAAAGTACGATCGTACCAACTTTCCCACCACTGGTGTACAATATTACTTACAAAATATTAGACATATTATTTTCAATGAACTAAAGCAGGCATTAAAAGCAGGTATGTTGTTGCCATTAACTTTATTTTTATTTTTGTTTAATATGTACATATAACACAAATATTTATTCAAACAATTTCATTTGATAAAATCTCAAACATACGACAATCAATTTGATTGATACTAATTTTTTATAATAATCAAAAATATAACTATGTATGAAACAGTAAAAAAGGCAAAAAAAAAAAAATTAAAAAGTCACATTATATAAACAATTATTATGTTTCGTTAGCTGTCGCAGTTAAAAATAATAAAAAAAATAGAAAAAATATAAACCTTCTACAAAATTAGGTATCGTAATACCATAACCATTATTCGTACATTATCGCTTGAAAGTAGGGGAAATATGTAGATATAAAATTATTATAAACAATTTAATTTTATTATGTTAATGACAAAACAGCAGCAAAACGTAGATAACGATTATAAACCAGAGTAAAGATCTTTAGTTTTTCTCCACACTTTGAATCTCAAAGAAGTCATTTTGTTGAATAGCATCTGAATTATTCTCTTTTGAAATATATATTAAATAAATTGAAAATTTATGTAGCATAGATTACATAAAATAATATACTAAAATCTAAGAATGTCTGAAAATGTGCCTGTTTACTCCATATCATATTTTTTGGATTCCATGTATCCAGCTGCTACATCCAGTTCAACAGGGAAAAAATCATCAACATCCCCGACACAGCAAGATATTGTAAGTGCATTTACATACATACATATGTATGCATTTTGTGTTTTATGTCGTCTTTGTAATTATTTGATTAAAAATTTTAAGTGAGTCAAAAAAATTTCTTAGCAATTCGCTTAATCGAAATATACAATTACGCTCAATGAGTGTATACATTTCTGTAGTAAAAATACTTCTTTATTACAATAATTTATTATATTTAACATGCGCAGTTCTCGTTTTTCCTTCCATAGATAGACCTTTAAAAAGTGTAAAAACAATTAGGAAATGATGCTTCGTTCTAAATTTCAAATCATAAAGAAAAAACTATATTACACTATTAGTACCGCGGGATAAATTGGAGCCCATCCATTTCTCAGTGTTACGTATCAGAGAATGACAAGTGCTCCTTTAAATTACAGCTCAGTTTAGGTTGAAGTAAAATTGTAGTAATGAAAAACTTAAAACGTGATATTTTTTTTTGTGCTTATCACCACTTATGATTATTAATAACTATCACTTACTTTATGTCCGACATTGGTTGGGCCTAATAATTATACTTTAGATTAAGATTTGAATACTTATTGTTAGTTCATATTTGAAGATACAATAAATAAAAAACGTCTTAAAAAAAAACTGATATATAGTCCTACCTATAACTAACGCCAAGTTGTAATATTAACCCTTATTCGAAAAACTTTCCAATTATAAATAGAAAGGCACACGCGTATTAAGTGTCTGTCATAGTTATACTCGCGTTATGTTCGGACAAAACAAATATACACACGATACTCAGAGTATTTATTCAACATGTGCCCCGTATGCACCGTTGAACACCCTTGTCACTTTAGGCGTTTACTAATTAACTTTTCTGGCAGCATTGATGCTTGAGTGTGTGCAAATAAAATACTCTTCTATATACTCATGTGTAACCGAATAAATACTCTGAGTATACTTATGCGTAGATGATACAGTGCATAAACTTTAATCTAGTCGTTTGCGCTGCGTTTATTTAAGGAATGTGTATGAACATACTTATTGGTTGTTCATAGTTATACGTATTGCGCTTTCACACACGAGAAGAATTGTGCTGGCATAACATGCCAGTTTATGGGTGAGAGCGAGGCAAAGAGAGTGGTTTTGTGGTTGGCATAATTTTTCAACCAGGCACAACCCCAAAACCAATACAGGAAATGTTAAAAGAATACAAAAAATACTAATACACACACACAGCTGTGTGAAAGTATAAATTTTTATGAAAAAAAATAAATCAAAATCGGTCCAGCCGTTTGGTCTATACGTGGACACGGACAGACACACAGATACACAGGCACACACTACAAACTTATAACACCCCTTTTTTAGCCGGGGATTAAAAATATAACAAAATAAACTAAAACAGCAATAAAAATTACAAAAATCTGGAAAAACCTAAATACATATGTAAATATATACCCTTTACCATTTTTGGTGAAGGGTATAAAAATATGCATATAATTGATGCAGTTTTATTGCCTAAAATATTAAGAATGTTGATAATACAAATAATCAGTAATCACTAATTATTTTGAATAACTGAACATTTCCATAAAATGCCAAAAAAAATTTCTTCTTTCGCGACCTTTAAAATAAATTCTTAAACAAATTAAGATCAAACTTATACATAGTGGCATAAATTAAGAAAAAACTATTTCTATATACATACTTACATACATAGATACACATACTTACATACCTATGTACATACCCTGTCGGAGAATGTGTGGTTGACTATAGAGCGTGGCACAAGCCATAAAAAAAGGCTTAAAAGCACTCTCATTAATTTCAAAATGTGTGTGTATAATTGCTCCGTTATTTTAAAACAAAACTTTCAAAAGAGATGTGTTTTGCTTTACGATAAGAATACTGCAGTACAGAACAAAACAGCAATAGAACAATGTTGAAGTAAAATAAAAATGAAATAGAACATCAAAATTCACACAGAACATTCAAAACATGTTTGAATGTTTTGATAGCAAAGATAATTTTCCATATAAAAGAAACATTGCGCTTCGTTAGGAATATGAAAGCTGAAAAGATGTTTTATTTACTATGAAATAATATCATACATACTTATGTACATTTATATATATGTAATAATTTGTTAATTTTTATTTTCAATATATGTATACATATATACATACATATACATACATAGTTTGCATGTTTGTGCTCGTGTTCTAGTGCACTCGATGTTTCTGCTATGATTTACTGTTGTTTTGTTTCATTCTCGCTTTTTGTTTTGATGTTCTACTTGTTTTGAGAACACACGCACTAACAAAACTGCAGAGAAAAACTATTCGAATGATGCTTGACTGATTTTAGTGAGAGTGATGTTTTGTTAGTTTTGTTTTGTTATTTATGTTTGCACTAAAACAGACAGCTTGGCAGTAGTGTGAAATAGAATACAAAACTTTTAGAACGATTTACGCAGCCCTTTAGTTGACTACAAAAATAAATATAATCAAAGTTAACTTTTCCTAGATTTAATTAAAGCTAACTGCAATGTCATCCAGAACTAAAGCTGAAGGTCCATACCATCCGTTCAATGCGTAGTTGCATTTTATGCATCTGCCAAAAAGTAGACTCAAGGTAATTGTATGTGGCAAGTTACAGCACAAAACGCAAAGAACGTATAGACGCATAGGATGGATAAAGTAGGTTTACTTTCTACTTTTGTATCCGTCGCATGCATTATGCTCTCTTTTATAGCGAAATGTTCGTGTGGTGGCAGGTTTCATCACAAAACGCAAAGAACGTATAGACGCATAGGATGGATAAAGTAGGTTTACTTTCTACTTTTGTATTCGTCGCATGCGTCATGCTCTCTTTTATAGCCAAATATTCGTGTGGTGAATTTAAATTTTCTGTCTTTTTGCATTAAAACAACACAAATACTTGCGCATAAGACGTAGTGCATGTAATTTGAATTTAGAATCTGAGAGAACGTACAGAAACGCATACAACGCATATGCAAAGAACGGATGGTATGGACTTTCAGCTTAATCCAAAATTAATTCTTAAGTTGAGTACGTAATCGAATTTGGTGAGATCTAACAAATTTATTCTCAGCTACTTTGAAACTCATTTTAGTTTTATATTAACATTTTGCTGTTATTGTTTTAGATGGTACCTTAGCTGGACACTAGTGCGTTGAGTACACAACGTGTGATGATGCATGTTCGAACCCCAGAAAATTTTTTTAAATTTACTGACTATGTACCAGGTGATTTAAAAAAAATCAACTTTAAGTTAGTTAAAAAGTAATGCAGAGTGAGACAATTGACTACTGCCCAGGATAGCGCAATGTTAAAATATCAGTTGATTACATTGAAAAGTAATCCAAGCGTCAGTCAGTACTAGTTGCGAAATAATTAGTTTAAAGTTAGTTTAGAGTTAACGGGTTTTCCGACAGGGTGTTTATATGATGTAAATTGCTGCATATGTATGTACGTACCCTGAAGGAAATGCCGATGGTGAAAATGTAGTGAATCGCTTTTGACTTTGTCACCAGTACTTGTCATTAAAAATCTACTAGCAACACTAAAACAAATGACTAGGTAGTGACTACGCAGTTCTTATGGAAACATGGAGACATACCAACCAGACATTTACTGGTACATTTCTGTATCTCTAGTACATAAAAATTTATGTATATTGACAATTTGTTGACAAATTTACCACAAACACATCACATCTGTTGTCTTTAAACTGACGGATAGAATAAAACTTGTAGACAAATTAACTACTACAATTGTCACCAGAATTTGTGTGTTGACATAAAGGCACTTGGCCCCAGTCTGACTACAGGGTACATACTCATGAACATACATACACACATACATAGTATTTAAATAAATACAGTGGTGTTTAAAATATTCAACTTATAATTTATAAAACATTGGAAAATATGCATACATATCGCACATTCAGTTCAATAGTGAACTAACTCAAAAAATTCGTTTTTTGTGTTAATAATGCAGTGCCCATGTTCTGTAACTTTGGTGAGAACTTCTCGCGTCGGAAAGATGTGAAACAAAATATTCCATCGTTTCTCGAAGAGTGGGAAAAAGTGTGTCTGTAACTTATGTCGAAAACTATCAACAGTGATTACGTCATTACATTATAAATGTCATAATATACAACTCAAAGCCGATTTAAAATCGCAGACTTTGTGAACGCTTATCAAAAATATCTTTGACGGCGACCAAAATTTACTAAAAGACGAAAACTTTCAACGACGGCGGCGAAAATACAGCTGTCGGCTATACCAACGGCATATACTAGGAAGACAACTGGGACGAACGACGAATTTTTCGGTGCGAACTTCTGTCATAAAAAATAAAACACATTTGTTCATATGAAAATGAACACAACACCGCCGTAGAACGAAATTCGTCGTGCGTGACGAACTCTGAAATAGCTTTATTTCTATTTTGTACGCCGACGAACGACGAAAAAAACAATTTTCTCTCACTCTCTTTACATACACAATAAACTGTGGGACCAGATTTTAAAATAAAATTAAGCTAAATCACGTATGTCTTTAATATATTTTTAGAGAATACGCAATTTGGATTAAAAAAGGCTAAAAAAGCTAAATCCGTTTTTAAAAAAGCTAAAAAAAAGCTAAGAGCTTAATAAAAATTTTAAAGCTAAATCTAGAAGAAATAAGCCATAATTACTAATATGATCACACTGACAATAACCAACTTTATCAATTATAAGAGCTGAATTCGCTGAGTAAATTCGTCGTTATTGTGCTTCACACGACGAATTTACGCAGCGAATTCTTATCGACGAATTCGTCAACGTGGACGAAATTCGTCGTTCGTCCCAATTGTGTTCCTAGCAATAGTGCACCTTTGACGATTGTTGTTTACAAAATTGTTGAAAAAAATAAATAAAATATGTATGTTGTTAAAATAATTTAACAATAAGTATCACTTCAGAACAAAATGCTTACCTTTTTGTGTTATTATTCATTGCATTTTGCATTTTTTTTTGCATTTGAACATGTCTTTTTAGGGTAAAATTTTATCTCACCCAGTTTTTATTTGTGAGTTTATTTGACAGTACATAGCGGAAACTTTTCTCAAGAAAATTTTACAGACACACTTTTTCTGTAAATTGTCGAGTAATTTTCTTTAGTGACAGCCATTGTTGCCATTTTGGCATTATCACTGCCAGATCTGGCATTTTCATTCGTTGAAAAGCATTCAACTTTTAAAAAATTCTGCCAAATGCTTTTTGGCAGAATTTGCTTGAAATAAAAAATAATACTTTGTTACATGTTTTTTCAGTTTTTAGAATAATTCTTTTCATCAACGTAATTTTTTTACAATTATTTCTTTCCTAGGTAATGTAAATACAATGAATACCTACTTATTATATATATATATATATATATATATATGTATATCTGTATGGAACCCTATTTTCAATTATCCATAACCGACAAAAATTAAGCTTTCAGAAGACAGTTTTTTATGGTATTCAAATATGGTTTACATCATACATAACGAGCCTTATTTTCGATTTTATTGTAAGCGAAATGTTACCGAAAAGACTTTTTTATTGCAATTAAAATTTTATGGGTCTACCCATAGTTTAGAATTATAAAAATGCCAACATTGTTGCCGACTTTTAAGATACGGGCTGTAAAATTTTATCATAAGCGACAATTTAGGTATGTAAAACAAATTTGAATATCATAAAAAACCTTCTCCTGAAAAATTTAATTGATGTCGCTTCCGATTAAATCAAAAATAAGGCTCGATAAATTGTCGCTTACGATAAAATTTCTGTATGTAATACAATAAAACTTTAATTTCAATACAATTCAATTCAAAACTTAAATTTCAATCGAAAACAGGTTTCGATATACATACATATATTTATGTATATATATTTAATGTTTGAAAATGCATAAAAATTCATATCTATGTATTATAACAAATATATATGTATGTATGTATGTGCCATAAAAATACTAATAAGTTTGTATAAAAACAATGAATTCAAAACTATTTCAATAAATTTTTTAAAATTTAAATCTGGCATTATACTTTTCTTCTGTAGAACATTTTAGCAGAATTTTTTCACAGATTTAGCATTCTCTCATCATCATTTTCTGGCAACACTGGTGACAGCTACTACTCGCCAAAATACAGGATAACAATACATTTCGTATTTTAACTTGCGTAAAAATTTCATATAAATAGCTTGTGCTATCACCTCCTGAGAGAAGAATATTTGTTCATGCCTTCATTGATTTGTGTGTAAATTGAAAACTTTAAACGTATTTTCTGCAAAACTAGTTTTTTTAAATTTTGACACTATTGAACTGGATGTGCGATATGTACATATTTATGTATGTTTGTATTAGTGATGTAACCAATGTCAAATTTTGATATTCGCAAATACGAATACGAATATTTGAAACGATATTCGCGAATACGAATACGAATACGAATATTATATGCAATATGAAATATTAAAAAATTGTTATGAAAAAGGACCACACTCTTGTTGGCGTACTTTAAAGTTAATAAAATGTACCCAAAACTTTAATGATCGTCATTAAATATTATTTGAAAATGATACAAAGCACAAATTTCTATAAAGAATAATGTATTTGTACAAACTAAAATTTTTAGTCATTAATTTAAATTTCATTTAGGATTTATTTATTTAATTTCTTTGGAAAAATATTCGTATTCGTATTCGCCTGAAAATGGCCGAATATTCGTGCATCACTATTTTGTATGTATGCATGTATGTATGTATGTAAGTATGTATGCATGTATGTATCCCTGCAGATAATGCGGCTAGTCCATACATGCATTTGAGGACTAGTTCAAAGAGGAGTTGTAGTACTCCAAAACTACTCCAAATATATGAAAAAAAGGTGGTCGATTTAACATTGCGATGTCCTAGGGTTGGACCACATGGTCCAACTTTGCATTACGTCGGACTAACCCCAAAACTACCCCATATGGACTAGTTATACACTACTCACATATACAGCCTAACCCATGATGTCGATCGACAACTCGATCGACTGACGACAAGTCACTCATTATAGTTCGTTTGAGCGACCCACTCACTATCGACTTGCCGGTCGTCAGGCTTTACGTTGTTAACGTAATGCAATTACTCATTGTCAAATTAGCATATTGCCACATCAAAAATTTCACAAATAAAACGCTACTTTACAAATAAAAAGCGCTGAAATGTGAAACGTATTCCATAAAAAATGCAACTCTATGCTACTTAAAGTTTCTACAAATAAATAATAAAAATAACAACAATGATAAACATAAGACAATACAAAAAAATTAAGAAGTTATTTTCAAAATTTTGTGTGTGAAATATAAATAAATATATAAGTTGAAATGTGTAGATACTCCTAAAATAATGCAAGCGGATTGTAATGAAGAATGGACGGGAGTTGCACCAATGGGACAAGCAATCTATTGAAGTGGAAAGAGTAATGTGCCTAATTGAGTGTTTATAATTGGTTAGATAAATTGCACGTATACACATTCATACATACATATACATATATGTATGCATGTATGTAATTCAAAAAGAATTATGTGACAAAAATGCATGTTTGTGAGTTAAATAAATAAAATAAAAGCAAAAAAATTAACATTATTATTTTTGATTTTCATAAATGTAAATTTGTTTAAAAATTTGGTATTTATGTGTACTTTCTTGTTTTGTCGACAAGCACAAACCAAGTGACTGATTTTGATATTTGTTGTCGTTTGAATTTTCATTTTGGGTACCAAATTTGTATGGAAATGGTTACGTCATCGTTCGCATGCATTGTCGATCGACTTGTCATGCTGAACAAGTTTAGTGGGTCCCAAATCAGCTGTTTGTCTTTAAAAATGATTGCGAACGACAACGTTCGATATCGTGGGTTTGGCTGATAATTTGTAAGTACCTAAGAAGAACGATCATAATCGTTTAAAGACAAACAAAGCATTCAATGCTTGTATTAAAACGACATGATCCATGACTGCATTACATGGGACCATGTACTCAGTTTAGGAGTAGTTCAGTGAAACACACACGTACAGTAGAAATATATGTACATACATGTAATACATACATATACAAAGATATGCACACATAAATATACACCCTGCCACCCTGCAAATAATGCGACTAGTCCATACATGCATGTAAAGACTAGTCCAAAGAGGAGTAGGAGTAACACAAAACTACTCCAAATATATGAAAAAAAGGTGGTCGATTTAACATTGCGATGTCCTAGGGTTGGACCACATGGTCCAACTTTGCATTACATCGGACTAACCCATATGGAAAAGCTATAGACTACTCGCATACAAGTTGTGAGTGCCTAAGAAGAACGATCATATTCGTTTAAACACGAACACTTATCGTACAGCATTGAATGCTTGTATGAAAACGACATGATCCATGACTGCATTACATGGGACCCTGATGTAACTAGTCTGTTTCATCTAGATTGCAGATTATTTGCAGGGCATATGCTTATAATCTCTAAAATATTGGAAAAATATGTGCGTACATGTATACCTTGTATAATTATACGCATGTAAAACCCTAAATTTATTTATATGCACATACATATGTACATATATATGTATATGTATGGGGGTTTTAAGGTACCCTGCAAATAATGGTAATCAATACCAATATCAGTTTTTACTAACCTCGTAGAATCAATGCCGAAACGATGTGCGGACGTCATCAGAAACAAAGGATACCATACAAAATATTGAAAGTTGCTTAAGTTTCGAACAGAAAAATATGCAATTAGTTTTGTTTTTGTTTTATTACTAGTTGAAGAGAAATGCAATAAAATTGTTCTTGGTGTAATTAAAATAAGAGCACATAATAGTATTAAAATTCAGTGATTTATATCGAATAAAAGAACTTTTTATGAAATATATATATATATATATATATATATATATATATATATATATATATATATATATATATAATATATATTTATTTGCACAGATTTGTTAGATTCCTTATTCAAACAAAGTCATTAATCAAAAACACCAGTTTGCCAGAAAACTAGTTTGAAGTTTTCAATTTACACGCAACTTACGGAAAAAGATTTTATTTTTCTATCAAGAGTTGAGTAAACAAGATATCTGTAGGAAATTTTTATATCACCAACTCAAAAGTTCAATTTTTAAAAGTATAAGGTTGTTTGATTAAACGAGCGATATGCACTATGATGGTGGTATTATTGTGCCAAAGTGAACGTCAAAATACTGACCCAAAAAGGTACATAAATTCAACGAAAAAATTCGTTGATTCAACGAATTTATTCCTTATTTTTCACCTAAGGAACATCTCACTGAATTCAACACATGCCAATCATTGGCTTGTTGAATTCAACGTACCAGTTCGTTGAAGTTAAGAGTCCATACGTTGAAACATTACGTAAATTCATTAAACTTATATATGCCTTGAATTTATGGATCACATTCCTTGACCCAATGAACGCAGTCATTGAGCTTATGAATATATTCTTTGGATCAACGTATACATACTTTGAATTTAATGAAACAGTTCCTTGAATTTAAAGAACCTATTCCTTGACCCAATGAACGCATTCATTGATTTTTATGAATTTATTCCTTGAACCACTGCACCTATACATTCAAAATTTCACTTTAATAAAAATAATAATAGACAAGTTCATATTAAATTGAATATTTTATTAAAAAATTCATATAATAAGAAATAATTTATATATATATATATATATATATATATATATATATATATATATATATATATATGTAAGTATGTTTTTACATAAAAAAAATTTGGTTATGCTAGTATCATAGTCTACTAAATTATTACTGCCTTATTAAAGTTAAAGAAAACTCCTTCATGTTTACCAAAAGCAACGCCAAAGTCTTTGTCAATCTGAAATATAGTTAAAAATCTTTATTTTGCAATAAGTATTAAAGTATAAAACAGTAAAGATTTGTATTCTCACATATCGAAATCTACTCGGTTTCTTATACTCCGGCCATCATCAAAACTTCGGCTAAAGTGGAAGCTTGCTTTACTTCATTAATTCTGGAATTTCTGCATGCCTGCCAAGTGCTATTGAATGCCTTTGGCCTCAAATTTGAGGCGTGTAACGCAAACCTCTGCGTTGGTTCCTGAATTGTAAAATTAACATATATAAACATGTATAAATACTAGTGTTGTTAATTATTCGTCTTTTATGTTTGTTCGAATGAAATTTCATAATTTTTTTCTTGTTCGAACAGACGAATAATTTTGAACTTTTGTTCGAATATTCGAACGAACGAAGAATAAAAAAAATATATTCGAATAATCTTAAAAAAGTTTGCAAAAAACGACTCGTATGTGTATGAGATTAATTTTGTTTGTTAAAAAACGTAAAATATTTCAGTACACAAGAAAAACAAATAATTTCAATAACAAATTTAGGAATATTAATAACAAAATTTTAAAATTTTAAGAACCTTTGCCGCAGTGGCATAGATAAGAACTCTATGTTCCACTTATACTATTGAAGTAACAGAATCGCAAAAAATAAAAGATTAAATAAAAAAATTATGATAAATTCCAATCGACTAGACCGGTTTTCTTCAAATATAAATTAGAAGACATACGATCATGTCACCATTCAAACGAAAACAAAGCAAAATTAAAATCGGTCAAGACGCTGGGGAGCTACGGCGTCAAAGATACGCAGATCAACAGAATATATCTAAAAAATGTGATATATTCTAAACGCCTGGACAGATTTTCTTTAAACATAGCTAAGAGCACTCTCGAACAAGTCACTTTTTATTTTATTTTTAAAGACAAGTAACAATCAGGCAATGAATGCCTACTACTATTATAAGGAAAGGGATAGTAACAGAAAAGATAAGTGGTGAAGGAATAGATAGAGGAATGCTTCATTTTTTTACAGCTCTGCTTTTTGCACGTTTTTTTTAATAATGTAGTGTTGCATTGCCTCTGGCGTTAGTGAGTCGTATTAATTTGTTTGAAGCTGTATTTAGTAGCAGTTTAGTAGTTATTTTACTTCGCCGATGATTCTGCTACACAACGAAGGGTGGTGCTCTGGTGTTACATTAGGATTAGTATCTCTTGAAGTCGGTATAGTTCAGTGACCAGTGACTATGCCTTCATCACTTGAACTTTTCTACAACAACTGATAGAAAGGGACAGTAATGAACATCAGAAAAATGCGTGGTGTTGTTATTTAATGACTGTCAGTGACTGTCAGATAGCGGGCTCGATCCTAAAACCTTCGTTTTTGTAGTCAACGTGATAACTTCTTCAGCCAATGCCACCCTCAAACAGGAAAACTAAATCAAAATCGGTCTAACCGTTTGGTCTGTACGTCGACTCGTACATACAAATATATACACAGATACAAACTACATAAAAACTTATAACACCCCTTTATTTGTCGGGAGTTAAAAATTGAAACAAAATTAGTTAAAAAGTATAGGCATTTACACACATTTACAAACATTTTTAATATGTTATTAATTTTTTGGAAAAAATCATTTAAAAACCGCAGATAACCCAAAAAATCTTTTTAAACAAGTAGTTAAGGAAATTGTTCGAATATTCGAATATTCGACAAAAATGATTCGAATAATTTTTTATTATAAATTGAAAATTTTTGTTCGTTCGAACAAATATGATAAAAAGTTGTTCGAATATTCGAATAATTTTTGTTCGAATGACAACACTAATAAATACCATCTAAATAGCATGCAAAATAGTTACTTACATAAAGCTTGAGAGTTGGAACCAATAATGTCAGGAGTAGGTGCATCTGGAACTGGTTTTCTGATTTTCCAACTTTGAAGTAATTCAGCATTCCTGATATTTGGTATATTATACGACTATACATATTTCTTTTTACAATGAAAATTAATTAAACTGCACAACAAAATAGAGGTTTTAGGTTAGAGGTCCAGCGAACAAAAATACATAAGAAATAGTTATATTTGGTCAAAAAAAATTATAATCAAAAAATTTTAAAAGGAATAAACTAAAAACACACGATTTTTAACATCCTTGCCATAATAGTCAGATACCCTGATATACTCATCAATGTGAATCTATTTAAATGAAATGGATTTTTGTGTAGATAAATAATCCAGAAAGTATTTTTAAGTTTGGAGTACCATTCTTAATATATTAACGGTATAATACAAAAAGAGATGCAAATTATACAAATCCTAAATGACACTATATCTTCAAAACTAGAGCTGATAGAGAAAAACTAATGACACCATCGTAGGATCAGTAGGTAGGATCGGCTATTTTTATTTAAACATCCAAATCACTGTTGTGCAGTGTTATGATCACTTCTTGTTATTAAATTACTTTTTGGCACTTTTTAATTTAAAATTTTCTTTTTTAATTGCTCACAAACTTATTCCTTTTTTTTATAAAACAAGGAACTAGTTCGTTGAATTGAACCAAGTAAAACAAAAATTCAAATGGTGATTCCTTAAATCAAAGTACTCGTTCATTGAATAAAACATCTTCTTCTTGCTTTTGAAGTCAAATTCAACGTACATTACTTAAAATCAATGAACGGGTTCCTTGAATCAAAGTACACTTTCTTGAAATTTACTATACTTTTTTTCTTTTATTTATATAAGAAAGAACGTGTTCCTTAAATTCAACGTATTATACGTTAAATCAATAAACTAGTTCGTTGTTAAATTCAACGAATAATATCAAGGAATGGTTTCAACGTTCAGTTAATTATCTACATAAAATTTCACGTTGAATTTCAAAGAATATTTTTTTGAAACAACGTAAAATACGTTGAATTTCAATGAATTTAAATCAATGAATGCGAGTTCGTTGAATTTATGTAAAACTGTTTTTTCAGTGAAACTACTTTTTATTAGTGTTTCTTATGTATATGTTTCTGACAGTAACACCATGTGGTTATTTCTTTTACGAAGTACTGAAAAGCAAAAAAAGAATAACATTACACAAGCATTTCAGAAAATCTGCAATTTTACACTTAAAATCATCAAATCTCGGTGTATCATTTTTGCAATGCAAAAATCAGAATCAGAAAAAGGCAGAGAAATTGCAAATCTGGCAACAGTCCAGATAGTAAAAGTTTAGTCTATTTACATATTTATGAATCAGCCTTAATATATGCTTTAGTTTTTTAATATTGTATTTTCCACGAATATGCTAGTGATGCCGGCCTGACTAGTACAGAATGAAACCATTCGCATTTGCTAACAATTTATAAATTCGTTGCTTTTGCCTGCCATGCATCTATTCGACAACAATAACAAATGTAATTTGTAATGATACAATTCGTTGCGATTTGTTGACTGCTCATACGCACTCTGTTATTACAATGTCGTTATAACACAATGAAATGATGCAGCATGAATGAATGGATTTCTTTCATACCATTCACTCAGTATTCGGTGATCTTTTGTATATCACGTTTAAATAACAAGTTTATTTCAAGTGATTTTAATTGTTATAAACAGGGACAGGGGTTTCATGCAAA
Source organism: Tachina grossa (assembly GCA_949987645.1). Classification (NCBI taxonomy): domain Eukaryota; kingdom Metazoa; phylum Arthropoda; class Insecta; order Diptera; family Tachinidae; genus Tachina; species Tachina grossa. The sequence goes on along the minus strand of OX465278.1, from coordinate 59,753,202 downwards.
TGCATATTTTTTATCTGAAACCTGATAATGGCAAGAACGAAATATCTTTACGAAACATTGAATTTGTGTGAAAATGGCATCGATTTGTTAGTGCATATTTTTGCATATTTTGCTGAAAATGCATATTTTTGCATAATTTGGTCATAAATGCATATTTTTGACTCATATTTTGGTATAATTACAAGTTTTGTATTGTATTTAGTAAAAAATTCAAATTTCAAAATTTGTTATTAATGACTAATTATTAATGCAAGACTGTTTTTTTTGACAAATTATTTCACTTGCATTGTTGTAGAAGGATTGTACAAGCACACACACCTATCCAATTTAATAAAAATTGTCATTTGGTGATTTCAAGAGGACATTTTCTGCTAATAAAGCCGAAAGGAGTGAAACAATTCTGCGGAAACTTGATATTGTTTTTAAAAATGCCAAATAAATCTAATAGTTAGTATTCAATTCATTGTAATAGTTGCGTTAAATAAATATGTATAGGTATACAACATTATATAAAAATAATTATTTAAATTTGAGCCGATTACATTTACAGACGTTACAATGCCTTTTTCAGTGCCAAAAATTCTTCTAGGAACAACTTGATAGAACTTCGCGTTCAAAAATTTTTAAATCAAAATAAATAAATAACACTTTTCTTTTTCAATTAACGTATCGCTCCTTTACTGCAATATAAACATATCTCGAAAAATGCGTATTTAGAGTAAATAATGCAGAAAAAAATCCTTATATCATTTTTAATCTTGTGTACAAATTTAATATAAAAGGCTGGTATACGCAAATCTTGAGAAAATAAAATATTTTTATATCTTTAATTAGTTGTATGTAAATTTAAAAATGTTATTTTGAACAAACATTTTTTTTAAAATATTTGCATATTTTTCGTTTTTAATGTCATATTTTAGGAGCCTAAAATACCTTTTTTAAATGCATGAAGTCCTTGTCCCTGGTTATAAATAATAAAAAAATGCCGTGTGAGCGAGGAAATTTAAAAAAAAAATAAATGCCGATATTTACAGTGTTAGAAAAAAAAAGAAAATATAAAAATTAAAATTTGGAAAAAGTAAAATAGATCTGAAATGTATTTCAAATAATCGTTTCATATAAAATTTTACATAAAATGCACATCAAATCTATATCGTGTTTTATGAATACTAATGTAAGAGTTTTATACAATCACAAAATACAAAGACTACTATGTGTTCAAGCACAATAAAAAGTATTCGCACCATTCACTGAGTATTCGTTGCTTTGGCAAGACCAGTGAACATTTATATAAAACAAGCAATGCACGCAATAAAGTTCGACGCACTCATCTCTTTCGATTATGCCATGCCTTGTTTTTCTCAAATGTTGTGGATTGACAACAATATGCAGGGTTTTTGTGATTGCATTCAAAACAACAAAATAAGGCATTCAATCTGTTCTCTGACCCGTAAACAAACATTTTATGAGAAAAATCAAGAAGGGTTTTCATGAGAACTCTTAAAATTGAAATTTTTGCCATTTTCGAGACTTGTTTAATATCCCTTTTCAACTTTTGAGCACAATTTAAATTTCAACTTTAATGCCAATTGAAAAAAAAAACGAAAAAAAATTATTTACATATACATATTCATAAAAAATTAAATGCATTTGAAATCTATTTTAAGCAAATTATGTATGATAATTAACAAACCAAAAAAGTTTGTCTTAAGCAGAACAAAAACAAGCAAATTAACTAACATTCCTAAATAGATCTTGTTAAAATTAGACGCAAAATAAAAATGAAAAAAAAAACTTGCAGTGTTTCATGTGATTAAAAAAATATTTTATTTGTTAATTTTTAAAACAATAAAGTTTAAAACAATAAAGTTTTTTTTTATAAAATTATTGTAAATATATGCATCCATATTTTATGATTTGAACAGGCTAAAGTCAGCTTTCAATACAAAAAATCTTTCAGCAAATTGAAATACGATGAATCAAAACAATTCACATATTCCATTTTGCAAAATAGTTACGTATATAATGCAGAAATCTACGTCAACTGACACCACACACAGTGGACCAAACACAGAAGAACGCTGATGCTGAAGGTTAGTGGCCTTCGAAAACGGCTAGCTGTTCCGTTCAACTATGTGTTGTCAGCATATTTACAACTAACTTTGATGTTATTTGTTCATTAATAATTATCACATGTAATTTAGCTAACAAAGCCTGTTCAAATCATAAAATATAGAAACAAATGAAGTTCGAAAAATAATAATTAAATTAACTTAAATATGCATCCATATTATTTATAGAAAATAAGATGTATTTGAAATCTATTTTAAAAAAATTTTGTATGACAAACAATATATGTATAACAAAAATTAAAAAATTTTTAAAAACCCCCGACTTTTTACAGAAAACATGTTATATCTTCTAAACGGCTTAACCGATTTTCTTCAAACTAAGCTAAGAACCTTCTCGATCAAGTCATCTTTCAAACAGAAAAAACTAAATGGAAATCGGTCCAGCCGTTTGGCCTGTACGTGGACACGGACAGACACACAGATACAAAAACACACAGACACACACTACAAACTTATAACACCCATTTTTTAGTGGGGGGTTAAAATACATTTCAGACTTATTATAAATTTTTGGAATATGGAAGATAGAACATATTAAACTTTTTATTTCATTTTGAATATTAATAGAATAGATAAAAAGGCTGCTTGTGAAGAAGTTTTGAATAATCCCAATCCCAACTTTGAACGTAACGTTTTCAATGTGTTATTCTAAAATTATTTTGCTATCTTGAATAGACTATATAACAACGCCTAAAGCAAGTTTATACAAATATAATTTAACATAATAATATAATTTAAAGCTCAAATATTTTTCATTTTTTGCATATCTATGTATATACGAACACAATGTAAACTTGTTATAATTATTATGTTTGAAAATAATCGAAGATTTATTCACAAATTTAATTTCATTAAGAGATCGTTTAGCTTGCAAATTTTTGACAAACTTATCAAAATTTGCTTTGCAAAATTAGAATTTATAGTTATTGTGGAACGAAAAAGCATAATTTTTTGCAAAGTCTTTGCAAATTACACTTTTCAATATGAACTTTGCACTTTGCAAGAGATAACGTACGTGGAACTAGAATCGCAAAGAGAGCATAAAAATTGCAAAAGCTTTGTAAATTACACTTATCAATTTAAAGTTATCACTTATCAAATTTTACAGTTCTGAGGAACGAAAAGTTTTGCAAATTGTTGAAAAATTTGATAAGTGCAAAGTGAAAAGTTGATAAGTTGTTTTGTGGAATAGGGCCCAGGGCGATTGCATTGACTTGATAAATAGGCCTTGGTGAAGCTATTAAGTTTGTGTTTAAGGGTGGTTTTTTTAAAGCAAGTGCACACAACTAATGTCAATGCATGTATGCGTTTGTATGTAAGCAAAAAAATAAAAAACACAACGTGTATGAATATGTATGTACATGCATGACGTTTGAAGAAGCAAGTAAACAAAGTTTTCCGTCACGAAGTATTTTCTTCTTTACTCCCATACCTGCATTAACTGAAACAAAAGTCTTGCCAACAGTGTTGCTTAGCGTTTGTTTAAGACGATTTAGTAAAGCATTTAAAAAATCCCTCATGTCCTAAAAGTTCTTGTAAGTGGTTTTGTGCATGGGTCTAGTATGTTGTATTAAATTAAACAAAATTGGTAAAACGTTGTTAAAACTACTCAAATTTGTTGGCATTCTACTCTGTGTTACTTTACTTTGCTCTATATAATATTTACTACATTGTACTACTTATTACACTCAGAAATACTAGAGAATTATTATTATTATTATGTATATTATTCATTGTAGCAAAAATTTGGAGTCATCATTAAAGATTTTTATTTACGTCTACCAAACAGTCATTTTTAATTGTTAGTCTGAAGCAGAGAGCTAGAGAAAGTAGAAAAAACAATAACGAGATTGTAAACAGTAATTAAAAAAAATATATATAAAATTATTTAAAAAAAATGCAATAAAATTAGTTAATGACACACAAAAACCACATAAATGTACATACATATGTACTTATTTTGCAATTAAATAACAAGATTGACATCTGATGTGTGAAAATGGATTTGAAAATCTAAAAATAAAAAAAATTTTATTTAAAATTGTGGTAATCTAAATATTTCTAAAATAATAAACGATTTAAAAAGATTCTTAACATATTAAATAAAAAAAAGTATAAAAGCAAAACACAAGCTGCTGGGAGATAAGGCAAAATTTAACTCCTTTACCAGTCAGTTATTTATATTGTATGTGAGAGTTTTCGTATTTGAACAGCCGCTTGAAGGTTATCTATACAAAAATCAGAATATGTACATATATACATATGTATGTAAGTGTTTTGATTTAGTGACCGTCACATTTAATTTTTGTCAATACGCTGGACAAGTTGTTTCAAAACGTCGTTGAAAGTGAACGCCACGAAAAATGAAAAAGGATGATTGAGAACCATATTTAAAAAAATGGGTAGAAATAATATACTTATATAAAAATATTAATATACATATACCGACAGAATAGTATTTACAGTTACAGTTTACAGAAAAATTAAAAAATAATGAGTTAATTAATTAAAATAAATAAAATATAATAAATAATTGAGAAATCGCAAAAGTGAGCAAGAATGCTGTCAATTAAAAAGTATTAAATGATCAAACAGAATAAGTCCGTAACTTCAGTAATAATCGCAGTCAAATTAACAAAGCCCATAATAAAATCTACGGCCGTAACTTCAAAAGCTCTCTAATTTTTGTTTTATTTTTCTTTATAGTTTTGAATGCAAAATGTATGAAACTTATTGAAAGTGTGGTAGCATTGTTGACATAATAATTCTTTATATGTATGTGAGAGCATAAAATAAAATACTATTCTATCTCTTGTATGGAAAATGTGTTTATGCCGCAATTCTGTTTGATTTATTTATAGTAAAAATACTGTTTGTTTGTACGATAAATATATTTTGTGCGGTAAATATGCTAATAAAATAGTTTATTTTTTTTATTTATAGTGAAATTAATTTTTTCTGTGGTCTTCTCTTATTTTAAATTGTAATTTTGTATCTTACGATAAGGCAGACCTGAAATCTGATACCGTAATAATATGTATAGGCTTACGTTATCAGAAAATTTTCGAACACAAATGTCTCTAGAGGGAAGGGAGCCGACACAATATTAGTCATGTAATTAATTCTTTGATACAAAGGAATATATCTGTGGTGAAATTCACTAACTTTTAACGATTAGATAAAATTTAATTTTGTTTTACAATTAGTATTGTTTGCATTAACGATTATGTTATTCACTAACTTCTTCAACTTCAAAAAATTTCGTTTAATTTTCATAAATATACATACATATATATGTATAACATAATATGACGATGTTGTTTTTTATATTTAAATTTTCGACACATCGCTAAATCAACTTCCTTATTTATGTTAAACAGCTGTTATTTGGAAATTTTTTAGTTTTACCGCACTTTCAACGTAAATTAATGAGAGCTTAAATCAAACATTGAACAAATCAATTTGTATTTAAATTTAAATAAATAAATTTAAATATACATACATTTTAATGAAATTTACTTAAAACTAGGGTTTGCCAAAAACCGTGGAAATAAGAAAACCGCGGTTTCCGGTTTTAAGCTACTAAAACCGGTCGGTTTCGGTTCGGTTTCGGTTTTAAAAATATACATGTATATAAATATGTATGTATGCTGGAAAGTTAAATGATGGTTTAAAAATAATCATCCCTATCGTGAAAAACAAATGGAATTTTTCTTCATGTGAAATTTTCATTCCCCTCGAAGAGAAAAATTCTATCTTGAATATCCCGTGAAATTTTTTCCCCGCTATCAGTCCACGTGAATGTAAAAAGGAAGAATTTTTGTAAAGCTTAAAAATTAATTGAAAATCGGACAAATTTAAGTTTATTAAAAAAATCACACAAATTTTAAGCTGGGGTCACACGATTGGCACAATGTACCAATTTTCGTCGGCTCACTGCGATAGAGTCATAAGTAATAAGCCAAATTACATTATTACTTAATTAATTCTTGATTAAGTATATATGGCTTTATTACTAATTCAGTGTGGTGCAGTTATGTAATTATATTTCAATTATTTGAGAAATAAGGCAAATTTACCTGTTTACTTATGAATTTAATTCAGTGAGCCGACGGAAATTGGTACATTGTGCCAATCGTGTGACCCCAGCCTTAGGTTCTAAATGACATTTATTTAACTTTAAAGTTGTACTCATGGAGGTGCTTCTGTTGATTTAGCTATTTTTTTCATTAAGTATACCACCGTGGTGCACCACCATGAAATTTACTGGCTGTGAAGCAAAGAGATTCATACTCTATGAAAAAATGTGTTGTAGGGAATTATTGTCCTAAAAATAAATAATTTTAACTTTTAATATATAATTTGAAGAAAAATATCGAAATTATTCGATGTAATAATTCAGTTCGCCTGCAAAAATAAAGTGAACAAAACCAAGGGAAAAGTGAAAAAATTCACGTGAAAAATATTCTTAATGAAGACAGTTTTTCTTTAATCTATTGTCAAACAATCGTAGTTGTATTTGAAATACGCCAACCACGATAAGGCAGATTATTCATGATAAGGGGAACCAAAAAATGGAAAATATTTCTGGGAAAAAATTTTCGAGGGAAAAAATAGTTACTATAGGCGTGATAGAGTTTCTCTGGTTTGTATTCAATTCAGGTACTTGCATTAGAAAAGGAACATTTAGTAGTGAGTATGTGTATAAAAAGCTTAAAATTTCAGAAACGTTAAAGCGTTCAATGTAGAGTCGTTTAAACGAAATCTTATTTCTGTGCAGAAGTTACCAGCGACAGAAAACACTCTTTCGCTTTCAGTTGAAGAGGGCTTTATTGTGTTTTTGCATTGTGAAGCAATAATATGTTGGTTGTTTTGTTGTTCGTTTTTTTTTATAAAGTACAAATTCTTGCCGAAGAACCTTAAAGCTATCGTATTTTTGCTTTACATCTGCTAGAGATTTTTTGATAACAGATTACAATTCTTCCTGCAAAGAATTGTTATAATTTTCTTAAAATTCTACAATTTTTTTACCTTTCATTGTTACAGAATGATTAGTAATGTTCAATGTAAAGTACATTTGCTGTATTTTTAAACAAGATAATAATGTTAAAGTAAAACTTAAAAACCGACGGTTTTTTGTCGGTTTCGGTTTCGGTTAAAACCGAACGGCAATCCCTACTTAAAACTACTATATTCAATTATTTATTGAGGATTAATGTTCGTTCGTTAACTATTTTGGTGACTTGTCCTCTTTTGTCAATTAAATTGAAATATGAAAATTTTCGTAGAAATTTTAGATGTAAATCAACTCGAAAATAATGACACGTACTTTGTTTCATGTACAATATTAAAATAGTTATAATTTTCTCAGGACGTTGGGAAATGAAATAAGAAAACTTTCTGATGACGTAAGATATAGAAAATATTCAACGTTGTTAGGTGCCAGATTTGGCCTTATTGCTTCATATAAAATGCCACTTTCTCACAGACGCGTTCAATAAAAAAAGTAGTAAAAAGTTGGCAACTTTATTTTTGAGGCATTGTATTTGGAGATACCCTGTTGCAAGACAAGTTAGTTCTGAGAAGTAGAGGTTGACCAAATGATGTATGTGCATCAGGGATGGCAAAGTTGGAACAATTGTACTTTTTTTGGTACCATTCAAACCCGGAAAGTACAAAATTACACCAGTGACTAATTTAGTACATTTAAGGAATCCCCAGTTCACTCCACATTTCTTTTCAAACGATTGCATATCGAGCCAATAGCTTAAGCGACGCAATTTTTGGGCTTCTTTTTTTTTTTTTTTTTTTTTTTTTTTTTTTTGTGACGAAAATCGACTGTTTACGATCGCAAATAATCGATTTTGGTCAAAAATTGAGGTTCGAAAATTATGTCGCTTAAGCTATTTTGGCGTTTATGGCACGATATGCCAATTTTCGCTCACTCATATTATTATCACTTAAAAACAGTCTTGTGAAAGCAAAACAAAGCGAGAAAATCAAAAAATGTGAACTCGTCTATTTCTAAACCATTATTATTTTAATAAAATCAAATAAAAATATGTAATTTGAACTAGAAAAATCTTTTAGTATAATTAAGGCCAACAAAGTAAAATTTTTGAAAGTTGTTTATACAATGCCGTCCCTAATGTACATAATAACTACTTCATATGGTTTGTCTCTTACGCCGATTTATCAAAATTTATTTTTTTAATTTTCAACCGACTTCAAAAAAGGCGGATGTTATCAAATCGTCTCTATATTTTTTGGAGATGTTACTTCATAACTCGGTGTGTTTTAGACTGATTGTTAAAATTCTTTTTTTGTCTGACAGGGTGTAGCTTCTCTTTGGTCCCATTGTAAAAAAATTTTTTTTTTATATTTAGTTTTTGAGATTCTACTTATTTGTTTGCTTCTACACTTATCAAACACCTTTGGTTCTTCTAACTACATAATTTAATAGTTGAAATAATGGTCGGGCTTACGCCCATTAAAATTTATTATAATATTTCACGTGGTTCTACTTAACCGATTTTTACGAAACATACCACACACCTTGAGCCCTAAAATAGACACAATCCTCAATTTAAAAAATGGGCGGAGTCACGCTCATTAAAATTTAATATTTTATTTTAAGTGGTTCTACTTTAACGATTTTTACTAGACTTAACACGTACCCTGAGCTTTAAAAAACACAAAATCTTGTATTTAAAAAATGGGCGGAGGCACGCCCATGAAAATTTAATTTTATATTTCACATACTTCTTATCTTCTTCTATCAGATCTTTGCATTGAAGTCGGTTTTTTTTGGCAAACTTATTTGTAAAAAATGCTAATATTCCATCAATGCTGGAAGTGGGGTGTTTCTGAAAAAAAATCCATAAAATTTATTTAATAGTCTTTCCTTAAATTAAAATTAAGTATTTGATGACTTTTTAAAATTTTCAAAAATTAAATTTTTATCATCTCTTCAAATTGAATTATTATTGTTACAATTTTGAAGATATCAAATAGATTTTTTATGCATATCGATTTAAATAAAGTCGGCTCTTGAAAACAATAAAATAAAATGATTTTTGTTAAATAATAAAGAAGTTGTGTATTAAAGAGCGAAATGTCATCGCTTATAAACATATTTTGCAAGTCAAATATCTTTAAAACAATAAGAGGTAAAGTGATAATACACGTTCAACGTTCATTGCTCCACTAAAAAATTCATTGAAATCGGTTGATGTTTGCAAAAGTTACATGCTCCGAAAGCATTTCGACACCCGCAGTTCCCAACTTTGACGCTCCTTGGAGCTACCTTGTCTTGCAACAGGGTGCCTACAAATTAAACACTTCTATTCAAAAAAGTTGGTTTCACAAAAATAAAAACTATTAATGCACAAAATTAAAGAACTTCTTGCGATTTAAGAAGCGGAATAGAAAAAAAAATGAGAAAAATCCCAAACTTGGGTCAAGTTGGTCGTGCCTATTCGGAAATGTCACCTCTACGGCCGTTGACGACATCATCAGCGGCAGATAAATCACAAGGAAATCGTAGTTCAATTGTCGGATATGGCAGCATGCTCCCATTTGCTTTCTTACGGAACTCTTTTTCCAAATCAAGAGGATCTTTGCAGGTAAAATAAAAATTTTATTAAAAAAAATTAGTTCGACGTATATTAGGGCTGCCAGAAGCATGAGCCCGTCAACCAGGACACTAATACAAACCACAAACGAACGTACAACAGAACCCTATATAAACATACATATGTACATATACTCCAAGAACTAATTGTTTAAAAATTAACTCAAACAAATTTTTATTTTGATACATGTTTCAACCATATTTTGTAGAATTAAGTCCAACAGTTATTATATAGTAGAGCTGGGTCCAACTCGTTCATTAGTTCAGTTTTGCCACAAACCTATGATCAAACCCGTGCACTTTAAATGGGTTTGAACATAGGTTTGTGACAAAAATGAACGAATGAACTAGTTGGACCCAGCTCTAATACAAAACAATAAACAAAAATTAGAAATTCATTTAAATTCATTCACTCAGGCCCTTATTATGAGTTGCATTCGATTTTCGATCTTCGCTGGCTATCGAACATCGAAAATCGAATGTTTAATTCATATTATGAGCATCGAAAATTTCGTCGACCAACGAATTTTCTATCGAATTGAATTTAGCTTTCGATGAAACAAAATGTTTATAAACGACTGTTTTTTATTTTTTAGGTATAGTTGTTAAAAATTTTAAAAATTACTTTGAGTGATATACATAATAAAGACATTCTCTGTCGAATGCTCGTCATAATACCAAATGAAAATTCGTTCGATCAGTACTTTCGACAATAGTCGAAGATCGAAAGTTGCTCATAATAAGGGCCTTAGTTGAAACAAGAATTGAATAAGATTGGCTCTCGTTTATATTTATTGTAGTTGCTGGTAAATTTTCCTGTACAAAAAAGCCAGTACAATTAAAGAGTGAACCAGGACACCAGGACGATACCGTAAAACGTAAAATGTGTTACCACGAAACCGCCATGTATTATATCATATATTTTTATGTTATACTATATCTCGACAAAACAATTTCTTGTCATAATAACGAACAAAACATCGGCAGAGCAATTGACGAAAATTTTTTAAATTCTTTAATATGAATGAATCGACATCGGAAATTATATGACAATAAAATTTTGATGGATAATTTTTGTACTTCCCTTTTTTCAAAAAGAGGGGCCGAGAAGTACTCCTAAACTTTGATGTATTCGGAGATTTATAGCACAACTTTAATGCAAATAACTTTCCAGAACATTATAACGCTATATATGCTCGTTTAAGAGAATTCATTTGATTTCTTTTTCGAAAAGCACAAAAAAGACCCGTGTGGAGAAGAGTAAGGAGTTCTAATATCCCACAAGAGTGTTTCTCGGAATTTTTATGGAATGGAAGCATGCACAAGCAGGAAATTAACCCTTGACTGATTTTTGGCGCTTAAGCTTAGTTTCCAGCTGTGGTGTATTCATTAGTGGAATTCCATGGCGAACGCTTTGGAACGTTTTAAGCCGTGATATCCCTTTTTCGTAAAGGACAAAAATTAGTCATACGGAGAGTGTTTCACGAAATATTCCCTTTTAAAGTTGCTTTCACACTACTTGTATTTTACATCTGACATATTAAATATCCCACTGCAAAATGCATACCACCTATCGTGTGAAGGTATTAAAACTTGGCGCAGAGTGCGTTCTATTTTGATCTAACAAAGCATCTGCCATCAGCTGTTTTGATATAACAATAGTGTGCGTGGTGGAAAAATATATGCCTTTTTATATCCCCCCAGGGGAGTCTGTTATGGACTACGGGTGTGGCAACCCCGGCGCCCCAGCTGGGGTGATGTGGCTTTTTCCATTGACGTACCTTTGGTACATTACCCATAGAACTTATGTGTTACTACCCAATCTCTGAATATAAACAGAGTAACGGATGTGCACATATTTATAACAAAAGGAAGACAGGTCCTGTTGATGTCAATTAGGTGCAGCGTCACCTAGAACTGCCCCTGAGTTCAAAAGACGATAGAGGTGAAGCCCTTGTGGTGGAACTTCGAGGTCTAACCAGAGGCTACTTCTGGTGCCACGGTTGCCGGTGGCCCGACAGCCGAGCTGCTTAGAGTTGAGTGCATGTAGCGGTCGTCAGTTTCCTTTGCTAAAATGCCGAGTTCCGAGTAACCTCACGGGGTTAAAAGGATGATTTTGGTATGTGTGGAGTAGGCACTGGTTATTTGGCGACACAGGCATGGGTTCAACTCGGACGAGTGGTTGAGCTGTGCCGGCAATGGTTGAGGAATTCTCATGGGGACCTCGCTATGGGTGTATACACAACACCTTGGCGTGGAAGCCGGAGAATTATCATGGTGGCTATGGTTGCTACCAAAATCGCTGGGAGAATAGTCTTGGCTTCCCAGTGTGAAATCAATACTAGTGGTTGGTCTGACGCGGTCAGCCAGACACTATTCTAGGTGCTGTTGCCATTCAACAGAAGCTGCTATGGGCACGGACATAGCAGCAGAGTTTAGATAGCTCAAATTACCTCAGCAAGGTAATTGAATATAGTACAGGGATAACTATATTCAAAGATTGCAACCTATGTGCCTTATGGAGTGGGCCATAGGTTCATTCTAATAGGGTGCATGGGGGCGTTGGTCTGGCGTCTAACCCACACCCGGTGCTTTGGCACCCGTGAGATAAGGCCGTAATGGCAGGTGCTCACGGAAAGCTATCGCACATCTGCCTTTTTACATTTGAGAATTGAAAGACAGACAGACGACGTTTGTAGAAGAAGGGGCATTTTTTTTTCTCTTTTCTACTTTTCGCAATTTATTCTTGTTGCTTCACATAATTTTTCTCATTTCAACGGCTGTATGGATGTGTTCTATCAAGGCATATGATGTTTATGTGTGTAAGTAGCAAACGCGAAGAAGAAGTAAACAAACTACAAAATTTCTGTATGTCTATTAGTTTCCAATATCCCTGCAAATAATGCGACTAGTCCATATATGCATGTAAAGACTAGTCCAAAGAGGAGTAGGAGTAAAAAAAAATACTCCAAATATATGAAAAAAGGTGGTCGATTTAACATTGCGATGTCCTAGGGTTGGACCACATGATCCAACTTTGCATTACATCGGACTAACCCCAAAACTACTCCATATGGAGTAGTTATAGACTACTCGCATACAAGTTGTGAGTGCCTAAGAAGAACGATCATAATAGTTTAAACACGAACACTTATCGTACAGCATTGAATGCTTGTAAGAAAACGGCATGATCCATGACTGCATTACATGGGACCATGATGTAACTAGTCTGTTTCATCTAGATTGGACCACGTACTCCAATATTATTTGTAGGGATGTAAAAGCTTCGGACAAGAACAAAAGAGAATTGAAAAAATATCCGGGAAGAAATGTCTCAAATGTAAAAGAGGACTATCAGACTAGAAAGATGTTATGTCAGATGTAATAAAGCGTGTACGTTTAAAAGCAAAAGCAAAAAAAAAAATAGGTTATCTGAAAGTTTGTGATTTTGACAGACATAACCAAATTAACTACTTATACGGGATTTACACGATGACTTTTTCCCCTGCGTTTTTCTTGAATTCTCTTTTATGTTGCTACCCCTTTGATCACCTTTGTACCCCTTTTGTCAATAAACTCTAGAAAAGTCACGGTAAAAAGTCATAGCGTAAATCCCGTATTATGAGTCGTACAGCTAAAAAGTCGGACGTAAAATACAGGCCGTTTGAAAACAACTGTCATATAATGTTTGATCTTTGTTGATCAATAAGATAAAGGGAGAAGGAAATAGAGCTATGAAAATTTGCCACAAAATAAAATGCCATAGCCAAATATTACCAGCTATTACTTTAAAATTCGCCAATTATTATATTTCATTTAAGTTAAATAAATTCCTAGAATTGCCGCACAAATTTCTCACATCTATTGGATTAAAAATTCGACTGAATTATTTAACACACCATCCTTACTTTTATATCTCAGCCGTTTGATATGCCCTTTTGATTTGATTATCATTAAGATAATTTGCAAATTAGCTACATATTATTATTATTTACATAATTTTAAGTCGCTTTTATTATTTGTTATCAGTATAAAATTTTTACTGATAAAAATTTATTTATATTGTAAAATATACACGCTGGAGACAGATATAGCACTTAGTAATTTTATATACTTACATACATGTGTATGCACATGTCATTACCTTAATATAAAAAGGCCTAACTCATTATTTTTATGAAATCGAGGTTTTTGAATTTTTCAATACATAAGATGTTTTTCAAACCAAATATACAAAAAACCTCGATTTCAGAAAAATAATGAGTTAGGGACTTTTATATTAATGTAGCGATATGTATGTATATAATATATTTACAAATTTGCAAAAATGGCATGAACTTCAGGTGAATAAATTATACTCGTATTTTCGAAATCAAGTAACATTTTGCTATCACATGGAAAAGATCTGAAAGTATACATATAAACTAGAGACCTGCGTAAAAGGTCTTTAAATGTAAATACGTCATGATTTTTAAATGTATTCACGTCGCATGTATTATACTAAACCAATAATAAATGCTGTCGTACTATAAGCGAAGCACGATGGATGTATTGGTGTATGTGTATATCAGTGTTAACAAGCGATGTCGAGCTTGTTTGTAACAAACACTCAAAAGAAGTACTGTTGATTAGTGTATGCTTGTTATTTTTAATATTGTACGTTTGAGTGTGTGTGTAATATGTAGATGATAAGCTATTATGTGATTAACCGCATACAACTAATATTAATGCATATGTGTGCCTTTGCATGTGCGTAGAAAAATAAAATATCATACACACATACATGCATGACGTTTGTACACGCGCTCATGCGTAGAAAGAAGCAAGTATCACAAATTCTTCCGTCACGAAGTGTTTTCTTCTTTACTCTTATACCTACAATACACAAACAAATTTCTTGCAAACGGTGTTGTTAAAGTTAGTTTTATAAGATTTCGCTGTAGTAAAGAATTTGAAAAATCCCTCATGTCTTAAAAGTTCTATTAAGATGTCTTATGCAGGAGACTAATATAAACCAAGTCTATATTGATAGCGAATAAATCATAATATCATATAATTAGCAACTTATGGCAGACTTCATATGCATAGTAAAGGGTGTCTGGTAGCAGATTTATATTTTCAAACTTAAATAAAAAACGTAATAATTTACACAAAGTTTTATTGAGAGCATTGAACGATAAAATGGAAATGTGGATTTTATTTTTTAAATAGTGTGTCATCCAGATGTCTTCCGTCGAGTTGAACACTGTTCAAAACGGAGTCTTGTATTCTACGCCACACGCTGCAGGAAACTTGGTTCAATTGAGATGATTTATCGAAGAATATTTTCCTTTCCTGCAATGGTTTTTGATGTTTCAATCGAGGGTTGCGGGTTCTTGGAGACCAGTAACGGCAGTTTTGCTTGTTGACGTGGCCGTTTAAGTGAAAATGAGCCTCTTCGTCCAAAAAAATAGGATTTACAGTGCAAAAACACTTTAGCATCGTTTCACAAAAATCAAAAGTCACTTTCTTTCAGTTCTTCAACGATTTGAATTTTAAAAGGATGGAACTTCAGACCCTTTTTTAAAATTTCATGAATAATCGCTCTTGTAAGTCTCAGTGAGGCTGCTCTTTTCCTTATTGAAAGTTGTGGATTTTCACGTAAACTGCTTTAAACCAGTTCAGTGTTTTCGGGAGTCCTTGAAGATTGACTGGGCCCTGGCCGTGAGAAATTCATAGCCGAAGCAGTTGCGTGGAATCTCTGCACCCACGAACGAATTAAATTTACACTCGGTCCATCGCGTATTCGCCGAATATAGAAGTTTGAACAAAATTGTCGACGAGCAATTACGTAAGAATCATTACTCTTAAAAGATGTCGTATTTAAAAAATATAAATTTGCCACCAGACACCCTGTATATTGGACATAAATTCACACATGCATATTAGTCTTGTAATTCGAACAATAATAATAAAATGAGACATTTTTAGATTTACTGCCTGTCCCACGATGTCACTTGCAAACGTTCGAATGACAACTTGTATGGCAAACAACAATAACATTAGAAAATTTGTTGTTGTTTTCAATAAAAATTGTCATTCGAACGTTTGCGAGTGACATCGTGGGACAGGCAGTTAGTTGAACTGTAGTGAATTTTAATCAGAAATAATTTCTTATTCGGGCTTAAGTTCAGTAATTTCAATTCTTATTGAATGAAATATTTTTATTAATTAATGTGAGTTTCTAAGAAGAGAAGAAAAATTAAATTAGACTTTTAAGCTGGGGAAATACCGATATTTATTATTAAACATTTTATTAAAAGACTTTTTGTTAAAAAACTACCTGTATGATGTATTTCGCGTTCTATTTATGCACTTTCCGTGTATTTAGACGAGGATTATGAAAGTAGAATTTAATAGAGATATATCAACAAAGAGTACAAAATGTATGCAACAGTGGTCGCCAAACTTTTTTCTAGAGAACCGCAAGATAAAAAAAAGTTTGGGGACCACTGTTGTATAAATTTTGTACTCTTTGTTGATATATGTCTATTAAATTGTACTTTCATCATCCTCGAAGTCTAAATACACGGATAGTGCATAAATAGAACGCGAAATACATCATATAGGTAGTTTCTTTTAACAAAAAGTCTTTTAATAAAATGTTTAATAACTCGGTCAATTTCGAAGGCATTTTTTAAAACAAACATGCGAATTACTCTTAATCAATTATGCTTTATAAATAAAATTATAAACACTATGGTTCCAGTACAAAAATAAAAAAATAAAAAAGTGTCGAAAAAAGTAAAAAAATTATATTTGATGAAAAAATACAGACATATATCTGAAATTTACTGAAACAATATATATATGATTAGAAAGGGGTTGGTCTCTTCTTTCTAAATCCGTTTATAAATTGATTGAAATTTAACATAGTTAGAGGTTGATAAGTGCCTACGGGTACAAAACCCCAGTTTTTTACCCGTAACTCAAGATTATGGAGGTGTTTGGAAAATTTCAATTACAGATTATTTTTATACTCGACAATACCTACCAGAAAAATAGTAACACTTCGCAGGTATTTTTTTTGTCACACTGTTATTTTAATCAATGAGATATTTAATTTTTTTTTTGCATCGCTCCTTTATTGAAAATAGACATATCTTAAAAAATTATATAACATAGAAGTCTTGTACATGCTCCTCTTGAGAACAGTAAATATTCTAAATATATATATTCTTATTGTTATAGCGTTAACAAATGTTAAATTTAATTTTTAACGATTCCCATAAAAAACGCTAAAAAAAAGTTATTTTTGCTTATTTTTTACCAAAATTTTTTTCAATTTCCAATCCTGGAACCATAATTTTAATTTTTCTGATTTTAAATACAAATTCATTCTAAAATATAGAATATTTTTATTCACCGATGAAGTAATTAGTTTTATATATCACAAAAGTGTAAGTTTCCCAACCCTGGAATTATCCTTTTAAATTTTTCTGATTCCTTACACCAATCTAGTTCTTTGAAAAATATATAAAATATGTTAAGTGAATAAAGGAAAAAGGAAATAAGGAAAAAACATAGTTTATTTAAGTTAATTTAATTATTATTGTTCGAAATTCATTTGTTTCTATATTATTATGGATTTGAACAGGCTAAAGTTCGCATCGCTTTGTAAGCCAAATTCCATGTGATAAATATTAATGAACAAATAACAACAAAGTTGGTTGTAAATATTCTGACAACATATAGTTGAACGGAACAGCCAGCCGTTTTCGAAGGCCACTAAACCTTCATCATCAGCGTTCTTTCGTGTTTGGTCCACTTTGTGTGGTGTCAATTGATGTAGATTTCTACTTTATATACGTGAATTGCTTTGATTCTTCGTATTTAAATTTTTTGTAATGAAAGCTCAATTTTACCATCCCTAAGTTTACAACACAGAAAAAAAATGATTTGGATATTTGAATACGAAAATCGTTGATTCAATAAAAAAATCTTTCGAATTTTCTGTGACGGCGATTTTTGCATTATTGATAAATAAAATTGTATGCACGTTTATTGAATATATTTTTTACAGCCAATAAAAAAATTTAATGAATCAAAGAAAAAAGTTGTTGACTGAAATTTTATTTTCAG
Source organism: Tachina grossa (assembly GCA_949987645.1). Lineage (NCBI taxonomy): Eukaryota > Metazoa > Arthropoda > Insecta > Diptera > Tachinidae > Tachina > Tachina grossa. The sequence goes on along the minus strand of OX465278.1, from coordinate 59,735,316 downwards.
TGATAATTGTTATTGTGTTGTGTGTGTGTGGATGAATGTCACATTTTTCAACCCCTTTTTGTTTGCTTTTGCTTGGCTGCTACTAAAACTAAATGTGTTTGGGATGAGTCGAACCGGCAATCTCTTGACTAATAAACTAACCAGTGTTGGTATCTCTACGAAGAGCAAAAGCACATCTGTTGCAAAAAGGGTAAAAAGCGCAAAAAAATACGAAAAAGATGGTAAAAAAAGCACCAAAATATTTTTTTTATAATTTTAATACATTAAGCCATTTAAAAAGGAGAGTTTAGAGTGTAAAAGCTCAAAATATAATTTAAAATATTTGCTTCGAAATAAACAAAGTATTTGAGATGTAATAACAGAATTTATTAACATATTGATTAAAACAAAATCTTGTTTAATTTAATAAAAATAAGTATGTGAAAACAAATAATAAAAAAAACATGAGTCAAATAATTGGCTATGTTCTGCATTCCACGTGAAATTAAGACGTGTGGAATTGCCGTAGAATTGTTGTTGGAAATATGTATTTACAACAACAATGCTATGGCAATTCCGAACGATTTAATTTCACGTGAAATACAGAACATACCCGAATATAGTAGCATATACTCGCATACATTCGTACATACAATAGTAGGTGAAGCTTAGGCTTAGATTAAGATATGTATGTTACTGAAAAATCATTTACACATAAGGAATGCATTAAAAGCGTCACTCTTTTCTTAAGTACTCTTAACTTAAAAGTTTTTGTTTTTGCGATATTCACCCTTATTCCAGTTGTCAACATTGACAGCACGTCAATACGATATGAAAAAATTGGGGGTTGGCTACGCGCTGTCTAAAACAACTGACTGCTATTGATAACCTCATGCTTTCAATCGAAATCGGCCCTTAAAATTTAACCACCCTATACTATGATTAAAAATTTGTGTAAGCTTTAACAAATGTGTTATTCCATACTACTTTCAATCAATTATTACAGAGAATTATGTGGTACTTTCCAGTTACTTCCATTTTTTATTTTCCAAAAAAAATTAAATTTTTTAATCCCAATTATGAAAAGTTTTCTAGATGTTTTTAACATAGTTCCCGTTATTGTCATTAAAACCAATTTAATAAGCCTCAATTAAAATATGCTGATATTAGCTCTTAAAAGTATTTTAGTTTTGTAAATTAATAATATTTTTATTTAACAAAAAAGCACCAAAAGCACTGTGAATACCCGCTTTTTAAAAAAGGGTATTAGCCAAAATTTCGCGTTTATGAAGAAGCAAAAAGCATCAAAAAATACCCGAAACGCACCAAAATACCATCACTGAAACTAACGTACTTACCACTCAGCTAAAGAGCAAATCGTTTTTGGATACGCAAATAATGAATACACGCAAAACATGATTTCTTTTGTTTCTTCTAATCTAAAATAACTTTGTCGAGTAAAAAAACAAGCCACGACGTTTTTCGGCTTCTTGTCCGAATGCACACGAATACAACACCAACAATCAAAATAAACAACAACATCAGCACATGACCAGGTTTAGTCAATCAACAAGCAATGAAAATAACATTCAAGGCACATTTAATAATTTAATACAGGTACATTTAATTAGGCACAACCCTGTGGCAACTCTGTGCTTCTCACATAGTTTTACAAAGTATTTGTCAAAAATTTGTATGCATCAAACAAGGCACAAAAGTAATTGTCAAACGAATTCTTCGTTATAAACTTGTAAACAAAAAATCAGCGGATGAGCAATATGCCTGATACGTGTACCTGTTTGATATGCCTTGATAACATTAAATGATATTTTAAAATGTGCGGAATTGATAAATACAATATTCAAGTTAATGACAAATATTATTGAAACTAAAATTTTATTCAATAACATGGTTTTATTGAAAATAATTCTTGTCTATTTTTTTCTGTGAACAGTCTTACCATTTTCGTTTGTTCTTTACTAATTATGCACATGTTAGTTAATTTGCTTATTTTTTGTTCCACTTGAGACAAACTTTTTTGGTTTGTTACTATTAAGTATATTTAATTTAATTTTTGCCACATGCCAATGACTATTAATTTTAGTTAATTTAATTATTATTGTTCGAACTTAATTTGTTTCTATATTTTTATGATTTGAACAGGCTAAATATCGTATCGCTTTTTAGTTTTATTTAGTTACTTTAATATAATTTTCAAATTTTCCAGCTCTGGAGCTGTGTTTTTTTCCTAATTTTCTACACCAAACTCTTCTTTCTTTTATATATTTCCAAAAGGACAAGTTTCCCAATTTTAGAATCATCCCTTTAGATTTTCTGATTCCTTATGAAAATCTATTTCTTTTAAGAATGTTACATATCGAGAGCCTATATTCAAAATACCTTAACTAAAAAAGCTAACTTTTCAGTAGAGCGAAAAAATTAGTTAATTCACTTATTATTGTAAAGATAAATGATTTGCCTTCCAAAATAACGTTTAAATATTCTTACTAATTTATAGGTCTGCAAAAAATATTTTATTTTACACTGGTTTGCGTATTTTTATGACATAACATATTTTAGTCGATCAAAAACAAATATTTTTTTAGATTTTTTACTATTATTTATTCACTCAATTGCTTATAACTTTGTCATTTTTCGATCGATTTTCTTCTGGTTGGACTTAGGTCTTACGTAAAAGTATTATCTTTACGTACACGAACAGAAACCAGACTTTTTTTTAACGAATTGTACTTTTTTTGAAAATGTGCCCTATTTCCATCGATATATTTTAAACCGCTTTACCAATTAAAGATCCGATTATACATGTTTATTCGTCATCTCAATACCTTGCATTTGAATACCAAGAACGACCCAATCGGACATTTCTAGCTCAAGATATGGTTGGTCAAGTGAAAAAAGGTCGAAAAATTAAAAAATTGCAATATCTCGAAAACTGTTCCATAGAAAAAATTTTAACCTTGATTTTCGAATTCAGCGGAAGAAAATACATAAAGAAAATTACCTCTCATCAAATATACATTTTCGGTGTAAACTAGTGTTATTAATAAAAAAAATCAAACAAAAACAACTAACTTTCCAACCCATATTAAAGTATAAAATGGAAACGTTGCAATATTACGATATTTTAAAACGCTATTGTGAACTCAATAATTATAATTGATCATTTTGGTTGAGGGTGGCAACGACGGAGATTAATTGCCCAACGGATACACTGTAACTACTCCTCATGTATTATTTATTTTTATTGCATCCTAAAAGTATGCAAATCAGTTAAACCCATTTAATTCAACTAGTTAAAATAGATAATGTCTTGTACACTCTTTAATTGACATACAATATTTATGTATGTATGTACATCCATACATAAATTACGTATAGTTATAAATAAAATTTTTTTATGATTTTATTAAAATATGCAATAAGTTTTATTAATTTTTGCTGGTTTTTTTACAGGCGTGTTTTCAAAGGGAAATTACTTATCATATAAAAACGTTTATTGTCAAATCACCGTCATCATTATCATGATGAACAATAGAAAAACGCTATTAAATTTTTTATACTGACAATTAAAAAACAAATTCTTTCTAGTTAAAATTAATTGACAGCTGAATTTACTTGCTCGCAGCAAAATAAAACTCTTAAAAATGTTTTTAGTCTAAATTATATGTACATGGTAATAGGAATGAGTTTCATTGTGGTGTGAATTTGAGAATATACATATGTACTTATGTAGATAAGAAAAGAAATTTGAAAATTCTTACACGATAAATTGCTAAAAATAATTGTGTTTTTTTAATTTTAAACTTTAAAGAAGATACATATTTTATAAAAGTGTTTAGTGCAGTAATTGTTTTGTGTTGACTTTGAAAACGGATGTAGCTGTGTATAAATAAAAATTTTGTATTCTAATGTATTTTTAATATGTATAGTACATATTTGTTTATCTTTTTAAATCGACTGTGTACTTTGCTTATCGAAAATTTGTTTTGCAAATTTAATTAATATTTCAATGTTTCGGCAACTCTTATTTGTTGTTAAAATTCAAAATTATGCTTTAAATTAATTTGCGTAAAAGATTTGCTTTCCAGTTAATCTCTTGAGTATTTGAAAACTACAACAAACAACATCTTTTCGGTACAAACGCTTTATGCAAAAGTAAAAATTGTAGCTAAAAAGTAATATTTTTTAACGTTTGAATTATAGCAAATTCCTTAATTGTACTCGATAAAATTAAAAAGTTTATTAAAGAAAACTTTTAAGGTGCTTAAATGCGTTTTGTGTGTTTGTTTATACGCAACTCTAAACTTATTTTTATTTAGAAAATTTTGTGGCATTTTCTGGAACAACCAGGATAAATGGAGATGTCACATGGCAAAACTTTAAAAAAAATACTAAAGGCCCGCTTAAAAACTCCTTCTCCAGAGGTCGAGGTATGTTGTAAATGCTTACGTAAAAATATTTATTAAAACTTAATTTGGAGTATATTTTTGTGAATCTTTTATTAATATTATAAGGTGCAAAAAAAAAAAAAATATTTAAAAAATTATTTTCAATTAGACTATACTATTTTAATAATTTCAGTAATGTGCGAGTCTTTTCATGAAACAGTGTTAAATCTAAAATTTAATAGTAATTTAATTCCTGCCGGTCTTTATTATTTCTAAGTCAAATATCTAATATCAAAGTTCGAAGTTCAGCTTAAATACCAGAAAGAAGTCAGTACTTGCACGCGTTGTAACTCGTTTTTATAATAGACTCAGACATAAACTTTCAAAATGCCGATACATGCACATACATACATACTGGTATGTATATTTTCTTGATCTCCTCTACCTGAATCAGTCGTCAAATCCTTATAATTTAAAAAAAATTGACTTTGTTGTTTATTTAATTATGTGAGACAATGAATTTTTATCGAGTACCAAAAGTTATAAATTCTTTTGCATATAAAGTGTAATATTTAATTTGAATATTGAGTGGATCAATCTCTGAAATAATTTTTCGAAAACCAACCTCGATTTCGATGTTATTCACTACAAATTTTATCCATTAAAAGCGCGGAAGAAATTTAAATTTGCAGACCTCACTTTTATGAAATATAACGTCTTGGAAATTGAAAAAATCGTCAAAATTTTCTTAAAATGGATAAAAAAAGTTTTATTTAATCGTATTTTACAAGTTTGCATTTGCAGGTCTGAATTTAGGCCTGTCCTACGATTAGACTTGTGTCCAACACTTCTTTTTGAATTAATTCGCTCAGTTGGACACATGTCGTCCGGTCAAAAAAATTAATGTAAATTAAATGGGTTTGAAACAACTTTTGATTCAAACGCTCTCAAACTAGTTCAAAAAAAAAAAAAAAAAAAAAAAAAAAACTGTTGGACATAAGTCTACCCACGATGTCACCAGAAATCGTTCGATCGACAACCTGTATTGCAAACAACAATAACATTAGAAAATTTGTTGTTCTTTTCAATATAAGTATTCGATCGAACGATTTCTGGTGACATCGTGGGACAGGTCGTTAAATTTTTTCACAAGAAGCACGAATGTCATTTGTGAATATCTTCAGATCAAAGGTTTATCTTTAAAAATAATTTAAAAAAAATTTAGAAATGTATATATTGATAAAACTCTATCTCTAAACTTGGAAAGTTTACATAATAAATGTTAACCAAACTTTTGGGCCATCTTTTTCTCTATAACTCTGAAAATAGCAGCGGCACCACCTGGAAACTTTCAAAGTGTACTAACATACATTTTTAAGATAAAAAACCGTTGGTTGAGATATTTCACCTCAAGACTCCTAAACTTTAAACTTTTCATTAAAAAGGGGATTAGTTTATAACCCTTAACAACCATTAAACATTTACATCTAGCATGTCATGTCATGTGTGACCATGTGCCCAAAAAAGCGTAACCACTAATTACCAATTAAAAACTGTTTGATTCAGACACCTATTTATTAAGTTAAACAGTTTCATACATAACTAATAGACAAATTTATAGAATCTAACTAAATCAATAAATACATGGCTGAATCAAACAGTTTTTCATTAGTAATTAGTGGTTACGCTCTTTTGGCCACATGGCACACACATGTAAACCCGGCCTCTGTTTTTTTTTTAAGATAAAGATACTTTATTTGGACGTTTTGCTAAATTTTTATAAGGTCATATTTGGTAAACCAAATAATATTAGTGTGTACAAATTTATGTCTTCGAAGGTCTTTTGACATACATTATTTGTGATGAATTTAATTAAAATCGAAGATGGTTGTGAAGATAAATTTTAATTTAACTAAATTAACTAGCAGAGACAGAAACCAAAACTTCTAATATTGCATTTTAAACACATAACAGAGCACTGTTAGATAATTTAACAGTAGTGGCTAAATGGATTAGGATTCCAAATTTTTTTTTCAATTGATCTAAAATAGGAAGTAATATGTCTGGTAGAGCCAATAAATTAGATTTAGGAAAACATACATAATTTGCTAGTTTTTTTTTTGTTTTGAATGGAGACGTGCAACACGTCGAACATTGTCGACATTGTCAAACCGGCCCTATGTATTTACAAAAATTTTATTCAGCTTTCGATCACATTTATGCAAGACCCGAAATTCTATGAGACTTCTGCGAGAAATCTGTACGTCTAGTCGACTAGAATTGCATTCGACATTATTTCAGACATATGACAGAAAATAATTTTAATGTCGGCTAACACATCAGAATTTCAATTTAACATTTGAAATTGAAATTGATTATTGAGGGGCTTAGCTGGATCCAGATGTCTATGTGTCGGCAAAAAGCTCCGAAGTTTACACGAAATGTCTGCCAGAAGTCGCGTATCAGAAGTCTGACAGAATTCGAGTAAGATTTTAGGCTTTTTTGTCGACGTCTGTCAGATGTCTTACAAACGTCGGACTATTTTGATGAATGGGTATTTACTAGGGTGATCGACTCGGTTTTTCAACCGGTTTTAAAACCCGGTTTTTTCACAATACGGTTGTCGGTTTTTTCAAAGTGTTGATTTTTCGAATATCGAATAGTCCGGTTTTTTTACAATTTAAAAACCGGCTCAGTCGAATACTTTATGATTTATATATTTTGCAATAAAATTAGTTTTTACTATGTTAAAACTTAGACCAACGTGTTCTGTTGATTCTCCTAAGTATTTTTTTTGCAGTATGAAAGTTCTAAGCGTTTTTTGAGTATGGCAACACTTACTGAAGCATGAAATCTAAGCGAAATTATTTTATGAGGTCTTATTTTGTGCAATGCATGTCAAAATCCATTTGCAAAAAGTGTTTTTTAGTTTTTTTAATATTATGTTTCATATTTTATATAGAGGTCAGATTGAACATATTAGCTTATTTTGGGCCAAATTTAGCTTATTTTTTGGATTTAGCTTCAAAATTTTCATTTAGCTCTTAGCTTATTTCTTAGCTTTTTTAAAAACTCATAAAAAAGTTACAATAATGGTAATTTTTTACTGCCTTATTCATAAAAAATATTTCAGGATTATTAAGCGATTATTTGACATATTTCTATGGAAAATGTTAAATCTTTTTATCTAACAAAGCAATTTAAAATCAAAACTTTTGTATAATAATTTTCTTACTTAAAAAAACCGGTTGACCTGAATTGTAAAAACCAAAACCGGTTTTTTTATAATTTCAAATATTCGAACTATTCGAAAACCGGTTTCTGGAAAAAGTCGAATAATCAATCGCCCTAGTATTTACTAAGTATGTATGTATGTAAAATCGAATACACGTTATAACATTTTGTGCATCGCAAAATCGTGTACTATTGACAACGCTGCCATTTCCGATATTTTTCATTGTGTGGCATTGCGTTACAAATAATAAACATAATGGCGGTATTCGATGTTTGATGCAAATTGTCTTGTGTAAGTGCAAATGCAAAATATGGTAGCTTTTCTTTGGATGATGTATGTATTTTGTTGTTGGATTTTAAAGAAAAGCTACGATATTTTGCATTAACACTGGCGCAAGACTGCATCAAATTCCGCCAATGTTAACGACATTACACACATTTTGAAAATGACACCACTAAACGACAACAAATTAAATGCCAAATGTGTACTCAGCATAAGCATAATTACATACATACGTATATATAAGTATGTATGTATGTGTGTAGTGAAATTGTAATGATTTACTAGTGACATTGTCAGTATTACTACTGACCAGGTGTACCCCAGCCAATGTAATCATCTATTGACATTTAACATTAGCTTTTCATTGGAAATCCACCACTAGACTGTATCACTACTGACTAAGTAGTTCTTTTGGGTCAAAATGGAGACATTGACACCAAAGATTCACTAGTAAATTTTAGGGGATCTAGTCTACAATATCGATACTTCCTCGCTCATTGTCAATAGTAAAATTATAGTGATTTTCTAGTGACATTGTCAATAATGCTACTGACTAGGTGTACCCCAGCCAATGTAATTGCCTACGGTTGTCATTGAAAATCTACCAGTCGACTTTAACACTATTGAGAAGGTAGTTCTTTTACGACTATATGGAGATATTATAACCAAAGATTTACTAGTAGATTTTAGCAACCCTCGTCTACATATGTACATTTTTTTAATATTATTGCACAGAATAATAAAGAAGAAAAACAATCTGTTGAAGCGTTCATTGACAATATCACCAGAAATACACTAGAACTTTTGTCTCTAACGTATGTTTACTCGCACATATGTAAAAGGAAAGTTGTCGACATTTTAACTAGTGCAATTGTCGCTGGAGAAAGAGTATTGACATAGAGACATATGGTTCTAGGCTGGCTAGAAGGTAGTTTTACAATGAACATAAATAAAGCTGTATTACACATACACAATAAAAACATTCACGAGCAGTGATGCGAATTGGAAATCTTCATTTTGTGCCGAATCTGGTTCTAAATAGTGCCAAAATCACTTGAATAGTGCCAAACCACTTTTTATAAAAATAATTTAAATGTTGGCACTTGATGTTTATCTATACTATAGTTATTTAATGATACTTTATTGTGTTAATAATAATAAAAACACGGCTCATGGCAAGTTTTATAAATTTGTAAATGTTAAATAAAAATAATAATAATTGTTAGCTATTTATTTTAATACAACAAAGATTCTGTCGATATAGCAGAATTTGTACGGTTTTTTTGATTTAGCATTTTATTTATACTCGTATTGCTACGAGTATTATAGCAAGACATATTGTTAGACTTCAAAAAGTCTTTACAAATGTGTTAAAAGATGCTAAAGTTTCTCATTGCACTCTATTTAACATTTTACGTTTTATCAAATTTCGAACTGTTCTCGCTCTCGAGAACAATTTTTTGCTATTGACCGTATTTCTGTTCCCTTCAGTCTAGAAAATAGCGTAAATTTGTCAATAGCAGTAAGTTGTTTTCGATGACTTGTAGAAAAACCTCAATTTCTTAAGTATTGTGTTGATGTGACGTTGATGTTCATGAATGTAATAAGGCTGATTCTTTCCACACTTAAAGAAGAGTGGGAATAGAAGGAATACCTTGAACAATTCTATAATATTAATTAAAAATATATCTTTTCAAAACTCACTCGCACTCAAGCTTGTGAACTTTTTTAAATCTGTATTCCCTTTAAATTTTTTCAGCGTATTTTGTTTCATTTGGATACATGGAACAATATGTATTGTTGATGTCTCCACTTAGAACATATTCTGCTACAAACTTTGCGACCAATTCTTATAATAGTCCTTGAAGTTATGTTTAGTTTTCAAATATGACGCAAAAGATATGTAAAAAGACTTTATTCCATTTTTGAATTCTACAACTTTAAGCTGGGAAGCTGAGTTTTTGGTTGGTAATAGTTCAATTCCTGCGCTGGAAGATAATGAAAATTTCGATCTATATTATTTATCAACATGAAGATTATCAATATATTTTTTGCTCAAGAAATATCGACATAAATGACGAGATGAAAAAACAAAGCCTCTTTAGATTGCATATCGAAATTAATATCATTTATTATTTTGAGGACATAAGATGAAAATAAAAACACATTTCGCTTATATCACCAGTGAAACTATTTAATATGAATTAAGTTCTATCACTGGATTATGACTAAAAATTTGATAATTTAAAGGAATATTTGTTTTTAAAATCGTCCCTATGACATGAGCTGATGCCAACAAATATATTTAATCCATTTAATAGATCGTCAGTGTCTCTGGGAAAAAGTTTATTTTATCTCATCAGAACCGAAAAGTTGTCAGTCCCAAATCCTACTACTTTGCCAATATTTAAAAACGTTATTAGTACAAGAAGAGTACTTACGATTGCAAAAAAAAAGTTTTCATTTTATATAACAAAAAGTGCCAGAAAATGAGCGAGAGTGCCACAGTGCCAACCAACATCTAATAGTGCAAAAAATGGCACAATTGTGCCACATTTCCCATCACTGTTCACGACAGCAAGCTACCGACTGCAACCTGTCAAAAATACAATAAATGTGTGTAACACCCCATTTCCACACGCAAAGTTTACTTTGCAAAGTCTTAATTCAGGTGGGTGAAAGACACCAAGAGACTGCCGACTACCTCTGTCATTCACACAGCTGAATTAAAAATTTGTAAAGTAAACTTTGCGTGTGGAAATGGGGGTATACATATATGAAAATTATTATTTTCATGACAATACGACTACACAACCACAAATTGAAATATGTATGCATTTATACTTCAATATCAGGTGCTAATGATGCTGCTGCCGTTTCCGAAATACGTAATTAGCTAGCTGAGTACACGACGACAATTGTAGCTAGCTGTCGTTAATGTGTTTAATGCAATATTGTTTTTTTTATTGAATTTTTTTTTATTGATTTAAATTTATTTACTTTTTTTACGATTGCGTGTTTATTTATGAAGAACGACAATAAATTAACAGAAGGAAATTATTTTATGCACATGGAAAAACAAATGTCAAAATTAAACTCACATGAATTTAGTTATAAGTATTTTTGCTGTATGTAGTTTAATTGAAAAATTGTTGATAAATATTTTGTAACTGTCATATAACGCCAATTAATTGTAGAGAATTATGTTTAAACAATATGTAGTAAAATAGTAAATTAATGAATGTACTTAAAGTAAAGACTGAAAATAATTACTAATATATTAAACATGAATATGAATGAATATGATTTAAAAACTAGAGAGCAGGGAGCAACGTCTTCTTCTTCGTTAACAGTGGAAAAATTAAAAATACCTTTTTATATGATATAATGCTTAATATTACATATACTACCTATGTATGTATTACATATAATTACTATCTATGTATTAATATATCTAATAAATATACATAACTATGTACATATCCATACGTACATATGTATGCACAATGTACGTACATATAAGTATGTGTGTATTTGTAAGAAATTTGCATATACTTATGTATATATTGTTATCGTATATTGAATAAGATGTGCGAGTCCTTTCATATACAATTTTGAGGTAAATAATTGGGATATTCAAATGGTAGTCATAAATTAATATGTTTTAAAATAATAACACGAAAAAATATGACTGCTGTGAGCAACCCCTCATATACCCCTCTTAGACATGCAAAGTTTACTTTGCAAAGTCTTAATTCAACTGTGCGAAAGATAGAAGAAGGAATACTATCTCTTTCTGTCTTTCTCCCATCTGAATTAAGACTTTACAAAGTAAACTTCCGTGTCTAAAAGGGGTAATACTTTACAACTATAAATATTGTACTTATTTATATTTTCGCTTTAGCACCTTTGTATATTGCTTATTCTCTCTCTCTCTCTCTCTCCCTCTATCTCAATTCCTTTTGTAAATTCTCTCACATTTCTATGTGTAGTTATGACAAAACAGAAAGTCTTATTATTTTATGAATTTTTTGTTTGAACCACAACAACAATTTTTTTAAGCCATCTTAAAATATTAAGACATTATGACACTTAATAATACCGTTTGAATTTCCTAACGGTCTAATTCATAAAAAATATTAAAGGTTTATTACAGGTTTATTTGACAAATTTCCCATAGAAATACGTCAAATAAGCGCTTAATAAACCTGAAATATTTTTTATGAATAAGGCAGTAAATGATCAAGCTTCCTCACTTATATTGTATCAGCCTTATTTATAAAAATTATTAAGGCTTTATGAAGCCATTTTAAGAGAAAATTTGTATGAACATTTGTTTTAAAACCCCTTTATAAAGCCTTAATAAGTTTTATAAATAAGGCTGTAAATAAATAAAAATTTACATATTTAATACATAACTACATACATATGTAATATTCAAGTGTTACTAATTTAACTTTACATTCTTCAATTTACTTATTAACACAAGTGATATTGACAGTTCAGTTTTTAATGTCATTCGTTTAAAGTGTGATTGAAGAGGTTTTTGATCAAATATTAGTATAAACAATTTCGATAAAAAGAAGAATTTTAAATTTAAAGGTCCTTTTCATCATGTCCGACAAAGGGCCATTATTACAACTTAAAGTTAGTTAAAAGTAGGATATTATCGGACGTATAAGAAGTTTATCATTAGCAAAATTTGACTTTAACCTAAATTGAGAGATAAGTTACAGGCAAGTTTATCCTACCTGGTAAGTTAAATCCAATTTGCAATAATGAAAAGCTTTCCATACGTCCGATAAAATCCTACTTTTAATTAACTTCAAGTTGTAATAATGGCCCTAAAAGTTAATTAGAACTTTATCTCCCAGTTAGACAAAAATGTTTTTCACTATATATGTATATGATTTGGCACTTAGCCGACACAGTTAAACTGAAGAGTGGCTGTTAAATACAATTTAACGAAATTTGCCGGTTAAAGAGCTTAAAGAAAATAAAATTGGTATGATTATGCACGAATGTGGAGGCCAGTGAAGAGGACCACTTCTTGAAATAAAACTGTCACCAAATTGATTTTGAAATAAATTTATTTTTAAGCGCGCTGTATGGCTAGTTGCGCCGTATTGTTGGAACAAAAATGTTTTGGGGACAAAAATTCAGGCAGCATGGCTCGATATCGCTGGCTCCAAACAACTTTGCTTATTGATGTAGCCATTTAACCAGAAATGAGCTTCATCACTAAACACGAAGTGATCTATGAACTTCGCGAACAGAGTTATAGTATAATTATACCGGCATAATTTAGACAAATCATGTTAATTTATGCATGATTTATAAATGCAAATGAATAAATCACCTCAAAGTACATAGTTGATTTATTTTAAATCATTTCGGAAACAGTATTTTTCGAACTGGATTTATCTATGCAACCCTGCGTTGCTTCTAAAATTACAAGCTCTATTCCTGGGTCATCCATCAATTGTGATTTACAATTTCGAAAAAATGGCATTAAAGGCGGTGTCAGATACAACTTCAACGCTTTGCATGACGTTTCTAACTTTGGGAAAAAAGCATGAAGCAAAATGTGTGTGACACAATGAAAACTTTGACAACACTCACTGTTTGTTTCACTGTTTTGTTTTATGCATAAAACACAGCACAATTCTCTTACTCTGTTGCCACTAAATCGTTTTTTATGTAAATTTACCGAAATTTTAATAAAAATTTCATATTTAAATGCGAATTTGGTGAAACAAATTAAGAAAAGTAAACCAATTGATTGTCAAAGCACGCAAAAAGTTGAGAGTTGCCTAACTTATCGCTTCGCTTTGCGTTAAAAGTACTTTATGTGACTTGCTTCATATAAGCATGTACATTTCATCTTATATGTCAAAGCGAATCTTCAACGCAATGCGAAGCAAAAGTTTTATCTGACATGACCTTGAGAAATATTTAATAAATTTTAAATGTCAACATCATGTGGATAAAATTCACATTACAGCTGCTGCGCCCACCTTATAATATGTGTGCGTAAATTTAATACGAAAATTCGAACGACAAATCACTCACAAGCTGGGTGAAAACACTTTGAAGGAATTTACTTAAACGTAATTGATTTGAAGTCAGTGGAAACATACTATTATTTTTTCAAAGTAAATTTCCGCAATTTGGAAGAGTTGTTCTGGCGTAAAACGATTCATGATGTCGTGTAAAACCTTACTAAACAGAAATGTCAACACAGTTTGACACTCTCAGCTGTCAAACCATAGTTATCGATATCGATAGTTCTCATGCAGCTTAAAAAACCTCCAATATGTATTTATTGGTAAGAATTAATTGACAATAATCATGGCGAAAGGGTTTTTTTTATAGTTAAATCATTTTTAGATACCTGGAGCTTAATTAAGCCTCTCGATATCGAACGAAATCACAAAATATGTCAATAGAGTTCATATGGAAATATTTTAAAATTTCTGTCGGTATCAAATGCTGTAATTTGCCCTTGGTTAAACAGTTAGGCCATTAAAAATAAAAATATTACATAGCTTTGAATAATAATAATTCAATTTCAATTTTATTCGTGACATTAATGAACTGTACTGTGAATATCCTTAAAGAATTAACAAATTCTTAATTTCTCTTTTCTTTTTCTTAAACTGACACATTTGTTTTTGGCCATTTCCTTTGTCTTAAAACACGCAGATGAAACAAATTTATGACCCATCCATCCGTTTATAAGAGTTACACACAAAGTATCCAAACGAAAAACTGAATTTTTATTTAAGAAAGAAAAAAGTTGGTGTAAAAACTTTCTATAAAAGAATCTTAAATAACAAATCATGAAGAATGAAGATGATACCAATAATCAAAAACAAAAGCCAAAAGAACAACAGCATCAAACCCTAAATCAATTTTCAACATTATTTCCAATACCAATTTCATCAACAAGCAACACAGACAATAATAATTCCCAGAATGATAATTCAACTGGTGCTGATGCTGCTGCAATTTGCACCAGTGACACAAAATTTGAACAAAATCTTCATAAATCAAATGAGAATGAGCTACAAAACCAATATTTGTCACCTACAATAAGTGCACTGGTGCGAGGGTTACATGAAACCGGTTTCCGTGATTCCAGCGCTCTAAAATTTCCAGATGACGAGCAGAAGCGTGGAAACGTTGATGAAAATCAAAGCCGAAACCGCGATAATGTTGAACATGACGCTAAAAAGTTAAATTTGGAACTTTATCAGCCGGAGGATGTGCAGCATCGCCAGGAGGATTACGTACAAAACATAACATTACTTAATACTAAAACACATTCGGCTCTCAATATTTTAAATCATACAATTTTACACAATACTTTTTCAAAAAGCTCAACCACTCTACCACATAAGCATGAACTTCAGCAGCAGCAGCATCATCATCACCACCACCATCATAATCAATTTCATTTTCATCCGTCTTTGCCGCGTCTTGTGGTAGATCTAGCCGGCGATCCTGCTAATGACAATAATGGTGATTCGTCACATAAATTGCCCGAATCGCCTGCTCCACCTAGTCCGGGTGGGGGACGTCGTTTTAGCCAGTTTAATTTTAATTTGAGACGGTTCTCTCATAATCACACTTCGTCGGTATTGTTAAAAATTGTTTTTCTGCTTTCTGTGTTAACAACTTAATGCTTTTGTTGAGTTAATTTCAATACTTTTTCCCTTGTAAATGGCCTCTAATTAATGCATGCTTCTGCCTCTTTAACACTTTACTAATTCCCAAATTAAAAAAAAAAATAAAAATTAACGAGCCTTGTTAAATATTAATGGTGTTTGTTACAAACAAATAAAATAATTTAAAAATATAATATTAAAAGCCGTGGCATGTAATAACGAATATGCAAATACTATCCATGGATATTTTTTTCATTTAACCATGACTCTAAGTGGAGCATCCGGTTCACACTTTCCTTAGCCTTGAACTTGTATTGAGAGTATAACTGTGTAGACTGCTAAGGTTTGTTAATTGAATTAGAATGCCATAATTACAGGGTTCTTATCATCTGCTGATATCGCTAAATCCCATGCTGTGCGACGTCTTTTGACCACCGAAATAAACCTAACCTAACCTAACCATTTCCATTAAAAAAAAATAGTCTACATGAACATTATTTCCTTGTTAGAAAAATACTCGCAATATCTCATGAGTACATCAAGCAAGTCTTTGATGCAGCAAGATGCCGCTTTAATCTTAAAAGTTGTTCTTATCTGCGTATGTCGTTTTTTTGCTTAGCCTGGCATAAAGATTTTCTTCATTAAAAGCTAAAGGCAAGCTAGGCTGATAATATTTACTCAGTGACGTGATTAGAGGAGAAAAACCTTAAAGCTCGGCCGCAGGTCTTCAAGACAGAAAATGTTACTCATCGAAGCCTACTTACATATCCTACCATAACCGCCAAAAAAGGTTAAAATGTGTTGGTTAAACTATTCTTGGTAGTTATGGCTTAATGTAGAGGATCATTTATTGCAAGAACTTCGAAAATTAAAAAAAAGTACCAAAAACGGTTCGAAAAGCATCGAGTTGACAAGACTGCTGTATATTGTCTAGAAGCTTGCGAACGCAGCTCCTGATAATTTGTGAACTTACTCCTGCCGTCTAAGTTGAAAATAAACAATTGAATAGTCTGGTATTTAGTTGGTCCTAATTTACACTATGCAAGTCTTATTTCTAAGCTGATTAGAAAATAAACTTTTCTGTTCCCCTCGTGTCTCTCTCCATAAAACTCATCACCTTAGCATTAAGACTTGCAAAGTGTAAATTAGGACTTACTCTTCTTTTGCAATTGGTAGCAAATATACATAACATTTGCTAAAATTTATTAAAAAAAAAAATTGGGTCACCCTGAGAATTTCAAGCTATAAAAAATACTTTCGGTGAACTCGTTATATTTACGATCTTACAGGTTTATTTGACAAATTTCCCATAGAAATATGTCAAATAAGCGCTTAGTAAACCTGAAATATTTTTTATGAATAAGGCAGTTAAATTTTAAGCAATAACAATTGAGAATGTTAAGGCAAATCTAGCAACTATATCATCAGTTCAGGAACTCAATAAAATAATCGATCGACCACTCCAATTAACTACGGATGCAACACATACATATGTATGTAAAGGGTCCGCCAGATAACTTTTTTTTTTTGAAAATGCTATAAAAAAAACTACTGAAGCCTCGGCTGTGTGGCACGTAGCGCCGTCCTGTTGAAACCAAATGTTGTCAATATCCTCCTCTTCAATTTTTGTGAACAAAAATTCGTTCAACATGGCCCGATAACGATCGCCATTGACTGTAACGGCCACTCCTTGCTCAATGGCCCAATTATGCCTCTGGACCAAAATCCGCACCAAACAGTGACTCGTTTTGGGTGCGTCGGCTTTTCAATGTATGCGTGCGGGTTTTCTGTGCCCCAAAACGCTACAATTTTGTTTGTTTACATACCCGCCAAGATCAAAATGAGCTTCATCTGAAAAGATGATTTTTTTTTTTTTTGGCAAAATCGTCATCTTCTGTAAGTCGATCGCAGGCCTACTTAGCGAAGCGAAAACGCATTGAATGGTCAATTGGCTCGTTCAGCGGAAGGATAAAACTAATTAACTAAGCGTTACCATTCACGAAATAAGCACTAGTTGAAAAAAAATTTTCTCAGAACCAGGTTTCAAAATTTTGTTTAGGTGAAAAAATATCCCTTTTAAAATATCAGCTCATAATATTGATGATGAGATGGTGCGCATCGCACTTTTCGATTTCCCATACGATTTACGTGGTATGAATTGATTTTATTCATTCTGATTGGCATAAGTAAAGAACGCAATGTCCTACAGCAAACTTCTTAGTACGCTTTTGTAGAAAATTGATCGCTCTACAAAAGAAAAAATTAGATAAGTTTTTTTTTGTTATTTACGGTAAAAGTAAAATTTACCCTAAAGTTACGCGATTTTCAAAGAAAACAGCAGAAATATTATGTTATTCCAGAAAATTTTACCAAACTTTCATACAAAATACAAACAGGCCTTTTAAAAAGTGCCAAAAATTAGTTTTTCGTTATAATGGAGAAAAATAAAACACTTTTATAAATATTTCAATTTAGTTTAGTCATAGCTGTAATAAGCGAATTGAATAAAAAACAAAAATATTTTTTTTTGTCAGCTTTATGCCTTAGTTCAGTAAGAAGATTTAGGACGTTTTTGTTTGAAAATACTTTTGAATTCTTCTTTTTGAATTCTTCAAATTATTTTCTTCAAAAATGATTGTTGTCTTTGATAATGAAAAATAAAAATATTATTGCCATGTTCTTAAAATATAAAAATTAAATGAAAGTATTATACAATATTTTGAAAAATATATGAAAAAATATGTGTTGGATATAATGTTTGGAATAAAATTATAAAGCAAATACAAGCACCTTCTAGCAGAGACTATTACTAATAATTGTTTTAAAGAATCACAACTGCTTCTTTTTCCCGTCCATAGACAAGACGGCACAATCGTCGAACAGAATTAGGGCATTAGTTTTAATTTTTTGTTTATAGATCGTTCAATTTTCTACAAAAGCGTACCAAGAAGTTTGCTGTAGGACATTCCGTTCTTTACTTATGCCAATCAGAATGAATAAAATCAATTCATACCACGTAAATCGTATGGGAAATCGAAAAGTGCGATGCGCACCATCTCATCATTAATATTATAAACTGATATTTTAACAGGCCTATTTTTTTACCTAAACAAAATTTTGAAACCTGGATCTGAGAAAGAAACCAATTTTCTTTTTTGGACATTCACCCTAATATACATATATATATATATATACATACATTGTCGCTGTTTTATTTAACCAAAATTGAAAAATGAATTAGTCCTCAACTAGACCAGACTAGACTAGAATTTAATTATAATTTTTTTTTTTAAATATGCAAATAAACAAATACCAAGTTACTTAAAACTTGATGATTCTGATGGATAAATTAGTCGAAACCTTTTTATCTATCACCAAAAAATAAAAAATAAACATCTATTTGTATAATAGTCCGAGCCCTGTTCATTGTATTTAATAAATTGAAAACTTTTCAATTAGTCTAACATGTAAATTAGAGTTTGTGATGAATTTAGTACAAGACTGGCTTATTAATCTTCTCTGTTCCATAGTTTAAATTTTTTGATTATATTCTTTATCTGCTGTTATTCTACAATTTTGCTTTGCTTCTTTTTCAATAAATTGTTTCTCACTGTTGAGAACGTTAAAAAGAAAATAAATTTATAAAAAACTCAACTATCCACACTCGTATGTTACATCTTACAAACTTATTTTTAAATGTTTGACTTGTATGCAGTTGACTTGCTCACAACTTTATGCACTTCTCGTTCATAGATGTATTTCTGGAATAATTACATGATCATACTCAAGAGTTTGTCCATTTCTCTATTCTTTGCTTAAACAATGCAGATCTTTTATTTCTTAGTAGTTGAGTTTTTCTTTTATCTTTAAAAATAGCCAATTGTGGTTGTTAACCTTTTTCTTTTAGTTCATACTCATGTTAGTTATTTTTAATGTTTTATCCCCAGTAATTTAAAACATTGCATTGATTAAAAAAAATATATAGTGACGAGTTAGTAGCTTTGATTTTGTTTTTTCTCATTTTTGTGAATATTTCTGGCAAACAAGAAATGGCGTAGCAAATAAAAGTGATTCTAACTGATATAACCGAGTTATATGAAAAAATTTAAACTAAGCGTTGTATTATATATAGTGAGTTGGATAGTCTTAGGTCCAATAATTGACTTCTCAATTAAATGTCTCTTAAATTTAAGTTGTACTTAAATTTAGTTTAATTTTTTTTAGTGATTAAACAAAGTTCTTATTAAATTACTTTGAAAGTACGGCATCACTGAACAATTTCCAAATACTATGGAAATCTTTCCAAACAACAGCGGTTTAATATAAATAAAAAAGTTATGTTATCAATGGGTAGAAAATTTAAATTGCATAAAAACACGTTGTATGAAACAAAAAGGGCATCACAACAATCTATTTATTTTTCCATGATATAAAACTATATATTGCATGTTATATATTTATGAAAATTAAACAAAATTCTTTTTAATACGACCAAATCATGTTCATGTAAATGTTTTCAATAAACACACACAAGCACAAAAACATATGGTATGCTCGTAAAACCTAAGTAGGATGTAAATACACAAGGTTGAACATTTAAGTTTCATTTAAATGTCTCTCAACTTTATATTGAAAAAGTGAATACGAAGCATTTAAAGATACGAGTAAATGACACTTAATTGAGAAGTCAATAATTGAGCTTTAGAGAAACTTCCCGCCGTTTAGCACAATTTACAAATTAAGGAGGAAGAATTCGGGATACAAAAAGGAGCTCCTATATTAATAACATGATGTGTTATATGGACTTAACTATGTATATTCATAGTTAGGGACTTACAGCCATAATATCGGGCCATAAGATCAACAAAGGATGCAACATTTTTAGCCTGACTAAAAATTATTTCTGATTAAAATTCACTACAGTTCAATTAAAATCTAAAAATGTCTAACTTAATTCATCATGGACACGTGACAAAAATATCTTCACTTGGCAATCACTGTTCACTTGGCAATCACAGGTTCACAAATGCTGGAAAGCCAAATCAAGGGGCAAATTACGGTACTCGTTATCGAACGAAATTGCGAAATATTTCAATAGAATTTATATGGAAATGTTTCGTAATTTCGTTCGATAACGAGTGCCGTAATTTGTCCCCAACTCTAGAAAGCAAAAACAAAGCAACATAAAGCCACTACAATAATACTTACATGTATGTACCGACGGTACATCGAATAAGTAATAGTAATTAATGTGATGATCGTAAAAGATAAGCAAGAATAGTTCAACATACTTAGGTAGAGTGATATAACTTCGTGCTAACCAAATAGAAAGTAAAAAATGGAAAAACAGAAAATGAATAGTGATACTTATAAATGTATTTACCAATGGTAAATCAATAATTGTGTACACAATAATCATTTCTCATATTCCATTTCATACTACATAAATTTGCGTTAAATAGCTGATGTTAATAACAAAACTCTACCCCATTATAGTGTTTTCACACTGAAAGTTAAAACCTGTTTTTAACGTTAAAACCATAAACAGCTGATTTTGCATTCACACTGCAAGTTTGTTAAATTCAGGTTTTAACTCACAGGCTGTCTAATAGCTTTGCGCAAAATAAAATAAATCCCCTGCATAAATGCGTGTATTTGTTGTTGCATTTTTCTCCTTTTTAATAACACTTGTTGGACAAACTGTACAACAGTTTTTATTTGCATGAAAAACTGAGATATTTCACAATGCGCTCTAAAATGGAAATTATTTTATTTATTGTAAATAAAATATTTTTAAATTATGGAACTTCTTATACAGAATGAAGAAGTGCTTGGAAATAAAGTTATTATATATAAAAATACACAAATACATTATAAGATAAACCTTTTTTTATAGGTAGATGAATGGCAGTCATATTGTCTATTTTCACTTTCCAGAAGACAATAAAAATATTTTCTTTGTTTTCCTTCAAAAAAAAAAAAAAAAAAAAAAAAAAAAAAAAAAAAAACTATTTCCCATAATTTTTTGATTATTATTGCTGCTGCATCCATTTTTAAGTTGAAAATCTTTCAAGCGCCATCTATTGTTATTCACTGGCATAAACATTATGAGCTGCTGTCGGTCATTTCAACTTGGCAGCACTGAATTTCTCGCAACGAAAACAAGGTTGCATTTCATAAAACCAACTTAAAACCAATTCAAAAATGGTTTTAATTTGGTTTTAACAAAAACAATTTGTATGGTAAAACCAGGTTTTAACACTTGGTTTTAACGTTTAAACCAACTTTTATTAAAACCATGTTAGTGTGAAAACACTATTAGATAGACTTGGGTGCTGATGAAGTGCGTGGCTGCACAGAAAAATATCGGCATTTCCCCCAGCTATAAAGTCTAAGTTTAATTTTTCTTCTTTTCTTTATAAACTCACATTAATTAATGAAAAAATGTTTCATTCAATAAAGAATTGAAATTACTGAACTTACGCCTGGCTAAAAATTATTTCTGATTAAAAATCAACAAAGGATTTTAACAAATCGTCCCTACCACGTCAAACTATCAAATATGCAAATATGAACTTTTCAGAAGAGCAGGAAGACCCGTCAATTGTGAATTTAAAGTCGGCGTATTTTAAAATATTTCTTATTGAGTTATTTATCGTCCATGAGATTTTCAGCATTCTTAAACCAGATAAATCGTATATATTCGGGTACCAAAATAACGAATCTAAAAAATTAATTTTGCATATTGGATAGTTTGACGAGGTAGGGACGAAATCTTTAACGTATTTTGGTTTTAATGTGGACAACTTGGTTGGCGAAAAAATATGACAAGTAAATAAAATTGAATTTTGTTAATTTAATTATTATTTTTCGAACTTCATTTGTTTCTATATATATGATTTGAACAGGATAAAGTTCGTATCGCTTTTTAAACCAAATTACATGTGATAATTATTAATGAACAAATAACACCAAAGTTAGTTGTAAATATTCTGACAACACATAGTTGAACGGAACAGCTAGCCGTTTTCGAAGGCTACTAAACCTTCATCATCAACGTTCTTCTGTGTTTGGTCCACTGTGTGTGGTGTCAGTTGATGTAGATTTCTGCTTTATATACGAAACTTTTTTGCAAATGGAATATGTGAATTGTTTTGATTCATCGTATTTCAATTTGCTGAAACATGTTTTGCAATGAAAGCTCACCTTACCATCTCTAAATTTACAACAGTTTTACCATTGTCGTTTGTTCTTTACTAATTATACACATGTTAGTTAATTTGCTTATTTTTGTCCTACTTAAGACAAAAGAAAAACAAATCACACATACAGATTTCAACAAAAGAGCTGATTCACAACAGAACAGAAGAGCAGATACCAACTAATTCTGCTTTTAGTCAGATCACAATAGATCTCTCGCTGTAATTTATCATCTGATATCGTTATCTTTACATAATTAATGTTTTAAAAATATCACAAAACATACATACACACAAAAAAGTAATAGAAATAATTTTGTAATATCAATTAAAATATTTGTAATATGAATTAAAAAATTAATTAAATTTTCAACTATAAACACTTTGATAATATCAATCAAGTTTTTATACTCAAATCTATTAAATTCTTTATTGAAAACATTAATTGATGAATACTTTTCTTTTAAATGCTAGTTTTGTAGAAAATTTAAAGAAATTTAAAGTTTTTAATTTCCATAAAACTCGATGAATATATTAAAGTATTTTCTTTTCTCAAGAGGTTCGCATACAAGACTTTTATATTAAACTTTTACACAATATTAAATGTGATATAACTATTTTTTCTGAATTATTAACTCCAGAAACGCATTAATGTCTATGTTGCAATAAAAAAGCGATATTGTCTGTATGTGTATATATATGTGGGTTTTAAATTTATTTGATAAAAGTTTCTCACACACAAAAGTATAATAATTAAAAAAGTAATTCTTTTAATTAACTGTCATTGCAAATACGAGTACATTGCGTAAAGTGTACATCAGTGTACATTTTGCTTTGTTTGTTATGTTGATACTTTTAATTTCTTATGCTGAAGATGTTGATCCTTGTGGTAGAATCAAAGTTTTTTTTATTGTTATTTGTTTGCATCCATCTACCGAAGAGTTTAATGATCTTTTATATTGTTGTTTGTTTTCTTTTCTGTCCCTTTGCTATTGTTGCCTTTTTTTGTTGTTGATTTGATTAATAAACACACCCATTTGAACACAAATAATTGCTCATAGTCAGGCGAATTAAGATTTGTTGTCATTTGAAGAGTTTTATTGTTTTTTTATATTTGGATTCTATCCCCAGGACACTTAACAAAAATTCATTAAATTTTAATAAAAAATATGAGCCGTTTCTTTTGGAAGTGAGATAAGTCACTTTTCAAAAAGAAGTCATTTTAATTAATAATAACATTAATTACACTAGAGTAGTATATTTTCATATACATAAATATAGTTTGCAATCGAATGTTGAGAACTGCTGAGATTTTGTTTAAGATAATTAATTGCAGGGACTAAGACTGGTTTGTGTTACTCGTAGGTTAGATTAGGAAGGGAAGTGTTGCAACATACCAGCACTCGGAGACCCAGCTGGTTTCATTGTGTTAATAAAAATTTAACACCCATTTTTAACCAAAAGATGCAACGTCTGCTTATAGCGTTGCAGATGGTTTCTCTCCATCCCCGCAAATCTGTAGTGCCAGTTTCCCAAACACTGGTCCCTTCTCTGATCGAGCAGTGACGATTCAACGCGCCTTTCAAGACTCGCATGGCCTTACTCTTCATATCCATTAGCAGTTTGGATCTTCCCGAGTCCAGTTTTGGCCACATAGCTCTCAAGACTCTACAGTCCTACCTACTTTCCCATGAACAGTTGGTCGTGCTCGTCACCCAATACTGAGTTCCCTGTAGTAATGATCTATCGGTAATTTAACCGATCTGCCATACATTTCTTCATCTAACGCCGATCTTATTCCTGCCAGCTCATCGGCAATTTGATTTCCCTCAACACTGCTGTGGCCAGAAATCCAACAAAGTCTTACCCTATATTTATCCATAGGCAAATTGAGGGCTCTCCTACAGTTACTAACTAGCTTCTATTTGACATTGAGTCCCTTCATTGATTTCCCCAGTTTTTAGCACTGATTCCCCCAATTTTTAGCGCTGCTTGACTGTCGATGCAGAAGGTTACCTCCTCGCCTTCAGCCACATTTCCGACCGCAACATTCGTAACGCTGAGAATGGCGAAGATCTCAACTTTTAAAATGCTGCATTCATTCGGTAGTCTGAAAAACTACAAATGTTCGTTCCCAAGATATAGACACTAGTGTTTAGGCCGTCGCCCATTTTCGATCCGCCTGTAAAGACCGCACTACTCTTATATAGCTTATCCGGAGTGTTTTCTACTAAAATCAAATTCAACGACCTTATAGTCCGTGAATCTAGGATCACTAAAACTGATGCAAGTAATCTCCTATGACTGTCCTTTCTCAATGCTTCCCACCATACCACATAATTATAGAAAATAACCGGTCTGACAACCGATGCTTAAATCCAGTATACTACCTTTAGTTGCAGTTCCCAGTTCCTTCCTATGCTAAGTATTTCACTCCCTCTGCTAGTCTCAGTTCTACCCCTCCCATCCTTGGTACTGCCAAAAAACTATCTATTTTGTATTCCCTAGTAATTCTATATTGACTCCCATGAAGATAGCTCTGGCAATGCCACTGTAGGACTTCACTGATAGTGGAAATAAATTTCAGCGTTCCGCATAAGCTCCGCATAATCAACTATTTTCCGGTTGCTACTGTCAATAAAACTAAGAATTGCGTTCATTGCCATCAATCACAATAGCGGTGATAAAACTCTTCGCTTTCGTCACTTATTTCCTCAGTTTTCCTCTTCCCATCTTCAAGTTGATGATTCTGCTGCTAAGCATTATAACTATGGATAGTTAAAACAAAGAAAGTTTTGAACCCTGAGTGTCTCCAGCGACTCGCTAATAGGCTCTCTACTAGTTCTTTTAAAGGCTCCCTCAATGATTAAGAATGCAGCCAGTGTGTAATCCTTGTGCTGCAATCTTCACTCTATAACGCTCTCAACAGATCTGCCCTTTCGTTTGTGTTAAGTATTTTAAACATTTTCAGTATTTAAAAACAATTACATAGCATTATGTTATTAAAAATGATTTTATAGGGTGATTTTTTAAGAGCTTTCGGATTTTATTGAAAAAAAAAACACATACAATTTAGAGAAATGTATAAAATATTTATTTGAACGAATATTTCGGTAGAACGATCTATATAAATCAATTTTTAAAGATGATTTCATGTAAATGTTGACCGCGGATACATCTGAAATGGTTCATATGCTGGGTCCAATTTTGACAAAATTTTTCCATCATATCGCCCGGTATCTCACAAATAAATTCTTCACTATTGCCGTCCAGTGCGGTAACCTCGACATAGCCCCACATAAAATAGTCTAAAGGCGTTAAATCGTACGATATAGGTAGGCGGTCAATTGGAACGTGAAATAAAACTGTTCACCAAACTCGTCTCTCAGTTGGGCCATTGTTTAGCGTGATGTGTAGCATGTGGCACCGTCTTGCTGAAACCACATGTCAGCTAAGTCCAGCTCTTTCATTTCGGGGGAAAAAAGTAACAGAGGACCAATTGCTGCGAATGGCACCGAATCTATAATTCACGGTTATCAACAACAGTGGCGGATACAGCTGCGATATTTTCCTCTGTCCTTACTCTACATATTCGTGTTGGTTGTTTAATGTTTAATAATATAATTTTGGTGAGAAATTTCATCACAAGGTTTGTAATAGCGACCTCAGAAGGTCGCCCAAGCTCACCACAAAATGGATACACGAAAACAGCTGAGTTGACGAAAACAGTGTTGCCAAAAAAGAAAATTGCTAAAAAAAAATACCCTTTACATGATGTTATCAGTCAGTGAATTATGTCTAACATATCTGCTTTAATTATAAAATTATGTAGCCCCAGAAAAAGATATATGACAGTAATTTAATAAAATGAGGAAGCAACTTCTATGATGTACTTTTATAAAAAATACGTTGCAAGTATGAATCATTTATAGTTATATTTGCAAAATGTACTACAAAAATATTTTTGTATTTTATAAATATTAAAATAAAAAAATATTTTAATAATCCTTGTTGCTATAAAGGGCTTCAAATAAAAATTTTGCAATGACTATACAAAATTATTTATACTTAGTAGAATATAAGTGTGCTGAGATAACAAATTCAAGCAAATATTCTCGAAAGCTAGCATAATATAAATATTTTTTAATGTGTTAAAACGCAAACCCTTAATTATATATATTTAAAGAAAAAGCGACTTATGACACTTTTGAAGTAAACGGGCTCATATCGTCACAGTTTTAACTAACTGACCTAACTAACATGTTAAAAATTTAATTGGAAAGCAGCTTTTATGGTTTCTTTATGCATTCATTCTTATGGATGCGTCAGAAATCTTTTTACTTATAATACAGGCACAAAAATAATGCTCACCGTCATGAAAATTATAGACAATATGTATTATGACTTATAAAGTCTAGTAGATGACTTAAATAATTTTTCATTTTCAAAAAAATGGCAGTTAGGTCAGTTAGTTAAAACAGTGACGATATGTATGATTAAGTAAACATATGTTTTTCTTAAGATTTTTATGTATTTTCAACAATGTGAATACGAGAAGATTTGGCTTGCGAAACAATTTTGAAAGCTTATTGTGTAAAGTGAGACATTTTTTATTTTTATTTTTTTAATTTAATTTAATTATAGTGAATTTTAATCAGAAATAATTTCTTAATCGGGCTTAAGTTCAGTAATTTCAATTCTTATTGATTGCAATATTTTTATTAATTAATGTGAGTTTCGGTATTTCCACCAGCTAATAAAGTTTAGTTTAATTTTTCTTCTCTTCTTTAGAAACCCATATTAACTAATAAAAATATTTCATTCAATAAGAATTGAAATTACTGAACTTTATTAAGCCCGATTAAGAAATTATATCTTATTGTGTAAATCTATAAAATGCGTATAACATAGACTACACAGACAAAGGTATTCACCAATTAATGTTTTTAATTAAGAATTTAATTGATTGAATTAAATTTTTAATTGTAATAATTAATTTGAGTGGAAAAACTTAATTGATATTATGAAATTGTTCATGGGCGAAAATTTAATTAATTAGATAATTGATACTACAAAATTATTCATATTACTTTTTGGTGTGTATTCTAAAGTCGAAATTTCTATCCATTTATAGTAGAAATAAGAAATATCTGCCAATATCAGCTGATACAGCAATACTTTAGGCTTTTCGATAAATAGTTTATTATCGAAATTCTGCAGTTTTGATGGAATTAAAACTTTATTTAGACGCACGAAATATTTTGTAGATGCTGTATACCACTGTGTCTTTCCACAATAAAATCTTATAAAATACTTAAATTAAAATATTTGGTGTAAATACTGATATGAAAAAATTAATGAATCAAAAGATGAGAAAGTATAGTTTATTTATTAAGTAGTTCATACACAAAATAATTCTGGATATTAAAAAGACATATTGACTTTTAGATATATAAACAGTGATTCCAATTTAGCCATTTTCTGGCTAAATTTAGCTATTTTTCATCCCATTTAGCCGGAAGAAAAGTGAGTTTTACTATTAGCTATTTTTTAGCCATTTTTATTTTAATCTAGCTATTTTTTAGCTATTTTTCCAAACATGAAATTTGTTTGTAATTTTTCACAAAAAAATTAAACTCGCAACAAACAAAAAAAAAAAAAAAAAAAAAAAAAAAAAAAACAAGAGAGTAATATGTTATTCTTTTCGCATTGATATCTATAAATCCCGGTTCAAACTTGCCATTTTTGTTGCAGCTGTCTAAATGCGCTTGTATGAAAAAGATTGCTCAGTTGGCAATAATAAGATTTGCTACTGCATTCTTATAATCTTTGCAAGGATTTTATTAGTTGTCGGGTCTGCAGTGAAACCTCTCATAACGGACTCCTCCTATAACCGGACTCCTTTAATAACCGGAAAATTTTTGTAGGTCCAACACGTCCATTAGTTTTTCCATACAAAATGCACTCACATAAGCCGACACTCTCACAAACGGAAAGAAGCGGTGAAACACCTCAACAAGAGTTGCATTTAAATAGTAGGTCTTTCTTTATTCAACTCTGATTCATATTTATATTAGTGTCAATGATATTGGTGATTCCCTGGTTAACGCAAATGTAAATTGCTGTTTATTTGAAGAAGTTGTTTGCTTAGCTCGTGACCCAAAATGGCGGAGAAAAGATTGTTTTTATCAATTACAGAAAAATTTTATATTTTAAACGAGTTTGAAAAAGGAATATGTTCGGGGCACGAACTTGTGAAGATGTAAAGTTTCTTGTGTATTTTAACAATTCATATTGCTACATTGCTTATACAAATTGCCCTTTCAAAGCATTTTTCTAGAGACGACTTTGTTGTATTCCAACAAATAAAATCATTTAAAGTCATTTTGAAACCCAACAGCTGAAATTATCTAATCTAATTTGAAGCAGTTACTCTTAAAATAATTTTTCAACTAAAATAAAATCCAAAAAATGTGTAACTCTTTCATAAGCGGACACCTCTAATAAACAGACAAAAACATGGCGACGGTGAGTGTGCGGTTATGAGAGGTTTCACTGTAATTAGTGGTTTATGATATCAATCAAACAAGGGTAATTTTTGTTTTACACGAGTGAAAATAAAAAATAAATTAAAGTTTAAATGAAAGTTTAAAAAATAGAAAATTAATAAAAAGTATAAACAAAAATTTCGCAAGAAATGGATTAGTAACCCAAAAATTTAAAGACTGAATAGCAGAATGTACAAATGAATAGAAGGCGTAATGCAAGTATTGTAAGTTTGCACTATATGCGCAGTTTTTTGATTACCTGCAGAAAAATTATTTTATTTATCACTTCAATTTATTGTTTTTATTTACTTTAAAAAAGTTCACGATTTGCTTTAAAAAATAATATATGAAATACCTTCTGGTTTTTTGCTAAAGTTCATGATTTTTGCTATCGATTTCGCTTAGCCATTTTTAGCTAGTTTTTAGCCATTTTTAGCCATTTTTTTGTCTACATTTAGCCATTTTTGGTGTAGAAATCTTGGCATCACTGTATATAAATGATGTTTATTTACTTTATTTTCACCTTAAAACTAAAACCAAAAAATATAATCATTTATGATCTAAAACCCTAAAAATTACAAGTTCTATTTAGAGTTTAAAATGACAGAGTTAAAATTTTTAGTTTCTACTAAGAAAGAATTCTTGATTGTAAATTAACACGTTCAGAGCTAGATTTTTATTCAGTATTTTAGTCGGGGATTTTTCTTGTAAAAAACACGATTTCATTAATTAAATTAACTTGTTCGTAAAAAAAACTGTTCATGCAAATTATGCTTCGCGCAAGTAATAAAAATACATAATCAATTAAATTTTAATAAATTACAAAAAAAAGAGAAAAACTCTTGAAGGTGATATCGATTTGGGGAAAAACAAAGCCAAGTTAATAAATGAAGACAAAAGTCAACAACGTTCAAATTGTAGAGAAAATTTAATGAACAAACCACAAACTATGACCATCTATATGTATATAAGTATGTTCTTGTGTGTGTGTGTGTGCATTGAAGAGAATTCTTAATTTTATTTTTATACTTGTAAAATGCAGCTGCCAAATTGCCAGACTCTTTTTTTGTTGGAGTTAAAAAACAATGGCCGATTTGGAAGCGTTTTCTGGGATTGCAGACCGGATATAAACTTGTATTATCATTACATTAATAGGGCTAATAAATCAGTCAAAGTTTAAACGCTGGTTTAGTTAAACTAAACTCAAAAGGAGTAAATCAGTGAATCATGCCTTATGTGTAGTTAAAAAAATAATATTGTGGCAGCACTAGAATAAATGTCAAAAAACGACTGTTTTGCAGCAGGCTTTCAATTCTTTGTACAATCAAAAAGGCAAAAAAGTTAAAAAAGTTCAATTAAATATCGTCAAATTGTACTGGGACAGGAATTATATTTATGCTTGGCGAAGTAGAATATTATAAAAGAATAATAGAGTGTAAGAAAACAGGTCGAACAAGATCTGAAGAAAAAGTAGAGGCTTGGAAAAAAGTTGAGTGCTCTTTCAATGCAAAACATATGGTCTATAAGTAACAAAAACATATGGCCTGTATTGGTAGTTTAAACGCCCAATTTTATGCGTTTACATATGGTTTAAATACTGAGGCATGCTACTAGTTTAAACTAATTTTAAACCAAAAATAGAGATTAACTTGCACTGATTTATTAGCCCTTATTAATATAGAATTAAACGTTTCAGAGGTCAGAAACGTAATTTATAAAATTTTTCACAAAACAAATATATAATCCTTATTAATATGTACGAGAGTGGGTCATTAACTCAGTGACTTTTTGAAGAAACACAGGTTTTTATTTAAAAAGTAATTTCATTTTTCATATAGTCTCCTTTGAGTTTTGTACACTTAGTCTAACGTTTCTTAAATTTTTTATGCCTTCCGAAAAATATGATTTGTTGAGGTCAAAATAGGAATTTTGTTTTCAGATGATTTCGTGGTTGGAGCCAAATCTCTTTCCGCTGAGCTCTTTCTTTAAATTTAGGAATAAGAAATATTTACTCGGGGCTAAATCTGGCGAATAGAATAGTTGAGGGAGCAATTCGTAGCCTAATTCATGTATTTTTGGCATGGAAGCTGACCAAAGGAAAGTGATTATTCAAATTGAAAATAGTGAGCCATGTGAGCAGCGTTGCCGTTGTAACACTAAAATATCACTTTTGACCCTTTTTCTTGCCAATGACACTCTTTATGACCCCTTTTTTGATTTTTGATTTTTTGTACCATTTTAACAAAATGTATGCCGTAGGACAAACATATGCTCAAAAATTGGACGAAGCACAGTCTAGCATACCAGGTATCGGAAAAATGGCTAGCAGCCAGTCCAGTTGGCGATACTCGGTTCGATGGTGTCGATCATTTTACTGTTTTGGTCGATACAAAAGCCTAAATATTGCTAAAAATCTGACACCCAAATCCCTGATTCCAAATGCAAATTATTTCTGGGAGTATCACAATTAAAAAATATGTATTTTCACTTACCTACATCTTACATCTACACAATCTTAATAAAACTTTTTATTAATAAAATTTTTGTAAGACCGTCTACAGACGGTCTGCACTATTCTTTACCTGGCGTTCGTTCCTAATTTTTTTTCACCTGTAAACTAAAACTTACGGTTTTTTTTGACTATATCCACTTTAAAAAAATTATTAGCTTCTGGCCAGTTAGAGGGTTAACATTGATTTATAATTAAAGTATGTATGTTAATTAATATTATTTTAGTCTACTGTATTTAAATAATTGTTTAAATTCGTGTTTCTTTTTTTTTATTAGTTGAAATAAATTTTATTTTTTTGTTCACAAAAAACTTGACCCTATTTTACTATAGAATACCCTTTTTTGACCCTTTTTTAGGGTTCCGTACACCAAAGGTGAAAAGGAACCCTATTGTTTTCGCTACGCTGTCCGTCTGTCCGTCTGTCGGTCACACGGTATTTTCTCAGGAACCGTAACAGCTACGGACCTGAAATTTGGACAGAGTATGTAGAACCTTGGCCGCTACAACAAAAAATACATGAGAATTAAAAATTAAAGGGTGTTCCAAAACGAGCAACGAAAAATGTTAAAATCCCATGTAATATACATACAATTGTATGTACATATGTATATTGAAACTTGAATTTTGTAAAATTTGTGTATTTTTATACAGACTAAAAAAATAACACTAAAATTAAAAAAAAAAAAATTTAAATTAATTCAGTTAATGCAATTTCGGCTATGTAATTTTGACAACTTGCTATATCTTGGAAACCGTAAGAGGCAAACACTTGAAATTTTCAAAAATGGTAAAACTAAAAAATCCGAAAATTATAAAATCGCCAAACCAAAAAAAAAAATCGCCAAACCTAAAAAAAAATCGCCAAACCAAAAAAAAAAAAAAAAATCGCCAAAAATTAAAAAAATAAATCGCAAAATTCGAAAAAATAGACCAAATGAAAAAAATCGCCAAAATGAAAAAACGCCAAAAACCGAAAAAATTCGCCAAAACGCGAAAAAGGCGCCAAAACTAAAACAAATAGCCCAAAAGAAAAAAAAAACGCCAAAATGAAAAAAATCGCCAATTTAAAAAAACGCCAAAAACCGAAAAAATTGCCCAAATGAAAAAAATCGCCAAAATGAAAAAACGCCAAAAATCGAAAAAAATCGCCAAAACGCGAAAAAGGTGCCAAAACCAAAATAATTGTTTATATGAAAAAAAAAATCGCCAAAATGAAAAAAAAAATCGCCAAATTGAAAAAACACGCCAAAAACCGAAAAAAATCGCCAAAACGCGAAAAAGGCGCCAAAACTAAAAAAAATCGCCAAATTGAAAAAACGCCTAAAACCAAAAAAATTCCAAAACTATATATTATATGGACTGAAGTTTGTATTAAATTACATAGCTAGTGTTCGTACGGAACCCTTCGTGCGCGAGTCAGAGTCGCACTTTGCTGAATTTATTTAAATACACTTTTTATGATACTTTTTCGAAATTTCCAACGGCAACCCTGCATGTGAGATGCATATGGCTTCCACAATCTCTCACTTGCAATCACCGGCTAAACCATATCATGAATTTTTTAAATTTTTTTCGGATGTAGAAACCTCAACTGGGCGTCCAGAACGTTCGGCTTGTACGGCCATAAGGAAATGCAGTAAACCACTCTTTTACCATTGACATTGATAGTATTTATCAAGCTTATCTTTGGTTTGAGTCATGAACTTTTTCCGTAAAAAATAATTCATACGAAATTTAGTTTTTTCAATTTCCTTCTCAACACGCGCGGTAGTCTGCTAAACACCGAACTTGTGCAAATTTAGGAGTCAACTGACACTTGCCTGTTGACAGCAGCAGTGTTGACATTTCAATATAGAGGCGGGGAATGCAAAAAGACACTGACTTAATGACCCACCCTCGTATGTGATTTATCATACTTTGTCTATCTGCTCAGGCAGCGATTAGTTGTGAATAGGGACCGAAGTTTCATGATAACAGTTAAAAAGGAACTATTTCTACGAAAAACGTAGAAGTGGCATGAATTTGATGGTGCATATATTTGCATATTTTGCTGAAAATTCATATTGTTGCATAATAATAAATTAATTTAAAATTTCACGTTTCCGAGAAATTTCACGAAAAATTCCCCGAAAATCCTTAAGTTAATTACAAATAATTAAGAAACAGCATATTACACTTTTTTATTTTTGGACTCCAGGGCGCAAATTACGGCATTCGATTTAAAAAGAAAATTCCATACAAATATAATTAAAATTTTATGAAAATTTGTATGATATCGAATGCAGTAATTTGCTCCCAGTTGGACGCTGCAAAATTTTTTGCTTCTCATGAGTAAAATTAGTTAATTGAGCAACTATCAAAATATATGGGAAATTACTTAATTTCAGCCGAAATCTCGAAAGTAAATACTTAAGTTGGCGTCCCTCAGTGTGAATGGGCCATTATATGTTCTAAATATTTAACACGATTGATTTCTGCCGATTCTTTTACCCTCACATCTGGCATCTTCTTGAAACTAATTTCAGCGTTGGTATTTGTTGATCCGCCAATGAAGGAGATTCTTTTTTTTGAGCTTGATCTCAAAATTCATTACAAAAACAACATGTGTATTCTTATACATTTTCCTGCAGTATTGTTAACAAACGCTTTAGTGAGAAAAAAAAACGCAAGAAAAGTATTATTTTTAGAGACCAGTGGTCGTTGTTCACTGATTCTCTGCATTTATGTTGTGCGTTCGTTACATGATGCAGCAAGTCTGCCCGACTGACTGTTTGACAGACTTACAAAAAAAATTTAAACTTTATAGTAAAGAAATAATAAAAAAAAATACAAATTGCATTTGGGTCTTTTTATGAACGAAGATTTAGCAAAATATTAGTTTTAAGAGTGTCTTACAAGTTGTTGGTTGGTTGATCGTTTACGGAAAGCGTTTAATTATTTTGCGTGATCACACTATGAAAAATTTTTAAATTTTATGCGTTGTATAGAAGTTTCGTTTGATCGTTTTTAATTAAAATAATCTAAAAAATAATTAAATAAATTAACGTGAGACTATTGAAGTTTAAAAAAAAACAGCTACGAATAAAACAAACTGTTTGGTTTGAATGACAAAACGAAAACGAAAACGCGTTTTTCTTGTGTTTTGATTTGAAGTTGTTGCAAATTGAATGTTGACTTGTTATTAAAACTGTTGTTATTTTTTTGTTTGTTTATTTGTTTAGTTGCTTTATTTTAGTTTAATTTGCATTTTATGAAGTTGTATTGTTTACTAAAACTGTTATTATTGGAATTATTAGTTTTTAAGTAGCACAGACAGTTATTGAAAGGAATTTATTATTTTTTATATTTTTGCTCTAAAAAATCAGAAATCTTAAATCGATTTAGATATTTTTTTTATCGCCAACAAGAAAATTGTGTATGGCAACATTCTTTATAAATTTGTGAAATTGGCTGGCAACATTCTTACCAAATATGAATGAAATTTTCTATGTTTAATAATCAATAATTTGGATTAAAGGAAAATATATAAAAAATTGCGATATCAAAAAATTTTGTTATAATAATTTTGGTAATATTTAGTTGAATTAATTGTGGTATACATATGTAAAGGGTGTCCCAACAAGAACG
This sequence comes from Tachina grossa, assembly GCA_949987645.1. Lineage (NCBI taxonomy): Eukaryota > Metazoa > Arthropoda > Insecta > Diptera > Tachinidae > Tachina > Tachina grossa. Next base: position 59,699,855 of record OX465278.1, on the reverse strand, counting down.
CAAGATTTAAATTTGGCGCCATTCGAAGTGTCATTGTTTGACATTTGAACAATTGTTATTGTTTGCTAGTAGAAGGTACGAGGTTAGTAAAAATAGAGCGCTACACGAATGAAAAACGCATTCTCATTGTGAAATTGTTTTACCAAAATGGTGAAAATTTTGCGGCTACAGTTCGCAAATTGCGATCAATTCGGGTTCACAATAATGCTCCAAAAGAGTCAACTGTAAAGAGATTAATGGATATATTTGCCGAAACTGGGTCTGTTAGTGATGTAGAGACAACAACGCGCCTTCGACCAGGGCGATCGATCGAAAATGTCGCAGCTGTACGTGTTGATGTCAAACTCCATCCACCTCAATTCGACACCGAGCTCAGGAAATTGGTGTCTCCAAATTCACTATGCAGAAGAAATGAATGTGGAGGGCATGTGGTTTCAACAAGACGGCGCCAAATGTCATACAGCCAGAGAAACAATTCAATTGCTGCATCAGTCATTTCCAAGTCGTGTTATTTCGCGTTTTGGAGACCAGAATTGGCCGCCTAGATGGTGCGATTTAACACCATTAGACTTTTTTCTTTGGGGTTTTTTGATGTTGGTGGTTTACGCGAATAAGCCGACGACGACTCAAGCCTTAAAAGAGGAAATTGGACGCTGCATTAATAAAATACCGCAGCATTTATGCACAACGGTAATTGAAAATTTCATTAAAATATCGCGTGTGATCCAGCAAAGCCGCGGCGGCCATCTGCCCAATATCTTGTTCCACACATAACTTCATTCTGTCTACTTTACGATATAATAAAGTTTCACCATTTTTTTTAATTATCTGTGTTTTATTTAAAATTTAAATCTTGCGTTCTTGTTGGGACACCCTTTATAATATATAGCCTGATTAGACTTACGCGATTATTGCCCAGATGCACATGTAACTCAAGAATTGTTTATACCATTTCGTTAAATAACAAATTTCCTCAGTATTTTCAGGGATACGGATCAAGTTGCGAAAAAAATTCTAAATAGAAAGCCTTTTTTATCAGAAAATTATAGAAACTAAAAAAAATACTCCAAACAACCTGAGCCATATCTCATTAAGATCGATACACAACTTTAGATTGTACTTACAATTAAGTGTCTGAACACAATGTAACGAGAATTCATTGCGGTGCGGTTTTTCATACGATTTTGAAGTAAAAACCCGCATTGCGGAAAAGCATAAATTTAAAATCTATTTTATTCAGAAATAATTTTTAACTAAGACTAGGGTGCTGATGAAGTGCGTTGCTGTACAGAAAAATATCGGTATTTCCCCCAGCTTAAAAGTTTAATTTAATTTTTCTTCTCTTCTTTAGAAACTCACATTAATTAATAAAAAATATTTCATTCAATAAAAGAATTGAAATTACTGAACTTAAGCCTGACTAAAAATTATTTCTGATTATAAATTCACTATAGTTCAATTAAAATCTAAAAATGTCTCACTTAATCTATTTTATTTTCATTACGGACTTTCTTATTCTCTCAATTTTTGACTCTCTTTCTCTTTCTGATGTTGCCATAGTTTTTGAATAATTGGCGGTGTTCACAACAAAAAACATGATTTTGAAGTTGAAAAATTTTTCTCATAAAATAAAAAAGCTTAAAAAAATTTATCAAATATATCTGCGAATGTATAAAACTTTAATTATTTTTTGTTTTTAGCTGCTGCCATTACAAAATATTTAATACAAAGAGTAAATTTTTTATAAAAATGTATGAACAAAAAAATTAATAAAAATTTTAACAAACAATGACAAGTGTTGCCGTCGCCGTCTTCCGTTGTATTGTGTTTATTTTTCTCTCCCGCAACGGAAATCGCACCGCACCGCAAACATTGTGTTTAGACTCTAAGCTTAACCGATACCGATTCCGATATTTCGGTGATACTTCTGATTTGCCGATATATTGATATTGTACTGTCGATACGCCGATACTTCCTAATTTTTTTAGAGCTGTTTTGAATAAACAATTCAATTTTCAAAGCTTTTTTTTTTGGATAACAACTAAGAGAAAGAGAGTATTTTGTTAAAAAAATAATTTGCTTTTTGTTAATTTCAGAATGAATTCAAATATCAATTTCAAATATTAATAATAAGGGTTTTCATGAGAACTCTTAAAATTCCCATTTGTGCAATTGGGCAAATATGAGAGACTTGTTTCATGAAGCCCCTTTTCAACTTTTGCGCAAACAGTTAAGTAAATTTGAATGAAATGTCAAAAAATTAATATAATAAAAATAAAAAATAAAATTTCAAGCAGTTTTTAAATTAAATGCATATTTATATATTTCTATAAAAATAAAAAGTGTCTGTGTGTATCTAAAAATGTCTCAAGGAAGAAAAAAAACACAAAAAAGTTGTTGTTTAATAAATGCACAATTGCACAGCTTAAGTTTACGTGTGAAAATTGTTGGGCAAAGTTAACAGGTTTGTGTAAATAAATTTCCATACAATTTTTGACATTTCATTTACGAGAGTGTAAAAATGCACAATTGCACAGTTTGCGAGGCTTTTGAACATTCTCATGAAAACCCTTATTATCTTACACTGTAATTTTGTATAATAAAAGAATTACTCTACTTGAATTTTGTTAATTTTAACTTGAGGATCGAAATCGGTATAGGCGATATTTCTTTTTGAGTATCGGTATCGCTAACGGAGTATCGTTACATCCCTAGTTATTTCATATGCAAGGTGCGTTAAATGAGCTGTTTATTTTGAAAGTGACATAAGTCACTTAACTAAAAATATTTACTTAGTAAACCGTTAGAATGATCAAGTTTTTAAGAAATAGATTAAGTTTAAGATTATGATTCTATTTCAGACTCTAATTCAGAGTTTTTTTCAAAATAATTTTTTTTTCGAAATGAATTCGTTTCGTGGAAGGAAATTTATAGAAATGTTTATCATTATGCCGAGACAGATAAAAAAGGCACAGCTAACTAGTTCTTCAACAAATGATACCACAAACAGTATACACATGTAAACGACTATGACACTTGTCAATACTGGGAAAACATTGTCAGAGTGTATGTCTCTTAAAAGAAATGTCAAAAATCATATAAAACTGAATATTTTTGCAGGGTGCTTGTTATCGTGTAGACCGTTGATTGAAGAATTTGTTATGGTCGGTACAGACTTTGCGAAATATTTATGCAAACAAGAGGATTTCACTGCAGGTGGTTTATTGTGTTTGTTTATGGTGGCGTTCGAAGTTGCATTCGAAGTTTCAAAAATATCAAAATGTTTTATGACCTAACTGCAATTGCCATTGTTTCTGTTGTACATATGGTAACTAAAGACGGTGTCAAATACAACTTCAACGCTTTGCGTGACGTTTCTAAATTTGGGAAAAAAGCGTGAAGCAAAATGTTTATGACACAATAAAAACTTTGACAACACTCACTTTTTGTATCACTATTTGGTCTCATGCATAAACACAGCACAATTCTATTACTCTGATGCCACTAACTCGTTTTTTATGTAAATTTACCGAAATTGTAATAAAAATTTCATATTTGCATGCGAGTTTGGTCAAAAAAATTAAGAAAACTATACCAGCTGAGAGTTGCCTAACTTTTCGTTTCGCTTTGCGTTAAAAGTATTTTATGTGACACGTTTCATATAAGCATGCACATTTCATCTTAGATGTCAAAGCGAATCTTCAACGCAACGCGAAGCAAAAGTTTTATCTGACATGGCCTTAAAGGTACGTACGGTCACACTTGGGTAAACATTTGCCCAAAAACGCGTCACCACTAAAAACTAATGAAACCCATTTCGATCATGTTTATTAAGTTAAACATTTTCCTATAATGTTGAGTTCTCTGTAGGGTTGCCAGATGGCGTGGAATGGCCTGGTTTGTCCCTGGTTTGTCCAGTTACCAGCTAAAATGCAACTTTTTCAGTTCAAAAATAATTTCTTTAATTTTGTAAATCGTTTTTTTTCAATTATATTTTTTAATTAATTATGTAATATAATATCTTCTACAGAAAAAATTTCAACGCTAAATAGAAAGATAAAATATGTGCTTTCAAATGTATAATTACTGGTGTTTTCCCTGACACTGAAACATCACTGACAATTTATGGTTATGCTTTTTTGTACAAATGTTTGGCAAGTGTAACCCTTTTATGAGCCTCCTAAGATTTGGAAAATACACACATATGTACATACAATGTCAAGTTTAGGTGTTTTTTGCACTGTTGCACAGTGTAATTAAAATAGAAATAAAAATGTTTTTATTTTTCATTTCTTTCACTTCTTACAACTATGATTTATTGAACTACATATGTGAGTCTGTCTACCTTGTACCGTTATTATAACTTTCTTTTAAAATAAAAAATGAAAATTACTTAAAAACGTAATCATCTAAATGACTGAAAAATTTTAATGGACTAGCTTATGCCATTTTCAAAATAAACGGCTCAAGTATGCAATATGCAGTGAGTTCTATCACTGCTTTTGTCTAAGATACGAGTATGTAAAAAATAAAAAAACGGTCCGCTACAGATTTTTAAAAAGTTTTTAATATGTCTGTACAAGACAAGTTCACTAAAAAACCAGACTCCAGTTGTTTTGAGTGCAAGAAAAAAAAGTCTTTAAAAATTTGATAAACTGAGAATTGGTGAGAACCCTTGGCTTGGAAATCAGTTGCAGTATCATAATTCCTTCATCCCCAAATGTCCAAACAAAATAATTTATACCATCAAATCTTTCCTTAAGTATCAGTTAGTGATTTGGTTATCAATAAATATTTTGTAGGAAGTATGTATGTTGAAATAAATTTAACCAAAAACAAAAACAAAAGACATATGTGACAGCGCATAGAGAAAGGGACCTAAGGGTAAAAAAAATCTATTTTAATTTTTTATTTTTTATTTTTTTTGATGTGGACAACATCTGAGCATCGAATGAGACCGATCCCATGCCCCAAAAGTGTTCCGTCCCAGAGATATGCGCGTTTTATGATGTGATGGTGCAGCAAAGATACACGTATTTAAATCTTTAAAATGGCTCTCCTGGACAAAACCGGTTTTTACCCTTAGGTCCCTTTCTATTTTGCGCGTCACATATGCATATCGTTACCTTAATATAGAAAGGCCCAAATTCTTTCTTGAAATCGATTTGTTTGTATATTTCGAAGAACATCTAATGTATCGAAAAATGCAAATATACCGATTTAAAAAAAATAACGAGTTAGGTCCTTTCTATATTAATGTAACGATATGTACATTGTACATACATAAAAAAACAATTTGCTATTTGTTATGAGATTTAGTACGTAATTTGTGGCAAAAAAGTTGTCGCTGTAAAAGTTAAAGCTAAAAATAAATATTCAACTTTTATTGATACGCACTTTGTTTATGTGTTGTACGTACATACATATATAAATAAGTACATATCAATTAAATATGTTTCAATAACTTTCACTTTATGAATAATAAATAGTATTACTTTTTTTATTGAAAATGATTCCTTAGAACATTAATTGAAATTACAATACAATCTAAAATACAGTTGAACCTCGATTATCCGGCCAAATAGCTTCATCTATTAACCGCCAAGCTGTCACTTTGTTCCTTGACCTCCATTGTCCGTGCTTTTACTTCTATTATCCTTGCTTTCATTTTTAGTACGTCTATTACATCTTTTTTCCGTGCAAAAGATAAGACTTTAAGTCTTAGTTAAAACTGAAATTTCATGAAATATGTATTCTTTGGCGCTTTCATATAAATTCTATCAACCGTGTTCTGCGTTTATCCGTTTTAGGATCACGTGCTACCCTGGTAATCGAAGTTCGACTGTATAGTATAATAAATTATATCAAAAATGGCAAGAGGACTGACATGTAGACATGCTTAATATAATAGTGTTTTCACACTGGTAAATGTTGGTTTTAACGCTAAAACCAACTGTTAAAACCTGGTTTTATCATACAAAATAATTTTGTTAAAACCAACTCAATTGATTTTAAGTAGGTTTTACGAAGTGTAACCTCAATGCAACCTTGTTTTCGCTGTTCTAAATTCAGTCAAATTAATACGACCAGAAGCAGCTGATAATGTTTATGATAGTTAATAAGAATATATAATCAGGCAAGTTCTGAAAATCACATTTTTCAAATCTCTTTTTTTAATTATTCTATTGTATAAAACATATCATTTCGGAAAGAAATTTATGATTTTAAAAACATCCGCATCATTGCTTTTAAAATCACATGTGATTTTTCGAACATGCCTGAATGATTGAAAGAATTTTAACTTAAAAATGGATACAGCCGCTACAAAAATAAAAATATTCTGTACAAAAAGAAACTTTAGAATGGAAAACAACGAAAATATTTTCATTGTTTTCTGGCAGGCAGGGTTGTCAGTTTTTTCCGACCTATTCCGCCAAATTAATTTTAAAAATTGCCAAAAATCGCCAAAATTAATTTAATGTATTTTTTTCTTAATATATATTTCATAATAAATTTGTTTTTTATGTAACACTTTTTTAATATAAATTTTAAAAAAATTTTAAGAAAATTGCCAAAAATATAAATAAAATCGGCAAACATTATTTTTGTAAATTTTTCTCATCTAAATTCAAACTGCATTAATTACTATCATATATAAATACTATAAAGATTTTTTAAAACAAATTTTCATACAAAATTTTTCTTAAAAAGCCTTTATAAAGTCTTTTTATGTTTTATAAATAAGGCTGTATATTTTTGAAGAAAAATCATCAAAATCAACATGTATTAATTTCTTGCAGGCGAGTTTTGGTAGAATTTATTTTTGAAACTACTCCTTCAACAAACTAATATGCTTGAATTTCAAAAATTTTGAAGTTCAATTTTGTTTAAAAAAATATCCATAAAAATCGCCAATAAATTGATTTATCGCCATGTCGTCAAATCAAAAATTTAGGCGTCAAACAAGCCAAAAAATCGACACGTTTGACGAGAAATCGCCATATCTGACAACCCTGCTGAGAGGAGCAAATACTGGTAGACGATATGGCTGACATCTACCTGCCGGTTTAAAAATGTTTAGTTTATAATATACATATGTACATATGTGTACGGAAATTCAAGTTGCAACATTTACAGAACGCTCTAAAATTTCTTGGTTTCTTTAAAAATGCGCTTACGTTTTCTTAATCATCCTTATTGTGAATGGCGTCTTCGACGTCACACCAAGACGACAGTAAATTTTGTCACTTGTGTACTGTTTATCGGCAAACATTGGATCTTATTGAGATTCTCTTACTAATATCTAAGGCTTTGTAAATTAATGGGGCATGTTAGTAGTAGGAAATTTTTGTCGACAAAGAGTCGACGACGCTATTCAAAATAAGGGGGAATATACTAACACGAGATTTCCAAGCATTTTTTCGTTTTAAAATATTAATTTACAAAATATAAACCAATTTCTATTTTAGAGCGCGTTGAAAAAGTTTTAAGTTTTTCATACAAACAGAGAACGGCTGTTGTACAGTTGGGCAAATAAATGTTTTAAAAAGTACAAAAAAGTACAACAACAAATACACTTATTTCTACAAAAGATTTATTTTATTTTATTTTGAACAAATTTGTTAGACAACCTGTGTGTTAAAATATGAATTTATTAAACTTGTAGTATGAACGCAATGTTAAAACCAGGTTTTAACTTTAGGTGTGAAAACACCATAAAGGTTCTATTATTGGATTGAAATCAATAAAAAGTCAATAATTACACAGGGAAAGTTTACTTTGCAAAGTATTAATTCAGCTGAGAGAAAGACAGAAAAAGAAAGTATTCCTCCCTCTGTCTTTCTCCCAGCTGAGTTAAGACTGCAAAGTAAACTTTCCTTGTGTAAAAGGGGAGTAATTTTTGCAATGATTGCTTCCTAGAGGCAGACAATGTTACATAATCACTTGCTGTTGCACATGAATAAGACATTTTTTTTGTTCGAGATGAGGCAGCTAGAAGCAATACATTCAGCTTCCAAAAAGCCATGAATTTTCTGCTTTACTAAAGTACTTCACAGAAGTAATACTCAGATGCAAAAGTTACTGGTGTTCCAAACTTTCTGTGATAATTCTCTGCTTTTTTAGAGAGCCCGTCTTACGGTAGTGCTTTTCAGAAGCACTTTTCGAAGCTTGTGTTATCAAGTAAGCAATGCGTGGCTTTCCTCAGTTCCCAAATCAGATTTTTTTGTAACTACGCTTATACGTAGCCTTTTTGAAGTTTACGTATAAACGTAGTAAATAGTATGTACTAAAGTCCTGCACTAGACCATTTATAAGACCTTTCAAGACATGAGAGATTTTTCAAATGCTTTACTACAGCGAAATATTCTAAAACAAACGCTAAACAACACTGTTTGTAAGACATTTCTTTTAGTTGTTTGTCTTGCCAACAGTGTTGTTTAGCGTTTGTTTTAGAATATTTCGCTGTAGTAAAGCATTTGAAAATCTCTCATGTCTTGAAAGGTCTTATAGATGGTCTTGTGCAGGACATTAGTATATACATACGTAAATGTTCCGGGTTATGTCCTGTGATGATGAATTGTCAAAACAAAACAAATTCAAAACAACTGAACTGCTTAAAAAATCGCCTGTTGTGTACATATCGCGTTTTATTTTTGTTAGTAAGTTAATCAGCTAAAAAATAATGACAGGAGAATTCAAGACTAATAGCGGCACGCTTTACCTTTGCAATATGCATATGTACATACATACAGTGGCGAGCAAAAATGTATGTTTTCAATTTTGTAACTGTTTCATTACAAAAGTATTAATAATAAAGATAATACTATAAAAATTTGAGGATAAGCTGTTAAGTGTATACAACGGAACATAGCGTGAATAAAAAACACAAATATGAATTCTTCCACTTATGCTCTCAGGCCCAATAATTGAGTTCTCAATTATATGTCGTTTAGCTAATTGCCACTCAAATTTAAGTTTAAATGTAGTTTAATTTTTTCAGTGGTTAATTAAAGTTCTTATTAAATTACATTGAAAGTACGGCAGCACTAAAAAAATTTCCCAGTATTATGGAAGGCATGGTGTAATTATACAGGTTCCTGTGCGTAGGGATTTGTTATACAAAAAATTCGGCAACCATAGCTGTGCAAATAACCGAAGAATGTCAAAAGCACAAAAATAATTGTACTAAAACCAAAACAAAATCGAAGTTTTTGACATTATTCAGCTAGAAAGGACATAGAGCAAAAAATTATCAGCTGAAGTAGCGCTGCCACCTAGTTAGATACACCTTGATGGAAGGCTTTTCAAACAACAGCTGTTTCTCAATTTATTTTTCCATGATATATTTATGAAAATTAAACAAAATTCTCTTTAATATGACCACATGATGCAAGTAAAACTTGAGTAGGATTTAAATGTACAATATTGCATTTAAGTTTCATTTAATTTTTCATTCTCTCAACTTTGTACTGAAAAAATGAATTCGGTACTTAAATGGCACTAAAAAGATAAATGACGTAAAATTGAGAACTTAGTGTTATTTTTTCTATTTGCTCGATCTTTAAAACAACAAGTAAAAACGTATAATTCCATTATATTTTTTTTAGTTTTATAGTAATATGACGAAACCAATAGTGTTTACATCTAGTTTCGTCGCAAAACACAAAAATTAAGTTTTACCAGATAAAAATTTGAAAAAGAACCGCTGAAATTGATAATCGATTTGTAAATTTAACAGAAATAGCAAATAAGCTAGGAATTTCTCACTTTACAGTTTTAAGTGTTTAAAAATCAAGAAATATGGAAGCTGTTGTCGGTAAATGTCGACCAAGGCTATTCAACAATGGATATGAGCGTTTAATGTGAAACAATGATACAAAACCAACGAAATTAGCTGCTAAAGCAAGATATAAAAACGTTAGTGAGTGAACAGGTTCTAGAGCACTCCAAGCAATTGGCCATAAAGCAAGAGAAGCCTGAAAACGGATCGTTGACAAATGGAAATGTGTGATGTTGTCTAACGAAACAAAAATGTATAGATTTTAATCAGATGGAAAGGAATATTATTGGCACTGATCACATGCGTAACCTTAGAGGCATCAGGTGAAGCAAACAGTAAAACATGCTGGTGGATGTTTAATGATTTGGGGATGCTTCAATTGGTGGAATATTGGGCCACTAGTAAAAATAGACGGTATAATGAGAAAGGAAAACTATCTCCATATTCTCGATAGGTACGGATATCCAGACGAACAAGTTTTTTTTTTCAACAAGATGGAGACTACCAAAATACTGCCAAAAAAAGAGAAAAAATTGCTTAAAATTCAGACCCCAGATTTAAATCCTAATGAAAACGTATGTGAAATATTGAAAATAAGATTAACACGTATGAAAGAGCTCCAACAAACTTCCATGTGTTTTAGAAAAGGATGCAGAAAGAATGAAAGCAAATACCTACATTACAAAAAAAATCTTTCAGCAAATTGAAGGTTTAGTATCCTTCGAAAACAGCTAGTTGTTCCGTTCTACTACGTGTTTGTCAGAATACTTACAATTAACTTTGGTATTATTTGTTCATTAATAATTATCAATGTAGTTTGGCTTACAAAGCGATACGAACTTTAGCCGGATAAATCATAAATATAGAAACAAATGAAGTTCGAACAATAATAATTAAAATTTAACTAAAGTTCATTTTAATTTAATAATTTTTTTATGTATAACAAAATATACACATATACAAAATCTGAAATTCTCCGGTTTTTAATATTTTTATTTAAAATGTTTTAATCATTTTACTGATAATGTCGTCAACATTCACCATTATTGCTCGCCACTGTATGTGTGTATGAATGTTGTTGCCTTTTGCAAAATTGCCTAAATTGTCGTTTATCTCAAATAATAATAAAAACAATTCGAATCAAAACACTTTATTTAATGATATTCAAAATGTACATTAATTTCAAGCTGATCACACCATTTCTTCTGATAATTTTTTTTTGCCAATTACACCATGCAACAAAAATTTTTTTTAACATTAAAATAAAAATATATGCTCCTTTTCTTACAGATTAAGTAAAGCTCTGTATTCGGTTTTCATAATAAGATTTTATATCCTCTTTATTAGCGATAGAAAATTAAAAATAAAACATTTAAAATTATTTTTTATTAATAAGGAAATTATCCAGCCATGCCACAGCTCAATTGAATAAAAATGTTAATTCCATAGAAAATGAAAATTCCATATTTACTATTTTGAAAAAATGTATTTTAAGTGCCTTAGCTTCGGTTCGAATGGATTTTATTCTGTGACATTGCACATTATGATGAGAATTTAGTTTTGTATATCTATTTCTTTGTTTATTACATAATCAGTAATTTAACAATATTTTCTGTTTGATAAAATAAATTGAAACTTAAACAAAATTATAATAAATTCATTCAAAATAGTCTCTAAGGCACCAAATCGAAACGAAAAAGGAATTGTGGCATTCCTGATAGTTTTATTTTTACTTTTTAAATTAATTAAGCTTTTTATTTCGTTGGTGTTAATGCTGACAATATTTCATATTGTCATTTAAACTTTTCCATCGAAAGAGGAATGCAAAAGTGAACACCAGGGTTGTCAATTATTCGGGGTTAATGAATTAATCGTTGCATTATTTAATCGAGGTTTTGATTTAATCGATTCAATGGTTCAATAACTAATGAAAATTTTCGATTAGTTATTTAGTTGTAATCATGGTGTAATTATACAGGTGACTGGGTAAGGATTTGTTATACAAAAATACGGCAACCAAAGCTGTGTAAAGAACCGAAGAACGTCAAAAGCACAACCATAATTGTACCAAAACCAAAACAAAACGAAGTTATTAGTATTCGTTAGCTACAAAGCACATAGAGCAAAAAATTATCAGCTGAAGTAGCGCTGCCCTCTGGCTATATACACCTTGGTTGTAATAATTAAAAATATAAATTTTGCATTATATTATGATAGGCTGATAATTTCGTTCAAGGATTTATGATTTAATTGATTTCTCTGCAAGTTTTAATAAAACTTGACGCTGAAAAAGTTATTTAACTTATTGTAAATGTTGAGGAACTGAAACAAATCCAAAGTAGAGAAATTCCACTTCTTTATTTAACCTTCTGGTTTAAGAGAGAATCGAATATCGGCAAAATTAATATATCTCATCATATGTATAACAAAACATTTACGGTATTCGGGTTTTGATGCAAATTTTCTTGAGTTAGTGCAAATGCAAAATATTATAACTTTTCTTTGGATTGTGTGTGTATTTGATTGTCGGATTTTAAAGAAAATCTACGATTTTTTAAATTTACGCTTACGCAACACCATTTGCATTAAACACCGAATACCACCATTGACATTTTTAAATGGTGCAAAATAAGCCACAGTAATATCACATCACAATTTCCATCCCTGACCTAAAATTATTTCAGAACAATGGCCTTTTGTATATAATACGAAAAAAAACAATTAAATGTATAAAAATATGTAGGGTGTTTTTTTTTAGCTGCATAAGAACTTAAAATGATAATACAAAGCAAAAATATTATTGCAATGAAATTTTATTTACTATAATTCGGTAGATGATTTCATGTCATTTATTTTTTAAGTATAAATTCCGGTACATGTGCATACGCTGCACGAGTTGCATGGTCTATTCAATCGGTATAATTTTTGCTACTTTTTCCAATAAATGAAGAGAAATAAAGTTGTAACCAAATTGATTTTGAAATAAATCGAATTTTAAACGCGCTGTATGACAAGTTGCTTCGTCTTATGGGAACCAATTGAAAAATTCAGTCAGCATGAATCGATAGCGCTCGCCATTCACCGTAACGGTAGCGCCTTGCTCATACTGCTAAAGTCGCAATATTTTCTTCGCTACGCACATTCCATCAAAAAATAGTCTTGGATCGAGAATAGTAAAATTATTGCGAAAACGATCAATAAAATAAACGAAGTGCTCTATGAACTTCGCGAAGAGATTTTTTTTTCAAAGTAAATTTCCACATTTTGGAAGCATGAAAAGATTCATGATAAATTGCCAAACCTTATTGAGCAGAAATGTCAACACAGTTCTTCATTCTCCACGGTCAAACTATAGTTATCGATAAAATAACCGATATTAAAATGCTACAAAATATTGTTTAATCGATGAATCTTCATTTTTGGTCATTAGTTCGAAATGTTTTATTTGAACGTCAAATTTTTGAGTATTATATATTTAATATTTCTGTGGCAATAATACCTGTGGCCGGACAACACTTTTATAGTGGGTACACACTTTGCGACGTGTTTAGGCAACATGCTTATATTACGTGTTGCATATTTTGACACAGACACTGCAACCTACAATGCAACCTATAAACATCAAAACATTTTGATATTTTTGAAAGTTCGCATGCAACTACGAACGCAACCATAAACAAGACTACACACTATGCGACCGGCAATGCATCCAGCTTGTCTGTACCTATCATTAGTCTTTCAAGTCAATTTTCAGAAATTTATTTTTTTTACAGTTAAATTGGAAAATTCGGTCTTAATTAATTTTTTTTAAGAAAACATCGTTCTACACATTTAATTTGCAATATACCAAAGTATGAGCTAAGTTAAGATATTATTGCATATGAGATTGTAAGTTGAAAAGAGGCTAGCACCAAGTCAATGAGATGTAACTACCTGAAAAGATATTTTGCCTATGCGTAATTTTGAATGTGATAGTTACATTACGTTAACTCATAACTAGCTTATCTCGACTTAAGCAATTTATTCTTTTTGCCACTGATTTAATATATTATAGATTACTACCTAACCCGGCAAACGTTGTTTTGCCCCATTAATTATTTCTAGGGAATTTCTGGAAGTGTATGGGAATGTGGTATATGAATGATAGAGGCAAAGTGTTCTTTCATCAAAATTTGTATAAGAATTTTGTTTTAACGTACACTTCAAGCTCAAATTGTTATTTTTTGGATACGGGTGTTGATGTTTATTATAATGTATACTTATATGTTTATTATAATGTATACTTATATGTATTAATTATTTTCAAATTAACAATATCAAATTTGAAGACGCTTGCTATTATAGCTTTCAAGATATAAGGAACTGCCCCTTTCCCTTGTCCTATTCTACCAATATTTTGAATTACTTTGCACCTCGCTCTCAAAAGAATCCATACCAAATTTGAAGAGTTTTGCTATTATAGCTTTCAAGATATATAAGATTATTATTAATTATTTTGTGTGGTGGGAGGGAGCCCCTTCCTCCGGGTCCTGTTTTAGCAATATTTTGAATTACATATTTTAAATTTTTGTATATTTGAAAAAAACTAAAAATCCTATAAAACCGAAATTAAAAATTGTGTACGCACTTAGACTACATTTAGTCTAAAATCGGTATACAAATAAAATGTTTGTTGTACGGTGTTATAGATCTAAAAAATATAAAACAATTGAAATAAATTATCACAAGAGATCGCCGAACGAATGACGTCTTTAAAAAAACGATTAAACATATTATTTGTAAATTAAAATATTTTATCATTTCTTTCAACGCAAAAAGTTAAAAAATAAAATAAACAAATTTTAAATAGACAAAGCGCCTAGACTGTGCACAACCATCAACTAATAACTCTTATCCCTAACAACACTTAAATCACTCGCTTGAATACTTTTCACTCCAAATGACACTCGAAACTGTCAACTTTAAACATTTTTGGCGCACCATTTGTCGTCATTAATTAAAATAATAAAGAGAATTAAAGCAGTTACAAAATAATGAACAGAAAAAAAATAAAAATATTAAAATGTTAAACATTTGATAAGACATGAAAAAATAAAGCAATTTTGTAAAAAGAATTTAAGTTTTAATAAAATATTTTGTAAAAATTAATTGTGCATAAATGTTGTGACACGGTCAACCAACACGTTTAGTATGAAATTATCAAAGAGTTGGGATGAGTTAATTTTAAGTGCCTCGCGGTTAAGTTTAAATAATTTACGCACGCCTGGCAAAAAGAAAAATAAAAATGTTCGTATAAAAGAAAAAAATAATCATGTTTGTATGTGCAGAAATAAGAAAAAAATAATCTTTTTATAATAAGTTGAAATTAAGTTAAACAGAAAAGTACAAGTGCTTTTTAAATAAGAAATTAATTGAAAAGTGTTTATATGTACATATTAGAGAGCTGCGTAAACAGTCTTGAAATGTAAAATCGTCATGATTTTTAAATGTATTCACATCGCATGTATTATACAAAACCAATAATAAATGCTGTCGTACTATGAGCGAAGCACGATGGATGTATTGGTGTATGTGTATATCAGTTGTAGACAGCTTGCTTGTAACAAACACTCAAACACTTGTTATTTTTCATATTGTACGTTTGAGTGTGTGTGTAATATGTAGATGGTAAGCTATTATGTGACCGCATACAACTAATGTTAATGCATGTGTGTGCCTTTGCATGTGCGCAGAAAAATAAGAAATCATACACACATACATGCATGACGTTTGTACACGCGCTCTTTTGTAGAAAGAAGCAAGTACTCAAATTCTTCCGTCACGAAGTGTTTTCTTCTTTACTCTTATAGCTACAATACTCAAACAAATTTCTTGCAAACAGTGTTGTTAACGTTTGTTTTATAAGATTTCGCTGTAGTAAAGCATTTGAAAAATCCCTCATGTCTTGAAAGTTCTTATAAGACGTCTTATGCAGGAGACTAGTACATATACACATGTACGTACAAATTTTATGAAATAAAAAATATTCAAGAAAAATATAATTATAGAAAAATATGCCTGCGGTTGTTGTGAATAACAGCATATGTGTTGTAATCATTTTTCACAGAGCTAAAAGGAAAGCTCGGTGTGAAATTTGGTAATCAAAATGTGAATAATAGTCATATAAAAGATTCTAGTATAGGCCTTTAAAAACAATATAATGGCATTTCCACAGGAATATCAACTTTTTGTAGCGTGCGACACCGAACAAATAGGATTTTTTTTCCAAAGAAAACGATACTTTTTTGTGCAGGCTGTCAGCGGCTCTACAATAGGTAAAAATTTAAGAAAAATATATTCACATTGTTCTGAAATACAAGCTTAATTGCTTGCTGTCGCACGTGACAAAAAAGTGAAGTTTCTCGTGGAAATCCCCAGATGGGACTATGTGCAAATAGAACCATTTACCTCAGCATAGTAGTAGTTTATAAAAGAAGAAATTGCGCTTAAAATAAATGCCTCGGAATGTGTTTAAAATGATTCAAAAACGAGCAACTTTTTGAGATACATACATACATATGTATGTGTGTAGTGCTAACTACTTTTTAAATACATAAATTAAACTCAACCAAAAATCGACTTGAGCGGTTATTCATAAATCCATAGATATGTACCGAAATACCATAAAATTCTCAAGACAAATTTAAATAGTTATTCTTCTTACTGATATTGACTTTATGAAGGTTAAGCGTTTTAATTCGACACTCGTAAAAGCAACCAAACAATTTGGTTCATAAAAAAACAACTTGAAATTCTAATATTAATGAAACAATTATGTTATATCAAAAGGTATGAGATGTGTTCAAAGAGATAAAAGCAAATCTTCTATGCAAAACAATTATTATTTGTTTTTTGAACTCGCTTTGCCGAACTGAGTGAGTGATTAATTCGTACATTTGATTAGCCCAAATGCAAATCAGTTTAAGCCAAACGCAAATTGAATTAACACAAACGCAAATTGAATTAACACAAACTCGAATTAATTAAATCAAATGTAATTTAAAATTATAGTTTTATCTTATATTAACAAATTAATAAAATAATTTAAAAAAATATAAATCAGCAATAGTAATTAGAAATTACATATGTCAAAATGTGTTAGTATGCAGCTTTTTACCCGACTGCTCAACGCAAAGAAGGGTATTGTGTTTATCTGTCTATGTATGTATGTATGTATGTATGTATGTGTGTTCCTTTAGGGCGCTATATAAATCGAACGCTGGAACGATTTTATTGTCACTAAAGATATTTCAATTGTCAAAACTCAATATGGCGGACAAGACACGCCATTTTGTAAATACGAAATAAATAAAAAGTTGGCGAACTAAATTAAAATGGGTATCATTCGACAGGTATTTTAAAATCATCTTTAGGTTTCTTTTATGATTTTTCATTTCGAATGACCATTTGGGATATTTAAAGGTTCAAAGTTGTTCACAGTTCAATTATAGAATCAATAAAATTAATAGAAGTGCAAATTTCATTAATCAAGTGAACCCGAATGGCTTACGTCATGTAGGATGCGTATTGTAAAGCAGACATAAATATACATAGTTTATCTAGATCAGCGCTGGCTGAAGTAGCAAATATATACAAATATGTATATACACGTACGCGTGTATATTTCTCTCGGTGTACAGCATAGATCTAGATAATAATAATAATAAGTTACCCATTCAATAATCTACTAATAATATATGTGCTTAAAAGAGATAACAACATAAATCGACTCAAGACAAAATTGAGTTATATGCATATACCTACTACAAAATTCTACAAACGAATCTTCATATTTAAGTTAAATCCGCATATCTCTAACGAAGTTTATAATAAAGATATAAAAAAAAAGTTAGTAAAAACTACATTTTAATATCTTGTGTTCATTCGCTTGTGAGTACAGATATACATAAAACGGAGTAGCCTAGCCCACTTCTTTAAACGCAAGATAAAGTAGAAGCACTTGAAATATAATATTAATTTTTGAATGCAAGATTGTGTCTTTTTAAGAGTTGAGGGTGTGCGTGTTCATAAAAATCGGCTATGTAAAGGGTGTCCCAACAAGAACGCAAGATTTAAATTTGGCGCCATTCGAAGTGTCATTGTTTGACATTTGAACAATTGTTATTGTTTGCTAGTAGAAGGTACGAGGTTAGTAAAAATGGAGCGCTACACGAATGAACAACGCATTCTCATTGTGAAATTGTTTTACCAAAATGGTGAAAATTTTGCGGCTACAGTTCGCAAATTTGCGATCAATTTGGAGTCACAATAATGCTTCAAAAGAGTCAACTGTAAAGACATTAATGGATAAATTTGCCGAAACTGGGTCTGTTAGTGATGTAAAACCAACAACGCGCCTTCGACCAGGTCGATCGACCAAAAATGTCGCAGCTGTACGTGATGATGTCGCTCAAACGCAGGTCAAGCGCAAACAGTCAATGGTGTTCGGTATCGTGAAATGCTAACCAGTTTTTTCGTGCCTAGAATTGAAGAAATGAATGTGGAGGGCATGTGGTTTCAACAAGACGGCGCCACATGTCATACAGCCAGAGAAACAATTCAATTGCTACATCAGTCATTTCCCGGTCGTGTTATTTCGCGTTTTGGAGACACCCTTTATAAACACATAAAATGTAATGCTAAATTTGTATTGGTGTTGTACCGCCCATATTTGAACGCCAGATTGTGTATTTTTTAGAGCTCAGCGTGCGTGCCAAGTTTCTTTACAATCGGTAAAATGGAAGGATGTGAAATATAATATCAAGTTTTAATAGGCGTGGGACCGCCCATTTTTTAACTTGGAGATTGTGTCGTCCCCACCTTCGAACTAACCAGAGCTCAATATAAAGCTACTAATACGTTGCAGTTCAACACTAGCAACGTCAGGAAGTTCCCTGAACTCAAGAGCGCCCATTGTGACCATTCTCTTTCTTGCAAGTTCAGGACAGTGACAAAATCATTGTGTTTGACCTTTAACCTTTGTACATGCCTACCGTCTAGTACGAACACTAGAATCAAGATTTGTTTCCTATTTTTTTGTTAATTAAAAAAAAAACTGTATTTTTCCTATATAGATGGATCCATAACTGCCTTGTGATCACGCAATCATTTCATATTCTGTCTTGCGCCTAAGTCTAAGTTTGCAAGACAGTAGGGGTAAACCCATACATTCCAAATCCGGTGGAATTTGTAAGTTTGTCCCAGTTCTAGCAAGCTCATCAGCTCTAGAGTCTCTGAAGGCCGCTATGCCCCGGGATCCAGATGATTCTAGTATCAAACTGCTCTGCCATCTCATTTAGAGATAATAGGCAGTCGAGGGCTGTTGTTGTTCTTAGAAGCGGACATTCAAGGGCCTTAAAAGCTGCTCTACTATCAGTGTATGTGTTAATCAAAGCCGTTGAAGTGACATTCACTTTAAACCAATTCGCAACTTCTTTTGTAGCAAAGACCTCTGCCTGGAAGACACTGCAGTGATCCGGAAGTCGCTTTGCAATACGAAGACCTAAAGTCCCTGAAAATACTCTTCTTCCTTTTGGTGTTTTGGAGTCGTCCGTATAAAAATCAAAACTTTTTCTTCTGCCTTCACACAATTGTGTAGATGGTATCCAGGTTTTATAAAGACGTTCATGTAGTAGAGCAGTGGAGGTTTGGTCAATCCTCCATCCCCCAGCTTCGTCGTCGAGTATTCTACAGTGACCGGTACCATTTGCGTTCCACAGAGAGGTACAACGAAGACGGATTGCTGAGGTTGTTACTATCTTCTTCCCTACTAGCCCTACTAGGTCTAGTGCTAGTAGGTGAAGGAGCATCCCAAATGCATCTGTAGGAGTAGGGCAAAGAGCACTACACTTTGTGTAAGATATAAAACTTACTTAAGCTGACCAAAAAAAAAATCAATATTTGCTCAATTCACAAGATATGTTGTATACTTTAAAATTGTATTTAAAAAAGCAATTTAAAAAAAATTTTCAAATGAAAAATGTTACTTGTAAAATATTTTTGTTTTGCATTTTTTTTTTTCAAATACATACAAACTTTGAACGATGCAACAAAGGCTCGTGTATTGAGCAATTGTTTACTTGCAAAATATTTAATGAAAAATTACAATATTTGTAAATTTATTTAAGATCTAGATAACTTCAGCAATTATAATAATTAGATTAACTTCTTAATTTATTATCATTTATGACAAAATTAAAAAAATTCTGAGACAAGAAACTGTCGCGTTTTAGTAAATTTTTGCCGGTTCCTATTTCGATAGTATAAGTTCATCATATTGTCTGTAGGCATAGAAATAAAGACGAAAAAATAGCAGATCTCTAAACAAATTACAGTATTAAACTCAACTCTTTTTTTACATGGCGGATACGTTTCTAAGGAAATCGTGCAAAAAAATATGGTGCAAAAAAATACAGGCAACATATGGAAAATTTTGTAGTGCGTTCTATATCTTTAAAAATTCCTGCAACTTGAAAGAAATCCAAACATTTACTGAGTAAAACGTGCAAAATAAAGTGAATATCAATCAGATAGCTTTATTAAAAAAAAATATATTAATAAAAAAAAAAAAAAAACAATTCATTTGCACAAGAAAAATAAAATAAAGCTTATTACAAGCTTAAAAGACTAAAATTAAAAGTTAATTTTACAGTTACTCGTCGGTTTCTCCACACTTATTACAAAAAGGATTCAAAATGTAAAAATAAAAATATCGTGCAAGTTCAAAAAATTATTCGTTGTTATTTTTGAACCGCGTTATTTCAAAATGTGTACAAAAAAACCGTATGAAAAAAGAGTTGAGTGTACCTACATTCTTTGTTTCCCTGAATGTTTTTATTGCTTCAGACCCTGATATTGCCATTCACAAAGTAAATAAGGTTTGAGTTTGTAATCGTCTTGTGCCGTAACAACTTCAAGTAAAAATTTGTTGTAATTCACAGCAGAGAATTATAAATAGTCTTAATTTGAGTAACTGCGCATAATAATAATTGTAGCACAAATATATTGTACGCTCACAGGCAACTATGACTATAGCCAATTCCAACATACTACTTCGTTTATGGGAAAAACTAAAATACTCGACAATTAAAAATGAAAAGGCACATACGTATCAAACGCATTAATTATCTCTCATGCCTTTAGTCTGAGTAAGCTTATACTCAGAGTATGGATATTTTGTCGGATATCATTCCACAGCGTGTGAATACATACATATAAAATGGAATGGAAAATGTGTTGTGGCTGTTAGAAAACATGCTTTGTGTGTGCAAATGAAATAGCCCTTTATATACGCATGTGTAGTTGATTATAGTCAGTTTATTTTTATACTATGATGTAGTTCACACATATAAATTTTAGTTATAGTTGTTTCTGCTGCGTAATCTAAAAGATGTGTATAAACATAGCTGTTGGATGTTTACAGTTATACGTATTTGGTTTAAAGTTTATGCTTATGTTTGCATATGAGCGTTTTTTTTATTTTAGCTGTAGTCATTCATAGTTGTTTGAAGGCCAATACTCAGAGAGTATTTAAAACAATACTTCACAGAAATAAATATTCCTGCAACAAACAACTTTATTTGAAAATAAAACCAAAAATCAAATAAAAATGTATTTTAGTCAAACAAACTTTTGTTTAAAAATATAATATAAACAATAAACAACTTTAATTGAAAATAAAACCAAAAATCAATTAAAAATGTTTTTAAGTCAATTAAACTTTTGTTTAAAAATTTAATTGATTACAAAATTTTATTTACTTAATAACATATTTAATTGATGTTTGGTTTTACTTTCAATCAAAGTTTTTGATTGCAGGAATATTTTGTTTTTAAACAAAAGTTTAATTGACTTGAATAAATTTTTAATTGTTTTTTAGTTTTATTTTCAAATAAAGTTGTTTATTGCAGGAATATTTTTTATGTGTTATGTTATTCCCTGATTCGTGAGAGTTAGGTCGACTCTCAGGCGACCAAACTGAGTTGAGTTGAGTTGAGTTGAGAACTACAATAGAGGCAATCACCTGTTCTTATCGAATTCACAGTGAAATTTCCCTGCTTCGTAGAACAAAATATTGCTTCCATTTTTTCTTTAAAATTTACGTTTTTTTTTCAAGTCCTTAGAGTTATTTATGAAAGTTTGGGAGTCAATGGCATGCGGCTTTTTGTAAAAAAAATTCAAGTGGAAAAATTTTGCTACAAAACAGAATAACTACACAATAGGGGTTTTCACACCGAGCTTGTTAGTTTGTTAGTCGTTAATCGTTACTTTTTTACACGCATTTTGTTGTTGTATATTTAACGCGCTACCGGGTTAACATTTAACAAATTAACGACACGGCACCCGTGATAAAATAGCTGTTAGTTGGTAACTCACAATCAGCTGTTGCAGTTTCTAAGTAAATAATAAAAAAGTCATTTGTGATACATTTCTAAGCATGAGTAATTAAATGGTTTACAATTGTTTTTTTACACTTTCTCGTGGCATGTTTTATTTTTTTCAGAATAATAAATTGTGTCAGAACAATAAATCAGCTGTTTTACTACGAAAGTTACCAGACTAACAAAGTTTTAAAAAGGGAGTCGTTCACAGTTGGTAACTTTAACAAATTAACAAACTACCGAGTAACAAATTAACAAGTTCGGTGTGAATACCACTAATGAGTTGACATAAGATTGAAAAAAAAAGTTAAAAATTCATATAAGTGTTACTTTTTATATTGTAGAGTAAATAAATTCTACTTAAGTTTGATTTTCCTTGAGCGAATAATATAGCAGAAAAGTAATCTGACTGATATTAGATAACTTTCTTGAAAGATCAAGAGTCTTGATGTCATAGTAAACGTAAACACATACATAAATATGTACTTTGATAACATATTTTAAATTTGTTCCATACCAAGTATATCTAAGATTAAAAATAAACCAAGCACGTACATACATATGTATGCATGTGGCTTATCTAAAAATATTTTTTTATATTAATACATACATACATATATATAGAGTATTTATGTATTAAAAGTGAATATGATAGTAACAGGTTGTCCATTTTGTACTGCTGATGTAAATGTAATTTAAATACATTGCTAATCAAGAATTGGGAAAATCTTATTTGCAGAATCTTGTTTGCTTAAGGCTGTTTCAGACTATAATACAAGTGTTAATACTTTTGACGAAAATGTTTCCCTGATCTAATTTCTGTTTAAAAAATTTCAAAAAACAATAACAACTCAACATGTCAGAGTTGCATTTTCCACAAAAGTATTAATACTTGTATTATAGTCTGAAACCGCCTTTACTTGAATATGGCGAAATCAGGGAGAAATAGCAATATTAAGGCACAATTTGCGAGCAAAATGAAATAACAGAATAAAAATTGAAATTAAGCCGAAAAATACCTGGGGATACTCACAGCGTCTGCAGGCCTCACTGAGAACCATCCGTAGCTGGAGTACCGAAAGTAGTTTCAATGTAAATCCTTAGAAAACAAAAATATATAAGGTACCATCTTTTCCACTTCCAATCCTAAACGGAACAAAACTTAGTTTGTCTGACAATTATTATTATTATTACTACAAGTATTATTATTATTATTATTATTATTACAAGTATTACACACTGATAAAAATAAGACATACAATTTAATAAAACATGAATTACAATAAATTACCTATTTAAGTGAACAATAGTATAACGTTTTATAACATTCAAATTAGATGAGAAATCAATAAAACGGGACATTTCATTGAAATAACAGCATAATCTTCTCTAAGGATCATTCATTGTAAAGTTAGTTCGTTAAGTGGTGGCATGAAGCATGCTAAAAGATCCTAATGATAGAATATGGAAGTACAACTTCCTTTATGTAAACTCCGACGGTATATAGCCAGTGATAAAATTCATGAGAAATGATACATTGAGCATGGTTCTTCGGCTTTTTAATAAAGTGATGATTCATATTGAAACTTTCATTGAAATGCTTAGAACATTTCGATTTTAGTTCTCGGTACATTCTGGTATATTCTATGTATTTGATTATCTGAAAAATTTATTATTTTTTTTTTTTGTTGCATAGTTCGATTAGGAGGAATATGAACAATATTATTAACACGTTGTTGACGAGACTCTTGTACTCACGAACTAACGCATGAAGGGACCAGAATGATCGATCAACGACTTGATTGAAAATTTCGAATGGAAGTGTTATTTTAAATGACACAATACTTCTCCTTTATGAATAAGAGAATTTTTTACGTAAATATCCTTATCAGCATTAATTTTAGAATGAATGAAATTATAAATTTCCTCAGCAGTCGTATCCGGTGCAAAACGAGATATACGGGTATGTTCTGCATTCCACGTGAAATTAAAATGAGTGGAATTGCCATAGCATTGTTGTTATAATTACATATTTCCAACAACAATTGTATGGCAATTCCACTCCTTTTTAATTTCACGTGGAATGCAGAACATGCCCGATAATCATTTTTTCTGCCTAAAAAAACCGACTTCAATGCAAAGATCTGTTAGAAGAAAATAAGAAGTACGTGAATTAAATTTTAATGGGCATGCCTGCGCCTGCCTGTGTTTTCCAGAGCTCAGGGTGTGTGTTAAGTTTTGTAAAAATCAGTAAAGTAGAACCACTTAAAATGAAATATTAAATTATAATGGGCGTGACTCCGCCCATTTATTCAAATGGAAGATTGTGTCTATTTTTGGGCTCAAGGTGTATGGTAAGTTTCGTAAAAATCAGTTGAGCATAACCACGTGAAATATAATGATAGATTTTAATGGGCGTAGACCCGCCCATTTGTTCAACTTTCATATTGTGTAATTACAAGAACCAAAGGTGTTTTATAGGTTTCGCACCAATGAAATAAGTATAATATCATAAAATCAAGTAAAAAATGCTTGGACGTGTCCCCGCCGACTTTTTTACGATGGCACCAATGGGAAGGTATATCCTCTCAGACAAAAAAAACATTATTTTTACAATTGATATAAAATATACCGAGCTATGAAGTACCACCGCTGAAAAAAATAAAGACGAATTGTTAACGTCCTCATTTTTTAAGTCGGTTAAAAATATGCTTCCTTGGAGGAATTACAAGAATCTACTCAGAGTAGAGGGCGTGTTGCATTCAGCATGATTAGTTTGGAAAATTCAAACTAGAGTTTTTTTGTACGGTTCCACCAGGAGTAATATTCGACGCTACCACAGAACTAGGAGCGGGTTCAGTACTAAGAATGGTTTGATAATTGTTACATGTGACTAGAGCAAAATCAGAGTTATGCTCGTTTACAGGAACGTTTTGTGAACTACAAGTATTTACGATCGGTGACGCACCCGAATTGGTTGGTGAAAATGGGCAAGTATCTTGAAAATTTATAGCAACTTTGTGGTAGAAGCAGAAATTGTAACAGAAGAATTCTGGGGTGATGCAGATCTTAAGTTCCATTTTAAATTCTTTGGGGAAGGATTTTGCTGTAATTTTGCTGTATTTTGTAGCACAATAAATTCTTTCTTAATTGTATCGAATTCATTCGTGGAGTTTTTAAAGGCCCTATAAAATTCAACACTTATATTTCTACAGCTTGGACAAGTCCGTTGCAGTAATTTTTGAAGATCAGCCAATGCATCTGCGTCACGAGCCTTAAGACCACTACACTTTAAATGATAATGTTAAACACATAACCAGTATGACACCATACGGTAATTAACAGAAATAGATCAGGTAGAATTAGAGCACTCTATAGAATAAAAGTTGGATATTGCGCAAAACAGGTAATAATAAGCAAAACCAAAATGATCAGCGAAAAAAAAACACAATTTATAGAATGTACATAACTATCACAGTTGTGGTTGTTCAAAACTTTGAATTATCAAAATAACACTTTCCCTAATTAAATATAGGAAGAACATTCAATTTATTTAAGAGCCAGAAGTCCAATTAACAAGGCATTTCACAGTTCACAAAAAACAGAGAGTCAGTTTGAATAAAAACATTAATTTTAGTTCGACCGACAATAAAAACACATCAAATATGTATTGTGTTGAATTAAAAAAAAATCTGGTTGTACCTGGGTACATACCTGGACCCCGTTATTTTTCGGGATCACGGGATTTTCGAGATTTCGGGAAATAAATTATTTCTTTAAATAAATATTACTTTAATAACAAATTAAAGCATTTTTATGTTCATAATTTATCATTGCACAATTGTCTTTAAAGTGAACAATTTCAATAAAATTCAAAAGAATTTTTCTCATCTATTTTTAAGTTGATTAATCACATTTGATGTTAGAGAGTTTGTAGTGAAAACAATAACTAAATATGAAAACTTGTTTTTGTTTTCAATATAAATGTTTTTCTATTATTTAAACCAAAACGAATATACATATCGGTGGACTTTTAGCACTACCGCTTAAGTTGACTTACGAAAATTTTTAGATTCACTTTCATACAAATAAGTTGCAAAAACAATATTGTTTTGTTAAAAATATATCTACTAACGTTTTTTTTAATTGCGATTAATCAACAACAAGTATGCCGGTTGTTACATATATATACCAAGAATTATCTAATTTTTTATAGATTTCGTTACGACTATGACAACGATAATAAGGCTGAACATGTTCATACATAAGTTTTTTTCTACAAGTTCTACAGATACATATGTATGTATTCATATGTTCGCTAAAAGGAGTATGGTTTATTAGTGTCCTGGCCTTCTACTCTGCAACTCGAATACAACTATAATTGAGTCGAAGTCATTCAGTCGGTCGTTTTTGACTAAAACTATTTCTCAAATCCATGTAATTTAAATGGGTTTGATCTAAGATTTGTATCAAAAACGACCTTAACGGTCTAAATAAAAAACAAAATAATTTTGAACTGCAATGTAAAAAACATACATACACACTCGAGCAGTTTTTTAGACAAAATACTCCGCATCATTCTGTAAATATTTCTCGCTTTTACGTGAACCCGACAACAAAAAGTTTTCACTTGCCTTGTATTGTATTCTACTCCAATTGTAAGGAGGTGTCAATAGTACTCAATTGTTACCGACAAGTAGATAAGTGCTATTTTTTTTTAGCGTTGAAGAGTAGACATACAGATAGTTATACACTGCAATTTTGAATTGAATTTCCAATAAAATTTTTTTTGTTTTCCCTATTATTTGCTACTTTTTGAAATTATTCCCCGGGAAAAATTTCTTGTGGAATTTGATTGATAATTGCCCTCATAATATAGAATAAGACGGAATAAATTTGTCAAATTTATGAATTTTTCAAATATTATTTCCCTTCCAAAGGTAATATGCTTCTTTTGTTTTCAAAATAATTCTAAAATGTACATATATTGTAGCACCTTTGATGAAAATAACCGTAAGAAAGTAGTTTATTTATTTCGCTCTTGTTATTAATTTATAAGAAATATGTCACGAATAGTCATTAAATTGTTAAAACTGTACGTATAAAATTGTATAGGTTTTTTAATTATTATAAAAAATACATTAAAATCAACGAAAATTTTAACTTATAAAGTTTTTATATAAAAATTGCTAAGAAATCCCGAAAATGAAATCCCGGGATTGAATTTCACAAATCCCGGGATTTCTGCGTTCGGGATTTCCCGTTTGGCATCCCTAAACCCTAGGATATAGGAATAGGAAAATGTATTAGGCCTTATACGTCTTCTACCGGGCTTAGATTTCGAACAGTGCCTGTGCTGAGTTAAGGTTTTCTTTTTATCTTGTTTTTAATGAAAAAAGCCTTTGTCAGGCCTTAAGCAAGACAGGAATGTGGCTACGTAAAAATATTTACTCATACTCATTACCCAATATTTATTTACTTGGTTATTCCCTTACCGTACAATTTTAATTTTATACCAAATAAATTAGAATTATTTTTATTTTTTTTTTAATTTTGTCAACCAATCTTCAATATTTTTCTCCTACACTTGAAGTGGATTTTTAACCAAAATTTTTGGTTATCACAGCATTCTATTGCAACGAATAGATTAAAAGTATTGCTGGTCTTCTGCTTGCTGTAGGGAATAACTTTTAAATTATGATTTATACGAGTACATATGCCTTCACTAGTACATTCGCTTCATAAACTATACAAAATTAGTTTGATTGAATACATCCATACATATGTTGGACCCTTTTTAGATACGCAAAGTTTACTTTGCAAGGTCTTAATTCAGCTGGGCGAAAGACAGAAAGAGAAAAAATTCCTTCCCCTGCCTTGCTGCTGACTCAGCTGAATCAAGGCTTTGCCAAGTAAACTTTGCGTGCACAGAAAAAACTGATTTGTAAATACAATTAATTTGTTTGTTATATCAATTAAATAATTAATTGATTTTGAACCTACAACGATTTTTGTAAATACAATTAACGAAATTGTAAGTTAAAGGAAAATCTTAAAAATATTTTCAATTAAATATATCAACAAATAATTTGTTGAAATTTATTTATTTTTTCAAAATTTATTTTTGTTAGATTTCAAAATTACTTCAATTAAGGTTATTGTTATATTAACAATGTGAATTGTTGAGTTTCCATATCATAATTGTTATATTACAAGCTTTTTATACACAATCACAATCCTCGAAACGATTTTTGCTTGTCTGCGAAAAACATTAAATGTCTTTGGGAGGAGTTGAACCGGCAACCTCAGGGCTAATAAATTAACTCACCTCTCAGCTAAAGATCAACACTTTATTAAACACTCAAATGATGAATACACACAAATAATTATTTCTTGTTTCTTCTACATGTGCGCATTCCGTTATGATATAATTTAACAAATAATTTTGTTGAGTAATTTAATTGACTACAAAAATTTAAATTTTTTATATCAACAATGATGATTGTTAATTTTTAAATTACATATTAACAATTTGTTTTGTTGGTTGCAATTCGATGATATTTTTTTCTGTGTGTTTAACACAACTACCAAAAAGAGTCTGTGACTTTCCGGCTCTGCAAAGAGACCCAGACAATCGGAAATATCCATCGTTGTTTACATTTAGTTGCAAAAATGCAAAGTTCGTGGAATGCATGCGCTACTGTGCACTTCTGGCCCCGCTAAGCCAAAAAGTTTTAATTAAAATTGTTGATATTAACAAAAAAAAAAAAAAAAAAAAAAAAAAACTACACAAACTTAAAACAACGAGTGTTATTAAATTTTACCTGATTGTCGCATTTTCATATATAAGAGATGGTTAATAAAAGATTTGATTGACAGCTTGACAGTTCTTTATCCTTTGTTTTTGCAATGTCCAAAATTAATTTAAAATATTGTATTTTATTGATTCTTTATAAATGTTATCTCAATCATTAAATCATAGGAATGATAAAATGTTTTGGATTGTATTTACTTTGTCAGTTTTCATATTCACTCACTTACCCCCTTATTCTGAACCTTGTGGCAAATAACAAAATTATAACAATTAAAATTTTTATATTTTAAGCAATTTAAAAATTGTCATTTGTTATAATTTTTATTTTGTCACATAGCTTAGAATACGGGTGTTATTTATATTTTTTTATATCTACCTTCGATGAGCAGAAGTGTATATTTTTGAAATAAAATAGGTACATACATATATGTTTACACATGTGTGTATACAATAGGAAATACAGTGTACTCTCTCTCTCTCTCTTTACGGACACCTGTCTTGAACGGACATTTTCCATAAACGGACACTTTTTGCAGTACCAAAAAAATCCTTAGGGATTTTTTAAATTTTTCCATCTTGAGCGGACAAGCCTCCCATAACCGGACACGGACATTTTTTTTCCACATCAAAGAGATTTTAGCTCCCCATAACCGGACAGTTAACTACACTGCAACATTGTTTTTCCGTTTACTCTCTTTCATATTCGTACAGATGTTGCTTATTAAATTGCTTACTGATCTTCAAATATATCTCCAAGATAATGAAATTAAAGGAAAAATACGTGAAGCTAAAATTTCTGAGTTTGAATACCTGGCATAACAAATTTTTGTTTTTTTAATTTTTAAATTTTAATGAAAATTCTGTTTACTTTATCTAATATTTATATCGACGGCTCCATTCTAAAACATGCTAAGGGCTAATAAATCAGTGCAAGTTAATCTCCATTTTTGGTTTAAAATGTGTTTAAACTAGCAAACCTATAAATCCATACAGTATTTAAACCATCTGTAAACGCATAAAATTGGGCGTTTAAACTACCAATACAGGCCATATGGTTTTGTTACTTACAGACCATATGTTTTGCATTGAAAAAGCTTTCAAGCCTCCAATTTTTCTTCACATCTTGTTCGACCTATTTTCTTACACTCTAGTATTCTTTTATACTATTCTACTTTGCCAAGCATATACATAATTCCTTTCTTGGTACAATTTGGTGACATATAATTGAAATTTTCTTAACTTTTTTTGTCTTTTTGATTGTGCAAATAATTGATAGCCTGCTACAAAACAGCTGTTTTTTGATATTTATTCTAGTGCTGCCACAATATTGTTTTTTTTTTAACTACACAGAAAGTATGGTCCACTGATTTACTCCTGTTTAGTTTAAACTACAAATAAATTTGAGTTTAGTTTAACTAAATCAGCGTTTAAACCTTGACTGATTTATTAGGCCTAAGCCAGTTTTGAGATAAATGCCTTCAAAGTTTATTGATGATATCTCGGGAATGTTATGAGATAGAAACTTGAGACTTTTTGTAATCATATAATAATTGCAATAGATTTTTTTTTTTTTTGGATTTATTTGAACTTTATAAATTTTGTGGTAGATCATGTCACTTTTGACTTGTAATCACAAATCTATATAATAGTAAGGTTCTTTCTCACCTACACTGGTCATCTAAGTACATATAGCATGTTTTAGTTTGGAGAAAAATTTAAATTCATTTTTTTTACTACTTAATTTCAAACTAAATCATGCTAAGTGTACTTAAAACATTTAATAAGGGAGGTACTTTTTAAACTTGACAAATTATGCTAAGTACATTTTTGCTCCTAACTTTTGATAGAATAGTCTCATTACTATCAAAATTTTACACAATCTAAGTTAGTAAACGATGAATTCAGAAATGCTACTGCCAGCATAACATGTCGACTTAGCATGTTGTGGAATGGGATCGTCGATTTATTATATGCTAAGCAGGATTATTATGGATCACAAATTACCAAACACATTTTATTTAATGAAACAGTTGCAGCATGTATGTTCATGGACACATACATACATACATATTAATATATGAATATATATGTACTCGTATGTATTTAATTACCTTTGTTCTAATGTTTTATTCAGCGGCAAAACTTATGGGTATGTTATATTTATTTATTGATTCACAAAATGCAAAAATATATTGAATAACTGGCTAATACATGCAGTTTGCGTTACATATCCTAAATGAAAAGCATATTAATGATGCCTGAAGTTAAAAAGTGTGTAAAAGAATTTGCCTATTAGTGCACTAAAATTACTAAAACACTAGTTGCTACAATTGCCTTTACTTTGTTTGAGCCCCAGAAATTTTACGTATTCATTATATAACCAAGATTCTTTTAAAAGCATGTTTTCAAATTAATTTACTTATTCGTTTGACTTGTATTTCAACAATAATGTATTTACACATTATTTATAATGTAAAAAAGAAATTCATGTATGTTTCTCTACCATAATATTTTACTGTCTCTATTAGCATTAATTGAACTGTAACTTAATTCTTCGTTATCTTAGAACCTCAATCGTTTTGGAGATTCTATGGGTTCGCTGGGACATCGAGCACTTTTGCAATATGTGGACTCAAACGATTTATCCGGGCTCCGTGCTATCTTAGATAGTCGTCATTTATCTGTCGAAGATCGTGACGAAAATGGCACTACGTTACTTATGGTTGTGGCAGCGCGTGGCTTAACACCTTTTGTGCGTGAGTTATTGAGCCGTGGTGCTGATGTTCAGGCCGAGGACAATGATAATTGGACTGCTCTACTGTGTGCCTGCAAAGCCGGACATTTCGATATTGTACAATTGCTATTGGATCACGGGGCTAATATCGAACACCGTGAAATGGTAAGATTAAGTATGTTAAGTTACGATTTTTTTAAATTCTTTGATTCATTAGGGAGGTTGGACGGCCTTAATGTGGGCAGCTTATCGCGGTCATAAGGAATTGGTACGTTTTCTTTTGGATAAAGGAGCTGATGTAAATGTCCATGGAAACTATCACTTGGGACCTCTGTTATGGGCTGCTGGACGTGGTTTTAAGGAAATTGTAGAGATGTTGGTTACACGTGGTGCTAAAGTTAATGTGGGTGATAAATATGGTACGACAGCGTTAGTGTGGGCTTGTCGCAAGGGCAATGTGGAAATAGTTGATACGCTGTTGAAAGCTGGTGCCAATGTAGACACTGCTGGCATGTATTCCTGGACTCCTTTGTTGGTTGCCGTTTCTGGTGGCCATACCGATTGTGTTTTATCTCTGCTAGAAAAGAAACCTAATGTTAATGCTCTCGATAAGGATGGTATGACGGCCCTTTCAATTTCTTCCCGCGAAGGTTATCAGGAAATTGCTGCCGCATTGATAGCAGCTGGTGCTTATATTAATATACAAGACCGGGCTGGTGACACACCCCTAATACATGCTGTCAAAGGCGGTCATCGGAGTGTAGTGGAGGCTTTGATAAAAAAACATGCTGATGTCGATATACAGGGCAAGGATCGCAAAACTGCCATATATTCAGCAGTTGAAAAAGGTCACAATCAAATAGTAAAAATTTTACTGCAAACTAATCCCGATCTTGAAGCTGCTACCAAAGATGGAGATACAGCGCTGCTGAAAGCTGTGCGCAGTCGCAATTTAGAATGTGTACAAATGTTGTTAAATCGTAAGGCGAAGGTTGGTGCTAGTGATAAAAAGGGTGATACTTGCCTTCATATTGCCATGCGTGCCAGGTCTAAGGCCATTGTAGAAGCTTTATTAAGGAATCCGAAAAACAGTCAATTATTGTATAGACCCAATAAATCGGGCGAGACTCCTTATGCTATAGATACATCACATCAGAAAACAATTTTAGGCCAAGTATTTGGATCGAGGCGTTTAAATACAAATGAGGACTCAGAGGGAATGCTAGGCTATGAGTTGTATTCCTCGGCTTTAGCTGATGTATTGAGTGATCCTACGCTAACATTGCCTATTACAGTAGGCTTATATGCTAAATGGGGCAGTGGCAAGTCGTTCTTACTCAACAAACTGAAAGATGAAATGACAAATTTTGCGCGGCAATGGGCTGAACCTCCGTTGAAAACTGGAGGACTTTTATTTCTAGTATGTTTTCACATATCTTTAATTTTGGGCACTATAGTAGGATTGGTCACTTGGTCGCCCTTATGGGGTGGTGTAGCCGGTATTAGTTTCTTGGTATTTGCTTATATTCTACTAGCTGTAATACATTATTGCAACTACCAAATGGACATGTACTGGGCTTATTCTATTGACCGTGGCATTTTAAAGCGAATCGGGCGTCTAAGACTGATATTACAAGTGGCCTTTTGTCATCCACCAGGTGCTCAGGATGACACACAAGCAAAGCCGGTACGTTTTCATTTTGCCGAAGTCAGTAGTGCTTCACCTACAGGAGAAGGTGCTGTTGCTCATATGTTGGCTTCGCTGTTTGAGGCCATCGAAATGCACTATGGCTGGCTAGCGACCAGACTTTATAGAGCTTTTCGTCCCAAGCCGCTGAAATTAACGGGCGGTTGGCGTTGGCGTCGCATGTGCTGTGTTCCTATAGTGGTTATATTTGAGATCGGCTTACTAGCTTTAATCACTGGTCTTTCGCTGGTGGTGGCTTATATTGCTCATGGTTCGAATATAAAACGGGATAATGTGCTGGTGACCATATATGTTATATGCGCTGTATTTGTTTGCATAATTTGCGCAAATCTTCATGTGTTGGCCAAAGCAACGGGGTCATTGTTTGTTTCACAGGGCCGCCATTTAAAGCGAACAGTACGTTCTAATGAGGGTGCTCCCTTGACTGCGCTAGGCACTGAAGTAGCGCTGATGACCGATATGGTGAAGGTGAGATTGCGAAAAATATTAATTCTTATTTTTGTTATTAACGTTTACACTTTAGTGCTTGGATGCTTTCATCAGCCAACAGAGTCGTTTAGTAGGCGTTGTTGACGCTTTGGACTCATGCGATACCGAACGAATTTTATCCGTTCTCAATGCAATACAAACTCTGCTTTCTTCGCCAAACCGACCGTTTGTTGTACTCATAGCCGTTGATCCCCATGTAATTGCCAAAGCGGCCGAAGCAAATAGTCGCCGTCTTTTCACCGAAGGTGGCATAGGTGGTCATGATTTTTTAAGAAATTTAGTACATCTGCCAGTTTACTTGCAAAATTCCGGCTTGCGTAAGGTTCAAAGGGCCCAGATGACCGCCTTGCTATTCAAACGTAATTATGGTGAGATGCAAGGTGATGATGCACCTACCTTGGGGCATTCGATCTCGGCAAGACGCTTGTCGAACGCATCGGAAATAATGTCGAGCCAGGAGAAGTTAAGGGGACCAATGGGGGCTGCAGGTCGCGCAGCTGGTCCGGGTAAAAAATTACGTTTATCAGAATCTGTGGCAAGCTCGATTGGATCCAACCTGCATCGCTTAGGCCAAAATCCACAAGGTGTTTTAGATATGTCAAAGATAATGTTGACAGATGACTATTTTAGCGATGTCAATCCTCGCAGTATGAGACGTCTAATGAATGTTATTTACATAACCGGCAAGTGATGAAAGCTTTAAAAACTAAAAAGTTCAATGTTAAAATTAATATAATATTTATGTTGTATTTGTTATTTCAGTGCGTTTATTGAAAGCATTCCAAATTGATTTCAGTTGGTATCGTTTAAGTTCTTGGATTAATTTAACCGAACAATGGCCTTTAAGAGCCAGTATGATTGTGTTATATCATGATCAATTCATAGATCAGTTCGATGATAGTGTATCACTGCAAAGCGTTTATGAGAAGTAAAAAATGAGTCGTTATTAATTTCTAAATAATTCTAATTCGAATTTATGCCTTTTTCAGAGTGCGCCCCAAGTTAAATTGTTTGCGTGAAGCTGCCCCTCTGTTAGAATTAGATCGTGATGAACGAAAATTAGATGCCTTTTTGCAATTACATAAATCTGACCTTTTGGTAGCAGATTTGCGAATATTTCTTCCATTTACCATTAATTTAGATCCATATTTAAGGAAAGTGTTGAAAGGTATTTTCTTATAAATTTGTAAAATTATTTTGATATTATTCCTGTGGAAATTAATATAAATTTGCAGAGGATCAACAATCTATTGAAGATGAAGGTTCATTGGTTGTACAAAATCGTCCCAGTGTTCAGCCAGCTTTGCGTTTGCCATCAACACTTACTACCTATGTGCCTTCGCCTTTAAGTCCTTATCCAACGTTTCAACTTCTACAGAATGAATATGTGATGCAGGAATTGAGGCAACGCAATTTAAGCTCCAGCACTGAACCGCCCATGACACCTTTGCTAAGTTCACCTGCCGATTCATTTGCAGTAAGTGAAAAAATAAAACTTGTTGCATTTATTTTTAATTAAGATATCTGATTTACTTCCCTTTTCACAATGTATGATTAATAGTTTAACGTAAACTTTAACTGCAAGTTCTTTATATAAAACTTGCCCTTAAAGTTCCTATTAGCTTTTAATTGTGAAAAATGCCGTTAGAGAAATAAGAGTTTTCTGAACCTCTGAAAGCTCACATTTTTAAGTATTTTAACATTTATATTTTCTCTTTGATCTATTTGTCATATATTTAAATTCAGGATGATATTCTGCAAACAAAACTTTCTGACCTTACCGTGGAAGGTGTTATAAGTCTGATCGAACGTGTCGAAGATTTGAAACCGGCTCTAGAAAAATTAGCTCCAATTCTAAGAGAAAATTCAGTGAATGGGCGTGTTTTAAAGTACTGCGAATTAAACGATTTAAAGCAGGTAAGCAGGTGCCATATAAAAAAATGTTAAATCTATAAAAAATATATAGTTGTAACAAATCTTCTGCCTTCAAAATGTTTCTCTAAAAACATGATATCTGATTAATATAAATAGGGTCGTTGCAGAGCGAAAATCTAATTATCGTGTCAATAAAACCCACATTTCACAATCACATCCTATAGAATCAAACACGTATGTGTAAGAAACTCTTATCTTACAAATCTTCACGGAACTTAAGTTACGTTCACACTTGGCAAACATTTGCCCAAAAAAGGGTAACCACTACATAGTAATGAAAAATGTTCTGATTATAGCATTGCACAGATACATCTGTTTGCACTAGTTTTGCGTGTTTTTTGGTTCTGGTATGAACAAATATGTTATTTATCGTTTTCTGTTACTAGTTGTAAATGTTGATTTTTTAAGCAATTATTGTATGGTTGGGCAATGAGCAAATGAAAACAACACATTTATTTTTTTTTTTTTTTTTTTGTTTTTCTAAGGCAAATAAGATACATAAAACTGCTTTTACTATAAGTGCCTTATCATGTGTTGAGAAAAAATGTAATTGGCTGATGAATGAATGAATGAAAGCAAAATTGCACATACATACATATGTAAGTAAATGATACATCTACATGAAACACATGCATTTGTAATTACTCTCAGAGCAAAATTGTCTATTTCTCTCTCTATACTTTGGCTGCCCCAAAAAATAACATAACGAACGTCCGCACATACATCTGCACATCATGTATTTGTTTTAATAGTGGTTTTTTTCATATATTTGTATTACAATATGTATTTTTTGAGCAAAAACAGATCAAACAGTTTCTCATCAGCAATACAATAAGCAATTGTTATTTGTTTTCAATTGTATTTTAATTTGGAAAAGCACGCACACAATAACTCTTATACTAGTTCTGTCGCTCTCACTACAATTATATGGTACATACCATGGTATATTTGTTTTGGCTATACAAACGAGTATACAAATGCAACCCTTTAGTTCTGATTCAGATATGTGTTAAGTTAAACAGGTTAAAACATAAGTAATAGACAATGTCATAGAATACAATACTATTAGCAAAAGTTTATCTTAATAAACTTAAGTCAGAATTAAAAATTTTTTCACAAGTATTTAGTTTTTACGCTTTTTTGGGCAAATGTATGCCAAGTGTGAACGTACCTTTAGCAGTTAATATTAGTTAGTTCAATTATTACTTTTCGATTCTTATTTGTTTTTTATACTAATTTTTCAGTGCAAATAGAATATGTGAATTATTTTGATGATGATTATGTTGATTACAATTTACTTAGAGAGCAATCAATAGCATTTGTAGTCGTGCTGTTGTATAGCCTACTGAATGGGTTGAAGTCTTCTGAATAGTTTCTTAAGTAGAATCGAAATGCAAAATGGACGTTAAGCAACAAAACAAAACAAAATTTTAAATATATTAAAGACAGAATGTCAAATAAATGAGGCAGGCTATTAGCGTAAAAGTGGTGTAACACCAAACTATTTAATTACAGAATGGCTCTATTTAATTATTTAATTGCTCTATTAATTTGCTATATTATGTTCCGAGCAAAAACGATTTTCCAGTTCCATCTTCTTTTGAATACCAAAAGGTAGTTGAAGCTGTCAGCTCCATGCGAAACCGGCTCACGTGGCTCCTAATGGGTGTCGTTGTGCTAGTTGGCTTACTCTATTTTTTTTATCGTTATTAATATAAAGAATGTATTTATCACCAGAACAGCAACCAAAAAAAAATTTGGGTTATGTACTCCACTTTTTCGCTGATGGCCCAAAATATGCTTCCTAATTCATTTAAAAGCTTTATTTATTCACTTATCAATTAGCTTGCAACTTATTATAATAACTTTTTTCTTTTATTTTAATTAATAGATTCTTAATTTGAGTTTTGGACATTGGGAACTCTTTCGCTTACTCATTACAACTATGCGCGACTTTGAAAAGGCTCAACGTAAATATAAACCGATATCCTCTATAGCTGATATGCCCATCACTCAAGTACCAACTTCTACAAAAGATCAACTTGATTCATATAATTTAGCACAAAATCAACCACCGTCTAGGAAAAATTCTACAACATCTCATATGGAAAAACAGGTGAAATAAAAAATTTATTTTCAAATTCGTATTAAAATATTGAATCATAAGCACAACAACTATTTTATTATTTATACTGGACAACAATGTTTTAATGTTTAAACAAGACACTATTACAAAAATATATTCTTATATACATAGCAAAAAAACACAATTTATGATCTCTCAACAATAAAAAGTTTAGCAAATTTTGTTTTTTTTTTATTTTAATTTTTGCATAAATATTTTTTATTTGACAAGCTTATTTGTGAAAATGAAATACACATTTGTAAAAAATACTTATGTGTGTACATAATATATTATTTCAATTTCTATATGAATTTAATTGAAATCAAAATATTTTTATTTATTGTTTTTAATTTTATTGCATCACTAAAAATATGAAAAATGAAATCAGTCTAAAGTACACGATTATGATATACTACAGGTAACAACAAAAATTGAACAAAATTTTCATCACTTTTTTCCCCTTTTAATGTAATTTGCTTTAATTAATTGTCATATCGTTGGTATACTATTTGTAATCGTGTTATATTAATCAATAACTATTACGTTTCACGTTGTTTTTATATGTAAAATATTTTTCGTTTTCCTTAATTTGAATTAATATTATTTATTAATCATTTGAAGCAGAAATAAGTTCTTGGAATGTTTCCTTTATGTTTAGTTACGATCTAACATAATTAATTTTTGATGTTTAAGATGTAAAATTTATGGCCTAGCCCACGATGTCCACAAGAATCTTTTGAGCGAAAACAACAACAAAATAAGATTTGTTTTTGTTTCCAATATATGTAAGTCCTCGATAAAAAGTTTCTTGTCGACATCGAGGGCCAGGCCGTTATAGTTTTATTAGAGGTTGAGTATTTTACTTCTTAGTAAATATGTATATATTTTCCTCTTTAAAACAGTGCACGGAAACAGTGCATAGTGGAATCTTCTAAGCAACTCGTCGAATTGTAAAATAAAGCACATACAAATCGTAGATGGGGACCTAATGTGTAGTTTCCACAATGCAAGCAAGCAGCTTGTCTAGAAAAAATATATGAGAAGCACTCAAATTTTTGAGTGATTCCTATACAAATTTTGTAGACAATTCACTTGCTTGCATTATATAAACTACACGTAAGATATTCTAAGGGGGTGCTGTTGGCTGAAATAGTTAGTGTGTCAACTACAAAACAAATGACGGTGCTCGAGAGACTGGGCTCGAACACTGGCAAGACCAGTCATATCAACATCATACACATTTGTTCATATGTATATATGTTAGTGTCTATGCTAATCTAATGTATATCGTCGGCGAAGTAAAATAACTAATAAAATGGCTAAATAGTTTATTGTAATACGCCTATTTAATACCAGAAGCGCTGCAACTATTCTATAAAAAAGTAAAAAAAAAACAAATGAAGTAAGCTTTTCTCTAACTGCCATTTCACCATCTGTACTTGCACTACCACTTTCCTACTCGCAGGTAAAACAAATGGACCTGTTATTTGGACCCAAGTGAGCAATCTGCTAATTTGACATAACCTAAGATATTATCTTAGGTTATCTGTTGAGATACCGGCTTGTGTCAGAGTGTCTTACAATAAACAAAGTTGACATTTTAAAGTCAATAAATATAGCTAACTTTTGTTTAAAAATTGAACTTATGGCCCGATTATGGTTTATAACAGTTGTTATTTAAATGTTGTATGCTTACAACACTTATTTGAGTGTTTTCATTTTAGTTCTCTATGTTGAAGTTCTTGCGATTATGGCTTACAACATGTGTTCTAATGTGTTTTTAGAACTGTGAAAAACCGACAACTGCTCATTAGATGTTGTCTTATTGTCGTTGGAGAAAAATTTGTAAGTATACATATGTAAATGTTTTGGCATAGTGTTTAAACTGCAATTTAAAATATTTCTTAGGAAAATAAAAAAGCATGTAGAAAGGCTGGTGGAAATAAATCAATCTTATAAATTGAAAAATAAAAAAAAATGTATCTCTAAACTCGAATTGACGGGAGATCTGAAGAGCATACTACACATACGTATTTTTATAATATGTTTGGTCAAAAGTATTAAGAATTTCAACTTCTTAAATTTTTCTCTTTCTTTTGTTTGTTTATTCAATGTACATATCGCTCATTTACTTCAATAGTGGCATAACTCAAAAAATGAGTTTTTTGAGTTAATAATGCAGAAAGATGCGTATTTTATTTATTTTTATTTTATCTTGTGTAAAAATGTCATATAAATAGCTTGTACCATCACCTCCTGAGAGAAGAATTTTTTTTTCATTTCTCCATTGAGTTGTATGCAAATTGAAAACTTAAAACGTGTTTTCTGCAAAACTGGTTTTTTTGAGTTGTGCCACTATTGAAGTAAATGAGCGATATGTATTTGAACGAATTAAAAGCAACGAATATAATAAGAACAAATACAGAACATTTATTTATTTAAAAATGCAAGCACTAAAAAAATTTACATTTATTCAGAATGTGTGGTTGAAGTCTACTGATGATTTGTTACAGCAACAATGAAATGCATATAGACAACGCTGAACCACCAGCAAATAAATTTCAAATTAAAAAAATTTACTCGTATCGACCTTAAAGGCCGGGGCACAATGAATCCGTCATGCATTAAACTTTGCCTTTTTCAGCTGACAGCTAAGTTGAATTATATGGTTTCTGTTTGTTACATTCAGTACGTGTACGTCAACGCAAATCACAAAATTTGGTAAACTTTTAACTTTTTGCGTACGATGAGTAGTTGGAGGTAGGTTTTTGTATTTTGTGGCAGCAAAAATAAAGTTAAAAAAAAAGAAATAAACGAAATAAATACAAAAAGTTGAATTTAATAAATAAAGTGGAGATTCGACCTATTGAAGCTGTTCAAATACTTCCGTCAATAAAGTATTCATTGTGACAACCTTCTCTGTCGTTTCGTTAATGTAAGTTGAAAAAAGCGAAGTTTAACGTATGACGGATTCATTGTGTCCCAGCCTTAACATTCATGATATTTTCTTTTTCTAGCAACATACATTGCGTGTATATATTTTTTCAACTTCATTATTTTTGGCAGGCAGCTTTGCATTTTTATGTAAATATCTACTAGAATTAAAATACAACCATATGACATACACAACACCTAGATGTTGTAAACCATAATCGCCCAAAGCATTAATGTTGTGTTGTAGCCCAGACAATACGACATTTTTGTGTTGTAAACTGTAATCAGGGCATGAAATTAAAAAAAAAAGTTTGTGCATAACCAATTTCAAGATATTCGTATTAAATGTCACAAAAGCACAACTTTTGCGTTTGTATATTTCTTTTGCACTTTTTGTTTTGAGAAATTTTCTTAAAGAGAGGCATAATCTATTGACTTTTGCTCTCAAAAATTTTTCTGAAAACACAGAGTCAAAAACGAAATAAACTAAGCGATAGCAGAGGGTGGCGTTGGCTGAAGTTGTTAGCACGTTGACTACAATATCAAGGGTCCCGGGTTCGAGCCCAGTCTCCGACAGTCATTAAACAACAACAGCACACATTTTTTTGATGTTCATTAGTGTCCCTTTGTATCAGTTGTTGTAGGAAAGTTCAAGTGATGAAGGAATATAGACTAGCCACTGAACTACGCCGGCTTCAGCAGATGCTAATCTAATGTAACATCAGAGCGCCCTCCTTCATCGGTATTTTGTAGCTGAATTATCGGCGAAGTAAAATAACCAATAAAATGGCTACTCAACACAAGTTCAAAATTTAATGCAACTCACTTGACACCAGAAGCGCTGCAATTACTGCATTATTAAAAACGTGGGAAAAAGCAGAGTTGTAAAAGATTAAAGCTTTCCTCTATTTCTTCCTTCAACACCTGTCTTCTGTATTACTATCCCTTCCGTTAAACCCTCTCTCACTAACTTCTCTTCAACTCACAGGTAGCACAAAGGGATCATTGTGGATCATTGCACCCAAGTGAGCTGGACTCTTAATTTCACCCTTGCTTACCAGCAGTCTGCTAACGTAACCTAATTTAACATGCGATCGCAAACAACTGTACATTTTTGCTTTGCGAAATCGCATAATCGCTTTAGCGAAATACAGAATAAGGAGAAGTGGATTGAAGAACAGCTCTTGCATCATCGTAATTATATATGACGGTTTTACGTCTAACTCTATTAGCTGTTAGCGGTTTATTTTGCGGATTTTCCCATAAATTGGTACCTCTCGATCAGGAGCTCCCAACTTCTAAACTAAAAATTTTCAGATGATGAAAAATTACTTAGAGACAAAAAAGAGTTCAAAACCTTAAAAGTATTAATAAGTTTATAAAAAATCGTTTTGTGTATATTTGAATTATTTACCGGCTTCAAAAGTATATTGATTATTTTTAAGGAGCATAAAGCTACTTAACGGATTCGCTAATCAGGTTGTTCCTGGTGTTGGCGCTGCCAGCTACGCATTCAGCAACTCAGTAGCTGCAGGCATTTACTCCATGCTGCGTTTAGGGTTATACCGCCTCCGATCGGTCGTCAGAACATCCTTAGCGTTAAAGAGGATACAGTCTTGGGTGGACAGTTGGTTAGTTGGTTTACGTGGCTACCTACTACACTCAGGCATTCAAGTAGAATCTAGAATGATTCCTTTTTTTTTTTAAGAACCACTACACTGATCGGTGTCAACCTATGTAGAACCGTATCTAAGTATTCTGATACGGTGATCGTTACTAGATCCAACCTGTCGCGTTGAGATATCTGATAAGGTCATTCATTCAACTCAATCTGAGATAAATCTGAAAGATCGTCTGGTACATGACTTCCAAAAAATTTGTGTCTTGAAAGATGTAAAGCTGGACATTCGCAGATAAAGTGGAAGATTGTCTCTTCTTTGCTTTCTTCTCGACAACTCCGGCAGAACTCATTATAGGGCAAACCTATCCTAATAGCATGTCTGCCGACCGTCCAGGGCACCGTCATGACTGCAGCGAGCCTCGAGATGTCGCTACGGTTTCTATTTGTTAATTGTATTGAGCGCCTATCATTGTAGCAAGGCCACATTTTCTTAGAAACCTTGGCTATATTGCGCCATCTACATTCAGCCTTATAGAGATATTGTTTAAATGTACCGCTTCTAATAGCACCAAACGGCATGGCTACCGATTCGGCATTGGAGGCATTCATAACAGAGCAAATTTAACGTTTTTATTCGCATAACTTTGTCATTGGTCCTCTTTCCTTTTGAATACTTTTTATATAATATTTTTTTAATTTCTACCTACACATCCTGCGCATTATTTTTATTTCAACTTCTGCTTTTTGAATGTCAACAGCATACACAAATGTATCCCCAAATCGTTCGAAACTCATTACATCTTTACAAGGCAATCGTTTTGAAATCGATCAGTTTTCATCGCTTGCCTGATTAAATTTTTAAATAATATTATTATTTAGATTGTTTATCTAATTTTTCGACCTTTTTTATATGTTCAATGAAACTATTTTTTAAGCTTTAGGTCAGTAAATTTTATTTATTTTTAGTTTTTTATCGATATTTCGTTAACCTTTAACTTAACTTAACTTTTTAGGATTATTCTTATTT
Organism: Tachina grossa; assembly: GCA_949987645.1. Taxonomy (NCBI): domain Eukaryota; kingdom Metazoa; phylum Arthropoda; class Insecta; order Diptera; family Tachinidae; genus Tachina; species Tachina grossa. Next base: position 59,656,268 of record OX465278.1, on the reverse strand, counting down.
TATTTTTTGGTAATTAGTTTTTGTCTTTTTTCTTTTTAATTAGAAAAAAATTTGTTTATAATTATAAATAACAATGTGTGTCATATAAATTTTTTAAAACAATTTTTGAAAAGTATTGGTAGAAAAACAAACTACAATATTTTTTCATATTAATAATATTGAAAAAATTTAAAAGAAAACCTTTTTACCATATACAATTTTGTAATGGTTTTTGGAAAAGATAATAAATATTTTTAATATTTTTACATAACATTTTGAAACTTTGAAAATTATTTAAATTTTTTTTTTGAAAAATGTTAACAACATAAGTATATATTAGTCTAAAATATTTTATCATGGTAATGAATATTTACAGAAAATGAATTTAAAAGAGATTATATTATACATGTATATAATAAAAAATTTTACATAATTTTAAATATTTACAGCCTTATTTATAAAACATAAAAAGGCTTTATAAAGGCTTTTTAAGAAAAATTTTGTATGAAAATTTATTTAAAAAAATCTTTATAAAGACTTTTAAAGTTTTATAAATAAGGCTGTTAAACATTAATAAATAACACAAATACGTAGCATGAATATTTATATACAAAAACAGCTAAATACATTAACTAATTAATTTTTTTTTATATTTTTTATAAAAAAAAATTATAATCACATGAACAAACAAAAATATGTAATAGTGTATTACTTTCTTAAACCCTATTCCTGTTCTTATGTAATAAATATCTATAAGTATGTGCTACATTAGCAGTATCTGTTCTAAAATTCATTCTCTGATCTATTGGAACATCTATAATGTTTAACATTTCTAACATATACCTACGTTTATAATTAAGTTCTGTATTCAAAATTGATATATTATCAAAATCTGGATAATGATCTAAATCAAAGCAATGTGAAGATAAAGCTGTCTTATGTGAGTTAATATTCCTATGCCTTTGATCTGTTTTATGTCCCGATATTCTTGTCTTTAATTTATTTTTAGTTGTACCTACATACATCTTATCGCATCTTTCGTTGCTGTTTCCTTTACATGGTATTTTATAAACTACATTAGATCTATCTATATATATATATATATATATATATATATATATATATATATATATATATATATATCATGATAGTAATAACAACAACAACAACAACAATAATAACAACAACACCAATAACAATCATAATAATAATAACAACAACAACAACAATAACAATAATGCACCAAAAATTTACAAATCTTTAGTATATGTACCAAAAATGTCAGAAAGATTAGATAAATCAGATATATATATGATAAGACAAAGTATAAGATGGCATATAAGATTTATAATACTTTAGGAAATATATTTACTAACACAACATAATAACATATTTATTTACTAACACAAAAGATAGGATTAAAAAGCTAGATAGGATATAAACACTTTTGACATCATAACTTTTAAATGCGGCGTTTTTCGGAAAACCTTTGTATCCATTTTTGTTTAGAATAAATACCGCAACATCTTTCCTCTACATAATTTTCCCATAAAAATGACCTATCATGGCTCTTTAATGAGATGAAACTATGTTATGAAACTAATTTTTTTTGAAATACTTTTTCAACGGCTTGCGCTAAAAAATGGGTAGGGAAAATTATAATTCGTTTTTATAATTTTATAAGGTAAGATCTGTATATTATATAGCCTCATTACATTTGGACAAAATATGTATCCTCTATTAACATAAGAATGAAACATCACATACTAGTTTATTATAAGCTTTGTTATGTATTTGGAAATTATCCTACAGCTCGTGACTCATTGAGTATATCTCAACAAAACTACACACAAATTTAGACGATAGAGGAAAACATATTTTCGCATAAAAAATCTGCGTACATACATACTTGTATATATTAGGTAACTTCACGAACAAATCATTAGAATTCTTCCAAAAAAAAAAAAAAAAATAAATAAATAAATAATTACATTATTTTTAATCTAGAACCAACTTTTTGTAGTCGAAGTCAAAATACGCGAATCACGATAAAGCCCATTCAATTCAATTACGCACTTAATCAAAAAAATATGATTGTATTGAAGTGAGTTACCATTGTTTTAAAGGCTATGTTTCCCAACTTTGAAAAAAATCACCTATAAGTCTTAAATATGGCTATTTGAATAACTCTGCAACAATTTATTATGATTTAAATTTGATTACGCGGTCCTGGCGAAAAACTGAGATAGTCGCCAGTTCAGTTCCGGTACGTAGCAATTTATTAAAAATTTCTTCACAAAAGTATACGGATTTGGAAATACTTTCCGTCGGTAAAACTATACACAACAAATTTAATATCGAACTTTTTAATTCGAAAAGTAATAAGTCTGTAGAAGATTCAGTACATGGCGCCGATCAAGAAAACAATAATTTAGCAATTTGGAGACAAGTTTAGGTAAAAAAACTGATATTTACTTTTTCTTAAAAAAATTTTTTTAGCTTAACCAACACAAAAATATACACAGGAGGTTATCAGGGAGACAGCAAAAAATATTAAGGGACAAAAAATACCGTTATTATGCTAATATTTCGTTAAAATTCGACGCGTTACTTATATTTAGCACAATAACACCTAAATACTAAAATTCAATGAATTAACATCAATGAGATCGAAGATAATTAAAAAAAACCTTCTCCTGTAAAATTTTGTTTTTGTTACTTAAGCTTTTTGTGCGGTTATAGCTCGATATACATGTATAATATAATCTCTTTTAAATTCATTTTCTGTAAATATTCATTACCATGATAAAATATTTTAGACTAATACTTATGTTGTTAACATTTTTCCAAAAAAAAAAAAAATTTAAATAATTTTCAAAGTTTAAAAATGTTATGTAAAATTATTAAAAATATTTATTATCTTTTTCAATATTATTAATATGAAAAAATATTGTAGACTTATTTATACCTATTTTGTTTTTCTACCAATACTTTTCAAAAATTGTTTAAAAAAATTTATATGACACACATATACCTGATTTACATTAAGCGTTTTTTCATTAATTTTCATGAACTTTTTCTATTTGCTAATTGCAGCGCTATAAAAGAGAATTTTATATAAAAAAGAGCGTAGATTGAATCTCTGATGCATTTTTGACAATTTTTTTATATAAGTTGCTCCTCGAGGCCTCCTATTGACAAATAAAAAATTTTCATACAACTAATTTCATGAAAAAAATGCTTAATGTAAATTAGGTAATAGTTATTTATAAATTATAAACAAATTTTTTTCTGATTAAAAAGAAAAAAGACAAAAACTAATTACAAAAAAATAAAATAAGAATAATCCTGAAGAAGTTAACCAAAGGTTAACGAAATATCGATAAAAAACTAAAAGTAAATAAAATTTACTGACCTAAAGCTTAAAAAATAGTTTCATTGATTATTATTTAGAAGTTAAAGAATTATGTTATTCATACATATAGGCGGATTTAACCTAGAGGCCCATTAGACCTGGGTCTAGGGTGGCGTAGTTTAAAGAATGCCAAAATATAAAGGTAAAAAAGTTTAAGCGCAATTCAAATTCGAAAATTGATTTGACTAAAGTTTGCTTATTAAGGATTCTAAATTTCTATTATATTAATGAAAAGTAAGATTAATATGACACTTCTTTGAATTGGCCAAAAGATTGGAATACAAATAGTGAAAAAACGTATATCGTCAGTTTAGGTTGTAAACCTGCTTCAACAAGAGATTCAAAAAATTGTTAACATTTTCTATACATAGCTTAAGACATTACCCTAATACATTAAAGTAAACGTTTAGTTGACTCTTTCGAACGTCATTAAAATCTCATATGTTATAAAAAGTGGATGTGGCAAGTTTACACTCTTAAGCCGACGATATATGTATATCGTCATTGCTGCGACAAAATCAGCTATGTGTTTTTACTAAATTTTATATGTATATAATTTAACAAAAAGTAATACGCAGTAATTTAATTATTTAAAAATTGTAATATATAAAATTATATATGTATATATGTAATATGTGTATATTATCCCACCATGTCGACAGAAAACGTTTGACCGACACGTTGTATTGAAAACAATAATAAGATACATATGTATGTAAGTAATTGATCGAACGTTTTCTGTCGACAGGCTGTAAATATGTACATATGTATATGAATTTGATTTAAAATTAAAAAAAAAAATCTTAACAATTTATTATTCTAAATAATTTACTATTAAGGGTTTTAGTGAGGTGACTCATATAATATTTCCGAAAATTCTTCATAAATTTAAGTCATGTTATTGTGCATTAAATTAGTTGCATGAAATTTTTATTTGTTGACAAGAAGTGTAGAGAAGCCACCCTGTCGGAAATTACGTTAACTTTAAACTAATTTTAAGCTAACTCTTTCGCAACTAGTACTGACTGACACTTGGATTACTTTGCAATTTAATCAACTGACTATTTTAACATTGCGATGTCCTAGGCGGTAGTCAACTGTCTCACTCTGCATTTCTTTCAGCTAATTTAAAGTTGATTTTTTTTTTTAAATCACATGGTAGTCAGTAAATTTAAAAAAAATTCTGGGGTTCGAACATGTATCATCACACGTTGTGTACTCAACGCGCTACCACTCGGCTAAGCTGCAATCTAAAATAACAACAGCAAAATATTAATATAAAACTGAAATGAGTTTTAAAGTAGCTGAGAATAAATTTGTTGGCTCTCACCAAATTCGATTACGTACTCAACTTACGAATTAATTTTGTGTTTGTTCTGGGTGACATTGCAGTTAGCTTTTAGTCAGTCTAAGAAAAGTTAACTATAAGTTAATATTTTTTGTAGTCAACCACACATTCTCCGACAGGGCAGCGAATTGAAATTCAGAAATACATAGTATGTATGTATGTATATTATATTTGACCTCTTGATCTGTTTTCCACAAATCCTTAAAATTTATTGCTATTATGCTGGTGCTATTTGTGATATTTTTTTAAGAAATCTGTACAGTATTTAGACTTTTGTCAGAGGTTTGGGGGATATTTTTTCCCACAAGCTACACACTTCTTGTTTTCATAAAATGCATATCTATTTTTAAATAAAATTACAATTATTTTTGACTACTTCATAATTAGAAAGACTTTTATAGTACGTTTCCATATACGTGTTTTGGAGCAGAAAACTTGTTTTGCTACATGTTTTCCATACATTTTTCACATCAGCAAAACACCTCAAATAATTTGTTTTCCTCCAAAACATGAACGAATTTGTTAGTGCAATACTGCGTTGCTAGCTGGAACTTCGAAAAAAAGCCGCAATATTCTTATAAAAGATGACACTAATACAGAATATTCAATTTTTAAAGCAATTGCACAAACCATATCAGTTGTATTTATATGTTGTTTAAGTGCAAATGAGAGAAAAATTTGCTAATCTAAGTAATAAGGTTTGCGGCCTTGATAATAAAATCAAATTGATTTCGAAAATTCATACGAAACAAAAACACACAAAAGCATAAAGGAAACACTTCGAAGTGTTCTGAGAAAAACAACTTGTTTTGTGAAAAAGTACTATTAAGCTATATAAACTGTTGCCAAGATACTCGACCCCATACTTTCAAATTATGCTTGAGCCAGGGAAGAAAAATGACTTCTTGGATTTTGTATCAACTATGAAAACAAAATGTACTTTTTAGACCATGACGGTACCATTTTTTTTTAATATTTATTAATAAAAACAGAAACGTAAAAAATGTGTATAAAAATTCAGAAGTGTACAATAAATAATGATAACAAAAACTAAAAATAATTAAAAGTGTCCAAATTTTACTGAGAAAGAAATTATATTCTTGGCAAAGTAGAATATTATAAAAGAACAATAGAGTTTAAGAAAACAGATCGAACAAGATCTAACAAGATCTGAAGAAAAAATAGAAGCTTGGAAAAAAGTTAAGTGCTCTTTAAGTAACAAAATTAAATGGCATGTATTGGTAGTTTAAACGCCCAGTTTTATGCATTTAAAGATGGTTTAAATACTCCACTGATTTATAGGTTTGCTGGTTTAAACACATTTTAAACCAACAATAGAGATTATAGTATCCGTGTAAACATGAAAAATACATACAACAGACTTTTGTTCTCTTTTTAACCGACTTAAAAAAAGGAGGAGGTTCACAATTCGTCCCTATTTTTTTCGGGAGTGTTACTTCATAACTCGGTACATGTTAGACCGATTGTAAAAATGATTTTTTTTGTCTGAGAGGTTATAGCTTCCTATTGGTCTTATTGTAAAAAAGTGGGCGGGAATACGCCCACAATTTTTTTATTTCTTGTAATTACACAATTTGTAAATTGGAAAAATGGTCGAAGTTACGCCCATTAAAATTTATTATAATATTTCACACGGTTCTACATAACCGATTTTTACGAAACGTACCACACACCTTGAGCTCTAAAATAGACACAATCCTCCATTTAAAAAAATGGCCGGAGTCACGCCCATTAACTTATAATATTTTATTTTAAGTGGTTCTACTTTACCGATTTTTACAAGACGTAACACGCATCCTGAAATTTGCAAATATATATTTTAAATGTTTCCGAATTATGTACTTTTTTGGGATTCCGTACACCAAAGGTGAAAAGGAACCCTATTGTTTTCGCTACGCTGTCCGTCTTTCCGTCACAGGCTTTTTTCTCAGGAACGGTAAGAGCTACGGAAATGAAATTTGGACAGAGTATGTAGAACCTTGGCCGATACAACAACAAATACATGAAAATCCCATGTAATATACATATAATTGTATGTGCACTTGAAATTTGTAAAATTAGTGTATTTTTATACAGACTACAACAATTAACACTAAAATTTAAAAAAAAAATTAAATTAAAGGGTGCTCCATCAGTTAATGCAATTTTGACTATGTAATTTTGAAAATTTGTTGTATCTTGGAAACCGTAAAAGGCAAATGTCTTTAAATTTTCAAAAACGGTAAAATTAAAAAATCCCAAAATTATAAAATCGGCAAACCAAAAAAAAATCGCCAAAAACAAAAAAAAATGGACAAAACCAAAAAAAAACACCAAATTAAAAAAAAATACTAACACAAAAATTTATCGACAAAACAAAAAAAATCGTCAAAATGAAAAAATCGCCAGAATGAAAAAAGCGCCAAGAAACGAAAAATATCGTCAAACCGCGAAAAAAGCTCCTAAAATAAAAAATCGCCTAAATGAAAAAAGTCGCCAAAATTAAAAAATCGCCATAACGAGAAAAAAAATGCAAAAACTAAAAAAGTTCCAAAACTTAAAAAAAATTGCCAAAACCGAAAAAAATGACAAAACTTATTATATACATAGGTTAAAGTTCGTATTGAATTACATATCTAGTGTCCGTACGGAAGGAACCCTTCGTGCGTGGGTCAAAGTCGCACTTCACTGAATTTATTTAATTTTCATCGAAGAACTTTATATTCATGTCGATACTATTCTAAGCTTTTGTTTAGTTATCTAGAATGCATTCAATATTTTTTAAAGCACTCGGAAGTTTTAAATATGCATGTCACTTGGTGATACATTTATCTTTGATTACAGCGATGTTTTGGGAAAATGAAAAACTCAATTGATTTATTAAAATTTGTGTAAATATGTAAATATATGTATGTTTTTGTTTGTGTGTATTAAGTTACATCTAATTTATTTGCTTATGCTTTCTTATTCTTCCACATTACATATACATACATAGATATGTATAACCACTTGTAATGGTATAGATAGTATGTATGTATATTTTTTTCATGTTAATATTTACTTATATTCAAATTTAACTCTTTCTGGGGCCCGTTTCTCAAAACTACAATTTACAAATCTACAAATAAAATACACACAAAAAAACAACACTGTTACAAATTTTATTGTTGTTTTGTGTGTATTTTACTTGTAGATTTGTAATTAATAGTTTTGAGAAACGGGCCCCTGGTATTTAGTTGTAAACTTTTATTGTCCACCACTAAACTAATTATTATTAATATAAAATTATCAAAAAATTTTCGTTTATAGGTTACATTAGAGGAACAAATGATCTGTGGTGCGCTGCAGACGCTTAATGAAGACGCGTTTGAAGATGTGGCCAGCAGTGAGAGACCAAGTCCATCCGGCTTGCCAACAGGTGAGATGATAGCTGCTGCCGCACAATTGCATTTAGCACCCATACGAGAATCATCGGAATTCGGTTCACCATCCGATGAGCAAAAGTTCAATAACAATTTAATATCATATGTTGCCACCAACAACAATAACAATAATAGCAATAATTTTAATACTACACCAACACAACAACAAATGCAAAACCGACATGCCACCACCATCGGCTACAATCGAAGCGCTAGCTCACATTCATTACATAGTTTTAGTGCAAATATGGGTAACGGTATTAATAATTGCACGAGTACAGCTAATCATTCAATAAATATTGGTGCTGGTGCTGTTAATGGTGGTGGCGGTGGTGGTGGTAGTGTTAGTGGAAACCTAAACATGAGCTCTAATAATTTACGTCATAGCATTGGTGATGGTGCCCATTTATTATCCGCTTCTAATATAACTACCACTAACATCAGTGGTGTTCGTGGTTTAGCTCAGCGTCATCACTCGGTTGGTGATGACTTACTATGTCAACCTTTTGCATCGAATTTAAAAGCAAACTCTAATTCTAATTCTGGTATACCCACCGTAGTTGTAATACCAAATGCCAATGGCGATCATGCCACTCATCATCATATTGTTGATGACACTAGGTTATAAAATTTAAATTGGTTGGGTAAAGGTTGGTTTCAATTATGATAATAAATTTGTGCTGAAGTAATCTCATAAACATTCTACAACATATCTTAGTTCTCGTAGCAAACAATTAGATTCGTTAATAATATCTTCCAATTTAAACAGAACATGAATACAAGTAGATGCGAACGAATTTTTTTTCGAAATTCACACGAAAATTTTATACACTAGGACGACAACCTTAAGCCACTAAAATTTTGAACTGAGTAACTTGATAACACTTAAATGATTTAATTTAGGTTCATCCGATTTTTTATATTGAAAATGCTATAAAAAAAATTATTGTAACGATTTTGCAAAAAGAATTTAAAAGTAATAAAACTATAAAATTTAACAATTAAGTTGTTTACAATAGCTTTCATATAACATTAACATGTATAAATATTAAACACATCATGCTATCTTGCTACATAACGTTTACACTAAATTTCATTTAATGTTACTTTTATTTTCAATTGAAAATTTTATATTTTCGACTATGTTTATATTCAAATCATGTATAAAGGAGCTGTGTATAAATTAACATTCTCATGGCTTATTAAAAGTAATATTTTGCCGACGCTGTTTAAAGAACATACCATGAACATTAATAACATCCGAATTTAGTTCAAGAATATAATTTTACAAAAATAAAGAACAAAATGAGTAAATAAGTAAATATTTTATGAAATATGTGCATACACGTATGTATATACTCGTGTATAAGTTAAAGTTTTTTCGCTTATTTTACTTTTTAATGAATTAATATCCTCTACAACTCACAGTGGGTCCCAAGATGAAAAAAATCGTAATATGTTCTCGTAAATATGTATCTTCTGAACTAGTGATTCGATTACAAAAAATTTGAATTTAAGCTTTATCGACACGCTGTTACTGGGTATCAAAGTTGATCACATGCATATATGATAACATTTTCAAGCGCATGTCTTTATGAATGTGATATTTCGCTTATTACGCTTTCCTTCGTAGTCGGATTAGTATTTCAGAAGATTCAAATTTTTTACCGTTTTTATCGTCTAAGGAACCACAGTACAGTGTGATAATTACATTTCTAATGTATGGGGGAACTATTGAATGCATACTCGTACAGTACTATCTGGATAATCCGGACACCCTACATCCTGAACATGAACAACTGGCTTCTAGATGTTAATGTTTGCCTTTTTTTGTAAATATATACACTCCTTCCCCATTTCATAACCCATTCCAAATTCATCCTTTCCAATTACTTGGTTTTGAAAAACATTTGCTTTAAATTTAATTATTTCAGTTGATACAGGGATTTATTAGTTTCTTTGTTTAATAAGTCACGTCATTAAAGCTTTTTTCTTAGGGGATGAACTCTGTATTTCAGATTCTTTTCTATAAAGCCCGATTATTTTTTATGCGATTTAAATAGAAGTACATTTTTATATAATGTTTTTCATTGTTCTAACTTACTACTCGTAAACTAAATAATGCGGAATTGCGAAAAACTCCAAACGTATGTAGACGTGTAATACGGTAAAACTTTCCATTATTATAGAAAGAGCATCACATGAATAAAAAAAATCATGTCCGTACTATCGCGTGTTCGGATTATCGAGATAGTACTGTACTATAATGATTTTCATTTCTATGTCAGTATAATACATACAGTGAACAAAAAAAAAAAAACTTGTACACCCCTTTAAGATTTTAAACCAAGAGCAATTTAAAGGCAAATTAATCAACTTTGTATGAAAATCTTTCATTCTATTAGTAAATTCCTTTTAGTGCTAAAAAATAAAATAACATAAAATAACTATTTTCAACCAAAAAAAAAAAAAAAAAAAAAAAAAAAAAAAAAAAAATTGTACATATGTGTGTATGTATATGTATATTAGACCACCCAGATTGTTCTGCGGGCAGTTTCTGATAGAGTGGTCATAAAATATCACATATGTGTAAAAATTGCACTTTTCACCCAAAAAATAAAATTTTTTTTCACTATAAACACTTTTGGCTAAATAACTTATTAATGCGGTGTTTTTCGGAATAATTTTATATAAACATTTTTGTTTAGAATAAATAGCACAACATCTTTCCTGTACATAATTTTGGCCTAACTATATCTATCATGGTCCTTGGGATGCAACTAAAGGTCTGTCCCACGATGTCACCAGCAAACGTTCTATCGACAACTTGTATTACAAACAACAATAACATTAGAAAATTTGTTGTTGCTTTCAATATATGTATTCGATCGAACGATTTGTAGTGGCATCGTGGGACAGGTCATACGTTTTTGGAAAGGCTTTTTTCAACGACTCTCACTAAAAGTTGGATAGCAATAATTATAATCCGTATTCATTATTTTATAAGGTAAGATCTATGGAATATATAGCCCCATTACATTTGGACCAAATATGTATTATAAGGATCAAAACATCACATACCAGTTTATTATAAGCTTTGTTACGTATTTCGAAATTATCTTGCAGCTTGTGATCCATTTAATATATCTCAACTAAACTAGACCCAAATATGAAAAATAGGGGAAAATATATTTATATACATATTTACAGTGGAGTCTTTCTTGAGTGGACAGCGAAGGGACCATTGAAATGTGTTAGTACAAGGGCACATTTAAATCAGTAAAATTTTCCTAAGATCGTTAGTTTTTTTTAAATACTTTTATTTAAAAAAAAATAAACAATTCAGTTGGGTTTAATAACAAAAAATCATTATTATGTAAATATGCACTATTTCCATATGTAATAAAGGTTTAAAATGTTTTGTAAGTGGTATAGTATTTCAATAGATATTCCTCTATTCTAGTTTGACGTGTTTTGGTCTTGACAATAATATTTTGAAAATGCAAGTCAAGCGATGAATATATAACATGAGATTGTCGAATTCAATCGCAGATAAAATTATGTTACGTGTGGACTTCAAATTAGTGTTATCTCAATGTTATAAGAATTTTTATGAGATCGATGTTGCAAGAAATCGTATAACAATAATGTTATGTAAGTGTGTTTAAATGAGTTAAAAATTAAAATTTATATAAAAAATTAAAAATAAAATAACTAATTATGCAAAAGCAGTAGATATTAACTCGATGAGCATCTGCATAAAATGAAATATTATAAGATTAGGTGCTCTCCTTGTATAAGATGAAAAAAGTATCGAAATATTTTTTTTTATTATCCTGCCAACGTTCTCCCTCATGTTATATCAAAGTTAATCGGACATCTAGACAAACGCTAAGTTAATTTGAAAACATTACTTAAGAGAGCAAATATTTACCATACCCACATTTAAATATATTATCTGATGTAGTAAATATGACAAGCCGAGCCTTGTTGTTAAGGCGAGCAAATTAAGAGTCTTGGGAAGCTTATGTGTAGACTATGACATAAAAAAAAATCGGAAAAAACAAAATGAAAATGTCCGTTCAAGAGATTTTTTTTTCGCCAAGTGGGTGTCCGCGTCCGGTCATGAGAGAGTCCGTTCAAGGGGGAGTGATTGCAATACTTTTCTTATGGAGCGCTGCCGGGACCTGTCAAAATTCTCCGTCTAAAGGGGGTGTCGGCCTATAGGAAGTGTCCATTAAGGGAGATTCCACTGTATATATACTTAAAAAATTTGCGTACATAGTACTTACATATATTATGTTAATTTACGAACAAATCCGTAGGATTCTTTTAACAAAAACCAAGTAAGAGTGCTATATTCGGCGGTATCGAATCTTATATACCCCTCACCGACGTGCGTATTGAGTATTTGTACAAATATCGGGTGTTTTTTTAGAGGTATAGAACTTCGAATTGAAATAAAACACAAGAAAATCGTTTTAATGTCCATCAATTTGGCTTTATTGGAAGGATAATTTTATGCCATTAATGTTTAAATATGATTTCGGGCACGTGGCCGCCGCGGCTGGCTCGAATAAAGCCAATTCTACAGGTCCAATTTTCAACCACTTTTTCGAGCATATGGGGCCGTATGTTGGCAATAACGCCACGAATGTTGGCTTCCAATTCCCCTAACGTTTCTGGTTTGTTGGCGTAGACGAGCGACTTCACATATCCCCAAAGAAAATAATCCAATGGTGTCAAATCACACGATCTTAGTGGCCAATTGACAGGTCCATTCCGCGAAATTATGCGCTCATCGAATGTTTCCTTCAATAAATCGATTGTGACGTGCGCTGTGTGGCATGTAGCGCCGTCTTGTTGGAACCACAACTCATCCACATTCATGCCATCCAATTCGGGAACAAAATAGTCGGTTAGTCGGCTCCAATTGCTGTGCACGGTGGCGAATCGATTCATTCGGGTCCTCTTCAACACTTTGCTCTACAGCGGCAATTGTTTCTTCGGTGCGCACTGTTCGACGTCTCTGCGGATGCGTATTATCACATAGAGTAAACGTAGTGCGAAAACGATCCTTGGTTAACCGAATTAATTGCTCTGATGGACGATTAAGTCGACCATAAAATGGACGGAGCTTGCGGTAAACTTCGCGAACTGAACCATTATTTTCGAAATAAATTTGCACGATTTGCAAGCGTTGTTCTTTTGTCAACCTGTTCATGATGAAATGGCAAACCAAACTAAATATTAATCACTTGACAGCTGACAAAATGGCCGCCAGTTAAAAAAGTGATGCCAACTTAAAGTTCTATACCTCAATAAAAAACACCCTTTACATAAGCACATACAAATATAGTAGTTTTGTGAAAAAATGGATCATGTATTTTTGGCTGTTCTTTAGCGATATATGATATCTCAATTCACTAAAAATTAATAACAAATCGTTACAAGCTGTCAGCGTATGACCGTATGTGCTCAGAGGATAATTTAAAAAAAAAATATTTTAACATTCCAATCCTGGAATAAGATTCCAGATTCTGATTTCAATACTAAATTATTTCGTTATAAAACATAAAATATAATTAATTAACAAAGAAAAAAAAAATAGTTTAATGTAGTTGCTTATAAGGGGTGATTTTTAAGAGCTTTTGGATTTGATTAAAAGAAACACATAAAATTTAAAGAAATGTATGAAATATTTATTTGAGTCGGTAGTACGATCTATATAATTTAATGTTTAAAGATGATTTCATGTAAATTTTTACCGTGGATATGTAATGGTTCATAAGCTGGGTATCTCACGAATAAATTCTTCAAAATTGTCTTCCAGCGCTTTAACCGTTGCGTGCTTGTCCCTATAGAAAAAATAATCTAAAGGCGTTAAATCGCTCGATCCAGGCGGCCAATTGACCAGCTCCAAATGTAAAATAAACTGTTCACCGAACTCGCCTCTTAATTGGGCGTGATGTGTGGCATGTGGCACCATCTTGCTGAAACCACATGTCAGCTAAGTCCAGCTCTTCCATTTTTGACAAAAAAAAGTAACACGAGGCCCAATTTTTGATGACCGAATCGATAATTCACGGTCATCAACAACACTGGAGGGTACAACTGCAATATTTTCCTCTGTCCGCACTCTACGTATGCGTTTTGGTGGTTTAATGTTCAATAATATAATTTTGGTGCGAAATTTAATCACAACCTTCCGAACAGCCGCCTCAGAAGGTCGCCCAAACTGACCATAAAATGGAAGAGGTGCACGGATGCAATTTCTTCACCGAGCATGAATTTGGATTAAAAAAATTCAATAATTCCTAAGCGTTGTTCATTTCTAGGTCGATTCAAAGTTAAATTATCGACTAAACTGAACATGTTTAGCAGTAACATGATATATGAAAACAGCTGAGTTGCCAATCACAGTGTTGCCAAAAAGAAACTTGCTAAAAAAATCACCCTTTATATGGAGAGCCTCTATTCAAAACACGTCAAATCAAAGTATAAATTTTTTTGGTGAAAATAAATGCTAACTCCCATGTAAATTTCCAATATTTTTAAAAAATTAGTAATTTATTATAAATCTACCTCATATCTGATTGCATTTGGCACGCTGAACACGAATCTGGTAAGGATTTTGATATCCTATGGCAAGTTTTTGAGATATGGTCACTTTTAATATTTATATTAGTACAGAGGGGTTCCAATAAAAAGAATTGGTAATGTATGTATAACTTTTAAACTGTTAGTCGAATAGAAACATTATATATGGACCGATTATAGTCAATGACATAATTGATAATTTGTAGTGACCCTGTTACACTAGAGAGTGAGTTAGAGAGTGCTAAAGCTGACCACCTCGAGATTGAAGAGGCTTTCAGTCAGGGTTATGTTATTTTTTTAAGGTATTTTAAGTTTTTAATTGTAGCTTTTGAATTCTTATATCTAGTATTGAGTAAAAGATTTCACAAATTGATTAAAAAATAAATATATTAAAAACAAGTAAGAGTGCTATATTCGGCTGTGCCGAATCTTATATACCCTTTACCAAAGTGCGTTTATGTAGTATAGAGATACATACATAAGCATATAGTTACTTTTATGTACAAAGAAAAAAATAATAATTTTCAAACCCTAGAATCATAATTTTAGATTTTTCTGATTACTTATACCAATCTAGTAGTCTTAAAAAAATATAGAAAGTGTGTTAAGTGAAAAAAAAGGAAATTAAAAAAAAAATGTTTTATTTAGTTACTTTAATGCACAGAAAAAAAATCATAGTTTCCAGCTCTGGAGCTGTGGTTTTTATTTTTATAATTTTCTATACCAAACTTTTCTTTCCAAAACGTAAAATATATATAATTTATAAAGGAAAAGATAAAAATTAATTAGACTTAGTTACTTTTATATATCAAAAAATTGTAAGTGTCCCAACCGTGAACTCATCCTTTTTGATTTTCTGATTTCTTACACCAATCTCTTTCTTTTAAGAATTTAACAAATGTTTAATTTATAGAAAAAAAGGAAAAAATTTGTTTTCGTAAGTTGCTTTTGTACAAAAAAAGTTAAAGTTTTCCAACCCTTGAATCGTCTTTTTAATTTTCTTAATAGTTTTTTTTATTTGAAAACCAATTTTATTCGTTATCAAGCATAAAATAAGTTTATTTAATAAAAATAGATAAAAGTTAGTTTTCGGTGGTTAATTTTTTATATCATAAAGAGTGTAAGTTTCTCAACCCTGGAATCCTCCTTTTTGATATTTTTTGATATCTTACGCCATCTTTTTTTAAGAATATAAGATATGTTTAATTTATAGTAAAAAAGAAAAAATTTGTTTTAGTGAGTTACTTTTGTATAAAAAATAAGGTTTTCCAACCCTGGAAACGTCGTTTTAATTTTTTTATTTTTTTATTTTGAAATACCAAATTCATTCGTACTGAAGTATAAAATAAGTTTATTTTATAAAAAATAAATAAACATTAGTTTTCGGTAGCTAATATTTTATATCACAAAAAGTGTGGGTTTTCCAACCCTGAAATCAAACTTTTTGATATTTCTGATTTCTTATACTAAGCTCTTTTTTTTAAGAATATAAGATATCTTTGATTTATAAAGAAAAAGGGAAAATTTGCTTTAGTAAGTTACTTTTCTATAAAAAAAGGTAAGGTTTTCCAACCCTGGAAACGTGTTTTAAACTTTTTGAAATTGAAATACCAATTTTATTCGTACTGAAGTATAAAATATTTTATTTATTTAAAAAAAATTAAAATTAGTTTTCGGTAGTTAATTTTTTATATCACAAAAAGAGTAAGTTTCCCAACCCTGGAATGATTCTTTTTAATTTTTCTAAATTTCTTACACTAATCTATTTCTTTTAAAAATATAAGATATCTTTAATTTATAGAGAAAAAGGAAAAATTTGCTTTAGTAAGTTATTTTTGTATAAAAAAGTTAAAGTTTTCCAACCCTGGAAACATCTTTTTAATTTTAGAAGGTTAATTTTTAATTTGAAATACCAATTTTATTCGTACTAAAGTATAAAATAAGTTCATTTAATAAAAAAAATAAAAATTAATTTTCAGTAGTTAATTTTTTATATCACAAAGTGCTTCAGTTTCCCAACCCTGGAATCATCCTTTTTGATTTTTCTGATTTCTTACACCAATCTTTTTCTTTTAAGAATATAAGATATGTTTAATTTATAAAGAAAAAGAAAAACTTGTTTTAGTAAGTTACTTTTGTATAAGAAAAAATTTAAAGTTTCCCAACCCTGGAAACATATATTTAATTTTTTTTTTTTTTTTTTTATTTGAAATACCAATTTTATTCGTGGTGAAGTATAAAATAAGTTTATTTAATAAAAATAAATAAAAAATTAGTTTAGGGTAGTTAATTTTATATATCACAAAAATCGTAGGTTTTCCAACCCTGGAATCATCCTTTTTGTTTTTCTGATTTCTTACATCAATTTCTTTCTTTTAAGAACATTAGATATGCTTAATTTATAGAAAAAATGGAAAAATTTGTTTTAGTAAGTTACTTTTGCATAACAAAAAAAGTTAAGGTTTTCCAACCCTGGAAACGTCTTTTTAATTTTTTTAATTATTTTTTTTTTAATTTTTTTTTAGTTAGAAATACCAATTTTATTCATACTGAAGTATAAATGAGTTTATTTAATAAAAAATTATTAAAAACTAATTTTCGGTAGTTATTTTGTATGGCAAAATGAAGTTTAAGCTTCCCAGCTCTGAAACCGTCTGCTCGATTTTGCTGATTTTCAATACCAATTTTATTTCGACCATTTTTGATACACCAGTCCAAGAACGAAGTCCCTAGCTTTTCTGGGAGCTTCGGAAAACCGATTTCACGTACAGACAGACGGACAGACGGACATCGCTTATTCGTCTTCCCTATACATAAGGATCCAGAATACATATACTTTATGGCTCGCTTATTAATATTCTGGAAATTACAAACGGAATGACAAACCTATATATACCCTTTTACCATTTTTTGGTAAAGGGTATAAAAAATCATATTTTTTTCCAACAAAATATGCTAACTCTAAAAAAATATTTGATTTTTGATCGACTAAAATATGCTATCTCATAAAAATACGCAAACCAGTGCAAAATAAAATATCTGTTGCAGACCTATAAACTAGTAAGTATATTTAAACCATATTATGGAAGGCATATCATTTATTTTTACAATATTGAGCGAATTAACTAGTTTTTTCGCTCTACTGAAAAGTTAGCTTTTTGAGTTGACATGTTTTGAATATAGGATCTCGATATACCTAAAAAAAATTAAATGTCCCAGCTCTGGAGCTTTTTTATATATTTTTTAAATTTTTTATACCAAACTTTTTCCTTCTAAAAGATCAAATACATATATTTAACTTATAAAGAAAAAGAAAAGAAAAATAATTTGACTTAATTACTTTATATACAAAAAGTCTTAATTTTCAACCCTGGAATCATCCTTTTAAATTCTTGTTTTATGCTATACCAATCTATTTATTTTAAAAATATATAAAACATGTTAAATTTATAGAGGAAAGTAGCTTTGACCGGCTTAAAAAGAATGTAAAAATCCGTTTCCGAACCGGATAAAAAATACCCTGTATTTGGCGCTGGTAATGTAGCTTTTTATTGGTGAATTAATTTTCAAAATCGGTGTAGTAGTTTGGCAGTGAAAGCGTAGAAAACAAACAAACACACTTTTACATTTATAATATTAGTAAGGGTGAAAAAATTATTTTACTTTTTACTTTTATGTACCCAAAAAAATAAATTTTCCAGCCCTGGAATTGTTTTTTTATTTTTAATACCAATTTTCTTCTCTTTGAAATATAAAATAGGTTTACTTAACAAAAACAAAAATTGGATTTAGCTAGTTGCTTTTATATGACAAGAAAAAGTTTAAACTTTCCAGCTCTGAAACCGTCTTTCGATTTTCCTAATTTTCAATACCAGTCCAATTTTTTTTTTGTTGAAGATAGAGTTATTTTATGTTATTTTATTTATAAACATGTATGTGCGTCTATAGATTAGAAATTTTTACTAAATATGGCTACGTCTGGCATCTAATGCGTCTCTTAGAATGAACTGGGGTTTTGATGGTATTGGGAAGTATATTTTCTCATTTGCCCTGGAAAACACTTTTGAGTGCATTTTTTGCACCTAATCTACTGCTCGCGCAATTTTTTCCCCATATACGCCCTCAGATGGTCTACAACACTAAGGCCAAGGCTCTGGGTGTGTACTCTGTAATTCGAAACGAAAGCAAATGCTTTCGAAATGCAATGTTAATAACAGACAAATTCGAAAGTATTTTCTTTCGTTTTGAAAAAAAGAGTAGACCCCCTGAATAGGATGTGGCAGCAATTTTTTTTACTTTTTTATGGAAGCCAGTATTGATGATGAATTAGTTGAGAACGGCAATAGGGGCGTTAGTTTTTTGCACTAACTTAATCGGTGATGTCAACTATTTTATAGTAAAATAGTGCTGCTTGTTTATCAAAAATTTTCAAAAGTGTCAAATTGAAAATATATTCATTTATACTGTAGATACCTATGACGTTATACCCGCAATTTAAAATTCTGCATACGTTCTTGGACACACATACTTATGTTTTAGTTTTTTTTTAGCAAATCTTAACGTTATAATTAATAATGCAAAATTTTTTTATTATAAATATTATAAACTGTTAAATTCTAATCTAAAAGTTCGGCAATTTATTATCGTATTTACTTTGCCACAAAATGATCTTCATACCAAATGGTTATATTAATTGACAATAAATTTTGAGTGGCTCTTATACGAGTATATACTTATGTACATATAACTACCTATACATACATATATATATATATATATATATATATAAATACAATTTTGAAGTTAACACCGAACTTGGCAGCAGTTTACTCTTCACTTTCTTGGGACTTCTCATACATATTGTTATTACAAAATTATAAAACAAACAAAATATGATCGCGAATATAAGCAGTATGATCTCCACGAATAATTCTTAATGAAATTAATTTTTTTTTTCCAGCAAGAAACAAAATGCTTTAATACTTTTTTTTAAATTATTTTAAATATAGTTTCTCAAAATATATTTAATAATAATTTCTTTTATTTATGTTTATTTAATGGCTTCCGTATTTGTGTGCACACTAATTGGTTTGTATTATTGAAAAAAAATATATATAAAATTTTGCTAATTTAATTGCGTTAATGCAGTTTTGGTGATTTTTACTTTTTTTATTTTTGAATCTTGGCTTTTTCTATATATGTATATGTATAAGCTTTTTAATATTGTATTAAATGGTATGTTAATAAACCCATATTTGAAATAAATGAAATAAACTATCTTAGCGATAAAAAAAAGTATGATCTGTGGGAATTATAAAAAAAGAAATAAAAATTATACATTTTGATGTAATAAGGCATGTGCGCATAATTTTACTAATAATCAATTGCTATTGCGGTAAAAGAATTTATACTAAATTAATAATTGTATAGTATTAAAATAAAAACAATATATATGACATTCTTTGAATGAAAGCGAATAAAAAAATGAGTTTTTATCATTTGGCGTTTTTCTTGTTTTTTCCATTATCATCATAAATATTATTCTCGAACGTCTTATTAATAAAAATTATTATTGATTTATAAGAAGATTAATGGAAGTATAAATGGTTGGATGAATCAAAAACACTTTATGAATTATTCCATCATTTCATAAGAGCTCAAATTCATTTATAATAATTCTGATTAAATAATTTTAATAAAAACATAATGGTGGACGGTTACATATTTGATATTTTCCATTCCATTGCATGTTTCCCATATGTTTTTATATATGTATATGTAATTTTACTTTAAAAATTTAACTAATTTTTATGAAGATCATATGTAAATGAAATCATCAATATCATACTTTAATACTTCATGTTACTTCGTTTTATTTCAGAATTACAATCAATTATACATACGTATGGATGCAGGTGTGTGTTGAATTGATTTAAAATAAAAAAAAATTGATGTGCTCATTGTTTCCGTCTTGAATATACGACAGTGGATCAATAAGTCCGTGACTTTTTGAATGAAAAACAGTTTTTTTTTGCAAAACAAAAACTTATTTTTCAACATAATCTCCTTTTAACTCAATACACTAAGTCTAACGTTTATCCAGTTTTTGTATCCCTTCCAAAATAATAGGATTTTTCGAGGTCCTTAAAATAGGTAGTAATTTCATCGTTGAGGCTAAATCTCTTTCCACCGAGCCATTTCTTTAGGTTTAGAAATAGGAAGTAGTCACTAGGGGCTACGTCCGTAGAATATGGCGGATGGGGTACCAATTTGTAGCCCAATTCATAGAGTTTGGCCATTGATGCTACACACGTGTGCACTCGTGCATTCTTTTGATGAAAAAGAACTTTTTTTCTTGGACATATGTGGTTTTTTTCTTTATAAATTCTCATTAAATCAGTCTAGTAAGTTGGCATAATATGCGCCGTTTATTATTTTTCCCTTTTGAAGGTAATCGATGTGGATTATCCCGCGTGCATCCCAAAAAACTGTTTCCATCACCTTATTGGCCGACACACCCACCTTGGCCTTCTTCGGAGCAGGTTTAGACTGCTGCTTTGTCTCCGGAGTGTAGTAATGGATCCATGTTTCATCCACAGTTACAAAACGCCGCAAAAACTCATTCGGATTGCGGTCAAACAACTTCAAACAATCCTTTGAAGTTGTCACACATTTATGTTTATGGTCAATTGAGAGCAAGCGCGCCACGCATCTTGCAGACAACTTTCTTAAACCAAGCTGATCATTTAAAATCGAAACCACACTGCCACATGAAATGCCTATGGCATCAATAATCTCACGCGTTGCTTTTTTTACATTTTCGGGTATACTGACCTCAATTGGCCGTCCAGTGCCCCATTTCTGTAACTTGTGAGAACTTCTCGCATCGAGAAAAATTAAATAATTATAGTGGTTGTCCTATTTTACACAGGGTTACCCACATAAAAACTTATATAAACTTGCAAAAAATATCAACAAATACAGTTTTTTTCTTACTCACCCTGTGTTTCACAGGATGATAAAAATTTTTTCGACTCGAAAAGTTCTCACATTTCTTACAGAAACGAGGCACTGAACCACAATAAATGAATAGCTATACAAAACGAAGAGCTTCAGCTCTCCACAAGTTCGAAAAAGTTTTCTTTTTGTCTGAATGCTGTGTTTTTTCTTTTCTTTTGATTTTGCAGTTTCAATTGCGTATTTAATCGCTTGCTGGAATTGTTGTTGTTGTTGTTTGTGTTACTTATATATTTGTTCATACAGGAAAAAACACTCATACACACACACACACACACACACACACACACACACACACACACACACACACACACACACACACACATACACACATTCAAACACATGCACACAAACATTTCTGCTTCGTTAACTTCGTATTAGACTTGGGTCGAACTCGTACACTAGTTAATTTTTGCCACAAACCTATGATCAAACCAATGTAATTTAAATGGGATTGATAATCGGTTTGTGTCAAAAATGAACTAGGGAACGAGTTCGACCCAAGTCTACTTCGTATTTATGTATTTAAAGCAGCAGTCAGTCAAACCGAATACTTAACGACCATGACGACAGCTGGAGCTCTTCGTTTTGTATATCTATTCGTTTATTGTGTTAACAGAAGTATGAGCAACAGGTTGTTATTGGGCAGTCAATAAATAAAAAGGTCGAAGAAATAGCACAATTTTACGGCTTTTGCTATTTCGACTGCTGTTATTTAACACTGCCTCAAATATGTTCGTATTGTAGACTTGAGTCGAACTCGTTCACTAGTTCATTTTTTCCACAAACCAATGATCAAACCCATTTAAATTACATGAACGAGTTCGACCTAAGTCTACCCAAGTCTATCGTATTGAACTCAAGTACGTATGAGTTATATTAAGCAATGTATGAAAAATAATACATTGCTCATACGTACTAAATTAATTACCCTGCAGTCAGACTGGGGCCAAATGTGTTTATGTCAACACTAAAATTCCAGTAGTATGTAGTTAGTCCCTGTCCAGACTTGCAATTTTTGCAGCAATTCTTGAGTTTATTGGTGAGAGAGGTGAGAAGATTGGGAAGGGGTACAAAGTTTCATGTGCTCGGCAATTCTCTTTTTAATTGAAATTCGTAATTGATAATTTCAAGTTGTTAGTTGTATTTGACTTTTTTTATAATTTTATTTCTTCAGTTGTATGAAAAACAAAAAAATATAACAAAAGTAAATAGAATTGTTAATTCTTCAAAGAAATTTGTGGTGTAATGATTTCTTTTAATGCATAATTGCAATATTAGAATTTCATAATGTGGACACTTGTTCAATTTGAGAGCAGAATTTTAAGAAATTTCAGCAACAAAAATTGCAAGTCTGGACGAGGACTTACATTGTCCACAATTTCTTTTCTATTCGTCAATATAAAAGAAAGAGAGAAAACAGATGTGGTGTATTTCTGGTGGATTTTTCAACAACTTGTCAATATAAATAAAGTTGTATGTATGTACGTAAGGTATAGAAATGTACCAGTAAATACCTGGTTAGTATGTTTCCATGTTGCCATAGGAACTACGTAGTCAGAACCAAGTCAATTGTTTTAGTGTTACTAGCACATTTTCAATGACAAGCACATGCTAAATGTCTATAGCATAAAGTATTGTATGGGGAATAATTGTAGAGTAATACTGGTGACAAAGTCAAAAGCGACTCAGTACATTTTCACCATCGACATTTCCTTCAGGGTTATAAGCAGGGAAACCAGAAATATGCTCTAAAAAATTGTTTTATGCGCATTCAATATGCACTAAAAACTTAAAAATATGTGCTAAAAAGTCAAAATATATGCTCTTTAAAATAAAATAAATTGGTTTATTTGTAAATGAAAATATATTTTTAGTTCAAAACTTCAACATTTGCATATAAAATAAGACAACAAAAAAATATACACAAAAAAAGGATACAAAATTAACAAAGAATAAATGTGTTTGAAGTGCAGGTTAAAACAAAACTACCATACTACCATAGTTTTGACTAAAACAAATAATACAAATTAATTTTTATTAGATGCTCTAATAACAAATTAGCTTCAATTTCAAAAGATCACGATATCATAATTCAGGCTTTTTAACTGTATTTTGGATAAATAAGACAAGATTTTTATTTATAAAAAAAAATTTGTCCGGACAAAATTTTTTTATATGTAGTTTGGCGTCTCTCTTCTTGAGAGAGAGAAAATATTTTTTACGAACAACTCTCAGCTGGAATTGGTTTAATTTTATATTTTGTCCGGACAAAATTGAACTGAGCTGCCAAGTATTTTATTTTTTCAGCCAAAGTTGAACTGAGCTGCCACATCATGTTATATGAATAATAAAAACAGAGAGTATACATGTATTAATTACAATAGAAATAAAAGAGAATTGGAAAATAAAACGAAAATGAACGAAATAATTGCATTAAGCAATTAAAAATACACAGCGAATTGTAATCATTTGTCGCTGTGCTGCCACTTATAAAATTAATACCAGCGTTGTCCACTTTTAAATTTCAAAAAGCACTGAAACCAGGAAAAAAACGCGTAATTTAAGTAAAAAAGCACTAAAATTAAATTTTTTGTTTTATAAAAAAAAATTTTGTATATAAAAAATATAGAAATCGGTTGACCTTGCATTTTATCCCTAAAACTTCAAATTTGAAGCATTCGATACACATTTTGATTTATGAGAATCAGTGAATTCTAAAATCAATTTGACGAAACCTTTTTAAGTTATTATAAAAAATTTAATTTTTTTCGTCAACGGAGAAACAAATCACCTGAAATTAGTCAAATTAGCAGCATATGGCAAGTCTTTTTGACTTGCTGATTAGATTTTGAACTCGATGGGAGTAGTAGTTAATTTTTTTAAAATCAAGACTTTCAACATTTGATTTTTATTAAACAATGCTGTGGAAACATTCTTTCACAGCAAATGCAATATTAATAACAAAGTTACAAAATTAAAAAAAGTAATTTGCAAGTTTAACTTGGTTAACTTGCTTAACCAAGTTAAACTTAAACTTAAATTATATGTACCATTATTTTAGAAAAAAAGGAACGAAGCTCTATTAGCAACACAATTTTCTCGTTTCAGACCGCTTTTATTTTAGACTTAAATAAAGTAATAAGGGTAAAAACGTGATCAACTTCTGCGTTTAAACATTAAAGTTTGATGGGAATGCAATTTCGATAATGCCCCAAATAAGTTTATGTCAAATGAGTCGTTATAAGACTTTATTTCTTCCCAAAACTCGATAGCGAACTCAAAGTTTATCCATTGCATTAAGTGAATTATTCTCTATTTACTGTATATACTAGAAAATATTTCGCTATTAGACTATACTAGCATTATGTCTTCTTTGTCGTGTGGCAAAACTCTGTTTCCATTAATTGCACTATTTCTTCAACCAAGTTTTGTACAATCTTATTAAAATATTTTTAAATGTTCCATTAACTTCAGTTCTTATGTTTTTTAAACGTTAGACTTCTTCAAAAAAAATATATATTATATAAAGAAAATTCTTTTTAAATTTTGGGTTTAGTGCCACCGCCAAGAAATAAAAAGCACCAAATTATTAGTTTAAAAAAGCACCGAGCACTAACTTCAAAATTGTTCGCGTCGAAAATTTCAAAAAGCACTAAAAACGGTGCGGCAAGCACCGAGTTGACAACGCTGATTAATACACATCGTTTATACAAGTATTTCATATGGTAGCTTTGATTTTCCAGACAAAATGTTCGAAATGGATGAATCGTGCTGTAGAAAACTCTCAGTAAAAAAATTTTTGTCTGGACAAAAATTTTGTTCGGAAATAATGGGTGAATCCCGCTTAAGAAAAATTTATATTTTTTTCGGAATGGGGTGTAAAATAAAAAAAAAATCTATAAAGTGTCAAAATATGCCCGAAAAGCGTAAATTATGCTCTAAAAATTAGAAAATATGCTAAAAATATGCATGTATAAGACTGATATATGCAAAAACATGCTCTAAAGGGTAAGATATACAAAAATATGCACTAACAAATCGATGCAAAAATTCGTAAAAAGTTCTTAAACTGATAAATATATTGTCCCCACATTAATACGTCACACAAGAAAAAACATGCAATTGCATATTTGCGGTTTCCCTGGTTATAAGTAAACACTAGGGATGTAACGAATACCAGTTTAGCGAATGCGAAAGCGAATAATACATTTTAATTTAATACGTTAAAAAATCACATGAAAATAAATTTATATAAGAACATGAAGTTGCATTATATACATAGATGTACTACATATAGTATTTTATTTAAATTTAGTCTTTGATTGAGAAAATATTTGTTAATTTATTAAAAACATAAGTTCTTAAAACAGAAAGATATGTGAAATTATATTAAAATCACAAAAATTAAAAATTTTATAAACCCGCGAATATATCTAGAAAAGATGTGATATTTTCTAAACGGCTGCACCACTTTTCTTAAAGCATAGGCAAAAACCCTCTCGACTAAGTGAAGGTCACTTAGTCAAACAGAATAAACTAAATCAAAATCGGTCCAGCCGTTTGGTCTGTATGTGGACTCGTACAGACACACAGATACACAGACACACACTACAAACTTATAAAACCCCTTTTTTGGTCGGGGGTTAATAAGTATAGATAATAATTTAAAATGTCAGACAATCAACCCATTCGTACTTTGGCCCTAAAGCGTGGTACTCTGTTCAACATTTCATGTGAAATGCTGTCATATTAAAAAAAATTGGAATGAATTCATGAGTTCATGAAAAAATGTTGCAAAAGTAGTATTCTGTTCATCTTGGGAAAAACATATGAAATATGTGTGTCTTCAACATTTTAAGTTTCACAAGAAACAATATGAGTGACACTTATTTCGCGTGGAATTTACAACCAACAGGGACTAGTTAATATTGTTTGCATTTCAAATTTTTTTGTACGAAGTCATGAATGGTGTTCAACATTTTTCCAAAATTTGAGCAGAGTAGTCTTATACCATGTTCACACAGACAGCAATTATCGAGGTTCGCTCTCTCATTCACGGTTCACGGTCGAATCTTGATTGAATCAACATGGTTCGCCATACAAATTTTTGAGAGCGAACCATCTTGGTTAATTTTGAACCTTGCTGCGAACCACGAAGAAATTCCTATCATCGCTAGTTTTGATAACAAATTATCGCTAATATATCTGAACTAGCTATCAAAACAAAATGAGTGTATACACACACATACACATGAGTAAACAAAAAACAAACCAAAATAAATTCAGTAAAGTGCGACTATGACTCGCGCACATAGGGTTCCGTACGAACACTAGATATGTAATTTAATACAAACTTCATCCTATATAATATATAGTTTTGGCATTTTTTTCGTTTTTGGGGTCTTTTCGGTTTTTGTTTTCGATTTTTTTTAATTTTTGCGATTTTTTGTTTATTTAAATTTTTTTTTTAGTTTTGGACACATTTTCGCGTTTTGGCGATTTTTTTAAATTTTTTGCGTTTTTTTTTTAATTTTGGCGTTTTTTTTCATTTTGGCGATTTTTTCGAATTTGGCGATTTATTTTAGTGTTAAATTTTTTTTAATTTTGGCGATTTTTTTTAATTTTTGACGATTTTTTTTAATTTTTGGCGATTTTTTTTTTTGGTTTGGCGATTTTATAATTTTCGGTTTTTTTAGTTTTACCGTTTTTGAAAATTTCAAGTGTTTGCCTCGGTTTCCAAGATATAGCAAATTGTCAAAATTACATAGTCAAAATTGCATTAACTGATGGACCACCCTTTAATTTAAATTTTTTAAATTTTAGTGTTAATTGTTGTAGTCTGTATAAAAATACACTAATTTTACAAATTTCAAGTTTCAATATACATATGTTCATACAATTGTA
The DNA here is from genome assembly GCA_949987645.1 of Tachina grossa. Classification (NCBI taxonomy): domain Eukaryota; kingdom Metazoa; phylum Arthropoda; class Insecta; order Diptera; family Tachinidae; genus Tachina; species Tachina grossa. The sequence continues at coordinate 59,628,580 of OX465278.1, read as the reverse complement.
TGTATATTACATGGGATTTTAACATATATCATTGCTCGTTTTGTAACACCCTTTAATCTTTAATTCTCATGTATCTGTTGTTGTAGCGGCCAAGGTTCTACATACTGTGTCCAAATTTCAGGTCCGTAGCTCTTACGGTTCCTGAGAAAATACCGTGTGACGGACAGACGGACAGCGTAGCGAAAACAATAGGGTTCCTTTTCACCTTTGGTGTACGGAACCCTAAAAAGCAAATAACACAGAAAATAAAACTCCTGCCAACTATTCACGTATGTATGTATGTGTGCATCTATGTATATTTAAATAAAAACAGTGATGCCAACTTTAGATATTCAAGAAGCGTAGACATTTTTTGAAAAAGGGCTAAATTGAAAAATATACGTTTAGCGTCAAATAAAGTAACATTTTTCGAATAATCGCTAAAAGGGGCTAGTATTAAAATGTTTCTGTTGTAAATCAAAACATCGAAAACAATTTGTACAGTAATTTATTAGAAAATCATGAGATCAACACATAGATAGCTTGAGATATTAGATATCATATTACATTTTAATAAGGCACCTACAAACAGTGTACATACATATATAAGAGAAGTATATATACATATATATATACATAAAATAAAATTTCGATTTCTCGCTCTACCTAAAACATACATTATCTGTTTTTATCAAAGCACAAAAAATTTGGAAGAAATAATGGCCTATTTCCCACCTGCGAAAGAAAACGTTCGACTTACAATTCATATTGAAAACAAAAACAAATTTTCGTATTTTATTGTTGTTTTCAATATAAATTGTAAGTCGAACGTTTTCTTTCGCAGGTGGGAAATAGGCCATAAAAGATTATTCTATAGACTTCTTCTTTTTAAAATTAATAAAGCAAACTAACAAAATTAAATGAGTAAAAAGTCGATATTATTCGATTAAAGGAAGAAAATGTGCACAAAGATTATAACTTACCCCCTTTTTGTGTAAGACGTTTGAGTTAGAAATCTTGGCGTTTCTGTGATAGATTAAAGAAAAGTTGTACAAGTTTCCTTTAGTCTATTACAAAAACGCCAAGATTTTTAATTCAAACGTTTTACAGAAACAGGGGGTTATATACATATTGGACAAAAATTAAAAAAATTCTGAAAGATAATATTAAAAAGTGGAAATATGCGCGTTTTTGGGACCAAACATTTTTTTTTCGCGTTTTGAGTGTCTGAAATCGGGTTAAATCTAGCCCGAAAAGTGCTAATGCCCATATTTTGAGTTGGTAACCAAATTGTAATTACTTTTAAGTTATTTTTAAATACGAAATTGTGCTTTTAAGTGCATATTTAAATAATAATTAAATTACCAACCTTGTGTAATACTTAAGTTTTATGAGCGTGCCATTTGTTTTTATGTGTGTGTGTGTGTTTATTGAAAACATACACATTAACATTATGTGGTCGTGTTGAAAACAGCATGTGCTAGTATTAAAGAAAATTTCGTTCTAATTTCATAAATATATAGGACAATACATATGTAAGGCCAAGTCACAATCTTGTGCAAGTGGTCTTGCACATGCAACAATGCAAGACCATTTGCACAAGATTGTGAATTGGGCTATAGTTTCATATCATGGAATAAATAAATAGAAAAATGCATTTTGACGTTCGTTTGGTTTTATAAAATTTATTTTATGCAATTATAATTTTCTTCATGTTTTGTTTATGTTCTTTGGAAAGTCCTCGTCCAGACATGCAATTTTTGTTGCTGGAATTTCTTAAAATTTTGCTTTGAAATTGCATAAGTGTCCACATTATGAAATTCAAATTTTTTGCAATTATGCATTAAAAAATTCTATTACATAACAAATTTCCCTGAAAAATTAGCACTTATGTTTACTTTTTCTAATATTTTTGATTTTCATACAACTGAAGAAATAAAGTTGTAAAAAACGTCAAATACAACTAGCAACTTGAAATTAACAATTACGAGCACATGAAACTGTGTACCCCTGTGGACAGCGAAAAAGCGTTCAATAATATTTAGAAATTTTCTAGTGCTGTCGTACTTTCAACGTAATTTAATAAGAACTTTAATTAACCATTGAAAAAATGAAATCGTATCTAAAAAAATTTAATTTTAAGTAAAAATTAGCTAATTATGTACTTAAATATTAAGTTAGAAACTATGGGTAGGTTGGCATCACTGCATCAAAAAGATTTGTCAAAACGAACAACGAACGTGTCGTTTGAACGGTATGGTTCGCAATCGTGGTTCAGAGAGCGAACCAAGTGGTTCATGTTGCCGTCTGAACATAGCATTAAGTAGAAAATATTTTCGCGCAAATCAAATACTGCCTTTTCTTTTTCAAAAACTGAAAAATATTTCCAAACACCGCTGGATTTTGGCTTCATTTTTATACTTCTGAGAACTTATCGCACATTTACTTTAATAGTGGCATAACTCAAAAAAATTAGTTTTTTGAGTTAATAATGCAGAAAGATGCGACATTTCGTATTTTATCTTGTGTAAAAATTTCATATAAATAGCTTGTACCATCACCTCCTGAGAGAAGAATTTTTTTTCATTTCTCCATTGAGTTGTATGCAAATTGAAAACTTAAAACGTGTTTTCTGCAAAACTGGTTTTTTTGAGTTATGCCACTATTGAAGTAAATGTGCGTTATGTATTTAAAGCTTTAAAGCTTTGATTAGAATACTTTACTTGTAAGTATATGTATCTTTTTCATGCTGGCTTAAAAATTTTTTCGTGTTTTTGGCGTTTGTTAATCCCAAACTATTTTCGTAAAAGAAGTACAAAATTGTTTTTGTCTTCAGTATTCGCTTGAAATATTCGCATATTTTAGCTAATGCAAAAGCGAATGCAAATAGCAAAAGTAAGCGAATAATTTGCGAATGCGAAAGCGAATGCGAACATTCGTTACATCCCTAGTAAACACTTTAGACAAAAACTTAAGTTTGGTATACTGTTTGAGCAAACTCATATCAATATTCGAACATTTAAAAATTTTCGTTTGAATTTTGTACAGTAACTTCAAAATAAAATGATGTTTTCATGCTTTTTAAAAAATACTAATTCATTCTTAACATCATCATCAAGAAAATAAGCAGAAGATAGTTTACTGTGTAGAAAGCCTATCTTATGGCCATAATTTCTATAATTTACAGCCTGTTTATGTAAGACGTTGACATTAGAAATCTTGACGTTTTTGTTACAGGTTAAAGGATATTTGTACAAGTTTAATTTAATCTATTACAGAAACGGTAAGATTTCCATCGTCAACGTCTTACACAAAAAATTTATAAGTCAAACTCGTGGCAGGGAAAGCCAAAAAGTTACTTTTTCAATGCTCAATACATATCGATACTCTAACGACAATGAGTATGATAGCACATTCGCTTACATACAGGCATACATATGTATCTATAGCTATCAACACAAATAGGTGCGAATATCGATAGGTGCGGGTTCGATCAAACAAATGTGCTATAAATATTCGTATCAATACATGTGCGCACAAGCATGTAATGACAAGTATGACTATATGAACAATGTAACCAAATATGTAAGTAAATAAAAAAATCGTTGTATATGAATTTAACAAATGCCTAATTTATATTATGCTTTTTTTCATGAAATCTATTTCACGAAAGATTTTCTATTTGCTAATAGAGAAGACACGTAACATGAATTTCTGAAGCATTTTTGACAACTTTTTTGATCTAATTTGGTTCTCCAGGAGCCTGTTTACAAATGAAAAAATTTTCATACAACCAATTTTATGAAAAAATGCGTAAATACGAGGCGGGTTTCTTTAGCAAATTTCTATTAAAAAAGTTATATATTGGAAAAATTATGCAAACTCGCAACGGTTAAAACAAAAAAAAAATCACATAAAACTGATTATATAAACCTCAAAATAGCAATAAGTCGAAAATTTGTTCCGCACATTAATCACGAAAACTTGCAAAAATGCGAATATTATTAAAAAATGTCCAAAACCTAAAAAATGTGAACGAAAAAACTCAGTAGATTTTACAAATCAAAAACCATCTCACTTACAAAAAGTTGCAAAAATCTCCGAATAGTTTTTTAATTGAAAAAAGCCTTAAAATGTATTTAAAAAAACACCAAAATTGTAACGAATGTCAAAAACTTGGAAAAATTTGGTAACATAAAAAAGATATACTGGTTGAAAATCTTTAAAACTGCAAAAAATAAACAAGAACTTTAATTGCGATAAAAAACATTTGCGATAAATTTCCCTAAACTAACTTACAAATACTTAAAGATCTAAGGAATGCCGAAATGACGAAAATTCGCTAACATCAAATAGGATATGCAGATTGATTAAAAATCGGTAAATTGGTAAAAAGTCAAGATTTGGCTAAAAAGTCCGTTCCATTGCGAAAATCGGCGGCAAACAAGCGCTAAAATTACTAAAATGGTTCAACCTTTCTTCCACTAATTCGGCTCTTAGCTCAGATCTAAAATGGAGTGTGTTTCTATACCCGCGGTCAAATTACTCCCGTAAATATTTAATAGGGCTTTTACATCTAAGGACTGCGAAGAGTCTGTGTGTCGGTAAAACATTTTTATTAAATTTTATGTTAAAATATGTAGTTTGAAAAAATTTTATTACCTCAACAACTACAAACTAGTATATCTGGCAACACTTATCAAAAAATATTTAAAAAAACGAATGTGTTGCAAGTTATCGGTATGTCGATAGATATGCGGGATGTAACGAAGAATGCGCATCGATACATTCAAGTATGAAATAAAGTGCGCAGGGGTATACGCAAGTATGCGAATGAATAGATATCAACAGGCACTAGCATAAAAAATGTTCGATATGTGCGGGAGTATCCAAAATTTTTTGTATCGATTGGCATTCTCTGCTGTTCATGTCCCAACTGAGGAAAATGGTTCTTTCTTCAATATAAATTACAAATTCATGTAAAATCGTAATATAAAATCATGGTGGTGTTAAAATAGAGCGTTTTTATGCTAGGGCGAATCATGTGTAACTTTCGTCATGCTGCGAACTACTTAAGGTGGAAGTACATAACACGCGTTCAATGCGCTAATGCGATACACGCGTCTGTCAAAAAAATTGAAATAGTGTGTTTTCATAAGGCAAGTTACATAGAGAAGTTCGCGACGCGCGTACCTCGCAAAAAGTTGAACATTCTTCAACTTTCACGCGTTGTGTACAAAATGACAGCTAGTGTTGCCAGATTCATAAGCTAACATACACAAAAATATTAGAAATTAATTTTTTTTATTAAACAATAGATACAAAAATGCATTAAATGTTTAAAGAAAAATACAAAGTAAATTCAAGAGAAAAAAAATAACCGGCAAAGGCTTTAGAGTCTGAACACAATGTAACGATTATTTATTGCGATGCGTTTTTTCATACGATTTTGAAGTAAAAAACCGCAGTGCGGAACGGAATAAAATTAAAATATATTTTGTTTTCATTGCGGACTTTCTTATTCTCTCAAATGTTGACACTCTTTCTCTTTCTAATGTTGCCATAGTTTTTGAATAATTGGCGGTGTTCACAACATTATTGTAAACAAAAAACATGATTTTGAAGTTCAAAAATTTTTGTCATAAAATATAAAAGTTTAAAAATATATCAAACATATCTGTGAATGTATAAAATGTTAATTATTTTTTGTTTTTAGCTACTGCCATTACAAAATATTTAACACAAAGAATACATTTTTTATAAAAATTTACGAACAAAAAAATGAATAAAAATTTAAACAAACAATGACACGTATTGCCGTCGCCGTCGTCCGTTGTATTATGTTTATTTTTCTCTTCCGCAACTAGAAATCGCACCGCACCGCAAACATTGGCGCATAGTCATAGTCATAAACAAAGTACACTTTAAGAGTTTTAAACCAGTATTGCCATACAAAATACTGGTTTTAAATTCATAAAGTATACCTTGTTTTGACTATGACTATGCGCCATTGTGTTTAGACTCTTAAGTTTTACAGCTAAAATAGCTTCAAAAGCGTGGTGTGTAACTTTCCATTTGCTTAGCGTTGAACGTTTAACAAACCAGAAAAGCGTTGCCGCGCAACGCGTGGTATGTACCTCCACCTTTAGTACGCCCTTAACGCTGCTTTAGAGAAAAAAAAATTTTTACATTTATATTCTTACTTTTTTCGGATTTTTTTTTTGCATTCTAATTTTTTCCATATTTTACTCAAACCATATTATTAACTTATGTACACAGAAAAAAGTAATATCAAAAATTTTGTAATTTCAATTAAAAAGTTTCTTAAATTTTCACAAGTAAACAATTTAATAGTATCAATTAAGTTATTCCAATCGAATTAATTAAAGCAGTCAAAAAACTTAATTGAATCAATTAAATTTTTAAATGAAACTGTTAATGGGTTAAAATTTTTTTTCTGTTTTATTTTTCTAAAATTGCCAAATATAAAACTAGACAATGTAAAAGTTTTTAACTTTTTCTATACCTGTGTAAAACGAAACAGATTATTTTGTTTTCGGAATGAAATGTTGTCCAAAGGTTTCTCTCATCTCAATTCGCTTTAAAAATTTCTTATTTAAGATGTCAAAAAAATTTACCGAAAAATGTTTGTAGACATCTGAGGGATATGCAATAAATCGTCAGTCACCTGGGCAGTTGAGACCACCTGATATGGATTAGTTTTGCCTTATATGAACATTCATGGCAGATTATTCTGTTCTGATATTTTGAATAATAGAGAAACCTTTGAACAACATTTAATTCCGAACACAAAATAAAACTGCAACCGATGCACACGTCGCTAAAGCTCACTTACAATGTATAAATTGTTAAAAAAAGGAATGTTAAACCAATATTAACTTTAACAATCGTTTATTAGTACAGGCCCTGTTATCGAGGCTAAAAGGTTTTTTAACGATTTCGTTGCTTTAAGTATACAAAGAAAAGAAATTGGTGTAAATCAATTTTCTGATTGATTTAAACTATAGAAAAGAGGTAAGATTAACTAAGAAAAATCATTAAATATCTGGAATTTCACTTAATATTATTGTAATTATAACGCTGTATTTTTCTGTGTTTGAACTGTTACAAATGCTTTCATTTCTGTATTAACGTATCGTTTTTTTAATTTTCTTCTACAAAGTTTTCTATTTTCTTAATTTTTTTTTTTTTTTTTTATTAACTTTAAAACTATCCACTTTTTTCCTATATGCGGGCAATTTAATTACAGATCTTGAATTACAAGGAGCACCTACGATACATTCTTCTAATCTAATAAATACTAATCTTACGTTACCACCATCTCCCGTACAAACACGAAGAGATTCAATACTTAAACATCAGGGTAGTGTAAAAACTGAAAAACGAGTATCGATCAAACCGGCACCAAATCTGGAATTCGTATCGGAAAAATTAAATGACGCTTCTATGGGCAAAAAAAGACAAGGAAAACCCCCATCTGGTAAAAAAAAAACAAAAAGATTTAAGAAGTGAAAATTTAAATTTTATTAAAATTTTCTTATTACAGGTCCCCGCCCTGCTTCTTTAGTTATAACCAAAAATGAGGGAAGTTCACAATTCAAATTGGTACGATCTTCTTCAATAGATTATGATGATATTGAATCCCAGCAGCATAGTGCTACCATACAAAGGCCGATAAATCGTACAACACTTTTGGAACAATTACAAGAAGATGAATCGGCGCCCTTAGTATTTACAGTACACAAGTGATGTTTCATATATTTATGATTTCTTTCCTATTTGAACATATTTATTTCCAGGTTTTATTTAAGAGTTAAAAATTAGTTTATTTATGAATTCATATTTCGAAATACAAGTACATACTATGATTGACAAAGGCAACCGAAAACTTGCATAGATATATACATATCGTCACCTTAATATAGAAAGGCCCTCATTATTTTTTTTTTTTTTTTTGAAATGGAGATTTTTGCATTTTATACAAAAAACTCGATTTCAAAAAAATAATGAGTTGGGGCCTTTCTATATTAAGGTAACGAAAGTTTAAAAGTTTTTACAAAATGCCTTAGTTTTCAAACGTATTTTTTCTGCAATGATTTTTCATTCAACATGTCTATAAAAATTCCATAGAAATCATTCAAAAGATTGGCTTTCTATGTGTTAGAGGACTAAAGTACGGATTGTGGGATCACAACAATATTGGATGATAAAAAAAAGTCACCTGTTGTATATATGTACATATATATATTTTTAAATATATTATACACGGTTAACTTCGGTGAACCGTGATTTTTTTAATTTTTCTGAACCTATAAAAATAATTAGCAACTTTTAACATGCATTTGCATTGATAATATATTAAAATATATTTTCTAATCTTTTTTCTTTGACATAGTACAATAAACTTATCACTTACTGAATCGAAAAATATTTTAAATATTTCCGATAAATATTTTGGGAAATGTGATTCGTTTACAGTATAATTTTCTATTTCTTTTTACGTACATATATTTGAAACCTAGTATGTACACAATTTTAATTGAAATATGAGTCCAATTGACCAGTAGTGTAAATGTAGTAAGTAATAAATGTAATTATGAAAGACTTAATTTAAATAAATTGAAATGTGTATAAAAACTCCTTCAAGTAAATTTTTATATGTAAAAGACTTTGGGCCTCATAACGAGTATCGTATTACGACTTTGACTACGACCATTTTGTACTAGACTAAAGAACATTGCAAAATTTTTTCTTTAATCTGGTACAAAATCGTATTTGAGAATTATCAAAATGCCAAAACTGTTGATAATGTTTAAGATACGGGCTGTAAGCGATAATTTACGTACAAAAACATATCGAGCTTTATTTTCGATTTTATCGTAAGCGACATGTTATCGAAAATGTGCTTTTTTATTGAAATTAAAATTTTATGGCCCTACTCATAGTTAAGAACTATCAAAATGCCAAAATTGCTGATAACTTTTAAGATACGGGCTGTAAAATTTTATCGTAAGCGACAATTTACATACAAAAACATATTTGAAAAAGGCTTCTCCTGAAAAATTTAATTTTTGTGACATTTTTAGATTTTAATTGAACTATAGTGAATTTTTAATCAGAAATAATTTTTAGTCAGGCTTAAGTTCAGTGATTTCAATTCTTTTTTTTTTATTGAATGAAATATTTTTATTAATTAATGTGAGTTTCTAAAGAAGAGAAGAAAAATTAAATTAGACTTTTAAGCAGCAACGCACTTCATCAGCACCCTAGTCTATCTACTTGGGTAGAGATTGTTATTAACATCAGCTATTTAACGTAAATTCGAATGAAACGGAATGTGAGAAATGATTGTTGAGTACAATTATTGATTTACCTTTGGTAAATACATATGTAAGTATCACTATTTATTTCCCCTGTAGAGTATCACTATTTATTTCCCCTGTAGAGTAATATAACTTCGTGCTAACCTAAATAGAAAAATGAAAAAAAAATGGAAAAACAGGGGAAATAAATAGTGATACTTAAAGTATAAAGTAAAAGTATAATTTAATTTTTCTTCTCTTCTTTAGAAACTCACATTAATTAATAAAAATATTTCATTCAATAAAAAAAAAGAATTGAAATCACTGAACTTAAGCCTGACTAAAAATTATTTCTGATTTAATTTTTGTCGCTTACGATTAAATCGAAAACAAGGCTCGATATGCATGCATATATTCATCCATATATTTTGGAAATCTTTTTAAATTTATATATGCACGAGTACTAATACCGGTATATGCATAAACGATTGTTATACATAGTTAAATCATTCTTTAAATCGGTTTTTTATACAAAATTCGTATGTTAAGCCAGCATTAACTATAGCAATCATTTGTGAATACGGGTGTAAAAGCGCAGTAAAGTTGTTAACTTTAATAAATAAGACGTTAAATTAACATAGTCGTTTTAAGAAGATAATCGGCCTCATACCCATTGTCAACATAGACGTCACTTTAATACAATACCAAAACATTTGGGGCTTGTGTACCGGTTGTCGAAAAAAACTGACCGCTATTGACAGGCTAATGCTATATTTTAGACCAATTTTTTTGGCATTGTATTGACGTGACGTCGATGTTGACAAGTAAAATATGGGTGATTGTTTTAATTGCTTTGTAAGATACCTAAATGTTTTGTATATACACATACATAACACATACATACAAAACATACATATTTATTTTAATTTTCTTGAAATTAGCTCGTATATTGAAAATATGTATAATATTGAAATATAGTAAATAAAACTAAAAAATCTTTATTTTGTTTACTTCAACTTGTAAATTAATTTTTTTTAAAGAACGTAAAATGCTGCCGTTAATTCTGGCAATAAGGAAAAAGTGCTTAAGTCATATTTTACTGTTTTGCAGGAGAGCACTTTTAAGCGTTTAAATAAATTTTTGGAAATTTATCTCTTTTACAGTTAAATTGGGAAATTCTCTGTTAGCCTTTAATTTTTTAAGCAAACATCGTTCTTCACTCTATTAGTAATACATTTAAGTTGAAATAAACCAAAGTATAACTTAAGTTAAGCTGTTATTCCAAATGATATTAGAAGTCTAAAAAAGATAAGTCGCAAGTCATAGTGCTGTAACTTCTTCACACACATTAATTGAGATTTTGACCAAGGGTAGTTTCAAAAATGCAGATGGCGAAGGTACCATTAACTCAAAATCAGCTTATCTCGACTTTATTTTTTTTATTTTTTTTATATATAAATCTAAATATAATAATGAGACCCGACCAGTATCGGACATAAACTTAGTGACAGTAATTAAAAATACATACATAAATGTCGTATTAATCACAAAAATTATTAGAGCCCTTGTTTCCCTCTTTTTTAAGCGGATGTGTCCAGTAATGTTCAGGATATTACGAGCAAGCGGATTAGGATCTGACTCTAGTTTTGTTAAATATTTGCCTGCGTATTTTGCAATTTCTTCTATCACTAGTGGTATATTTAAATCACGCTGTATATTTGAATTTTTGATGTACCATAGAGCCGATGTTATCAAACATAAAATTTTGTTTTGTCTTCGCTAGATTTACTCAACATTTGAAGCTGAAGCAGTGTCCCATAGCTGAATTCCGTAGCACCATATTGGCTTCAAAAGCGACTTGTATACAGAGATACAAGCCGTCTTAAAAAGTTGGCGGCGGCGGCTTTGGAAAAAATAGTCGGCAGTGTCTCATAAGCCGGCTGACATTGACAACAGCTTTTTATAATTTTTTCAAATACATTTCTATAAAAAAAAATTAAAACACCTGTGCCTGGATTCTGTAACTTTTATTACGATAATCGTATCGTTATAATAAATTTAACGAAATTTTATCGACTTTGCTATTCAGTAACATATTTTAACGATATTCGCTGTCGGTTGGAGGAAAATAAAATAAAGTCACAAGCTCAAATTTATTGAGTTTTTCTTTATCATTCTTTATGTTTTTCGCTTATTTTTACATTTTCTATACAGAGATACCATATAATATTCAATTAAATGGCGATTAAGATAATGTTGGAGACTATCGTAAAAAATAAATTACGGAATCAGATTATCGTTACCACAAGCGAATAAATATGTCGATAAATATTACGATTTTAGGTTCGCAAAAAGTTACAGAATCCAGGTACTGATGTCTTCCATATAATTAGTAAGATGTAGTACAACTTTGCAAACACAAAAAGCAATTAGCCGGCTGCAATTTTGAGCCGAGACTAGCCGCGTGCATCGGCGGTGGCTGGAAGTTACATTGAAAGTCGGCGGCGGTTCTTGAGACGGCTGTGAGCCGATCGGCTTTTTTCTCTGCTTGTATATCAAGTCTGCAGTCTAGGCTGAGTGTTGAATTTCTGCCAATTAACCAATATATTTGAGTTAATCAGTCGTAAAGCAGCTCTGGGTTGAGGAACATCTCTCGCGTCATCGTAATTATTTCTTAAGTGCGGTCAGGCTTGTGCGTGTTGTTTGGCCTTCGAGAGTTTTTCGTCTCGCTCGCACTGGTTGACTGATCTGCCACGGATAACCGTATAATCTTGCGGTTTTTTGTGGAATTTCTTTAACAACCACGTTGCTACTTCCTATGTGAAGGCATAGGTCGTGTCAGTCACAAAAACTTTTAAAATACTGTTAATACCATCTTGGGCATATGGTCTAGTTACTCCGCCCATACTTGTGCAACACCATATTATACAAATTTACTTTGTATAATATGTACTAAATAAATAAATAAATAAATATTTGAGTTAATTTCAGTTTCATTGGAGTTAGCATAGAGTCAATATGATGTTTCCATGTAAGCCTTCGATCAAAGTGTATACCAAGGTATTTCACTTGGGAATGTTGAATATTTTGATTGTTGATTCGAATGGGGGAGCAATAATCTCTTCTTAGGGTAAACGATATATGGACACACTTTTGTTCATTGACTTTAATTCTCCATAAGTTCAACCATATTTCCAGCTGGGAAATATGTTCCTGGAGATTGCGGGATGCCTCATAAGGATTTTCGTGCACACTCATACAGGCTGTATCATCGGCAAATGTAGAGGTGAGGATATTATTGCTCACAGGCATATCACAAGTATATATTGAATACAAGACAGGACCCAGAATACTACATTGTGGCACACCAGAAGATATAGATTCGGTCACAGTAGTGAACTCTCCTTTATTTCTTTCTTTACTTTACGATACATCTTTTCGATACATTAGATGTTATTCTATCGAAATATACCAAAAACTCGATTTCAAAAAAAAATGAGTTAGGGCCTTTCTATATTAAGGTAACGATATGTAGGTATGTATGTGTGTTACTTTGCGGCACTATATAAACCGAACGCGTAGACTAATTTTAATGTAAGATTAATGATTAGTAAGATAAAAGAACAACACAAACACAATTCGCAAAGCGATTAGCTTGTCTGCGAAAAACACCCAGAGTCTATGGTGGTAATCGAGCCCACGACCTCTGGACTGAGAGGCTAGCATCGCTACCACTCAGCCACAGGGGCACCCTGTGATTCTTACATCAATCGATTTTTCTTAATTGGAGTATCACTAAAGACATGACAGCAGTCAATATTTAATATGGAGGCCACCGGCGCTATTTTGTATATACAAAAAAAATTGTGAACTAAAATCATTTTTAGGTTTCTCTTATGATTTTTCATTTCGAATAACCATTTAGGATATTTAACGGTTCAAAGTTGGTCGCGGTCGGGGTTTTGAATTTTTTAATTACTACTTGTTCAAATTTTTTTTATCATGAAATATGTAGTGCTACATTTTAATGAACTTGCTCGCTTCCACTTAAAAAAAGAATCAATTTCGTAAAAGTATTCGAAATGTTTTATAAAATTTTTATGGACGTGGCACCTGAAACTTTTAAAAATACAATTTTGTATCGTTGCTAGAGTCGCAAGTATGTGAAAAGTTTCCTAATAATCGGTAAAGTATATTCCTATGTTACATTAAATATGTTAATGGTACTGCAATATTGTGCCATCGCAAGAGCTCAAAAAGTATGCACAAAGTTTCGCAAAAATCGATTGGGTGGAAATACCTACAAAAATTTAAATTTTTCAAATGAAAGAGCTTGTCATTAAAAGATCTTAGTGTATGCACATATGTGCAAAGTTGCATAGGAATCGGTTGAGGAGAGTATATATATATATATATATATATATATATATATATATAAATTAAGAGCTTAAAATATGACGCCTGTGATGCCTCTCGATTTAAAATATACAAGATTGGTATCACTAAAAGAGGCCAATATGTATGAGCGCAAAATTTCGTAAAAATCTGTTGATTTTAATAGTACTGACGTGGTTTTGCCCACTTTTTAAAACGCAAAATTAGAGGATTGCATAAGTGCAATATATGTATGTACGTATGTATGTATGTATATAAAGTGTAAATAGAATCACACGTCATAATAGACCCATAAAGATCTCTGAAAAAACCTGAAAACCATGTTCTTAAATGTACAGTAACACTTGGCAAACATTTGCTCAAAAAAAGCGTAGCTACTAAATAGAATTTTTATAGAATTCAATATTACTGGAAACTAGGGTTGCCAGTCGTACTGATTTTGCCATTACATGTACTGATTTTTGTTTAAAGTACTGATTTATGCATAACTAGCAAATCAGTACGCAAATGTACTGATTTTTTCATGCATGTACTGTTTTTGTACTGTTTTTATGTATTAATTATGATCAATGTATAAGAAAGCCTGTCATAGTGTTTATTTATTTTCTTTGAATCACCAGTGATCTTTTCTTTACGTTCGCTTTAAGGCGAATTTATTTTCAAAGTGGTATCCATGCTCAAGCAAATTCTGCCAAAACTGTCAGAGATCATATAAATTTTAGTTTAAGTTAATGTTAATTTTATTGAGATTTTTTAATTTAAATTTGCAAGAAAGATTTGCTATAAAAGATTTCTGATACATGCAAATAATGAATTTAAAGTTTCTTTTTCGAAAAATTTTTTCATAATATTATTTTTATTAATTACATATTCCTTGGTACAAAATATACATTGAATTCATGTTTTGTTTTAAGCTAGGAATGTAACGAATGTTCGCATTTGAAAATTTTTCGCTTATTTTTGCTATTTGCATTTGCTAATATGTATGCGAATATTTAAGACAAAACAATTTTGTACTTCTTTTACGAAAAAAGTTTGCCATTAACAAACGTCAAAAACACGAAAATTATTTTAAGCCAGCATGAAAAAGATAATTATAGGGTACGTTCGTGATCAACTGTTGCACATGCTTTGCAACTGCTCAATATCTGTGCATAGTTGGTATTTTTGAACGAACTGCAAACAATTTTTAAGCCGGCAAGTAATTTTATTTAAGAAAGTTGTCATCTCGTCGATGTGGAAGCACAAAAAACTCTTTATAAAAGTTTGCACATTGTGCATTCTTCAAAGCTTTATCAGAAAGCTTTTCTATAAAAAAGTTCTCATAAGCGTCAAAATTAAACTAAAGTCCAGCGGTGTTTGGAAATATACCTATTTCATTTTTTGAAAAAGAAAAGGCATTGTATTTTCGGCAGCAGTATTTTCTACTTAAGACTAGTCTGTTAAAACTTTTAAAAAATGTTTTGAGCACCATTCATTACTTCGTACAAACAAATTTGAATCGCTAACAATATTAACTAGTCATTGTTGTAGTAAATTCCACGCGAAACAAGTGTCACTCATTAATTTTATATACAAACATATGTATGTATGTATCTTTCTGTTATATGAATTCATGTTTTTAATAAATTAATACATATTTGCTCAATGCAAGGCTCAGTTTAAATAAAATGCTATATGTAGTACATCCATGTATGTAATACAACTTCATGTTCTTATATAAATATATATATTTTCATGTGATTTTTTAACGTATTGTAATATTTGCATTCGCTTTCGCAAAAATTAAAATGTAGTATTCGCATTCGCATGCGCTAAACTGGTATTAGTTACATTCCTAGTCCAAAACTGGCAACCCTACTGGAAACTATTGTTTAACTTAATAAGCAACTGAATCGAAAGAGTTTTCATTAGTATTTAGTGGTTGCGCTTTTTTGCGTAAATGTTCGCCAAGTGTGACCGTACCTAAACAGACAGGATCGCCGATGCATAAAAAATTCCTTCTTATATCTGTGGTGATAAGGAAAAGTGCTTAATTAAGTCTAATTTAGCAGTTCTTCAAGAGAGTACCTACTCTAAGAGGCATTTTTGAATATCAAATTAACTATAATCTTTGTTTGTATTTTTTTATTTCCAATACATACAACATCGTCATAACTCGTTACTCTTATTGTGTAAAAATTTCCTACAAACAAATATCTTGTTTACCTTGGTAGTAAAATACATATTTTTTTTTCCATTAAGTTGTGTGTAAATTGAGAACTTCAAACTCGTGACCTATCAAACTAGTTTTTTTGAGTTATGATGTTGTTGTAGTAAATGGGTGATATGTATTTATTAATTTTTGATGTGTAAACATCTATACGCTAGGGGGTAAAAATCTTTTTCACTGAGATTTCTTTGCTGAGATGCACACAGCGTTGTCAAATCGGTCTGAGCTATGTATGAATGTATTAGTGTTTGAAAGAAGCAATACAAACTTATTTAAAATATTGTAAATACATAGGAATTTGCTGGTTTTTGTTTGTTAGGGTCGTTAGGTTTTTGATTTATTAGGGTTCCGTACACCAAAGGTGAAAATAATAATTGCTTTATTAGGGTTCCGTACACCAAAGGTGAAAATGAACCCTATTGTTAACAGTAAATTTAAAAAATTTAAATTAAAGGGTGTTCCATGAGTTAATGCAATTTTGACTTTGTAACTTTGACAACTTGCTGTATCTTGGAAACCGTAAGAGCAAAACTCTTAAAATTTTCAAAAACGGTAAAACTAAAAAATCAAAAAATTATAAAATCGCCAAATCTAAAAAAATCGCCAAAACCGAAAAAAGCACCAAATTAAAAAAAAATTCTAGGACTAAAACAAATCGCGAAAACCCGGAAAAATCGTCAAAATGAAAAAAATCGCCAAAGTGAAAAAAAAAATCCAAAAACAGAAAAATAATCGCCAAAATAAAAAAAATCGTAAAAATTAAAAAAAACCCTTGAACAAAAAAATCGTCAAAATGAAAAAATCGCCTAAAAAAAACCACAAAAACAAAAAAAAAGCGCTAAAATGAAAAAACCCCCAAAAACGGAAAAAAGTCGCCAAAATGGAAAAAATCGCCAAAATGAAAAAAATTTCGAAAATTAAGAGCCCAAAAAGCCCAAGTCTTTGAGATTGTCATTCATACGGACAACAAAAAGTACAGAGAAACTTAACAGCTTCATATAAACACCATCTTGTGTGCAATAGTAGCTACTAATTTTCACTAACATATAATTGTGCTGGCGCTGTATAGTTCGAAAGCCATTGCTCTAAAATAACTACATGCATTACATTTCATTAAACAGCAGTGTGCCCCAACTAACCAAATAAGTTAAATAAAATAAACAAAAACCAGCAAATTCCTATGTATTTACAATATTGAAAGTTTTGATACTTTTAATTGATTAATTAAAAATTATTACTAAAAGCATAGTACTTCCAACTTAAGAACATTTTTCATTACTAGATGCTTACACATCTCCCCTGTGATCGGACTCACATTGCTTTTTTTTTTTTGCAAAATAACTTGTTATCCAAGAGTCTGGCAACGCTGACGTCACATAACATTGAGCTGGCAATGCTTTAAAAGCTTTAGGCTGTTTACTATTTCAAGTTTTTGTATCTTTAAGATTTTATCGGTATCTTTTTTCAACGCACAAGTTTTCACTGGTTTGTTTACTTCTCTGTCCATTGCCGGTAATTTAATTTTTATTGATAAACAAACAAGGGAACCATGCTACGATGTAACAAAATTTAACGTAAAGAAGCGTGGAGCAAAATGGAATAAAATTAAACAAACGTGGAGTGTGTGAAGAAAGAAATATATGTATGTATGCATATGTTTAATTTGCCAGATATGCATACATATTTATGTATGCATGTATGTGTGTATGTACATATACATAAATAAGTTATTAGAAAACAGCATATTAAAAAAATCAAACAAAACAGCTGTTTAGTTAGTGTTGTGTATTGCAAGTAGGCGAGTGGTGGTTGGTTAAAATAAAAGAGGAATAAAATGTCAGAGATTTTGCTTTAAGTGTAAAACAGAGGGAATGAATACAAAATTTTCAATTGAAAGGTCACCTTGAAACATCTAAAAATTATTGTTTCATTTAAAACGATTTCTGCGTGCATCTTAAACACATCGTAATCTAAAGAATATTTAGGTAATCAAACAAGATTAGTTTAGTTATTCTCATAAGTATTTTAAATAAATAAAAAAAAATTCCTTTCGTCGTATATCATCTACTCAAGCCGTGTTATAGAAAAAATTTAAGTGTTTATTAAACAAAAGTTGTAAATATTTGTGTTGCTAATATAACAAAAGGAAATTATTGTGTATCTGCATACTTGTTTGTGTGTCACGACAGGTCTCTACGTCTTCAAAATGCTTTAATGGTGACAAGAAAAGTTTATTGGAATAAAAAAGTCGAAGCTGAAATACCTATCCATAAAGAGAAATTTTAAAAATCGTATGAAAACATAACGGGTTTGTGCAATAACAAACTGCATAACCTCATTTTCAACAAGTGCACTTTAAAGTGATTCTGATTCAATGTTAACTACAGATGTAAAAACGAATTAATTCATTTTACATTTTAAAAATTTCAAAAACTAAATAATTTACTAAAAAAAAACACGTGCGTATAAATAATATACCTATGTCATCGCATTTTGTTTAAAATTTTTCGAGTTACGAACCTTATTTTTGCAAAGTGTTTTCCCTTACTGAAGATATTAAAAAAATTGGCAAAATACCTATTTTATTATTATGTACCTATTTATTTATTTGATAATAAATTATGTACGTATCAATTATAAATTCTACTAAAAATAATAATTTTTCAATAAAAAATATTCGGATCTAACTAAAAAAATGGCAAAATTTAACATTAAAATTCAAGCTAGGATTTAATTTTTTTTTAGTTAGCGGGTATGAAGTACAGTAGTTTTCCGATTTAACGAACATTCGATTTAGTGAACATCGCATTTAACGGATATCCAATTTTTTTCTACTGAGTACCTTATATAAGGAACAAAAATTCTGTTTTGTGCTCGGTATAACGAACAAGTCTAAAATTAAATAAGAAACATAATTGCTACCAGAAAGTTACTAAAAAAGAAAATAAATAAAAATGTACTGTTAGTTTTCTTCATTCGATGGTTTTGTTTGATATCATTCGAGAGTAAGTTGTGTGAAGTAATTTTTGCTACGAATATCAAAATGGGTAAAAGAAGTATGTAGATTGTTTTTAAAGGATAAAGTTAAAATTATCGATGATCATCGAAATGGTCTGCGGGTTAAAGATTTATGTAAAAAATATGGGCTGCATAAATCCACTAATAGTACAATCCTAAAATCAAAGGAAAATTTTTTAAGGAATGTTGAAAACAGTCATTTTGAGTATCGCAATAGAAGTGCTGTAAAGCAAGGTGGGTTGCCGAGAATCTGAAACAAACTTTTTCAATGGTTCCTCGTGCAACGCAATTGCCATTTTGTAATACAAAGCCAAAAAAAAAAAAAAAATCACACAACAAAATTTATGGGGAATAGTTTAATCATTAAACTTTAATGCAAGCCATGGTTGGCTGATCAGATTAAAAAAAAATTAATTTAAATTTGAATCGATGGATAGATAATAGCCTTTTACCCGATGAACAAAACGAAACTGAAGAAGGGCTGGATGGAACTGAAGATGTCATTAAACATTTCGAAATTTGTATTCAATGGGCTCTACAAAACAAAATTAGTATGTCAAATTTAATGCTTTAGAGAGAGCTTTAAGAAGATGTAATTAAGAGAAAGATACGAATTCCAAAAAAACAGATTGTACTTAACCAGTTTTTTAAATAAATTATTTTTGTATTATACTTAGTGCTTTATGAAATTTTCTTTTACTGATATTTTAACTAAATATATACATATTTAAATATTTTCTTTTAATAAAATATTAAAAATACTACGAGCACATACATATGTATGCCTTGAGTTTTTAATAAAATAGAGAACACTTTTCCTTTTAAACTTAGTACTGGATATAACGAACAATTCACTTTAACGAACAGGCCTGACAACAATTAGGTTCGTTAAATCGGAAAACTACTGCATCATTCAAGATTCGTTACTCCGTTTGGAGCTTCTAGCAAAACAAAATAAGAAAAAAACAACAACAATGCATTTAAACTAGGGATGTAACGATACGCCGTTTTGCTGATCCGATACCAATACTCAAAAAGAAATATCACCGATACCGATTGCACTCAAGTTAAAATTAACAAAATTCATGTTGAGTAATTCTTTTATTATACAAAATTACAGTGTAAGAGATTATTAATATTTAAAATTGATACTTGAATTCATTCTGAAATTTGCAAAAACAAATTATATTTTTAACAAAATATATATGTACATGATTTAGCATTGATAGAACATTTCACTAATAGGGTGCAAAGCTTTTAATATGTTATTTTTCTTAGTTGTTATGTTGAAAATTGAATTGTTTGTTCAAAACAGCTCTAAAAAAATGTAAGAAGTATCGTCGTATCAACAGTAAAATATCGCCGATATCGATATATTGGCAAATCAGAAGTATCGCCGATATATCGGAATCGGTATCGGTTACATCCCTAATTTAAACTACATTTAAATTAAATTTACAAAATTTCTCCATACCTCTACTAGACATTTCAATTTCAGATTTAAAAGTGAGCTAAAACTAGATTTTGCGCCGATTTATAATTTCAAATTGAATGGTGGAACTCGTTAACATCTAGTTCAATTTCGTCACTTATGCTAACTTCACGATCAATCAAGTTTGTTCAACTCATTTTATCAAATTATAAGCAACTGCGTATTTTTGAATAATGTTGGACAGACGACGTAAATAAAAATAGTTTTTTTTTTGTCTAAGCTTTTCGCGACTTCTGCCTGGGAATTTATTGTCAAAATTGTGTAATAAACTCAATGAATTAATTCTCTTTAATGTTTGCTTCCAACATTGAATAAATTAACAACATCACAATCACTTGATTTTCTCTATTCAGTGATAAAATTGAACTTGAAACAATTTTGCTGCTAAAAGTGCATAATATAAATAAATAATAATTAGCTATAACATATACACATACATTTATAAAATTAAAGCTTGAAATTGCAGGTAAATGATTTGATGATAAGAAATTTATAAATTTAACAAATTTACTCTAGTTAAATTTTTTTAAATAAAAATATTTAGTAAGAAACCACTTGGACTTGGATGAATTCGGAATTACATATACCTACTGTTAAATTAAAATATATATTTATATGCACATACATAGGTACAGGTGTATGTATTGAAAAAAATCAAAGCGGAAAACAACAATGGGTGCATTCGTTGAATTTCAAGTCAATTTGAAAAATTACGGCCTGGCCCGCGATGTCGTCAGAAAACGTTGGATCGACAACTTGTATTGAAAACAACAGTAAAATAAGAAAACTTGCTTTTGTATTCAACATACATACATACATACATATGTATATGTATAAGTAATCGATTGAAAGTTTTCTGTCGACATCGTAGGACAGGTTCTTAAAAAATTATCAGCTCTTTACAAAAGTGTACATATGTATGTACTTTTGCGCAAAAAATTCTTTTAATTTCTTAAAGTGAACTTGTCTCTGAGTAATTTCATACTTCTGACATTTTCAAAAATCTGTTTTGTTTTTCCCAAAGTTAATTTAAGAAATTCACGTTTATAGTCTTGGCATGCGGTAGTCAAATTTACAAGCAGTAAAAGGTTGAGAAATAAAATGAAAACTAAAAAAACAACACCTAACGAATCACCTGATGAAAGGTAAACCGAAAAACATGTAAAATTAATTTTATTTCTTA
Source organism: Tachina grossa (assembly GCA_949987645.1). Taxonomy (NCBI): domain Eukaryota; kingdom Metazoa; phylum Arthropoda; class Insecta; order Diptera; family Tachinidae; genus Tachina; species Tachina grossa. Next base: position 59,606,978 of record OX465278.1, on the reverse strand, counting down.
TTCGTCTAAGCAAAACATTTGTTTACCAACAAATGGACAATGCCTTGCCGCTTCAAAAGAAAAAAAAACAATAAAAAATAGGGCGCGCATACTTACAAAAACAAGCTGAGGAATTTATTGTTAAAGAAACAAATGTTTGACAAAGTAATGAATACAAATACATACTTATGTAGTGTAAAATATATTGCCAAAATGATCACGAGAATAGCGAAATAAAAGTTCAGACAAAATTTTATTAATAGAAAATCGCCAACTAAATACATATGTACATGTATGTACATATGTATGTATGTAAATAATCGAGTTTTGTTTATTTATACATAGCAGACGTTGAAACGAATATTATCAATTCACCCAGCAAAAAATTTCAAAAAGGTAATCGAGTTTGGAATTAAGCATTTTTGGTGGAAGCTGTTCCTTACTGGATTACCAACTTAATGATTTTAACAAGGCGTGAGACTAAAATAATCGATTCTTTAGAAGTAGTTATGTTGTTTATTGTAGGAATTAATTATATTTTCCGTTGTGGGAAATAGTTATTTTTTTCTTGATTGAACTAATTTTTTTAAATATGCCGTTGTTTGAGTAAATGGAAGGTCTTGGTTAAAAACTCAGTTTGATTAAATATATAATAACTTTTAAGAAAAATTTAAATAAATTTGAAAAACCTATTTTTTTACTACGAAATACACTAATTTGTAAAATTTCTTTTATAAACTCAATTGAAGTGATTTATATTTTATTCGCATCAGTGCCTCTATTGTTACTTATAAATACATACTATATTTAGAAAAATTTCAATTGCTTTCATTGATGAACTTTTATTAAAACCGTAAATGAAAATAAAATTATTTAGAACTACATATATTTAAATAATTATTTTCCAAAATGTAAGTACTTATTTTTTAGTTTAAAATAAATAAGTAGGCAATTTAGAAATATTTATAATTTATTTAAAATAACTACTTATTTTGGCAATATTTTCACATCTACTTTTAAAACCCACAGAATGTGTTCAACTTCTGCTTCCTATTTTTAAAATTTTGCGTAATGTCTTTTGTAAGCGAGTACTTCAATTTGGCAATCTAAAAAGTAAGTCATTATATGGCAAGTAGTTCAGATGGTAATGTCTAATTTTTTGCTGGGCAATAAAACAACACAAGGCAAAGTTCATCCGGCTCTTGCTACTTAAGTATTAAACACATATATCACAGCAAGCTACCGACTACAAAATGTCAAGGATAGAATACATATCGCTCTTTCACTCAAAGAACGTCATGACTAAAAAATGCGATTTTTTAGTTAATGACGCAGAACTAAGCTTCATATCGTTATTAATATTGTGTAAAAATTTCAAACAAATATCTTGTTTACACACAACATTTGCTTTTTCCATGAAGTTGCGTGTAAATTGAAAACTTTAAACTCGTTTTCTGGCAAACTAGTTTTTTTGAGTTATGCCTTTCTTTGAGTAAATGAGCGATATAATTATATGATAATTATTTTGTCGTTGAAGTCCAATTAAACTATGTAATTTCTATTTCAGATGGCTGCGAAACAAATTTTTTTGACAATATAGCAAAATATGTACATTAGGGATATAACTTTTTAACAATTTTTTAAAATATCAAAATTGTCATAGCACAGTCCGATAGAGCATAAAAAACTATAAGGGAACGTATATTTATTTTTTCGCTAAAGTCAACAAAAAATTAATAATGTTTATTTAAAACAAACAATAAATAAAAGACAAAGTATAAAATTATGAATATTTAATATTGCATTAAGATGGCCTCGAAATAATTTCAGATTATGTGAAATAATATTTTTGTTAGTTCAAGTCCGTGCTTTAAGTGCTTAGAAAAACCAATTGGTGCGTGAACTTTTTTGAGAAAAATTACAAAAGATTATGATTTTCGTGGTTACTAGTAGACTTGGGTCGAACTTGTTCACTAGTTCATTTTTGTCACAAACCACTGATCAAACCCATTTAAATTACATGGGTTTGATCGTTGGTTTGTGGCAAAAATGAACTAGTGAACGAGTTCGACCCAAGTCTAGTTGCTAGGACATAGTTGACCCCATGATACTAAGCCAAAAAACTGCTTATACCCCTAATGTACATAAATAAAATTAGAGTGCTTATATATCTTTTACTATAATTTCCCAGCGACTTCGTTCGCATCCAAAAAGAAAATGAGTAGACTTTAAACCAGGGACCGTAACGGTTATAATTTTTATTTTAAAAGTCTCCTTTTAATCATTATTTCTTGGTTTTTATTTATTCCTTAGAAAATAACATTTATTTCCTGATGTTTATTTATTTCTCGCAAAACAACAGTTACTTTTTAATTTTGATTTTTTTGCTTAATTTTTAAAATGTATAAAGCGTAGTTTTTGCGTTAAAATTAATATTAACCGATTTAAAATTGAATTTATCGCCAGAGTCTATAAAAAAACTCTTATATATATATTAAATTAAATTTACTTTTTTAGGGCCTAATTCATAAAAAATATTTTTGTTTTATAAAAGGACTATTAATCAAATTCGCATAAAAAATTAGTTTTATTAACCTCTTATAAAACAGAAATATTTTTTATGAATAAGGCAGTTAATGTTTATTTATTTTAAAAATTAAAATTTTTTTGGCAAAAAAAATAAAAATCAAAAAGTAACTGTTGTGAGGGATCAATAAAGAACTGTTATTTTCTGAAGGAATAAATAAAAATTAAGATACATGGTGGCGCAGAATGAGCTACATACATATATGGTTTAAATGGTTTATAACTTTTTTATTTATGCAATTATTATATATTTTTTTTTTTTTTAATATAGTGGCGGTATTCGGTGTTTGATGCAAATTGTCTTGCGTCATTGTAAATGCAAAATATCGTAGGTTTTCTTTAAAATCCAACAACAAAATACACACACAACCCAAAGAAAAGCTACCATATTTTGCATTTGCACTTACGCAAGACCATTTGCATCAAACATCGAATAACACCAGTATATTATTGGGGAATTTTTTTCAATTAGCTTTGTAAAATGATATCCTGTAAGTGATGTCCATTTTCGGCTTCGCACATATGTATGTGCATTTTTTAGCTAGAGAGAGAGAGAGAGAGAGAGAGTATACATATCACATTTTCCATAACTTTTCGCAAAATTTTGGGTGTAATCATGAATCAAAGAATACAAGATTACGCACTCAGCTTTTGAAAAAATTCTTTTTCTGCGCATGTACGTCACATTAGCCGATAAACATAAACCTATCACACAAACACGTGTATTTGGTATAGGTCAATTTTGTTTACATTTCAATTTCTACGTCATTTTGACGTCACACCAGCCAAATACCAGTACACTCAGGTTAACAAATATGCGCAATGCGTAATCTTGTATTCTTTGATTCATGGGTGTAATGGCCATTATTGCATTTCGAATGTTGGTTTTTAGTTGGCGTATGGTTCTTGGTTTGTTAACGTACACTCACTCTTTTTTTTCAAATATCCCCAAAGAAAACTGTTGGTGCAATGCGCACATTAAAATAACGACAATATACACGCTGTGTCAACACAATAGACTGTTGGTTTGAAAAATAAAATTCAATTAATTTTGTACGTTGTTCGATGGTGTAAAAAAAAAAACAAAGAAAGAATAATAATTAAAAAAGTTATAAAAGATTCAAACCATATAGCTCATTCTGCGCCACCCTGTATAACTATTATTAAATAAAAATTATAAAGCGAAAACCACGATAATTCAAGAGAAAGGGAAAAATTTTAAACATGCCATAATATTGAATAAAAATCGCAAAACTGTAAGGAATGCAAAAAATTTGGTAAAAATCGCGATCATTACGAAAATTCGCGAAAACTTACTAACAGCGGAATGATAGAGCAAAGTCTAATATTGTTTAAAAATCGGCAAAACTGACAGGAAGCTGGATACATGCAAAAAGTCGCTTTTATCGCGAATTTTGCATAACTTCGCGAGAAGTTTGCAAAATCGGATGCAAGCCTAAAATTGATCAGAAATCGTCGAAGCCATTAAAAAACTTGAAAAAAAACGCGAAAAATTGCAAGTTAGCGAAAAACTGCTAAATGTATAAAGGAAATTACTAAACCTGTAAATAGCAAAAATCGAAAAAAATATAAACAAATAAATTGATTCGTTTTTATATTTTTACGTGATATGCATAAATACATTTTAAATAAGATATTTCATTTTTACAAATGTAAAATATTTGAAAGTGGCACCACTGAAATATATATGTATTTATACTTCAATATTAAGTAAGTCAAATATTATTAAGGATACGAAAACATATGTATCTAAGGAAACCATTTCTTAAGAATTTAAGAGAATTTAAGGTTAACTCAAAATGCTTGATCCGGTAAAAATCGGATAATTTTTAAAAAAGTTACAAGCCTCAAAAGTTTTTTTGAGTCCCAGGTGGTCAACTTTGGCCCACTGTAACTCTTGTCCAGCTTAATTCAGAAGGTTGTCAAGACATGTGTTATAAAGCTTCAGCCCTCTAAAGACGTTCGAAGTTTCATATAAATCCATTCAGTAGTTAAGAAGTTCCAGATTTATTACCATTTATTTTTTAAAAGAACTAAATGTGCAGTCGTGTGTTTATCGATGGTCTCAAGTAGAAAGGCCCTAACTCAAATAATTGTAACTTTACAGGAGAAGGTAAAACATAATAATAAGCAGTACAACTGCATGTAGAACTGCTTTGTTCAACTGCTTGTAAAAACGTTAATTTTTACACTACTGCACTAAATTTTTGCGACGAGGTGTATTTGTGGGATATATATTGCAATCAGTGAAAACTTCAATTTCGTCTAAAATACGAGTTAGGGCCTTTCTACTTGAGACCATCGTTATGTAGCCTGCTGTGGGAAATGTGTTTAATGCATAATAAATAACAAATGTTAATGCAATATGTAAATAAAATTTATTAAAATTTCTTGTTTGTATACCTACATAGGAAAGTGAAAGAAAGTTCACTTTAAAAATGTCGTCGAAGGGAAAAGTTGCAAAAATTGCTCAACTTCTAGAATTAAAAATACTAGAAATGGAAAACCAATATGGAAAAAATGCAAGATTTATGGGTCGTATTCTCTAAAATTTTATATAAACGATATTTATTAATTAATTTGAATATACTTTGATGATTTATGGTTCTTGTTCTAAGAGCATCCCTGAAATATTCTTGAACGTCATAGATCTCAAAAATTTTTAAGATATTTCAAGGAATGAAACGTGTTGCATATATTCTCAACCTTATACACATACTAGCTTTTACCCACGGCTCCGCTCGCATTGATCTGCTTAAAACTACTTAAAAACCGATTTTAAAACTGGTTAAACACTCAAACCCGAAATGAAAATTACCCTAAGCAGCCAAAAAATGTGTTTTTCGAAAAAAAAAATCCGTATCAAATATAAAAAACCGGTTCCAAACTGGATAAAATATCGTATATTTGACGCAAACAAACAAACTCACTTTCACATTTATGATATTAGTAAGGATGTTCTTTTTTGCATGAGGCAACCTTAAGTAGATGCGCATCTTTGGTGTCTGTCAGAAACAAACGTCGGTTTAGTTTAGATTAGAAATTTGGAAACGGAACCAGAAAATTAAAAATATAAATTATTTGCTGGGGTTTGTTAAAGTTTCTAAGCCTACTACGCTTATTTTTCTTTTGTGACTTTCAAAAATATTATTATTTGTGAATTCTCAAATAGTTTTTGAAAGTCTTTGCCTAAGATAAGAGGTTTCTGATTGTTCAAAATATGTGGTTGAAGTGTACTAATTATTTGGCTAAGCACCAATGAAATATATAGACAACGCTTAACCACCAGTAAATGAATTTCGCTTACCGGAATGAATTATATTGCAAAAATAGGAATTGGTAAGGGTCAAATTAAGAAATCGCGTCGTTCAAAGTTGAAAATATACATACATATGTACTTATCTTGAGCCAAATATATTACTATTGATCTTATATCGTAGTCTTGACATTGGGCCTAATTAAAATTGTTATTTCTATAGTACTTATCCTAATAAAAGTATTAAATATTGAAAAATTATTATTATTTTTTTTTTGCTTATCTCTACAAAAACTGGTCAAATTGTGCAACTTCTAAATCTTATCTAATATGCTGAAATTTTAATACAATAATAAATTTTAAAATTTAAATACAATACAAAAGTTATATATTACCGAAACTCTCGAGGCGCGAGCAAAGTCAAAAACACATTATTTCCTTTCCAAAATGGAAATAATCTCCATAAAAAATTATAAATAACGTCCATGGACAGAAGCAACTATTCAAAATGCCAAGAGGGGAAATTCCTTTAAAGCGGCCCAAGACCGGCAAAGTACAAAATGTTACTCAGCGAATATTCAACATACAGAGCGGAAGACGAAAATATTTATTTACTCACCCAGTGGTGATTCTCACCACTCGTTACTCACTCATTGGTGATTCATTTGCTTATTTTGCTATTTAGATTTAACATAAAAGTGTCATAAGATGGCTAAGTGGTGCGCTCTCGCTTACAAAGTAAGCCACGATGTCAGTACGTGTCACTAGCATTGCACTTACATCGACACCGGAGTTGCAAGGGAGCATGATAATAAATTTAGCCTAAAAGTAGACCAGTATTTTAATTTTGTTTTATAACAAACTGTTTGTTTTAATCAATAAATGAATCCCTGCTTACGTCGTAATCGAAATTATTAGTAACACATGATATATAAGATTACACGTACATTACAATCCAAGTACTTAGATTGCTCGCTTACGATGTCATACTGACGTCAGTGATTATTATCGAAGTACTTCGCTTAATCTCCCGCTGGGCAGCGAAGCCTCTATTGAACATACCGAGAGGTCGGCCGGTTTTAAAGATTTTCTTCTTTCGGTATGTCGAATAGTGAACATTTTTTCCATTTTAAAGTGGAAATAATGTCCATGAACTTTATTTCTCATTTTTGATGGATATTATTTCCATGGATGTTATTGCATCTCAGCAAAAAATTTCAAAAAAAAGGTAATCGGGTTTGGAATTAAGAATTTTTGGTGGAAGCTCTTCCTCACTGGATTACCAACTTAATGATTTTAATAAGGCGTGAGGCTAAAATAATCGATTCTCGAGAAGTACTTACTTTTTTTATTTGGCAACATGTTCACGTAATCTATTAAATCTAAAAGAATCATTCTCCTCATTTATCAAATTGTACATACTTATTTTTTTTTTAATTTTATGTAATGTGATTTGTAATCGAGTAGTGAAATTTGGCAGTCAGAAAAGTAAGTAGTAGTTTTAATGGTAATGTGTAATTTTTTGCTGGGATGTTATTATGGATGCTGTAATGGCAAGTCGTCGTATTTAATCTTAAACAAAAACAGATCGGTCGGAATATCAAGACAAAATGTTATAATATATAAAACAATTAAAAAATGTATGTACATATAATATACATATGTACATACATACATACATATTATGTACTTCAAATGCATGTTGTATACATATGTAAATGTTATTGATTTTAAAATCTTCCATCCATTGTTTGTAAATAACATCCATGAAGGTTTTTGTTTATTACAACTTTTTTTCTTATCATAATAAAGAGTTTTATGTTAAATTCAATATTAATAATTTACTCAATGTCATGGAATATTCTTCGAAATTTAGTTTCGTTAATGTTTTCTTTTGTAGCTTCATTTACAGTGAGATTACACGAGACATTAGTTTGGAAATTTTTGTGTTGGCAATTGTCAAAATCTGTTGCTAACACAAAAAAAGACAATGTAAACCGTAAATGTTAGTGTTCGAACACATGTTTGCTCATTGCTCAAACACAAGTCTGAGCAATTATGTTAGGACACAAGCTGTCAAATTTACCTTTTTCGTAGAAAATAATGGCGGCAAACTAGAAACAATAAGTTTATTACAAAAAAATCAAGCAGAAGCACAAAATATATGCTCTGTGGCAGAAGTATTAAAAAAATCTAAACTTAAAACACGCACTTTGTATGCATATAACAACCTAATTTTTGAGTTTTAACATTATACGTCTAGCCACCTCCTAAGATAAGTTTGAACACAATCTTTTTTAAAAAATAATTTTACAAGAATAAAAAGTTTGGCGACCACTGTTGTACCAATTTTGTACTCTGTGTTGCTATACGTCTATTAAATTGTACTTCATCCTGGAAGCTTAAATACACAGAAAGCGTATAAATACAACGAGAAATACATACAGGTAGTTTTTTTTTAATAAAAATCTTCTAATAAAATGTTTAATAACTCGTTAAATTTCTAGGGAATATTTTAAAACAAACCTGCGAATTACTCTTATTCAATTATGTTTTATAAATAAACTTATAAACAGTAAGGTTCCAGTTCAAAAATACTGCCTAAGAACGAGTACGAAGTAGAAACGTGTCGACAAAAACCGAAAAAATTATATTTGCTAAAAAAATACAGACCTATATGTATCTGAAATTGACTGAAACAAGATATATGTATATGGTTCGAAAGGTCTTAGCCTCTTCTCTCTAAATCCATTTATAAACTTTAAGAGGGTTGATATTTAACTTGGTTAGAGGTTGATAAGTGCCTAAGGGTACGAAAACCCGGTTTTTTTTACCCGTAAGTCCTAGTTTACACTATGTAAGTCTTATTACTAAGCTGATTAGTTTGATGGAGAGAGAGAGACGAAGGGAACAGACATGCTTCTTTCCCCTCGTCTCTCTCTCTCTCTCTCTTCCTTTCTCTCTCCAAAAACACTAATCAGCTTAGCAATAAGACTTGCGTAGTGTAAAATAGGACTAAGGAGGTGTTTGGAAAATTTCAAATACAGATTGTTGTTATACAATACCTACCAGAAAATAATAACACGTCGCAGGTATTTTTTTGTCACACTGTATAATGCCAATGATAACAAGTTAATGATTTTTATAAAAAATAACGAATTTCGAAAATCATGTTGGTTAAACTTCTTTGGCGGTAATGGCCAGATATGTACACATGTACATATCGTGATTTATATTGACAGCGATTTTCTTTTCAGTGACTTTTACTGTCGGTCCTTTGCGGTATCAAAATATGTCCTTATGTTTTTCTGTATTTTTTTTGTAGTTTATCCTGCTATTATTGTTAGTGCACGAATCTGCAAAAATGTGGAAAATTTACTTAGCTTAATATATTCAAAATTCTTCACGGCAATGCTCTTGGTGATGATGGTCCATCAAAATTTAGATTATTGTCAGTACAAACTCACATCAAATATGTTTGTAAATGTATTCGAAAGAAATTTGATCATACAAACTAACTACCGAAATGTTCTAACGAATTCGTTACGACGAGTCTGAGTTCTGACAAAGTACCGAAATGTCTTAACGAAATCGCTGCAATATGTCTGGGGTATTGTTTGTAATTCCAAACAAAGGCAATACTTTCGAAATGCAATATAAATAACATACAAATTCGAACGCATTTTCTTTTCTTTCGAAACACAGGGTAGACCTCCTGAATTCAGAAAAAGCCGAAACATTTGGTTTGTGGGGATTTTAATAATACATTTATTTAACTCGATTGATTTTCTGATCAGTATTTTTTGTTCTGTTTATCACATCAATTTTTCAATTTTATTTCTTTGACTTTTAATTTTTCTATAAATGACTATGCCAGGAGCAGACTTTACATATTATGGTCATTAACATGACGCATCATTTAAAATTAATTTGCACGGGTATCTACCCTCTAGTCAGCCTAGAACCATATGTCTCTATGTCAACACTCATTTCTCTAGCGACAATTGCACTAGCTAAAACGTCTACAACTTTCCTTTTATGCGCGAGTAGAGAGGGATACGTTAGAGACAACAGTTCTGGTGTATTTCTGGTGACATTGTTAAGGAACACGTCAATAGTTTGTTTTCTCTTTTTATTATGCTGTGCAGTCCATAGCAGATTTGCGGCTATCCGCCGCAGCTTCTGATTGACTGTTTCAATTTTAAACAATGTTTTTTAGTTTCTAATGAAAACTTTTAATTTCAATTAATATGTTTTAAGCTACAACCCGAAAAGGTATACATATATTTCAAAAATATTTCGGTATAAATAATTTAAAAATAATTTACTTAATTTTCAATAAAAAATAATAACATGAAACAAATATACATATGTATATGTATGTGTTTAAGTTTGTTGCCCCAATCCTTATAAAATTGTAGACGAGGGTCACTAAAATGTACTAGTGAACCTTTGGTTCAAATGTCGCCATATAGTCGCAAAAGAACTACCTCGTTAATAGTGCTAAAGTCTACTGGTAGATTTTCAATGACAACTCTATGTTATATGTCATTAGGTGATTACATTGGCTGGGGTACAGCTGGTCAGCAGTACTACTGACAATGTCACTAGTAAATCACTACAATTTCACTATTGGTATTTCCTGCAGGGTAATTAATGTACGTACATAAGTACATGTGTATGTATCTATATACATATGTATGTATAAATGTATGTATGTATGTATGTATATAATTTAGCCATTAAAATTTTATAATGTTCTTGTTCCAGTATGTAATCGCAAGTTTTGGATAATTTTCGTTTTTTCTTTTAAAATTTTCGAAAACTTGTTGGGAAAACATGAAAACCCACATGTTTATTCTCTCCCATATGACTATATAAATAGTACAGTAAAATTCGCTAACAGTGGACAGAATTATTACATTTAAATTTTTAATTTCGCTATTATTTTCGACATTCAACTGATATTCGGTGATCATAGTACATTAAATATATGTATGTAAGTAAAAGTTTGACGATATGTCTCACCAAATCATATTGATTGATTTTTCTCACCAAATCATTTCAATTTCACCAATTCTATTTAAATATCAATTCATATGTAAAAGTTTTTGTTCATATATTTTTTTTCTTTCAATGAAAAACAACCTTTAAATTTGAATTGATATTTAAATATAATTGGTGAAATTGGCCTTTAAAACTATTTTCTTTTCAAACAAGTGATTTATAATGTTTTTTGTTTGTTTTTTGACTTACCTTGTATGAAGATAAAAAAACGTTCTTTTTACGCCTTTCAAATTAAACATCGATCTTTTTGATGAAGATTTCCAAAATATTTCAGGGATCTAGAGATTAAATAATCTTTGATAATCTAGTATAGCTATTTATGTACACATGTATGTGATAAAACACATTTTTACTTTTTTTTTTGATAATAAAGTAAGACCCCTTTCGCACACGCAAATTTTTCTTTGCAAAATATTGAGTTTGTTAGAACGAAGGGAAAAGGAAGCTTGATTGAGACTTTTCTATACTCACAAAGTTGCTTTGTTCTTCGCTTGTTCCTTTCGCTTTTCTCTTCATTACGTACAGTTGCTTCGCAGCATAATGAAAATTTGCCAAAGTACACTGCGTATGCAGAAGTGAAACAAAGTTTACAAAAAAATATTTAAAAGACTTTGCCAAAGCGAACTTTCCGTGTGCGGAAGTGGTCTTGTTATTGAAATTAGTCTAGTTACCAGGTTTATGACGAAAATGCAATTAAATATTTCAAAACGATTGTTTTGAAAAGAAGTGGTGTATTTCGATGAATTGTCGTACGAAATTTTCGAATACAAAAGAGGAAGAAAGAGTACGAGATATCAGAAGTAACGTTTTAAATTTAATGTGCTATTCAAAAACCAAAAGAAAGCTTCATTAGCATCGTCAAATATGTACGGGATATTTGTTACCCAGCTCAGAACCGGTTTTTTATATTTGGTACGATTTTTTTTGTTGTGAAAAACACATTTTTGGGCTGGTAAGGGTAATTTTTGTTTCCACTTTGTTTAACCAGTTTTTATGTATTTTTTCAAACAGATCAGTTATTTACAAATATAAAAAATATTTCAAAAACTAAAAGTAGCCTGTCGGAGAATGTGTTAATTAATTCTTAAGCTGAGTATGTATGTAATCGAATTTGATGAGAGCTAACAAATTTATTCTCAGCTACTTTAAAACTCATTTCAGTTTTATATTAACATTTTGCTGTTATTATTTAAGATGGTGGTAGTGCGTTGAGTGCACAATGTGTCATGATGCATGTTCAAATCCCGGAAATTTTTTTTTAATTTACTGATACCAGGTGACTTCAAAAAAATCAACTTTAAGTTAGTTTAAAGGTAATGCAGAGTGAGACAGTTGATTGCGCCTAGGACATCGCAATGTTAAAGTATTCAGTTGATAATATTGAAAAATAATCCAAGTGTCAGTCAGTACAAGTTGCGAAATAGTTAGCTTAAAATTAGTTTAAAGTGAACGGAATCTCCGACGGTGTATGTATGCACATACAGACTTATGTGTATGTGTGTTCCACCAAAAGTTGAATTTTTAAATTCAACTTTTGTTGTTGTAAAAAAATTACATTTTTCCATTTTTCCAACAAGAAAAAAACTGATGTGAATACCTTTAGTATATTTTTATTTTGAGAAAATTGTAACCCATGAAGATCGTAAATCAGAATTTGTGAGTATCAAAAGCAATACGAATTATGGGAAATCAATATTTTGATAGGAAACTTTTTCTAGGACGAAGTATGTATATGTGTGGCAAAAAGGAAAAAGTTCTTAAGTCGAAATAAGCTGATTTTGAGTTAATGTTGCCTCCGTAATCTGCATATCTGAAAATACGCCCCTGGTCAAAATCTGAATCAATTTGTGTTATTTTTCAGGAAGTTATAGCACTATGACTTGGGACTTATCTTTTTTAGACTTCTAATCTCATTTGGGATAATAGCATAATTGAGATTATACTTTGTTATATTTCAACTTAATTGTATTACTTATAGTGTGTAAAACGATGTTTGATTAAAAAAATGAAGTTTAACAGAGAATTTCCCAAATTAACTGCAAAAGAAATAAATTTCTGAAAACCGACTTGAACGCTTAAAAGTGCTCTCCTGCAAAACAGTAAAATATGACTTAAGCACTTTTTCCTTATTGCCACAGATATTTCTACTTTCTTAATTTATTTTTTATATAATTTTGTAATTTTAAGTATATCTATGTTTTTTGTAACAATGCGAGATCCCAGAATAAAACAAACTTCACCTGTCTGCCAACTTTTATTGTATAAAGGTGTAGGAAAATAAAATAGGTGCACATCGATTATAAATCGTATAAGCCTACTTGCTTATTCTATTGGAATTTCCAAAAAGCTTATGTAAATTGTCAAATAATTTTTGAAAGTATGGTTGAAGTCTACTGACGATTTTTTAACGCGCCAATGAAATGCAAACATATAGACATGTTTTTTCTAAATGTATATATTTTGTATTAAAAATTATAATTTAAATTTTTTATGAGGTGAATTTGATCTCTCTTCAAATTTGGCATAAATTCTTTGCTTAAAAAAGGGAAAAAATTTTTAGTCGTAATCGAGCGATTAATGGGTTCGATTACGATTACGATTAAAAGGTGCGATTAATCGCGATTACGATTATAATCGCTGTGCAAACCCTAGAGATGACTGATTCAAAATTTTGTTCGTTTGTGAGCCGAGGCATTCATGTCAATGTCTAATATTTTCGAATAAAAAATTAATTTTAAGGCGATATTGAATTTTTAAATTTATTTTCAGCATACCGCCCCAATGTGCTCACGACTTAAACTATTAATATAAAATTTCCCTAATTTGGCGCAATGTTGATATTTCATTAAAACGTTTATTATACTCTAATAGTTTCGTATATACATACCTACATACATATATACAGTGTTGGAAAAAATAATACGAACAATTTCTTTTACTATTATTTTTTTTTCAATTATTTTGTTTTTATTTTCATATGTATATGAAACAAGTAAATACGAATACTTAAAAAATAGTGGACATGAAATTTTGTTCTCAAAATATCAAACAAGAAAACTAAAATTTCAAAAAACATCCACGAAAAGATAATAAGAATGCAAAGTTTCTTCACGTTAATTAATTTTTTTTTAGTCATAAATTAATATTTAGTGGAAGTTTCATTCATCTTTATTTATTTTTTCCCACATATACATAGTTTTTTATTTTTTGTTTTGTTGCACTCTCCATTGGTCAGTTCATTACCAGGAGTTTTTTTCAGTTGAAAACAAAACTTTAACAGGGATTTCCCCTTCCAAATGAAAGCACTTGGTTTTCTAAGATACTAAAGCAGTCCTAAACGCACATCTATCCATTTAATTCGTCCCACACATATACCATACCTTCCCCATGCTTGACAGACTTTCTCGTGTATTTGGGGTCATACACTCTATTCTTTGGTATAAGTACAAACTTATTATCACCACACAAAGTACGTTGCCTTGTACAATATAGCCTTTTACTAATATTTGCTTTTATGAACACAAATAATTTTTTAGCTCTTCGGGCAATAAAAAAGATTGACTTACTTTAAATCGAGCTAAATTTTTTTTTGTTTCTGCCTCTTGTTTCACGTTTTACTTTTTGCAGATTGTAGTGATATAGGTGTTGTGCCAAACAAGAGCTTGACCAAACTATCTATCTCACTATTTTGATGACCGAAATTTTGAATAGGAACTTGGTTTTTTTCACATTAATATTTTTGTGAGGATCTGACTCCTTTTTGAAAATTTTTATTTAATAAAACTTTTTGAACTTATATTATATTTTATATTGTTATATTTTTATTCATGGTGACTGCCTTAGGTAAGTGGAATGTGTATGAAAAGTTTGTGCTCGTATATCCGTTGTCGAAAACAACTGACTCATCTTGGCGTGCTTATGGTGTTTTCTAGACCTTAGGGAACGGAAATAAATGGTCAGTTGCGCAAAATTGTTCTCGAGAGCGAGTAAACAAGCCCCATTTTTTTGGTATTGTGTTAAAGCGACGTCGATGACGACAACTGGAATAAGGGTGATTATCTGTTCAAATAGTGTCGAACAGATTATTGTTAAATAAGCAATCGTTCTTATTATTTTTTCCACCACTGTACATATGTACATACATATGTACGCTTTGTTCTCAGTGTAGAAGTTTTCTTGTAGTTGTTTTTTAATGCTTCACTTATATTTCAATGATATTCTTTGTAGACTTCATTTAACTTGTCGCTTTCAAACCGTAAACGTGTAGTGTAATCGATCTTTATTTAATTTAATTATTTTTTTATTATTTATTGATAATTTATTAAATTTAATTTGTATTTAAAATAAAAGTGATATAGTTTAATCCTTAACGAAAATGTGGTTGCTAGATGGTCTTCTATGGATATGCAAAGCGGTGCAACAGAATCTTGCAACTGTTGTGACAGTCGTTATGAGTGCGTACATCGTTCGTTGGACCTATGATTGCTATCAACGGCTAACAAATAAAGATGATACTATAAATAAAAATAAAAACGAACAAAATGATAATAAAAAAACAAAATATGACAGTCCTATCATTAGTAACGCTATAAGCGATGAAACAGTTAAACTTAAAAATCAACTGCAACAGCCAGACGAACTGAAACAAGAACAACAAACATTATCGAATAAAATAATTAAAATTATGGGTAGTAATACTTCAAGATCTCAAAGTTTTGAGGTACGTTTTGATATTATTATTCTAACAGGAACTGTCTGCCTGTCTGTGATGTTTTTATCTAAACAAAATTAGTGAAGATTAATAATGTTTTCTTAGTGATGTTTTTAATAATGGGAAAAAGCATGTGTCTGTGATTTGTAATGTGTAGAAGGTAGATAATTTATTTACATATAATATATGTATGCAAGTGTAGTTGTGTATGTCTGGTATTATTTTCTTATAAAATTTGTTCAAAAGCTTAAAATATTTTGTATCAAATAAATAATAATAATTATAGATTAAGACTACGATTTACATAAATAAATATAAGACTCTTTTGAGAAATAAATTTGCTATGTGCGGTTTGCTACAAAAACTAATGACAATATGTTATCATATTTCAAAAGTGAATAGCGCTAACATCTGGGGCGCCACCCATACAACCAACAACAATAATAATAAAGACAACAAGTGTATCTATCAATAACACTGGCGACCATCAATCTATTAATTTAGTGAGCATCATGATAAATTAAACATAATTGTATTGTATATAATTTTTTTTGAGAGATTTTTAATTAAAAGTAAATAAGTGATATGACATTTAAATCGCACAATGACAAACGCCTACATATGCGATTCAGATGAATTCACAACTATCCCGAAAAGGCATACAACATCAATTTTGTATGTATGTACTTATTTGAACTTAACTTTATTGAATTTCTCTTAATTTTAATAATAACTTGATATACAGACTATGCATATGTACATTAGAGTGTCCGTTATTTATTTATTTTTGGATTTCTAATGTTCTCTCCCCCAAATCGGTTGTTTTATGTAAAAAAATACAAAAAAATTCATAGCGATAAGTTTTGTTTTAGGGGGTGCGTCCGCCCCTCAAATTCCCTATACCAGGGCTATTCAACCTGTGGTACGCGTACCACTTGGGGTACGCGAAACTTTCTGAGGTGGTACGCCAAATCTTCGAAAATTTGAGCATTTTTTTTCATTAACTAACCAAGTAATGCAATTAAAAAAAAAAACAATGTGTTGTATTTGTTTATGTTTGATCCTAAAAGTATACTTACGTATTTTTCATGAATTTCCATTTTTATTATACCGAGCATTTCTGTTGTAGAACCACCCATATGCACAGATGTTCGCATGTTATATACATGCCTATAAGTGATGCCACTTTTAGCCATTTTCTGGATAAATTTAGCCATTTTTCATCCCATTTAGCCGGAAGAAAAGTAAGTTTAGCTATTAGCTATTTTTTTTAGCCATTTTTATTTTAATCTAGCTATTTTTTAGCTATTTTTCCAAACATGAAATTTGTTTGTGAAAAATTTAAACTCGGAACATGGGAACATTAATTAACTACCAAAAAACACAACAGAGTAATATGTTATTGTTTTCGCATTAATATCTATAAATCCTTGTTCAAACTTGCCATTTTTGTTGCAGCAGTCTAAAAGCGCTTATATTAAAGAGATGGCTCAATTGGTAACAATAAGATTTGCTACTGCATTCTTATAATCGTTGCAAGGTGTTTATAAGTTGTCGGGTCTACAGTGAAACCTCTCATAACGGACACCTCCTATAACCGGACACCTCTAATAACCGGACAATTTTTGTAGATCCAACACGTTCATTAGTTGTTTCATACAAAATGCACTCACATAACCGGACACTCTCATAAAAGCACAGAAGCGTTAAAACACGGCAACAAGAGTTGCATTTAAATAGTAGGTCTTTCTTTATTCAACTCTGATTCATATTTATATTAGTGTCAATGATATTGGTGATTCCCTGGTTAACGCAAATGTAAATTGGTGTTTATTTGAAGAAGTTGTTTGCTTAGCTCGTGTACCAAAATGGCGGAGAAAATATTGTTTTTATCAATTACAGAAAAATTTTATATTTTAAACGAGTTTGAAAAAGGAATATGTTCGGGGCACGAACTTGTGAAGATGTAAAGTTTCTTGTGTATTTTAACAATTCATATTGCTACATTGCTTATACAAATTGCCCTTTCAAAGCATTTTTCTAGAGACGACTTTGTTGTATTCCAACAAATAAAATCATTGAAAGTCATTTTGAAACCCAACAGCTGAAATTATCTAATCTAATTTGAAGCAGTTACTCTTAAAATAATTTTTCAACTAAAATAAAATCCAAAAAACGTGTAACTCTTTCATAAGCGGACACCTCTAATAAACAGACAAAAACAGGGCAACCGTGAGTGTGCGGTTATGAGAGGTTTCACTGTAATTGGTGGTTTATGATATCAATCAAACAAGGGTCATATTTGTTTTACACGATTGAAAATATCAAGAAAAATAAAAGTTTAAATGAAAGTTTAAAAAATAAAAAGTTAATAAAAAGTATAAACAAAAATTTCGCAAGGAATGGATTAGTATCCTAAAAATTTAAAGACTTAATAGCAGAATGTACAAATGAATAGAAGGCGTAGTGCAAGTATTGTAAGTTTGCACTATATGTGCAGTTTTTTGATTACCTGAAGAAAAATTATTTTATTTATTACTTCAATTTATTGTTTTTATTTACTTTAAAAAAGTTCCCGATTTGCCTTAAAAAACAATATATGAAATACCTTCTTGTTTTTGCAAAAGTTCATGATTTTTGCATTCGATTTTGCTTAGCCATTTTTCAGCTAGTTTTTAGCAATTTTTTTGTCTACATTTAGCCATTTTTGGTGGGGGAATTCTGGCATCACTGATGCCTATATACGTATATGGTCGTATTTTAAAATTGTTTGGTTATTTACACATTACAACATTTTTGAAGTCATTGATTCGGGACTCAATTCTGATAATTTCACGTGAAAGTAGGCCCAAAATGAAGAACTTGTACATCATTCGTTTTGTCTTCTTACCTGCTAAAATATTTTTAATATCGATTTGAAGTTAGTAACTATCGTATAGGGGAATTTTTCACGTTTTAGGCTCTTTTGTTTGACATAATTCGAGAACCACTAGTCCGATTTAGCTGAAACAAATTTAGAAAAATTAAGAATTACAATTCCTCTAATCTGTTCTTATACCGTTTTCCTATGTGTGCAACACTTTCGAAGTTAAAAATGAATGTATAAAAGGAAAAAAGTATTTTTTGCCTAAAAATTAAAATTTTTTTTTTAATTCATAAAAAATCAAAAATGCAAAAAAGTGTCAAATCTAATTAAAAAAAGGAATAAACAAAAGGTTATTTGATTTTTATGACTGTGAATCAATAAACGCTAATAAATGTGCGTGAACAATTAAAAGGAAAAAAAAGGATAGTGGACTGTTTTAATTATTTGGGGTTTTCCGGTGACTACCTGTATGATTTTTTTACAGAAATTGCATCCTCATTCATTATTTGGAAAGTTTTGCACAATTTGAAACGTACAAGTGGTGAATCAGGTATATAGCCAGGTACCCTTAAAACATGTGCAAATTTATAAGTACCTGCCAGTAAAATATTGAAAAATACGTAGTATTTATAGTTGATCGATTTTTGTCATTCAGCCAGTGCCGACGAACGCGAACAGTAAAAGTGATTTTTCTCCAGTTTTTTAAAAGTGAATAACAAGAAAACATAAAATATATAAATATGGAAAATAACAAGTGCCTAAAATTGGGTAATTTTTGTTACGTTTGTGGTCAAATCGTCCTAAAGAAAAACAAAAACTATCGACAAAATGTGTGTACTGAGGAACTCAAAAAAGCTGGATACTGTGTCCCTGCAAGCCGAAACCGTTTTCACCAATCCGACCAACGTGAATGATGCGGATTGGACACCCGATATAGAAAATAATACAGGACAACCGCTAACACAAATCGAAATGGATTACATTGCGGCCAAGCTCGGAATATCACAACAAAACTCCGAATGGTTGACATCATTTTTGAAGAGAAGAAAACTCACACAGCAAAATGTCAGCGCAACATCATACCGACAATGCCAAGCTGATTTCCAGAAATTTTATTCCGTTGACGAAGCAAATACGTTCACGTACTCCCATGATATCCCAGGTTCAGTAAAAAAATTGGGAATGGATTATATCGCTGGCGACTGGCGTTTATTCATCGATGGTTCAGTTTCCAGTTTGAAGGCTGTGCTGTTACACAAAACAAACAAAAAACCCTCCATTCCATTGGGATTCAGCACAAACAAGGAGAAAACGTATAAATCTTTGGCCAACATTTTGAAGTAAATCAAATACGATGAACACAAATGGAAGATTTGTTGCGATCTGAAGGTGGTCAACATACTACAAGGCATTATAGAAAAGGGCGGCTATCCAAAATACTTCTGCTTCCTTTGTAATTGGAATTCACGATACACAGGGAATCAATATCAACGTAAAGATTGGGAAGCAAGAACTCCCGAGCTCAACAAACAATTACAATTACGCAATGAACCTATGAACCACATAAAATTAGGAATAGCTGGGAAATTCCTTGCAGTGGTTGTCAAGTATATTGGGGACGCCTATGACTGTCTAAAATCCATCTTTCCAAAACTCAGTGAAGCTAAAATTAGAAACGGTACGTATCGTTGTCTGTATTTAAATATTGTCATATCTAAATTTGTTGACTTCGATATATTCGCATTACTAATAATTTTTTCGCTTTTTTATATTTAAAACAGGTATTCTAAATGGACCAGATATAAGGAAATTAATGAAAAGCACCTACATGCATGGAACGCACTGAAAGATGTCATCGAAGGCGTTTTAGGAAAGAACCGAGTACAGCGAGATGACATACAGAAACGAGTGGACAAGTTGCTGTATTATTTTGAAAAAATCAATACATCCATGACATTAAAATTACATTTCCTGCATTTCCACCTTGATACCTTTTTGGCACAATTACCTCAGGAATCAGACGAACAAGGAGAGAGGTTCCACCAGGTGACCATGCCAATGGAAGAGCGATTCAAAGGCAAAAAATTAGATGCGATGCTGGCGGAGGTTTGTTGGTGGAGTTCTAAAATTATGCAGTATGCAGATGAAGAAGATGATGACACTGAAATTGGTGGACCCATGGGAAAAAACGAGCCCTTGAATATTATGGATTCCTCAGATGACGACGCAAACTCAGACCACGAATATCAACAACCTACGAAGAAAAGCAGATCATCAGAACCACAAGCGTCAACTTCAACGAGAATGGATATTGACAATAATTATAATTGTAATTGAAAATCTTTTAAATTTTGTTTTCATGCATAGATTCCATAAATTCCATATTTTCTGTGTAAGAATAGCTGCAATACAAATTGGAATTTTTATTTTAAATTTTGTGTATATTCATTCATAGCATTATTGGAATAAATTTATTCATCGATTTTCTCAACAAATGTCTCACTTTACTCACAGGTTACGTGGCTTTATGCGAAAGTAATTAGATTTGACACCTTTTGGCATTTTTGATTTTTTATAAATTTAAAAAAAAAAAAATTTAAATTTTTAGGCAAAAAATACTTTTTTCCCTTCATACATTCATTTTTAACTTCAAAAGTGTTGCACACATAGGAAAACGGTATAAGAACAGATTAGAGGAATTGTAATTCTTAATTTTTCTAAATTTGTTTCAGCTAAATCGAACTAGTGGTTCTCGAGTTATGTCAAACAAAAGAGCCTAAAACATGAAAAATTCCCCTATACCATAGTTACTAACTTCAAATTGATATTAAAAATATTTTAGCAGGTAAGAAGACAAAACGAATGATGCACAAGTTCTTCATTTTGGGCCTACTTTCACGTGAAATTGTCAGAATTGAGTCCCAAAATCATATGTTGTACTGCGTTATTGAGCCCATACTATATCATTGCACAGATGCATATTGTTACGTTTTTCTCTCTATAAAAACGCTTTTCCGTAGATCCGAAGATTTGCAAATGAATACAAGAGCCGAGTGTAGTAATTAGGGTTAAGAATGATACAAGTTTTATTTACAAATACACTTATACTAAATTACTCAAGAGCTTAAATACCTAATACAACTTAAACTAATAAATTACACACAAATATTCACAACTGGTTACCACTACGCCTTCCTCGCTGTAGTTTACACACGTCTCTTAGCTGGCTGCGCAAGTAATCACGTGACACCTCTTTGTCTACTGCTCGTCACTTACGAGACTCACTCTGCCGTCACTCACAGTTGATACACCAATACTTCTTTGTCTGCTGCTTGTCACACACGGCACTCACTCTGCCGACACTCACAGTTGATACACCAATAAAGACTCACTGGCTTTACTTACACCCTTATACACGTCTATTCGCTGCGCTGTTCCCTTTACTCCAGTCGACACGATAGACTCCACAATAATCTCAATTCCACGACAGACTATTATTAATTCACAACTAAATTATCAACTGTCTAACGAGTTCTATGTGAATCTTCTTAATAAGCAGACGCTTTTTGTTGTTACTTTTGCTTGTTTACGTTTAATCAAGCTAGGCATGCTTATTTAGTTGTTGGCTACTATTCTAGACTATTCTTTACTTTGACCCTGTAGGAATATTTTCGCGTAGCATTTACATTAACCCTGTTGGAATATTTCTGTGTAATGCTATTTAACATTGTTGACGGCTATTTTCGTAACAATATGTTTGCACCAGTTTTGCGTGTTTTTTGGTTCTTGTATGAACAAATATGTTATTTAGCGTTTCTTTTACTAGTTGTAAATGTGGATTTTTAAAGCAGTTATTGTATGGTTGTGCAATGACCAAATGAGAAAAACACGTTTCTATTTATTTGTTTTTCTATAACAAATAAGATACATGCATAAAACTGGTTTTAACATAAGTACCACATGGTGTGTTGAAAAAAAATCCATGGTTGATGAATGAATGAAGGAAAGTAAAATTTCACATACACATGTAAGTAAATGATACATGTACATGAAACACATGCATTTGTAATTACTCTCAGAGCAAAATTGTTTTTTTCTCTCTCTATACTTTGGCTGCGCCACAAAATAACATAACGAACGTCCGCACATACATCTGCACATCATGTATTTGTTTCAATAGTGGTTTTTTCATATATTTGTATTACAATATGTATTTTTGGGCAAAAACAGATCAAACAGTTGCTCAGCAGCAATACAATAAGCAATTATTATTTGTTTTAATTGTATTTTAATTTGGAAAAGCACGCACACACAATAACTCTTATACTAGTTCTGTCGTTCACACTACAATTACATGGTACATACCATGGTATATTTGTTTTGGCTATACAAACGAGTATACAAATGCAACCCTATAGCCCATACTTGTTTATACACATAAAGTGTTTTTGTTGGTACGCGAATTGTCGGTTGTGAGTTTTGTGGTACGCGAACCAAAAAGGTTGAATAGCTCTGCTCTATACAACTAACGGCCACGCTAACATAAATACATAATACATTCACTGAAAATAATTTTATGAAGAAAACTTTATAATGTTTTTTTATAATTTGGAAAGTAACGATATCGAAAATATGCGATCGATCTTTGCATTGAAAACAAAAGCAAATTTACTGCCAGTTCATAGAAGCCATGTGGAAATTCTCGTCTGGCTATTTATATTGAAAACAAAAACAAAGCACTCAAAATTTGTTTTTGTTTTCATTATAAATAGACAGCCGAGAATTTTTACATGGCTTCTATAAACTGGCAGTTAAATTCAAATTAAAAATTTTAAGTACACGAGAGCTTATATACCAAACGGTACAGCTTTTATAAAGTTCTTATATTTTATACACACTTTTGTAGATTTTACGAAACAGTGGGTGCATTCATAAGACGTAGCTCTTGCGCAACCGGTGAGTGTTTGTCTTAGAAACTCATAATGTTTTCCTAGTTTAAAATTGGGTTCGAATTATTGGATGCACTCGACATTTTATGCAGTTATACCCTAAAATTGTAGAGTTTTTACATTTTACATTTCTCTCTTCCGCTAACAAGCTGCCAAAAAATAGCATTCGAATCTGTTATAACATGTTTTTAAAATAGCGACAGTTGACATTAACGCCGAAAGAATCCAAAATATGTATGTATATACTGCAAATGAGGCCATTGTCATTAAAACATTAACATTGCTATCATTATGCTTAACTATATACTAGTATGTAGAGGTAAAATTAAGTCAATATTAAGCATGATGTAAATTTATTCAACAGTGCATTTGTGGTAAATGTTTGAGATTCTTTCTGAGTTAATGCCAACTGTTGCTTTTTTAAGAACATATTCGGATGCGTTTTGTAGACAGTGTGGCAGCGGAATTCACTGAACTTTAAAAACAAGATGACGACGTATTTTTTCATGTATGTAACTTATTCCTGTAAAGTAGAGCTGGAAAACTATCGATAGTGTCACTATCGAAAGTTTTCGATAGTTTAAAAAACTTTATCATATATCGATTAAAAACTGTCGAAAGTTAGAACAACTATCGATATATCGACGATAGTATCGAAGTTGTATGCATCTCGTATCATGTACATATTTATTTACACTAAAAACAAAATATTTTAAAGCAAAACAAAATTAAATAGAATTAATTGCATGTGTCAGTTCAATAAATAACAAAACTAAACTAATTGTCTGAAAAATAAGTAAGATAAGCGGAAGAAATTTTCCCGTCATTCATTTATTTTTGTTTATGAAAAGCAATATATTTAAATATTTTTGGTTATAGTGCGACTTTTTGAGTTCAAGATTAGAGATTAAATTAACCTTAATCTTCATTTGTGATTTTTGGGTAGTCGATTATATAGTTTTACTTGCTAGTTTAAGCGGCCAATCGTGGTTCAATCATGCATTAATATTGACAACATACACTTGTGAAATATACAACATCTTCACATTATTTTTGATTGCATGGAAAAAGTACCAAAATTATTTAAATGGTATAAAATCATTATTTTATACTTACAAACATTGTAATGACTTTGACATTTAGTGAAATTACAATTTAGGCTTCATACCCGTATATACTAGAGCGTGGCACAAGCCCTAAAAATAAGGCTTACAAGCACTCTCATTAATTTCAAAATGTGTGTGTATATTGCTCCGTTATTTTAAAACAAAACTTTCAAAAGAGATGTGTTTTGCTTTACGATAAGAATACTGCAGTACAGAACAAAACTGCAATAGAACAATGTTGAAGTAAAACCAAGCCTTTCAAAACAAAAATGAAATAGAACATCAACATTCACACAGAACATTCAAAACATGTTTGAATGTTTTGATAGCAAAGATAATTTTCCATATAAAAGAAACATTGCGCTTCGTTAGGAATATGAAAGCTGAAAAGAGTTTTTATTTACTATGAAATAATATCATGCATACTTATGTACATTTATATATAATAATTTGTTAATTTTTATTTTCAATATATGAATACATATATATGTACATACATACATACATAGCTTACATGTTTGTTCTCGTGTTCTAGTGCACTCGTTGTTTCTGCTATGATTTACTGTTGTTTTCAGCGTTGTCAACTTTGAAATTTCAAAACGCACCAAAATGGAGAAAAAATCGTGCCATTTACAAAAATACGCACCAAGATTTCTTTAGTTTAAAATGTTTATTGAATTGATTTTGCATAAAAAGTATAATTTTAAATTTTTTGTATTAAAAATTTAACACTAAAACAGGTTTTTACAGTTCAAAGTTAAAAGGGTAAAACCCAAAAAAACTAAACAAATTTTTTTGATAATTTTTTTTTTAATTTCATAAATTCTGTACAAAAATTTTTAAAGAGTTCAACGATTAATAAATAGTAAGCATTCAAAACTAATAAAAGTTCAGTATATATCATTTTATTGAAATATTTTTAAATTTTTTTATCAGAAGTTTAATGTATCCATATTAAAAATATCACAATTAAAAAAAATAGCCTTTTACAATATACGTATGTACTAAACGAATTCGTACATACATGGTATACATGTGCCCTTAATTATGAAAGTGGTCTAAGTCATACGCATTTTTGATTCGATATAGTAAAATAAAGTTATACTAGTAACTCTAAATTAAACTGCTGCATTAATTCCAAAAATATTTTTGGATTTGTTCAAATCTAAGGTACTAAATATCTCGACCAAAGAAATATATGACTTATACAACTTTCATAATTAAGGGCACATAAATATGTTTACATTCACTTGTACAAGATGATAAATTTTTGTACATTAATTTTATAAAATCTGTTTAAAACTTTTTAAAAAGAGAACAAAAATTAATTTTTCCAAATAAATAAAGCAAATATTTTCATCATTATTGTTATCATCGGACCATACAACAGATTTTATTTCAAATTGTGATATTTTGTAAACATCATTAGTATTAATATGGTAATTAACATTATCAGCAAGTTGATAAGTTTCACAACAAGAATTTTCCGGTTTTAACCCACTGTTGAGTTAAATTTGCGTTGGTGCCACCAAAAATTAAAAAACGCACCGAAATTTAAAAAAGCGCACCACGCACCAACTAGGGAATTTTTCGCACTAAAAATTTCAAAAAGCACCCAAAATGGTGCGAAACGCACCAAGTTGACAACGCTGGTTGGTTTGTTTCATTCTCGCTTTTCGTTTTGATGTTCTACTTGTTTTGAGAACACAAGCACTAAGAAAACTGCAGAGAAAAACTATTCGAATGATGCTTGATTGATTTTAGTGAGAGTAATGTTTTGTTAGTTTTGTTTTGTTATTTATGTTTGCACTAAAACAGACTGCTTGGCAGTAGTGTGAACTAGAATACAAAACCACAGAATACACAGAAGTGAAGAAAGTGACAGGTAAAAAAAGCTCCAATCAGGTTTTTGTTAAAATTCGTGGAAAAAAGAGAAAAGCATAGTGTATTTGATACTGTAGTGTATTACTACTTACCAATTAACACAGCTAATAAAAATTTATTGCACTAGAAAGACGTAGCAAAACAAAAACGACGACAAAATTTGAGGGAAAACGAGACAAACAGAAATATACCCGTATCTTCCGTCTCGTGACACTTATGTATGTTTTGTGACAAAACTTTTAGAACGATTTACGCAGCCCTTTAGTATATACATATCTAGGCGCACGGCAGTGCGCCAGGCCAAGTTCTGGCCCTCATTACTTTGTTCCCCGCTACCGTAAAATTATGAAATTTAAATCATAATTAGAATAAATTTATATAACCACACATGCAAAGTTTCAAAGTTTTATAATGAAAGGTTCCGGAGATATGGAGGTGCAAAAAGTGCATATTTTAAGACATACTCACTGATCACTCATCAAATTGATGAAACACTTCCGCTATAAGTAGAGAGCTAAGATTTTGTACACGATTAGATCTAGGTGAGCAATGAACTAGAAAAATCTGAAAACCAGAAAATTTTAACCAAGGGGGCGGGACTGCTCCCATAAAAATTAAAATCTAAGCTAGTGAGCTGAAATTTGCTACAAAACTAGGTCTAGGTGAGCAATAAACTAAAAAAAATTAAAATCCGAAAATTTTGGCCAAGAGGGTGGGGCTACGCCCATAAAGCAAAGCCTAAAAATTTTTCATTAAAAAGTGGGCGTTAGCACGCCCATACAATTTCAACCTCATTGTCGTGTACTACGGCTCAGCATATTTAGATATAATATTTCTGTATGTATTATAATCAGTTTGCTCCGAAACTCGACACGAATAATAAACACTGGCCGAAAAAAATCTTTAGTTTGGAAAAGTAGGCAGGGTTACGCCCATATATATGAAAAATTAAAAGTTGCTCTAAGGAGCTGAAAATTGATACACGAGTAGGTAAAGGTGAGAAAACAACAAGAAAAACCTGAAACCCCGGAAATTTAAGTCAGGCGGGCGTGGCTGCGCCCATAAAAATGAAAAGTTGCGCTTATGAGCTGAAATTTGATACACAAGTAAGTCTAGATGAGAGACCAACTAGAAAAATCTGAAAAACCAAAAAAATTTTACTAGAATGGATGGGGCCACGCTACTATTGTTTGAGCATGAATGAAAACTTACAGCCTTATTTATAAAACTTATTAAGGCATTTTAAGAAAAAAATTTTATGAAAATTTGCTTTAAAACCCCTCTATAAAGCCTTAATAAGTTATATAAATAAGGCTGTTAATATACAGCTTTTAACTTAAGCCATTTTAATGAAACTTTGCATATACGTTGCACGTATACAATACTTTAAACTATCACCTAAAAAAGTGGTAGTGATCACTCCCATACAATTTTAGCCTTGTGTTTAATCTACTTCGGTCTAGCATATTTTAGAAGAAAATTAGCATGAACTATAAGCCCTGCTCACAACAATATTGTGAGTTTAAAAAAGTGGGAGGGGTAATGCTCATAAAATTATAGGGTATAATTCACGCTAGAGAGTAGAAATTTTATACATAAGTAATTGTAGATGAGTAAGCCAATGAGAAAATCTTAAAACCAAGAATTTTTTTGTCCGCTAAAACTCCAATTCGCACTAATGAGCTGAAATTTGGTACACAAATTAATCTAGATCAGAGATCGCTAAGAAAAATATAAGAAACCAGTAGTTTCAACCAGGAGGTGGGAACAAGCACTGTAAACTCAAAATTAAGTTAAATTTTATTGAAACTTTTCATACACATTGCACTTATCCAAAGTAAAAATTTCCTGTTTTGAAAAGTGGCCGTGAGATTTCAACCATAAATCATAGCTTTTTCTTTCATGTACTTCGGCTTAGCAGTTTTTAGTGTATTACTCATGTATTTCCCATTAGCTTTTTCATACAAAACTTCACATGAACCATAAGCACTAGCAGATATAAAATTCGGCGGGGCCAGGCCCATAAAAATTGTACGTAATATTATACTGTAGAGAGCTGACATTTTGTAGACAAATAGTCTTAATTGAGTTACTCAATCGGAAAATTTAAAAATTAAAGCACCAGCTACCCTGTTGAAACTTTGCATACACATTGGGCATATCCTTTTGAGTTATGTACTTCGGCTAAGCAGACTTTAATATGTAAATATATTGAGAAAATAGACGGGGTCAAGCCCACTAAAATTTACGTTGTATTTTACATGTTTCTTTACAGACGACTTTTAACAAATTGCATACACACTGGCGACCCGTTGTAATGATACAATAGTGCATTTTTAAGTTGTAAAATCCAACGCCCATCACGCTCTAACCCATTATTTTATGTAACTATGCCATTTTTAACTGGCACAGTGATCATGACTAGAAATAAAACACACTAGAAATTTTAAGTTTAAAAAGTGTTATCATATAAAATTTTTCAAAAAGTAGTCAGATCCTCACAAAAACATAAATGTGAAAAAAGGCCAAGTTCCTATCAAAAATTTCGGCCATCAAAAGCAGTGAGATATAAATTTTGACCAAGTTCTTGTTTGGAACAACACCTTTCACTGACATATACTGCGTTATATAAATTTGTAATCGTAAGGGTGTCATATAATTTTTAGATAATATGCTAACTTGTCAATATTTTTACCTTTCTAAAAAAGGAGAAAATAATGTTTATTTGTTCATTTCTTTATATCGGTAAAAATGTTGTGGAGTTAGCAGATTATCCAAAAATTATATGACACCCTTACGATTACAAATGTATATAACGCATGGCATATGTCAGTGAAAGGTGTTGTTCCAAACAAGAACTTGGTCAAAATTTATATCTCACTGCTTTTGATGGCCGAAATTTTTGATAGGAACTTGGCCTTTTTTCACATTTATGTTTTTGTGAGGATTCATATTAAAAAACTTAAAACACGAATACATACTTTTTTCTTATCAAAAGTACCGAAATATATTTATTGGACATTAAGTTTTTATTTATTTGAGATTTTGCATGTTGTTTAATAAAAAAGATGCACAAACGAATCAAATCCTTTGAGGCTTTTAAAATTATTGAGTTTGAATATTTTGATTTTAAATAAAGTACTAGAGTCTTACTATAAACATGCGACATACATAAATTCAAAATCTTTTGGGTTGAAGTCTACTGATGAGTTCCAAAAGCGGGAACGAAATGGATATAGGCAAGCTTAACGAAAAAAAACAGCAAAAATTCAAATATCTTGTCTTTTAGTTTTTAGCTACCGTAACGTATTTTATATCGAATGAAATCTTGGCTTTTAAAAGTTAGCTTATAGATCTATGGCATCAATTCATAACTAACCAATAAACCGTTCAATTCTTGGTAGTTATTAATAAGTTAATTAGGGGCTAACTTTTGGGTAACCAACTTTAAGTTAGTTTAAAAGTAATGCAGAGTCGGACAATTGACTACACGATAGAACATCGTGATGTTAAAATAGACAGTTGTTGTAGGGGTTTTTTAATGATTGCCTCTATGGGCAGGGAGGGGTGGCATTAGGACTGGTGATTTTCATGAGTAATATTAAAATAGATGAATACAAGCAATTTTAAATAATTCCAAGTGGGTCAAAAAGGATTCTTGGTGTTGCAATGCCTCCCCATAATGGCCTTCCTACGCCTATGAATTGTTGAAACGATTTTCTTTAAAAGATTTAAAAACATGTACATATGTACATATATCGAAATAATGTAAGATATTTTAAAAATAATCGATTAAAAAGTCATGAGGTTAATTTTTAATTAGGAAGTGAAACTGTTCAATATTGTACGTTTTTTATATTGCAATTCCAAAGCATTTTTTTTTTCATTAAAGGAACTGTAGAAACCTTCTTGGATAGCTAAACTTAAATAAAAAGAGTAATGTTGGATTGCACTTTTTAATTATTTTTATGAGCAGGGCTCGGACTTTCATGCAAGTAAAAATTGATTGTAAGCGCTTAACAAATGCACCCAAAAATTATCTATACATATGCGAATAAATACGCATTTATCTACGAAAGGAAGT
This sequence comes from Tachina grossa, assembly GCA_949987645.1. Classification (NCBI taxonomy): domain Eukaryota; kingdom Metazoa; phylum Arthropoda; class Insecta; order Diptera; family Tachinidae; genus Tachina; species Tachina grossa. The sequence continues at coordinate 59,576,469 of OX465278.1, read as the reverse complement.
CCCGAAAACAACATGATGTAAATATGTTTAAAATTTTTTATTGTTATTAAAAAAAAACAACATACAATTCATATAATAAAACTTAAAAACTATACCAAGAAAAAATCATAACATGTTTTATACAGAAAATGCATCCTACTTATAGTAGGCTGTTATTTATCTTTATTATTGGTTGTTGCGAAAAAATGCGGCTCTCAAGTAAATAAGTTTGGAGACCACTGTTGTAACAATTTTATATTTTGTGTTGATATGCGAGTATGTACGTCTATCAAATTGTACTTTCATCATCCTTGAAGCTTAAATACATAGAAAGCGCATAAATAGAACGCGAAATACATCATTCACGAAATAACTCATTCAACTTCAGAGGAATTTTTTAACACAAACCTGCGAATTAATCCTTATCAATTAGGTTTTATAAAATTACTTTTTTTTATTTTTTCTTTAGTATGGTTCCAGTATAAAAAAAACTGTGTAAAAAAAAGGATCCAAAGTAGAAAAGTGACGAAAAGACTGAAAAATTATATTTGGTGAAAAAATACACACATATGTATGTATATCTGAAATTTACTGAAATAAAATATATATTGTTCGTAAGGTCTTGTCCTTTTCTTTCTAAATCCGTTCATAAATTTATACTCAACTTAGTTAGAGGTTGATAAGTGCATATGTGTACGGAAAACCGGTTTTTACCCGTAGCTCAAGAAATTTCAAATACAGATTGTTGTTATGCTCGACAATACCTACCAGAAAATGGTAACACATACCAGGTATTCCGATTTCATTAAATTTTATCAGACAGTGTAATTAGTCAATCACCCCTATCGTGAACATTTTGCCCCCGAAATATTTCCCCTTTTCACCATATTGCAATCGTGAATAATATGTCCCTAGAAATGTTTTTCCTCTTTTTGATTCCCCTTATCATAAATGATTTTTGCACGTTCATTTTTCACTTTTTCCTTGGTTTTATTCAGTTTATTCTTGCAAGCGAACTGAATTATTACATTGCATAGTTTCGATATTTTCCTTCGAATTAAATATTAAAGTTATAAATATTTATTTTTAGGACAAGGTTAATACATAAAGTTTATAAACAATTTTTTCCACTGCACCTAGAATACATAAAAACAGAACTTGAAGTAAAAACAAATTCATTTGAAGCCTAAAATTTTTGTATTTCTTATTATTTAACTTAAATTTGTTTGATTTTCAAATAATTTTTAAGCTTTTCAAATCTTCTTCCCTTTTTTACACTCAGTGGGACTGATAGTGGGGAAAAGTTCACGGGAGATTCACGATAGCATATTTCCCTTGGAGGAGATTTAAAATTTCAGGGGATCGAAAATTCCTCTTGTTATTCACGATAGGGGTGATTATTACCTATTTATCGATCACCAAAAAAAATGCATTTGTATGAAAGTCCGAGTCTTGGTTATGAGCCGTGTAATGTAACTATGTATATTTGTAGTCAATTTAACTTCACTAATCCAACCGTTTTAAGTATATTTTGAACTTTTTACTCGATTTGAATTGAATTTATTTAAAAATCTAGCCGTGAAAATGAATTTGAAGCTTTTACTGAATGCAGTGCTTTTTTTTACAAATATAAGTTTTTCGAAATAGTCTGCTCTTTTTTATTTAAAATTGAAAGTTCATTTATAATCACATGTGAAAATTTCCGAATCAAATTTTTCGATCACATGGATTTTAGTTTCGTATCATCAATTCCAATAAAATGAAAAACCCACGTATTTCCACTTTTTCCAACAGACAAATCTTTGTGAATAATTTTCTTCATAAATTTTCAAAATATTTCGCAATCGTATGAAGTTTTTTGATACCAATTGGTCCCACGTTCGGAAATTTCCATGTGAAATTTTATTTATGATAAGACTGAATAAGCTTATAAATTTACTTATAACACATATCGCTCCTTTATTGCAACATAGACATATCGCAAAAAAAATGCATATAAAAGGCTCATCCACCCATATCTTCAGAAAAGAAAATATTTCTATGTCTTGATTCGTTAAGCAGATCTGGGCTGAAGAACAGCTCTTGCGTTATCGTAATTATTTCTTAAGTGCGGTCAGAATTTTGTTTGGCCTCTGAGAATTTTTTGTCTCCCTGGCACTGGTTGACTGATATGCAACGGATAACCGTATAGTCTTGCGATTCTTTTGTGGAATTTCGTTGACAACCACGTAGCTACTTCCTGTGGGAAGGCATACCTAGGTCGTGTATAGTTAGTGACAAAAAATATATTTTTTTAAATATATTTTTAATAATATCAGGTCTGATCCAGATGCATAACAAAACAGTCCGAACTTATACAAAGTTATCCGAAAGCGTTCCAGATAGCAATTTTTGTGCAATTTTGAGAGCGAATGAGAGATTAATTTTTTTCATTTCCTGTACAAACTAGTTCGAACTTTTTCTTCTCGGTAAGTTCGGACAAGAATTAAATAATCAGCTATTTTTTGTTTACATATGAAACTAAACAAGTAAGAGTGCTATATTCGGCTATGCTGAATCTTATATACCCTTTACCAAAGTGTATTTATGTAGTAAAGAGATACATACATAAGCACATGGTTACTTTTATGTACAAAGAAAAAAATAATAATTTTCAAACCCTAGAATCATAATTTTAGATTTTTCTGATTACTTATACCAATCTAGTAGTTCTTAAAAAAATATAGAAAGTGTGTTAAGTGAAAAAAAGGAAATTCAAAACAAAATGTTTTATTTAGTTACTTTAATGTCCAAAAAAAATCATAGTTTCCAGCTCTGGAGCTGTGGTTTTTATTTTTATAATTTTCTATACCAAATTTTTCTTTCCAAAACGTAAAATATATATAATTTATAAAGGAAAAGATAAAAATTAATTAGACTTAGTTACTTTTATATATCAAAAAAGTGTAAGTGTCCCAACCGTGAACTCATCCTTTTTGATTTTCTGATTTCTTACACCAATCTCTTTCTTTTAAGAATTTAGTAAATGTTTAATTTATAAAAAAAAGGAAAAATTTGTTTTAGTAACTTACTTTTGTACAAAAAAAGTTAAAGTTTTCCAACCCTGGAATCGTCTTTTTAATTTTTTTAATTGTTTTTTTTTTATTTTAAAACCATTTTTATTCGTTATCAAGCATAAAATAAGTTTATTTAATAAAAATAGATAAAAATTAGCTTTCGGTAGTTAATTTTTTATATCACAAAGAGCTTAAGTTTCACAACCCTGGAATCCTCCTTTTAGGTTTTTTTTGATTTCTTACACCATCTTTTTTTAAGAATATAAGATATGTTTAATTTATAGTAAAAATGAAAAAATTTGTTTTAGTAAGTTACTTTTGTATAAAAAATAAGGTTTTCCAACCCTGGAAACGTCATTTTAATTTTTTTAATTTTTTTTATTTTGAAATACCAAATTCATTCGTACTGAAGTATAAAATAAGCTTATTTTATAAAAAAAATAAAAATTAGTTTTCGGTAGTTAATTTTTTATATCACAAAAAGTGTGGGTTTTCCAACCCTGAAATCAAACTTTTTGATTTTTCTGATTTCTTATACTAATCTCTTTCCTTTAAGAATATAAGATATCTTTAATTTATAGAGAAAAAGGGAAAATTTGCTTTAATAAGTTACTTTTCTATAAAAAAAGGTATGGTTTTCCAACCCTGGAAACGTGTTTTAAAGTTTTTTAAATTGAAATACCAATTTTATTCGTACTGAAGTATAAAATAATTTTATTTGTTTAAAAAAAATTAAAATTAGTTTTCGGTAGTTAATTTTTTATATCACAAAAAGAATAAGTTTCCCAACCCTGGAATCATCTTTTTTAATTTTTCTGATTTCTCACACCAATCTTTTTCTTTTAAGAATATAAGATATGTTTAATTTATAAAGAAATGGAAAAATTTGTTTTAGTAAGTTACTTTTGTATAAGAAAAAAAGTTAAAGTTATCCAACCCTGGAAACGTCTTTTTAAATTTTTTAATTTTTTTTATTTGAAATACCAATTTTAATTCGTAGTGAAGTATAAAATAAGTTTATAATTATAATAAAAATAAATAAAAAATTAGTTTACGTTAATTAATTTTATATATCACAAAAATCGTAGGTTTTCCAACCCTGGAATCATCCTTTTTGATTTTCTGATTTCTTACATCAATTTTCTTCTTTTAAGAACATTAGATATGTTTAGTTTATAAAAAAAAGGAAAAATTTGTTTTAATGATTTACTTTTGTATAAGAAAAAAAGTTAAGGTTTTCCAACCCTGGAAACGTCTTTTCAATTTTTTTAATTTTTTTTTTTAATTTTTTTTCAGTTAGAAATACCAATTTTATTCATACTGAAGTATAAAATAAGTTTATTTATTAAAAAATTATTAAAAACTAGTTTTCGGTAGTTATTTTGTATGGCAAAATGAAGTTTAAGTCTCCCAGCTCTGAAACCGTCTGCTAGATTTTGCTGATTTTCAATACAAATCTTATTTCGACAATTCTGACCCACCAGTACAAGAAGGAAGTCTCTAGCTTTTCTGGGAGCTTCGGAAAACCGATTTCACGTACAGACAGACGGACAGACGGACATCGCTTATTCGTCTTCCCTATGCATAAGGATCCAGAATATAGTTATATACTTTATGGCTCGCTTATTAATATTCTGGAAATTACAAACGGGATGACAAACCTATATATACCCTTTTACCATTTTTTGGTAAAGGGTATAAAAATTAATCAGAAAATTTGCAAATATAGGCTCTTATTATGAGCAAATTTCGATCTTCGACTGTAATCGAAAGTAGTGATCGAACGAATTTTTATTTGGTATTATGACGAGCATTCGACAATGTTCGTCGTTATTGTGAATAAAATAGACAAAAAAAAACAGCTCAAAATTTGTGTTTGTGTCCTTAAAAATAAGGATTGATCGACACTTAGATTTCTTAACAATTTTGCATATTAAAGTACTTCAGCGAAAGCTAAATTCTGTTCGATAGAAAATTCGTTGCTCAGCGAAATTTTCGATGCTCATAATATGAATTTAACATTCGATTTTCGATATGCGATGCCCAGCGAAAATCGAATGCAACTCATAATAGGGCCTATAGAAAAAAAGTTTAAAATTTATTAAAAAGCAAAATGGAAGGTTCTTTGAACAAAGTTGAAGTTGTAAGTACATTTGTGTATATTTCTCCATTTCATTAATATAAAAAAATGCTCTTTTTAAATAATTTACTTTTTTGGAAATTATTTTCGCTTACTTTTCACAGTTGTTGCCAATGATGCAAATTTTTTGTTTTTTATAATAGCTTTGTTTCTTTACTTTTTGGGTAAAGTTCGGTAAAATGAGAGGAAACTATAACTTTGCTCAATAATATACAAAAATTCACAAAAGTACGGGAACGCGAAAAACCAACATTTTAACACGAAAAAAACGTCTATGTATGAATGCATATACATAAGTACGAATACACATAACTAAACACATACTTACATATGTAAATACACACGCACTTATTTACTTACATGATTCAGCATACTTATATAGGTTTTTTATTTTAATTTCATATAAAAGCTTATAAAACTATGTTTGCCACTAGTTTTTAAAAATTTTTTTCATAAATTTTTCCATTTATTTTTAGTTTTTAGGTAAATGTAATTTTTTTTTGTAATTGTTTATTTTTCAAACAGCTGATTGATTTTGTGTTTGCCCAAACTAGCACGAAGAAAAAGTACGGGCTGTTTCGTGCAAGAAGAAGAAGAAAATTACTCTCACAAAACCTCTCTCCTTTACTCAAGTTTCGAGTACGGGAACGCTTTTCGTGCAAATTGGGATCCCGCGTGATCCCAATGTAGAGTAAAGAAACAAACCTAATGTTATGCTTTCTAAGCGACTAAAATGACTTAAATTAAATTTAATGCAAAAAGTAAGCAAAATTAGTAAATATTTCATGATGTGGAATTATTGTTTTCTGCGTTCCAGCAATTTTGGATAACTTTTGAATATCCAGAGAGTAGTTTGCTTTTTTCTCTCATTAGTCCGAACTTGTACGAAATCTTGTGGGACACACCTGTCATAAGCATGTGGTCTAGTTACTCCGCCAATTTCTGAAAAAAAAAATTTACAAAGTCTCACGTTTTTTCTTTCAAAGACATTTCAATATCTTGACAATAGCAACGCACCAATTACATCTAAAGTACGATATGTATGTATACCTGTAGCGTAGGGTTTGCCAACAACCGTGTAAATTAAAAAACCGCGGTTTCCGGCTTTAAGCTATTAAAACCGGTCGGTTTCGGTTCGGTTTTAAAAATAATATATATAAATATGTATGTATGCTGGAAAGATAATGATGATTTAAAAAAAATCATGCCTATCGTGAAAATTCATTCCCCTCGAAGAGAAAAATGCTATCTTGAATATCCCGTGAAATTTTTCCCCGCTATCAGTTTAATAAAAAAAATCACACAAATTTTACGTTATAAATGAAATCTATTTAAGTTTAAAGTTGTACTCATGGAGACGCTTCTGTTGATTTAGCTTTCTTTTCATTAAGTATACCACCGTGGTGGTGAAATTTACTGTCTGAGAACCAAAGAGATTCATACTCTATGAAAAAATGTGTTGTAGGGAATTATTGTTAACAATCGTAAGCTTTACTTACTAAAAATAAATAATTTTAACTTTTAATATATGTATAATTAGAAGAAAAATATCGAAATTAATTGATGTATTCAGTTCACCTGCAAAAATAAAGTGAACAAAACCAAGGGAATAGTGAAAAAAATTCACGTGAAAAATATTCTGCCTTATAGTGGTTGGCGTATTTCAAATACGACTACGACTGTTTGGTAATAGATTAAAGAAGACTTCAACAGTTTTTCTTTAATATATTACCAAACAGCCGTAGTCGTATTTGAAATACGCCAACCACGATGCTGCAGATTATTCATGATAAAGGGAACCAAAAAAGGGAAAATATTTCTGGGAAAAAATTTTCGAGGGAAAAAATTTTTAGTATTGGGAGTGATAAAATTTCTCTGGTTTGTACCTATTCAATTCAGGTACTTATATTAGAAAAGGAACATTTAGTAGTGTGTATTAAAGGGTTGCATTTGTATACTCGTTGGTATAGCCAAAACAAATATACCATGGTATGTACCATATAATTGTAGTGAGAGCGACAGAACTAGTATAAGAGTTATTGTGTGCGTGCTTTTCCAAATTAAAATACAATTGAAAACAAATAACAATTGCTTATTGTATTGCTGATGAGGAACTGTTTGATCTGTTTTTGCTCAAAAAATACATATTGTAATCAGTGTGCACACTTCTACCGATATTCGGTAGATTCTACCGAATATGTTTGTGAATTTAACAATCTACCAATTCTATCGAACAAGGCCTGAAATCTACCGAACATTGTTATTTAGTAATTTATGTAAGTGTATATACATATATGTGTAAATTGGCTATTTTGCCACATAACAGTGCGGCCGCAGAGCGGTCACTTTCTATCATGAAAATCATTAAAACAGAACAAAGAAATCGGTTAATAACTGAAACTATAAGTAACCTAATATTTGCCAAAGAATTGTGCCTTGGGCATGAAATATTTATTCCTACCAATGATTTAATAATTTTTGCACAAAAGTTTAAATTCATAAATGGATCTTACATATAATCTTTGTAGTTACAAATGTTTGCCAAATAAAAGTTATTTTAGTAGCTTTATAAAACTTATGTACAAAAACTGAATTCCTGTTATTTATGTATATTATTTTATATTTGCATAGCATATCTATATAAAGGGTAAGGGAAAATATCTGGGGATGACACTTTTTTTACTGGAAATGCTTCATTGTTTATGGCAGTTTAATTTCCAATCACATGTAAAGTTTTAAATGCGCTTTTGGAACCTGTTTCGTTTGATACTCCTTTAACTTACCCTTTATAAATGTATAAGTACATATATTTTGTTATTTTTTATGTTTCTTTGAATTGTTATTTTTTATGTTTCTCTGAATAAAAAAAATTTTCTACCGAATTTCATTAAAATCTACCGATTTTTTTTGTCGATTCTACCGAATTTAAAAAAAAATTAAGTGTGCACACTGATTGTAATACAAATATATGAAAAAAAAACACTATTGAAACAAATACATGATGTGCAGATGTATGTACGGACGTTCGTTATGTTATTTTGTGGCGCAGCCAAAGTATAGAGAGAGAAAGAGACAATTTTGCTCTGAGAGTAATTACAAATGCATGTGTTTCATGTACATGTATCATTTACTTACATATGTATGTGCAATTTTTCATTCATTCGTTCATTCATCAGCCAATTACATTTTTTCTCAACACATCATAAGGCACTTATGGTAAAAGCAGTTTTATGTATCTTATTTGCCTTAGAAAAACAAACAAAAAAATAAATGTGTTGTTTTCATTTGCTCATTGCCCAACCATACAATAATTGCTTAAAAAATCAACATTTACAACTAGTAACAGAAAACGATAAATAACATGTTTGTTCATACCAGAACCAAAAAACACGCAAAACTAGTGCAAACAGATGTATCTGCGCAATGCTATAGTGTGTATGTGTATAAAAAGCTTAAGAATAAAAAATGTATACTTAGTTATTCAAGTAATAAAATTTCAGAAACGTTCAAGCGTTCAATGTAGAGTCGTTTAAACGAAATCTTATTTTTGTGCAGAAGTTACCAGCGAGAGAAAACACTCTTTCGCTGTCATTTGAATAGGACTTTATGTATCATGGTGTTATTGCGTTGTGAAGCAATAATATGTTGGTTGTTTTGTTGTTCGTTTTTTTATTAAGTACAAATTCTTGTCGAAGAACGTTAAAATTATCGTCTTTTTGCTTTACATCTGCTAAAGCTTTTTTGATAACAGATTACAATTCTTCCTGCAAAGAATTGTTATAATTTTCTTAAAATTTCACAATTTTCTTACCTTTCATTGTTACAGAATGCTTAGTAATGTATAAGTCTTTAATGTAAAGTATTTTCTGTATTTTTAAACAATATAATAATGTTAAAGTAAAACTTAAAAACCGACGCTTTTTTTTTGTCGATTTCGGTTTTTATGGGTTAAAAAACGCGGTTTCGGTTTCGCTTAAAACTGAACGGCAATCCCTACCTGTAGCGATAACCTGAAAATAAAATTACTTTCGATAATGGTTATTGGTTTTTTGGTTGCTATAATAGTATTTATAACAACAAAAATAATATTTCTTAGGCCGGGTTTCCATCTGTGTGCCATGTGCCACACAAGCGTAAAAAAAGCGTAACCACTAATTACTAATGAAAAAATTTTAGATTCAGACATGTATTTATTAAGTTAAATAGTTTCATACATAACTAATAGACAATTTTATAGAACCCAGCATGATTGCAAACTGTTTAAATCAATAAATACATGTCTGAATCAAACAGTTTTTCATTAGTAATTAGTTGGTCACGCTTTTTTGGGCAAATGACACACAAGAAATGCCAGATGTAAACTCACCCTCTAGTCAACCTAGAACCATATGTCTCTAATTTAATACTCTTTCTCCAGCGACAATTGCACTAGTTAAAATGTCGACAACTTTCCTTTTATGCGCGAGTAGAGATACGTTAGAGACGACAGTTCTAGTGTATTTCTGGTGATATTGTCAATGAACGCGTCAATAGTTTGTTTTTCTTTGTTATTATGTTGTGCAATAATATTAAATAAATATATGTAGACGAGGGTCACTAAAATCTACGAGTGAATCTTCGGTTCAAATATCTCCATATGGTCGTAAAAGAACTACCTTCTCAATAGTGCTAAAGTCTACTGATAGATTTTGAATGACAACCATATGTTATTTGTCAATAGGCATTTGCATTGGCTGGGGTACACCTAGTCAGTAGCACTATTGACAATGTGACTAGAAAATTACTATAAGTTTACTATTCACAACGAGAGAGGATATATCGATATTGTAGACTAGAGCCCCTAAAATTTACTAGTGAATCTTTCGTGCCAATGTCTTCACGTGGTCCTGAAAGAACTACTAAGTCAGTAGTGCTATAGTCTAGTGGTGGATTTTCAATGACAAGCTAATGTTAAATGTCAATAGACGATTACATTGGCTGGGGTACACCTGGTCAGTAGTGCTACTGACAACGTCACTAGTAAATCACCACAATTTCACTATTCGCAGTTTCTGCAGGGCAGCCTTACTCACATATATATACATACATACATATATGTTCGATGACCAAATGATATACTATCTATGTAATGGTAGGTACAGACTTAGCAACGTGTCAGGTTGCATTGTCGGTTGCATAGTGTGTAGTCTTGTTTATGGTTGCATTCGAAGTTTCGAAAATATCAAAATGTTTTGATGTTTATGGGTTGCATTAACGGTTGCATTGTAGGTTGCAGTGTCTGTATCAAAATATTCGAAAACGCGTTGAGTAAGCAAGTTGCAAAGTCTGTACCTACCATTAGTATGTCTCACGATAATGGTCGATTATAATCAATATTTAAATTCATCAATGTTAATGGGTACATAAGACCTTTTTGCTATTTCTCTTATAACTGTTAGGTCCTTTGTATTTAGTTCTCAGTAGTCTTTTGAATTTCGTTAAATTAATTAATTAAAAATGTTGTGACAAAATGTATTTTCGATAATTACATCTTACTAATCAAAAATACAATTTTGAATTTCTTCCAAGTTACTCCTTTTTTAATTTTATAGGACGAAATATAGATTATATATGGTATATATGTGCCCTAACTTATGAAAGTGGTCTAAGTCATGTGCATTTTTGCTTCGAAATATCAAATAAATCTTTGAAAAACTTCAGTAAACATTTCATAAATATTAAATAAATTTATATTAATCGAGGCAAATGCAACTCTAAATTAAAATGCTGCATAATATTAAATTACATATTGATTTGTTCAAATGTAATCTACTAAATATCTCGACCAGAGCAATATATGACTTAGACCATATATATGTATGTATACAAACATATGTAAATGAAAAAAGAAACCTATGGAAAGCACCTAACATTATATATATATAAGATAAACCAGATTGATTAAATATCTATAATGTTGGAAAACTGATTATTTTTTTAATAAAAAAAGGGATAATTTAAAACATGGTGTCCTAACGTTTTTCAATCCTTACCTTTTTCATTTCATTTAAGCAGCAACGAAATTATTTCACACTATTTTGCTTTGACATACATAATTTAAACTGTATTTATTATCAAAGTGAAATTAATATAATATTTTTATTATAAAACGTCGTGCATAATTTTCCTGGAAATGCACTTGAAATCACACGCGTAAGTTTATTAAAAGTGGGGCTAACGAAATGCTCGTTAGATAGGTACATACACGTAAAATTTTAGATTAACTTTCTACTAAAAGTCTAATAACTGTCAATAATCCGATTATTTGACTAATTTCTGTAAACGTTTTCTGTGCTAACTACCTCTATCTTATTAGTCAAAAAGTATAAGTATTTAATTGTACATAATGTTTAATTAATTTGTAATTACATATGTATGTTCAATTTCAGAACGTCAGCATGGTTAAAAACTCCAAAGCCATTAGTATACCCTTAACGGAAGGAGCAAATGCTGAGCATACCTTATATCGTGTTAAACGTGGATCCACTGTGCACGTTCATCCCGATGCTGGTTTACTGGGACGTGAAATTGTACTTTATACGAATTATCCTCATGATGGTAAATGTAGATTTTGTCTAGAACAAATAATAGATATAATAAAGCGTTGATGTAATTTTAGGTATAAAATTTGCTCGCAATGAATACAGAATATTGCATTGGTTTTTGAAAAATGGCAAGAAAATAACTTCCAATAAGTACAGTTCTTTGCATGTGGTGGATACTGACATTTATACGGAATTAAATATGAACAAGTCGGGTACATTTCGGTTTTGGTATCATTTCAAAGAAAAGTAATTATAGCGAACTAAAATTAATGCGATTATTTAATTAAAACTAAAAATATTGTATATTTTAGTGTAAAGCAAGAAATTGCTGGCTCTCTCTATATACAAGTTGAGCCCAATTTGTGCGTCGGTCCACCAGGCGCTCAGACGGTTATACCTTTAAATTCTGTTCGCTGCCAAACTGTTATATCAAAACTTTTAGGCCCCATCACTACTTGGGAATCCAGGCTGAGAGTGGCTAAAGAGTCAGGTTATAATATGGTTCATTTTACTCCAATACAGGAATTGGGTGCCTCTAAATCAGCTTATTCCTTGCGCAATCAATTTCGTGTTAATCCTCACTTCGCAGCTAACAAAGGAGCTAAGGTTACGTTTGACGACGTGGAAGTTATAGTCAAGAAAATGCGTGAAGAATGGGGAGTAAGTTCACAGCAATTTTTCAAATGCTTATACTTATAAATATCGCACACTAAATCAGAGTAGTCACGTCTCAAAAAATTTCAGTGTTCGCGAGTGGCAAAAAACTATTGTTTTGCAAAAGAAATTTTGCGGTCGTTAGAGATTTGTCCTGTTTTGGTAATTTCGAGTTGTGACTGTTTATGATTTATTGTGGGATATTTACTTATGTACCTTCTGTTGTGCTATAAATCGATTTTCAAATTTAAATACGATTCGCTGATATTATTAATGTACTGAATTTTTGCTATTTCAAGGTTGCTTCTATTTGTGACATCGTTCTAAATCATACGGCCAACGAATCTGATTGGTTGTTGGAACATTCGGATGCAACATATTCTTGCGCAACTGCACCTTACCTAAGACCGGCCTTTCTTCTTGATGCTCTCTTGGCACATTGTGGTGATGACATTGCAAATGATGTTTTGGATAAAGATGGTGTTCCCAAGGTAATCAATCATCAGCACCATTTAGAAGCTCTTAGGTATCAACTGCAGCAAGTGTATTTGCCAAAAGTTAATATTTACGAATTGTATCAATGTAATGTAATGCATTATGTGGAAGAATTTTTGAAGGAATCAAGATTACGCCTGCCTTCTTCAAATATTGCAAAAAGCGAGCGATTTTCGGAAGTGAAATTGATTACGGATCCCAATTATAAGCGTTTGGGTGCTACCATTGATTTAGAGTTAGCTTTGGAATTATTTAATGTTTTCCAAGGTGATTGCTTTGATGAAGAATCGCGTTTAAGAAAATGTTCAAAAAATTTCCGAAGTCATTTGGAATGGCTAAATGAAGAGGTTCGTTGTGAAATTCAAGATTATCTAAATTGTGCTGTAGAAAATTGCTTAGCTGGTATACGGTACGAGCGAGTTCAAGACGATGGACCCAGAATTACTGAGATATCCAAACAACATCCAGTGTTTATGCAATACTTTACAAAAACTAATGCAATTGGCAGGAGTTTATTGGAAATCGAAGAAGGGATGTATGGCAAAATGGGCGAATTCTTTATGGCTCACAACGGTTGGGTTATGGGAGCTAGCGATCCTTTGAAAGACTTTGCTGAGAAGCAGCCAGGTCACGCAAATGTTTACTTGAAAAGAGAGCTTATAGCATGGGGAGATAGCGTCAAACTACGTTATGGCCGTTCGCCCAGTGAAAGTCCTTACCTATGGAATCATATGAAAGAATATGTTGAACAAGTAGCTCGTATATTTGATGGTGTTCGTTTGGATAATTGTCACTCAACGCCATTGCATGTGGCCGAGTACATTTTAGATGCTGCTCGAGAAGTAAATCCAAATTTGTATGTTGTCGCGGAACTATTTACCAACTCTGATGCCACAGACAATGTTTTCGTTAATCGCTTAGGTATAACTTCTTTGATAAGAGAAGCTTTATCCGCTTGGGATTCACATGAGGAAGGTCGTTTAGTATATCGCTATGGCGGCGAACCCGTTGGTGCATTCCTAGCAAGTCCCAATCGTGATTTAGCACCCAGTGTCGCTCATGCACTGTTTATGGATCTGACACATGATAACCCATCTCCGATCGAAAAGAGAAGTGTATATGATATCTTGCCATCGGCTGCATTGGTATCAATGGCCTGTTGTGCAACTGGTAGCAATCGTGGTTACGATGAATTGGTGCCCCATCACGTAAGGGTTCACATATGTATTTGATACGATAATTTCGACATGCTAAAATTAAAATTTACCTGTTATAGATCCATGTTGTTAATGAGGAACGTCCATATCAGGAGTGGGGTAAAGGCGTCGATATCAGGAGTGGCATTATAGCTGCCAAGAAAGCTCTTAATCTTTTACATGGCCAATTAGCAGAAGAGGGTTTTACACAAGTCTTTGTTGATCAAATGAATCCCGAAATTGTTGCAATAACACGCCATTCTCCTATCACCCACCAAAGTGTAATCCTAATTGCTCACACCGCTTTTAGTTATCCTCATCCCAACGCTGGTCCCACCTTTGTTAGACCTTTACGTTTTGAGGGTTGTTTGGACGAGATTATTTTGGAAGCTGAATTATGCATGAAGGGTGATAAAGCCTTCGATCGCCCAGGACCTCATCAAAAGGATCCTAATGTTTTGAATGGTTTAAATCAATTTCAGTTGACTCTAAGAGAACACATACCATTGTCCAAATCTCAAATTTTCCGCATTGTGCCCTACATTGATGGAAATGTTACTCAATTGGAAATTGTTAATTTGAAACCAGGATCTGTGGTGGCTATAAGGTTGTATACATTCGTGGAAGTAATGGATATGAACATTAATCGATAGTAATTTATTATGATTTTAGGGCTTCTTTGAAACCAGAATTGCATAAAAACTTTGAAACTTTACATACGCTTACTCAGTCATTGCGTCAAGAAGAAGGTCCCATATATGAAGAACTGAAAGAAATTGTTGAAAGACTCGACCTGAACGATATGAATAAAGTTTTATTCACATGTGATCAGGAAGAACGCGATGCAGGTTACGGCGGTGCGGCCTATGATATACCAGATTTTGGTCCAATCGTATATTGTGGGGTCCAAGGTTTTATTTCGCTTTTAACAGAAATTTCACCCCACAATGATTTGGGTCATCCATTATGTAACAACTTACGTAGCGGTGATTGGATGATGGGTAATATAATTACATATTTTTTACATACATACACACATATAATTACCTTAATATAGAAAGGGCCTAACTCATTATTTTCTTGAAATCGAGATTTTGCATTTTTCGATACATTAGGGGCTACTTTCTTACTAATTAGTTAAACTTAGTTTAACATGTGTTTAAGTTAACCAAGAAACAAATTTAAACGGTGGTTTTCAGTAATGGATTCAGAGTTGCTAATTTATCTAAAAATGCCATACTTTATATTCCATCTAGATGTGGCAATGTTGAAAATATTTTATGTTTCAAAGGCAACAATTAAAAAGCGATATAACAATTCTTCAAGTTTATAATATATATATGTTTGTGATCTTTTTCCGAGGGACCTAGTGTGTCTAAAAACAGGTTTGGACTTAAGAGTGGATGCTGGTACCTAAAAGGTTGTAGAATTAGATGAAATGAGATAGATTTCTGATTTCATAACTAACCATACCAAATCGCATCTCCCAACTGAAGGTGTGTTCAAAGAGATAATGCGTTATGAAACTTTAAGTGGGTTTTTCTCAAAACTTCGTTTTCACACACTCGGATGTCACATATATGTATGTATATAAAATAGTGAAAAATAAATCAAAAAATATTATCAATTATTAGGTCTGTTCAATTACTTTCCCAGCAGAAACTAGCAACGAGAGAGTAAAGCAGAAATTTACAAAATTACTCTCCTAAATATGAAAAAAGGTCCGTTTGCTTACCCCAAAATTTGTGCAATTTTGTGCAAATTTGTACTGGATTTTACTGAAATGCGTTCGTTTACACACAAAAATTGCAAAAGAGAGTGCCAATTGAGAGAGTAAATTGACAGTTGTTGACTGAGAGTCTGCAAATTTTTACTGGACAAATTTTTGCCAGTAAAATCCAGTAAACGAGAAAAACATGATTCAATAAAATAAACGAAAGTAAGCAAATACAAAGTATAATTTTTTTTAATAAAAACATTTAGAGCTAGTTTTTAACATAAAGATAAACTCTACTTGTGAGTTAACTATAGTTTAAACTTAAAATTTTGTTTTTCAGATAAAGATTATCTAATTAATAATCTAGGTTTAACCGAGCAACATTGCTTAGCTAAACTATAGTTAGAACTGTCAAATAATAAATATATGAAATAAATATTATGCAATTGATAAAAAAAAATTAGAAAAAAGTATAATAAATATATTCATACATAATTAAAATGGATGCTTGTTATGACGACGAAGATATTAGTGAGTATGAAACCAGAATAACTTGGATAAGACAATTGTGAGAAAAATAAGAGAGATAAAAACACGTCCAAATCATTTTTGTGTGAATTATGAACTGGAGTTCTTGCAAAGATTTCGTTTAACAAAGAGGTCTGATTTTAGAATTAATTGGAAAGAAAATCTATTTCGTTGGGTTTAAAGTTTTCTGATCTTTTTTGGTTATATTTTTGGAGCGTCACTATTTTTAAGTCCATATCATTTAATTTATTATATTACAAAAATTCAGAATTCAGTTATTGAAGTTTTTTTAAATAAATTTAAAGAATTGTCACATCGCTTTTTAAGTGTTGCCCTATTTACGTAAACTATTTTCAACTATTTTCTATATTGAAAACAAAGTATGGCATTTCTAGCCAAATTGACAACTTTTAATCCATCACTGAAAAACAGCATGGGCGGTTAAATCCAGTTTAACTTTGTTTCTTGGTTAACTCAAACGTATGTTAAACCAAGTTTAACTATTTAGTAAGAAACTAGCCCTTAAAAGAAGAAAAGTTGAAGTAAAAGTTTAACAAAACAAATCTAAAAATTTTTATGTTCAAGATGAAAAAAATTAAAGAATAATAATCGTTAAATATATCAGTTTCCAAATTTAATTTAATTGTGTTATTGGGTCCGTTTGTTTACTTTTCCAGTAAAATCCAGTAGTTGAGTAAATTTTGGGTCATTTGAAAATTTTACTCTCAAGAATGTCTCTTGCACAAAAAAGTACGCGAACGGAAAAATTGTAAAAATTTGCAGATTAATCAAGACAGCTGATAATATTGTTGTATGTTTTTGTTGTTTTTGAAACCCATCAAATACATATTTTTGGTAATTGATGCATACATTTTTATAATTATAAATTTGAAGCGATATATACATACTAAGGATGCCAATCGGGATCGATTTTTGGAAATCCCGGGATTCGGGATTTCGTAATCCCGATCCCGAAAATCCTCGGGATTTTTCGGGATCACGGGATTTTCGAGATTTCGGGATCTAAATATTTTTCGAAAAGTAAATTGTTTTTTTTTTAAATAAATATTACTTTAATAACAATTTAATGAATTTTAAAAAATTTTATGTTCATAATTTATCATTGCACAATTGTCTTTAAAGTTAACAATTTTCTAATACGAGTATGAAATAAAAATCAAAAGAATTTTTCTCATGTATTTTTAAGTTGATTAATCACGTTTGATGTTAGAGAATTTGTAGTGAAAACAATAACTAAATATGAAAACTTGTTTTTGTTTTCAATATAAATGTTTTTCTATTATCTAAACCAAAACGAATATACATACCGGTGGACTTTTAGCACTAACGCTTAAGTTGCAAAAACAATATTGTTTTGTTAAAAATATATCTACTAACGTTTTATTAATTGCGATTGATCAACAACAAGTATAACGGTTGTTACATATGTATGTATACCAAGCATTATCTAATTTTTTTATCGATTTCGTTAAGACTATGACAACGATAATAAGGCTGAATGAACATGTCGAAAAATTAAAAGAAATGTATACACTATTCTAATCAAATTCGATTAATTACGTCTAAAGATCACATTTTTATAGGCACATACATTAAAAGTTTGCCTGAGCACTTGAACAGTATTTTTGCTCTACTGAAAAATTTTAAATTCATACATAAGTTTTTTTCTACAAGTTCAACGTTCGCTAAGAGGAGTATGGTTTATTAGTGTCCTGGCCTTCGTTTTTAACTAAAACTATTTATCAAGTCCATGTAATTTAAATGGGTTTGATCTTAGGTTTGTATCAAAAACGACCTAAACGGTCTAAATAAAAAACAAAATAATTTTGAACTGCAATGTAAAAAACATACGTACACACTCGAGCAGTTTTTTACACAAAATACTCCGCATTATTCTATAAATATTTCTCGCTTTTACGTCAACACAACAACAAAAAGTTTTCACTTGCCTTGTATTGTATTCTCCAATTGTAAGGAGGTTTCAATAGTACTCAATTGTTACCGACAAGTAGATAAGTGCTAATTTTTTTAGCGTTGAGGAGTCGACATACAGACTGCAATTATGAATAAATTTCCGCAAGAAATTTCTCCCTTTTCGAATTAGATTTTTTTGTTTTCCCTATAATTTGCTACTGTTTGAAATTATTCCCCGGGAAAAATGTCTCGTGGAATTTGAATTATAATTGCCCTCATAATATAGAAAAAGACGGAATAAATTTGTCAAACTTATGAATTTTTCAAATGTTATTTCCCTTCCAAAGGTAATATGTTTCTTTTGTTTTCAAAATAATTCTAAAATGTACATATATTGTAGCACCTTTGATGAAAATAACTGTAAGAAAGTAATTTATTTATTTTGTTCTTGTTGTTAATTTATAAGAAAAATGTCACGAAAAGTCATTAAATTGTTAAAACTGTACGTATAAAATTGTCCCATACAATCTAAATATTATAAAAAATACCTTAAAATCAACGAAAATTTGAATTTATAAAGTTTTTATACAAAAATTGCTGAGAAATCCCGAAAATGAAATCCCGGATTAAATTTTACAAATCCCGGGATTCGGGATTTGCCAAATCCCGAAAGTCCCGGGATTTCCGGGTTCGGAATTTCCCGTTTGACATCCCTAATACATACATATTTCTAAAATAGAAGTTGTGTGAAAGCTTAAGCTTGTATTTTGTTCTTAGTTTTATTTTTTCTGGGTAAATGGCATAGGAAATACATCAATGTTTGATTTCTGATACTCGGTACCCTGAATAGTATGCAGAAATAAGTATTCACATATACATAAACCTTACATCTCTAAAAAACTAAAGTAAATAACACAATTAAATTAAATTTGAAAACTGATATATTCTTTAATTTGTTTCATCTTGAATATAAAAATTTTTAGATTTGTTTTGTTAAAGTTTTACTTCAACTTTTCTTCTTTTAAATGTTTTTATTAAAAAAATTATACTTTGTATTTGCTTACTTTCGTTTATTTTATTGAATCATATGTTTTTCTCGTCTACTGGATTTTACTGGCAAAAATTTGTCCAGTAAAAATTTGCAGACTCTCAGTCGACAACGGTCAATTTACTCTCTCAATTGGCACTCTCTTTTGCAATTTTTGTGTGTAAAGGAACACATTTCAGTAAAATCCAGTACAAATTTGTACAAAATTGCACAAATTTTGGGGTAAACAAACGGACCTATTTACTTAAGTTTTTTAGAGATGTAAGGATTATATATATGTGAATACTTATTTCTGCATACTATTCAGTGTACCGAGTATCAGAAATCAAATATTGATGTATTTTCCTATGAAATTTACCCAGAAAAAATAAAACTAAAACCCAAATACAAGCTAAAGCTTTCAAACAACTTCTATTTCAGAAATATGTATGTATATATCGCTTCAAATTTATAATTATAAAAATGTATGCATCAATTACCAAAAATATGTATTTGATGGGTTTCAAAAACAACAAAAACATACAACAATATTATCAGCTGTTTTGATCAATCTGCAAATTTTTGCAATTTTTCCGTTCGCGTACTTTTTTGTGCAAGAGACATTCTTGAGAGTAAAATTTTCAAATTACCCAAAATTTACTCAACTACTGGATTTTACTGGAAAAGTAAACAAACGGACCTAAAGTAAATGAACGCTTTAGAGTCTGAACACAATGTAACGATTATTTATTGCGGTGCGGGTTTTCACACGATTTTGAAGTAAAAAACCGCAGTGCGGAACGGCATAAAATTAAAATCTATTTTATTTTCATTGCGGACTTTCTCATTCTCTCAATTTTGGACACTCTTTCTCTTTCTGATGGTGCCATAGTTTTGGAAATAATTGGCGGTGTTCACATTATTGTAAATAAAAAACATGATTTTGAAGCTTAAAAATTTTTGTCATAATATATAAAAGTTTAAAAATTATATAAAATATATCTGCGAATGTATAAAATGTTAATCATTTTTGTTTTTAGTTACTGCCATTATAAAATATTTAACACAAAGGGTAAATTTTTAATGAAAATGTGTGCACAAAAAAATTAATAATAATTTCATCAAAAAATTACAAGTATTGCCGTCGCCGTCTTCCATTCCAAAAATGCGACTTTCCATCTCTGTTTATATATGAGAAACAAACAAAATTATTTTTTGATAATTTTTTGCTCTATGTACTTTGTAGCTGAAGAATGTCAAAAACCTCGATTTTGTTTTGGTTTTAGTACAATTATTTTTGTGCTTTTGACATTCTTCGGTTCTTTACACAGCTATGGTTGCCGTATTTTTTTTATAAAAAATCCTTACGCAGTCACCTGTATAATTACACCATGCATTTTACTAGCAATAATTTGTACGAATTTTTTGTCTCTCAACTTTTTTCTCTCTTTTGACGCTCTATCCTTGCAAACTTTTTGAGTTAATGAACACTTTCCAGTAATAATTGTTACAAATTCGTAACAATTTTTAGTAAATGAACAAACCTATTAAATCCAACCAAATAAACTTTCTTTCCAATTAACTCTAAAACATCATACACAGACCTCTTTGTTAAATAAAATCTTTGAAAGAATACCAATTCATTATACACATAAAAATGATTTACGTCCCTTTTCACAATGTATTATTAAGAGTTAACAAAACTTGCCGTTAAAGTGCCTGTTAGCTTTTAATTGTATATTGTGAAAAGGGCAGTTATAAGTGTCCTTATTATATCCCTTATTTTTTTTCACAATTGTCCTATCTAAATCTTCGTCGTCATAAGAAACATCCATTTTATTTCTGTATGTATGAATCTACATATGTATGTATTTATTTATTAAACTTTTTAGTAATTGTTTTTTGCGCAATATTTATTTCATATTTTTATCACTTGACAGTTCTAACTTGAATTTAACTGAGCAATGTTGCTCGGTTAAACTAAGATTATTAACTATGTAGATAATCTTTATCTGAAAAACAATAATTTAAGTTTAAACTACAGTTAACTGAAAAGAAGAGTTTATCTTAATGAGGTAGTTTAGACGAGAACAATTTTTAAGCCGCACAATTTTTGTTCTTTTCCAAATTACACGAGACTAATTCATCTGGCACAAAATTTATTCGTATACACAGCTGTGTGTGTGTTAGTGTTTTTAGTATTCATTTAACATTTGCTG
The DNA here is from genome assembly GCA_949987645.1 of Tachina grossa. NCBI lineage: Eukaryota > Metazoa > Arthropoda > Insecta > Diptera > Tachinidae > Tachina > Tachina grossa. Next base: position 59,554,939 of record OX465278.1, on the reverse strand, counting down.
TTTTTTAAGTTGTGTGTGTATTGGTTTTATGCTGCTAATGCGGGGTTGAAGCTGGTTGAAAAGTTATGCCAACCGCAAAACCACTCTCTTTGCCTCTCTCACCTAAAAACTGGCATGTTATGCCAGCACAATTATGCCCGTGTAAATCAGCGCTATGTTAAAAACTATGTAGCTCTAGATGTTGTTCTATCTCGATTTCAAAAAAAAAAAAAAAAAAAAAAAAAAAAAATGAGTTAGGGCCTTTCTATATTAAGGTAACGACATGTCGTCTGGTAGTTACTGGTTTGCCGCACAGTATATTAAGAATACGTTAGTACTGCGGCAAACTAGTAACCAACCGACGATATGGGTATGTACTTACGTATCTTATGTATGAATTATTTTTTTTACAGATTATGTTTCGGATCGTTTGTTGCATTACGACAGCATTAAACCTTTAGCAGTTTGGATGAAATCAGCATTTCAACCCATTAAAAATATACCACGTTATTTGATTCCTTGCTATTTTGATGCAGTGATTAGTGGAGTTTACAATGTGTTGGTGCAACGTGTCTATCAAATGATGCCTGAGTTTGTGCGTGAAGGTCACGACTTCCCACAAATATTGGCTTTGGCTACTCTTCAATTTCTGACTGTTTGCAAATCAGCTAATTTGCCACCGTTAAGTCCTGCTCTAGTCCCACCGAAGCCGCCAAAACAATGTGTTACTTTATCAGCCGGATTGCCTCACTTTTCAACTGGCTATATGCGCTGCTGGGGTCGTGATACCTTCATATCACTGCGTGGACTCTTATTGCTCACTGGCCGCTACAATGAAGCTCGTTTTATTATTTTGGGCTTTGGTCAATGCCTGCGCCATGGCTTGATACCGAATCTTTTGGATAATGGCACTAAACCACGTTATAACTGCCGCGATGCCGTTTGGTGGTGGTTGTATAGCATTAAACAGTATGTAGAAGATGCTCCCCATGGCAAAGATATTTTACAAGACAAAGTTTCACGTATATTTCCTTATGATGATTCCGAACCTCATGCTCCTGGCCAATTCGATCAGGTTTTAATTGATGTCATGCAAGAAGCATTACAAGTACATTTCCAGGGCTTACAATATCGGGAACGAAATGCTGGCTATGAAATAGATGCTCACATGACAGAAAATGGTTTTAACAACCAAATCGGTATACATCCAGAAACAGGTTTCGTATTTGGTGGCAATCAGTGGAATTGCGGCACTTGGATGGATAAAATGGGTTCTTCGGAAAAAGCCGGTAATAGGGGACGGCCAAATACTCCTAGAGATGGTTCAGCAGTCGAATTAGTTGGATTAGAAATGGCAGTATTGCGCTTTATGCAGACACTTTCTGAACGTAATGTGATTACATACAAAGGTGTAACACGAAAAGGGCCAAATGGTAAGATTTTAATAACATTTATTATCCATAAAAGGCATTATTTTAAAGACTGCTTTTATAGGTCAAGAAACTTCGTGGACTTACAAAGAATGGGCAAATCGTATAGCCGAACATTTTGAAAAGTATTTCTTTGTTACTGAAACGGAGAAAGCTCCACTTGCCAATAGGAAAAATATCTACAAAGATTGCTATGGGGCATCTCAAAGATGGACCGATTATCAGTTGAGATGTAATTTTCCTATAAGTATGGTGGTCGCACCGGAATTGTTCAATCCAAAACATGCTTGGATTGCACTAGAAAAAGCCAAGGAACATTTATTGGGGCCATTAGGCATGAAGACTTTAGATCCCAGCGATTGGAACTATCGAGGCAACTACGACAACTCCAATGATTCCACAGACTGCACTGTGGCCCATGGTGCAAACTACCATCAAGGTCCGGAATGGGTATGGCCAATTGGCTACTACCTTCGGGCACGTTTAATATTTGCTAAGAAATGTGGTTTCTTAAATGAAACTATAGCAGAAACTTGGTAAGATTTCATTTCATTTCGTTTTATTAGCGCACAAGTTTTATTTATTAATAAACATCATCGCAGGAACATCTTGAAAGCGCATTTGAAGGAGATGCAAACCTCCCATTGGCGCGGTTTACCCGAATTAACCAATGAAAATGGTTCCTATTGCAGAGATTCATGTCGCACTCAGGCTTGGAGTATCGCTACAATAAAGGAGGTAGAATTCTTATAAGATTTGTTAAAGAACTTCATTAAACTTTCTCACTTAATAATCTCAGGTACTTCATGATCTACACGCCTTGGGTGGAGATGTTTAATAAAACCACGTTAAATACTGCCTTTTATAGTAAGGTTGTTAAAGTTAGAAACTAATATACCTCTAATTGTTTTTAAATTCATATATGTATGTTCACTATTTCCGTTTAATCAAAAGTTAATTAACTATTCGCCATTATCAAAAGCTTTCTCAGCTTATTGCACTTAAATTTAAGTTGCATATTTTGTTGTAAGATTTGTCTTCGTTTCGAGTAATTATACGAAAATTCTCATTATTTAATTATTTATCATTATTTCATTAAAAATTCAAATAGAAATAAAGTACATAAATATAATAAAATCCAAAGAATATTTTGCGTCTTTAAAATTAATTTAGGAAAAATAACTGTTGCGAAGAACTCGCATATCCGAGTTTCTAGGTGGCGCGATGCGTGTTTTATCCAATTCAGATTGCCAAGCATTCTTTAACTCATTTTCATTTTGCAATTTATCGTGAGAATGCTCACCTTGCCGACTTTGATATTCTTCCAGTGGTTGTGGTTCACGGTAAAATTCTGTGTTTCTTCTTCGGGGATAAAGTTCTAGGTTATTGATTCCAAATCCAAAATGTTGCTTTAAAAGAAAATTTAATTTTTATTTATAATTTTTTCAAACGTAAACTACTCACATTTGTGGGAAACATTTTTTTTGCAAGTTTAAGAAGTAAATAAAGAAAATTTTTGTTTATGTAAGATACATTCAATGTGAAATTTTTAGAGATTTTTCCAAAATAAAAATTATATATTAAATTATTTAAACATTAAAAAAAATTTGACAATTACAGTGATAAATTAAAAACTTTTCCAATATACTTAGATACAGTGGACCAGCAAAAGTTTAAATAATAATGCCTTAAGTCTAGATCCTACTATCGGCCAAATATGCCCTATTACTCAGTTATTCCGGAATAAGTCTATATGGCATCATAACCAATTACAGTGTGGTGCAACTATGACCTTATATTTCCATTAGTTGAGAAATAATGCCAATTAAGCTTAGTACTTATGACTTTATTTCAGTGAGCCAACCAAAATCGGCCCATTGTGCCGATAGTGGGATCTATGCTTTAGTCCTCGTCCATACAGTGAAGCCAGTGATGCCAACTTTTTTGGCTCTAAAAGCACATCAGAATTTAAAAAAAGCACTAAAAAGCGTAATTTTGAGATCTAAAAAGCGTAAAAAGCACTAACGTGAAAAACGAGTGCAATTTAACAATGTTTTCTAAGCTATTCTCTATTTCGGCAATATTATCAACATCTTTAATGAAATATATCAGACGAAAAAGGTATGATTTACACAGAAAAAATAAATACACCAAGTTTTTTATTAAAGTAATTTTAAAAATACACAAATTTCTTAAAAGCACTACTTAGTGCTTTTTGTTAGTTTGGCACTAAAGGTAGAATTAGTAAAATCGTATCGTGATGTTGCGTGTCAGCTGACAAGAACCGTACCATATACAATGCATGTTACTAGTTATAAAATATGTGGTGGTAGCACTGCTGACGTAGGAATCTGCAGAAAACAGATTTTTCTGTAGCGAATGTCAAAAACGCCGCATTTAATGCCAGACAAAAAAAAAATGCTGTGCAAACTGTTACATTTTCTATAACTTGTGCATAAAGTTGAACGATACGGCAAGCTGTAAAGTAGAATGATACGATTTTACTAATTCTACCTTAACGCTCAAAAATTGGCGTTTTTAGTCTTCAAAAAGCACTAAAAATAGTGCCAAAAGCACCAAGTTGGCATCGCTGCAGTGAAACATTAGGTGTGTTTTTTTACTTTTGCAGTAAAATGCAGTAAATGAGTAGTTACTGTGAAATTTTTAAAATTCACTCTCAAAAAGAGTTGTTGCCGAAAAAAGTACGCGAACGGAAAAATAGTAAAAATTAGTAAGATTATAGAAACAGCTGACTCCAGCTCCATATAGTGTTGAAAAATATATAAACTTTTGACTATTCAACTCTTGTAATTATTAGTACTCGATACAATATTTTTATAACACGAAAAATCTAAGAATAAATTTTATAATTTGTCTCATTTAATATTTGTAATTAATTTCTTTTCGATTTCTTTGTTTTGTTGTTGGTGAAATTAATAAAAATTACGTGAATATTTGTTAATGTTACTGATTACTTAAAAAGCAAGTGCGATACTAAGTACCCAGATACTTTTCAGTTTTACAACTCTGAGTAATTGGAATAATTTGCAAAACAAAAGGATTGATAAAATAAATAACAAAATATGTTTATTAACAGCTATTATTATTATGCTTTATAAATTAATTATTTTGTAATGACTTTCACAACTTTTATTTAACATTTTCTCAAATTTTTACACTCTTCGTTTGCTTACTTTTCATTTGTTTACATTTTGAATCATGTTTTTATCTTACTAAACTTTACTACGACAAATTTCTGCAGTAAAAATTTGCAAAACACTCAGTCAAGAACTGTCACTTTACTCTCTCAGTTTGTGTTCTTATTTACTGTATTTTGGGTAAACGAACGCAATTTAGTAAAATGCAGTAAAGTTCAGTGAAAATTTTTAAAAACTTTTGAGTACGCGAACGCAATTTGCTGCGAAACATTTTTGATTTTTCTTTTGAAACTGCATTCGTGTCAACACTGAAATTTTTGTTTTGCTGCTTAATACATTTTCTCATATATTTCTCATTAGAATGAGACGAGAATGGCGTACTCAACAAGAACTGCATGTACATGAAACACGGATGGAAATCATGGTACAATTGTACTTTTTATGGTACATTTTTGACCTTGTTGGTACCGTGGTACTGCCGCGAGTTACTTGGGACAATTTAAAAATGTCAATGTTTCACTATATAGTAACATTAATTTTGCCTATGTTCTCTTTAATTTTTTTTTGTGTGTTTTATTTTAATCTCTAATATAATAGTCGAATCTACGAATGTACCTTTATGCATGTAATATTTAATGTTTTTTTGTGTTAAGTTTCTGTTTTTTATTGTAAACTTCCGTATTCTTATACTATTTTTTTTACGTTTCTGTTTTTATTAATAAATATTAAAAATTGGTACCGTCATGGTCTAAAAAGTACAGTTTATTTTCATACTTGGTACAAAATCCAAGAAGTCATTTTCCTTCCCTGACATGAAACAAAGTACCCTTTTCCATTCCTCTTTCCCCATTCATCGACAAACTCAAAAGTTTTGCAGCAAATGTTTCAATGTATGGAAATGGACTTAATACTTTTTATAAATAAAGCTGAATTTCAAAATTTTATTCACATCTTTTTCTTGCTGCGCTACTAGTTACGTCGTCAGCTTCAGCTACTACCACATGTTTTTGTGTGTTTTGGTTTTACGAATTTTCGAAATCAATTTGATTTTATTATCAAAGTCGCAAACCTTATTATTTAGATTAGTAAATTTTTCACTCATTTACATATAAACAACATATAAATACAACTGATGTGTTAGTGCCATCTTTTATCAGAATATTGTAGGATGCAATTTTGCCACCGGTTTCGAAACTTAATAGCACGGGCGCCAGTATTCAGCAATCCCGTTTCCTCGCCTTTTGAAGATACTGATAATAGGGTTGGATACAATATTAATAAGGACTTCAAAATAATACTGGCAAATATTAACAGCAAAAAAAGAAAATCAATTAAAAAATCTTAGATCTTGATTATTTTAAAAATTTTTACTGCAGAAATTTTTCGTAATAAAGTTTAGTAAGTCCCTGTCCAGACTTGCAATTATTGTTAATTATTCTGTTTTGAAATTGCACTAGTGTCCACATTATGAAATTCTAATTTTGCAATTATGCATTAAAAAAATTAAGAATTCTATTTAATTTTTGTTATATTCTTTGTTTTTTATACAACTGAAGAAATAAGATTACAAAAAACGTCAAATACAAATACCAACTTGAAATTAATCACCCTTATTCCAGTTGTCGGTATCGACGTCACTTAAACACAATACCAAAAAATTGGGGCTTGTGTACCCGTTGTCGAAAACAACTGACTCCTTTTGTCCGGTTTATCCTATTTTCTAGACCCTAAGGAACGGCGATAGATTGTCAGTTGCACAAAATTATTCTCGAGAGCGAGTAAACAAGCCCCAATTTTTGGGTATTGTGTTAAAGTGACGTCCAAGGCGATTTCAGTATCAGGTGACCTTATCAGTACAACAATTTTACAACACAAAAAACAACATGTAGTTTGCTATGCTACAAAACCAATCTGCCAAAAGATTTCTGAGCAACTTTTGACATTTTGGTTCAAATTGCTCAATTTTGCATCAACAGCTGATAATCAGCCGGGCTGATAAGGTCACCTGATACTGAACTCGCCTTGGTGACGTCGATACCGACAACTGGAATAAGGGTGAATAAGCACGAATTTCAAATCAAAAGAGAATTGCCGAGCACATGAACTGTTTATCTCCTCCCCAATTTTCTCACCTCTCTCACCAATAAACTAAGAATTGCTGCAACAAAAATTGCAAGTCTGGACAGGGACTAAGTCCCGGTTCATACACTTCAACTTTTGTTGATCAAGTCGTAATTCAGCTGTAAGTAAAAAAAGGGATATTTGTACTTCAAATGTTGAAGTGTGCAAACTGGGTCGAAACAAACACACCTAGTAAGTCCCGTTCAACTTTTATTGCTCAACTGTAAGAAAGACGGAGACGGAAGTACAAATATCTCTTTATTTTCTTACAGCTGAATTAAGAGTTGAGCAACAAAAGTTGAAACGTGTGAACCGAGACTAATAATTTGTAAGTCCCGGTTCACACACTTCAACTTTTGTTGATCAAGTCGTAATTCAGCTGTATGAAAAAAAGAGATACATATTTGTTTCCTTCTCCGTCTTTTTTACAGCTGAATTAAAATTTGATCAACTAAAGTTGTACCCCTTTTACACACGGAAAGTTTACTTTGGGAAGTCCTAATTCAGCTGAGAGAAAGACTGAAAGAGAAAGTATTCTTGACTCTGTCTTTCACACAGCTGAATTAAGACTTTGCAAAGTAAACTTTCCGTGTGTAAAAGGGGTGTTGCAGTGTATGAACCGCAACCAGTTTGCCATATTTTATTTACAAAAATCTTCAAGTCGTTCAAAAAATATTTTTTTGTCATTGAAAATCTTTTTTTTAAATCATTTTAGTTTAGTTTTAGAATATAATTCATACAAAGTTTTGTGCTTCTCCTATAAAATTTTATTTGTTTGATGGAGAGAGAGAAAGACGAGCGGAACAGAAAAGTTTCTTTTCCCCTCGTCTCTCTCTCTCTCTCTCTCTTAACAAACTAATCAGCTTAGCAATAAGACTTGCAAGAGTAAATTAGGACATACTATTATACCCCATTTAGACATGCAAAGTTTACTTTGCAAAGTCTTAATTCAGCTGTGTGAAAGACAGAGGGAGGAATGCTATCCCTTTCTGTCTTTCTCTCAGCTGAATTAAGACTTCGCAAAGTAAGCTTTATATAAATATATATATATATATATATATATATATATATATATATATATATATATATATATATATATATATCTGATTGTGTTACTTTACTTTACAAAGTACATTTGTTTGTTTATTTATTTTTTCATTGTTTTTAGTTTATGATATTTATATAATTTATTAATTTATTTACAAATAAATATAACATTCGTCTCTTCTTAATTATATATATGCATGTCATTAAAAGGTACAGCCTTATTATATATTGAATTCATTAAAAAATTCAATTTCAATTTTAACATTATTAATATCTAATAATAAATAATTTTTAAATTTATTAACTATCCTTATTATTCTACTACTAAATGCAAATATTATCGTACTAGTTCTGTAAACTGAAACCGAAGCAGGCGTAGTTTCCACATCACAAATAGTCATCGTCGCTAGAAAATTTATATGAAAACCACCAAGAGATGTATAATTTTACGTCTTTATTTAAAGTAAATACTTTCATTTAAATTCAAGTGACATGGCTTAAAATTTCGTTCGATATCGAACGAAATTTAACAGTTAATTTGTCCACTATTTAAAAAAACGTCGAGTGTTTATATATAATAAATGTAATCTTTCGAATCGTCTTCACAAATGCTAATTTGCTTGAACAACATAATAACTCATATAATACTATTTTCGAGTTAATAATGCAGAAGTAATCCTCATATTGTTTGTTATTCAAATTGTGTAAAAATTTCAATGTCTTATATACTCAACTTTTGAGAAGAAAAAAAAAAAAGAATTCTTTTTACATTAAGTCGTGTGTAAATTTAAAAATTTAAGCTCGTTCTCTTTAAAACTATTTTTTGAGTTAAATGTTCTTGTTTGCTCGGATATTAAAACAGATGCTACACATGTTGAAGTTAAGAAAATACAAATTAATAGCATGTGTTCTAGCATCCGAATTTAGACAGAAAAAAATGGGAAATGGAGCATTTGAAATTTTTTGATTTTTTCGTTTCGCTTTGCTTTCACATGACTATTTTCCACTGAAAATAATACGAGTTCCTATGATCAAAAGTGAAAACTGCATAATCAAACTATTTGAAATCGTTGTTCTAAATGTGTGTTTTCTTAATTTGAAATTAAGCATGTGTAGCATGTGTTTTAGCATCTGAATTCCTAAGGACAACTGTGAGAACGATTCGGAAGCCAGAACATAGACGAATATCATAAAATTAACAATTGCTTCTTTTTTACAAATCACTCGACTTACATATGCAAGTCGTTGAATCGGTTTACAAAACAGGGAAGAATACACATATGATATGTACGTACATGAGTACATAAACACATATACATCTGTATATATATATGTATACATAATACACACTCTGCTGTTCTAGTTACTATTACATAGTTTACAAATTATTAATAGCTATTAGTCCTTGGAAATGGTGGTACACATTTCTATTCTTCATCCTTAATGTTCTTTAATTCACTACCATTAATTTTTAGTCCTGCACTATAACCAGCAGCTACAATTGTTTCTTTTCTTTCTATGGTACAATTGTCGCCGTCTTCTAATGCCTGGTAGGAACTCATACTACCATGACATGCCAAATTATCAATATCATTTGATACACTTGTAATAATTTCTGTGGGATTTGATTGAAATTGTAACAGTTTACATCCTATAGATTATATATCGATTTTTTGCAAGTCTTTATGGTCAGTAATATTTGGACGAGATAAGTCTTGATTATGTGTTTTATTTTGTGTAAATGGAATTTTTGGTTTCACATCAACAGTTTCATTTATTTTTGCTTTAGATGCATTTACCAGAACGGCCAATGGAAGCGGCAAACGATTTTCGAATGCTTTTGCATTTTCAATTAACTCACCCGTTTTATAGGATAAGGGTTCGTAGACTTTTTTCGCATTAGCAGCCTTATCAGTTATTGATTTGTTTTCTGTTATAATTGATATATAGGAACTTTCATGGGCTTTAATTATATTGGCGTCAATATCTACATTATTTCCTATCTTTACTTCGTCTTTAGGTGGTGCAATTTCTTCCTGTTGTTGTTGAACTTTGCGTTCGATAGCTTCAAATTTCTCTACGACTTCACCAAATTTCTCAGCTACCAAATTTTGTGTTTCTTGATTTTGTTTTACCAATTCCTCCTTGAGTTCTTCTACTTTTTTTTCAAGCAAGTCCTTGGTTTTTTCCAATTCTTTTTGGGTTTCCTTCAATTCTTTATTTTCTTGTTTATATTCTTCTTTAGCCACCTCTTCATCTTTTTTAATAGCATCATTATCAATAGTTTGTGGTTGGAGCTCTACAGCACTAGCTGTAGTCCTTTTGTCACCGCTTTGTTTATCAGTATTACTGTGGTCATCTTTTAACTCAGTTAGGTTACTTGATTTTTGTATTATGTCCATCTGTTTTACTTCATCTGTGGGTGAAATTGCAGTTGTTTTATTTTTGGAAACTAACTTTGCAGCTGAAATATCATGTTTTTCAACTGCTGGATGAGGCTCATCGACTGGAAGAGGCGGTGGTGATGGCTTGTTATCAATTTTGAATTTAGACTGATTAAAATAACCTTTTTGTTTTTGAATTTCTTTAGATTTTGCTCCTATCTTACCATCTTCTGCAACTTTCTTTTCATATTTCTCTTCTGCTGTTTGTTTTTCTTTATCTTTTTCCTCTAGAGCTTTTTCGATGCTTTTAATTTTTTCATCTAGAGAAACTTTGGCGAACTCAGTAGGCCTAGCCAGATCTTCATCAATTTTCGGTATATTTAAATGGCTTCCCGAACTTTTTGCATCTATAGCTAAGAGGTTGGCATATGTACCCAAAATCATAAGACAGAAACCGCCAATTACAATAAACTGGGCAAGATTTCGTTCGGTAGTATCTTTTTTTATAATTTTTCGGAAACAAGCTGCCGGAAACATAATGCAAATAGCTACGCCTATGGTAGAACCCACAAGACCTATGACCAGTTCCACCGAGGGTATCATTAAAGCAACAGATAAAGAGAATATAACAATGAATATGGTGATAGTTTTAAACCTCGATTCGGGTATATAGCCTGAAGTATCTGTTTGACCCTGTAAAATTAAAATTAATATCCAGAAATTTAATTTAAAACATTTATTTTATTTTAATTACCTTTCTATATAACAAAGAATATAAGCTGGCGCGACAGGGAAATATTACTAAAGGAAAGCTGAAGGCCACAGACAAAACAAAACCAATTTTGATAGCATCATTGCCGAAAGAAGGCGACAAATTCATCAATATATTGCCTGAAATAAAAATCAATTAGATATTACACTCCAACTTTTAAATATAAAAAGTGCTTAAGTCTGGTTTTGTAATTATATTCTCATTACTGTAAAATATACATATGTTTCTGGTTGATAATATTAGTTTTGGAGTCTTTTTATATATCAATTTTAAATAGTTCAAGGGCAAAATCAAGTTAAGCCATTATTTCCAGCGAATAAAGCATTTCGAAATAACTTAAAAATCAAAATTGATTGAAATCAGCCCCCGTATTCAGTAACTCGCTAAAGCTAAATCTAAATTCGATCGCTAAATTGCTGAAGAAATAGAAAATTCAAATTTTTTGACGATGACATAAAACATTGAAATTTCGGCGAATTACATTTTTAGCCGTTGCATTATTTAGCAATACACGTTTTAAAATTGCATTCCTCGCCGGAAATCGACTTGATAGATTTTTGGCGATAGAGATTTAGCTTTAGTGAGTTACAATAAGTAAGTTTGCAATAGCAATCAGTAAAACTGCAAAACATTTTATTGCAATATTTTTTCTACACATATATTAATCAGTTCTCGTTGAACCTTCATAGTGAAGAGACATTAAAGCGGATTTTTTTTACATACATACAAACGAAACAAATACATATAAAAAACAACAAAATCAAAAATCATACAAAAAATATTCGTAATACATATTCACCTTGATAAATAAGCTTATTGGCTTTACTAATATTTTTTACATACCAAGAAATAGCAAAAACAAAAAAAAACCGTAAACACAAACAAAGTTCCCTTGAGGAATAATACTCTGTATGAGTACCTCAAAGGAAAAAAATTTTGAAGTGAGTTCTAACGGCAGAAATGCTTATTTTACTGTGAGTTCTGAAACTCTTAATGAAAAAAATATAAATAATAAATCTGATGAAAATCTTTTTTTAACGGCAAAGCCAATTTTTCGTCAGCGATCAACTTCGCTTTGTCCAATGCCAACTAGTGAATCGTTAACATTACCATTGCCTAGTACTTCTTCATTTAAGTCTGCGATATCATCCGCATCGGGCTCGCCCTCATCACTAAACCAAGTTATCACTACAGATAACAGTAGCTCAAAACCCAAGGTACAAGTGGGAATGGACAGATATATAACAGTGGTAAAGCGTGGGCGAAGCCCAAATTCTTCAAAAATTTCATCTGCCCCAAAGATGTCTAGGGATAACAGCGCATCATCTACCAATCGTCAAAATCGTTTTTCATTATTGCAAGACACCGACGACAAGCCCTCTACATCATCGCAAAAGTCTTTTAAGCCACCACCTATTTATCTGAGAGAAAAAAATTCTAACGCGCTTATTAAAAAACTACTGTCGACCATTGGTGGAAATACTTTTCACATCATTCCAATTAAACGAGGTAATATTGATGAAACTAAAATCCAAATATATAATGAAAAAGATTTCCGAAAAATTGTTAGTGAATTCGAAAAAAATAAAACAAATTTTTACACGTACCAACTTAAGAGTGCTAAAGGCCTACAGATAGTATTAAAGGGCATAGATTCATATGTTGAACCCGAAGAAGTAAAATGTGCACTTGTCGACCAAGGATTCAAGGTAAAAAATGTTACCAACATATTTAATAGAGAAAAGGTCCCCCAACCCCTATTTCGGGTTGAACTGGAGCCGAATGACATACAATTGAAAAAAAATTAAACCCATCCAGTTTATAACGTAAAGTATCTCTTACATCGAAAAATCACAGTTGAAGAGCCACGTAAGCGTTCAGGTCCCGTACAGTGCCATAATTGCCAAGAATATGGCCATACGAAAACTTACTGCAAGTTACCTACAGTGTGTGTTATCTGCGGTGAATTGCATGGTACTGCTAGCTGCACTAAGCCAAAAGATCAAGCAGAAAAAAAATGTAGTAATTGTGGAGGTAATCACACAGCTAACTATAGAGGGTGCCCTGTATTTTCTTTCGTTAAACAGGCTATGGGTCAAAACCCCAAGTTAACTCCAGCTCTACAAGTAAACGCGAACTCCGACACTTTTGCTCAAATCAGCCAACCAGTTACTTCACGTGTATCGTATGCTGATGCTGCTAAGACTAGTTCAATTCCCACGCAAAATTTTCCACCGCCAAATAATTCAACGAATTCAAACTCAAGCTTTAACTTTAGTCGCCTTGAAGCTACTATTGAGAATCTGGTACTAACTATAAACAACTTTACTACAAATATGACAAGTATGATGCAAGAAATGCTGCGAATGCAGAATACACTGATTCAAGCATTAGTTAATAAACCATGAACACGTTAAAAATATGTTTCTGGAACGCAAATGGCATTCGCCAACATAAAAATGAACTTGAGCACTTCCTCATGGAAAAAAATATTGATATAATGTTGGTTTCTGAGACTCATTTGACCTCAAGAAGCTTATTTAAAATAAATGGTTACACTTTATATGATACAAAGGACCCGATAGAGAGAGCATGTGGTGGATCAGCAATTGTGATTAAGTCAAGACTCAAGCACTATGTCCTTGACAACGTTAGTGAAGAATATTTGCAAGCAACGAATATTTTCGTAGAAAATTTTTGTGCGAATTTCGTGATATCATCAATTTACTCACCTCCCAGATTTTCAGTTACCGAAGATCAGTATGAGAAGTTCTACAAATCGCTTGGATCTTGTTTCGTGGCAGCTGGTGACTACAATGCAAAACATACGTACTGGGGATCGCGTCTTGTTACACCTAGAGGTCGAGCCTTGTTCAATACAATTTCAAAAATGGGCTTAGATGTCATTTCGAGTGAGGAGCCTACTTACTGGCCTACTGACGTAACAAAAATTTCAGATGTTATAGATTTTGCCGTCACGAAAAATATTCATAGGGACTTAATTCATGTAGAGGCCTCTCTAGGTCTGTCCTCCGATCACTCTCCAACAATAGTTACAATTTTCAACCCACTAAGGAGTGATTTAACTAACTCATATGTGAAGATGATTAATGGAATCAACTGGCTGGCATTCAAAAAATATCTTAGTAGTCACTGCGTAGAAAACATTCAGCTTAGATCATGCGATGATATTGAATTTAACATTGCCAATCTTAACGAAAATATTAAACAGGCTGCTGAACACGCCACTACCTCCTATCCGCAGACCGGCTTTAACAGAATTTATTCTACGGAAATTGAACGTCTTGTATGTGAAAAAAGGAGAGCTAGAAGAGAATGGCAACAACACAGATCACCCCTAAATAAAATCAGACTTAAAGAATGTACTAAACGTAAAGAGCTGCTATCGTCGGAAAAAACTGCACTACTGGAAAAGTATTTAGAAGGTCTTGATGTAACGTCCGCATCTAATTACTCTTTATGGCGCGCTACTAGAAATCTTAAACGACCCGTTGATCTTAAATCACCATTGCGTACTGCGACCGGAGGCTGGGCAAGAAGTGATAGTGAGAAAGGTAACTTATTTTCTGAGCATTTAAAATCTGTATTCACTCCCAATTCATGTACGGGTGCTGCTGATTTACCGTGTGTAGTTTCTCTACCCCCTCGTCCCTTAAGGTTTAAGATGCGTGAAGTACAAAAAGTAATTGCTGAACTCAACCCGAAGAAAGCTCCAGGTATTGATGGCATTAGTAACAAAATGCTCATGAACTTGCCTCATATTGCAATAAGAATCCTGCTATTTACTTTTAATGCTATTTTAAGAATGCAGTATTTTCCACATAACTGGAAACTGGCCAAGATCAAAATGATTCCAAAGGCGGGCAAAGATCTTACCAAGACTGAGTCATATAGGCCTATAAGCTTACTATCTACAATCTCAAAGCTTTTCGAAAAGCTGCTCATGACTAAATTGTCCAAAATTTTAACTGATAATGGGTGCATCCCGGACCATCAATTTGGCTTTAGAAGTCAACACAGCACGATTGAACAAACGCATAGACTGGTCCAAGTTGTAAGAAGAACATTTGAAGAAAAGAAGTATTGTTCTGCTCTCTTTATTGATGTTTCTCAGGCGTTTGATAAAGTATGGCACGAAGGCCTAGTTTTAAAATTGAAGACATATCTGCCAATAAACATTCAAAAGCTTTTGGAAAGTTATATTATTGATAGGAAGTTCACTGTTGTGGAAGGAGAGTTCACGAGTGTGCCCGAAACTATATCTTCTGGTGTGCCCCAGGGTAGTATTCTGGGTCCTGTCTTGTATTTAATATATACTTGTGATATGCCTGTGAGCAATAATATCCATATTTCTACTTTTGCCGATGACACAGCCTGTATGAGTGTGCACGAAAACCCTTATGAGGCATCCCGCAATCTCCAGGAACATATCACTCAGCTGGAAATATGGTTGAACTTATGGAGAATTAAAGTCAATGAACAAAAGTGTGTCCATATAACGTTCACCCTAAGAAGAGATACTTGCTCCCCCATTCGAATCAACAATCAAAATATTCCTCAACATTCCCAATTGAAATACCTTGGTATACACCTTGATCGAAGACTTACATGGAAACATCATATTGACTCTAAGTTAACTCAGATGAAACTTAAGTTAACTCAAATATATTGGTTGATTGGCAGAAACTCAACACTCAGCCTAGACTGCAAACTTTTATTATACAAGTCGCTTTTGAAGCCAATATGGCGCTACGGAATTCAGTTATGGGGCACTGCTTCAGCTTCCAATGTCGAGAGAATCCAACGAAGGCAAAACAAAATTTTACGGTTAATAACATCGGCTCCATGGTACATCCAAAATTCTATTATACATCGTGATTTAAATATGCCACTAGTGACTGAAGAAATTTCAACATACGCAGGCAAATATTTAACAAAACTCGAATCACATCCTAATCCGCTTGCTCGTAATATTTTGAACTTTACTGGACACGTCCGCTTAAAAAAGAGGGACACACGGGCTCTTATACCTAACACTCCAGATGGGACTACATGAAAATACTTTCCCCCCCCCCTTTTTTTTTTTTTTGATTATCACTACTAATGTATTATTTATAACTACCACTAAGTTTATGTCCGACACTGGTCGGGCCTAATAATTTTTTTTATAGATTTAAGATTTGAATACTTATTGTTAGTTCATATATGAAGATACAATAAATAAATACATGCATTAAAAATAAAAATAAACATATATTAATTGCGTTCGCGTACTCAAAAGTTTTTAAAATTTTTTACTGAACTTTACTGCATTTTACTAAATTGTGTTCGTTTACCCAAAACACAGTAAATGAGAACACAAATTGAGAGAGTAAAGTGACAGTTCTTGACTGAGTGTTTTGCAAATTTTTACTGCAGAAATTTGTTGTAGTAAAGTTTAGTAAGACAAAACCATATGATTCAAAATGTAAACAAATGAAAAGTAAGCAAACGAGAAGTATAAAAATTTGAAAAAAGGTTAAATGAAAATCGTGAGTCATTCCAGTTCTCGTGGTACCTTCATAGCGAACAGTCGATTAGCGGAATTTTTCTTACTTACAAAAAATTAAACAAACAAAAAATATTCGTAGTACATATTATTCGTAATAGGTACATACTGTCTTTAATAAATAAGCTTTATGCTTTGCTGATATTTTTACATAGTAAAAATAACAAAACCAAAAAAAAACCGCAAACAAAAAAAATTAAACAAATTGATATTGAGGAATACTATATATATGTGTACCTCTAACCAAATAAACAATCATAAATAACAAAAACAAAAAAAGACCGCAAACATAAAAAAAAACACAAACAAATATCCCTTGAGGAATTCTTTGTATGAGTGCCTCAAATACAAAAAAAATTGAAGTGAGTTCTAACGGCAGAAATGCTTATTTTACTGTGAGTTCTGAAACTCTTAATGAAAAAAATATAAATAATAAATCTGATGAAAGTATTTTTTTAACGTCAAAGCCAATTTTTCGTCAGCGATCAACTTCGCTTTGTCCAATGCCAAATAGTAATGATGCATTAACATTACAGTTGCCTAGTACTTCTTCATATAAGCCAGTAATATCATCCCCTTCAGGCTCGTGTTCATCACTTAACAAAGTTATCACTACAGATAACAGCGGCTCGAAACTCAAGGTACAAGTCGGAATGGACAGATATATAGCCGTGGTAAAGCGTGGGCGAAGCCCGAATTCTTCAAAAATTTCATCTGCTCCAAAAATGTCTAGGGATAACAGCGCAGCCTCAACTAATCGCCAAAACGGCTTATTTCTGTGGAACCACCGCACTTGTACTCTATCCCCCACGTTAAGTTGGCGCACTTTTGGCGTAGATATTGTTGATTTTAATTGCTTTACCGGGCGCAAAGCATCTAATTTAATTCTTAATTCACGTCCCAGGTACATTTGAGCTGGGGTTTGCCCATTTGCCAATGGGGTTGCCCTATACCGAAATAGGATTTCCCGTAACTTAATATTTAAGGGTAACCCTTCGTCATCCATCGCTTTTAATTTTGTTTTCAATATTTGGACGTATCTCTCCGCCAGTCCGTTAGTTGCCGGATGTCCAGGAGCTATAAACTTCTGGATGATACCATTTTCAAAACAAAATTCTTTAAACATCTCACTTTGAAATATCTTTGCATTGTCTGATACAATAGTTTGTGGTAGACCATGCGTTGCACAAATATCTTGTAATAGCGTTATTGTCTTCTCAGAGCATCTCTTATCATCCGGATCTCAGGCCATTTCGATTTAGCATCTATTAGTAGGAAAAAATGATGATTATGAAACGGTCCAGCATAACCAATGTGGACTCTTTGAAAATTTTTGCTCGGCTCCTCCCAATGATGAGTTATAACTTTCGGTGGATCTTTTCTCACTTCTGCACAACTAGAACAAGATTTAACTAATCGCTCTATATCAGAGTCAATGCCCTTCCAAAAACAGTACTTCCTTGCAAGCTGCTTCATTTTTACCACATCCAAATGTGTGTGATGTAACTCTTTCAAAATTTCTGCACGTAAGCTTGACGGTATAATCACACGATCTCCTTTAAATGACACCATCTTGAATCGAATAATCGGAATCGTAATTTTTTCCATTCAATAAATCCCTCTTTAATTTTGAGAGTTCTTCATCATTTTCTGTTTCATTTGAAATAGTTGTGGCATTAATTGCAAATGTTGAACATTTGATTTATCTTCTGGTCCTGAATATTACGCATTTCTTCATCCAAAAAATGTTTAAACGGCGGCGTTTCGTTGACTGGTGCTCTTGATAAACAATCCGCGTTTACATTATCTTCAGCTTTACGATGTTGTATTTTATAGTTGAATCCTTGTAGGAAAGAAGAATATCGAAGTAGTCTTGCTGATGTCATAGCTGGCGTTTTTGCATTTTGGTGAAAAATTCTGGAAAGAGGTCGATTATCCGTCAATAATGTGAATTCTCTTCCATACAAATACATAAAAAATTTATCAACAGCAAAAATTATTGCTAACGCTTCTCTGTCGAGCTGACTGTAATTTTGCTCCGCTTTAGTTAGTGCTCTTGAAATAAATGCAACGGGACGCTCCTCCTTATCAACAATATGCGATAATACAGCGGCTATACCCATTGGGCTTGCATCACAAGCTAACGTTACTGGCAATAACTCGTTAAAAGGTACTAAATATAACTCTGTCTTTAAGTATCTCCTGTTTAAGATTTTTAAATGCTTCTTCACATTTTGCTGTCCAATTAAATTTTCTATTTTTTTCTAAAAGTTGACGTAACGGAAATGTTAGCGTTGAGACATCTGAATATTTTGAATAATAAGTAATCATGCCAAGGAATCTTCTTATTTCTTCAATATTTTGTGGTCTTGGCATATTTACAATTGTCTGTACTTTATCTTGACATTTCGATATCTTGTTATGGCTTACCACATATCCAAGATATTTGATTGTTTCTTTAAAATATTCGCATTTTCTTTTGTTGATATGCAAATTATATTTATTCAACCTTTCAAAACATTTGATGAGTCGCTCTTCACATTCTTTCATCGTTGCACCATGGATGATTATATCATCAAAATACGAGACTGTACCCTCGAGGTATTGTAGTATTTGGTCTAGAATACGGTTAAACTCACTTGGAGCAGTTTTAATTCCAAAAGATAAACGATTCATCTGATACGTACCTCGGTGTGTTGAAATAGTTTGTACGGCTTTACTGTCATCATCCACTAGTACATGAAGATATGCTTTGTATATATCCAACTTACAAAAATATTTGGAATTCTTCAAACTGTTGAAAATTTTATCAATTCTTTTGATTGGATAATGAGCGGGTTCCAGTTGACGGTTAACAGCTACTTTGTAGTCCACGCACAATCGAACATTACCATCATGTTTTGGTATTACCACTAAAGGTGAACCCCAATTACTGGTATTAATCTTTGTAATTATGCCGTCTCTTTCCAAATTATCAAGTTCACGCTCCACTTTTTCGCGCAGTGCAAAAGGTACTTGCCTTTCTTTTAAAAACACAGGTTTTGCTCCCTGTTGTAACTTCAGACTACAGACCACATCCGGAATGCATCCAACTCTCTCTTCAAAGATTTTTGAAAAATGCTGCTCTAATTCTGATATTGAATTTATGTTGATGTGTCTAATAGTGTTTTTAGCACTGTCTTCATCGATTTCATTTAAATTAATTTTTAAATGACGTATCCACACACGTCTTAATAAAGCGGTACGTTTTGATGATACAATGTATAAATCTTCTTTTGATTTTCTATTTTTGTACATTACGTCTACACTTACAACTCCAATTGGTACAAAAACATCATCTGTATAGACGCGAAAAGCAATATTTGTTTTTCTGAGCGGTGTTTTGATATTTAATTTCATAAATAATTTTCCGGCAGTAGAGTATAGCCGGCACCTGAGTCGACTTCAAAACTTTGTTTTCTTCCATTAATTAAAACATCAGCATAAAATTTTTCCGCATCCATAGATGATATTTGCACAGCACTATTATCATAAATATCGATAATTTTATTTACACCGAAATATTCATCATCTTCCGTTGTATACGATTCAATTGCATTTGAAGTAGCTGTGTTCTTGCTTACATTCTTCGGTTTCTTTTGCTTCATTCTATCCTGGATACAAACTTTTTGCACGTGACCAGCTTTACCACATGAATTACATTTTAACTTGCCTTTATCTACTCTGCAATCTTTCGATAAATGATTATTACGCCCACATCTGAGACACAAACCTTCTATGCCCAATTCACTGTAGTTAACTCTTGTCGATGACTTCGAATTTCTACCTCTAGAAAAGCTTCTACGATTTCTACCGCCGTTATAATTATAATTACCATGTTGCTAACGACGAACTTGATGAATATCTCCTGTTGAACCTGTTGCATTGTTTGCAATCACCTTGTTGTTTATTTTAGCAGCTTCTAATGTAGTTGCTTTTTCGACTATTTTTTTGAATGTTGATTTTGGGTCTTGGAGTAGTTGTTCTCGAATATACCCATCACGTAATCCTCTGATTAGTTGAGGCCTTAGAAAAATATCTGCGATAGACTTTCCACATTCACATACAAAACCACACTCCATTGCTCTTTTCTGTAAAATAGCTACAAAATCTGCGAAAGATTGTTCACTATTTTGAATTTTACAAAGAAATTTGTGTTGCTCTACCAAAACGTTCTTTGTGGGACAAAAATGTTTTTCTAACAGCATCGTTATTTCATCATATTTCAACTCGTTTATGTTCTTGGGCGATGCCAATGTTGCTAAACGGGAATACGTAGTTGAACCAATGTATTGCAAAAGCAATTTTGTACACATTTCCTTGTCCCTAAAGATTTTCTTAATATTGAAATGGATTTCCAGGCGCTCTTTATATGTTTTAAATGACTCAATCTTCGGGTCAAATGCTTCGAAGTTTGAGATGATATTTACGCTGGTGCTGCTCGTTTGTTGATTCGATTGATTTGCTAAAATTTGTTGTTGTTGTTGCTGCATCGTTTGTGTCATGGCGGTTATTGCCTGTAACAAATGTTGCACTTGAGCTTCCATTTTATCTTCAAGTTATGGCCGTTCACGATTATTTAAAATTTAATTCTTTTGTTTATATTTGCAATTTCTATTAGAACTTTTTATTATTTTTAAATTTTTTTTTTCGATTTTAATCCTCGTCGCCATTAATTGTTATGTCTTTTTATTGAAATTAACATGTAAATTAAATAATAATCTTATAACAATTAATGAATCAATTTATTTTATCAGTAAATTATGACATAGAAAATAATGGTTACTAAATATCAATAAATACAGTACAGACTGTACTACTCCCTCTGTCTTTCACCCAGCTGAATTAAGATTTTGCAAAGTAAACTTTGCGTGTGGAAAAAGTTGTATGTCTTCAAACTCTATGGGGTTTCCTCTTTAATTTGGTAAATATTTTGTCGTGTTTTATCTCATTCTAAGAGATCGAATTATTCCATGAAGAAAGTGTTAAATTTTTTTTTTTAATCAGGCAAGGCGAATTAATATTAATAAAGGAAGTACTACACATTTTCCAGGTGTAATTCAGAAAGTGCCAATTGTAATTTAGAATTATCAATTTAAATTCAGAAAGCGTCTTTTGTAATTTAGATGTATCAATTTAAATTCATAAAGCGTCTGAATTACAACTGGAAAAGGTGTAGAAGTACTAATAAGCCTTCACTGTTATATTAAGCAAAATGGGTAAAACTATGGCTTCAGATATCGGAATTAAAATATCAAAGTTGAGATAAAGCAAAAATTGAAAACTGCACAATTTACAGAAAAACTTATTCTTTAAGCAAAAAACTGCTAAAAGCAGGGAAAACTGCACATTTGGCAACGCTGACTACACAAGTAATGTGAAAAATAAAACTACAGGTCAGTCGTAAAGCAGCTCTCGAGGAACATCTCTCGCGTCATCGTAATTATTTCTTAAGTGCGGTCAGGCTTGTGCGTGTTGTTTGGCCTCCGAGAGTTTTTCGTCTCGCTCGCACTGGTTGACTGATCTGCCACGGATAACCGTATAATCTTGCGGTTTTTTGTGGAATTTCTTTAACAACCACGTTGCTACTTCCTATGTGAAGGCATAGGTCGTGTACAGTCAGTCACAAAAACTTTTAAAATACTGTTAATACCATCTTGGGCATATGGTCTAGTTACTCCGCCCATACTTGTGCAACACCATATTATACAAATTTACTTTGTATAATATGTACTAAATGAATAAATAAATAAATAAAACTACAGGTGTATGTGTGAGAAATGTTGTCTCAGTCGTCTTTAAAGTACACTCAAACCTTTTTTATGGGGTAGATGCGTTCCAAAGAAAACCTCATTAAAAAAACCGCATAAAAGAGAGTACTACTTCTATACAAAACGGATAGATACGTTCCTGTTTCAAAAGCCGCATAATTTCAAATCAAACTGTCAAAATTCAATCAAAACCGCATAAAAACAACTTATGTAGCAAATACGTATGTATTTATTTTAATAAATCCATTTATTTTTAATAAATAAGATGCTAGCAAAATAATTTGTAAATAACTAATAATTATTCGGTACAAGCACGTCTGTACTCTTCTCTCTATCTCATAAACTCAGACTTGCTTCAAAACTGCTGTGTCTAAAACTTGTCTTTTGCATGCTAAAACACATTTACATGCATAAAATGCATCCCAAATACAATTAAAGCATAAATAAAGCAATTTTTATAAAAATGTAGTTTGGTAATGCCAATTTCATGAAATTTCAAATTCGGACTAGAAAACCGCATAACTTCAAAACCGCATAAAATAAAACCGCATAAAAGAGGTTTGAGTGTACATACATAGAAAAAATAAATAAATTAAAATTGAATAAATAAATATTTGGAGCAAATGCAGTTTAGTAAAGCAGCTGCTAAAAATAAATAAAAAGGAGCCTATGTGATAGAAAATTAAAAGATAAGAAGGAAAATTAAATTAAAAAGTTGGCAGTGGCCCATATTTTCCGAGTTATAGGGCTCTGAACTTTTCATAGGAAACTGTGAACTGTGGTCTTTAAAGTTTAGATAGAACAAGCATTTTAGTTAAGATGCTCCAAACAAATCAAAATGTCTTTTAAATACATATTCATTTCATTCCTTAAAAGTTTTGTCACATAAAACACATTGAATGTCGCGACAAGCCATTGGTGATCATAGAATATTTTTCGCATACTTCTTTTCTTTCACTGTATCCATAAAGCATTTGAACAGCTTCAAAAAAAACCAACCAATATCTGTAGAACTAATCAACGTACGTAAAAAGTTGACCAAATTTTGTACTTTGCGTTGACGGACACGTACTGAATGTAACAGATCTCATAAGAAAACATGTATTTCAACTTAGCTGTCAGTTGAAAAAGGCGAAGTTTAACGCATGAGGTATTCATTGTGCCCCGGCCTTTAGTATGCATGTGTTATCGTCGCTGTCTCATTGACGACTAAATGAAAGAGAATAAAGGCTAAGTTAGCCGACTGTAATGGAATGTAACTGCAACGGTAGGAAACAGCTGATCGATATTTTTAGTCCCGGTTCACACGTTTCAACTTTTGTTGCTCAACTCGTAATTCAGCTGTAATACCCCTTTTAGACACGGAAAGTTTACTTTGAAAAGTCTTAATTCAGCTGGAAGAAACGCAGAAAGAGATAGTATTCCTCCCTCTATCTTTCCCACAGCTGAATTAAGACTTTGCAAAGTAAACTTTGCGTGTCTAAAAGGGATATATGAAAGACGGAGACGGAAACACAAATATCTCTTTTTTCTTACAGCTGAATTACGAGTTGGGCAACAAAAGTTGAAACGTGTGAACCGGGACTTGTAGAATAATCATCTATGGCACTGTTGCCAGTTTTGCAGATTTCTCTGCATTTTGCTGATTTTTCATTGCAAAAATTATAGTGAGATTTGCAGATTTTCACTGCCAAATGGCAGATTTTCTAAAATGCTTTTGTAACATCAATATTTTGTGTTTTTCTTTACTCCGTAAAAGAAATAACCCTGATGTTACAGTCAGAAACATACATATAAGAAACACTAACAAATAAGTAGTTTTTGACGTTTAATTTTGCAGTAACCATACCATCAATATAACACCACTTTTCCACATGCAAAGTTTACACCCATTTTAGACACGCAAAGTTAACTTTGCGAAATCTTAATTCAGCTGTGTGCAACACAGAGGAGGAAATACTTTCTCTTTCTGTCTGTCACCCAGCTGAATTAAGACTTTGCAAAGTAAACTTTTACCCCTTTTAGACAGGCAAAGTTTACTTCGCAGTCTTAATTCAGCCGTGTGAAAGACAGAGGCATGAATACTCCCTCGTTCTGTCTTTCTCCCAGCTGAATTAAGACTTTGCAAAGCAAACTTTCCGTGTGTAAAAGGGGTATTTGCGTATCTAAAAGAGGTAGTACTTTGCAGTCTTAATTTAGCTGGGAGAACGACAGAAAGACTGTACTAATAACTCTGTCTTGCACACAACTGAATTAAGACATTGCAAATCAAACTTTGCAAGTAGATTAGTAATGGGGACCTGAGTCCTGTTTTGGGAATTCAAAACCGGGAAAAAACAAAAACGATGGCAACCCTGTTACAAATGGGGGGATTTTGGGGATTTTCATGCTGATATGGTGTTTGTGTGTGAGTTTGATTCTTTGGCCATGTGTATGTATGTATACTTGTGTGCACAGCTTTTGTTGTTATTGTAGAGAAACGTTGTGCTTACAGTGCATGGATGTATGTACGTGTGGGATGTGTATGTGTGTGTGTGTGAGTCTAATTCTTTGGTTGTGTGTGCATGTATATGTGGGTGTTTGTATGTATGTATGGGTGTGTGCGTATGTGTGTGATTGTTATTTGATAGACTTATGGTTGCTGTTTTGAGTTATAGTTGGTATGCTTATGTAGGGTTATTGTATGGAAGCATTTATGTTTGTGATCTCTGGGGGGGAAATAATCTAATAGCTGCAGAGAGTGGCAACCCTGTTGCGAATGGAAGTCGTTAGGGAATGTATTTGGTAATGTATGTATATGTTGTTGGATTAATGTATGTGATCGTTTCTATTTTTGCTTTGAAGAATGTCATTGCTTGTGTGAGTTACATCAACACTTTTTCATACATATTTACAAATGCATGTATATATGTTTTTAAGGCTATTGACGTTGCTATTATGGAGATAGAAAATATTGTGTCGGCATAGGTTTCATATATGTTCAAGTGAATTTCAGATGTAAAATGTTTTGAATCCGATTAGGTTGATAAGAAGAGCTTTTCAATAGGGGTAGTGATATCTTTATTTCGGTATATTCTACTTTAATGTAACAATTATAAGAAATAGCTTTTGGAGAAATACAGCAAAAACTTATAGAAGCACCTTCTTTCACGTGTCCCGATTTTTTAGTACCTTTATATTGCAAACTGATGCTAGCGATTTTGTTCTGGGTGTTGCTGTGTATATGAATTTCATCATATATCGTAATACCAACAGAGAATTGTGGAAATGTGTGTGTGTGTGGGTATCTGTTTATGTGTGTGTGTGGGTATGTGTGCGTGTGTGTGTGTATGTTTGTAGGAATTTCAATGTGTGTATTTCTGTAGGAGCTTAGGGCTGATTGTGATTTATGAGGGGTGAGGTGTTCTAGTAATATGTAACCGGGGGAATCTGTGTGTTTGTGTGTCTGTAGGAGTTTAAGGCTGACCATGATTTGGGTGGGCAGGGTTGTTGACGTAATATGTATCCACGGGGATTTGTGGATGTGTCTGTCTATAGTAGTTTAAGCATGATCGTGATTTGAGGTAGGTGAGGATGTTCTTGAGGTAAATTGGTTATGTGTATGTATGTATGTATTTTTGTAAGAATTTAAGATGATTGTGATTTATTAGGGGCGAGGTGTTCTTGTAATATGTAGCCGTGAGAATCTATGTGTATAGACGTTTAAGAGTATCTGTAATTTTAGGTAGGTGAGAGTGTTGTGTTGTTGAGATTAATCTTATATATTGTATATGTATGTATGTATGATCATGGGAATTTTTATATGTATATCTGGGGGAGAATTTTAGGCTGGTCGTGATTTGTGAAAGGTGGGGTGTTGTTGAAATTTTCTTGGATATTTCTTATATGAATTCTGCTATGTGTGTGTGTATTTGCGCTAATATTTATATGTAGATAGAAATTAATTCTTTTCAGTATCGACATTTGGTACTATCAAATGCTATCATATGTCTGGACTTCCCTAATCTTATTATGTTTTTATAGTTACGCTTGTTTTATATTTTCTCATACTTAAATTTGTCTCGCGTTAAAGTCTGCCTATATGAAATTTGTTTATATTACAGATTTTGTTTATTTCAATCTTTGAATACATTTTTTGTTTTTTTTTTGTCATTGATGTCTTTTGTTCTTCTTGTTGTTGGTGTTGTTGTTGTAAATATTCGTCTGTGTATAGATGCGATATATTCAGTTTTTTTTTTTTTTTTTATTTGAAAATAAAAACGTTTTAATTTTTATCTGCGTTTACTTAGAAGTTTGTGAGGATTTTCTGCTTTTAAGTAAAACTGAATTCCTGAAGATACATACTCTATAGTAATAGCAACTATAACAGAAATATTCCTTATACTCAATTTACATTTTTTAAAGTTGATGCAACGTTAGTAAGTTAACGTTAGAAATTTTTGGGGTACATAATTTTTTCTAACTATAGACTTTTTTCTTCACTTTCTACATTTGTTTTCGAAATCTTGCTTTGCTTTATGAAAATGTATAAACATTTTTAAATGAAACTGATCCGGCACTCCAGCTTATATACTGATAGTTTTTTTTTCTTTGGTAGTCAACTTACTTCTTTTTTTATTTTTATTGATAAACATTTAAAATCAAAAGGGAGCTTTATATTGAAATTATTATTTTCATAATTGTTGAAAACAATCACTAGTTTTTTTTTTGTGATGAAATCATTTGAAGTTGAAGCTGATATCTTTGCTTACTGTTTTAAATTAAAATTTTATTCAATAGAATAAAAGGAGCTTTTTTCTTAAATTCTGATGCAGTTAAGATCGGATATGAGACTGAATTTAAATGTACTTTTAAATTAGTCACAATGAACAAACTTATTTTCTTGTTGAAAAGCGATCATCAGAAAACGAAGTGGTTTTCAGAGACTTTAGGTATACCCTTTCGACGGTTCCTCTAGGATACAAGATGACTTTGTTTGACGAAATTTCTGTTGCTTTATACTGATAATATGTTTACATTAATAAGGTACATATGTATATGTTTATTTTATGAAGGGCTATTACCTATGGCTTTCATTGACGTTCTATATGATTTTTTTTTTCTCATTTTATTAAAGTTCAGCGTGTTGTGTGTATATTTCTGAAATGTTTAAGTGTGCTTTGTGTGTCCATCGGACAGAGTGTACGTATTAGTTGGTCAGTCAGTCTATATATTTATTTATTTTTTTTCTTCTAATGTGCCACTCCTTTTTTCAGATTTTACTACTTGGAATAGAGTATTTTTGTCTAATTTTTTTCTGGGTATCTACATACATTAGTTAAATATGTCTATGAATTTTTAAGAAAAAATTTTAAATAAAATATTGGAAAAAGAATTAATTATGTGAATGGTTTTTATTTCTTTATTAGCTTTACTTCGCTAGATCAAAAAAATTTTTGTTTTTGCTTATTTGCAAATTCTTGTTTTCATGTCGCTTAAACATGTACAGTCTTGTTTTCATATCGCTTAGACATGCACAGCCTTGTTTTCATGATGCTTAGACATGCATAGTCTTGTTTTCATGATGCTTAAACATGTACAGTCTTGTTTTCTTTGAGAGGTTATGCACAAGACAAATTGAATTTCACAATATTATGAAATTCCATTAAAAGAGAAACAGTTTAGACAATCGGATAAGTCCTTATATTTTTCACTACATACAAGTTTCTGTTATTTTATATTCGAATAGATGAATCCTAACTTTCCTTTAAAAAATAACACAAAACAAGGATAAATTTAGTTTAATTTTATTTATATTAATAATACATTTTAATTTAATTTTATTTTTTTTATTATAATGATGGAAACATTTCATAATATCCAATTATTAAATTTTCTAATATACTTTTACGCAAAAAATATATTGTACATCTGCAAGTATCTGGTCCTTCCTCACACTCAGGATTATACCAAGGACAGCTTCTGAAGTGGCCTTCTGTGTTGTCTTCATCTTCCATGATACCATATTCTTCGTTCTCATCCAGCATATTTTGAAAAAATTTGATCATCTCCCAATGATCGAAAAGCCTGAAGCTTTCAAAATCTCTTATAAATTGGTTTAGAGTACGTCTGATTTGACTCATTTTATTTGCTTATAAGTTAATGAATGATGATTGTTTGAAGGTTCCTTTAAGACTAATTTCCTCTTTTAAATTTTTAAAGTAGTATCTCTTGATCTTTAAAATATCTATACCATCATCTATATTACATACCTCTTTTTTAGCACTCTATCTCTCTCTACCCCTTTTCTCTCTATAACTGTCTCTTTCTGTCTATCACTACCCCTCCACTTATTCACTATTTCACCATATTTTCGATTAGCCTTCTTGAAGTCGTCATCGCTACTTTCAAGATCATTTTCAGTTAAACATTCAAAATGCGGAGAAGTAAATGAAAAAAAAAATAAATAAATAAAACAAAAATGGAGTCTACAACAAATCTAACATCAAAATTTAATTCACTAAAAAATAAAACCTTAATCCACATAAAGGAGCTTGACATCAGCTAAATACACCATTCGAAAAGTGTCAAGAGTAACAACAAAATATGGACCAACACTAAAAGTTGAAATGGAAAACCACATAATGTTCCTCCCAAAGCGATATAATGATTTAACCGATGCTGAAATTAAAGAACTCTCGAGCGGATCATATTGCTTAAGTAGAGAAGGTGAACAAAGCTTAATTGTTGAAAGCGAGCTGAGTGAATTTCTAATTCAAAATTCCCAATTTCCAATTTGGCAATAATATATAATAATTTTGTATTTTAAATTATAAATAAAAATACATGAAAGAGTTTTGTAAAATATAAATGTTTGTGCTTTTTTATTTAATATTTTCAGTTATTTCATAAAGAAATTTAAGACATAAATGACCACAGGTAAATATATTGAAATTCTGATGTTGATTATAGTTGTATTTTATATTTCTACCAAGATATTTGACTACTTCCGAAGGAGGTTGTAAGTTTCCAAAGCTGTCGAAATATTCTTTTTCATTGTTGTTTTTATAATATGCTACCCAATGTGTACCAGGTCCTGTTGATACGTCTAAATTGATTATTCCACATTCTATTTTCTTTGTTCGTTTTGGTAGAGTATTCAACATGAAAACTCCTCTAAAATATGGAATATTTATAGAGAAACGGTTTATGTCCACATCAGATAGTGGTCTGTTCGTAGCATCTCTAAGAGTTTTTTGATTTTTCTTTGTAAACTAAACCATAACCCTTTTTATATGGTTTTAAGTAAAGTCCCTTTCCAACTGCTATAGATGCCATCGCTCTATTATGTCTAATTGCTTCATCAAGTTGATTTTTTGCATTCTTTGTTGCATTAACAGCTTTAGCTATAGCAGCACCTCCAGTTGTTAGACTACCAATTGCACCCAGAGCAGTTAAAATCGGTATTAGAGGCAAAAACCCATCAATTTTTGGTACACGTATTACATGTGGTACTATAATTTGAGATTTTCTTCCTTTTAATGATTTGTTGATAGTTTTTCGGGCAATTTTAATTGCTGAGTTAATATTTAATGGTTTTTCCTTCTTTAGTATTTTTGTTGCAGCTCTAATTGATGTTCTAAACAGTTTTTTATCATTTATCTTGTTCTTTTTAACATTTTTCTTTTTCTCCACACCCATACCAAATTTTGTTTTGGCTTTCATTGCGTTAGTAACCATATAGGCAAATGATTTTTCAGCAATACTACTATCTTTTGATAAAACTCGATCCCAAGCTGAATTTTCAAGTATTTTATCAGCTTTATGTCTAATGCTTAAATCCTTACAAGCAGAGTCCAATAAATTAATTCCTTTGTCACCTCAATTTAAACGTTTTTGTAGTTTTGTTTCAGGTCCACAATACTAAAATCCGGGAAGATAAAGTTCACCAGTTAGAGAGTTTATTCTTTTTATCTACTATACCTCCTCCAACGAAGGTGTTTTTATGACTAAACGTTTTCTGATATTGTATAACTATATCATCTAATTTTGTCGATAATAACAGGTAACATTTATAAAATCTATTTAGTTCGTAATATTGTTCCTTCTACTATTTTTTTTTTTTTTTTTGTTTACTTGCCTCTATCTTGACTGATCGTTTCTCAGTCCTTAAACTTGTATATTCTGAACTTCTGTCTTGATATTACTTTCTTCTTTCATGCGAATTCTTGTTTTTTCTTTTCATATCACTTAAACATGCACAGTCTTGTTATCGTTGAAAGGTTTTGTACAAAACAAATCGAATTTCACAATATTATGAAATTCCATTATATTTCGTTAGGTATTTTCTTATCGACACCAACTGCTTTAACACCATCTCATTTACGTTTGCTAACAGCAAATAGTACAATAGGTGTCAGCTATTAGATCAGCTTATCAGCTATTAGATCAGCTTATTAGCACCTGGTCTGTTTTTCAGATCAGCTTTTCAGGAGCTGGTCTGGTTTTCAGATCAGCTTATCAGGACCTGGTCTGGTTTTCAGATCAGCTTTCCGGACCTGGTCTGGTTTTCAGATCAGCTTTTCAGGACCTGGTCTGGTTTTCAGATCAGCTTATCAGGACCTGGTCTGGTTTTCAGATCAGCTTATCAGGACCTGGTCTGGTTTTCAGATCAGGCTATCAGGACCTGGTCTGGTTTTCAGATCAGCTTATCAGGAGCTGGTCTGATTTTCAGGTCAGCTTATTAGGAGCTGGTCTGATTTTCAGGTCAGCTTATTAGGAGCTGGTCTGGTTTTCAGGTCAGATGAAATAACTAAAGTCTATCTTTTATTAGCAGTATTTTTTTTTCTATAACGAAAATCGTTTAATTCAATATATTTGCTTATAATCAAAAATCCATATTTATCCTTCCAACACTCTACAAATTTTTTAAAACTTGTCAAAATTCATATTACTGCCAACATGAACCTTGTAAACATGCTTCATATTTTCCTCATCTTACTTAAACATTATAATTACATTTGCATTGTCTCTTATTAAATGCTTATAGCCATATTCATAAAAATTTTAAACAGCATTTCAAATGTTGTTTGAGCAAAATTCGCTAAAATTGTATTCATAATAGAATATTAGCGTAAAAACGTTTTTTAACTTGCGTAAATCACCAAATCTTAAAAATTAAATGCACCCATATTTAAAATAATTTTGAATTGACGTCGTTGTAGTTTTGCTTCTTGCTTATTTATATTTTTAACTTTGTCTGTATGTATGTATGTATGCATGTATTAAGAATTATGCTTATGTTTGGCACAAGTAGAATGAGTCATCATTATTCTGTCGCCCCGTAAAAAAAATATACACGTACACGTACATATGTAGGTATATTATTCTGCTTTCCACATGCAACATCAGCAAATATCATAATTGAAATGTATTAAGCTTCATTACCAGAAAAAAATAAATGTATAATAACCCATTCTTTTAATTATGAAATTATGTAATTTCTTTAACTATTCATATTTGTAGTAGTATATAGATAATTTTAGTATAAATATATGTTTTTAAACCTCAGATAGTAGTAGTGAACTGGGCATCCGGGGGCAATTAAAATTGTTAAATTGTGGCTGAAATTGTTAAATTTGGGTAATTAAAATTTGAAAATTTTAAAATTCTTGAAATTTGATACCTACGAGGGTGGTTCGATAAGTCCTTTAAATATTTTTCGAGGGTGGTTCAATAAGTCACTCTTATTTTTGTAACATAAGAAGTTTTTGTTTACATTAAGTCTATGTCTGTCTGTCTGCCTGATTTGGGTTGTGTAATAATTTCTGGGTGTCCTTTGTCGGGGTTATGGGTAATTAAACTTAAAAATTTTAATCTACGCCGGAGTGGGATTTCACTACTACTATCTGAGGTTTAAAAACATATATTTATACTAAAATTATCTATATACTACTACAAATATGAATAGTTAAAGAAATTACATAATTTCATAATTAAAAGAATGGGTTATTATACATTTATTTTTTCTGGTAATGAAGCTTAATACATTTCAATTATGATATTTGCTGATGTTGCATGTGGAAAGCAGAATAATATACCTACATATGTACGTGTACGTGTATATTTTTTTTACGGGGCGACAGAATAATGATGACTCATTCTACTTGTGCCAAACATAAGCATAATTCTTAATACATGCATACATACATACATACAGACAAAGTTAAAAATATAAATAAGCAAGAAGCAAAACTACAACGACGTCAATTCAAAATTATTTTAAATATGGGTGCATTTAATTTTTAAGATTTGGTGATTTACGCAAGTTAAAAAACGTTTTTACGCTAATATTCTATTATGAATACAATTTTAGCGAATTTTGCTCAAACAACATTTGAAATGCTGTTTAAAATTTTTATGAATATGGCTATAAGCATTTAATAAGAGACAATGCAAATGTAATTATAATGTTTAAGTAAGATGAGGAAAATATGAAGCATGTTTACAAGGTTCATGTTGGCAGTAATATGAATTTTGACAAGTTTTAAAAAATTTGTAGAGTGTTGGAAGGATAAATATGGATTTTTGATTATAAGCAAATATATTGAATTAAACGATTTTCGTTATAGAAAAAAAAAATACTGCTAATAAAAGATAGACTTTAGTTATTTCATCTGACCTGAAAACCAGACCAGCTCCTAATAAGCTGACCTGAAAATCAGACCAGCTCCTAATAAGCTGACCTGAAAATCAGACCAGCTCCTGATAAGCTGATCTGAAAACCAGACCAGGTCCTGATAGCCTGATCTGAAAACCAGACCAGGTCCTGATAAGCTGATCTGAAAACCAGACCAGGTCCTGATAAGCTGATCTGAAAACCAGACCAGGTCCTGAAAAGCTGATCTGAAAACCAGACCAGGTCCGGAAAGCTGATCTGAAAACCAGACCAGGTCCTGATAAGCTGATCTGAAAACCAGACCAGCTCCTGAAAAGCTGATCTGAAAAACAGACCAGGTGCTAATAAGCTGATCTAATAGCTGATAAGCTGATCTAATAGCTGACACCTATTGTACTATTTGCTGTTAGCAAACGTAAATGAGATGGTGTTAAAGCAGTTGGTGTCGATAAGAAAATACCTAACGAAATATAATGGTAATATTGTGAAATTCGATTTGTTTTGTACAGAACCTTTCAACGATAACAAGACTGTGCATGTTTAAGTGATATGAAAAGAAAAAACAAGAATTCGCATGAAAGAAGAAAGTAATATCAAGACAGAAGTTCAGAATATACAAGTTTAAGGACTGAGAAACGATCAGTCAAGATAGAGGCAAGTAAACAAAAAAAAAAAAAAAAAAATAGTAGAAGGAACAATATTACGAACTAAATAGATTTTATAAATGTTACCTGTTATTATCGACAAAATTAGATGATATAGTTATACAATATCAGAAAACGTTTAGTCATAAAAACACCTTCGTTGGAGGAGGTATAGTAGATAAAAAGAATAAACTCTCTAACTGGTGAACTTTATCTTCCCGGATATTAGTATTGTGGACCTGAAACAAAACTACAAAAACGTTTAAATTGAGGTGACAAAGGAATTAATTTATTGGACTCTGCTTGTAAGGATTTAAGCATTAGACATAAAGCTGATAAAATACTTGAAAATTCAGCTTGGGATCGAGTTTTATCAAAAGATAGTAGTATTGCTGAAAAATCATTTGCCTATATGGTTACTAACGCAATGAAAGCCAAAACAAAATTTGGTATGGGTGTGGAGAAAAAGAAAAATGTTAAAAAGAACAAGATAAATGATAAAAAACTGTTTAGAACATCAATTAGAGCTGCAACAAAAATACTAAAGAAGGAAAAACCATTAAATATTAACTCAGCAATTAAAATTGCCCGAAAAACTATCAACAAATCATTAAAAGGAAGAAAATCTCAAATTATAGTACCACATGTAATACGTGTACCAAAAATTGATGGGTTTTTGCCTCTAATACCGATTTTAACTGCTCTGGGTGCAATTGGTAGTCTAACAACTGGAGGTGCTGCTATAGCTAAAGCTGTTAATGCAACAAAGAATGCAAAAAATCAACTTGATGAAGCAATTAGACATAATAGAGCGATGGCATCTATAGCAGTTGGAAAGGGACTTTACTTAAAACCATATAAAAAGGGTTATGGTTTAGTTTACAAAGAAAAATCAAAAAACTCTTAGAGATGCTACGAACAGACCACTATCTGATGTGGACATAAACCGTTTCTCTATAAATATTCCATATTTTAGAGGAGTTTTCATGTTGAATACTCTACCAAAACGAACAAAGAAAATAGAATGTGGAATAATCAATTTAGACGTATCAACAGGACCTGGTACACATTGGGTAGCATATTATAAAAACAACAATGAAAAAGAATATTTCGACAGCTTTGGAAACTTACAACCTCCTTCGGAAGTAGTCAAATATCTTGGTAGAAATATAAAATACAACTATAATCAACATCAGAATTTCAATATATTTACCTGTGGTCATTTATGTCTTAAATTTCTTTATGAAATAACTGAAAATATTAAATAAAAAAGCACAAACATTTATATTTTACAAAACTCTTTCATGTATTTTTATTTATAATTTAAAATACAAAATTATTATATATTATTGCCAAATTGGAAATTGGGAATTTTGAATTAGAAATTCACTCAGCTCGCTTTCAACAATTAAGCTTTGTTCACCTTCTCTACTTAAGCAATATGATCCGCTCGAGAGTTCTTTAATTTCAGCATCGGTTAAATCATTATATCGCTTTGGGAGGAACATTATGTGGTTTTCCATTTCAACTTTTAGTGTTGGTCCATATTTTGTTGTTACTCTTGACACTTTTCGAATGGTGTATTTAGCTGATGTCAAGCTCCTTTATGTGGATTAAGGTTTTATTTTTTAGTGAATTAAATTTTGATGTTAGATTTGTTGTAGACTCCATTTTTGTTTTATTTATTTATTTTTTTTTTTCATTTACTTCTCCGCATTTTGAATGTTTAACTGAAAATGATCTTGAAAGTAGCGATGACGACTTCAAGAAGGCTAATCGAAAATATGGTGAAATAGTGAATAAGTGGAGGGGTAGTGATAGACAGAAAGAGACAGTTATAGAGAGAAAAGGGGTAGAGAGAGATAGAGTGCTAAAAAAGAGGTATGTAATATAGATGATGGTATAGATATTTTAAAGATCAAGAGATACTACTTTAAAAATTTAAAAGAGGAAATTAGTCTTAAAGGAACCTTCAAACAATCATCATTCATTAACTTATAAGCAAATAAAATGAGTCAAATCAGACGTACTCTAAACCAATTTATAAGAGATTTTGAAAGCTTCAGGCTTTTCGATCATTGGGAGATGATCAAATTTTTTCAAAATATGCTGGATGAGAACGAAGAATATGGTATCATGGAAGATGAAGACAACACAGAAGGCCACTTCAGAAGCTGTCCTTGGTATAATCCTGAGTGTGAGGAAGGACCAGATACTTGCAGATGTACAATATATTTTTTGCGTAAAAGTATATTAGAAAATTTAATAATTGGATATTATGAAATGTTTCCATCATTATAATAAAAAAAAATAAAATTAAATTAAAATGTATTATTAATATAAATAAAATTAAACTAAATTTATCCTTGTTTTGTGTTATTTTTTAAAGGAAAGTTAGGATTCATCTATTCGAATATAAAATAACAGAAACTTGTATGTAGTGAAAAATATAAGGACTTATCCGATTGTCTAAACTGTTTCTCTTTTAATGGAATTTCATAATATTGTGAAATTCAATTTGTCTTGTGCATAACCTCTCAAAGAAAACAAGACTGTACATGTTTAAGCATCATGAAAACAAGACTATGCATGTCTAAGCATCATGAAAACAAGGCTGTGCATGTCTAAGCGATATGAAAACAAGACTGTACATGTTTAAGCGACATGAAAACAAGAATTTGCAAATAAGCAAAAACAAAAATTTTTTTGATCTAGCGAAGTAAAGCTAATAAAGAAATAAAAACCATTCACATAATTAATTCTTTTTCCAATATTTTATTTAAAATTTTTTCTTAAAAATTCATAGACATATTTAACTAATGTATGTAGATACCCAGAAAAAAATTAGACAAAAATACTCTATTCCAAGTAGTAAAATCTGAAAAAAGGAGTGGCACATTAGAAGAAAAAAAATAAATAAATATATAGACTGACTGACCAACTAATACGTACACTCTGTCCGATGGACACACAAAGCACACTTAAACATTTCAGAAATATACACACAACACGCTGAACTTTAATAAAATGAGAAAAAAAAAATCATATAGAACGTCAATGAAAGCCATAGGTAATAGCCCTTCATAAAATAAACATATACATATGTACCTTATTAATGTAAACATATTATCAGTATAAAGCAACAGAAATTTCGTCAAACAAAGTCATCTTGTATCCTAGAGGAACCGTCGAAAGGGTATACCTAAAGTCTCTGAAAACCACTTCGTTTTCTGATGATCGCTTTTCAACAAGAAAATAAGTTTGTTCATTGTGACTAATTTAAAAGTACATTTAAATTCAGTCTCATAT
Organism: Tachina grossa; assembly: GCA_949987645.1. Taxonomy (NCBI): domain Eukaryota; kingdom Metazoa; phylum Arthropoda; class Insecta; order Diptera; family Tachinidae; genus Tachina; species Tachina grossa. The sequence continues at coordinate 59,518,059 of OX465278.1, read as the reverse complement.
CCGATCTTAACTGCATCAGAATTTAAGAAAAAAGCTCCTTTTATTCTATTGAATAAAATTTTAATTTAAAACAGTAAGCAAAGATATCAGCTTCAACTTCAAATGATTTCATCACAAAAAAAAAACTAGTGATTGTTTTCAACAATTATGAAAATAATAATTTCAATATAAAGCTCCCTTTTGATTTTAAATGTTTATCAATAAAAATAAAAAAAGAAGTAAGTTGACTACCAAAGAAAAAAAAAACTATCAGTATATAAGCTGGAGTGCCGGATCAGTTTCATTTAAAAATGTTTATACATTTTCATAAAGCAAAGCAAGATTTCGAAAACAAATGTAGAAAGTGAAGAAAAAAGTCTATAGTTAGAAAAAATTATGTACCCCAAAAATTTCTAACGTTAACTTACTAACGTTGCATCAACTTTAAAAAATGTAAATTGAGTATAAGGAATATTTCTGTTATAGTTGCTATTACTATAGAGTATGTATCTTCAGGAATTCAGTTTTACTTAAAAGCAGAAAATCCTCACAAACTTCTAAGTAAACGCAGATAAAAATTAAAACGTTTTTATTTTCAAATAAAAAAAAAAAAAAAAAAACTGAATATATCGCATCTATACACAGACGAATATTTACAACAACAACACCAACAACAAGAAGAACAAAAGACATCAATGACAAAAAAAAAACAAAAAATGTATTCAAAGATTGAAATAAACAAAATCTGTAATATAAACAAATTTCATATAGGCAGACTTTAACGCGAGACAAATTTAAGTATGAGAAAATATAAAACAAGCGTAACTATAAAAACATAATAAGATTAGGGAAGTCCAGACATATGATAGCATTTGATAGTACCAAATGTCGATACTGAAAAGAATTAATTTCTATCTACATATAAATATTAGCGCAAATACACACACACATAGCAGAATTCATATAAGAAATATCCAAGAAAATTTCAACAACACCCCACCTTTCACAAATCACGACCAGCCTAAAATTCTCCCCCAGATATACATATAAAAATTCCCATGATCATACATACATACATATACAATATATAAGATTAATCTCAACAACACAACACTCTCACCTACCTAAAATTACAGATACTCTTAAACGTCTATACACATAGATTCTCACGGCTACATATTACAAGAACACCTCGCCCCTAATAAATCACAATCATCTTAAATTCTTACAAAAATACATACATACATACACATAACCAATTTACCTCAAGAACATCCTCACCTACCTCAAATCACGATCATGCTTAAACTACTATAGACAGACACATCCACAAATCCCCGTGGATACATATTACGTCAACAACCCTGCCCACCCAAATCATGGTCAGCCTTAAACTCCTACAGACACACAAACACACAGATTCCCCCGGTTACATATTACTAGAACACCTCACCCCTCATAAATCACAATCAGCCCTAAGCTCCTACAGAAATACACACATTGAAATTCCTACAAACATACACACACACACACACACATACCCACACACACACATAAACAGATACCCACACACACACACATTTCCACAATTCTCTGTTGGTATTACGATATATGATGAAATTCATATACACAGCAACACCCAGAACAAAATCGCTAGCATCAGTTTGCAATATAAAGGTACTAAAAAAATCGGGACACGTGAAAGAAGGTGCTTCTATAAGTTTTTGCTGTATTTCTCCAAAAGCTATTTCTTATAATTGTTACATTAAAGTAGAATATACCGAAATAAAGATATCACTACCCCTATTGAAAAGCTCTTCTTATCAACCTAATCGGATTCAAAACATTTAACATCTGAAATTCACTTGAACATATATGAAACCTATGCCGACACAATATTTTCTATCTCCATAATAGCAACGTCAATAGCCTTAAAAACATATATACATGCATTTGTAAATATGTATGAAAAAGTGTTGATGTAACTCACACAAGCAATGACATTCTTCAAAGCAAAAATAGAAACGATCACATACATTAATCCAACAACATATACATACATTACCAAATACATTCCCTAACGACTTCCATTCGCAACAGGGTTGCCACTCTCTGCAGCTATTAGATTATTTCCCCCCCAGAGATCACAAACATAAATGCTTCCATACAATAACCCTACATAAGCATACCAACTATAACTCAAAACAGCAACCATAAGTCTATCAAATAACAATCACACACATACGCACACACCCATACATACATACAAACACCCACATATACATGCACACACAACCAAAGAATTAGACTCACACACACACACATACACATCCCACACGTACATACATCCATGCACTGTAAGCACAACGTTTCTCTACAATAACAACAAAAGCTGTGCACACAAGTATACATACATACACATGGCCAAAGAATCAAACTCACACACAAACACCATATCAGCATGAAAATCCCCAAAATCCCCCCATTTGTAACAGGGTTGCCATCGTTTTTGTTTTTTCCCGGTTTTGAATTCCCAAAACAGGACTCAGGTCCCCATTACTAATCTACTTTTGCATGTGGAAAAGGTGTATAATAATGTTAAAAAGAAACTAACAACTATGTGCAAGGATATACATATCGTACACTAAATAATAAACAGTCACAATTCTAAATGACGAAAATGGTTTTCTTTTTTCTTAGACCGCAAAAATTTCTTTTGCAGCCAAATACCCCTTTTAGACACGAAAAGTTTACTTTGCAAAGTCTTAATTCAGCTATGTGAAAGACAGAGGCATGAATACTCTCTCTTTCTGTCTTTCTCCCAGCTGAATTAAGACTTTGCAAAGTAAACTTTCCGTGTGTAAAAAGGGTAAGTCTTCTTGAACAATTTTTTACCACTCTTGAACATCTGGGATTTTTGGAGTTGTGACTGTTTATGATTTAGTGTGCGATATGTATATGTTTTTTCCACAGATTTGTATTTATATGTACCATTTTTTTAAGTTTTATGTCGAAAACTGCTGCATATATTTGTCCCCATCCTTTTGTTAATGTTTATTTTTTAACCCCCGACTAAAAAAGGGGTGTTATAAGTTTGTAGCGTGTGTCTGTGTGTCTGTGTATCTGAGTGTCTGTCCGTGTCCACGTACAGGGCAAACGGCTGGACCGATTTTCATTTAGTTTTTTCTGTTTGAAAGATGACTTGATCGATAGGGTTCTTAGCTATGTTTGAAGAAAATCGGTCCAGCCGCTTAGAAGGTATAACATCTTTTCTGAAAAAAGTCGGGGGTTTTTAAAATTTTTAATTTTTGTTATATTAAACAAATTGTAATATAAGCATATGTTTTTGTGTAGCAAGATAATTTATGTTAATTCAAAAGCAATATGAAAACGAATCAAAATGGAGGTGTTTTTATTGTTGCATATTTTACCCCTTTTACATACGGAAAGTTTACTTTTAGCCCTTTTACACACCGAAAGTTTACTTTGCAAAGTCTCAATTCAGCTGGGAGAAAGACAGAAAGAGAGAGTATTCCTCCTCCTGTCTTTCACCCAGCTGAATTAAGACTTTGCAAAGTAAACCTTCCGTGTGTAAAAGGGGTGTTTGCAAAGTCTCAATTCACCTAGGAGAAAGACAGAAAGAGAGAGTATTCCTCCCCCTGTCTTTCACCCAGCTGAATGAAGACTTTGCAAAGTAAACTTTCCGTGTGTAAAAGGGGTGTTTTTTTCGATTTTTTTAAATTATTTTTCAGAATTTTAAAATTTTTTGCAGATTTCTGATAGAATTGTCTGGCAACAGTGATCTCTGATATTGAATTTTTAGCAGTTGCACACTTAAACAATTGATTTTTACAAATTAAAACATGTTTTATGCCTGATGAAGAATTTTTGAAATACCGAGGTAGAAGTTGAATTAAATTATTTCATATATTTTATAATTTAAATTTACCTGAAAAAGTTTGTGTACAGAATGCTACATAGCCAAAGAAACCAACAGCAATATAAACAAGCGTACATATCCAGGTAGCGTTACGAACAATGCCATTTAATTTTTCTAAACTTTGATTGTTGATGCTGGTAAATACCTCGAAGATTTGCCTAAAGTAAGAAATAGTCCATGATATTTGATCCAACAGTTCAAATTTGATAGTGAATCTTACATTTGACAAGACAGAGCCATGCTAAATATAGGCAAACACTGCAACACACCTCCCGGCTGCCAGTAAGTTACATTTTCCCGCCAATCATTTGCGATTATATGAATTTCAGATTCTAATATAATTTTTATCACCAAGCAAATGTAGAAACCAATAGAGGCTGTGCATACTGTCGATAAGCTGTCAACATTTCTAAGCATGCCCAAAGGTATTATACAAAACACTGTGACTCCGCACATTAAAAGAGTACGTAAATGACGATGGCCATTTTCCAATGAAAACATTTTCGTGACGATTTGTGGTCCCAAGTCACCAACAACCACAAAATATGTTATGCATGTTCCCAAAAGATAGCCAATAATACACAGCTCCACCAACAATTTGCCAGAAGTACCAAAGGCGTGAAAACCTAAATTAAAAATGTACTTTATATTATAGAATGCATTCTTTCTTATTAATTAGATATTTGTTACATTTCACTTACCTAGAAATTCAAAACTTTTTCTTCGCGTAAGCAATGATGTTTTTATAAGATAATGGCAACAAACTCGTGTTACCCAGTTACTCAAAATCAGTAAAAGCATTGCTAAAATGATTCCACACTGAATAAAAAATATTTGAAGATGAAATAAAATTATTGCGATATGGACAGGAAAATTTTGATATTAACTAAATATGTAATTAATTTTTAATGAACTAACAAATAAACATTTAAAAAAATGTTTCTGAATAAAATAACACAAATTAAAATTTTAAAAACCCCCGAATATTTCTAGAAAAGACGTGATATCTTCTAAGCGGCTGGACCGATTTTATTAAAGCATAGCTAAGAACCTTCTCGATCAAGTCACCTTTCAAATAGAAAAAATTAAATCAAAATCGGTTCATCCGTTTGGTCTGTACGAGTACTTGTACAAACACACAGACACACACTACAAACTTATAACACCTCTTTTTTAGTCGGTGGTTAAAAAGAGACTTAGGAGGTACACTACAGTAAATTAAGGTTCTCAAATTTCTTTTAGGGTGACTTAAAACGCGATAGATTTGAAGTGGTTCGTATCAGTAGTTGTGGTGCTTTTTCTACTTTTTTTCATCACTTTTTTACTGGGTTTTTATTTTAGAGGATAATAATAATAAAATAGGTGATTTGTCATTACTTTAGATATGTGATTAAAGATAACTTCATTAAACCAGAATAAAATGCATAACCTTTTTTTGGAAGTAATTTAGAAGTACTTTCTAAAGAAGTACCCATTTTATTTTTGCTGGGCCATATAAAAATGTTTTTTTATTACATTTAATGCTTTTCAAATAAAAAAAATGTATTATTAAAAATAAGAATGGAATAAAATAACAAAAAATTAAATAATCTAACCTTTTTCTTTTCAAACCATATTACAAGTGATTTTCACTTTTGTGAAGTGAATTATTTTCACTCCCGAATTTCGAATTTTTATAGCACCAAAAATATGATTTTTATGGAGTTTAAAAATGCTAAAAGCAAACCACTTCCTTCCAATGACAATATCGACAAATAAACAATAAGATAAAATTGTGCTTATTAGAAAAAAATAAAAAATTAAATAAAATAGAGAAGTTAACATAATTTTTATTTATTTTTAATTTTTAAATATTCTACAAAATAAAATAAGACACAAGGAAGTAAGTCAGTTCAAGGATGACTAATTTTAAAAGTAAATCTTCATAATGTCGTGAGAATTGTCGTACCGTTGGGACGTATTTATATCGGATCGCTTTAATTTGATTTAGAAAATTAAAAAAGCATTAAAGGTGGATACATTTGATTTCTTGTCGAAATTGCACATATGTACTTATTTAAATATTTACAAATAACTAAAATAAAATCAAATAAAATAGAGTATGAAATATAAGCTCTGAAATAATAACTAAATATATTAAAAAAAAAGAAGGAATAACTTTAACTTAAACAATAACAAAATAAGTTAAATATGTACAACAAATTAATACAATATATGTATGTGTGTTTGGATGTAAAGAAGTAAATACAAAAAAAAAAGAAAAAAAAGAGAACATAAAAAAATAAAACATTTTAAACAGCAACTAGCAATAACAATTAAATTAAAGTGAGATTGATCTTGTTACGATCACTTAAACAAATAATATAAAGTAAATGGAATCCCCTTCACTTAAACGTCCCGCACCTATTTCTTTTAAAAATCTCTCTCCTGCGTTGAAATCACAAAAGGTTGATGATGGAACAGTTACATTAAAGTCGCTCTTACAAGAAATGAAGAGCATGGAAGTTAGAATGCAAATGCATGCTGAACAATGTTTCACCCGTTTAAGTAATGAGTTAACTTTAACTGAGTCCAAACTCTTAAATAAAATTGAAAATGAAATTAAACTAATACAAGATAGAGCAAATGATATTGAAGACCGAATTGCGTCGATTGAAAGTGATATATGTGTTATCGACAGTCTGAAAAATGAAATAGATATTTTGAGAAATGAAATAAAAGAATTAAAAACAGTCACCAAAGATACTACAGTGCAGGACATTTCATCAGATGCAATAATATTCGGGCTGGATTTTGAACAAGCTGAAAATTTAAAAAGTAAATTCAATCAAGTTTGCAGACATATAGATTTTCTTTCCCCACAAATTCGTGACATAATAGTAAGGTCAAAAAATTCACCTGGCAGTAACGCTACAGTAGTAGTCAAGTTTTATACTCCGTTTGATAGAAATCGTACGCTTAAAGCGTTCTCTGATTATCGCAAGCAATATAAGTGTTCCGTCTCCTTGCGTGCAGCAGGTTTCGATAGCGATAAAGTGTTTCGAATTTATGAGAGTCTGACAATCGAAAATAGAAATCTACTTCAATTAGCAATCAAGGAAAGACGTTTGGGCAAATTACATAGTGCATTCTCATACAGAGGTCAAGTTTGTGTTCGAACCAGGAAAGGATCTGACCCAGTGTGCATTGCTAATATCAATCAATTACAAGAACTATTGCATTAGCTTTAATTAATTATATAAATTTATTAATATACATACATATATACACAAAAAATTATAAAAACGAATATTTCACTAACTTACATACATATATACTAATATATTTAAATAAAAAAATAAATAAAAAAAGCATGTTATTTGTACAACTAGTTAGCTACTTTTCTTACTTTTTCTACATTATTTTCTACACTTTCTCGGAATTAAACTTAATCGAATAAAGCAAAGCTGTTATTTTCTATATTAAGTATGAATATATCTAATGAAGGATTTGGCGTGATCGAAAATCCATCTGCAATTTTAAATATTTTGTGTAAACAGCACTCTGGTTTAAATATTGTGCATTTTAATGCAAGAAGTCTAAATGGTATAAAACTTGATTATGCTAGAAATATCTTTGAGAACTCTAAAATTGATATAATATGTGTAACTGAAACATGGTTCAAGAATGAGGTATATAAAAACCACTATAATATAAATGGTTATAATTTAATGCAAGTCAACAGAGTTAATAGAAAAGGAGGAGGTGTTGCCATTTACTGTAAAAACCATCTCAAAAGTAAAATACTTAATATATCCAATGGATCTAATATTGAGTATATTAATGTTGAAATTTCAGATAATATAAACAAAATTCTTATATCTTGCGTGTATAATCCAAGTAAATCATTCAGTGTGGAACCATTTTTTAATGAATTACAACAATATGCCATAGATTATGATTTTTATTTCGTTTGTGGTGATTTTAATATAAACTTGTTTAATGATGACAAAATGTGTAATGACCTAAAGGAATTCGTCAGTTCCATAGGATTAAACATTGTGAATCAACAAACAGCTGGCTACGCGTTTTTGTCCAAATAATCTTCCTAGGTTACTTGATTTGATGTTATTATCTGATTTGGATAGCGTACTATTATATGATCAAATCTCTTTCATCTCAGATCATGACCTTCTTTTCTGCACATTAAATATAAATTTTAATAGAAATAATACTACCCAGTTTATAACTTATTGTGATTATAATTCAATGGATTATCCATCCTTATACGGCGATCTTGCATCAGTGGATTGGACTGGCAGTTGGTATCAGCCATCGGTTGATGGTAAGCTTGATGTTATTTTATCTAAACTAAATTATGTTTTTGAAAGGCATATTCCGCTTCGCAGTGTTCGTGTCAAAAATAAATCATGCCCCTGGCTTACGCATACAGTGCAACAAGCTTTTCGTGATCGTAATCGAATGTATAATGCATGGAAACGTGATCCCACACGTCTCAACAGGGTTGCATTTACAAGAGCTAGAAATCATGCTACTCTTCAAGTTAGACAGGCAAAGAAAATATACTTTAGACAGAAACTTAATGATAACTTATCCACACAGCAGCTATGGAAAAACATCAGGAAACTGGGTATTCATTCCCGTAATTCTAATGCCCCTATCTTTGATCGCGATCAACTAAATTCGTTCTTTTGTGAGAATGCTAGTGTTAATAATTGTGATTATAAACAACTACCCTCCACCAGTACAAATTGTATTTTTGGCTTATCTGTGATTTCTGAAATTGATATTGTCAATGCGGTTATGAAAATCCAATCGAATGCCATTGGAGAAGACGGCTTGTCCCATAAGTTTTTGAAGATTGCCCTGCCCTTTGTTGTTGGAACACTTACTGTGAGTAAAGTAATCATATCATTACTACATAAACTTTCCCAACATTATGGAAAATAGCGCGTATCATTCCGGTTGCAAAAACATCTGCTGCGTCTTGTTGTAATGATTATAGGCCAATTAGCATATTGCCTGTTCTAGCTAAGGTTTTTGAGTCTGTAATCTCTAAGCAGATTACTGATTATTTGGAAACAAACTCTCTTATGTCTCCGCTGCAATCTGGATTCCGTGCAGCTCACAGCTATACTTCTGCTGTTTTAAAAGTTATGGATGATATTAGACCTGAATATGCTACTGGTAACCTTTCCTTAACGTGTTTTTAGATTTTTCTAAGGCTTTTGATAAAGTAAACCATTTTATACTCCTTTTTAAGTTTAAATATTATTTTGGATTCGACGATAATGCATTAGCACTTTTGAATAATTACCTTTCCGGACGTTCGCAGAAAGTGTTGGTAGGAGAAAAAGTATCTGGTCTGAGAGAAATCAAGTCAGGTGTTCCTCAGGGATCTGTTCTTGGCCCCCTTATGTTTATGTTTATGTTTATGTTTATGACATCTTTAGCGTTGTAAATTATGCTAAAATTCATGCTTATGCTGATGATATCCAGTTGTATATATCTAATCGTGTTGGATTGATAGAGGATATGTGCTTTAAGTTGAATGATGACTTAGTTTCAATTGTAAAGTGGGCTAAATTAAATAATCTAATGCTTAACCATAACAAATCACTGGTTCTACCTGTTAGTAGGCATAAAGCTGACTCCGTAAACTTTCCAGGAATATACCTTAATGGAAATGTGCTGAAATACGTCGATAAGGTTAAATACTTAGGCTTCCATCTTAACTCATCATTCACATGTAAAGATCATATTAATATTGTTGTTCGGAATGTCTTTCTTACTCTTCGTAACTTGCGAGTGTCTTCTGAATATGTGCCTATACCAGTCAAAAGAAGACTTGTTGTCCAACTTATACTTCCATTGATAACTTATTCGGCAGAAGTTTATAGTAAAATTGATTCGCAATCGCTACATAAGCTACAAGTTGTTTTTAATAATGCAACCCGCTATGTTTATGACATAAGATGTTACAGCAGTATTTCTTCATGGCAGAAGATGATTCTGGGCTGTGATTTGGTGGATTTTCTATTTTTGCATGGTATTTTGTACAGAAAGACTCCATTCTACTTATATGAAAAAATTAATTTTGGAACTTCAACCCGCTGTATGACACTTTTGACACCGAGATATTTGCACCTGAACACGTCAAGATTTTTTTTCGTAAACGCTATTAAATTATGGAATGCTCTACCAGTAAGTTTAAAGATCATACATAGAAAATACAGTTTTGCTAAAGCTCTTTTCAATTTTTTTTTATTAAATATTACTTAGCAGCCCCTCTCAAAGACTATTTATTAAAATTGATGTAACTCTTCATTTATTTTATCTTTTATATATAATCATTAATTACTGTTTTTATATTTTATATATATATATATATATATGTTTTCTTTTACAAAAATTATTACAAAAAAAATTATTACAAAAATTATTACAAAAATCCCTTCATATAATCAAAAACGTATTATAACATTGTATTTGTCTTGTATTGTTATTGAACTCTAAAAGAATTATATTCTTAATGTTCTTATGGCGAAATAAATTAAATTAAATTAAATGACACGTCAATGTAAAATTCATTGTTTTTTTACCTAAATTTGAAAGGGTTTGATTCAGTAGATGTGGTGTTTTTTCTAATTCTTTTTCCTCACTTTATTTTGCTGGGTGTATAAGAATAAAATAGAAAAATTTACGGCTTTCATATAAAACTGACTCAATGCACAGAGGTCAATTAAGAATTGTCCCTGCTGGAGAAAATCCTTAAGCCGGCAAAAGGTCGGCTTTGAAAGGAATCTTTAGTACTCAGTGCAATTTTGGGTGGAGAAAGTAATTAAGCCCGGATGAGGGCTGGGTATACTAAAAATCGAAAATAAATAATTACCATGGTGGAGATAGAATTCTAGTATCTGTTTGCCTTTTTCCGAAAAAACTAATAATTTTTTTTATAATGAATACCAAGTATGTTCCTTCCAATTTTTTAAAATTCTAAATACGTACAAGTATCTCTATGTTACCTTTTGAAAACAAAACGGCATCGCAAGTATGCCAACACCAATTATGCTATTGGCTAGCGTCATCACATAGCCCGAGTTCGCCAACATCTTGAAATTTCAAGGTCAGTACTGGCTACAGCCGCTGCTGTTTTGCAAATTGGCTAAACCAGGACGAACTTTACATTGAAAAGTCTTTCACTTTTATTAGGAAAATATCTATAAACACAGAAAAAGATACGTATTTTATTTATACACTTTCAAACACAATTTCACATTGTCTAAATATCCATTTTATATTTTAGAACACAAAATATGGTAATTTACTTTTAGACATAGATTTTGTATGCGTAGAATTTGTAATTTCGGAAAATGAAAAATCAATTAAATAATTTTAAAGACGGTAAAGTTATAAATTTTACGTTCTGGTTCGTTAAACAATAAAAGAAAACGTCAGCAATAGTCGGTCATGTTCTTTCTTTTCACCTATTTTTATTTTAGTTGTGTTGTCATTTTTTTATTCGCAATTGGAGATGACAAAAGCTAATATAAACAATAACAGCGATTATCGAAAAATAGCGGCGTTGTAAAATATTGGTATTTAACTGCAGTACTGCCATTTAAAATATACTTGAGACAGAACTCCCAATGTGGAATTATGTGCTAGTGCTCTAATCGTAGGTTTGTTTCTGGTTTGACGTATTGTAGAAAAATAAAAAATCGAGGAAAAATTTTTAGTTCATCACTTTTATAAAAATACAAAAAAATACATAATGAATGAAAGTAATAGATACATATGTTTTTTATTCAAACTTAAAGTTGATAAACTTTTTACATACAATATGAAAAGTTATTAGGACTCAAAGAAAAATTTACAAACATCTTTGTCAACGCATGTTAAACTCATGAAAACAATATTGTTCACTACTTGTACAAGTGAGTTAAAATACTGTATAAATTTGAGTAGGTATAAGAGGTGAAAATATCAGTTTTATTCATATAACATGACTTTTAGAGGAAAGACAAAGGAAGAAATTTGAATATACATATTTAATAAATGAAGTTTTATTAATAAGAAATAAATATCAATTCATTTGATTAAAACATAATACAAAAATTAAATTTTTATACCTTGCTTTGATTCACTTTCCATGAGTAGAATTTGAATTAGTATGCAATATAACAGATGACAATAACAATATGTATTAATACTATTACGTGGGAAATGTACCACATATCCCAAAAATTGTTAATTGCCATAAAACAGATTTTAAAATCTTCAACAATTGTGGAAATGACGCAATATTGCAGCTCTATATCTCCTAATATATTCAAGATATCGGAATATTGATAACGTTTATTTTTAATGTTCCATACATCAAACCAGAAACCAACTGGCGTAATAGCAGCTGGCAGTGCTGTCCACAGTAGGTACAACTTTTGAAACAAAAAAGTTTTCACTATGGCAGCACTGAACCCTGCTGTTTTTCTTTCCGTTCTGTAAACCGAAACGTCAAGATGGCCGAGGTAAATTCTTGTTAAAAATCGCGAAAAATACAAAACATCCTAGCAAAATTTTAATGAATTTGAGTGAAAAGTTTTATTAAAGTCTTTATTCCACAAAATGTAATTAGAATTCTTTATGCGTATTTTATAGGTTGATGAAACCCTTAAAAAGAAGCGTACCTTCAAAAAGTACACCTACCGCGGTGTCGATTTGGACCAATTGTTGGACATGCCCAAGTAAGTGATCCATATTATAAATATATTCAAATGGCACTAATAACAATAAATATGTTTTCTCTTTTAGCAATCAATTAGTTGAGTTGATGCACAGTAGGGCCCGCAGACGTTTCTCTCGTGGTTTGAAACGCAAACCCATGGCTTTGATCAAGAAATTGCGTAAAGCCAAAAAAGAAGCCCCACCAAATGAGAAACCCGAGATTGTAAAGACTCATTTGAGAAACATGATTGTTGTACCCGAAATGACTGGCTCCATCATTGGTGTCTACAATGGCAAAGATTTCGGTCAAGTTGAAATTAAGCCAGAAATGATTGGACACTACTTGGGTGAATTTGTATTGACTTACAAACCTGTTAAGCACGGTCGTCCTGGTATTGGTGCCACCCACAGTTCAAGGTTTATTCCATTGAAGTAAATTTCGCTATTTGCTATCATAGGATATATTCAATCTACAAGTTTAAGTCGTATTTTGTATGTAAGCGCAATCCTGACGCAATGCGTGTTTATGACTAGCGCGGTTTTTGGCAAATTTTGAAAAGAAAATGATAAAACTAATAAAACGTTCTTTTTAAGATTTAATTTAAAAACTAAATCAAATGTGCGTGTGTGTGATAATTGCATATAAATGAAGATGTGCCAGAATAAAAAAACTAGGTGTTCTTTTTTAATTCCCAGTCGTATTGAATAAATGTAAACATTCCCTTGCAATTTCCCTCAAGGCTGTTAACCATTATATAGAAGGAATTTATAAAACGTTTTGGTCGAAGTACGGGCCTGTTCTGCAAATCACGATATGTCAAATCACGGTGATTTAAAAAAATTAAAGCTAAATCATTCAGGTATGTGATGGAAAATGATCGTTAGATGTGATAAATTCCGATAGATTTTGAGTATCATTTTTGAGTTTATCTTAAACCACTGACTTCTAAAAAGCACTCTAGAAGACAAAACATAAATCACATTGGCGTTGTTCAAAGAAATTTATCAAAAATGTCTTGAAAGACTATTAAAACAAGTTTTGAAATTATTGACAAAACCACTATAAGAAACATATCACACCTATTATCGTTTTCAAATTGTTTTTGTCTAAATCGTTTTTCATCACATACCTGATTGCTTTTGTAAAGAAAAGTACTTCGGAAATCCACGGACATTATCGTGGTTGGCGTATTTCGAATTCTACTACGACAATTTAGTCATAAATGAAAGAAAATCTAATGGAAGTGTTCTTTAATCTATTACAAAAACGTCGAAGTCGAAATACGCCAACCACGATAATGGTGCATATTTCCTGTGGAGAATCTAGTAACATGGGCCGCACAGAGGAGTATTTGAGGCAAAAAGCTGGCCATTCCTTTTTTTGTCTAGGTATTGCCCGTGAAAAGTTATTGGAGTGATTCTAGATCAATGAAACTTGGCGGAAATATGTATTATAGCCCTAGGCTGTTAAACCTTGAAAATAAGAGAAATCGTTACTCATATTAAATATTTTTGTTTGTTTTAATACTAAAATGGTATAAACATGCTAATTTTCTTCACTTTCCTGACTAGCAGTATACCAGAGCTACCAATCAGAACAGTATTCAAAATTTACACTATGATGTTAAATTTTGTTGTGTATTGAGCTGTGTACTTAGTTCTTAAGATTTCTCTAAATTCATTTTTTGACATTTTGGACACCTTTTTGGATCAAATACTTCTCTGTGCGCCGTGTTGGGAAATACCATTGAGGAGATAATACCCCCTATCGTGGTTGGAGTATTTCGACTATGACGTTTTTGTAACAGATTAAAGAACACTGGAACAGTTTTGTCTTTAATCTATGGCTGATATATAGTAGAATACGAAATACGCCAATCACAATAAGGCCCAAAGAAATTTTAAAATAGAATTAATACTGGGGAATTAAGTATCTACCTATAATTATAAAAAACGAACAAATCTATGTTATTAAACAATCCAGATTTAATTTTAGCCAGGGATCGCAAATAGCGATTATTTTCAAAATTTGAACTGAAAAAAAAAATAATAGAGAAGTGCTCGTGCACAAGGAATATATACCGCGACACTCCATGCCACATCGACTACCTACAGATGCACTGATTTTTATTTTTTTTGATTTTTATTTATTCCTCACAAAATACAGGTATTTCTTGATTTTTATTTATTCCTCACAAAAAAAAGTTATTTTGTGACTTATTTATTCCTCACAAAATAACAGTTATTTCTTGAATTTTATTTATTTACTGTTTTTAAAATTAATAAACTACATAGTATAAAAAAGTAAATTTAATTTAACAAATTAGAGTTTTTTTACAGACTTGGCGAAAAACTCAATTTTAAATCCTTTAATATTAATTTTGACGCAGAAACTACGCTATCGCTGTTGTGATTGCTTGAAGCCAATTTGCCTTCAGTGCTCCAAGCATGTTTTCGAAACCTGTCAAGAAAAGTCTGATTCATTTAAGTGTAAATTAGCAAAATTTGAAATTTTTGCAACATACAAACGAATGAAACGAATCGATTTGAAATCGCACGACTTTAGAAAACTAACTCCAATAATAGAAATATTTTTTTTCATACTTTTTTTAATTTTACAAGCTTTTATTTAGTTTCACCTGTCCCTTTGTCTGTCTGTAATCAAAACTTGCAAATTAAATTTGATCCACTTCCCGGTTTCCGATTGAGCTTAAAGTTTGCATGCACGTATAAATCGTATGACATTGCAATGTTATTATGACAGAGCTGGTCTGATGATGGCGGATAATTTTTCTGGATAATTTTAATATCACAAATAATTCTTTCTGCAAAAAAACCGACTTCAATGCAAAGATCTGATAGAAAAAGTACGTGATATATAAAACTAAATTTTAATGGGCGTGCCTCCGCCTATTTTTTAAATGCAAGGTTGTATGGTTTTCCGTGCTCAGGATGCGTGTTAGTTAAGTCTTGTAAAAATCGGTAAAGTAGAACCACTTAAAATAATATATTAAATTTTAATGGGCGTGACTCCGCCCATTATTTTAAATGGATTCATTTCTTGTAGGGCTTTGTGTATGAAGTTTTATGCTTACGTACAAAAATCATTTTCATATACCGCTATTCTAGGAATGACAGAGAATTTTTGCGTGGTGCTCCTGTTTTTGAATCCAACGTAGTTTAAATAGTTTTTTCTGTGAGTGGTTGTTCTAGCTAGATATCTTTTCATTTAAGCTGGCGAATTCGATTTATGTACAACATTAAACTCATACGCACTGAGTTGCATTTCCCTCCCTGTATCAGTATCCAACGAAGTATGCAACAGTTTTTGTTTAAAGATCTACGTATGAGTGATATTTAATTGCAGACTAATAAATCTGTGGCAAAAGGAAAAAATGCTTATGTCATATTTTACTGTTTTGCAGGACAGCACTTTTATGCGTTCAAGTCGCTTTTCAGAATTTTTTTCTTTTACAGTTAAATTGGGAAATTTTTAAGCAAAAGTCCTCCTACACACTATAATTAATACACTTAAGTATGAAATATAAATGTTATTTTCATTTTTATTTAATTAATAACTCAATAATAATTAATTAGTGTAAAGTTAGAACATAGAGCAGTAGCCACATTTTCGATTCTTTTATTTGTTGACCAGAGTCAGTTGATTTGTTATTTGGATGGTCCCAGAGTTGGTTGATTTTTTTATTTTCCCTGAGAACAGTTGGGCAAAACATTCACCTCTATTCTGCGCTTCGACTCGAATAGAAAGTTTTTCCGTTTGGCAACTTTGGTATTCTGCGTTCCGTTCTTTGATTTCTCTTTCGATTCTATGTATTCTGCAATTCGATCGTAACTACGTTTTTGTAAGTTATTATTCTAGTGGCGGAGCGTTTTCAATTTTTGTTTGTTTAGCTTCAAAAAGTGATTATGTAATTCAAAAAATAATGCAAGTATTAAATGCAAAAGAATGTTTAATTAATGAACTACACAGTTTGTTTTGTTTTTCTGTAATGAAATGCGATTTTTATTTGATTTATTACAGGTAGAACATAATAAAAAGTTGACATACCTATTAAATGGCAAGGAAAAACGATATTGTCTACGGATTTAATTAAATTTAAACAAATAATAAACTTTAGTTTTTGTGTTACAATTATGTGTAAAAAATTAAAATATCACCTCCGGCGTGACAGAGTTATTCACACTGGATAAGTTTGGCCACAAGTACCTTATCTCGTTTTTTTTTATTCTCTGTACTTAAATTTGCAAGAATTTATTTAATAAAAATTTTCACAATATTTAATTATTATTTGTTTTAATGTTAAATCACTGGTTTTTGCACTAAATTTAACTTTTTGCTAAAAATTTTCCAAAAAGCTAATTTTTTTGTTCCTATTTCACCCGTTTCATAGCAAAGCAGCAGGTTTAAACTAGAGATGTGTACGTGAACGTTTTTGACTCACGACACGCACGCTCACGCAGAAAAATATTTTACTCACACACTTTCACACACGAATGATATTGAAAATTTTCACGATCACGCACGCTCACGAACAAAATTTTCTTACGCACTTTCACGCACGAATGATATTGAAAATTTTCACGATCACGCACGCTCACGAAAAAGTATGTAATCCAATTTGTATCTTTTTTGGGTTGAAAAATAGGTTTTTACACACACATGTGTATGTGTGTATGTACATTTGTGTGCACGTGTATATGTAAAATGTACATTGCACAGTGGGGACTTTTACAAAGTTAGCAATAAATCTGGAACTTCTAAACTACTGATTGGATTTATATGAAACTCCTAACATCCGTAGAGGAGGACTAAGGCTTTATAACACATGTCATGAGAGCCTTCTGGCTTGAGCTGGACATGAGTTACAGTGGGCCAAAATTGACTACCTGGGACTCAAAAAAATTTCCGAGGCTTGTAACTTTTTTAAAAATTATCCGATTTTTGCCGGATAAGACATTTTGACATAAACTTGAAGTTCTTAAGAAATAATTTCCCAAGATGTGTTTCCGTATCTCTCATAAGATATTTTACTTAAGACAAAAAAAAAATTTTTTGCCTTGACCATTTTTAGTATTTCGCCTATTAATTTTTAATTCATTGTTGGATTTTAAGTTAAATTTTTGAAAAATTTTATATGAAAATAGGAAAAAAAATTTATTAACATATTCATTCTTAAATGAAATTTTAAAATTTCCCTGAAAAAGGCATGTGTTTTTTAAGTATCTTCATTATTTTCAGTTTTGTAAAAAACTTTGTTTAATACATTTTTAATTTTTTAATTACATAGAGCTAAAGACAATGCAATTATTTTGTATTTTGGACATGTACCCTACATTCAGCAATGTTCTAAAATAGTAAATTTTAAAAATATTTTTTGTGTTTAAGAGGTTATAAAAAGTTGTGACGGTAGATTTTGAAAGTTTCAAAAGTTTCAAAGTTTATTATGTACCTAGACAGTTTCAAAAATTTTTTAACTAAAATTTAAGAGTGCCTTTCTATAAAAAATATATATTAAAATACCCAGCTAAAAAAGTCATGAATGTATATAACTTATATATGAATAGGTATGAATTCATATATGGAAATGTATGGGATTATACATGTAAAACTATTATATATGAACTAATATATGAAATGTATTTTAACATATGAGCTTACATATATAGAAATTTAATTATGAAGCTCTTCATATGTGGATCCATATATAGATATAAGATTTAATATATATGTAACCATATAAGAATGTATGCACACATGATTTCTAACATAAGATCGTTTTGGCAATCAAAAAATCTTGGTATTTTATCACTGGTGATTTGGAAATCCATTAGAAAATATATACGGTATTCAAAGTTTATATGCGTACCCCCAACGTTTAAAAAAGAAAAACTTTTGTTACAAAAAAAAAAACCATTCTTGTATGATTTTATACATAGTGGATCAAATAATCAACAGGATAATCCAGTCATTAATTTCATCGAAAATAAAAGAATTCTCCAGATAAGAAACAAAGTTCATATTACTGCAAAAAATTAAATTAAAAACTTGTTAGACGGATTATTTTTTCTTTTATAATTAATTGCATTAGTTTTTAATCTGATTTCTTAAATTAAATTTTATGTACGAATATGAGTTTTATGTTTTTGAAATAATTGATTCACTTTTTGACTTAAAATGAGGAATGAAATGACTTTTAGTTCGTTTTGAATTATTTGCACATAAATGTATGAAAATGTATGAATATATGTATATAATCATATATGCCCATATACCCTCATTTTTCGGATCCGAACCATATATGCTCCACACATATTTTTTTAGCTGCCCAGCTAAAAAAATTATATATGGTCCATATATTTTTACTATATGAATGTATATAAATATATATGAATATGTATGAATTCATGTATGGAAATGTATGGGATTATACATGGCAAAACTATTATATATGAACTAATATATGGACTAATATAAGACATTTATTATAATATATGAGCTCATATATTCAAATTTAATTATGAATCTCTTCATATATGAGCTCATATATTATAATACATTTCATATATTAGTCCATATATCAATTCATATATAATACTTTCGCATGTATAATCCCATACATTTCCATACATGAATTCATACATATTCATATATAGTTATATACATTCATATAGTAAAAATATATGGACCATACATAATTTTTTTAGCTGGGTAAATACAACCTCCCAGTTCAAAATTTAAAAAAAATGTAATTTTAGTAATTTAATTTATTGCACAGCAGTGCGCTTTTGTGAATATGAACTTTGCATACTGTAGAGGGAATATTTACAAATACATGTATGAAAATGTATGAATATATGTATATTATCATATATGCCCATATACCCTAATTTTTCGGATCCGAACCATATATGGGTTATCATATATGCTCCATACATATTTTTTTAGCTGGGTGGGTAATTTTATTTTTCTATATTGGTATATTTGAATTTCATATGAGTCAGTTTACTACGCCTGAAAAAATTACAACAATAGCCCAATACACAATCTTGTGCAAATCGTCTTGTATCGTAGCATGCACAAAATGGTATAGAATATTGATATTGACTTATTCAGGAATGATATCTCGTGAGAGCGTGCGAATTCGTGTGTGATTATTAAAAATATCTCACGCACGATCACGCAGTAGTAATTTGTTTTTAAGTCACGCTCACGCACTCACGCGTGATTAGTTATAAATTTGATCACGATCACGATAAAATCACGACATTTGCACATCTCTAGTTTAAACACACTCTTCTCTTCTTCTTTTTCTTTCGATTCAGTTTTTTGGCAGAATACCTCCTTTCGGTCCGTGCGTAATGAATGCGGGAACGTACTCGAAACGCAGAATAGGGGTAATTTGTTATATTTAAAGTCAACTAGAAATTCTTTATATTTGTATATTTTTATACGCGTATATTTGTGCACACATTCATATATAAATCAATAAGTCAAATATTGATCATAAATTTTCTTTTCCTTCGCTTTTTCTATATTAAACATGATTTCGAACGCCTTTTAGCTTGCGAGTAAAAACACGAACGGTTGCATTCGTATGGCTGCACGTTATCGAATGCTGTCATTAGAAATTTCGATATATGTTATTCGAAATCGAATGAGAAAATACCAAAAGTTAAAAACTAGCACGTTCGAGTAATAACTCGATCGTAATCGAATGCAGAAATCAGGCCACAGATTACAGATATAGGGTGTTTTTTTTAGAGGTATAGAACTTCAAATTGAAATAAAACACAAGAAAATCGTTTTAATGTCCATCAATTTGGCTTTATTGGAAGGATAATTTTATGCCATTAATGTTTAAATATGATTTCGGGCATGTGGCCGCCGCGGCTGGCTCGAATAAAGCCAATTCTACAGGTCCAATTTTCAACCACTTTTTCGAGCATATGGGGCCGTATGTTGGCAATAACGCCACGAATGTTGGCTTCCAAGTCCCCTAACGTTTCTGGTTTGATGGCGTAGAAGAGCGACTTCACATATCCCCAAAGAAAATAATCCAATGGTGTCAAATCACACGATCTTGGTGGCCAATTGACAGGTCCATTCCGCGAAATTATGCGCTCATCGAATGTTTCCTTCAATAAATCGATTGTGACGTGCGCTGTGTGGCATGTAGCGCCGTCTTGTTGGAACCACAACTCATCCACATTCATGCCATCCAATTCGGGAACAAAATAGTCGGTTAGTCGGCTCCAATTGCTGTGCACGGTGGCGAATCGATTCATTCGGGTCCTCTTCAACACTTTGCTCTACAGCGGCAATTGTTTCTTCGGTGCGCACTGTTCGACGTCTCTGCGGATGCGTATTATCACATAGAGTAAACGTAGTGCGAAAACGATCCATGGTTAACCGAATTAATTGCTCTGATGGACGATTATGTCGACCATAAAATGGACGGAGCGAACTGAACCATTATTTTCGAAATAAATTTGCACGATTTGCAAGCGTTGTTCTTTTGTCAACCTGTTCATGATGAAATGGCAAACCAAACTAAATATTAATCACTTGACAGCTGACAAAATGGCCGCCAGTTAAAAAAGTGATGCCAACTTAAAGTTCTATACCTCAATAAAAAACACCCTTTACAATGGTACATTAACTCATAATCAGTTTATCTCGACTTAAGCACTTTTTCCTTTTTGCCACAGAAATTATATTTACGGCCTTTTTCACAATGTACAATTAAAAGCTCACAACTTGCCGTTAAGTTTTGTGTGAAGAATCTGTAGCTAAAATTCACATTAACTGTTAATCATAAATTGTGGAAAAGGACGTTAGTCATTTAGGATTCAAAAATGTATTAAAAGATACCATTGAATAATTTGTGCAAATATGTATGTATTTTTAAATCAGGAAAATTGTTTACATAACTGTTCATATTTAGTTATCCCAAGGTGATTTTTACCTGGAAACAAAAGCACCATTTTGAAAATATTTGTTTTTCCCTCCAAATTCAAAGAATTATGAAAGGCCAAGCAAGGTCAGAATTAATTTTTTTTAAATTATTTTATTTTTTAACTAGCGAACCCCTGAACACTTCGTAGTGCAAAAAAGAAAATAAAAAAACAAAAATAGCGACATCATCCATTGTGGGCGCATTAAATCACCTGACATGTTGCTCAGGAGGCGTTTTATCAGCTCGAATCAAAATTGCATATGCATCAGATGGCATTTGATCGAGAGCAGTTTGAAAAAGTCGCACTAATTCATTTTAAGCATGCAACATATTCTGCAAACGCTCGATAATATCCCTACACAAATTTGATGAAATATCACAACGACAATCGGCTTCCACATTTGAGTTACCCACAAAGTATATTTGCAAAAATTGATAGCTTTGATCAGGAAAGGGTAACAAAGAACCACGTCGATGGTAAACTTGGCCTTGAATCTATTGAAGATTGAAATTTTCACAATAGTACGTCTTGCGATCAACTAAATAAACATCAAAACAAACAAAAATACCTTGAACGTTGTCATAAAAATGTCCCGAATAATATTTGTCGCTCCAATGGAAGTCATTTGAAATCCGGAGTTATACGCTTGTATGTTTGCCAGAAAATGCTTTGAAATTGGTATGCCACCAGTTATCAAAAAATGCAAGGGCTCCGGTGGTGGATTCAAGTCTGGTAATTTAACTTGTACGTTCGAACAACACAATCCAGATACCTCATTTTTAAACTTAAATGCCTTGCAATGACTGTAAAACAGTAGTCATTGGTCCAATTGAAACCTTGCCATGAGAAACGTAATCAAAGTTTGCATCATAATTGAATGCAGCACGCTCCAAAGTACGTCGCACATACGGACGTGGAGTTGGATTTCGCAGAGCCCTACCACGTGCCATGGCATTTCGAGCAGCCAAAGTATTATTTACACGCTGTTCGTCACTTTGAGATGCTCTGGATGTCGCAACATTTCTAGTATTACGTAATTGACGCCCCAAATTACTGCGCGTACGTACCATTTTGTATTAAAAAATGTGGCTATACCAATTAAATATGAAGTAATTGAAATTTTATTTATTCGCGAAATTCAAAAATTGAGATACATATGTCAGTTGAATAATGCAATTATTAAGAAGACATAAAAATAAGTTGCATTGTGTTATTAATTGATGTTCTCTGGAATGCGTGAACCGATTTTGTTTCTGCAAAGTTTATATGAAAGGTGACGTCAAAACCAAGGGTTTTATGTGTATTGGTTCTCAGTATGTGTATTAGTTCATGAGTTATATTTTAGTGAATACTGCATTCATTTCGAAATATTTGAGTTAATTTTTTGAAAAACTGAAATACAATTCGTTTTTAATTTCATTACAATTCAACTTTAGTCAAACCATTAATTTGATTTATATACTTATAGTATGTTTACACGATACGTGCTTCGCTCTCTATTCATGCCTCACACCCCAATCAACTAGCTACCAAGTACTTTAAAGCTAACATGACCTTTGTTAAGAAATTGTATTCAAAAGACAACTTTAATTATTTTGTGATTTAATAATAAATTCTGGTAACACCACCATGTTCAACAACCATTTCACAGCTTATGATGTAATTACATCATCGAATACAATTTCATTCGAGTATTCAAATAATTTTTTATTTTATTAAATACATTTTTATTATCTTGAAGTTAAGCAACCTAATTTATAAAATATAAGCTTCTGACATGGAAGCAAAACAGTTAACATTTTTATGAAGTAAAAGTACAAAAAATGTGATGAACATAGAAAAATTATCTCAATTATTTTATTCGAACGAAATGAGTATTTGAATATCCAGCTTTTTTCTATTCTTCTCATTAGTTTAAATGAAAATTTATAATATAATAACTCTAGTTGTTCTAAGAAGCTTTGGGTAAAGGTTCCCTGATGATCTGCATTAGCAACAGTGAAATGCGCATAGGATCCAGCTAAACCCCTCAATAATCAATTTCAATGTATTTTTAATAAAAAAATATTTTACTTAATAAGTAAAATATTAATTTGGGATTATTAGTGCGTTTAAAAATTTTTAAACTTAAATTGTAACAATTCCCATAAAAAACACTAATTATTAACTTGACTGCACCCGGTCAAAAAAATACTTGTGTGGCAACACTCTATTCTTAAATAGCTGTTGTTGTTATTTACATTTATTTTCTTTTACATACTCTTACGACTACAATTTGAAGCTGAAAAAAGTCAGCCAATGTAGCAATAGTAAAGTAAGAAAATAAAAAACATGTTGATTATTGAGTTCTTGTTTCAACTTTGTTATTTGTTATTGAGCTTCTCATTTGTTTAAATGAAAGTTTATAATATAATAACTCTAGTTGTTCTAAGAAGCTTTGGGTAAAGGTTCCCTGATGATCTGCATTAGCAACAGTGAAATGCGCATAGGATCCAGCTAAACCCCTCAATAATCAATTTCAATGTATTTTTAATAAAAAAATATTTTACTTAATTAGTAAAATATTAATTTGGGATTATTAGTGCGTTTAAAAATTTTTAAACTTAAATACTATTTTTCATTTATTTATTCAAAGCTGGAGTACAATTATTTAGTTTTTATTTATTTATTATGCAAATTTCTCAAGTCATTACAAAAATAAAATCAACAGAACAAAATATACGGAATTGGTTTCTTTGGTATTGCCATACCATTTTTGTATGTACTTTATCAAAATCTTCATATTGGCAGCACACAAAACAAAAAAATACAAGGCAGAATTAAAATATGCATACAAAAAAATTAAAAACGCCTAAGCATATGCTACATTGTCATTTACTACAAAATTATGTTGCCACACTTGTAAGATTAAGCATTTTTTTCGGATTGATGAAAACGATGGGAATCTGAAGCACCAAAATGAAATTTGAACGGAATGGTTAATACGGAATCAAAACCATTCCGAACGGAATCTGTGACACGGCTGAGTATTCATAATTGAAAAAAACCGTTTAAAATGTTTTTTTTTACTTTAACATACAGAAAATGTTAATTCCGTCCATGAAACTAAAAGTGATTTCATTCCGAAATTTTTTTCGTTTTTCGTTTTCTAAAGCACCAAAAACGGATTGAATTCCGTTTCCGAATGGAATTGAGCTCTGTGACATGGCTGCTTATTTATGATTTGCGATGATATTCAGAATGCATTCGAAGAAACAAATGCTCAAGGAAGCATGACACATTCAGCCATGTCACAGAGCTCAATTCCATTCGGGAACGGAATTCAATCCGTTGTTTGGTGCTTTAGAAAACGAAAAACGAAACAAATTTTCGGAATGAAATCACTTTTAATTTCATGGATGGAATTAACATTTTCTGCATGTTAAAGTAAAAAAAAAGTTTTAAACAATTTTTTTTTTCAATTAAGAATATTATTTGTCATTTATTTTTTCAAAGCTGGATTACAATTATTTAGTTTTTAATTATTTATTACGTAAATTTCTCAAGTCATTACATAAATCAAATCAACAGAACAAAATGTACGGAATTGGTTTCTTTGATATTGCCATACCATTTTTGTATGTACTTTATCAAAATCGTCATATTGGCAGCCAGTGTTGGTATCTCTACGAAGAGCAAAAGCACATTAAGATGTTGCAAAAGGGGTAAAAAGCGCAATAAAATACGAAAAATAGGGTAAAAAAGCACGAAAATATTTTTTTTTATTGTAATACATTAGGGCCATTTCCACAATTTCCCGCTAGCTAAAGGTAGGATTTTGTGTGCGCGATAAATGGCTTTGCATTACAATACCTTCATTTATTATTATTTTATCCATTAAATATCATTATTATTGATAATAGTAGCATTTAAAAATTTAAGTTGTAATAATGAAATTTAAAAGAAAGTTTAGAGTGTAAAAGC
Organism: Tachina grossa; assembly: GCA_949987645.1. Taxonomy (NCBI): domain Eukaryota; kingdom Metazoa; phylum Arthropoda; class Insecta; order Diptera; family Tachinidae; genus Tachina; species Tachina grossa. The sequence continues at coordinate 59,492,474 of OX465278.1, read as the reverse complement.
TCAAAATATAATTTAAAACTTTTGCTTCAAAATAAGCAAAGTATTTGAGATGTAATAACAGAATTTGTTAACATATTAATTAAAACAAAATCTTGATCAATTTAATAAAAATAAGTATGTAAAAACAAAAATTAAAAAAGGCAGGAGTCAAATAATATAGTAACATATACTCACATACATACATACATATGTACGTACATACAATAGTAGGTGAAGCTTAGGTTTAGATTAAGATATGTATGTTACTGAAAAATTATTTACACACAAAGAATGCATTAAAAGCGTCAATCTTTTCTTAAACTTAAAAGTTTTTGTTTTTGCGATATTCACCTTTTTTCCAGTTGTCAACATTGACAACACGTCAATACGATATGAAAAAATTGGGGGTTGGCTACTCGTTCTTTAAAACTACTGACTGCTATTGATGACCTCATGCTTTCAATCGAAATCGGCCCTTAAAATTTAACCACTCTTGTGCGTTGAATACAAATGTACATACATTTTGTTGTAGACGTGAACATTTTGATTTACTTTGCACCTTCAAATTAACAGCCTTATGAAAATTCCGAAATCGGCTCTTAAAATTTAACCACCCTATAGTATGATTAAATATTTGTGTAAGCTTTAGCAAATGCTTACAGAGAATTATGTGGTTTTTTATTTTGGAAAAATAAATTTTATTTTTTAATCCCAATTGTGAAAAGTTTTCAACATTGTTTTTAACATAGTTTCCGTTATTGTCATTAAGAACAATTTAAGAGGCCTCAGTTAAAAGATTCTGCTATTAGCGCTTAAAAGTATTTTGATTTTGTAAATTAAAAATATTTTTATTTGACAAAAACGCACCAAAAGCACTGTAAGAAATTGTTAAAAGCACTGTAAATACCGGCCTTTTAAAAAAAAAGGGTATAAGCCAAAATTTCGTGTTTATGAAGAGGCAAAAAGCACCAAAAAATACCCGAAACGCACCAAAATACCATCACTGTTGGCAGCGCACAAAACAAAAAATACAAGGCAGAATTAAAATATGCATACAAAAAAAATTTAAAACGCTTAAACATATGCCACATTATCATTTACTACAAAATTATATTGCCACACTTGTAAGATTTAGCATTGTTTTCGGATTGATGAAAACGATCGGAATCTGAAGCACCAAAATGAACATCGAGCGGAATGGTTAATACGGAATCAAAACCATTCCGAACGGAATCTGTGACACGGCTGATTATTACATTTTGAACGCGTTCATTTATTTTTTGCTGGGGTTTTCAAAATGTCAGATCAATGCGAGCCGCGTTTAAAAGCTAGTATGTATGTATATAAATTGATATTCTGCTAAATTTATGCTCTAATAAATAAATATGGATTTGTTAGTTATTTCAAAAGTTTGTATTTATAAAGTAACAATAAGAAAACATAAAATTAAATTGTTTGTATTACATTAATGATAGGTAAGTACTTTAAATAAATTATCAAAGTGACTGGATTCCAGTTATGGAAATTAAAAATTTAAATTAATTTTCTTCTAACATTGTTCGCCACTGTTCGATCATATGCTGTATCCTTCATGCTCGTTGTTAAAGCTCCCGTATAGCTTTTCTGTTGCTGAGAATTTTGAGTTCGTACCGAAGACGTATTGGTATTCTGTCGAATTAGTAAGGGCGCATTACCGTTGAAGTTCCCATTTGATGGCAATTGATTGGAAGTGTATATATCGTTGTTAATTTCTGAGGAACCATAAGCGCTGTCTTTAACTGGAGAATCATAAGATTTCACATTATTATTGTTAATATATTGAAGTGGCTGTGATTGGATTAAATTTAGATTTTGCGGTGATGCTAAATGATTATTAGTATTGTAAGTAGTGTTGTTATTCATATTATTGTTTACACTTGCAGGTATTAAAATGGGTGCTAAAGTCTGAAAAGAATTTGCTAAGCCCATAAAAGTAACCGACTTGTTGTTGTTATTGTTAGATTGTAGAGTTGCCTTATTAGGCGTGTGCCACTCCAGACTATTGTTATCTAAAGTTGGAGTGCTGGCAAATAGCGCAGATCTAATTGAATTCGATTTCGAGCGCTGTAATATACTTTTGTTAGGTGTTAGAGAATGTCCTGTATTAACGCCAATCGAATTCTTTGTAGTTGCTGTTTGCTGCATAGTTGAAACAAAGTCTTCTTGCTGTGTAGTTAATGCTAAATTACTATTGCTAAGCGTTTGGAAAGAGAATTGGTCGAGGCTACCGTGAAGCTCACCTAAACGATTCAGATCTGCACTAACGGAATTATAAATTTCCATGTTACTAGCTAATAAATCTGGACGCGAGGCTAATGTTAGAACACTGCCAGGCAAACTATCGGTATTATTTATCGTAGACATGTTACTGGTTATTGAAAAGGCATTAGCGGGTTTTGGCAGGGCAGCAACACCCATTTCACTGGGCCCTTGTTGCACAATTCCAGTGCGTGGGTCAAAATGTTTTTGATTGGCATCTTTTAAAGTAGTTTTAATTTCTTTAGGCTTTTCTGTAGATGAAGTACGCAACGATGAGATATGTCCACGAACTGGTTCTCTCGATACCGAAGATGAGGGAGACGAGGCCGAATTCGTTTCATCAAGTTCCTCCTATAAAAAAAATTAAATATGTATGTGTATAACTGCTAGTATAGATAAACAATTTATATAAAATTTATACCTCATCCTCTTCAGTTATTACAGAAGACTCAATCCATTCTTTGATTCGCATTTTCTTAGTATGCCTATCAACATTTGTTTCAATACCACAATCAGCTAAATTATATAATAAACGATTTTTCTCATCGGGGCTACTGTGAAATGAATACATTGAGGGACACAATTCATCTGTTTCATATTCAGCCATTTCTTTCTCTGCAGTCTTTGCAAGCCAACGATCATCTAAATATTTAGCCAAGTCGGTAAGATTCTTTGGTCTTCTTTCTGCCTTTGGCTCTAAGAATCTTTTAAACATACGTTGAGCTTTCGACGATAGAAGTTTAAATAATTTTGGTGTACGTCGTATGGCCAACATCATAGTGTTTTGCCAAATTAAATAGCGCATATAACGAGGATCATCGGAGGCGGCCTTCTGCCATGGCAAACAACCTGTCAGGCATACAAATATTACAATCGCGAATTGCCACACATCGTGGCTTGGATCCGCTCTGAAAAATATGTAAGTAGACTTTTTAAGAGGAACATTTGGAGAATTCAAACGGTAGTCTTAAGTATCGTATAATAATGTATTATAATTTTTGTAAATCTATATATTCTTGCTAAAACTAAAAAACGGCTTGGCGGGTTTGAAGACTTAATTCTTTCTTTCGTTCGCTTTAATAGGGTGTTGGTTTGAAAGGAAGTAACAGGAAAAATATTAAAGAGAGTCGTCGGGCGCACACAGGGACAAATTGAAAATTCAGTGCGACAAAATTATTTACTTCATATGGATTCAAAAAATTTTAATACAACTAGGTAGCTCAAGGTTCTTAGGGCCGTTGACTGCGAAAACGATGTTAGTTTTTAAAAATCTAAAATGGCGGATCCAATATGGCGTACTACAGGGTGTTGGTTTGAAAGGAAATAACAGGAAAAATATTAAAGAGAGTCGTCGGGCGCACACAGGGACAAATTGAAAATTTAGTGCGACAAAATTATTTACTTCATATGGATTCAAAAAATTTTAATAAAACTAGGTAGCTCAAGGTTTTTAGGGGCGTTGACTGCGAAAACGATGTTAGTTTTTAAAAATCTAAAATGGCGGATCCAATATGGCGTACTATTTGTAAAAAATTTATTCGCTTAAAACTTATTGCACGGGTTTTCTTGGGGTCGGTGATTACGAATCTAATGTTAGTTTTGAAAAATTCAAAATGGCGGATCCAATATGGTGGACAGTTTTTAAAAAAATTATCGAATTCGCTTAAAACTTATTACACTGGCATTAGTAGTACTACCTAAGGAAAATATGCTCTGTTTATTGAAAGGAGAAAGGGGACCGTCACTTGAATTTTTTACACTTAGAGCCATTTTACACTATGCCTTTTTAGCCTGCCTTGTATTGACAATTTTCTTTTAAACCCCCTACGAAAAGTCACACACATTTACACTAAGCCTTTTTTATTCATGCCTTTTTGGCATTTATATACACGTTTTATGCTGAGAATACGAAAGAGGCAAAGAGAAATGTCATAAATCCCCTCGAATTTTCATTTTGTGCCTTTTGTTATACCCATCAAGCTTCTCACCCCCTCTCACCAATAAACTAAAAAAGCCTGCCTGCACAGGCAAGCAGAAAAGGCACAGTGTAAATTGCGTCTTATTAGTAGTTGTGTTTTTTTTTAACTTATAAGGAAAAGTCGTGGAACCGTTTTGAACTTTCTTTATAGCTCTAGCTAAAGTAAATTTTTTAATATATTTCATAATAAAAACAGTAAACTATATCTTCACTACATATAATTGTTTTTTTTAATAATAACTGCAAATTAAATTATGTATATACCTGATGCTTAAAAATATATTTAAAAAACTTTAAACTATAAATATATAAAAAATTGTCGAGTGTAGCAACAATAAACGCTATAGATGCTGTTGACAGATATAAGTGTGTGTATTAGATAATAATACTTTGCTCGCACGTACTTATAGGTTGATTGCGTACTGGTATATAGAACATATTAAGTGCAATAGTGGTTAGCTTGATCAACATAAAAAATTCCATTTTGTCGCCGTAGTTGGGGTATTTCTGCTTTTCCGAAACTATACAACCGATTTTGATGGAAATTAAAACACAAATGAATATGCGTTTAAGAGGTCATTAAGGAACATAGCCACATATTAGTTCCAGTTTTCACGGGTTTCGGTTATTTTCCCGATGTGCAAGTATAATTGAACTTTGAAAAATTATACAATGGTACAGAAACCTATAGGCACGAATACGAAGGGTACATTGACAAATTTATTAATCACAGTAAATGGTATTTTCCATTTTAAGTTTTTTCCTTATACGTAGTTAGTCAAAAATTAGTCCAAACGATCACCGAGTTGGGTTTTAGTGTAACAAAACCAAAACAAAAGTATCTCGAGTTATAGCTTGATGGGTGTAGCCTAGCCCACTTTGGATAATTCATAAATGTTTCGTAAGAATCTTTTGGCTAGATATAGTAAAATAGAAATCTAATAAATAAATCAATAGATTAAAGCTTTCTTAGCCGAAGTAAATAGAAAAGGTTAACATTTTTTAGGTGTAATCACGCCCACTTTTAAAATCGAAAATTATGAAAAAAAGTTTGAGTGAAATAGCTTGAGTTAAAATTTCTGGGCTTAAAGACTTTTTTAGTTGGTTTCTCAGCTACTTGTATGCCAAATTTCAGCTCTCTAGCTAAAGCGGAAGTACCTCATAATATTGATGAGTGAGTCAGTCATTGAGTATGTCTCAAAATATGCACTTTTTACACCTACGCATCACAGCTGTCACTGAGGTTTTAAGTTCATTGTTTTACGATTGAGGGGAACAAAGTTATATGGAGGGTAAAAACACGACGAATGGCTTCGTGTAAATATACCCAATGTGTGCAGAGCAGGGATGGCAAAGTTGGTACAATTGTACTTTTTTTGGTACTATTTAAACTCGGAAAGTACAGTAGTACACCAATCACTAATTAAGTACATTTAAGGAATCTCTCTAGTTTCAGTTCGCATTTATTTTCAAAAGATTGCATATTTTAATTTTTACTTTTGAACAATGAAACTCATATTCTTCTCACTTGTGAAAGCAAAACTGAGCGAGAAAATTAAAAAAATGTGAACTCGACCATTCCCAAATAATTTTTCTTGTAAATTCAGATGCTAGAGCACATGCTATTAATTTGTATATTTTAAATTTCAACCTAAACAGGTATAACCATATACATAAATACCTGGGTGTTTTCCTAGACAGCAAGATTTCTTGGAAAATGAACATGCAGGAAAAGCTAAAGAAAGGGACCAATGCCTACTACGCATGCAGGAACTCCATAGGAAGGAACTGGGGTCTGCAACCGAAGGTAGTAAACTGGATTTACACATCGGTTTATTTCCTATGGTTGTGTGGTATGGTGGGAGGCATTGAGGAAGGAAAGTCACAGGAGATTACTAGCTAAGGTTCAGAGATGTGCTTTGATAGGCATCACAGCTGCTCAGAGGAGCACACCTCAGGCTGCCTTAGACGTCATTCTTCATCTGGCGACTACAAGTCTCCTTAGACTCGAAGAAACAGGTTTGGTGAGGACAGGAATATCAGGTCACACATCAACCTTAAATAAGATCGGTTTTGGTGACCAGGAATACGTAACCCCTGGGTTTACGGACTTTAAGGCCGCTGAGATCGATTTTAGTGAAACACCCTTAATGGTAATTCCGTATAGCGACTATTGGGTCAAATCCGATAGGCTGCATGAGGGTAGTGTAGTCTTTACAGACTGTTCAAAAATGGGGGAAGGCACAGGGGCTGGTGTATATATCTTGGGAACGAACATTCGTAGTTCTTTCAGACTGCCGAATGAATGTAGTGTTTTCCAGGCTGAGATCTCAGCGATCCTTAGAGCCACGGAGCTGGTGGCCAGGAATGTGGCTGAAGGTGAGAAGATAACCTTCTACGTCAACAGCCAGGCAGCGCTAAAAGCTTTGAAGGGACACAATGTCAAATCGAAACTTGTTAGTGACTGTAGGAAGGCCCTCAACTTGCTTATGGAAAAGTATAGTATCAGACTATTTTGGATTCCTGGCCACAGCAGTGTTGAGGGAAATCAAATTGCCGATGATGGCAAAAATAGGGTCGGCGTTGGATGAGGCAATGTCGGACAGATCGGTGAAATTACCGATAGGTCATTACTATAAAGAACTCAGTGATTGGATAGAAAGCAGGACCAACAATTCAGGGCGAAGTAGGGAGGATTGTAGAGTCTCGAGTGGTTTTTGGCCAAAACTAGACTCAGGAAGATCTAAACTACTACTGGACATGAATAGGATGGCGATTCGAATCATGATAGGTGTGTTGACAGGTCACTGCTCGGTCAGAGTAAGAACCAGCATTTGGGAGACTGGCACTCCAGATTCTTGTAGGATGTGCGGAGATGAAGAGGAACCAGAAAACATTGAACATATTATCTGTCATTGCCCGAAGCTGCAACGTAGATGGCTGAGCAGACATTTCCATGAAAGCATTAGTGATGTCGGGAAGTTTAAACTAGAGGACATCAGGGGCTTTATTATGGGAATTCCGTGGCTTAGTGATGGATAATAGGGTCACTTCTAGCTGCAAATGGGAGGATGAATATTACTTTTTATGAACAACAGAAGGGAATCACAATGGACACAATTGGGTCTCCGAGTGGAGGTGCGGTAAAGCACCACCCTTCCTAACCTAACCTAACCTATATGGTTTAACATCCCAACTTACCAGCAAATTTGTGAAAACGATTCGTTAGCCAGAACAAAGTCTATTATTTCAATAAAAACAAATAAAAATATGTAATTTGAACTAAAATTTTTTTAGTACAATTAAGGTAAAAAAGTGCAATTTTTTAAAGTTGTAATACAATTTGAAAATTTTCAATGCCGCCCCTGCTGCGGAAACCGGAATAACCTAGATCATGCATGGTACTAAAAAACTAATAAAATAGAATAATATAAAAAAATCGGACGGATACAACTTAAATTTTAATTGAACTAGAATGAATTTATTGAGGAGTTATTTCGTAATCAGTCTTAACTTCAGTAATTTCAACTCTTATGTCTGTATGTACGTACATATGTGCACATATGTATATAATGCGGAAGTACTTACTTGTAAGTTCCTTCAGCTTTAATATCTAATACTTCTGGTGGACTGTAGGGCAGCCATTCGTTCCGTCTTTCGACTACCGTACCAGTCTGATAGGATTCTCCAAAATCACATAATTTGACGCGTGAAAAATCGGAACGGTATATTAAAACATTATCCAGCTTAACATCACGATGTACTATGTCTCTATATAGGGAAATAGTAAATTAGGAGACCTTAAATAATAAGATTAAATGTGTATTATTCAAACAATGAATTATCCTACTTTGAATGCATATAATCTAAAGCCGAAGCAATTTGTTTAGCCACCCGCTTGCTATAAACTTCACCAACTCCCGTATCAGTGACGTTAGAAGTTAGATCACCTAAAAGAACAAAATAATGCACTATATTTATATCGAAGGAAAGGAAAAAAATGCATCGCTGAGCTGTTTTCGCAATATCATCAGCCGCTTAGCTTCAGATACTGTGAACCGCATCAGACACACTAAAGTAATGAATTTACAAAGTCGAAAGAAATTCTTACCCAATGGTGCATATTCTTGAGTAAAAACATAAAAGCCGGCTGTTTCAAATGCCACATCGTACGTCGTTACAATATTTCTGTGTATTCCCAAATGTAGGCCATAATGAAATTCTCTATAAAAGTCTCTTAATGATACATATGGTTTGGGAACCGCCTTTAAAACCATTTCTGTATGTGATGCTCGATGCTCGACCAACAATATTTTTCCAAACCATCCTTCGCCAACAATTTGTAATATATCAAATTCATCAATTAAATGTATCTGAAAGATATGTTAAACGTACACAAAAAATTATCTAGATATTTGAAGCATTTAAATGCTTACTTTATTTAAATAAACTAGTTTTTTTTTATTAATTCGTATTACTTAATTATAATACAATAGAAAAGAAATAAGCAATATAAACATATCTGTATGAATATGTACTACATATTAATTAAAATATTAAAATTTATGCTAGTGAGCTGAAGTTCGATACAGAATTAGGTCTAGGTGAGCAATAAACGAAAAAAAATCAGTAGGGTGCGGCTACGCCCATAAAGGTCAGAATTAAAAAAGTAAATCTAAAGCGCTTAACGGAAGCGATTTTATTGAAATTTATAAATTTATAAGATATAACCAAATAAAAGCATATTTTTAGGACTATGCCCAAACAATCCAACTTTCACATTTGGCTTGGCTAACATACATACATCAGTCTCCTGGCTTAGTGCAGTCACCTTATTAATACACCTTGATTTAATTTATAAATTTTAATAGCTTTCCTGCTAGAAGTAAGCCTCGCAAGTTTGCGCAATTGCACAAATGGAAATTTTAAGAGTTGTCATGAAAACCCTTATTATTTTATTTCTTGAATGTTAATTAATTTTAAATATATAATTTTTTTTGTTTATTCATGCAAGCAAGCATTGATTTTTTGTTCTTTTCCTAAAAGCCGATTCTGAAGACGAGATAACTCGTAGTTGGAGTCTTAGAAGACAACGCAATTTACGTGTTATCTCGTAGTTGGCAGTCAGTCAATGTATTAAAAACGCGCCAATTTAGCGCGTTCTATAAAGAACACGCTAAGAGGAAAAAAGCACGTTTGATTTAGTTAAAACGCATAGACTTAGCGCGAAGTACGATAAATTGGCATTACTTCTTGTGAAGGGTATTTTAACATTCGGCTTAGCCGAATATAGCACTCTTACTTGTTATTTACTAGAACTGGTATAGGAAAACAGGGAAAGTTTCGTGCAATAAATGACATTTTATGAAAAATTTATTATTATACTATACTATATGCATATATTTATGCCCTTAATTATGAAATGAAATATAAAACAAATCTTTAAAAAAGTTCAATAAATGTTTAATAAATATTAAATAAATTTATATTATTCGAGACTAGCACAACTCTGAATTGAAATGTTGCATCATAATACAAAAATATTTTTTGATTTGTTTCAATGTAATCCACTAAATATCTTGACCAAAGAAATATGTGACTTAGAGCACTTTCATAACTAAGGGCATACATATTATGTATGTTGCTTCAGTTTTATGTAAAAAAATGTACAAAAAAATTTCATAGCGATAAGTTGTGTTTTAAAAAAGTTGCCCTTCAAGCCCATTTTTCAATGTAATTTTTTGCATATTACTATCTTTTTAAACAATTTTTTTATATTATGATATATGGCAATATTTGTGATAAAATTAAATTAAATTTTTGTTAAAATTAATATTTTAGAAAATAATGAAGAAAATAACCAACAAAATACCAAAAATTATATATGTATACTAAAATTATATTTATTAATTATATCTATTAAATTATATTTATTATCAGCCTGACCCACGATGTCGATAAGAAACTTGCGATCGAACACTTGTATTGAAAACAACAATAAAATAAGAAAATTTGTTTTTGTTTTCAATATAAGCAAGCGATAGAAAGTTTCTTGTCGACATCGTGGGCCAGGCCGTGTATCTATTAAATAATTTCATACAAATACATATATACCTAATTTACATTAAGTATTTTTTCATGAAATTTCATGAATTTTATTGCACGAAACCTTTTTTATTTGCTAATTGCTGCGCTATATAAGAGAATTTTATATAAAAAAGGACGTAGAATGAATCTCTGATGTATTTTTGGTAACTTTTTTTTATATGAGTTGCTCCTCTAGGCCTCTTATTGCCAAATAAAAAATTTTCATGCAACTAGTTTCATAAAAAAATGTTTAATGTAAATTAGGTAATACATTGAATATATGGGCTTGAGGGAATATATGGCTTGAGGACGCACCACCTAAAACACAACTTATCGCTATGAAATTTTTTTGTATTTTTTTTTACATAAAACTGAACCGATTTGGGGGGAGATAATATAAGAAATCAAACAAAAATAATTATCCATACAACTAACGGCCACTCTAATGTACATACATTTGTATGTCATTTAACGCATATATTTTAGATAAAACTATATATACATATGTACATATATCGAAAAGTATTACAAATTTAGAAAATTTAGCACAACATCTTTTTGCAGAAACAACTTTCAGTTTCTTTGGTCCAACATTTTAAATCTTCTGAAGAATTTTAGCAAAAATGTTAATTTCGAATAGGACTTGATTTTAGACCCGCCCAGTTGGCCACGTCTTTAAGACATCTTTGACGACGGGTACAAGACAATGGTAAGTCGTAGAAGACATATTAAAGACAACTCCATACAAATCGTTGACGAAATTTTCATACAAATGGCGGCGAGGTCACACAAGACCAGATGAGCGACATTGTCGCTCAGATTGTCCTAAACAAGGCTTTATTGAAGACAAAACGTGTGACACTGTCGCTCAGATTGTCATCAACAAGGCTTTATTGAAGACACAACGAGGGACATTGTCGCTCATATTGTCGTCAACAATGCTTTATTGAAGACACAACGAGGGACATTGTCGCTCAGATTGTCCTCGACAAGGCTTTATTGAAGACAAAACGTATGACACTGTCGCTCAGATGGTCCCCAACAAAGTTTTATTGAAGAGAAAACGTGTGACATTGTCATTCAGATAGTCATGAACGCCGATTTCTTTTAAATTGTCGATTAGAAAACTTAATCTACAGACGACATGTCGTACATGAATCGTCGAAGACAATGTCGTCTAGAACGATTTGGACAACTGGGCGTGGTCGGCAACCTATACCATAACATTTTACGATTGTATGAGTTACACTCTCACCACAAACCGGTGTTGCCAGTGAAAGAAATGTCCCTTATTTGAAATTTTAAATCTCCAAAGGCAAACTTGAATTTATTGTGGTCAGAAGAATCACTAAAGTTTTGTTAATAAAGAAAGGCATCTTTTGTTGTTGCTACGTCAATGTAATGGTGAGTAAAAATATGGTTCTGTAGAAAATTTTCTTGAAATAATTTAAATATATGCTTGAAAGTGCCTTTGCATGCATGATAACGTACGTTGACAAAGCAAACCTTCTAGTTTGCCATAATAATATTCTGAAAATAATTTCAATTCTTATTGAATGAAATATTTTTATTAATTAATCTAAAGAAGAGAAGAAAAATTAAACTAGACTTTTAGCTGGGGGAAATACCGATATTTTTCTGTGCAGCCACGCCCTTCATCAGCACCCATGTCTATCTACTGGGGTAGAGATTGTTATTAACATCAGCTATTTAACGCAAGTTTTCAAAGAAATGGAATACAAGAAATAATTATTGTGTACACAATTATTGATTTACCTTTGGTAAATATATATTTCATTCAAACAAGAATTACAATTACTGAACTTAAGCCTGCTTAATAAATTATTTCTGATTAAATTCACTACAGTTCAATTAAAATCTAAAAATGTCTCAAATAAAAATTTTGGTAAATTCTTATCACACACATTTTCTTATTGTTAGGAATTTTTTTTTCGCTGGCAACGCTGATTCTTAAGAGTATACGATACAAACAAGTTGTTCTAAGCAATGCGTATGTACTAGTGATGCACGAATATTCGTATTCGTATTCGAATTGCCGAATATTCGGCCATTTTTAATCCGAATACGAAACATTCGTATTCGTCAAATTCAGGCGAATGCGAATACGAATATTTTTCCAAAAAAATTAAATGAATAAATGCATAAATTCTAAACTAAATTTAAATAAATGAATAAAAATATTAGTTTGTACGAATCCATTAAATTTTTTATAGAAAGTTGTGCTTTGTATCATTTTCAAATATTATTTACTGACGATCATTAAAATTTTGGGTAGTTTTATTAACTTTAAAGTACGCCAACAGGAGTATGAAGTTCTTTTTCATAACAATTTTTTAATATTTCATATTGCAGGCGTAAATAGAGCCCTAATTTAATGTCTATAAATTTCACATGAAATATTCGTATTCGTATTCGCGAATATTGTTTCAAATATTCGTATTCGCATTCGTATTCGCGAATATCAAAAATTGAAATTCGTGACATCACTAGTATGTACACATACGTAATAGAAGAGTATATTAAAAGGCGCGGCGCGCCCTTATTTTGCCCACCACGAGGTTAGACCATGGTTTATTACAAATTATTTTAAATATCGCGTAGATTTCACTTTTACTATGCGATTTTTGGCGAAAAAATGTTAGCTACTAATGTAAATACATACATACATACATACATATGTAGATACAAACACATTTCGTGTAGTGAGAAAGTAAATATTGATACTTGTATGAATTTGGCCAATTGCCAAAAAAAATTTTTTTTTGTGTCAAAACATATTGAACATAATAGATATTAAATATTTTTTCCTAAGTAACACATATGCATTTCTAAAATTCTGATGAATCATCTTTATTGTTGTAATTTTTTTGTGTAAAATCACACTCGAATAAGATTTATAGGCAAATTATTAGTGAAAGAGCGATAGTGAGAAAAAATAACTAATTATTTGCAATCTTTATTAATTTGATTCAATATTTACCACCTGTTCAATTATTTATTTTTCTGTTTGGAAATGCAATAAACTAACAGAATCAGTGAAAGACTGATAAAATTTATTAATTTAGAGCAAGTTTTAGAAATATTTTGTTATTAAATATTTATAATTGTTGCAATTTTTCAGATCGCCTTTCTTCGCAATTTTTACTATAATACCATCCTTCTACTCTTCCGAGAAATATTCCCCTTCCCACGCCTGCGTTATAAGTGGCTGTATGAGTTCAGCAGTAAGTTTTGGGCCGCATTTGTATATTTCAGCTGGCATACCATTTGTACTAGGGTTTGCTAAAAACCGTGGAAATTAGAAAACCGCGGTTTCGGTTTTAAAAATGTACATGTATATAAATATGTATGCATGCTGGAAGATACATGATGATTTAGAAATAATCATCCCTATCGTGAAAAACAAATGGATTTTTTTTCATGCGAAATTTTCATTCCCCTAAATTTTTTCCCCGCTATCAGTCCACGTGAATGTAAAAAAGGAAGAATTTTTGTAAAGCTTAAAAATTAATTGAAAATCGGACAAATTTAAGTTGAATAAAAAAATCACACACATTTTAGGTTATAAATATCACTTATTTAACTTTAAAGTTATACTCATGGAGGTGCTTCTGTTGATTTAGCTATTTTTTCATTAAGTATACCACCGTGGTGCACCACCATGAAATTTACAGTCTGTGAACCAAAGAGATTCATACTCTATGAAAAAATGTGTTGTAGGGAATAATTGTCCTAAAAATAAATAATTACAACTTTTAATATATAATTCGAAGAAAAATATCGAAATTATTCGATGTAATAATTCAGTTCATCTGCAAAAATAAAGTACACAAAAACAAGGGAAAAGTGAAAAAAATTCACGTGAAAAATATTCTGCCTTATCATGGTTGGCGTATTTCAAATACGACTACGACTGTTTGGTAATAGATTAAAGAAGACAGTTTTTCTTTAATCTATTGCCAAACAGTCATAGTTGTGTTTGAAATACGCCAACCACGATAAGGCAGATTATTCGTGATAAGGGGAACCAAAAAAGGGAAAATATTTCTGGGAAAATTGTTTCGAGGGAAAAAATAGTTACTATAGGGATGATAGAGTTTCTCTGGTTTGTATTCAATTCTGGTACTTACATTAGAAAAGGAACATTTAGTAGTGTGTATATGTATAAAAAGCTTAAGAATAAAAAATTTATATTTAATTATTCAAGTACATAATAAAATTTCAGAAACGTTCAAGCGTTCAATGTAGAGTCGTTTAAACGAAATCTTATTTTTGTGCAGAAGTTACCAGCGACAGAAAACACTCTTTCGCTTTCAGTTGAAAAGGGCTTTATTATGTTTTTGCCTTGTGAAGCAATAATATGTGGGTTGTTTTTTTGTTCGTTTTTTTATTAAGTACAAATTCTTGCCAAAAAACGTTAAAATTATCTTCTTTTTGCTTTACATCTGCTAGAGATTTTTTTATTACAATTTTACAGATTACAATTCTTCCTGCAAAGAATTATCCTCACAAAAACATAAATGTGAAAAACGGCCAAGTTCCTATCCAAAATTTCGGCCATTAAAAGTTGTGAGATATAAATTTTGACCAAGTTCTTCTTTGGCACAATACCTAACACAAAAATATATTATGTATGATATAAATTTGTAATCGTAAGGGTGTCATATAATTTCTAGATAATCTGCTAACTTGGCAATATTTTTTCCTTTCTGAAAAAGGAGAGAATAATGATCGGGGTTTTAGATTTTTCTAGTTGGTTTCTCACCTAGACCTACTTGTATATCAAATTTCAGCTCCTTAGCGCAACTTTTAATTTTAAATTTTTATGGGCGTAACGCCGCCCACTTTTCCAAAATCAATTTTTTTTTGGGTCAGTGCTTATTATTCGGGTCTAGTTTCGTTACAAACGGATAATAATAGCTAGATAAATAGTATATCTAAATTTTCTGAGCCGCAGGGCATTAAAATGAGGTTTAAATTGTATGGGCGTGTCAACGCCCACTTTTTTAATGAAAAATTCATTGCCGAATTTCAATAAAATAGCTTCCATGAAGGGCCTTAGATTATCATTTTTAATTCTGACCTTTATGGGCGTAGCCCCGCCCTCCTGGCTAAAATTTCCGGGTTTTCAGATTTTTTTTGTTTTATTTCTCACCTAGACCTAGCTCTGTAGCACAAATTTTAATTTTTATGGGCGTAGCCCCGCCCTCCTGGTTAAAATTTTAGGGTTTTCAGATATTTCTGGTTCATTGCTCACCTAGATCTTCTCGTGTACCAAATTTTAGCTCTCTAGCTATAGCGGAAGTGCTTCATCAATTTGATGAGTGTGTCAGTGGTCAGTGAGTATGTCTTAAAATATGCACTTTTTGCACCTCTATATCTCCGGAAGCTTTCATTGTAAAACTTTCAACTTCGCATTTGAGGTTATATGAATTTATTCTAATTATGATTTAAATTTCACAATTTTACGGTCGCGGGGAACAAAGTTATGAGGGGGGTAAAAACAGCTCGAATGGCTTCGTGTAAATATACACACTGCGTGCATTGGCCAGAACTTGGCCTGGCGCACTACCGTGCGCCTAGATTATAATTTTCTTAAAATTCTACAATTTTTTTTACCTTTCATTGTTACAGAATGCTTAGTCCCAAATCACACTATGCAAGTCTTATTGCTAAGCTGATTCGTTTCAGGGAGAGAGAGACGAGGGGAACAGCAACGTTTCTTTTCCCCCCGTCTCTCTAGCCTAACAAACTAATCAGCTTAGCAATAAGACTTGCGTAGTGTAAATTGGACTTAGTTATGTATAAAAGTCTTCAATGTAAAGTACATTTGCTGTATTTTTACACAAGATAATAATGTTAAAGTAAAACTTAAAAACCGACGGTTTTTTGTCGGTTTCGGTTTTTATGTATTAAAAACCGCGGTTTCGGTTAAAACCGAACGGCAATCCCTAATTTGTACCAGCGGCTTTACCATTTGGGAGTTGTTTTATAGCTGGTATGATTTCTGTAAGACTAGGAGGAGCAGTTTTAATCCCATTGACCTGGGTGGTTCAGAAACAGGATCAATAATCTTATTTAATATTATGAAAGAGTGCTCTTCCTATCTTTGTGTTTGTTCATAATCAGTGGAGAGCAGTGTTGCAACCAAAGAAATGTTAAATTACACAATTGACATGATCAAAATTACACATGCATTTTTTTTATAAAGAGAAGTAACACTCAGGTTTTAGCCGATGGCCTTAGTAGCTGGTGCTTCTACCCCTCTTATATTGTTATTGTATTTAACTATAATATCATATTAATAAATAAATAAATAGTATAAAACTCAGGTAATGCCTACTACTATTACTAGGTGTTACCCTCTTTAGGAAAGGAATAGTGGTAGAGACAGGAGGTGAAGGAAGAGGCAGAGAAATTACAAGTTAGACATGTTTTCTTTTTTTTTTGCACAATAACGTATTTTATTTTGAATTTATATTATAAGCTTTTTTGTTTAAAAATAGCAATTTACAGTTTTTTTTTGTAAATTAACGATCCATCGACGATTTTGAGATGTTTTACCATATATTGAGTTGTTTTGTTAAACATCTCAAATAAGATGTTTTAGATTTAAACACTCCTTTAAACACGTAAATGGAGTATGTACAGTGGGTTTGTGATAAATCTGAGAACTTTATGTTGTTATTAAATGGCAGTAGGTGCAAAAATTATTTGCGACACAAGTATGTAATTGCTTAAAAATATTATATAATTTATAAAAACATTTATTGTTTGAAAATAATAAAGCAAATAAAAGAACATAATTGTTCGAAATTTCTTACAAACACAAACATTTTTTTTTTGGCAAAACGTCAACCTTAAACAACTCAAATATAATGTGAACGGTTGCATTTTTTTTTTCTTTGGAAACTCTCCTTAAACATGTCTAAAAACATAAGTGTGAACATAGTATAAGCTCTTAAGCACAAATAGGACTTTAAACACGTAAGTGTGAACGTATCAGAACGTCTACTAATTGAAATGCCAAATGGTTAGTAGTTAACGTTCCAACTATTTGTAGTTCAGCTCTACTAACGCTTCCATTTTCTGATGTTGAATTCTGTAAGGCTTAAATAATGTCGATGGTGGACTTAATAGCAGGTGGGAATTTGTTCGCATGTGTCTTGAGAGAACTCGCTGGTGGCACGTCAATTTTTATTGCACAGCTTACAGAACGCATCATCTTTCCCATTGCCATCTATTTTTATGAGACAACCTTTGAAATCGGTCAAACGTAGCCATTCACTTTGGAATCTAAATACGTTATTTTTAGACAAATCTACAAAACAAAAGATCTCAAGAATTCTATAAGCCTGTGATTTTTTTATTCTTCTTTGTGATGCATGGCACAACTATAGTTCTACCAAATTTGTAATTCATAATTGTGAAAGAGCTTTTTAATCACAATGAATATTCTTATGTGATGGAAAATGACTTAGATACACACATTTATTTTTTGAAATGCAAGGATTGAAAGCTCAAAAAAAAGTAGTAAATAAGTATTGCTCAATAACGATAAATTATATATGAGTTACACCAATTGCACATGGGCTACACATGAATAATAAAATTACAAATGATATGTGTAATTACACCTAATGTGGCAATACTGATGCAGCGAAGATTTCCACTCAGATCGCGTATAGGATGTTCCGTGCGCACTCTGTGCTCAGCAAGTTTTCTAGTGACTTGGAAAACTGTTCGAGTGTCTCTGGAATTTGCTGCGTTTTCAGCCTCATCTGCCAAAGAGTCAATGCCCTTGAGGTTATCTCTACGCATTGTACGCCGCTGTACTGTCTTCTGGATATTGTGGTATTGAACTTCTAGTATAGTCTTCTCATCAGAATTTTCACAGGCATAACATATTTTTTTTTAACTCTTTACGATCAAAACTTATGTTCCAAGTATCATCAGATATCAATATATGTCTTCCTTTTTGGGCTGGTCTAATTGTGTTATTAGCACAAACTCTGATAGTGTTTTTAATGTTATGCATCTTGGAATTTATGAAGCTCTGCGGGTCGACGTTTCTATCGTTCATATATTGCTCAGTTGCGCTGTAAAAGTGTTTCGCATGTTTACATTTTGCAGGCGACCTATGTCATATTTTCTTGGCCGAAAGTGCAGGCTGGTTTTTAATTGCTGCTGTACATAATCGTAGTTTGGCTACAACTAAATAATGATCTCGATATTGGCCAATGTCTGCTCCTCTCTTGCTCCAAACATCTAGTAGGCATTTTTTGAAGCGGCGACTAATAACACAGTGAACAATTTGGTTAGCTGTTCTATATCGGTCAGCAGATAGCCACGTTATCTTATGACAATCCTTATGTTCAAATAAGGGTCTCCCGATTACAAACTTTGTGACGTTGTAGAAGTCAATAAAACGTTTACCGTTGCCATTTCATGCTCCCAGATCATGCTTACCTATTCCGTGTCTCAGCGATTCATTACCAGAGCCAACCTTAACATTTCGATCACCCATTACTATAAAAATAGACCCCCTTGGTATTGTTTAGTATGTTGCATTAAGCTGACTGTAAAATGAGTTCTCAAAATCATTTGTAAAACATTCATTAGGGGCATAGCATTGTATTATGGAGATGTTTCCTACCTTAGACCTAAAGTGAGCAATAATAAGTCTGTCCGATATAGGTTTTCACTTAAATATACTCTTACGTGCATTTGTTGTCAACATTGTTCCAACACCACCTTCATGGGAGCTACTCATTTATCTTCCCGAATTTACCATGACAGTCTTTAAGCTAGGAGACATACATATATTCATATATACCATCAAAGTGCTAGTTCGATATGCAAAGGTTGTCAACGAGTATTTCGGATTTTCATTTAGAGGCTGTTTGTATAGCGATTTGTTAGCAAATTTGGAGTTACGCGAGAAGTGGGTTACCACCCCTCGTCCCCTAGATTTGTGAAAGGATTGCTATCTTTGTATTCAATCCCACGATGCAACCATTCTTCAATGGCTTATTGCCTACTTTCCTCACACTTCTCTCAGACACTCAGGACACATGGGTTTGGTGCCTTCTAAATCTAGCTAGCTTTAAAGCGGTAGTCTTAAAGCCATTGCCCGGGGAAGGAGTTATTTGGTTGGAGAATTCAACAGAGGAATCGTTCTGGCCACTCCAAAGTGAGTGGCAATCAGTAACTTTCCACCTCGGAGAAGAGTACCATTCCCCAAAAAACTTTTGGCCTAATCAAATCATAAATATAAACACAAACAAGTACACAATATGGCATTTTGTAACATCTCAATAGTGTGTACTAGTGGCAACGTTTGTAATTTTCAATATATTTCGTTGTGTGACATTGCTTTCCATATAAAAACATAATGCGACCGGCGTTGCACAAATTTTGAATATGCCACTGCAAAATGACAACACATAATAATGATTTGTACTCAACATTACAACGATTTGACCTGAAATAAAGTCACCCAATATAGAAATAGGAAAGTAAAAAAAAATAACAATTATTTTGATTATTGAGTTTTTGTACTAGTTTTTGTACTCGAACGGCTGCATGGATTTCGACAGTTAATCGTACAGTATCGTTATATTCGTCTTAAGCATCCAAGTGTTCTTAGACAAGTGTTCAAACACTAAAAACAAAATGGCGGATTTTTCAAGCGAAATAGTAACACGTCAAAAAATTTTTTACCTAACTTATTGAGTGGGGTATCAAAGAAAAGGATATTATAAGAGGATGTTTAAATTTAATTAGCAATAAAAAATTTATTGCTGGCTAGGACTTCTCATTAAATTATGTTAATAAAAAACATTTAAGAAATCTATCGAGTGGGGTATCAAAATAAGAGTTTCCGGGACACTAAAAAGTTTAAAATAACAAATAAATTTAAAAAATCGAAAAACTCGACTACCTTAAAACAACTGAAAAGGAAAAAACAAGTCTAGTATTGCGGAACATAGTGAATATTACAGTAGGGAGCCAATATTAACACGATTTGAAGATTCGTTTTTTAATGCTTCCCGACTGTAAAAGACACTATATTCTGCAGTTTATAGGAAGTCGGGTTTTGATTTTTTTAAATTTATTTGTTATTTCAACTATGATATTGATTGAACTGCTTATTTGTTTAAATGCAAGTTAAACATCATATCTCTTCTAGTGTACCATGATTTAGTTCTCTTAAGCCAACATGTCATATCATTAATGCACTGATTTGCAGGCATGCAATAACTAAGAAGGTGTCAGATGTCACCTAAAAACTCAGACGGCACTTGATCAGAGAACGAAGCCGACCGGTTTTCAGCCGCGGTTAAACCGCCACCGATTTATTTTCAGGTATCTCAGCCGCCGCCGGTTCTGGCGGCTGCTTTCGGCTAAAAATTGAGCCGACTATTTTCCGACTGCATGAAATTTCATTATAGGAAGCCGATTGAAGTTCCGTACTCTGAGGCCACTTTGGCCGGATATGATTTACAACTTTAAAATTTAAAAAACCAAAAAACTAGTGCTTAATGGACGAAGCTGGTATCAGTGTTTCATAGCATTTGTAGATCAATTTATATATTACACGCGTCATTCTATGTGTCAAACATATAAAATGTGTAAAAATAAGTTAAGGTGAATAAGAATAAGGCTCGATAGCCTTATTTACGAGTTTATCGTAAGTGAAAAAAATTAAATTTTTCAGGAGAACGTTTTTCAAAAATATTCAAATATGTTTTTGTACGTAAATTGTCGCTTACGATACATCTTAAAAGTTATCAACAATTTTGACATTTTTATAATTCTAAACTATGGACAGGCCCATAAAATTTCAATTTCAATAAAAAAAGTCTATTTTCGATAACATGTCGCTTACGATAAAATCGAAAATAAGGGAGCATATCTTAAAATAATATAAAAAATCCCTTTTTCTAATATTTCAAACAAAAATTCATTGGACGTATCTGGTACAATATGACAAGCCGATTTAAGCCGATTTTTAGCCGCCGCCGGTTCATTTTGTGCTCAGCCACCGCCACCGACTTCTTTTCGTCGGCTTCGTTCTCTGCACTTGATACTTTTATTGTGTGCCGCTA
This sequence comes from Tachina grossa, assembly GCA_949987645.1. Lineage (NCBI taxonomy): Eukaryota > Metazoa > Arthropoda > Insecta > Diptera > Tachinidae > Tachina > Tachina grossa. Next base: position 59,471,000 of record OX465278.1, on the reverse strand, counting down.
AGCGTTGGCAATACACGTTAAGTGGTTGTTGCATTGAAATACGCCGCATGCTATTGTGTGTATTTATGTATGTGGCGCATGTCACTTGCCACTATGGGAAACTAATATATTATTTCAAACAAATCAAATAACATTTTGGTTTCCTATAAAGAATTATAAATATTTTAAAAACCACTCAATCATAAATTTTAGGAATCTCCTAAATTTATGATAGACTGGTAAAATATGTATAATTATATGTAAATATGCATATAGACGAAATAAGATATTAATTTTAGTAAATCACTCATTTTTATAATTTTTAAGCAGATAACACTTTTGACCTAAATCCGAATATGACCTCCGATTTTCAGCATTTCCCACCATTTTCGAGGGATCACTACACAATATTTTCGATGATTTTATGATTTTATGAATTCAATTTAGAATGCATAACAAATTATTTTAGCTGTTAAATTTTTCCATAGCTCTACACTACAATTTTTATATAGCTTCAGTGCATCTCTAGCGATCTTAAAGTCAATATCTCGGTGTTTTGCGGGAGTATTCTGTGTTCTTATGTTGTCTAAATTAAGTAAAATGGCTGAGTTGACAATAAAATCATAAATGAAACCTCTTTCTGAGCTTCTTAAAACTGCTTATAAACTCTACTTTGATTGTCAAGTTGGCGATCAAGACAAGCATCGGGCTCCACTACATTTTACAGTAAATTGACAAAGTAGCTTAAAGAGAGCCTTAAATCAATGCCACTTGGTATGCCCAAGGTTTGGCGCAAACCTAGTTGTCATCTCACGGATTGTTACTATTGTATGACTTTCATCAACGGGATCTCTGGAAGAAGTAAAATCACTATTCAATATCCGAATATTCCTTCAGCTCTAAGACCAGTTCCTTACAACAAATCTTTGCCAATTCCAGTGCCCCCATAAACCTATAAACTAGAACCAAAAACATATTTCGAAGACTGAGCCAAGGTCTAGACCATGAACGTGCAACGATTATGAAGACTTTCAAGTTGATTTATCCCATTTCGTCACTCAATCGGAATTGAATGATTTGCTTAAGGATTTAAAATTATCTAAGAGTAAATCTCAGCTTCTTGGGTATCCACTTCAGCAGTGAAATCTCCTAGAAAAGGGACTAAAAATCCAGGACCAGACAGCCAACCTTGAAATTATTTTTTTCGGAGGGTGGAAGTTTAGTGTTCTGTCCTGATTCAAATGAATTAATGACAGAACTTAAGCTACCTTGTAGCCCTGACAAGTGGATACTGTTTATAAATTCATCGAAGACGAGATTGAAAGTTTTACTGTTGGCCAATTCAAATCAGTTACCAACAGTCCCAGTTGCATATTCTGTAGATATGAAAGAGACTTTGGAAAACATCAAACAAATCCTTAATAAAATAAATTATCGTGATTATAATTCAAAAATTTTTGCTGACTTAAATGTTGTTGCTCGGTTTATGTACTTACAATCAGGATTCACAAAATACAGTCGAGCCCGAGACAAACATTACATTCTACTAAACTGGCCTCTGCGAGAAAGTTTCACTCCCGACCACAAAAATGTTGCCCACGATCCACTGGTACCGAAGAAAAATATTTATTTGCCACCTCTCCACATCAAACTCGGTTTGATAAACCAGTTAGGGAAAACAATGGACAAGGCATGTTAAGGATTTACATTTTTAAAAACTAAATTTTCTAGTTTTAGTGACACTAAAATCAAAGAAGGAGTGTTCGTGGGACCCCAAATCAGACAACTTTTCCAAGACGCAACTTGCATTCCAAAACGTGGGTACCCAGCTAAAAAAAATATGTATGGAGCATATATGATATCCCATATATGGTTCGGATACGAAAAATGAGGGTATATACATACATGTACGTGTAAATATTCCCTCTACAGTATGCAAAGTTCATATTCATACTCCCTAGATTCACAAAAGCGCACTGCTGTGCAATAAATTAAATTACTAAAATTCCTTTTTTTTTAGATTTTGAACAGGAAGGTTGTATTTAATGAAACATTTGTTTGGACAAATAATGAAAATCGAACTAAAAGTCATTTCATTAATCATTTTAAGTCAAAATGTGAATCAATTATTTAAAAAACACAAAACTCATATTCGTACACAAAATTTAATTTAATAAATCAGATTAAAAACTAATGCAATTTTCAATATAATTTTTTGCAGTAATATGAACTTTGTTTCTTATCTAGAGAATTTTGTTATTTTCTATCAAATTAATGACTGGATTATCCTTTTGATTATTTGATATATTAAATGGGGCCACAATGTATAAAATCATACAAGAATGGTTTTTTTTTGTGACAAAAGTTTTTATTTTTTAAACGTTGAGGATACGCATGTAAACTTTGCATACTGTATGTATTTTCTAATGGATTTCTAGTTCACCAGTGATAAAATTCCAACCTTTTTTTGAATGCAAAAACGATCTTATGAGAGATATCATGTATGCATACATTCTTATATGGCTCCATATATTAAATCTTATATCTATATAAAAAGAAGAAGAGCTTCATAATTAAATTTCCATATATGAGCTCGTGTATTATAATACGATTCATATATGAGTCCATATATTAGTTCATATATAATAGTTTTGCCATGTATAATCCCATACATTTCCATACATGAATTCATACATATTCATATATAGTTATATATATTCATATATTAAAAATGTATGGACCATATATAATTTTTTTTAGCTGGGTATGTGAACTTTTTGGGTAACAAAAAACTGGTGACTATGTCTATCATGTTCAGGAGTTTTTGACAGAGTATAAAGCTATGTGGTATAACATGTCTCTTAAAGTGTACTTCCTGCACTCACACCTGAACTTTTTTTCTGCAAATGTAGGAGCAGTTTCTGACAAATCATGGGAACGATTTCATCAAGACATCGCTCAGTTTGAGAAAAGATTTTCCAGAAAGTTTAATGCTAGCATGTTGGCAGAACACTGCTGGTTTATAGTAAGAGAAACTTCAAGCAAGCACCAAATGAAAGGTGAAGATGAAGACTTTGGATCCGAAATATTTTGAAAATTAAAACAATTGTGAAAAATTTACCTAAACGGATAAAAAATGGGGACAATTAGTAATAATCCAACAATGGTGGGTGATGGGGCGAAGATCAGTGTAACTGAACAGAACCTTTATTACACTCAGGTTGTTTTAAGAATTTTTCGGGTAAAGGTTCCGTGATGATCAACATTAGCAACAGTGAAATGCGCGTACAGGATCAATCAATAATCAACTTCAATGTGTTTTTAAAAAACAATTAATATTTTACTGAACAACTTAAATATTAATTTTGGGAAAAAGTGCGATAAATATATCAAAAATTTAATATAAAAAGAAATTCCCAATAAAAAAAATTACAAATTAAAAACAAATTTTCTTATTTTATTATTCTTATTTTCAATGTAATTTATAAAATGAACATATCGTCACCTTAAATGAAAACGGACGTAACTACACGAAAATTCTAAATCGATTTTTTGATTGATTATGGTTCGTTTTATCAAACTACATGCTCACGCAAATATTTAGACATCTGCGATCAAAAATGACGACTTTATTAAAGAAATTCAAACGGACGTAATTACGAATACGTCTATTTTTAACCCCCGACTAAAAAAGGGGTGTTATAAGTTTGTAGTGTGTGTACGTGTGTCTGTCCGTGTCCACGTACAGGCCAAACGGCTGGACCGATTTTCATTTAGTTTTTTGTTTGTTTTAAAGATGACTTTATCGAGAGGGTTCTTAGCTACATATGTCTGAAGAAAATTGGTCCAGCCGTTTAGAAGATATAACATCTTTTCTGAAAAAAAGTCGGGGGTTTTTAAAATTTTTAATTTTTGTTATTTAATGCAAGGAACGTAACTAACATACAAGCTTAAATATGTATAAAAAGGAAATAAGTTGTTAAAAACATATATGTGACAGCGCATAGAGAAAGAGACCTAAGGGTAAAAAAATCAATTTTCACTTTTTTTTTTTGATGTGGACAACATCTGAGCATCGAATGAGACCGATTTCATGCCCCAAAAGCGTTCCCTCCCAGAGATATGCGCGTTTTATTCAGTGATGGTACACCAAAGATACACGTATTTAAATCTTTAAAATGGCTCTCTTGAACAAAATAGGTTTTTACCCTTAAGTCCCTTTCTCTATGCGCTGTCACATATGTATCCATACTACAAGTAAATTTCGAAAAAAATGTTAAGAACACTTTATTATTATTGATTTTGAAACGTTTTTTGTTTCTCCTGCAAAAAATATAAAAGTGTAGTTACGTCCGTTCGCATTTATGGTGACGATACTCTTTCGACATCGTTAAATAGGCTTTTTGTTTTCTATTTCATTCTTACTTTATACCGATGGCAAAATATTTAGACATTCGAACGCTTAAAAATATATCATGATTATCAATATTTTTAAATTTTGCCTACCTTTTCTAACTCGAATTCACGAATTTTATGGATACTCCCTCGTGGTTTCTTTGACATTTTATAGGCAGCTACTTATAAGGATGCATGAATACATACATATGTAAATATATACATATATCATTAGTTTTTGAAGATTTTATAAACTTTTGACAGCTTATGTACATTCACATTTAAAAACCGAACTTTATGTTATTTATGTATGTTATTTTTTTAATATTTGATGCTTATTTTCCGAAATACATTTTGCAAATGTAAACACAAATATGAAAAACTTCTTCGCGAAAGTCTTTGTTTTACAGCATTTGTACGTTTCTTTCTTTAAAATGTATGCAACAATATTCAAAAAAACGAGTCGTGTTTCACAATTTTAATTATTTATAACTTAATACATAAATATCATGTACGAAATCTCTATGGTGTGCGTCATGCTTTTTGTAATAATTTACATAATTTTATTAGAAATTATAAGGAACTTTTTTTAGGAGAGTATTTGTTAAAAATTATTTTTACAATTATCATTTTAATTTAATTTTATAGTTTACATTTGTTCGCTTTATAATATTTTGCACTTGTAGCAGTTGTAGATGTTTCACTTAAAAAAATTATTTTATTTCGTCGCTTAATGTTTTATTTTTATTTTAATGATTAATTTTAACAATAATTTCCTGGAAAATAAAATTAATTTATGATAATCAAGAACAAAACATTTTCTTCAGAGACTTTCACATGTATGTATGTATGTATGGGTGTGTGTTTGTATGGGTGTACAAAGCATTTAATGGTAAATCTCAACGCGTACTGACTGTCTATTTAAATCTGCATACATCCTTTGTTAAAAATAAAATGTTTTGCTTATATTTTTATTCTTTATTGTTCAATAATGCAATGCATACATGTATGTAACTATATATGTATGTATGTACATACATATGTATATAAAACAAGAAATAAATTTTCCGATCACTGTTGCCATATATGTACGTTTGAGAACAGATAAATCCAGTGTTTAAAAAACAAAAGTCGTAAAATTTTTACTTTTTACTACTTTAGTTTTTTCCAACTGTTTAAAATGAACCGATGCTTTTGCTTGTGGTTCTGAAAATAACCAACTGTCGCAGTCGAAGTAGAAAACGAATTATGAACAATTGCGCAGTACTTTCAACAGTCGATGATTTTAAAAGTTTGAACTCTATTTGTTGTTGCTTTTGGTTAATTTCGCGGGTAAAAGCATAAGCAGTATGTGTGCTTTTGTAAATACCAAACATTCACAGTCGAAGAAGCAAAAGCTTTTGCTTTTAGAAACTTTCTCCAGGTTCAATCAACTATTTTGTGGTGTTTGTCATGTTTTTGTTGTTGTTTTCGCACATCAGATAAGAAGCAAGAACAAAACTACTTTACTGCGATCGCTTTAAACTTCTAAAGGCAAGATTTTTTGGTTCTTCGACTGTAACTGTTTGTGACTTCCGTAAGCATATAGACTGTTTCTGCTTTTACTTGCGATGCTAATTAAAAGCAAAAGCAAATCAAATTCAAACTTTTCAAATCGTCAACTGTTGAAAATAGTGCGCAATTGGTCAAATATCGTTTTTTAATTTTACTTTGACTGAAACTGTTGTAGTTTTCAAAAGCGAAAACGGAAGCAAAATGAAATGATGGATAATTCTGTCCATATAGTAAAAAAAAACAAAAAAATGGACGTAATTTCTACATACAGATAATTTACCTAACGTTTATTCATACGAGCATGATTGCCAGATTTGATGATTTATCGTCATTTTGACGATTTTGGGTGCAAAAAAGAGCAATTTGAGGGCTGAAAGATTTTCGCTTTCAATTTGACGATTTTTAATTATAAATTGACACATTTTTTAGAACTTTAAGACAGTTTTGAACTTGACCAAGAGCTTGGCATTGCTAGAATTTTCAATAAAAGTAAGTAGTAAAAAGGGAATCAATTTTAATTTTTGTATTAATAATTTTGGAATTATTTAATTTTAAAACTATTATTGTATATACATAATTTATCAACTGAAACAACAAAAATACAAAATTAATATGGTCAAGATCAAAAAATAGTTACAAAACTAATGAGTAATTTTTTAAAAACAGATTTGCTTGAGGGTATTTACTTAGGAATATATGCCAGGGGTATATTTGCTGATGTTAAAGTTAATCAAATTGAAAAATGTGAAATCGTTCAAAATTGTTAAGTTTTTTATATAGAAGATAAATTCAAAGCCTTAATTAAGCCTAAATGATCCCTACAATATTATTATACAAAATAAAAATTCTTTCTACGATATTCTAATTTCTCGATTTCTTTCGATTTTCTTATTTTGTTAAGCATTGTGAAAGATAGGAAATCGAATCTGAATTCAAACAATTAAAGTCATTAAAATTGGAAATATTTCTGTCAAAAAAACCGACTTCAATGCAAAAATCTGATAGAAGAAGATAAATAGGTGAAATATAATATTAAATTTCAATTGGCACACTCCGCCCATTTCTTAAATGTGAGATTATGTGCTTTTTTCAGAGCTCAGGGTGCGTGTTACGTTTTGTAAAAATCGGTAAGGTAGAACCACTTAAAATAATATATTAAATTTTAATGGGCGTGACTCCGCCCATTTTTTCAAATAGAAGATTGTCTCTAGTTTTGAGCTCAAGGTATGTGGTAAGTTTCGTAAAAATCGGTTAAGTAGAACCACGTGAAATATAATAATATATTTTAATGGGAGTAGACCCGCCCATTTTTCAATTAGACATGCCCTAGCCATTATGCCATAGCCATATCCAAACCAAAATTCAATTGGTTTCTATAGTAATGGCTATGGCATTATGGCGAGTCACCTATAATCGAATACAGAGTTGCCCATTAGTTTGGCTCGAACGACTGTTTTCTATGGTTATGGTTATGGCACGCCTGATTGCACCTTTAACATCACACTCAAGTACTTTAAAATACGCTTTTAAGACAAAAGCTAATTTTTTAACACCTCGCAAAAAGTCGATTAAACAGCCATTCGATTTTTATCTTATATTGTCAGTTTAGAAGAAAAGCTAATATACTACATTATCCGGAATTACTCTACATATATACATATGTAGTACGTATATATGTACAAATGTATGTATATTGTAAACAATACGCGTGTATCACCTGAAAATATATTAATTGCTGATGGTTTAAAATGTGTATCACAACTGAAAGATTATTGAATATAAAATAAAAAAAAACAAAAGGGAAAAATTGTAAAAACATACAAGAAAAGAAAAATTGGTTTTTTAAATAAAACACTGCAGTCGTGTTTAACTGTTCAAAGTACTGCGAAAATTCGCACATTTGGCAACGCTGGTTCCAATATTCATACATAAATTTATACATAAATATGAATGAATAAGGAAGTGTTAATAAACAATTTATTACTTATTATTAAACAGATTTTATATCACATTTTATGCATTCTTCATACACATACATACATACATATGTTTTTATTAATGATTTTTGGCCTAGGGCAGGGCAGGCACAAGTATAATTTTTTTTAATTTCCATAAAAAATTTTGAATACATAGATATTGTCTATTTATAGACTCCTTTCGTATATGTACATAAGAATGCAATTTGGATAACAATTAAACTTTTAAAAATTTGTTCCTTAATACTGTGCCGATAAATTTCGCATCGAAGTTTTTATGACCTATATATGTATGCAGTATGTTTGGAACTATTTTCCGTCATACCACGTCAAACTTGATTGATTAACAAACAGGTTTCGTCTATGAGCCATCTTCAGTCTTCTACTGAATCGGTGTTCTATTAATCAATAAAATTTGATGTGAGATGACGGAAAGTCGTTTCAAATTAAATCTAACCTCGTTTGAAGAAAAATACATCATTCACCGAGATACGAAAGTGAATTTTTGCAAATAAGCATTTGCAAGTAATTAAAAAACTTTTTTTTAGTACTTCTGATAAATAATTTTTTGACTTCCCACATGTTTCAAAATTTTTACCGACAGCTAATCGGCAATAGGAGCAATCACGGCCGAGAGAGTAAACTTTAGGACCGTTTTGCATTGCAAGAAGATGATTAATGCAGTACACGGCCAAATTGGTAGGGGTGCCGACCCGCCCCCGGCGTAATTCGTAAAAAGCGTGCAAATGTTCTGGCAAAAAAGGCCAGAACGTTACAGATAGTAACGCAAAGCCATTCAAGGCAGCGAAGATTGAGTTAATAACATGGGCAAAGATGGTTCATAGGACACGATAGAATAGTGATGTTTTGGATAATATAACACCAAGGTTCTATGTGGTGACCCAAAAGAAAATAAAACAAGGGGTCTTCTGAAACTAAACAAGACCGAAATAGGAAAGTTGATCGGCGTCTGCACTCTAGCTTACCAGGGCACTTGCACCGGATTGGATCCTCTTTGGAAAAAAAAAAATGAATGCAGGGCATGAGACAATGGAGTACTTTCTTTGTCATTGGCCAGCTTTCACCCAACCGAGATCCCGCTTTTTTGAGGATGCTACCTTACAGGACATTATCCATCATTGACTGGAAAATATTCAGGGATTATGTTAATGATACTAAGCTCTCAGGCAAGTGGAGGTTCATTAAATTTATTTGGGAGTAAACAAAAGTCCTATATTGGCTTTTTTATATGTCCTTGACATGAGTGTAATGGATTCTCCCGTCGACCTAACCTAACTTTACCTGACTCAATTTTAAAATGTATTTTTTTCTAATTAAACAACTAATTGTTCAAGAAAATTTAGCAATTTTTCATAACTTTCGTCATATAATCGACGCAAAAATTACCAAGTGATCTGAAAACATTAGAGCGTAGGCTGAACGTTTCGAAAATTACAAAATTATAAAACACCTTTTTGTGGCTTTAAATCACTTTGTTGAAATATGGTTTCGAAAACATGCTTTTGAATTTTTTGCTATCTGGCCCACTGTGTTTTGTACATGCAACACATGAAGTGAAATTAAGTGCCGCCATTTATTTGTGAATAAAATTAAAAATTGTGCTCCGGTTTTGATGAAATATGGCGCGTTTTGTTAGGAAAACAATCACGTATGCATATATATACATACATATTCAATGAAAAAAATTCAACATTATTCTCCTTTTATTCAAATATTGAAGAACCTTAGCAAAAAATTTTTGATTTCGATTTGCGCTAGCTAAGAATTCATATCAGATTTTGAAAGGAAAAATAAAAAATTAGATATCATAAAAAACCAAAAAATATATATCCTGAAGAAGTTAACCGAAGGTTAACGAAATATTGAAGATAATAAACTCAAAATATAAACTGACCGAAAGCTCAGGAAAATAGTTTAATTTAAAACATAAAAAAAGGTCGAAAAATTAGATAAAAATATCAGACTTGTGGTTTCTGGCGATATTTTTTTCAGAATTGTCCGTGCATTACATTTGCTCTACAAGTTCTTGACGTTTTTTCTCTCCCATATATGTACATATGTATGTACATATGAACATAAATTTACCCGATCTAATGTGTGTACTACATGTATATATGTAAGTACATGCATACATTCCCTCTAGTCAGCCGATGTCTCTATGTCAATACTCTTTCTCCAGCGACAATTGCACCAGTTAAAATGTCGAAAACTTTCCTTTTATGCGCGAATATTGTCAATGATTGCGTCAAAAGTTTGTTTTTCTTTTTTTTTTATAATGCTATGCAATAATATTAAATAAATATATATGTAGACGAGCGTCACTAAAATCAACTAGTGAATCTTTAGTTCAAATATCTCAATATGGTCATAAAATAACTACCTTCTCAATAGTGCTAAAGTCTACTGGTAGATTTTCAATGACAACCCTATGTTATATGTCAATAGGCGATTACATTGGCTGGGGTACACCTAATCAGTAGCACTATTGACTATGTCACTAGAAAATCACTATGATTTTACTATTGACAACGAGCGAGGAAATATCGATATTGTAAACCAGAGCTCCTAAAATTTACTAGTTTGCGTTTGGGTCAATGTCTCCATGTGGTCCCAAAGGAACTACTTAGTAGTGAATTTTTAATGACAAGCTAATGTTAAATGTCAATAGATGATACCATTGGCTGGGGTACACCTGGTCAGTAGTACTACTGACAACGTCACTAGTAAATCACCACAATTTCACTGTTCGCACTTTCTGCAGGGATTTTACATATGTACATATGTATGTGTGTATATGCTTCTAAATAAATTCATTCATATTTTGCAGAAGGAATTTTACATTATTTTTTATTTACTAAGAAAAGTAAATATTTTATTGTGCGGTGCAGCCACTATTTGGTAAAAAAAATAAAATTAAATCTACACAATGTGTAATAGAAATCTTGGCACCATTTCTAATAAAAACGAGTTGGAATGAGTAACATACGATGTGGGGTGTTTGAGAAAAATAGTTTAAACAAATGTGTATAGAAGAAATATTTATAGAATTAAAGAATAATGGAAACAATGTTCATAAACAAAAAAACGCTGAATGCACTCTCATGCAGAGTTACCGTCAGTGATAGTAAAGTGTCAAATTGAGACTTTTTAACCTACTTCAAAAAAAGGAGGAAGTTAACGATTAGTCTCTATGTTTTTTTGAGGATGTTATTTTATAGCTCAGTACATTTTAGACCTATTATAAAAAAATTCTTTTTATATATAGCTTCCCATTGTAAAAAAATGGGCTGGGACACGCCCATATTTTTTTTATTTCATTTTATGATACTCTATTTATTTGATTGCTGCGAAACCTATAAAACACCTTTGGTTCGTGTAACTACACAATTTGAAAGTTGAAACAAATGGGCGGGGTTATGCCCATTAAAACTTATTATAATATTTCACGCGGTTCCACCTTACCGATTTTTACTAAACTTACCACATACCATGAGCTCTAAAATAGACACAATCCTCCTTTTAAAAAAAGGACGGAGTCACGCCCATTAAAAGTTAATTTTAAGTGGTTCACTTTACCGATTCTTACAAGACTTAACACGCAGAGCATAACACACAATTTTGTATAGAAAATTGGCGGAGGGACGCCCATTAAAATTTAATTTTTTATATCACGTACTTCTTCTAATCTTGTTCTATCAGATCTTTGCTTTGAAGTCGGTTTTTTTGGCAGAAATAATTATTTGAGTTTAGGTGTATTCAAAGGTTTATTCTACAACATTTTAAACATCTGACATTTAACCACATTTAGGTGTTCTTCCTTGACCCCATTTCACGAATAAAACACAATAGATCCATACGCATGTCCGCTATAGACTCTAAAACTATTAAAAATCGGTTCCAAATCGGTTTCATTGGAAAGGCAATTTTGTGAAAATAATTTAAACGACTAAAACACTGCATTAAGTACATTCGGACCATTCGTGAAGCCGATTTTCGAATTTTGAAAATTTGTAGTTCTTGCCATTTTATATGTAGGCACATCTCCCTGTGCGGATCCACTAAAAAGATATTTATTTTAAGAAATTAAAATTAAAAACGAAAAAATTCAATATATTGTTTATCCGTTAGCATTATATATAAACAAAATTTTATTTTATTTTTCAACAAATAAACAAAAAGCGTTTATTCTTTTTGGCATATTAAAGGCTGGGCCACAATGAATCCGTCATACGTTAAACTTCGCCTTTTTGAACTGACATTAATGCAACGGCGAAGGAGGTACTTTGAGTACTTTGTTGAGGAAGTATTTGAACAGCTTCAATAGGTCGATTCTCCATTTTATTTATTAAATTCAACCTTTTGTATTTATTTCGTTTATTTCTTTTGTTTAATTTTATTTTTGCTGCCGCAAAACACAAAATTAATTTAAATCAGAACATTCCAAAAAAACCAACGAATATCTGTCCAACTACTCAACGTACGCAAAAAGTTGAAAGTTGAGAAAATTTTGTACTTTGCGTTGGCGAACACGTACTGAATGTTACAGACCTCATAAAAAACTATGTACTTCAACTTAGTTGTCAGTTGAAAAAGCTGAAGTTTAAAGTATGACGGATTCATTGTGCCCCGGCTTTAACACACACAGGGTATCTGTTACATAAAACTACTTAGCATATTGCTCATTTACGGATTTCAATCTAATTACGTGCATTAGAAAGTTTATAAAATTTCCTAGATGTTTCTTAAAACAACATTGCCATTTTATCGATGGTTTTTTATTCATAGCATTACAAATACAAATTTTCAAATTTCCAATTATTATTATTTTTTTAATTTTGCTTACCTTTTCTTATATAAAAATTAAACGAGGCAAAATTTTTATATTCTGAAAATGCAGTATGGTAGAAAATTTTAAGATAAAGATTTTGGTCTAAATAACAGTAGTATTATGTTAAGAGAAACTGCAGTTTTAGGCGAAATGCCGAAATGACTAAAGTTGTTTATTTGTAAACTTTGCTTGTAATGAAGGATTTTCGAAAAAAAGAATGAAAAGTGAGACGGTATAATGTGTACACAGAAAAAAATTTTCCTACAATAAACAATTTTAATTGAAATTAAAAACAAAAGTCAATTAAAAACGTATTTAGGCCAATTACACTTTTGCTTAAAAATTAATTATTTTTGCAATAAGCAAGTGTAATTGAAAATAAAACCAAAAATAAATAAAAAGTGTATTTGAGTCAATTAAACATTTTTAAAAATTTTATTCATCCATGAAATACTGAAGTATATTTATTTGACATAATGTCTTTATTTAATTTAAAAAAATTGGCTTGTTTTTATGGTTAAGTATTTGTCTATATGCATTTCGTTCCCACTTGTGGAACTCGTCAGTAGACTTCAACCCAAAAAAGTTTTGAATTCAGTTAACAAACTCCGTATGTTTATAGTAAGACTCTTAATACTATATTGAGAATCACAATATACAAACATAATAAGTTTGAAAACCGCAAACAAAAATCTTTACAAAACAAGCATCTTTATTCAACTGTGCATCTATTTTATTTTCCACCACCTTCTCGTTTTTGCGTTTTTTTTCTTTTTGGGTTTTTTTAATTTTCGCAATTTTTTTCATTTTGGCGATTTTTTCTGTTTTTTTTGGGGTTTTTTTCATTTTGGCGATTTTTTCTGTTTTTGGGGTTTTTTTTATTTAGGCGATTTTTTCGTTTTGGCGATTTTTTCATATTGGCGATTTTCTTGTTTAAGCATTTTTTTCATTTTGACGATTTTTCCGGTTTTTCGCGATTTATTTTAGTCCTAGAGATCTTTTTAATTTGGTGCTTTTTTCGTTTTGGCGATTTTTTTTTGTTTTTGGCGATTTTTTTTAAATATGGCGATTTTATATTTTTTTGATTTTTTAGTTTTACCGTTTTTGGAAATTTCAAGAGTTTTGCTCTTACGGTTTCCAAGATACAGCAAGTTGTCAAAATTACAAAGTCAAAATTGCATTAACTGATGGAACACCCATTGATTTAAATTTTTTAAATTTAGTGTTAATTGTTGTAGTCTGTATAAAAATACACTAATATTTAAAATTTCAAGTGTATATATGTACATACAATTGTATGTATATTACATGGGATTTTAACATATTTCCTTGCTCGTTTTGAAACACCCTTTAGTTTTTAACTCTCATGTATTTGTTGTTGTAGTGGCCAAATGTCTACACATTGTGCCCAAATTTCAAGTCCGTAGCTCTTACGGTTCATCTTCACCTTTGGTGTACCGAAATATACAGAAAAATAACCGGCGGCGGCGCACCGTCGGCTACGAGCCGGTCGACTTGTTTCTCTGCTTGGTATTGATTCTTTCAAACACTAATACACTCATACATAGCTCACACCGATTTGACAATGCAAAGAAATCTCAGCAAAGAAATCTCAGCAAAGAAATCTCAGCAAAGAAATCAAAGTCAAAAGATTTTTACCCCCTAGCGTATAGATGTTTACACATCAAAAAGATAAAATAGTAAAATAAATTTTATATTAGAGCATACTTTATGTTTATGTGCCTTTAAAAAATATATTTTTTTGTTTAAATAAAAAAAAAATAAATATTTAATATGTATTCTCTGGAATTCTCTGACAAAAACCTTCATAACTCAAAAATCGCACAAATGCGCAAATAGGTATTCTGGGATTAATCAAATCTTATATATTAACAGCCGTATTCATAAAAATTTTAAACCGCGTTTCAAATATTGTTTAAGCAAAATTCGCTAAAATTGTATTCATAATAGAATTTTAGCTTAAAAAACGGTTTTTAAACCTTGCGTAAATCAGCAAATTTTAAAATTGACTGCCCTCATGTTTAAACTAATTTTAAGGTAACGTTGTTGTAATTTTGCTTCGTTTTTGTTTACATTTTGAACTTTACCTGTATGTACATATGTGTGTATGTATGTATGTACTTATGTATGCATGTATGTATGCATATGCCAGTGTTATTTAGAAGAAAACAATGTAATTTTTTTTATAGAAACTATTGCCGAAATAACAAATATACTCCAAAGAATATTTAAAAGAAAAGGAGCGATCCAGTTTCCATTCCCAGTCATTGTTTTCTCATTTCATGTGTTAACAAAAATAGTATAATTGTAGAAAATTAACTAGTGATGTATAAACACTCAAAACAAACAAAATAAAGCTCGTTATTCTAGTGCTTCTTTATCTGCAATAAAATAAATAATATAAAAAGCACTTTTAACAAGGATTTGTTGTGAACTTTTTTTATTATTTTATTAAATACAAGTTGCAACATATCTTTTATTTTATAGAAACAATATTTCTCTGAAAACCGACAAATAAACAAAATAGACACGAGTACTTTGTGAGTTAACAATCGTTGTTTTGCAGAACTAATATGCAAGTGACAAATAAAGAATACAGTGTTGCCACGATATTTAAAAAAAATTTAGTTAATTGATTTTTAGTTAAAAAACTGATTATGAATACCAATATTTAAAAACGTTATTTAGCCTTAAAACGTTTTTTAACTAATATGAATTTTAAACCTCAATCAACTTTTTTTTATGAATACGGGGCTGTAAGAGCATAAAAGCATTTTTCCCTGCATTCATCAGCAAAGTTGTTGAAACTCAATGTACATATATATCAAAAATATCAAATTTTTAGAGCAAATTTAATTTTTTTTAATATTTCTAAAAGATTTATCTAAACAAAAAATAATTTTTAAAATGCTCATATACCTGAAGTTGACGGTTCCATTATAAAACTTTTACTTATAGAAGTCTTAACAAAAACTGTAATCACTTGAAATATCAAAATTTTCTATTTTTTTTCAACGCGCGCAAAAATAACTAAAATGATTCAACTTTGAACACACACACTGCAAATAAATTAAACTGCCAAGGACTTTTATTTTTGGAGTTAGTGATGTATAATTTTATCTGCTTTCATATGGTTGTGAAAGTTAAAGTTAATCTTTTGAATTAATCGTCACTTGTGAAGGCTTTCACCCCACAGTGCGTTGCTAAGGATGATGGTAAGCTAATTTTTGCCTTCTTGGCACCAACTAACAAAGTTAAATGGTGGAAACAAATGTACTTATAGAAATTAAGAACAAACTAAAACATTTTATTTATTTTTTTCATATTTAGTCCATACACATACATTTGTATTTTGAAACCGGTCTAATTTTTCTGACATAAGATTTTTAATTCAATTAAAATTTTCTTCGCTCCTTAATCGTTTTGCAGCACATATGTACATTCAATACATACGTTTGTATGTAGATTAATTTAATTGCAGTATGAGCGCATTCATTTTGATATTCTGAGTCATTCACAGGTTTTTTCAATTTTGCAGTGCTTAACTTTGTACACATTTTTCTAACAATTTGATCTTCTTAATCGAGTGAAATTTCAAACTGTCCATTCTTTGCTGTATATACTATGGTTGCATCTCATTATTTGGTTATATTATATTGCCACTGCCACTGTCGGTCGGGGTTCTTCGTACTTTACACCCTGTTCACATTAATTTCGAAATGAAAGTTTACAAAAAAAAAAAAAAAATAAATTTGCAAATTTATAGTTTACATTTTCTGTTTTATGCTTGCCTTCGTATAAAACAAAACATTTTTCGTTTGATATAAAATTAAAAAAAAGAGAAAAAAATTATATAAAAGACGCACTATATACATACATACATACATACTCGTACAAACAGTAATGATACATAGAATAGCAAGAATTAAACTAATGTGTAGTATGCATATAGATATGTACTATATAAGCAAATTAATGAATTTAATTTGTGTTATGTTATATGTTGGGATATTGTGTAATTTTTAATATTTGTCTGAATAATCAAATTCATAATTCACTTTCATTTTGTGCAAATTTAATTACGCTGTTAGAAAACTGTTGAAACTTTTTTGCTTGAATTATAAAAGTTTCTCAAGTATTTAAAATTAAAAATTTATTATTTTCAATCACATTTTCATTATATTCTTCATTTATGATTTTATTTTCACTTTACTACAAATAGTGGCGATGGGCTATTTTTAAAATGCAATTTCAGGCACTCAGAATGCGTAGTATCGACGAGCAGATAATTTTCAGTTTATTTCTTAGACCGAACCGCAAGAAAATCTAAAAAGAACTGATGTAGAAATTTAAAAAATTTTCGAAAACAACTTGCTAAAGATTGTGTTCTTGCAATCTGGATATATAACCCAGCAATACGTTTAGGAGTTGAAGAATAACAATAAATCTAAATAAGTAGTTTACTTTTCACATAAATTGAACGAATAAAAATAAATAAATTGACGAAAAATAATTTTCGAGTTTCTGTCTTGATATTTATGTAAACAAAACCCTAATGAGTACACAAAATATTCAAGTTCAAGCACAAGAAATTTAACTGGAAATAAGGTTCTACTCCAGCTTTTTTTAATGCACTTTCAAACTTTGAAAATATTTTGAAATATCAAAAATTGGCTTGTTTTTATGGTTAAAGAATTGTCTATATGCATTTGGAACTCGTCAGTAGACTTCAACCAAAAAATTTTTTGAATTTAGTTAACAAACTCCGTATGTTTATAGTAAGACTCTTAATACTATATTGAGAATCACAATATACAAACATAATATAAATAAATAAATTCAGTCAAGTGTGACTTTGACCCGCGCACGAAAGGTTTCGTACGGACACTAAATATGTAATTCAATACGAACTTTAGCCTATACAAATTATAGTTTTGGCATTTTTTTTAGTTTTTGGGTTTTTTTAAAGTTTTGGCGTTTTTTTTTTAGTTTTGACACTTTTTTTCTCGTTTTGGCGATTTTTTCGGTTTTTTGGGTTTTTTTAATTTTGGCAATTTTTTTTTAATTTTGGTGATTTTTTCATATAAACAACTTTTTAGTTTTGGTGCCTTTTTCGCGTTTTGGCCATTTTTTTCGTTTTTGGCTTTTCTTTTTTAATTTTTGCATTTTTTTCATTTGGGCGATTTTTTTGAATCTGGTGATTTATTTTAGTGTTAGAATTTTTTTTTTAATTTTCGCGATTTTTTTCGTTTTGGCGATTTTTTTTTTAAATTTTTGGCGTTTTTTTCAGTTTGGCGATTTTATAATTTTAAGATTTTTTAGTTTTACCGTTTTTGAAACTTTCAAGGGCTTGCCTCTTACGGTTTCCAAGATACAGCAAGTTGTCAAAGTTACATAGTCAAAATTGCATTAACTGATAGAACACCCTTTAATTTAAGTTTTTTTAATTTTAGTGTGCTTGTTGTAGTCTGTATAAAAATAAACTAATTTTACAAATTTCAAGTGTCAATATACATACGTACATACAATTGTATGTATATTACATGGAATTTTAATATTTTTCGTTGCTCGTTTTGGAACATCCTTTAATTTTTAACTCTCATGTATTTGTTGTTGTAGCGACCAAGGTTCTACATACTTTGTCCAAATTTCAGGTCCGTAGCTCTTACGGTTCCTTAGAAAATAGCCTGTGACGGACAGGCGGACAGCGTAGCGAAAACAATAGGGTTCCTTTTCACCTTTGGTGTACGGAACCCTAAAAAGAACATATTCCATTTGCAAAAAAGTATCGTATATAAAGCAGAAATCTACATCAACTACATCAACTGACACCACACACAGTGGACCAAACACAGAAGAACGCTGATGATGAAGGTTTAGTGGCCTTCGAAAACGGCTAGCTGTTCCGTTCAACTATCTGTTGTCAGAATATTTACAAATAACTTTGGTGTTTTTTGTTCATTAATAATTATCACATGTAATTTGGCTTAAAAAGCGATACGAACTTTAACCTGTTCAAATCATAAATATAACAACATATCTTGTTAAGTACACTCATAGACCAAAGTTTAATAAATACACTCCAAAAATCTGTTGTTTCAAGAAAACTAAATCTTCTCTGAAAACTTTTACAATGCAGTTTTATTTATCTTCATTGATAAGTAGTTAATATAAGAAAACAGGTTTGAAAAGTTTGAAGTTTTGAAAGTTTGAAGATAATTCGCTAGCTTCGGTGACTTCATTGGATTTTGCAAACAAGACAACGATCAGGGTCATACTGAACTTTTGGTGAAGTAATGGCTGGTTTATTGTTCTCCACGACAACTTTATAGCACTCTCTAATCTCCAGAAATTAATACCTTAGATCATGCTTTAGATATAAGCAAAGAAGAGATTACTAGCAAAAAACCAAAACATGGATTTAAAAACTTATGGCCAGAAATAACACCTGAACCGTCAAATTTGATGCTGTGAATGTCAGGTTTCTTGCAAGCTGTCGTACAGAGTCACAGTAGGTTAACCAAGTTCTAAAAATTGTATTTTTTTTTTATTTTTCTTACGAAATTTAATTTCATTATAAAGTATATCAGCATGTATTTAAACTAAAGCTTTTCTTTTCCCGCACTTTTTTAGTTCCCGGAAAAGCGGAATTGGTTTTTCAAATTAGAATAATAATTAGAATTTGTTTTTTAATTTAAAACGTAAAAGTTATTTGAAATTCACTTTAACGAGATCGAAATTACAAAACAAAATAATTAACAAAAGCGAATAATAAATTCAGTAAAGTGGGACTTTGACTCGAGCACGAAGGGTTCCTTACCAATACTATATATGTAATACTATACGAACTTTAGTCTTTAGAATATATAGTTTTGGCATTTTTTTCGTTCTTGGGATGTTATTAGATTTTGAGCGTTTTTTTAATTCTGGCGTTTTTGGCGTTTTTTTCAGCTTTGGCGATTTTATTAGTTTTGGTGCTTTTTTTCTTGTTTTGGCGATTTTTTGGGTTTTGGCCGTTTTTTCATTTTGGCGCTTTTTTTAGTTTTGGCGATTTTCTTCATTTTGGCGATTTTTTTCCTTTTTGTTTTCCATACATATAAATTATTTGCATAGAAATTATGTATTTGATATATTTACTTGCTACGGAATTTTCCAAAAACAAATAAACACTCAACATACCATAATAAGAATTTCCAGACAGTGGACTTTATACGCCCTGAAATTTCTGGGAATTCTCACGATATATTCCGGGGATTATGTGATTGGAAATTTTGCGGAATTCCCGGGTTTTCGCGGAATTTTTAGCCAGTTCTTTTGTATGTTTAAACTTATGTTTGAACTTAGTTCAAATTTTTTTATGAATGAAGGTAAATAAAACTGCATTGTAAAAGTTTTCCAGCACTCGTATTTTATTAATTAATAAAAACTGAAATTGTTCTGAAAATCTTAAAAATAAATACATATATAAAAACGGGAACTTTTATTTTAAATGAATTGCCTTTTCTTTTCTGTATCAAAACCATTGCTTTTAAAGCCTGAAATATATCTGAAGTTAATTGTAATATAAGGCTTAGTTAAACCATAGTTTTTATGGCTTGGAATAAACTTATTAACGAATGTAGAAAGAAGACACAGACCTTTCGAATAGTACATATTACTTTCATGTCTGATGAGCAGTTTGGCCACAACTGAAAATAATTTGAATGCTAAAATAATGCTCAAAATGCTGAAAAATATCTAAAAATGCTAAAAAATAATGCTAAAATTTTGGAATGATATTTTACTAATTATATCGCTTTAATTACGAATAAATGTTTCTATTTCGTTTAAACGAAGTTGATTCAAAAAAAAAAAAAAAAAAAAAAAAAAAAAATTAGTAGCATACAAAATACAATTGCTGAATTCATAAAACCGCTTGTGTCTTTATATTATTGTATTAAATATAATAATGTAAAATTTGTTGTTGGTAGTTTTCATATAAAAAAGAAATACATTAAATAATTTTACACTTTTATTTTACATGTTTTTAATGTATGTATGCTGGCTATCAACATAATGTTACAAATATACTTTTTGCATTTAAATTTATTTTTCTCAGTTCTATTTTTCATTGCATGTACAGGAGGCTTAAGCCCCCCGTAGACGACATGTTTTTTACGTCTGACTTGTCAAATTTTCCAGTGTAAAACATATACATGTCGTGTGGCACCTTTAAAACATTGCTTCTGTAAAAGTCAGACACAAAGTCGTCTGACAAAATTTCAATTAGAGCGTGCTCTATTTTCTTCTGACAAACCTTCTGACATCGGCTGTTTTTATTATGAAAAATATGTCGTCCGACACCTATGCCGTGAGGGAGCAAGTAGCGGCGGTTCACTATTGACGGAAACGTTAGCCGGCTGAAGTTTATATATTACAACGACGATATATGTATGTTTTTTTAAACCATTTAATAGCAATTATGTACATGCAATATAAATAACGTTGCATTTTTATATGCTAACTTGGAATTTTCGAATTTGAAGAAAAAAATCTTCAAAATTGTTGAACTTTTTTACGCCGCAAAAATAAAATTTTGTGGGGGCAATACCATTTTGAAACGGATGCCGAGATTGGTTTATATAAAAGGTGTGCTAAATATTTATAGAGAGAGATATAAAAACAAACAGAGACTATGTCAGAAGCAATTAACATGTACGTTTGTGACCGAATATTATAAACCTTCCGTAAAACAAAAATTTTGACAGACATGCAGAATTACATCTGAGTTGAAAAGTTGAAATGTCAGACGTAAAAAACATGTCGTGTACGACCTGCTTTATTCCGCAACGATGAATTTTGAAGTATCCGGCACCTAAAAACCTAATTTTGAATACTTCCTTTCTTCTTATTTTTGACGTTTAAAATACATAAGAGCGGCTATTAGACGGTCATATTTGTTATATGAGCATGACAGACTTTCGTACATTTCAATCAACACCTTTGAAAATTCGCGCTCTTAAGGTATCAACAGACGACATGTTTTTACATGTGTTTTTTAAGTTTTCGATTCGTATGTTTTTCTTTATGCTTGTCAATATTGGTTAATTTACATAAGGTTTATAATTTTCGGTCACAAACGTACATGTAGTATCACTTCTTCTTTTTCAGTACATAAATATCAACGTAGTTTGTTTTATAAACGGCTTGCAGCCGTCGAAATATTTTTGGTTCCGTCGCTGAAGTACTGTGCTTTTTTAATTTTTTCTTTTTTAAACAAGACGTTGAAGTTGTATCTAAAAATCTATACATTTTTGGACTCATTTTAATAAAACGACAACGTTAAATTAAAAAAAAATATATAATTTATTTGTCTTGCAAAATAATTCATTCAGACGGCTAATCATAGTGCACATAATCAACCGCCGACGAATTTGTTCACATGACATAGACATTTGGAGCTGTATGTTTAACATAAGAAAATAGAGCACGCTCTATTTCAAATAATGTCTTATGTCTTTTGTCATGTTTTTTACACAAGCAATGTTTTAAAGGTAACACACGACATGTTTCCGTTTACATATGTAAATTTTGACACATACAATGTGAAAAATGTCGTCTGTTGGTACCTTTACCAAGTCATCTTTACCCTTTCTTTTTTTACGAAAACACAAATGAAATTTGCACTGAGTTTGACAGAAGATATATTAAAAGAGTATGATGGTATGATGCCAAATACAAAAAATTTAAATTTATTGAAAACCAAAGCAAGCTGAAATACACGAATTTTGCATTATCACACCATTCTCAAATACCAAGTATGACATGATAGCCGCTTGAGACGTCTTTTGCTGTTTAGATGGTTTCCATTATTATGTACATAAAAATCACAACCCCCCCCCCCCCCACAAAATGTTTCGAATTTTTCTGAAGTCAGACTTGTCGTACCGAATTCGTTAAGACATTTCGGTAGTTTCTCTGAACAATTAAACATTAACCCCCATATTCATAAAATTTGAAACGAATTTGAAATGTATTTTATTTAAAATTTTCCATACAAAATTTTCCTAAAATGAATTTCAAATTCATTTTATTTTTTGATGAATATGGGGGTAAAACTTTGATTTTTGAGTACATAAGTAAAAGTCTGTGAACATTTGTTTAAATAAATATGTATGTATATGTTGATAAAAAAAAGATTGTAACAAATATTAAAAAACGTGAGTATGTGCAAATTATTTCGACAATAGCAGCAACATAACGGTGAAGCGGTACTCTGCTATAAAAGCAAAAAAAAAAAAAAAAAAAGTCGTACCTACATGTCGTTACGAATTCGTACTGACTTATCGTAATGAATTCGTACCGACATATCGTTACGAAGTCGTGTCAACCATTTCATACAAAAATTGTTACGATTCGGTAATATTTCGGTGCCGAAATCGGAAGATTTTGTCGACCAATCGTTACGAATTGGGAGTATTTTGTTTGATGGGAAAATACAATGAAATACATACATTAATTGAAAGAGGTTTTTACTTGTGTATATAAATGAAAAAATGCATATGTATGTATGTATATGAAATTTATAAAATTAAAAATGCTAAAAAATTAATACAAAAATGCTGAAAAAAATGCTCAATGCAAAATGAAAAATTCGCTGCTAAATCAAAATACATAATGCTAAAAGAGTCGCACTGCTGATGAGAGTCATGATGCCCGAACTTCATTAACGAGCAGGGCGGGCATTTAAATTAAATTAAAATTTAAGAGTACTTCAATTACTATTAAAAAAGATTGAATAAATTCCATGCATAACAAACAAAGTTATTACATTTTCTTAATGTAGCAAAATTCATCAGCCACCCAGTATTACACAACGATCATGATTTTTATATAATAAAAGCATAATAAAGGCTACAACAGTGGTCGCCAAACTTTTCCTTCAAAGCCACATTATTGATATACACCAACTTTACATACCGCTAAAGCTAGGGTTACACGATTGGCACAATGTGCCAATTTTCGTCGGCTCACTGAAATAAATTCATAAGTAACAAAGTAAATTTGCATTATTTCTCAACTAATTGAAATATAATTACATAACTGCACCACACTGCATGGGTAATAAAGCCATATAGGCTTATTCAAGAATTAATTAAGTAATAATGTCATTTTGGCTTATTACCTATGACTTTATTGCGGTGAGCTGACGAAAATTGTCACATTGTCCCAATCGTGTGATCCAGGCTTAAATTATTATTAGCCTTCATATTTTTAGATATTAATAATAATATGTATAATATAATATATAAGCTGTATTTGCAAATTTTTGTTATCACCCTAATTTATATTTAGTATAACAGTGACTTGCAGCTTGCGTCCCCCAGAATGAACAAATTGTATTAATTATGATAGAGATTTTTTTTAAATTAATATAAATTGATAATAAAACTAACTAGCTAAAAATGTAAACTACTTAACCGATCGAATCCAAAATCTAATCAACTCTTAAACTCAAAACAACGTCAACTGCTGCAAATTTGATTCAAATCGATTGATTCTTTCGTGATATATTAAGTGTATTCGTTTACTTTTGCAGTAAAATGCAGTAAATGAGTAGTTACTGCAAAAATTTTAAAATTTACTCTCAAAAAGATCGGTAGCCAAAAAAAGTACGCGAACGGAAAAATAGTAAAAATTAGTAAGATTAAAGAAACAGCTGACTCTAACTCCACATAGTGTTGAAAATATATAACCTTTTGACTATTCAACTCTTTTAATTATTGGTACTCGATACAATATTTTTATAACACGGACAATCTAAGAATAAATTCTGTAATATGTTTCATGTATTATTTGTAATTAATTTCTTTTTGATTTCCTTGTTTGTTGTTGGCTAAATTAATAAAAAATACATGACTATTTGTTAATGTTACTGATTACTTTAAAAGCAAGTGCGATACTAAGTACCCAGATACTTTACAGTTTTACAACTCTGAGTAATTAAAATGAATTGCAAACTAAAGGTATAATAAAATATATTACAAAATATGAATATTAACAGCTATTATTACTATGATTTATAAATGAATTATTACTTAATGACTTTCACAATTTTTGTTTAACCTTTTCTCAAATTTTTACACTTTTCAATTGCTTACTTTTCATTTGTTTACATTTTGAATCATATGTTCTTATCTTACTAAGCTTTACTACGACAAATTTCTGCAGTAAAAATTTGCAAAACACTCAGTCAAGAACTGGCACTTTACTCTCTCAATTTGTGTTCTCATTTACTGTATTTTGGGTAAACGAACGCAATTTAGTAAAATGCAGTAAAGTTCAGTAAAAATTTTTAAAAACTTTTGAGTACGCGAACGCAATTATTGTTGAAGAAATATCGTAGTTGAACATATTTTTTATATGAAATGACCGTACAACTGGGACATGCTTATAGTTTGTTTAAAATAAATTGAATCTTTCAAATTCACCCTACAAAGTTGCGCTGGGTTCATGAGCTAGAGAAAAAAGAGTTCTCTTTACAGATAATTTCTTTGAAAATTTCGAAATTTTCAGATAAAGTCTTTGAAGTAAATTATTTTTGCTCTTGTTCTCATTTTATTTTATAAATTTTTGGGAAATTAGTATTCTTGTGCTCATAAAATGCTGCGAAGAAAACAATAAAAACACTTATTGGCCTTTAGCAACAAATTTTTTGTTTATTTTCTTTGAATTTGAAAATTATAATTATTTCATTATTTTCTTTTGGTTATTTAAAATTTTCTTAAAATACATACCCTCTAGTCAACCTAGAACCACATGTCTCTATGTCAATACTCTTTCTCCAGCGACAATTGCACTAGTTAAAATGTCGACAACTTTCCTTTTATGCGCGAGTAGAGATACGTTAGAGACGACAGTTCTAGTGTATTTCTGGTGATATTGTGAATGAACGCGTCAATAGTTTGTTTTTCTTTTTTATTATGTTGTGCAATAATATTAAATAAATATATGTAGACGAGGGTCACTAAAATCTACGAGTGAATCTTCGGTTCAAATATCTCCATATAGTCGTAAAAGAACTACCTTCTCAATAGTGCTAAAGTCTACTGATAGATTTTGAATAACAACCCTATGTTATTTGTCAATAGGCATTTGCATTGGCTGGGGTACACCTAGTCAGTAGCACTATTGACAATGTCACTAGAAAATCACTATAAGTTTACTATTGACAACGAGAGAAGATATATCGATATTGTGGACTAGAGCCCCTAAAATTTACTAGTGAATCTTTGGTGCCAATGTCTCCATGTGGTCCCGAAAGAACTACTAAGACAGTAGTGCTATAGTCTAGTGGTGGATTTTCAATGACAAGCTAATGTTAAATGTCAATAGATGATACCATTGGCTGGGGTACACCTGGTCAGTGACAACGTCACTAGTAAATCAACACAATTTCACTATTCGCACTTTCTGCAGGGTATGTATGTACATATGCATGTATGTGTGTATATTTTGGCTATAAGCAGACATGCTGCTAGACACAATCGCCACCGAAAAGCAAACGGTGCCACATGTTAAGATTGTGATGAAATTTATATGTATGAAATTATAGAAAAAAAACTTAGGCGGAATTAAATCCATTTTGAGTGCTGTTAAAACGATTTTAATGAAATGTCAATAAGTATTGAAATGGCATTTTAAAGTCCGTTCAAACAATGAATTTACTTACATACATACATGCATATCTATTTTAAATAAAAGTGAATGAACCAGGAAAATATTGCATGCGCGACACTCATTTAATTTCAATCTATTCATCTCTCAGGCGATCGCATAAGCCACGTGTAGTATTTTTTATTCTGGAGTTATGATGTTGTTGAAGTGAATGAGCAATATATTTATTGTTTAAACCCAAAGAGCACAAAATATTGCTGGAATTTTGTTGGAATGTTATTAAGTTGCAGGTAATCGGTAATATTGCAGGAATATTGTCGAAATAGTTTTTGGTAATATTACATTTGCAACATAGTACCAATATTATTATGTATAATCTCGCAAAAAATTATTAGATGATATTATATCTAGCAAAATTGTTTTTGTTAAATTACAGATGCCATAAGTACCGATGAAAAGGCATAATGTGTATAATAAAATTTGTATTTTTTTTCTGAGTCAAAAAAAAATTAACTTTGAGGAAACATATATTTTTATTTTTCTTTACGTTTCCCATAAAAAAAATTTTCTTCAAAAATTCAATTATTTCTTAAGTCTAAAAAAGTTAAGTTTTTGAGAATTTTTTTTTTTTTGCAATTCTAGACGTTTCAGACGAAATTATGTTAATTCCAAAATAAAAATTTTGTATAACCCCTTATGGTTCCCGGGTGACATAATAGAAATTTTTCCAATATTTTTGCAACGTTGCAGTGCAATATTTCCTCAATCTTGCTGGCAAGACAAAAAAGCGGACATAGGAATATTGCAGGAATACTTCCTGCGACATTACAACAAATTCCAGCAATATTTTGTGCTCTATGGAAATTGTAATATTTATTTTCTTCCATTTTCTGCATTAATTTAATAAATATTACCAGTTAATAAAAGGTATTTTTTAGATTTTCATATTGAGTTGTCAATACTGTTTTATTAAACAAGAAGTGGTGCCAAAATAATGACAATAAATCTATATCTTTTGAACTACAGATCCGAGTACAAAATTATGCTAAAAATTAGAAGTTATTGATAACTCAGTCGTTGGTATAAGTGAGCGTATCAGTATTTTATTTTTCAAATAGTATAATTAATGTCATGCGCTGAAATTTTACATAAAGAGAAGAAAGCTTTCTCGTTTAGATACAGTTTTAAGTTTAAGGGAACAATTATCACTAAAGATCAGGTTAGGTTATATTTAATTCGGTTGTATTCATCATATCCGTTATTTAGTCATGACAAAAAAGCATACACTCGCTTGATTTGATCAAACTAAGAATTGTCCGAAACATATGTTAATTACAATTACTGCCATATGCAAATATGCATATGCATGGATTGTTTTTTGGATTAATAGAAAATTGATAGCGTGAATTGAAATATATGTATGTAGATTATTTAAATAATATTTAATTGGTCTAACCATTTTCCAACCAATCGTTTTTCTGAGTGTACTAACCCATTGCAGTATGGTGCAATTATTTCTTTATATTTCAATAATATCAGAAAAGAGATACATATCGCACATCCAGTTCAAAGGTGTTTTGCAGAAAACACGTTTAAAGTTTTGAATTTACATACAACTCAATGACGGCATGAACAAATATTCTTCTCTCAGGAGGTGATAGTAAAAGCTATTTATATGAAATTTGTATGCAAGATATAATACGAAATGCATTATTATTCTGCATTATTAACTCAAAAAACGAATTTTTTGAGTTATGTCACTATTGAACTGAATGTGCGATATGTACATATATTTTTTACCAAAAAATCAAAATTTTTTTAAATCGATCCACATTTGTAAGAGTTAAGAGTAAGAGAGCATATTCCAGCTTTTGCAAAACGAAGTGGTCAGCTTTGATACCAGTGTGTTCAGAAAATGACGTTTCGGAAGGCTGGGGCTGTATGAAAAATTTTTCGATAACGAATGCCGTAATTTGCTCTCAGATTTCTAATTCAGAAGATGAATGATAATTATCATAATTAATTAAATTTTCAGACAATTATAATTGTCTAAAAAAAAACGTTAACGTTATTTTTAAACAGGAAACCGTAAAGCTTTCGAAGTTAATATCTTTTTTTATACATGTATAAGGTAATGAGACCTAACGCACTTTAGTTAAAGCTATCGCTGAATTAAGTGAAAATAAAGTTTGAATTTGTTTTCATACCCTCTTATCGACCTGCTAAAAAGCTGTCTGTACCAGCTAGAAATGTTAACTAACATAGCACAGTGGGGATTTTTGCAAAATAAATGGTAATAAATATGGAACTTCTAAACTACTGATTGGATTTATATGAAACTTCGGACATCCTTAGAGGAGGGCTTAAATTTTGTAACACATGTCTTGACAGAGTTCTGGCTTAAGCTGGATATACGATATGTTTTATCATGCAATTGTACTTAGTGCTAATATCACTAAAGCCCCGTTCAGACTATTATACAAGTATTAATACTTTCATCACATTTTACGATACATAAATCTAAATACATTCGTTGCGACTGTCAAAAAAATCTAACGTAAAATCACATATTGTGTTCAGACCATCACACTTCAAATCAAATGTGTAATACCAGTAGAAAACAAAACAGCTGTTCAATGAAAATGTCTGTGCTATTCATTTACTAGCGGCGGCAAAACGGTTTCATGCAGGCGGGAACGTGCCGACACTTGAAAAAATTCAGCAGTTAAAAATATTCTATGTAAATAACAGAAAAAATTTAAGAAAAGATATTACAAAAACGTTAAAAAATTACGTCAACGAAATATATTTCCATACGATTCACTTATTCAAAAATTTGAGCCGATATACATATGACAAAACATTACATCAATGACGACACGCTATCGGTGGCGAAACAGCCGACTTGGAAGTTTGGTTTGTGTGAAAATGCAACCCTGATCTAATGAAAAGTATTATCGTTTAGAAAATTTTCTAAAAACGAAAAAATCTTATGGGATGTCAAAATTTTTATCGTATTATTTGCCACTTTGATGACATTTTGCGTTCAGACTATCAGACTTGCACGTATTATTTGAATTTTTGACAAGTATAAATACAAAGTATAATAGTCTGAACGCGGCTTAAACGAATAACCAAACACGTACATTAATGGATTTAAAAAAGTTTTTGCGCATTACCTTACAGCGGCATCAGGAGGTGCTACCTGGTTATACTATTGTTTAAAATAAATAACCCTTCACGGCACCAGATAATTAGAAAAAATTTGCAAGGGTTCTTATAAGGTATGCTTTATTATAATAAAAATTTGAAAAGTTTTGTTTGTATGTATTGCTATTTTTATTATTTACCAATGTATAATCTATGTAATATTAGGCTATAATTCGGAAAAACCTTGTAATACAAATTAAAGTATTTATTTTTAAATTATATGTTTTAGCTTTGTTCACCGCCCTACATTTTACAAATTTATTTATTTCAGTTATTTTTAAAACAACAATGGGATATATTGAAGCCTATTTATTTGAGTTGCTTCAATGTCGTCTTTCTCTATTTCTGCAGTTATATTTGGAAACCATTCATATTGCTTGTAAAACTGACTGTAGATCGGAAGACAACAATAATTAAATAATCCGTACTGATTTACATCTCTGTTCCATGCTGCTTGAGCCTCTTTTGTATGCTCAGTTGGTGTCATCAATCTCCATGGAAATACGTTTTTTTATCAGTACTTTTGTATCATTAGAAAAAGCGTAAAATTTTTAATATATTTTCTTTTTTCAAAAAATCGTCTCTTCATATATGTATACATATTAGAGTGATCGATTATTCGACTTTTTCCAGAAACCGGTTTTCGAATAGTTCGAATATTTGAAATTATGAAAGAAAAACCCAGTTTCGGTTTTTACAATTCAGGAAAAACCGGTCAACCGGTTTTTTCAAGTAGGAAAATTATTACACAAAATTTTTGGCTTTAAATTGCTTTATTCAAAAAAATTTTAAAGTTCATGTAAAGATTATAAAACAATACAAAAATTAAAGGTAAAACATAAAAATTAATTTCATATACTTACGTATACACATAAAAAATATTCCTGCAAAAAACAACTTTATTTGAAAACAAAACCAAAAATCAATTAATAATGTATTTAAGTCAATTAAACTTTTGTTTAAAAATAAAGTATGAACAATAAACATAAAATCAAAAATCAATTATATATGCTATTGAGTCAATTAAACTGTGTAATTAATTAAATTTTTTAACAAAAGTTTAATTAACTTAAAAACATTTTTAATTGATTTTTATTTTTATTTTCAATTAAAGTTCTTTATTGTTTATATTTTATTTTTAAACAAACGTTTAATTGACTTAAATATATTATTTAATTGATTTTAGGTTTAATTTTCAAAAAAAAAAATTATTTCAGGAATATGTTTTCTGTGTAGTACATATATAGTATATAATATATATATGCATGTACATATGAATGTATGGACAAGCTGGATATCTACCTCTACATAGAATATGAAGCAAAATGTCAACAAAACTAAAAAACATTTTTTACAAATGTATTGTAATATACATTGCATACCATAAGGCCAATTTAATTCGCCTCTGCTACCACCTCATAAAATAATTTCGCGTTAATTTCATGTTTCCGTAATATCTGATTTACATTAAGCATTTGTTCATGAAATTTTATGAATTTTGTTGCACGAAACTTTTTCTATTTGCTAATTGCAGGGCTATAAAAGAGAGAATGTTATATGAAAAAGGACGAAGAATGAATCTCTGATGCATTTTTGGCAACTTTTTTGATATAAATTGCTTCTTCAGTCCTTCTATTGACAAATAAAAAATTTTCATGCATCTAATTTCATGAAAAAAATGCTTAATGTAAATTATGTAGGTACAGGTGTTGTCATGCTCAAAAAACACCTAGAACTTTTACACTGGGAAAAAAATACGTAGGAAATTTAACAGAACACGTCGGTCTAAGTTTTAACATAGTAAAAACTAATTTTGTTGCAAAATGTACAAATCGAAAAGTATTCGACTCAGCCGGTTTTTCAATTGTAAAAAAAACCGGACTATTCGACATTCGAAAAATCAACATTTCGAAAAAACCCACAAACGTATTGAGAAAAAACCGGATTTTAAGACCGGTTGAAAAACCGAGTCGATCACCCTAATACATATGCATATGAAAATGAGGCCTAACGTACTTTATGTTAAAGCTTTCGCTGAATTAATTAAAGTAAAGTTTAAATTTGTTTTGGCACTCTCTTATCGCCCTGTTAAAAAGCTGTCATGCACCTGCTAGAAATGTTAACTAACATACATACACAAGTGAGCTTAAAGCTGTTTTCAGTATGCTTGTATGTTAGAACCAGGAATGGTATTGGAGTTTTAAATTTGTACAAACTTATTGTATTTTTATTTTTTTTTGTTAATTCATATATGTTTTTTTAACACATATATATTTAGTGTATATTCAAATATGAGCTAACAATATGTATTCAAATCTTAAATATAAATATAATTATTAGCCCCGACCAGTGTCGGACATAGTCTTAGTGATAGTTTATTAATAATTCTATTGAAAAGTTACTTATGTTTACAAAAAATAGTGTATTTGTATAAAATAACAAATAGTTATTTGTTTTAATTGTCGTTATTTTATTCTATCAATGTTTTTGTGCAATATTTATCTATTTATTTTGTTTTTTATTAGCAAACATTAGTAAGCGTGCCAACCTCAAGCATTTTATTTGCAAATATTGCGTTAATCGTGAATAGTCTTCTTGATTTGGTAAAGGCCGTGATACACTATCATACAAAGTCGTGCGATCTACGAAAAAGTACAACGCTGGTATGATGGAGTTTATGAAAATTTTCAAAAGATAATAACAATTCATCACACCAGGGTTGTATAATTTCGTAGATCGCACTAAAACAATTACAGTGAAACCTCTCATAACCGGACACTCATCATCGTGGTATTTTAGTTTTTTATGCGTCCATGATTTGGCGTAACAGCAATAAATTATCATTATTATTAGAGGTGTCCGCTTAAGAGAGAGAGGGGAAATTATTTTGGCAGTTTGTTGCAGTTGAAAAATTATATTAAGACTAGACTGCTTCAAATAATGTAGATTGGTATAATTTCAGGTGTTGGGTTTCAAAATGACTTTCAATGTTTTTATTTGTTTGGAATGCAACAAAGTCGTGTTCCATTTTGGGACACGAGATAATCAAAGGATTTCTTCAAATAAATAGCAAATTCTTTGCTGTCTTCAACGCATCAGTATTTACATTTGTGTTAACCGGGGAATCATCAATATCATTGAAACTAATTTAATATGAATTAGAGTTGAATAAAGAAAGACCTACTATTTAAATGCAACTCTTGTTGCCGTGTTTCACCGCTTCTGTTCGCTTATGAGAAGTATTTCGAACCAAATTTTTAAAAATTTAGTGTCCGCGTCCGGTTATGGGAGTGGATTTTGTATGAAAAAACTAATGATCGAGTTAAATCTACAAAATTTGTCCGCTTATTAGAGATGTCCAGTTATAGGAAGTGTCCGTTATGAGAGGTTTCACTGTATGTGGCAGCAATTAAAGTGTTTTTAAGATTAACATCCTTGGGCATCCTTTTTTAAATTATAAATTAGAATTGTTTTTGTTGGTCACACGCGTCACAACGAAATTATCCACTACTGAATAGTGAAATAGTGATTGTCTTAAGGCCATGATACACTATCATACAAAGTCGTGCGATCTACGAAAAAGTACAACGCTGGTATGATGGAGTTTATGAAAATTTTCAAAAGACAATAACAATTCATCACACCAGGGTTGTATATTTTCGTAGATCGCACGACTTTGTATGATAGTGTATCACGGCCTTTAGTGAAACATTTTTAATGTCGTTAACAATTTCCAACCCTGCAACTTCCTGTACATTTTTTTCTTCATTTTTCAATTGTACTAAATCTGTATTTCAGTAGCTTTGAACATTTTGAGTTTGAATTGTACCAAATAAACTACAATTGTACACTAACTGGAACACACAAAAATCTATGTATGCATGTATGTGTGTATGAACTCGTATGAATGTTTAGTTGTATTCAATAATAAAAAAACTTTCACTTGTGTTGCAGCCGTAGTAACTGGTAGAAAGAACTTTACTCTTCTTTTTTTTTAAATACAGCGCAAGCGTTGCATGCCATTTGATTTGCTATTGAAAATCTTTCATCTTGCACATTTTCTTACCATTCGTGTGCCGAAAAAATGGTATAAAAAGCCTTGTCCTTCTGAAAAATATCCCATTCGTTTAACAGTTACGGTTGTTTTCAAACATTTTAGAAATAATAAAAAAATTTTAAAAAATAAGTGAAACAAACATAAATATATAAATATCCACCTGGTGTTAAGGTTCTTTTAATCACAAAGAAAAAATATTTATTTTATTGAAATGTGTAATATTTGGAAGTTTATTTATATTTTATATTGTTTTTAACATTCTAATTACAAACGATTAAAAGTGATTCAAAAAGTCAAACCTTAGAAAGTGTAACTTCGAACTGAGTATGATTTGGGAATAGTATTTGATTGTTTCACAAATTTCAAGGTAAATTAAAACTGTTTTAATTTAAATATTAAAGGCCTTGTTCGCAAAGGTTTGTGTTCACTTAATAAAACAAATTTCCATGCACATTTTATTTAATAAGCTTTTCATAAACCAAAAATATTAATTTACTCACAAATCATGTTGTATCGTTACAAGTTGTAAAAATGTAAAAATGTCAATTTTTATTTGTAAAGAAATTTTCTAATAAAACTTCTCAAAACAAAAATACTTCTTAAATATTTTTGTAAAATACAACTTTAAACGATACAAATACCATAAGGCTTGTGCATAGGGCAATTGAATGGTTTATTTCAGACAGCCCTCAACTGCCGTATTGGATGGATTTCTGAAATAAACGATTAGAGAATTAATAAGAAAGATTGTAAAAAATTTATTTTTATGTCATTAAGATTTTGTGTAAAGTTAAAGTTGAAATATTTGCTGAAAAATTTAATATATGAATTTTCTTAAATCCTTGCTGTAAATTTACAAGTAGAATTGTATTCAGTTCCTAAAAATATTGGTTTAAAATTGGGAACTCTCAATAAATTTACCATATTTTTTAAAATTAAATCTAGCGAAGTATTGGAAAAAATTACACATCATGCAAAATTCCTGTTACGATAACTAATGCATTGCGACTAATGAGATTTTCTTTTTTCAAAGGTCATCTTAAGACTTGGCATCGTAACAGTTGCAATTTTCATATATTGTATGTTTATGGCCGCTAAATACTGTGATATGTGACTCGAACTTAAAAATTTCCATGTGGATGTGACATTCGAGCAGATAGTTTCGAAAAACCCGTTTAATTTATTTTATTAGAAAAAAATTGCCCTTATGAAAGTGGTCTAACTCACATGAATTGTTGGTTCGAAGTATTAATTAAACAGCTGTATCCAAAATAAAAAATTATTTGATTTTGAATTGTACGTTAAAACAAAACTTCCATACAAATCTTGACAAAATAACACTTTTTTGGATGCGGCCGTAAATCTTAAAAAAAAACTTCAATGAATATTAAATAAATTTATATTAATCGAGACTAGTATAATGTAAAAATTATTTTAAATTTATGTCCTGATTTTGTAAAATAAAACGAATTTTCGTTTTTCGTTTCTGGTTGTAGCGTAAACAAAAATATTTTAAATTTTGTAAGACGCTACGTTGTTTTCGTTTCATATCAAAATCTTATAATTGAAAAATATATTATTCCTCATAACAAAAATTAATAAAAAAAAGTTTTTAAACTAAAATTTTATTTTATTATGGAATATACACCAACGGGAACGAGAAATTTGGAATCAGCAGCGTTATATAAGGGCCCATAATAATTTATTGGGTTTTTCTGAAACTTTGAAACATTTAATATTTCAGTGTTGGAGTAAGATGCAATTGTGGATGAATACGTTTTTCATCACACACATGGATTTAGTTTAGGCAGCTTGTCAAGGACAAGTTTCTATAAAAAATCTGACAATTGCAATCGTCAAGGTTTCATATCATTTCAAGGCAACCTGCTTACTTCACAACATTTTTCCCTACAAAGAAATTAAGAGATGTCCGCGTATTTCCAACTTTCTTATAAAACAACTCCCTGTAAAAGCTTTAGAATATCTTTTGATTATTTTCAATAATTGTTTGAATAACTGTTATTTTCCAGATGATTGGAAAATTTCTAAGATTATTCCCCCAGCAAAAAAATTTAAAGATTTTGTAATGGCTTACAAAGTAATGAGTGGTACATACTTATCTAATTATTTTATGTGTATAATAATGACTGTCTTGTAATGAATAAAATAACAATTTATTTATATCATTACGTGTAAGTACTTATTGTAGTACTTTCCAGTTAATAATGAAATATATCTAAAAAAATTTTTGTTGATCCTGAAAATGAGTTTTAAAAGCAATCAAATAACTTTGCTTTACTATGAGTATAAGGTTTTATTACAAAATTTAAGTATTTTCGCATATTCTTCAATAGACATATTTACATATTTTCTTTTTAAAATTATGATTTTCAACAATCACAAAAAAGATACAAGTTTTATAATTTTATTGCAAAAATTTTACTAATTTTTTTTAGAAAAAGATTACCAATCAACTTTTAAATAATTTTTGAGGCAAAACGTAATCCAAAAAATTTTGCATATTTGTAAGCAAAAAATAACCCATTAAATTTTCAATACTTTTAGGCAATCAGTAATCTATTAAGTTTTGGATGTTTGTAGGCAAAACTTATATGGTACCACATACTTTTTGAACTTCTCAAACAAAAATAAGGGGTTATTCAGTCAAATTGTAAGTAGTTACTGCTGAGGAGTACATACACTTTTTTGCATTCTAGTAGGCAAAGTTTTTTGCTGGGTCTATACAAAAAAAAAAAAACAAATAATATTGATATAAATAATTTCCGGCCAATTTCTTTACTTTCAAACTTGGGAAAACTTTTCGAAAGAATAATTAGGGAGAAAATGGATATTGAACTCCCAGTTCGGCTTCAAAAAAGGTCATTCTACTCTAGATGCCTTATTGAAGTTTCATAATGATGTAATCACTACACAGAAAAAATTAATTTCATTTTCAGTAACCAAATTAGTTGAATCAGTAAATATTTTATTTGAACGCGGTCCTACAAATAACTTTGTAAATTCTGATAAAAATTTTGTAAAAATTTAAATTAATCATAGTTCGGCTGAGAGAAAATGTTATTTCAATGTGTTGGTGTTTATCTTTACTGCAGTCAGACTGGGGCCAAGTGTATCTATGTCAACACTAAAACTCTAGTAGCAGTTACATTGTCTACAATTTCTCTTCTATTCGTCAGTATAAAAGAAATAGAGAAAACAGATGTGGTGTATTTCTGGTGGATTTTGCAACAACTTGTCAATATACATAAATTTGTATGTACGTAAGGTATAGAAATGTACCAGTAAATGTTTGGTTGGTATGTCTCCATGTTCACATAAGAACTATGAATTCACTACCTAGTCAATTATTTTACTGTTACTAGTAGATTTTCAATGACAAGCACATGCTAAATGTCTATAGCACAAAGTATTATATGGGGAATAATTGTAGAGTAGTACTGGTGACAAAGTCAAAAGCGGCTCAATACATTTTCACCATCGACATTTCCTTCAGGGTTGCTTGTTGATATAACAACGTGCTGTTGTGCGATTGTGTTGTTTATTTTGATTGATCGTGTTTTATACATGTAAATGCCGAAAACTAGCCGACAAACATCGTGGCCTGTTTCTTCTCTTCACAGTGTTTTTTGGTACAAATTAATTTAGTGGAATAGTACAGAATATTTACTGAAACTAAGTTTGATTTAAAACAAATATTTGTTTAAAAATTTTTTTTAGAATAATTTTTTCTGTGTAATCTAATAGAAAATTTCTAATAGAAAATTTTGCGTGTGATTTGGCAAAGATTTTTCGGATATGGGAAATGTTTATTGTGGTGTACCACAAGGTTAAATTTTGGCTCCTCATCTTTGCAACATTTTTATGTATAACTTTCCACACATTTTTCCCAGCTCAAATGGCTTACTTTATGCTGATGATTCTCTTATCTACTCTCATAGTGAATACCCCAGGATTGCTTTTAGACAAGTTTCATTGTTAGTTAAAAAAAAAGTTTTATGATGATTGGGGCGTTAAAAAGCGATTTGTATAAGGAACGCTTCGGGAAAATGTGAATACAATGTTGTTCCAGAAAGTAACAGACTTACGCTTTTACTTGATGGAACAGAGATACCCTTCATAGATAATCTTAAATATTTTGGAATTAATTTTAATAATCTTTTCAAATTTAATGGACATGCAAGTGCTCGAGCGGTGTGTCGCAAGGCTCGATTCTTGGCCCCTTACTGTTTTTAATTTATATGAATGACTTCGTTAGTCTTATCGGGTCTTCCAATTGCAAAACTTTTTTGTTTGCCGATGACATAAACCTCTTATTTAAGGGTGATATTACGTTTCTAGACTGTCATGAAATAACTATAAATCATGTCCCATCCCTTGCTTCAAGTTGGGCTGCTAACAATGAATTAAATTTCAACCCTTCCAAATCAAAAGCAATTACCTTCGCTCTAAATAATTACGACACCTCTGCACTTAAAATTAATTTTAATGGAGTTACTGTCCCTTTCGTCGATACTCTAAATTTGTTGGGTGTAACACTGGGCAGGCACCTATCTTTTGATAGTAATGTCTCTAAGATTGCAACAAAAATTAATCAGACCTTAAGAACCAATTCGTTCAACTGCCACCTACCCACGAGAATAAAAACTTATCTAGCTCATTCCTTACTTTTTACGCATATTCAATACTGCCTCGTTATCTATAGTGGTTGTACCTTATCTATTCTACGTCGAATAAGACTAATATTCAATCGCATAACTAGGTTCATTTTCAATTTAAAAATAACTGAACACATTTAAAATTTCGCAAAAATATTCTTAAAGTGCTCTTTCATGGACTTTGTTAATATCAAAATACTATATACATTTTTCAACGTAATAAAATCTAATTTTAGTCCATCTTTGCAACCCTTATTTCGTTTTTCAAGATCAACTCGGAATCCGCAATTGATCATACCTCAAATTAATAATTCTATCTTTGAAAGGTCTTTCCTGATAAGAGCATGTAGGCTTTACAATGAACTCCCGATAAATCTTCGAAGATTGGATATATCTGCTACCAGTTTCAAACTCGCATTACTTAACCATATTTCTGTCTACTCATGTTTTAATTAATTGTTAAACTATCATACATTCTTACTTTCCTTCACTGTTAACCAAAGGATTATTTGATTGTTATATACTTACCTTCAAACATTATCTAGATACATATGTACATACTCATTAAATTTAGTTACATACATATATTAATCTTATACATACTTATATACTTTATTATCTTATGTCATTACACTGTAATCTACGCTTAACTAATCATATATGGCCCTATGGGCTCGATTAGAAAATAAATGAATGAAATGAATAGTTTTAAAGAAAGAATTCAAGATATTGGGTGCTTTTTCAAGAATTTTTCTCTCGAAGAGAACTAAGCTACTTTTATACAAGACAAGTATCAGACCAATTTTCATATACGGGTTTGAAATAGGGTTTAGTGTCTCACCTATTGTTTCTAAAGCAATAGAAATATTTGAACAGAAAGTTCTAAGGTGTTGTATTCAGAAAAACTTCGAATCAGTAAATAGACTCTTTTCTAACCCGTTTATTTACAGCAATTTGAAAATATCTCCAATCGGTCTACATTTATTTGATATTATTAAGAAATTCATAAATAGACTAGAAATGCATGATAATTATCTTATGAGGGAAATTTATAATAAACAGAAAGTTTTCACTTAGAGTAACACCAATTATCTCTCGCCTATCGGTTTTTGTAATGAAGAACCTATTGATTTTAATATAAATTCTAACATAAGACATCGCTTTTTTACGAAAAGTACAACTGGTACTCATAGAGGCTAGTATCTTTTTTTTAGGGTTCCGTACACCAAAGATGAAATAAATTCAGTAAAGTGCGACTCTGACTCGCGCACGAAGGGTTCCGTGCGAACACTAGATATGTAATTTAATACAAACTTCATCCTATATAATATATAGTTTTGGCATTTTTTTCGTTTTTGGGGTCTTTTCGGTTTTTTTGTTTTGGCGGTTTTTGCGTTTCTTCGGTTTTGGCGATTTTTTTATATTTTGGCTCTTTTTTTAGTTTTGACAATTTATTTTCTTGTTTTGGCGATTTTTTTCGGTTTTTGGCGTTTTTTCATTTTGAAGATTTTTTTTTATTTTTGGCGATTTTTTTAATTTTTACGAATTTTTTTTATTAAAATTTTTTTTTAGTTTTGGCGACATTTTCTCGTTTTGGCGATTTTTTTCTCGTTTTGGCGTTTTTTTTCATTTTGGCGTTTTTTTTCATTTTGGCGATTTTTTCGAATTTGGTTTTTTATTTTAGTGTTAGAATTTGTTTTTTTAATTTTGGCGATTTTTTTCGTTTTGGCGATTTTTTTTAATTTTTGGCGAGTTTTTTTTTTTTGGTTTGGCGATTTTATAATTTTCGGTTTTTTTAGTTTTACCGTTTTTGAAAATTTAAAGTGTTTGCCTCTTACGGTTTCCAAGATATAGCAAGTTGTCAAAATTACATAGTCAAAATTGCATTAACTGATAGAACACCATTTAATTTAAATTTTTTAAATTTTAGTGTTATTGTTGTAGTCTGTATAAAAAAACAATAATTTTACAAATTTCAAGTGTCCATACACATACATATGTTCATACAATTGTATGTATATTACATGGGATTTTAATATTTTTCGTAGCTTGTTTTGGAACACCCTTTAATTTATAATTCTCATGTATTTGCTGTTGTAGCGGCCAAGGTTCTACATACTGTGTCCAAATTTCAGGTCCGTAGCTCTTACGGTTCCTGAGCAAATACCGTGTGACGGACAGACGGACAGCGTAGCGAAAACAATAGGGGTCCTTTTCACCTTTGGTGTACGGAACCCTAAAAAGGAACCCTATTGTTTTCGCTACGCTGTCCGTCTGTCCGTCTGTCCGTCATACGCTATTTTCTCAGGAACCGTAAGAGATACGGACCTGAAATTTGGACAGAGTATGTAGAACATTGGCCGCTACAACAACAAATACATGAGAGTTAAAAATTAAAGGGTGTTCCCAGACGAGCAACGAAAAATGTTAAAATCCCATGTAATATAAATATATTTGTATGTACATATGTGTATTGACACTTGAACTTTGTAAAATTATTGTATTTTTATACAGACTACAACCATAACACTAAAATTTAAAAAATTTAAATTAAATGGTGTTCTATCAGTTAATGCAATTTTGACTATGTAATTTTGACAATTTGCTATATCTTGGAAACCGTAAGAGGCAAACTCTTGAAATTTTCAAAAACGGTAAAACTAAAATATCCCAAAATTATAAAATCGCCAAACCGAAAAAAAATCGCAAAACGAAAAAAATCGAAAAAATCGCCAGAAATGAAAAAAACCCCAAAAACCGAAAAAAATCGCCAAAAAGCGAAAATGTCGCCAAAACTAAAAAAAGAATTATATAAAAAAATAGCAAAAATGAAAAAAATCGCCAAAAATAAAAAACGCCAAAAACCGAAAAAAATCCCCAAAACGAGAAAAAAGTGCCAAAACTAAAAAAACAGCCAAAACTTAAAAAAATTTCCAAAACCGAAAAAAACCCAAAAAACGCCAAAACAAAAACCCCAAAAACGAAAAAAATGCCAAAACTATATATATATAATATAAGTTTTTAAGTTTTGCTTTTTAGACCTAAGTATATTCTAAGAGTTTTTCTCTTGTGTTATGTTAGGCCCGGGAGCAAGGGCATATCATCCTATATCTAATTTTATTAACATTTGATTATAATTATCTCCTTATTGTTAAAACTGAGTGCTGTTAAAATTTATAGTTTTTAAGTTAATACCTTATAGTCTTAAGTTATCTTTATATCATTAACTTTAAAAACTTTTATTGTCAGAAATGGGCTCAATAAACTTTTACTTTACTTTACTTATCTTCTGTATTAAAAGGGTAAAAATATTGCCAAGTATGCAGGTTGCACAGAGATAATATGGCACCCTAACGATTACAAATTAATATAATATTGTTATAGGTATTGTGCCAAACAGGAACTTGATCAAATAGCTAGAGCTTAAGTGCTTCATCAATTTGATGACTGTTTCAGTGGTCAGTGTGTCAGGGAGTATATCTTAAAAATGGACTTTTTGCATCTCCATTTATCAAGAAACTGTCATTACAAGCTTTAAAAGTCTCATGAAGTTTTCAGTTTTTTTGGACTTTACAATTGGCGAGAACAAAGTAGTTATGATGGTGTTAAAGCGAATTTATGTGTAAATATAGATACTACGTGCATAGGCCGAGCTAGCCTGGAGCTCTATCGTGCACCTAGATACTAATTTATTCGTTATTGTAGTAAAACTAATGTAATAATTTTGTTAAAACTTTTAAAACGAATACAATTTAATGCACGTTTTCAAATGACATTTAAGTCGTTTGAAAACGTAACGTTTGATACTATTTTATAATATACATTTACAGTTTTTTGCCACTCCTGAACATCTCGGATTTTTTAATTGTGTGCGATATGTACATACAAATGTAACAGGTTAAACTAACAATTTATTGTTTCCTTCTGTATGATAAAAAATTAAAAATTTTTGTATTGTTGTCTTAGATCCAAAATTTGTTGTTAATTATTTGAAGTAAAGCTAATGTTACACTTTTGCACAATACCTCAAGCTTTTTTATCTTTTTATCAGGTCAAGCTGCAGCCTCTGCACGCAGTGTGTTGTATATTTACACGAAGCCATTCGTCGTGTTTTTAGCCCCTTCATAACTTTGTCACCCATCTTAAAATTCTAAAATTTAAACCATAGTTAGAATTAATTTATGTCACTTCATAGGCGAAGTTTGAAAGTTTTACAAAAAAATTTTCCTTAGATATGGAGGTGCAAAAAGTTCATATTTTAAGACATAATCACTGACTGACTCACTCACTGAAAAGCATAGAATTAAAAAAAAAACAAATGTAAAGCGTTTACTATAGCCATGGGGCGGTGTTACGCTCATAAAGTTCAGAATTAAAAAAAACACATCTAGAGCGTTTAGCTCAAACGATTTTATTCAAATGTAAATACTGTAAATTTTCAATGAATAAAATGGGCGTTAACACGCTCCATAATATATATAAAGCTCCTATTTCATGTACTTCGGCTCAGCACATTTAAATATATTATTTAAATAATTATTATTACACTAGTTTACAAAATTATATTTTTTCATGTACATTTGATGAGAGGTAATTTTCCTTATGTAATTATTTTCTTCCGCTGAATTCGAAAATCAAGGTTAATTTTTTTATGGAAAAGTTTTCGAGATATTGTA
This sequence comes from Tachina grossa, assembly GCA_949987645.1. Taxonomy (NCBI): domain Eukaryota; kingdom Metazoa; phylum Arthropoda; class Insecta; order Diptera; family Tachinidae; genus Tachina; species Tachina grossa. The sequence goes on along the minus strand of OX465278.1, from coordinate 59,427,951 downwards.
ATTTTTTTTTAATTTTTTCAACCTTTTTTCACTTGACAGATCATATATCAATCTAGAATGTCCAATTGGGTCGTACTTGGTATTCAAATGCAAGGTATTGAGATGACGAATAAATATGTATAATCGGATGTTTGATTGGTAAAGCGGTTCAAAATATTTCGATGAAAATAGGGCACATTTTAAAAAATTGACATGAAGTTAGCATAAGTGACGAAATTGAATTAATTTTGACATTAAAAATGGTCGCAATACGTAGTTTTAACCCACTACTAAGTCCTAGCGTGAGTTTTAATATGAAGTTTTATCGCAAAACTCTTTAAGATCATGTTCAATTTTGCCACTTACGCCAACTTCATGCCAGTTTTTGTTTATACATATGGCCGTAAAAATTTAGGGCAACGCATAAAAAAATTAAGCTTAATATTATACGGTAGAGAGCTGCAATTTTCCAGACAAATAGTCTCAGGTAAGTTATCTTATTCGGAAATTACAAAAATTAAAAACAAAAGCCACTCTATTGAAACTTTGCATACACATTGCACTTATTTTATATTTCTTTTAATTTGCGTTTTCAAAAGTACTTCATCTCAGCAGACTTTAGAGAAGTAGGCGAGGTCACTTACACTAATATTTGCGCTATAGTTTACATATTTCTACTCAGATGGCTCATACAAGATTTCGTACATACTTGGGTCCTTGTAATTAAACCCATTACGCTCTAATCCATTTCTTTTTCATTATGAAGAAAAATATAGCAGACTCGAAGTTTTAAGTTTAAGTTTTTTTAAAGAAAATTTTTCAAAAAGTAGTCAGCCGTCACCGTCACGTGTTATCAAATCCCATTATCATAAAATCTGAAAGTATGGAATGGGAGAGGGCAACAATAATAATAAGTAAATCCAGAGCTCCCTCTCCGGGGTAAACAATTGGAAACGGTTACAGCACGAGTCGTAACATATGTAAATTCCTATGCCTGCCAAATTATAATACAGTCTTTCAGACTGATATCATGGCTAAAGCAGAAGCTGAAGGAAATTGAAATTTACGGACAGTAGAAAAGTTATCGAAGCCTTAAGAAATCATAAAGTTCAATCTCGATACATCCTTCAATTCAAAAATGAGTTACAACTCATACAAGTATTGCAGAGACATCGAGATAATATGGATTCCAGGGGTTATTATGTAATTCGATTCGGAATGAAAACTATTCGAATTTGCATGTTATTAACATTACAATTCGAACGCATTCATGACATATGTAATATCCCCCTCCCCCCCTATCAGTGGTCGAATCGTCACATCTGTGAACGTACAACTTATCACACCAAAACACCGTTTTCGGATTGTGACATACGTGAACGTACTGAAATTCCATTTAGCTTATACGATTGACGTATCATTTAATTTTTTTCGTACGATTGTCGATACGATCACTGATGTGACAATTTGAGCCCAGGGTATCTCGCAAAACGAAGAAGCGGGTACGCCGACAAAGATGGGATCAAGACTTTTAAAGAATTAAAAAACGAAATAAAACTGGCAGAGCTCTACTGTTTGAAGAGTGACCGAAATTCTCTTGTGTAAACCCAAGTAATGAAAATATAAAAGGAGATTCTAAGTTTAAAAATGGCAACACTTCGGAATTTGGTTAGCATAATAACAAAACATAGAGAGTTAAAAAAACTCACTTGGCTCGCATGGTTGTTTGTTGATATTACCACATGTGGAGGAAGGTGATGAAACACTCGAACACCAAGTTCCTTACCAAAATTTTGGCCATCAAAAGTAGTGAGATAAAAATGTTGACCAAGTTCTTGTTTGGCAGAATATCTGTGACTGAAATATGGTATGCATTATATAAGTTTGTAATCGTCTGGGTGTCATATAATTTCTAGACAATCTGCTTACTTGGCAGTATTCCCAATAATATTTCAAGAACACATAACAAATAATATCAAAAAAAAAAAAATTAAGTTTTGCCGCTTTTTTCGACTTTCCGTCCATTGTGCACGGGTGTGTATATTTTTCAGCTTTCAGCAAATTGAAATACGATGAATCAAAACAATTCACATATTCCATTTGCAATAAAATGCTAAGTATATAAAGCAGAAATCTACATCAACTGACACCACACACAGTGGACCAAACACAAAAGAACGCTGATGATGAAGGTTTAGTGGCCTTCGAAAACGGCTGGCTGTTCCGTTCAACTATGTGTTGTTAGTCAGAATATTTATAACAGACTTTGGTGTTATTTGTTCATTAATAATTATCACATGTAATTTGGCTTAAAAAGCGATACGAACTTTAGCCCGTTCAAATCACAAATATAGAAACAAATGGAGTTCGAATAATAATTAAAATTAACTAAAAAGAGGAAACATTTAATTTACTGATACTTTAAAATGTATATTGAAATTGAAAAATTTACTTAATTATAAAAAATAATGAATGCAAAAGAAAGATTTACTGACGAATTTATAAAAAAAATCAAGAGAAACTACGAAAAAACGGAAAAATCTGCGAATTCGGCAACAGTGGATGGATTTAGAGGAGGAATGCCCAACATACAGCTCATGGGAAGTGCTCTTAATAATTTTACCTATAGTTTGTACATAAAATTGAGAAAAAGTTGAAGAGCGTGGAGTGTTTTGGAGATACTTTCATCGAGAGCTCGCACTATCTTAATAATTCCGATTTTGGCGTAAAAATTGTACGTACGCTTGTCTAGGGCCACTAAAATTCAAAACACACTGCGTCCAAATATCAAACGAAATTTTCCTTACTAATTGCTCTAAAAGAATATACTTTCTTGAATTAACAAAGTTCAAAGAAATTTTTAAAATACTAATCGAATTGTCGATATTAGTTTTTTTTCGTTTTGTTATTTATTAAAGCTCCTTTCCAACTAGACATCAATTATGAGAGCAATTACGATGAAGTCGATATGAAAATGATGTTATTTTTTAGATAAAAAGTGGAAAAAGGAAAAAAGGTTGAACTAAGAAGTCTAACAATTTTTGTTGTGTACGAGTAGCTTTCATTTCAATTTATTATTTGAGCAAATTCACAAAATGTTTTCAACTAATATAATTAAAAAAGAGGACTACTGTGAACAACCCTTCATAATACAATATGCTAATTAAAATTTAATTCAGTTGATAAAAACAGTTAAGAAATTTATTATTCGACATATTTTCGTAAGTTTATTTTAATTGAAACTTATTTGCTGGTGGTTAAGCATAATTGTCTATATATTTTTCATTGGTGCTTTGTCAAATCATCAGTAGACTTCAAACACATATTTTGAACAGTCACAAACCTCTTATCTTATGCACAGGCATTCAAAAACTATTTCACAATTTGCAAATAATAATATTTTTAAAAATCGCTAAAGAAAAATAAGCGTAGTAGTCTTAGAAAACCCGGCAAATAATTTATATTCGATATGAATCTATTTTCTTTTTCTACACCAGAGCACCAATGAAATATATATAGACAATGCTTAACCACCAGCAAATAAATTTCAATTAAAAGTTGATAAGAACAAAAATAATAATAATAATAATAATAACAAAAAATTAAATCTGTGGCTTGTGGCAAAAATCAAATAAATATATTTAATTGTAACAAACCAAAAAAGTTTTTCTTAAGTAAAACAAAAATAAGCAAATTAATTAACATGTGCATAATTAGTAAAGAACAAACGACAATGGCAAGACTGTTGTAAACTTAAAGATATTAAAATTGAGCTTTCATTACAAAGAAGCTTTCAGCAAAATTGAATACGATGAATCAAAACAATTCACATATTCCATTTGCAATAATGGCTGGGTATATAAAGCAAAAATTTACATCAGATGACAACACACACAGTGACCCAAACTCAAAAGAAGGCTTGTGATGAAGGTTTAGTGGCCTGTGAAAACAGCTAGTTATTAAGTTATACTTCGTGTTTGTCAGAATATTTACAATTAACTTTGTTGTTATTTATTTGTTCATTAATAATTATTGCATGTAATTTGGCTAACAAAGCGATACGAACTTTAGCCCCTGATCAAATTATAAATAAAAAAAAGCAATGTGAGTCCGATCACAGAGGAGATGTGTAAACATCTAGTAATGAAAAATTTTTTTTTAAGTTGGAAGTACTTATGCTTTTAGTATCTTTTTTTAAATTAATTAATTAAAAGTATCAAAACTTTCAATATTGTAAATACATATGAATTTGTTGGTTTTTGTTTGTTTTATTAAACTCATTTGGTTAGTAAATGTGCACACTGCAGTATATGTATATGTAGTGCGTTCAAAATTGCAGTAAGCAGTAAATTTACTGATTACTAAAAAAAATTCAGTAAATTTTTACTGCTAATGAAATTTAATTTGCATTACCAGTAAAATCGTAGGGCCGTAATCATAATAAAATTGTAGCAAGTGGCAAAGTTTTTTCATTCAAAATTTGGAACTTTTGTATGAAAAACATTTAGCCACTTGGTAGAATTTCATTATGAATACGCATACGGCATTACTGATTACTGAAAATTCAATGCACCTCATCATATAACAAATCATTTAGGCAATTTATAAAAATTGTAGAAAAAAATTTTAGTAATCAGTAAAAATTTACTTGTTAAACATTTTTTATTGTTTTTACTGAAACTTTAGTGGTACTGCAGTGCTCATCTATGGTAAATGCCTATACTTTTACTTTTTAATTTTTAATTCCTGTTGTTCATCGTTTAGTTGTTGCTGTTCTTGTTGTTGTGTACGCATTGCAATTAAAATAAATTCAGTAAAGTGCGACTTTGACTCGCGCACATTCGGTTTTGATTTTTTATTTCTTTATTTAGCTTTCTTCATTTTTTAAGTTTTTTCAGTTTAAACGATTTTTTTTCAGTTTTATCGCTTGTTTCTCGTTTTGGCGTTTATTTTTCTCTTTTTGCGTTTGTTTAGTTTTCGTAATTTTTTTCATTTTGGCGATTTTTTCTGTTTTTTGGGGTTTTTTTATTTAGGCGATTTTTTTCTGTTTTTGAGGTTTTTTTATTTAGGCGATTTTTTCGTTTTGGCGATTTTTTCATATTGGCGATTTTCTTGTTTAAGGATTTTTTTCATTTTGGCGATTTTTCCGGTTTTTCGCGATTTATTTTAGTCCTAGAGATTTTTTTAATTTGGTGCTTTTTTCGTTTTGGCGATTTTTTTTGTTTTTGGCGATTTTTTTAAATTTGGCGATTTTATATTTTTTTTGATTTTTTAGTTTTACCGTTTTTGAAAATTTCAAGAGTTTTGCTCTTACATATAAACAATTGCACTAACCATACTGTTATAACTTGAAAAAGGCACAAACTTTAGCAGTCTACATATAAAAATAACTTGAAGTTAATGTTAAAGTTAGTCATTTCATGTCAGGTGGAGACCGCAAGTAGGAAGAATCAAACTATTTAGTGTCACCGTTTATTTAAAAGTAAAGAGCAGGAACATTCCAATAGTCGTCAAATTGAGCCGCCGTCAAATTTATGCAAGTATCAAAGCCGTTCGTACATAATAACTGTATTTTTTATGCAATTTGCTTTTACTAGTTACAAACTGACATCTTATGTTGAAACAAATGCTAAACTAATTAAAATATTTTCACATTTATATATGTAATGATGACCATTATTATAAAGGTTTACATACAGGTAACGAAATTTGAATGTTACATTTTTTATTCCACAGTCACCGTCATACCGTTTTTATTGACATTATTTTTTACTTTTGTAGTAGCGTATTTTTGTCGATAGTATCGCTATCGAAAAAAAATATCGATAGTCCACTTAAAATAAAACTATCGATAGTACCATCGATAGTTTTGCAGCTCTAACTTCCGACTTAAAAAAAATTTTCATTACTAGATGTTTACACATCTCCTCTGTGATCGGACTCACATTGCTTTTTTTTTTTTTGGTAATACCCCTTTTAAACACGGAAAGTTTACTTTTCAAAGTCTTAATTCAGCTGTGTGAAAGACAGAGGGAGAAATACTATCTCTTTCTGTCTTTCTCTCAGCTGAATTAAGACTTTGCAAAGTAACCTTTGATTTTCTAAAAGGGGTATAAGAGAGAGGGAGGTACTGGCATGTTCAACAGCCTGTTTAATATTTTCGTTAAGATTGACAATGTTAGATTCAATATAATCGGGTGTTCTTAGCTTAATGTTTTTCGTACAACGACTACTGAGATATTTTTTTAATCCCAGCCAATTAACACGATTTATCGTCTTCATATATGGGTGGGTAAGTCACTTTTTAGTGGGTTACAGATCGTAACAATAATGGGAGAGTGATCGGAGGAGAGATCTAGAGATACTTCAACGTTAATTAAATCCTTAGAAATATTTTTCATGACGCCAAAACCTATAACATCCGGAACGCCAAGGGCAATCGCCAACATAAAAATGAACTTGAGTACTTTCTCACGGAAACAATATTTATATAATAGTGGTCTCTGAGACTAATTTGACTTCTAGAAGCCTTTTCAAGATAAATGGCTGCACTATATATGATACAAACATACATGCACTATATATGAAGAACATACGGTGGGTCAGCAATTCTAATAAATAATTTTTAACAATATTTGTGCAGAAAATCTACGAGCAACTAATATTTGCGTCGACAATTTTTGTACAAATTTCGTAAAATCTTCAATTTACTCCCCTCCCAGATTCTCAATCACTGAGGATCAATAAAAAGATTTCTATAAATCGCTTGGACCTTGTTTCCTACCAGCAGGGGACTAGAAGAAGAAGAATTTATATCGCCCGAGGTAGTTAGCCGAATGATATTCGAAGAATTTATGTCGTCCGATCGTATTGCATGTTAGCTAGTCGAATCATATTTCGTTAGTAATATATACCGAATTATAATTAAGCGACAATCGATTTGTCTAGGTCCCTGTGAGTATTAACGTTTTTTATGTACCGCGGTGCTACAGTAATGACATACATATAACACGATACGATAGCATACGTTGTGAATACCCCAATTGTGTTATTTTTTTTTTGTCATACATTTAAAATGGCTTGCTAATTATGTTTAAAATGAAACATAAATATATTAAAATATACATATGTATGTACGTACATTGCTACAAGCGGATAACTTATAAATTGTGTTTAGATACAATAGACTGAGGCAGAAACATCGACAAAAAGAAACAACAAAAACGAATACAATGTAACTTGTGTTGTCCATAGTAGCGCATCTGTTGGATTTTGAAAAATATTAATTGTTTCGTTTTTTTTTTGTATTCACTCCTCTCGTTGTGTTTTAAATCAGTTCATGAAGTTAAGAGCGCATTAGATGTTGTTATAGTGATACTGAAATTTAAGCGGAGGAAAAAGTGCTTCAAATACATATTGAAATATATTTACGAAATGCATTATTAAGAGTGTGTGTGTGCACTCAGTTGAAATAAAAAAAACTTTCAGTTATAAGCTTCTATGTATACTTGGACTAAAACAAATCCAGGTAAATATATGTGGGTAATCTAGTAAAATAAAATTACGAGTGGAGGGAGGCTTAGTGGTCGAAAAGTCGACTCTTTGTCTTGAGTTAATTAAACATGAACATATCAGTCCTTAAGCTCGAAATGATAGTTTTGCAGAAAATGGGTGTAAAGTTTTAAATTTACGTATAAGACAGCAAATATGCAAAAAAGTTCTTCTCTGAAGTGATGCAATTTTCACACAATATAAAATCCAATATGATGTATAATACTGCATTATTAGTTTAAAAACGAGGCACAGGCAACTAATTGAATTACATGATTACATTTACGAGCACGTTCATTTGTCATATTGTGGACTCGGCATGTTCTGCATTATTAAATCCAAAAGAGACATTTATATATAACATAAAATTATACATATATATTTTTTCGTTAAATGTTTTTTATTTATGTTGTTTTTCATTCTCACAAGCAGTCATTATTACACAGAATAACTCTCTTTCCGGAACAGATATCGAAATTAAATTTGGTATGGATGATGCCTATATGTATATAAATGAAGCTTTGTAAAAAATGGGCATGGTCAGCCCATTTTTACTAGTAGCCCCATACAAGGTGAAAAAAGTCTGTAAATTTTACTTATCTATATGTATTTTAACGAGCTGAATCCAAATATGATGTTATTTTTTCTCTTTAGCGAACAAAGTTTTGAGTTAATTGTAACAAATCGTTAAGAATAGAAACTCCGATACATCATTTTTGTTTTATAGCCACACTTCAAATAGTACGCTCCGTGGTGACGCCAAATTTATTTATATTGCTCAAAATCAGGGAAACCATAAATATGCTGTAAAAAAAGTGTTTTATGCGTATTCAATATGCACTAAAAATATGCATTAAAAATCAAAAATATGCTCTTAAAAATAAAATAAATTGGTTCATTTGTGAATGAAAATGTATTTTTAATTCAAATATTTAACAACGTTTGCGTATAAAATGAGACAAAAATAAAATAAACAAAAAAAGGAGACAATAAAAAATTAATTTGGGATTGAAAAGTGTGTTAAAACAAAAATGTCATACAAATTTTGACCAAAGCATTAGAGATGTGCAAATGTCGTGATTTTATCGTGCCACGCGTGATTAACGTGATTCGTGATCAAACATTATAACTAATCACGCGTGAGTGCGTGAGCGTGACTGAAAAAAATTTACTCGTGCGTGATCGTGCGTGAGCTTTTTTTAATAATCACGCACGAATTCTCACGCTCTCACGAGATAACATTCCTGTATTTATTATTATTTAAAATAATAATAAATGCATATATCGTTAACTTAATACGAAAAGGCCCTAACTCATGCTTTTCATAGTTTACAGGAGGAGGAAAAAACTAAATAAAACAAGATGCAATATTGATACAAAATTTTTTTAAACGCAATTTTTATTCAAAACACTTTACATATGCACATAATATTGCGTTTAAAACAATTTTGTATCAATATTGCATCTCTTTTTATTTAGTTTTTTCCTCCTCTTGTAAACTATGAAAAACATGAGTTAGGGCCTTTTCGTATTAAGTTGCCGATATGTTTAGTAATATATATGGTAGTATGAGCTTACAAACATAATGAATACCCCCCAAACAAAATGTTTCGAATTTTTCTGAAGTCAGACTTGTCGTACCGAATTCGTTAAGACATTTCGGTAGTTTCTCTGAACAATTTGTTTTCAACATTAAAACTTTGATTTTTGAGTACTTATGTACTGTGAACATTTTTTTAAATAAATATGTATATGTTGATAAAAAAAGGATTGTAACAAATATTAAAAAACGTGAGTATGTGCAAATTAATTCGACAATAGCAGCAACACAACGGTGAAGCGGTACTCTGCTATAAAAGCAAAAAAATCGTACCTACATGTCGTTAGGGATTCGTATCGACTTATCGTAATGAATTCGTACCGACATATCGTTACGAAGTCGTGTCAACCATTTCATACAAAAATTGTTACGATTTCGGTAATATTTCGGTGCCGAAATCGGAAGATTTTGTCGGCCAATCGTTACGAATTCTTTACGAATTGGGAGCATTTTGTTTGATGGGTACATACACCTTTGTAAGTATGTATGTATGTTTCTTACATACCCTGTAGGAAGTATCAATTGAGAAACACTACTGATTCAACAGTGCTTTTGTCAACAATACTACTGACGAATTGTACCGCAAAAATTGTTTTTTGATTTAGGGGCCGTCCATATGTTACGTAACGCTGTAGGGAGGAGGGGTGGGGTTCGAGTTTTTTATGATTTGTTATGGTGAGGGTGGGGGGAGTCTTTGAAAATATTACGTAAGAGAAAAATTTTAGTAATTTGTATGTTTTCTAATTTAATATTCTTTTCTCGTTTATTTGATTATCATTTATTTAATTGATCATACGTCTTACCTTCACATTTATATTATGTATGTATACTTACATACATGTGCGGAATGTCAATTTTTGATATACGAGAATTTGAATTCGAATATTTAAAATGATATCCGCGAATACGAATATTTAAAACGATATTAAATTAACTTTGCTTCATTTTAATTTACATTGTAAATTAAAAAAAACACGAGCATACATATATACGTACATATGTATATATGTATATCGTCACCTAAAATCCAAAAAAGTACAATTTTTACTATTTTACAGGAGAAGCAAAAAACTTCATAAATTTATTCTATTTACATATATGTTAGATGCCAAATTGAATAATGAATAAAATCGGTATTTTTAAACACATGTGAGTAAAAGTTTAGGAAAATATGTATTTTGGTTAAGCCCATCATAATCAATCAAAAAGTCTATTTTGAATTTTTTTTTGTTGTTACGGCCTTTTGGATTTGAGGTGACGATATGTAAGAACCTATTTTTCAACCCAAAAAACATGAAAATTATATTATACATATACTTTTTCGTGAGCGTGCGTGATCGTGATAAGTTGTAAACCACTCGTGCATGATTAAAAATATTTTATTCGTGAGCGTGCGTGATCGTGAAAATTTTCAAAATCATTCGTGGGTGAAAGTGCGTGAGTAAAATATTTTTCTGCGTGAGCGTGCGTGTCGTGAGTCAGAAAACACTCACGTGTACATCTCTACAAAGCATATAATGAATTAATTTTTTTTTTTTGATGCTAACGTAAAACTTTAATTCAACTTCAAAAGAGATCTCGATATCAGAATTAAAATTTTGGAACTGTATTTTGGACAAATAAGACAAGCTTAAGTTAATTATAATTTTTATTGCAATAAACAATACAATATTGACCTAGACCTTCAAATAAAAATCGTTGCCTGTCACATCTAAATAAACTTTTATAAATTGACAATGTTCCTTCAACGTCAACTCGCGGTAGAGTGCGTCACAAATGAAAAACTAAATTGTTTATTCAAACTAACGTCTGTAAATACTGCTTAATACATAGTAAGAAAAATGTAAACACTACATGGAATATTGAAAATGATATTTATATGTCGCAAAATAAATTTAAAAAAAAATAAATACATTCTATAAAGTATAAAAATATGCCCTAAAAGCGTAAATTATGCTCTAAAAATTCGAAAATTGCTAAAAATATGTGTGTAAGACTGAAAAATGCAAAAATATGCTTTGAATGGTAAAATATGCAAAAATATTCACTAACAAATCGATGCTAAAATTCCTTATAAGTTCTGAAACTGATAAATATCTTATATACGCATTTATACGTCACACCAGAAAAAACATGCAATTGCATATTTGCGGTTTCCCTGCTCATAATGAATGAAATCATCAAGGTTATTTAGTAAAAGCACCAACTCTTGGATTTTTCTAATAATATTTTACACATTTTACCTACTCAAAATATACGTATTAAGCACATGCTCATGTCTGCACAATTTATGCAAAAAAAAAAAAAATAAAGTTGCACTTTCTAGCATCCAATATTATTTTGAAACTAGAGACTCTCCTTAATATTTTGCTAGTAGTATTGAAGCTAAACTCAGTGAAACAATTTAGTTCTATTTTATTAAAAATTGTATATAAATGTTTGGCTTCCCTTCCGTTTATATTATACTACTCAAAAATAAACCAATACTATTTGAAATAAACCAAATTTTAAGAAAAAAATAAAAATATAAATGATAATATGCATACAAAAACTTTTATAACAATAATAAAATTACTAAAATTGCTAGTTTAAAAATCCTATTTCTTAGATTCTCCTGATACTGAATATTTGATAACCGTTATATTTATTACCATTTCTTTTATTCTTCTTATGAGCATGTTTTTGTATCACTTGCACTCCTGTCTATCACATATCAAAAAATCAACAAAATCGGGGAACATTTTTTTAGTTTTGGCAAGCTAAAAGTAGTAAAAGGCACACTGTGCATTGGCAATATCGTAAGATCATTTTAATTTAAAGTTCAATTCATCTTTATTTTGTTAATAACTTTATTGTGTAAAAGCACTGAAATAGTAGGTAAACACAAATAAGTGGGCTGAAAGAAGGTTTAAACTTTTCTAACACCTCAACGATACTTTTTAGCATTGAAGAAATTTGTTGAATTAGATTGCACTTTAAAAAGAATTGTAATAATTATGTAGTTCTCACGAATAAAACTTTTTTTTTCTATCACTCACATTCACGTCTTCTCACGCGTGACAATTTTTGACTGATACTATTAAAAATAAGCTCATCTTTTACGTTATTGTCAATTTTTTAAAATTTTCAAAAGCTATAATACAGTAAACACTTGATAAATTAACAGTAAATCAAAATTGTCGTAAAATATTATTATTACTTTGTTATTCCTTTTATTTTAAAGCAAAAAAAGTACTTTCTCACTCACGATCATACATTCTCACGCGTGACAATTTTTTCACAGTCCTTTATAATTGGTTTAACCATGCATTAAAGAAAAGTTTGTTTTAAACAGAATTTAAAAGAAAATTAATTTTTGACCTAGAAAAATTTCAAATATTAGTAGCCGAAATTTTTCAAATTCGGAATATAAGAGTTCCAATAATTTACCCTCAGGTCACTTCAATAATTTCAATTTAATGGAGCCAATACACCAACTCATCAGAATTTTGTTATTAATACATTAATAAAACTAATTACTTTCGGCATTATCTTCCATTCATGAAATTTTACAATCATAACCCCTAATCGCTTAAACTTTCATATGAAATTTACAATGTATTCACAGCACATAGTCTATACTTGTAAACTCTCATTTAAAAATCTCATTGTAAACATATTATAACGTAACGGTAAAGCAACGTGGCGGAAATACGTAGAGACATTTAATATGTTATGTTTTAGATATAAATATTAAAACAAAAATAATTTCAAAATAGGCAGATTCAAGGCGAATCCATACTAGGTGGTCGCAAGCGATCAGGTGACTATTTTCTTTGCTTGTAATTTGAATATAATTACTTTGGATGTCAACACACATTTTTCAGTACATGTTTTTGACATTTAAATTAAAAATTGAGCTTAGTATACATTATATGAATTTGCCTTGGGCAGATGCTTATTTTTTATTTTAGAAACAATAAAAAAACCAGAAACAATCTAGCAACAACCAAAATCAGATAACAACTCAAATTGAAATTGTATGAAAAATGCTGCCATATTTTATTTAATAAATTTTTTTAGTTGCAATATTTATTATTTATGTAATTTTTAAGCTGCTTTGAAATATTTGTTAATGACTTATACTTATTTAATAGATTATATCTTAATTGAGAAAAATAAACCACAAACTAATAAAATCGTAATAAAAACATTTCATAACATTTTCGTACGACTTGTGTTGTTCATTACAATAAATTTAAATACTACTCGCACCTGTTTATATCTAGAGCTAAATACATTTACATATATCGTTGGTCTCAACTAGAAAGGTCCTAACTCAAATAATTGTAACTTAACAGGAGAAGGTAAAAACATAATAGAAACTATATTATTCTATTACAATAAATTTTTGTGACGATGTGTATTTGTGTCAAATGTATTGGAATCACTGAAAAACTAAATTTCGTAAAAAAATACAAATTAGGGCCTTTCTACTTGAGACCATCGATATGTAGTTATGAATGTACATATATATGTATCAGTCAACATTTTGTAAATTAAATACGGACTTAATAAGTATTGAGAAATGATTGTGTGCTTTGTAAATAATTCTTTCTTAAGGCTTCATTAGTCTTTACTTTCTGTTGCTGTTCTGTGCTCTAAGTTCTGCTTCTAAATTTGACTACTTACTTTTGATGTAGTAACTTATCAGCTGTTTCTGGCCAGAAATGTTGTAGTTTTCGTCTAAAGTGATGAGTAGGGAAAGGATTTTGATGTATTTAAAATCACGTTTTATGTACACTAGATATACCAAACGGACGACACAGTCGTCCGTATTCTAGAATCAAAATGTATATAATTTAAGATTCAAAGAAAATGTATCTAAACGTCATAAAAAAAATTCATTAAAACACAGCCGCACACAAACTTACATACATATGCAAGCATAATTAAATAATACATGAAATTAAAAAACATAAACAAAATCCCTTCAACCAACCTAATTCAATTTATTCAACTCTCTTCCTTTAAGTATTATGGCTTTGATACCACAACAAATAATAGAAAAACAATTGTAAGGTCAAGAGAAATACTACAAACACACACACACACACTCATGTTTTGTTTCTTTTTTTACTTGTAAGCTAATAAATGCGTGTGTAATATGTGTGCATGTAGTAGTAGCAACTTTAAACGCTTATAGCTCCCAAAATACTAAATCGATTTCAATAAAATATAGATTATGCACATCTGCATAAAACATCATTTAAAACCATATAAATCTTTTTAAAATCGATGCGGTGGTACCAGCGTAAAAGGGATTACAAAAAACATGTTCGCCTATTAATTATATAGATATAGATAAGATATGCAGTAAAAATATAAAAATATATATTCAAAACTGATAAAATATGCATTTATCGACTCTTTTTTCAACATTTAATAATATTAAAAACTTAAAAAAATCACCTTCATTGCTTTCTTAACAAACATTTTGTCATTAAAAACTTAAAAAACATAAAAAACTGAGCTTCAAGGCCTTCTTAATAAATATTTTGTCTAATCATATGAAATACAAAATAAAGTTCATTCGAACTTTTATTTACGTACATGAATTAATAAATGTTTTTTATTGTCAAAGATAAATCTTTGACGATTTTTTCTGAAAAAAAACTTTATATAATAAAAATGAACGTTTAATGCTGCCATTTCGTTTGTGGAATTTTCTAAATTTTCGTTCTTAGAACTGTTAACTATTGATCCAATTTATTGAATATATTTTAAGTCCATAATTTGTTTGTTAACTATTTCTAATTTATTTTTATCTCTTTATTTATTCTGCCTTTCAGAACATACTTTTTTTTAACGCATCTTCAGTTAATTCAACTAGAGATGTTAAAGTAACGAAAGCCTCTAATTGGCCTATAGTGTGGACAAGAAAGCAATACTATGTGCGCCCAAATATCAATTAGGCAAAAGGTTGCAGATACTAAATTTCTATCAATAAAATTAAAGAAATTTTAAAGTAAAAGAACTTGCACCCATATGCAAAAACTAACATGTGCAGAGTGCTGAAAAATATTACGCAAAAATTTTTGGGTTTTAAAAGACTATTATCCCATGCTAGTTTTTTTTAATTTTCAATGGTATTGGTATTCTTGACTTAAGCCAAGGCCTTGAACTTTTCAAAAAAGTTGAAGGAGTCATACGCTGTTTTTCAATATCGAATAATATCACGAAAAATGCGATCGTAAATTTTTCTCGTTTTCCTCTTTTTTTTTTCTTAAACAGTTGTAAAAACTGCAGCTTTTAAATAATTCACAAGTAATAAGAAACTAAAATTAGATTTATAGCATGAAAAAACTAGAAAATATATTAAAAATATAGATTCACAATGAAATATGCAAAAATATGTATTTATTATAAAATATGCAAAAATATGCACTAACAAATCGATGCCATTTTGTCACAAATTTGTTGATTCGCCAAGATATTTTATTTTCGTTGATCTACGACCAACGACAGAAAACATGTATTTACATGAAAATCCTTTCCCTAGTGATAAGCTTTGCATCGTCCATTGTTAAGTTTCAATATAATTTATGTTTTTCTTTTAAAAATTAATTTTTTTTAATTCTAAAAGCACAAGCACAATTTATTTCGAAATATTTTTATTCAATTTATGCTGTCACTTACAATTACTTAACAATTTTTTGATTTTCACAAGATGAACCGAAACAGAACAGAACGAAACAGAAAAATTAACAACTTGTATTAAATTTCTATAAACAAAAAAGAGTCAGCTGTTTCGTAACAGAACAGAAAGTAAAAACTAATTCTGCCTTTATGCTGAAAATAACATTAAAGCAAGTTTATTGCAACTCTAGTTAAGGTCAAAATCCACACTTTCAATTTTAATACAGTTTCATATCGTTTGCAACAAGTACAAAAGCCCTAACTGAAATAACTGTAACTTTACAGGAAAAGGGAAAAACATAATAATAAACACTACAAGTGCTTGTGCAACTTCTTTGTAAAACTGTTTGTAAAAGCGTTATTTTTTACACCATTGCAATAAATTTTTGTGAAGAGTTGTTGTATCTGACCACCGATATATCGTCACCTTCAATCTTAAAAGATCAATTTAATAAATTTTAAAGGAGTGGGAAGAAACTTGCTAAAACAAATATGAAATTTGGTATGCTTTCTTAACAGATTCAAAACAAATCTACAAAAGTTCAAAATATAGTTTGATACTTTGCAAAAATACAAGATTAATCTTATTAATCGACTTTAAAAATGGAAGAGCTTATCAATTCGTCTGAATTTCTTCATGTGCGTTACTTATTTGTAGACCGATTTTTAGAAATTCTTTCTTTTCCATGCAATTTTACTTGCCGACAAAGTAAGACATATACTACTATTAAATAAAAAAAAATTCTAAATTTAAGAAAAATATATTCTAAGTTTAAGTAAATTTTTACAAAAATCTAGTAAAAATTACTTAATATGAGTAAAAAATAAAAAGTCCATATCCTTAAAAATAGTTCATAAATATACATACAAACAGTCTCACATTCAAGGTCAAGTTTACTGGATTTAAGGGAAATATTTACAAAAAAATTGGAAAACGGTTTAAGAGTTTTGCGGAAATTGTATCTTAAGAACTAGTCAATCTCGTTAAAAAAAAAAGAAAATTAGGAAATGACTTACTGCTGATTAGTTCATCAAATTTCACTTACTTCAAAGATATAAAAAGGTATTCTAAATTTTAGAAAAATATTTACCAGTTTTAATTATTTTTCCTTTTAATTATAGAATATATCTTTAATTTCCATTAAGCAAAAAATCTAAGTAAATTTTTCATATTTCCGAGGAATATTTGAACTCGAAATATATTTTCTTGCAAATAAAAAATGTATATATATCATAGCTGTTAAAGGCCGTGATACACTATCATACAAAGTCATGCGATCCACGAAAATATACAACCCTGGTGTGATGAATTGTTATTGTCTTTTGAAAATTTTCATAAACTCCATCATACCAGCGTTGGACTTTTTCGTAGATCGCACGGCCTTAAGTAATGATTAGTAATCGTAATATTTACTAATTTGATTACTGTTTTTTTTAAAGGTGAAGTAATGATTAAGTTACGATTATATTCAGTTTCGTACTTAGTAATCGTGATTACGATTACTAATAATGGAAAAGTAATCTGAAAATAAAATAATCAAAATAATCAAAAAGAATCAAAAGTATTAAAAAAATAATCAAATTACTTCTGAGGATTACTTTTAATTATTTTTGATTATTTATTAATTTTATTGCATTTCACTTATATTAAAATTTAAAATATTTAATAATATAAAAAATGAGCAAAATTTTGAGGATATCTATTGATACATTTTTATAGTCTTTCAGAAAATTGGCGTGTATATATTTTTTATTTCTTTTGTGATTTTCAAAAATATTTTTTGTGAATCAAATTTGTGGCTGTTCAAATTGTGTGGTTTGAAGTCTACTGACATTTTGTCGAAGCGACTATTAAATGCATACAGACAATGCTTAATCACCAGCAAAAAAATTTCACTTTATGTTTTTCTTTATATTTTTTTCTCAGATTGATATTATTAATGTTGTTATATAAACGAATATGTTAAGAATTTCTTAAACAAAAATCATCTAATTATATAAATTTCTTTAGAACTTTTTCAAAATGAAGTTATCTTAATTCAGAATGTTTGAAAATAATCAAAAAGAATCAAAAGTAATCTTTGAAAGTAATCGGATTTTGATTCTTTTTGATTATTTTGTAGTAATTTCAAGTAATTCAGATTAGTTTTCGATTTTATTAATCGTAATCAATTATTTATCAGCAATTTCTTGAAGACAATTATATAATCATTACAATTCTTTTTAAAATGTAATCTAATTGATTATTAATCGTAATCGTAATTTAACAGCTCTGATATATATGTATGTCCTTTATATATCTAAAAAAAATATAGGGCCTAATTTTGTAAAACGCAACGCTTGGCGTTGATAAATTTTGTATGTATTTTGTTTTTGTAATTTAATTTGTTTTTCATATAAAATTTGACAACGCTCGGCGTTGCGTTTTACAGAATTAGACCCATAATGTAGATGCAAAAAATACAAAATAAATTATTTAGATAAAATGTTCACTGAGAACATAGGGCGTCAAAATTGACGTTTCTGTAATCGTTTGAGTTTAAGAAGATTGACTTCCGATTCTAGACTTAGGGCTGCCAACATACCCCTAGCCCGGCTAAATACAGTTGAGTTTCAATGACTAATTGTTTTTAGATTATCACCTAGTTTTCAGAGACGCCTAGGTGTTAATATGCGCTCTGGATACTCGCTACTGTACGCCTTCTCACATTTGCTGTACTCAGACGGGAGCCTGAATGACATTACCAGGGAGCACTTGGTCTAAGACCGGAAGTTGTGAGATGCTTGGGAGTTTCAGGCAGAGGAATCGCTTCTTATTACCCCCAAGTGGATAATAGACAGAGAGCTTTCAAGCTCTGAGAAAAAAAACTCAAAAATGTCAATGTCAAGGCTGCCCTGTTAGGCAATTGGTTAGAGTGAAGGTGGTTGGTATTTGTCTCCTCTCAAGGAATTAATATGTATATATGGTGAACTAATTAAGAACATAATCACCCTTATTCTGCGTTTCGATTCGAATCGAAAGTTTCTCCGTTTGGCAACTTTTGTATTCTGCGTTCCGTTCTTGGATTTCTCTTTCGATTCTATGTATTCTGCATTTCGATCGTAACTACGTTTTTGTAAGTTGCTATTTTAGTGGCGGAACGTTTTCAATTTTTGTTTGTTTAGGTTCAAAAAGTGATTAATTAAAAAAATAATGCAAGCATTAAATGCAAAAGAAGGTTTAATTAATGAACTACAACCTTTGTTTTGTTTTTCTGTACTGAAATGTGATTAGAACAGTATAAAAAGTTGGCATACATATTTAATGGCAACGAAAAACGATATTGTCTATGGATTTAATTAAATTTAAACAAATAAACTTTATTTTTGTGTTACAATTATATGTAAAAAATTAAAATATTACCTCCGGCGCGACAGGATCCTTCACAATGGATAAGTTTGGCCACAAATACCTCTTGCTTATCTCGTTTTTTTTTAATCGCTGTACTTAAATTTGCAAGAATTTATTTAATAAAAATGTTAACAATGTTTAATTATTATTTGTTTTAATGTTAAATCACTTTTTTTTGCACTAAATTTAACTTTTTGCTACAAATTTTGCGAAATTGCTTAATTTTTCTGTTCCTATTTCACCCGTTTCATAGCAAAACAGCAAGTTTAAACATACTCTTCTCTTCTTCTTTTTCTTTCGATTCAGTTTTTTGGCAGAATACCTCTTTTCGATCCGTGCGTAACTGAATGTGGGAACGTAATCGAAACGCAGAATAGGGGTGAATGTGAATATATAATAAAAAACACAGTTTGGTATAGAATTTAATTAAAAATAAGAATAAGTACCAGAATTAAAGACATAAAAAAACTTTTAGAAATTTACTCAATTTAATATAAAAGACGAAAAATATTTTTTGCAAAGCTCCGAATTTTATGGGAAAATTTTACTTAATTTCAGAAAACTTTTACTTAAACATAATGATATAATTACTATAAACTAGTTCATTAATGAACTAGAAATTTAGTAAATATCTTACTCATTTCAAGTAAAAAACAGCTTTTGCGCCATACGACAACTTTTTTTGCTCAAATTTAGAAAATTTTCCAAAGTTTTAGTTAATTTTTTTTTTTTTTTTTGATCTTGATCTTAAATAAATGGGCGGAGCAGTACCCAATAAAGTTTAATTTGATATTGCTTCCACTTAACTGATTCTGGAGAAACTTGCTATACTCCCTGAGCTCTGAAAATGCATTTAAAAAAATGGGTGGAGCCACGCCAGTTAAAGTTTAGAATTAAATTATGTGTACTTTTGCTTATTAGATCCCCAGGAAATTTTGCAAACAGCTTAGGCTTAGGCATGTGTCTGCCTATTAAAACACAATTGGGGTATTCAAATGGTACTCATAAATTAACACGTTTTAAAGTTATAAAACGAAAATATATGACTGCTGTGAGCAACCCCTTATAATTTACAATTATAAATATTGTACTTATTTGTATTTTGGTTTTAACACCTTGTACATTTCTTACTCTCTCTCTCTCAATTCCTTTGGTAAATTCTCACGCATTTCTACATGTAGTTATGACAAACAATAAACATAGCTGAGAAATTCTTATTACTTTATGACCTTTTTGTTTGAGACACAACAACAATTTTTTAAACTATGTTAAAATGTTAAGACATTATGACACTTAGGACACTTAAGACACCCTTATGAATACCCCAAATATATAATATTTCACGTGCTTCTACTTGACCGATTCTTACGAAACTTGACACACACTTTGAGCTGTGAAAGTAATGATATCGTGCATTTAGAATATTTGTATTTGGACCTCTAATATGTGCACAAGTTAAAATATAAAAACTTAAAAATAAAGCTTTAAAAAAATACTTCGAATTTAAAAATAGTTTAGATTCAGTTAAAAAACGTTTACCTGTAGTGGTTTTCTAAGTGGTTGACAAAAATAATGATAAGTAAATATGGAAATGTGGAATTTGCTAATTTGATTAGCACCGACTTCGACTTATAAAAATGTTTTATTTGACTGAATCTAAATTATCTTTAGCTGTGTAGTGCTTATTTTTAAAATCGGTTAAATTTTTATTTTAAAAGCCTTATTTGATTACTGTTTTTTAGTTCTGGCCTTATATTTATCATTAAATGGATTTCTTAAACTATAATAAATTTAGTTAACAATTGGTTGCTAAACATTTCTACAAGAAAAAAAATCGCTGCTTAAATATTCACTTCGACGTTTGGTAAAGAAAAAAAAATCTTAAATCTAAGTACTCAATCCAGCTAACATATCGCACAAATCATCATCAGTATATCAAATTTTTTTAAATACTTGTGATCATAAAGTTGTTTTTTTGTTTGAAAGTATTTTGCTTTGAGAAGTACTTATTTTCCTTAAAAGTACATTTTTCTGAATGAACATTTTTAATTAAATACCTTTTCTTTAATGAACTTTTTTTGAAAGAGTACTTTTTTCATAAAGTACCATTCTCAAAAAGTACATGATTTAAACTGTACATGTCGAAACAACTATAGAAAATGTTAACAGTATTGTGTCTCATCTGTAAAATTTAGTTGAAGTGAGTTAGCAGGTTTACACTCTAAGCCGACGATACATGTTTTTTAATATGATTAAGAACAATTTTCTTAATCCTTTAAAAAAATTAGCCCAAATGGCTTAAATTCTTAATTTCTTTTTAAATTTTTATTTAAATCAAAACATAAAAAATGTGTATTATGAACTACTTTATCTAGGCGCAAGGCCAAGTTTCAGTTTCTGCAAGCGGTGAGTACACTGAAAGGAAACTCTTCATTCAGACAATGAAATTCTTCATTGGATCAATGAAGTTTTTTATTTAAAGTCAGCTAATGAAGCCCTTCATTGGATCAATGAAGAATGATTCATTTTATTTATGAACTTTATTTTGGCGGCCATGTCATAAATAGAATGAAACTATTTCATTAGTTCAATGAAACTAATTCATTATTTCAATGAAACTGTTTCATTAATTAAATGTAATTGTTTCATTAATTAATGAAATTTTTACATACCATAAATGAAGTTGGTTCATTAATGCAATGAAATTTTTTCATTTTATTAATGATTGTTTCTGCATTAAATTTATGTAATTGCTTCATTCATTCAATGATTATATTTCATTATAAATAATGAAAATATTTCATTAAAAATCTGAAAGCCTTTCCCTTCCAAACCACCCATTTCACCCATGAATTTCACTACATATCCTTAAAGAACAAAGTTTACATGCTTACACTAAAATAATCCTAAAAATTTATTTGAATCCTTTAGTGTTATACTATTATTATACATATATGTATGTATGTACATTACAAGCAAAAAAAAATAATTTTTAATTTTTATATACATAAATAGATATGTATGTACCCTGCAGAAAATTTGGTGACAATTGATCCAAACGTAGTCGTTATATGACTTGAGAAAATGCGAGTGTTATCAAAAGTACGGAGAAGTGTATGGTACAAAAAAGACATATCGTGTAAATGGTTACATATACAACATTTTTTGATTTTGAGCCAATTTAATTTGAACTCGGTGCAATATTGTAGTAAACGGCACTGAACATGTTCGATGTGGTTGAATACATGGACTTATCAAATAGTGTAAATATAATGTTAATTGCTCCCTGCAATGTGACTCTGGAACCAGTCCCGTAACTATACTGAGATATTAACATAAGCTTAACTGGTATTTATACTTTTCAAACATGAGTGGCCCTATGGTTGAGTGGGTAGTGTGCAAGCCTGTCATGCGTGAGGTTGTCGGTTCGAATCTCAAAAAATTTTCTGTTTAAAAATATATTATCATTTCATTTGTGACAATAAGAAAAGAAATTATAAGTTTTCATTGTTACAGTTAAATGTCGGAATGACATTTATATATAATTTATATTATTCTACATCGAATAGGTCCCTATGGATAGTTCAGTGACAAGTCACAAAGTGCATAAAAAGTATAAATTAACCCCATCCTAGGCCATTCCCATGTAAAAGTGACTGACTGGTCCGCTTCATAGGAAGTGTTAGAACTCGGACTAGTCCCTATCACTTGGGGACCGGTCACGTGACTAGTATTGTGTCAGTTCAATTTCCTGCAGGATATGTACAAATAAAAGTTAGTTAATAAATACAAAGCAGTATCATATTAGTCCCATTTCAATTATAATACTGATATTTTACTAGGATTACATATAGCCAAGGACAAAACTATTTGTGCACCCATAATTTTTGGAGTTTGAGGAAAATTGAGAAGAAATTTAAAAAATAGACTATATCAATATTTAAAGTGCTAACAAATATACATATGTGTATATTTACATTAAGTCATTCGGCGTGTTTTAAATTCCTATTTGCAACGCAGCTATTAATTCAGGATTAGGCTCGACATTTCTCTACACAAAATCGCCAATATTTTTTTTTCTTGTTATACAAACAAACTTAAATTTACTTGTATCGCGGTTTTCCCAAAATTTATATTTTTTTATTCAGTAAAATATTAATTGTTTTTTGGAAATACATTGAATTTGATTAATGAGTTTAATAAATAGTTTCTATGCTCATTTCCCTATTATCCAAAATTTATTTAGAGCAAATTGCGATATTATATTAAACTTCCATTTATTTTATTTATTTATGAACCAGCATAAAGTTTTCGTTTGAGTTCACTGTGCAATCAATCATATTTGTTTTTGCTTCCCATTAAACGTTGACTTAATTGCTGAGATTCTTTTAATTACATAAAAATTAAGAATTTAGTGTATTTGGAAATATGTGGGGTCTATTTAAAAACAAGTACGCTTACGTTCTTTAAGAATGACAAATACTCGTATTAAAGAAGCACTTATTGTAGTTAAAAAAAAAAAAAAATAATTTATAGACTTCTTTATAAAACCTGCCACAAATCTGGCATACATAATTGCTAATGCTTAAGCTGCGTGTGTCATACAAATACATAGAAGTAATAGTTTCTTTCACTAAATGAATGATAAGTGTACATCAAATTATGTGCAAAGAGAACTTTAAATGTGTTTCATTATGAGGTACTCACAATTTTTCAACTGCAATGTTTTCACACGATATATACTACGTTTATAAATGTACAAAATATTAAATAATTATTTGTTTTAATTGTTATTATTTGCCCTGCTTATAAACGTAGTAATAAATATGTACATATAATAAAAGTGATAAAAATAGAGGTCCACCCCTTTAGCGCGTCCGCAATTTTATCCATTGTATTTTGGGCTATCTTCTCGAAAATCCCTTTCATTTGATACACATATCATAAAATTGATAAAAATAGTGATCATCCGACCCTTTGGGGTGTCCACCATGTTTTTGTCGTCAAAAGAATCTCCACAGGTTGATCTCAAAGGCCCAATTCATACGATGATTTAAAAATCTTCTTTTATTTTTGATTCTCTTTTAAAAGTTGCTTCCAAAAACATTTTACATTCATACGATGATTTTTCCCATGTTTCTAGTTTTTACTTTTTTTTCTTCCAAAAATCGTATCAGTGTTGCCAGTAGATTTAAGAAACCCCGTTTTTTCCTTTCCCTACATGTTAAAAAATTTCCCCCATACGAAAATCTACAAATTTTAGTAATTTAATTTAAAGAAAGATAAATTAAAAACATTTAAGGCCTTAACGATCAAACAGAAATACAGCATAAACACATTTTCCATACAAATTGACACAAAATAGTAGCGCCAGAAAGCAGTCGAGAGATCTATTTTATTTTGACATCTTTTTTCTTATCCTCTCACATAGAAATAAATATTCTCTCAGCAATGTTACCAAAGACAGGCACTGCGACACTAAAATAATTGGATAAAAGTCTATGTAATTTCGAGCAAAAACAAATTTTGAAACGGTTTATGAGCAAAAATATATTTTTGATAGAGTTATTTTTACATTTATGCACAAAAAAAGCAATATGAGATTAAAAAGTACCTACATTTTGTTTAAAATAAAATATTTTTCCGATATTCCCTATACTCATCAATTAGTGACAAAAATACCTACAGGTAATACTGTTTTGTATTGAAAAAAGCTGTTGTCGCATTCAATGAAAAAATAAAAGAAAGCAACATAAAAAATTAAAATATGTGTAAAGAAAATTTGAAAAAAAACTCGTAGAACGGAAAATGTAATTTTTTTCTTCCCCTTTTGCTATTCTATACCGTTCGCCTACAAACTCCAAAAATCGTGTTTCAAAGAATTATTGAAAAATCAACGTGTGAATTACGTGAAAGTTTCCGGTTGAATCGTGCTACCGTATTAATTTAATATTTCCCCTCTGCTTCCTGTTTGTTTGAAAATTTGATTGAACAATTATTTCAGAAGTCTTTTTTATAAGTTCAAACAATTAAAAAAAAAATTGTGATGATAAATATTTTATTATCTTGAAAAGCAATGAAATGCATTGCAAATGTATTGCTGTATTAAAGAAAGCGAAAATAAGCTGCATATTCCAAAATGTGGACGTACAAAATATCATTGTAAAAACATAAATGTACAATTTTTTGAGTCCTTTACATTATCTGGTGTTCGCGAACAGTGTCTAAGAGTATCTAAGAGTATGTGTGAAATAGACTTACCAAAATTATCTGATCGGATATTGAAGCCATTTTTTTTAGAAAAACATGTTACAATCAACTAGAAGCGGATTGTATAGATTAAACAAGATGTAATATTAATCAATATTTGTTAAACTTAATGACAATTCATTGTCAACTAATCAAAATTATCAATCAATTTGAATGAAATTATAGTTAAAATACTTATTTTAGGCAAAAAACTTAAAAAGATGCGCCAAGTTATTACATAACAACTTTTTAAACTTCACAGATATGTAGTTATGTATATCACTCAGGGCTGGGCAAAGTACATGCCTTGATGTATTTGAAATACAAAATACAAAATA
The DNA here is from genome assembly GCA_949987645.1 of Tachina grossa. Classification (NCBI taxonomy): domain Eukaryota; kingdom Metazoa; phylum Arthropoda; class Insecta; order Diptera; family Tachinidae; genus Tachina; species Tachina grossa. Next base: position 59,402,165 of record OX465278.1, on the reverse strand, counting down.
CTTTCAAGTTGAGTATTTGAAATACAAAATACTTTCAAGTTGAGTATTTGAACTGCAAAATACAAAATACTTTTAAGTTATATATTTCAAATACAAAATACAAACACAAAATACAAATACTTTTTTGTATTTGGTCTCATAAAAATGTACTTACATATTCATTCATAGTTCTGTTATTGGATACTTTATTTCGCGTATACATACATTGCGAGCTCAATAACAGCAACTGGAAAAATCAGATTTTCAACTTTATACGTGTTTTTACAAAAATCATATTTTTATTTATCTAAATAATGATAATGTGATTCACCAAGGAAAATGTACATACATATGTACATATGTACATTAAACCATTTCAAAAAAAAAAAAAAAAAAAAAAAAAAAAGTTTGAAATGTCAATGGCACAAATTGTTTTCTAATTCTACTTAAAAAAGGAAAATTTTGGTATATTAAACATGAAAATTGATCAAAGTTTGAAAGGTTATAGAACTGAAACTTTTGTCTTAAATGTTTCAATGTCTTCTCCGATCCAAATCGGTTAAACGTATCAAAAGCTGTTATCAACCAAGTAAAAACGTATTTTTGAAACATGGTATTTTGTAGACAAAAGCCTTTATCGATTTTGAGCGACCCATAAACCTTGATCAATTTTCATGTTTTCCTTTTTTTAAGTAAAATTAGAAAACAACTTGTGCCATTGGGATTTAAATTTTTTTTTTTTGTGAAATGGTCTAATGTACATACATACTTACATAAATCAGATGTGTTCTACAAAACTAATAGAAGACTAATATTGTAAATTTTTATTCAGCAAAACAGGTATTTCCTTTAAGAAAAACTAGACTTTTTAATGAGTCATCAGATAAACAGCATTTTGTTGGGGAATGAATAAACCCTGCCAAGGAAAATAATCGTTCTAAAGGTCCTGAGGAACACAAACTAGTGTTATATTCTATAAACGCACTTTTAACATTTGGATATCTTTCCAGAATGGCGAGCTCCTTGTTTTTATCATTTAGGAAACTGATGAACTCTAACTCCAAATTTGATTTACGAGGTTGATTAAATATTGTTGTCCTCGAAAATAATAAAATCTTCATCTTCTTTACTGCAACTACTGCTACTTCTGCTGCATCCAGGTATTGCTTCACGCTTCTTGTAATTTTTTTCTAAGGCATCTACTGCAAGATTTTGAATTCTTTGCCTCTCACTTACTGTGGTGCTTTCTGGCATCCAACGCATTTTATAAGCAGGGTGAAAACATGACGCCAATATGGCTATATTTGCTTCAGGTGCCAGCATAAAATTTTATTAAATCTTCTTTCCAAGCCCTCTCTAAGTTTTGGTAAAATACAACCTAAATGCCTCAAATTGTTACATTGCAGTCGATCTAATCTGGTTCTTACAGACATTAACGTAGGCAAAAGTTTTCCATAATAGCAATTACTTCCTTGAATGTAATCTAAGGCCGTAGCTATCGGTTTCTGTATTGCAATGAGTTCCTCTAAGTACTCCAGTTCTATAGCCGAGAACGTGTTAGTCTTATTTAACTTTGCAAACAATTCATTTAATTTTGATTTAGTTTTCATAAGTTGTTCCAAAGAATCGAAAAGCGAGTTCCACCTTGTGGGACATGGATATACTAACTGATGTCCAAGGCAATCTTTTATGACTTCAGCTGATTTGAGTCTTCTGGATAAATTCCATAACAAAGTACATTTGGCAATAGCCGAGTAGTGAATTCTACTGGGACGAGAATTTTTTAAAAAATTATTCATATCTGTTGTTGCTAAAAAAACTTAATGTGTGGCTGGCACATCTTAGATGCCGCGGCAAATATAGCTCCCTACTTTCATCGTCCGGCATGTTTACTGGTAATAATACTTCTTTTAAAATTTCAGAAGCTCATGTTGTTTCCAATACACCTTTAACAGTATTAAAAAAATTACATATGAGAATACATGCATACATACATACAAGTTATAAATTTATATACATAAATATTATGGGATCAAAATATTTTTTACCTTCATCATTTCCACAAAAATCTAGCTCATAGTCAGTAAAACCAAATGTTTGAAAAGCCTTCACGAAATTTGATCCATTACCAGTAGTGGTTGAATCCACTTGCTCATGTTTCAACTTGAAAGATGACTGGATCTCAAAAAGCATTTCAGCTATCTTGTCATAAGTATGCGCTCCTTTAAAACGGCTAAAGGATAATACACATCTTTTACATTCCAGTGAAGTTGCATTGATCTGGAATTTAAATAATTTTTAATCAATGCTTAGATTTCTTTAAAGCTAATCTTTAACAATTTAAAAAACGTTTATATACATACACACATGCGTATGTATCATGCATCCAAATCAATTGTTAAACAATAAATATACAATAAACAAAATCTTACCCAGTGTGCTGTTACACCAAGGAAGCTTCTGGTCTTTGTTGACCATATGTCTGCAGTGGTTGATACATACTCCACATCACTCAAAATCGTTACAAGTTTCTCAATAATTTTATTATGAGACATATCAAGATCAGTGAATATCTTTACGAAATTGGGATCATCAACAGTACTTAACGGTTTCATACTCTGTACGATGTAATTTATTATGTTTTTATCAAAGTTTTTTTTTGGCATTCATTTTCACTTTGCAACTTAAAGTTAAGTTGAGTTTGTTGCAATTTTTCGTTATATTTTAATGTTACCCTTTTTTTTTGGCAGTAGCGTTTTGATTGGCCTTGCAATTTTCATATAAGGTCAGAACATCAGGGTGCTTTCTCTGAAAATAAAGTTGAAATAATTGGTTATAATGTCCAAAGTAGTTTTACAACTTACCTTTAAATGGAGCCTGAAGTTGCTAGTAGACTTTAAACTACCTTTTATTGTGGCTTTGCATTTTACACATGATGCCTGAATACTATCTTCTTCACCGGTCATTGCATTTGTATTCACTGTAAAATACATGCCTCCAGTTAAAATAAGTGGATACACTTTTGTCACTGTCGCAGACGATCCTGATGGGATTTCTTCAGTCATTACTTTAATATACTTATTATGTATTTAGATTAATGAAATTCTTGAAAAATTCACGAAAACAGTGCAAGCAAAAATAACGGAATTAAAATGAAAATGACAAGAGCAAAAAAGCAAAATGCCGTCCTTGACAGTCAAAGATTTTACAAACATATCAATCTAATATAAACATATGTATATGAAGTTTGACAGAAAAAGCTGGTGACGAATGTATGGAAATCTGACATCACCTGATTAGTGCAAAGTGAATTCGCCTGAGACGAAACAATTGACAGCTGAATTGTAGTGTTGCCAAATCTGAAAATTTTAGTGGTCGTAGTTTCTAGCGATTTTAGCTTTTATATGAAACAATATATGTTTAATTTATTGTAACAGCTAAATGTATTTTGTAAAAATGTATTTTTGAGCCACATGTATTTGAAATACAAAATACAAAATACTTCTAATGGCCTGTTTCTACATAACAAGTAAGCTCTCAGGCACGCAAGCGGTACACAGGCGAGTACGTAACAAAATGAGTTTTTATATTACACTTGTCTAGCTTACGTTGTATTTGGTATCACTTTTTGTATATTTAATTTCATTATTGCCATGGTATACAATTTGGTATTTGAGTTAATTTTTTTCCATACTAGAAGCATTACTTAATGGCAGCCCTAGGAGGAAATCGAACAAAATAAAAAACAGCTGCTTTTAAATTACAATGCAATATTAGATCAGTTCGTTTATTTTTCAAGCAAAATCGAGTAACTGGATAAATCCTGAGTATTTTTACTATTAAGCACTAAAGAATATTTGGATATATTAAAAAGGCTGCATCATAGATTCTTAATTAACATCGATAGTGACATACTTTTTTAGGGTTCCGTACACCAAAGGTGAAAAGGAACCCTATTGTTTACGCTACGCTGTCCGTCTGTCCGTCACACGGTATTTTCTCAGGAACCGTAAGAGCTACGGACCTGAAATTCGGACAGACTATGTAGAACCTTGACGGCTACAACAACAAACACATGAGAATTAAAAATTAAAGGGTGTTCCAAAACGAGCAAGGAAATATGTTAAAGTCCAATGCAATATATATACAATTGTATGAACATATGTATATTGAAACTTGAAATTTGTAAAATTAGTGTATTTTTATACAGACTACAACAATTAACACTAAAATTTAAACAAAATTAAATTAAAGGGTGGTCCATCAGTTAATGCAATTTTGACTATGTAATTTTGACAATTTGCTATATTATATCTTGGAAACCGTAAGAGGCAAACACTTGAAATTTTCAAAAACGGTAAAACTAAAAAAACCGAAAATTATAAAATCGCCAAACCAAAAAAAAAAATCATTAAAAATTAAAAAAAAATCGCCAAAACGAAAAAAATCGCCAAAATTAAAAAAATTTCTAACACTAAAATAGCTCGCCAAATTCGAAAAAATCGCCAAAATGAAAAAAAAACGCTAAAATGAAAAAAACCCCAAAATGAAAAAAAAATCGCCAAAACGCGAAAATGTCGCCAAAACTAACAAATATTTTATATAAAAAAATCGCCAAAATGAAAAGAATCGCCAAAAATAAAAAAAAATCGCCAAAACAAGAAAATAAAGTGTCAAAACTAAAAAAGAGCCGAAACTTAAAAAAATTGCCAAAACCGAAAAAAACGCAAAAAAACATCAAAACAAAAAAACCGAAAAGACCCCAAAAACGAAAAAAAATGCCAAAACTATATATTATATAGGATGAAGTTTGTATTAAATTACATATCTAGTGTTCGTACGGAACCCTTCGTGCGCGAGTCAGAGTCGCACTTTACTGAATTTATTTCATTTACGGTATGATATGATTTTTTTACAATTATAAAAGCATTAAGATTTTGCTGAATCAAGCCAAAAAGCTTTCATGCTTCATGAATGGATTTCATCCATCATATACGATATGTACATATATATATCGTCAGATGGTTACTAATTTGCCGCATTTAGTGGAAATACTCCCAATTTTCTTGCTTTAAATACAGCTAGATCCAAGATAATAATGAATAAAAAACTTTACATTGAAATGTGGTTCAAAGCACAGGAGTTTATATATGAACCAAAATAATATGCATTATCGTGGTTAGGAGGTTAATATCTTTCAATATATTTTAAATGTGGAAAAATGTATTACACATATAAAAAATATATTTCATATACATAAAACCGATGTATATTCTTTTTTTTTAAATATGCTACACATCATACAAGAAAATGATTGGAGAATTTACTTAGAAATAAAATTCACAAAAAAGAAAAGTGCTATTTTCGGCAACCATTTATGCAGTAAGAACTTGCAATTACTCACTCTCAAGTTACAAACGAACGAGATTCAATACAGCGAAGCTCAGTAAAAAGTTTCAGGTAATCGAACAAAACCTATTATTACTTTCCTTGAACAAATTTATGTGAACAAAATTGAAAATAAAATTGTGATGAAAATACATACAAATATGGGATATAATGTAAGAATGTTTGGATTTATGCTTACAGGTTCCATAATGATTCAATTAGACGATTGTGTGGACATTCGATTTCTTCTTTAATGAATAAAAACCTATTTCAATTTCCACACAAGTACTAATTTTTGATTGCCTATATTTGACATTAGATACAATTGAAATTGTTATGTAGAAACAACAAAATAAAAAAGTATTACCTATTTTACTCACAAAGTTGACACTTGTTTTATGAAACCCCAAAGCCAAATTTTGTACTCATATGAATAAAATTTGTGAGTTACTTGCAGTGTAGAAACATGCCATAATTTGTGTATTTGAAATACAAAATACTTTCAAACCGTGTATTTCAAATACAGATACGAAATACCTATTTGTATTTGAAATACGTATTTCAAATACTGCCCAGCCCTGATATCACTTTATTTATTCGCAACTTTTTATAAAATAATTTTTGTAAAAAATTTATGGGGAAAGACTTATATTTTTTACGATATGGGAAAATTTTTTTTATTTCTCTCAAACAACAAACTACAAAAATACTTATTTTTAAAAACAAAGAGATAAAGGAAGTACCTTCTATATATTTATATCATTATTATTTCTAGTTATATTATTATTGTTCTAACTTCATTTGTTTCTATATTTATAGACTTGATTAAGCTAAAGTTCGCATCGCTTTGTAAGTCAAATTATATGTGATAATGATTAATGAACAAATAACACCAAAGTTAGTTGTAAATATTCTGACAACACATAGTTGAACGGAACAACTAGTTGTTTTCAAAGGCCACTAAACCTCCATCATCAGCCTTCTTTGTTATTGGTCCACTGTGTGTCGTGTCAGTTGATGTAGATTTCTGCTTTATATACTCAGCACTAAGCAAATGGAATATGTGAATTTTGTTCATTCATCGTATAACAATTTGCTGAAAGCTTTTTTGTAATGAAAGCTCAATTTTACATTTTTAAATTTACAACATTTTGTTTGTTTAACCAGTTTTAAAACCGGTTTTATGTATTTCTCTAAACAGATCAATATGAGGACAGCCGCGAGTAAAAGCTAGTTACATTATAAAATAAGACATTCTTGATTAAAATAATTTAAATGGTTCAAATCAAATGAACGAAACAACAATTTTATTTTTCGTCTTTTTCTGTAAACGAATCTTTAAAATATCCGTGATGTTGAAACAAACTTTATTTTTTGCTATTGATATTTTTTCGGTGGTAATAAAATCTTAGGTGGCGTACTATATATATTTAAGGCGTTCTAATCATCTGATCGGGTGTATATATGTATATATAATGCTACAAGATATATGTAATGTTAAAATTTTTGTTAGCTACATACACATGTATATTTTTCATTAAACTGTTTTCAGATTTAGAAGGCGAAGAAGACGACATCGCCTTGGCGATGTCACCGACAACTAGACAAATAGCCAAGACACCAACGCCACGCGTCATCAGTGATAATCCCGATGAACGTGAAACATGGAGCGGCAAAGTCGATTTCCTACTATCCGTTATAGGATTTGCTGTAGATTTAGCAAACGTATGGCGATTTCCTTATTTATGTTACAAAAATGGCGGTGGTAAGTCTCAATGTATTAAATATGATGTATAAGGAGTGCAATATTCTTAAGCACTTGTACTTAAGTATAGGAGAGAAAAAAGTTGAAGCTAATTTGGGGTACTTAATGTGGCATAATGCCACACTGAGCACAATTAGAACCGTAATACACAATTTACGCATTGTATAAATAAGAGGGAAGAGGTTTTTCTTTTCTTAAGCTTATGACTTGTTCTTCGAAGGAGGACATGCACAATTACACAGAAAGGATGTTCTTTTGTTTAATTTCATGTATTTCACATTCAAACTTTCATCGCAAAATTGTTAAAAAAAAACCAGATTTGTTTATGAATGGGGAATGTTTTATGTGAAAATATTTGTGTGACAAAATTTTTTTTTTTATATCTTTTAAAGACTTTTTACGCATTTTCTGTTAGTTTCATATTATGAATCTTTTACCATACTTTGAAATTAAAGTTTACAAAATAAATTTATTTCTCAAGAGATTTTGAAATAATTTTTAATTTTTGTTTTGTATGAACCTACGGATGAGTAGAAAAAGTTACAAATTTATTACGATTATTTTTGCCTTGGGCCTGGTACGGAGTTGATACGGAATTTCAGGTTTTTATGCAAACTTTATGTAAAAAAATTACGGAAATTCATTTTGGTAAATTTCATAAAGAAATTTCCATATGCTATTACGGACTTTCAAAAGAAAAGTACACGGAATTTTTAAATTCATTGCCTATCTTAGGGATGTTATAAATATAAGTGGAGACTGTTTTCAGTCAACTGAAACAAAAATTAATGTTCATACAATTATTTGGTCACGGAATTTTTCGCATTTCTAATTTTCAGTGAGATATTTTTAGATTTAATTGAACTGTAGTGAATTTAAATCAGAAATAATTTCTTAATAAGGCTTGAGTTCAGTTATTTCAATTCTTCTTGAATGAAATATTTATATTAATTAATGTGAGTTTCTAAATAAGAGAAGAAAAATTAAACAAGACGTTATTAGCTGTGGAAATAACGATATTTTTCTGTGCTGCCATGCACTTCACCAGCACCCATGTGTATCTACTGCGGTAGAGATTATTATTAACTCAGCTATTTAACGTAAATTTTCAAATGAAATGGAATATGAGAAATGATTATTGTGTATACAATTATTGATTTACCTTTGGTAAATATATTTGTGACTATCACTATTCATTTTCTGTTTTTCCATTTTTTATTTTCTATTTAGGTTAGCACGAAATTATATCACTCTACCTAAGTATGTTTAACTATTCTTGCTTATCTTTTACGATCATCACATTAATTATTTTTTATTTATTCGATGTATCGTCGGTACATACATGTAAGTATTATGTGTATGTCACGTGTCATGTATTGAAAAATGAAAAAAAACCGATGAATGTAAAATCTGTATAAATTTAATTTAAAATTTTAAATTTTGCGACATCGCAATAGTGTATACTGATTTGTCAGTTCTACACTTTTTTTTGTATGGCATTGCTTTTCATATAAAAAACATAACGGGAACGGCGTTGCACACACTTTGAAAACGACAACACAAGAAATGCCAGATGTGTACTTGGCAGAGGGGCGGAAAAGTCGACACGATCGTATTTTTGTTGATAACATGTGATGTTCAAAAACCGTATTATTATTTGATAGTTCTTAAAATAATTTTAACATTGTATCATCATACGACTTTTAATAAAATTAAAATTTCCACGCTCACGTATAAACGCAGAAATTTTATTCCCACAGAGTTTTTAAATTTTTTTTTCAGCAGAAAGGGAAATGAAATGGAATATGTCCGTTACTTTTTTGGATTTATGAATGTCCTTTTTTTATAAAACGAGAAGTAAGACTCAGGCAATTAATGCCTACCACTATTGCTAGGTGTTATCTTCTTTAGGAAAGGGATAGTGATAGTAAAGACAGGTGCTAAAGGAAGAAATAGAGGAAAGCTTCATTATTCTACAACTCTGCTTTTTGCACATTTTTAATAGTGCAGATTTGCAGCGCCTCTGGTGTCAATGGAGCGTATTAAATTATCGAAGCTGTGCTTATTAGCCATTTTATTGGTTATTTTACTTCACCAATGATTCTGCTACACAATACCGACGATGTTAGGCTAAGCATCTGCTGCAGTCGGTATAGTTCAGTGACCAGTGACAATGCTTTCATCACTTGAACTTTCCTACAACAACTGACATAAAGAGACAATAATGAACATCAGAAAAATACGTGATGTTGTTATTTCAATGACTATCGGAGACCGGGTTGGAATCCAAGACCTTCGCCTTCATAGTCAATGTGCTACCTATTTCAGCCAACGCCACCTTATATATTTACGGCCTCATGTATAAGAAAAAATTGGCATGCAGTTGAATTAGGTGTTAACGAGTTCCTCTATAAAATTTGACATTAAAAATGGTCGCAATATGTAGTTTTAACCCACTACTAAGTCCTAGCGTGATTTTTAATGTGAAGTTTTATGGCAAAACTCTTTAAGATCACGTTCAATTTTGCCAATTATGCTAACTTCATGCCAGTTTTTGCTTATACATATGGCATTTAGTGTTGTTTTCTTTTAACAAAAATTAAAAACAAATGAGAAAAAAAGCGCCTAAGTTGAGATAAGTTAATTTTGAGATAATGGCATCCCTGTAATCTCCATTTTTAAAAGTACCTTTGGGCAAAATCTCAATTATTTTAGGCGATTTTCCCTGGATTTGATTTGATTGATTCTTAATTACGGGTAAAATCGGCATCTCTACATTTCCGGGATTAATGAAGCTAGAACCAGAAAACAACTTAATCTGAATTTATGCAAAAATTATTTTAAAAAACACGAAATATACATACATACATACATATGTATGTATACATATGTATGTATACATATGTATGTATGTATGTATATTAATTTTTTAGTGCAAGAAGAAACAATAAATTTTTTTTATTTTCTATCACTCATTAAGTTACAAAAAAGTATTTATTATCCGGTATTATATTCTTAACATAGATGATTGCTCATATACTCAGATATATGAGTACACACTAGCGTCCTGCACAAGAGTATTTATAAGACTTTTCAAGGCATGAGAGATTTTTTCCAATGCTTTACTATAGCGAAATATTCTAAAAGAATCCCTAAACAACACTGTTGGCAAGACAAACCACCGAAAAAAATTACTTGCCAACAGTGTTGCTTAGCGATTCTTTTAGAATATTTCGCTGTAGTAAAGCATTGGAAAAAATCTCTCATGTCTTGAAAGGTATTATAAATAGTCTTGTGCAGGACACTAGTACACACATACTCATGTATATAGAAGTATCCATCATTCTTAAATAATTTTCAAAGTTAAGTGCTTCAGGAAAAGTAAGCGTCTGCGAGTAAAAAACGTTTCCATTCAGTGCAAAAGTATGTAGAATGTCCTTTTAAGAAACAATTTCCAAAATCATCATAACCAACGTAATGCTATTATTATCATCTTATTCATCATTATAATCACATTTAATCCTATTCGGTTTCGTTGCCAAGGCACACGTACTCCACGACTAAAGCTGTCGTCGCCTTTCTATAACAATAGCATTAAGTCCTGAGAACTTTTTTTTACAAAAAGATTTTCAGAAAATTCAAAGAAATAAAATTACAGGAGAATAAAAAATAAAAGCGAAAAACTTATAACTAAGAGCATAATATTAACACAATTGGCTGTGATTTTTTTCCTACATTAATTTTTTCCTCCATTCTTAACAATCCTTGCACGTAACTAACTTATTCTTGTGATTGTGGAGCTTAAAAGCAACAGGCTGTATAACAATTACATACATACTTACTTAATCGGGGAGTTTATCATTTTATTGCTTTGATTCTATTTTTTATTATTCATATTTTATTATAACGCATTTCTTCACGTACATTACTTACTTATGTGAAATATTTATGTATATATTTGGACATATTCCCAGCAAACACGTCATATTCATTTTAATTCGAGAACTATTTAGAAGGATAAACATAATTTTATATATTATATAACATATATTTCTCTATAAATATATTCTCGAACACTGTTTACAAATTGTCATTGTGTAAATCAATGTCTGACAAAAATCATTTGTCATTCGTTGTCGATCGAAATCTAAAACTACACATTTCCCTATAAATTCCATTGAAAATTTTGAAATCTATTTGGATATCTAGCACCCTCTGATTTTGTTATTCGATACGAAACAAATCGAAGTATAGTTTCTGTGTTCTAAAAAAATAAACACTAAATAATATGTAAGAGATTAAAGAAAAATTAAAAAATAAAGCTTTTTTTACTCATTTATGCGTTTAGTTTTTTTTTTGTCACCGAATTTGAATAGCTCTATACCAAAGATACGTAGCGCATAATAAAATGTTTAATTTAATTTAGTAATTAAAATTTTTTGTGGAAAAAATCGGTTCAACTAAAATAATTTTTTAACTTTTTGGAAATATTAGTGATCTTACCCGCTTTTTTAAACGCAACACAACACTGCCTTCAGAACTCATCAGGTTTCGTAAAAACCGGTCAAGTTTTAATGGGCATGACTCCGTCGACTTATTTAATAACAAGATCATGACATTCCAAGATCCCAAACTGTTGGCAAGTTTCTTGGGGATCTCGGAAATAGAAGTAAATATAAATTTTGTAAGATTGAAAGATCAAGGGGTGTGCATGAACTTTTGTATCTATCTGATACGTAAAAATAGATAAAGTCAAAGGAAAAACTTTATGGCCTGTTTCACAATAACGGAAGAAAACTGAAAGGAAACTTTCGACTGAAAATTTATATTGAAAACAACAATAAAATATGAAAATTTGTTTTTGTTTTCAATATAAATTGTAAGTCGAAAGTTTCGCTTCATTATTGTGAAACAGGCCATTAATGTTCGTGTTCTAGCCCATATTTTTGGTATGGGACCAATTGGAAACTACGCCGTTCTAGCCAAAACATTTTTTTAAATCGCTATAAAACTGACGGAGCGGAGCTGTGAAGTAACACATATAAAATATACAGAAATCGGATAAAAACACAAGCCAGGATCTAAATTGAGATGTACTCGTAATATTTCGGAAATATTTAACTACAATAATTCTGCCAAAAAAGCGACTTCAATGCAAAGATCTGATAGGACATTTTGGAAAAAAGTGTATGGGATATAAAATTAAATTTTAATGGGCGTTTCTTTTTCCATATTTTTAATGCAAGATTTTGTGTTTTTTAGAGCTAAGGGTATGTGTTAAGTTTTGTAAAAATCGGTGCAGTAGAACCATTTAAAATAAAATTTTAATTTTAATGGGCGTGACTCCACCCATTTTTATAAATGGAAGATTGTGTCTATTTCTGAGCTCAGGGTGTGTGGAAGGTTTCGTAAGAATCGGTTAAGTAGGACCACGTGAAATATAATAAAAGATTTTAATGGGCGTAGCCCCGCCTATTTTTTCAATTTTAAAATTGAATGATTACAAGAGGCAAAGGTGTTTGCTAGGCTTCCCAGCAATAAGTAGAATATAACAAAATCATATAAAAAAATTTGTGGGCGTGTCCCCACCCAAATTTTTACAATCGGTCTTATGTGAACCGAGTTATGAAGTAAGACCGCCATAAAAACATAGAGACGAATTGATAACCTCCTTCTTTTTTTGAAGTCGGTTAAAAATAAAAGTAAAAATTCTCTTGAAGTTTCGTTAGAAATTTTTGGGGCACCATTTAGCTCTACAAAGACAGATAATCTCGCCTGCTGCTTAAACACGAATCAAGCCCCACCTTCAATTTCAACTTGCTTGAATCATAAAGGAATGAGGACAACCCGTTTGTTAAATGCAGTTCGAAGCAAACTATATCTTATATTTATATTTATGATTTAAACAGGCTAAAGTTCGTATCGCTTTTTAAGCCAAATTACATGTGATAATTATTAATGAACAAATAACACCAAAGTTAGTTGTAAATATTCTGACAACACATAGTTGAAGGGAACAGCCAGCCGTTTTCAAAGGCCACTAAACCTTCATCATCAGCGTTCTTCTGTGCTTGGTCCACTGTGTGTGGTGTCGGTTGATGTAGATTTGTGCCTTATATACGAAACTTTTTTGCAAATGGAATATGTGAATTGTTTTGATTAATCGTATTTCATCGTATATCTTATATTGTCTTATAACTGGCCTCTTTTTCTTTTATTTTTAAGTAGTGGAACATAGACTCCTGCACAAGACCATTTATAAGACCTTTCAAGACATGAGAGATTTTTCAAATGCTTTATTACAGCAAAATATTTTAAAACAAACGCTAAACAACACTGTTGGCAAGATAAACAACTGAAACAAATGTCTTGCCAGCAGTGTCTTTAATGTTTGTTTTAGAATATTTCGCTGTAGTAAAGCATTTGAAAAATCTCTCATGTCTTGAAATGTCTCATAAATAGTCTTGTGCAGGACTTTAGTGGAACATTTGTGATAAAATAATATGTAAACATTTTTATGTGATTTGATATATTTATATATTTTTCACTTAAATTACTAATTAAGTCTACAGTTTTCAGGCGATTTTCATAATATTTAGCTTATTTTATTCTTAACACATTTGCCTTTACATACAATGGTCAAAAGTTCAATATTTTGCACTTTTGAATATTTTATAATATTTTAATATATTTTTTTTTAATTTTCAGAAAACAAATTAATTTTTCAATTTTATTTTAGTCTAGATTAGATTTTGGATATACTGCCTTCGAGTTGTGATGAATTATAAGGTTTTTTCATTTACTAACAATTATTACTGGAAGAAGCTAAGAGCTTAATAAAAATTTTAAAGCTAAGTCCAGAAGAAATAAGCTAAATTTAGTCCAAAATTAGCTAATATGGTCTCACTGACAATAACGAACTTTCTAAAATATTAGAGAGGAATTCGCTGAGTAAATTCGTCGTTATTGTGTTTCACACGACGAATTTACGCAGCGAATTCTTATCGACGAGTTCGTCGGCGTTGACATTCGTCGTTCGTCCCAATTGTGTTCCTAGCATAAAGCGTTCATTTACTTTTTCATATTTAGGAGAGTAATTTTGTAAATTTCTGCTTTATACTGTGTTCAGACATGCATTTTTAATTGAGTCAATTTAATTTTAATTGAACAATTAAATTTGCTGTTCACACATACTCAATTTAGCTGACTCAATTATCATTTGACAGCTGAAAAAAAACATTGTTTTTATTTGTTTCGTGAATATTCGTGTTTATGAATTTCAAGAATTGATGCAAATTCGGCTTTAAAAGAAATTTCACTAATATATTACAGAAATGTCGAACTCTTCAAAATTATCAGTGTTAAAAAAAAAGAAAATGAAAAACTTGATAATTCTATAAAGTGTTAGAAAGCACCAGCTATTGCTTTTTACATTATGAGAGCAAAATTTGGAAAATGATAACAATTTTGATGATGTGGAAGAATCTTTGTGAATGAAAACAATATTTAAACACGATTAAAACTCATACAATTCGTTTTTAATTTATTACAACTATTATTATTAATAAATGTACATCTCACGGACTTTATTGAAAACCAAACTGCTGTAGCTCATCTCAGCTTAGACGTGGCCATTTTGTATTTGGCCACGAAACTCTACTCGACATTGCCACAATTCCATTAGAGCAGCTGCCTTGGCTCCACTCAACGCCAGCCTCTTCCTCTTCAAGTTTTTTGCTATTTGTAAAAGATATTTGTTAAAAAATAAACTTATTTAGATAATTTTAATTATTATTCGAACTCCATTTGTTTCTATATTTGTGATTTGAACGGGCTAAAGTTCGTATCGCTTTTTAAGCCAAATTACATGTGATAATTATTAATGAACAAATAACACCAAAATTAAATTAATTAATTAAATTTATTATTAAATTTATTTAGGAATTTTAATAAACTTACCTTCTTCAATAGCCATTTCCTTTTCCATTGTTTATTGACTTTTTTTAACATTTGTTTGCTATTGTAGAAACTTGTTCTGCTCACTGAACACAGTTCAGTGAGCAACACCAGGGTGCATTTCGAGTTTTACGCAATTAGTGATACAATTAACTACTAATTGCTCAATTTATTAATTGACTTATTGTATGGTAGATTGTGCTCACTTAAGGCCTTAATTGCATAAAATGCCCTAATTGCGCAGTTAAGGGGTATGTCTGAACACGGTATTGCTCTCTCGTTGCTAGTTTCTGCTGGGAATATAATTGACCAGACCTCGTGAATATATTAGGTAGGCTCATAAAAAAATTGTTACGTGATGAAAAAATTAAATGAATTTTTGAAGGGGAAACAAAAAGTTATACTTCGTGGGGTTGTGTAATTTGCTCTTTCGAGCTTTTGGTTAAACTAGATACGAGTGTATCAAATATTTTAATTTTTGTTTGCTGGGTAGAACTAACCTACTGTTGCTCTTTTCGCAGATTTTAAGTCAAAATAAAAAAAAATGTAATAATATTGTAAGTATGTATATGAACATATGTGTATATTTTCAAATTCAATTTTTGCTCCTTCCACTTACAAAATCGTTGTATTAGTCGCTTGAATGATTTCTATAAGTATTTGTTATTCATTGTATCATTTTAAAGCTGAGCTCTCATACATTTGTTGGGTATTATTTTTTAGTTGACCGGATAAAATTATATTGCGACCGTATACTCTAATGTATCAGGGTCAAAGTTCAGACATTAAGTAAAATATGTGTATATTTCTTTAATGCATCTTAATGTGAATGAATACTGCATTAGCCGACCGTAAATCAATAATTGTGTATACAATAAAAATCAATTTATAATATTTCATTTCATTAAGAGCTCATTTTTAATACCTGATCTTCATAAATAATATTAGCTCAAGTAGATAGACTGCTCTATGCTCCCTGCAGGAGTAAAAGGAATAAATATACATACATACATATATGTATGAAAATAGACATGAGTGCACATGAACGGCGTTGTGGTAAGGAAACTGCGACACTCCCCCAACCAGCCCAATTGTTTTTATTGCCATTCGCAAAAAATCACACTATTTAATAATAAATATTTTCATTTCTAAAAAAGATTAAAAAATTTTGATTTTTTTAATTTTAACATTATAAGTATATAATATGAATTACCTGAGATTGAGAAATAAACAAAAAATTTGGTTGGAAACTTGCATACCATTATAACGAATTTCGATCAGATATAGAGGAGAGGCATTTCAGTATTTGACAGAAATCCCAAAATTCTTATACGGATTTACTATGCAAAAGCGAAAGATCTTCGTGTGCCAAATTACTTAAGCGTGAGAAAGCTCTGTGCTAGCAGTGTCTCCGTACTGCGGTTCTCTCTGCTCCCGCTATAGGAAAAGATTCTGGCCATACCAACTCTTTCAAAGTGTTATCAATCACTTACAGACCCGGTGGAGAATAAAAAGTATCTGTTATTATGCCTAAAAGTTCTTTCGATTCCTTGCAGTAAATTTTTTTTTGCAGAACTCAACATAAATAAGTCTTCTGGGATGGATGGCATACCAGCTCTAGTTTTGAAACAGTGATTTTCTAGCCCAGCGCGTCCATTAGTTAACCTTTTCAGCACATTGCAGCATGTTGGCGAATTCCCAATGCGCTAGATGGTTCTCAAAAAGGAAGATACCAAAATCGCGATAAGCTCTGCACTTTCAAAAGTGATCGAAAGTATGTTCAGAACCCAAGAACTTACTTAGCTTTCGCACGGGACGCTTTCTTAGCCTTTTTTTCCAAAAATTTATGTGACTAAATTTATCATTTTGGCGAATGGTTCCAGATATATATTATTTATAATTTGCAGAATATAGTTGGCCAAAAATGGGCGGAGTATGACCATATGTCCATGATGTTATTAACAGTATTCCTAGAAATTTTTTTTGTGACTGATCATACACGACCTATGCCTTCACATAGATGTGCGATTGCTTTACGTGAGTACCTGCCATTACGGCCTAATCTCACGTGTGCCAAAGCACTGGGTGTGGGTTAGACGCCAGACCAACGCCCCCATGCACCCTATTAGAATGAACCTATGGCCCACTCCATAAGGCACATAGGTTGCAATCTTTGAATATAGTTATCCCTGTACTATATTCAATTACCTTGCTGAGGTAATTTGAGCTATCTAAACTCTGCTGCTATGTCCGTGCCCATAGCAGCTTCTGTTGAATGGCAACAGCACCTAGAATAGTGTCTGGCTGACCGCGTCAGACCAACCACTAGTATTGATTTCACACTGGGAAGCCAAGACTATTCTCCCAGCGATTTTGGTAGCAACCACAGCCACCACGATAATTCTCCGGCTTCCACGCCAAGGTGTTGTGTATACACCCATAGCGAGGTCCCCATGAGAATTCCCCAACCATTGCCGGCACAGCTCAACCACTCATCCGAGATGAACCCATGCCTGTGTCGCCAAATAACCAGTGCCTACTCCACACATACCAAAATCATCCTTTTAACCCCGTGAGGTAGGAAGAACTCGGCATTTTAGCAAAGGAAACTGACGACCGCTACATGCACTCAACTCTAAACAGCTCGGCTATCGGGCCACCGGCAACCGTGGCACCAGGAGTAGCCTCTGGTTAGACCTCGAAGTTCCACCACAAGGGCTTCACCTCTATCGTCTTTTGAACTAAGGGGCAGTTCTAGGTGACGCTGCACCTAATTGACATCAACAGGACTTGTCTTCCTTTTGTTATAAATATGTGCACATCCTTTGCTCTGTTTATATTCAGAGATTGGGTAGTAACACATAAGTTCTATGGGTAATGTACCAAAGGTACGTCAATGGAAAAAGCCACATCACCCCAGCTGGGGCCCCGATGTTGCCACACCCGTAGTCTATATAGACTCCCCTGGGGGGATGCCTTCACACAGGAAGTACTAACGTCATTGTCAACGAAATTCCACAAGACTATTCGGTTATCCAACCAGTGCGAGCAAGACGAAAAACTCTCGAAGCCAAACAACAGACACAAGCCTTCCTGCACTTAAGAAACATTTACGGTGTTCTTCAGCCCAGAGCTGCTTAACGATTGGTTCTCGATATATCCAAGGCATTCGATAGAGTGGAGCATGATGCACTCTTGTCAGTCTTGCTACCAGTTGTTACTTCTCTCGATTTATACCGATTTATACTGATATATGTATAATTGTTATTGATATGATCTCATCAAATGAGTTCAAGGTTAATTTAGGGGTATCGCAAGGCTACTTTATTTCTCCTACACTATTACTTATTTTTATAATTGACCTTTTAGGTCAAATTTTCAACCATATACACTCTTTTGCGGATGGAATTTGACATTCCTTCTCATTCTGCAATAGGCCAAGCCTAATTATAGGTTAAGGCTAAAAGGAAGAATATGCATAATACTCTCAACAACGATATTGCATTAATACCTGAATGATGCCGATGGAATAGATTATATGAGTGGTTCATTAATATTGTTTCATTCGTGATTGATGGATAGTGTAAATATTAGGGTGGCAGAAAACCCAATGTGTTATTGGAGTAAACGAATATTTCAAATCTCAAAAGAATCATTCACTTCACTTCATCTGACCTCCTAACTGTTTATATCACCTTTATCCGATCGAAAATGGAATACAGCTCACATGTTGAAGTCTGGTATAGGTTGGAGTCTCAAAATCTATTTTAAGGATATTTAATTACGTACAGTTAAGAGGGAAGAAGCCTATCAGTGATAGTAGGGTGTCCAATGTCCATTCTATTGACTCATTGGAGTATTGTCGCAATTTGGGGTGCTTTTTCTTCTAATAAAATCAGGAAACTTGTTCCCGAAATACGGATTATTTCCTGCACACACATTTTCATAGAAAATGCGTTTTTTAACCGCAACAGTGCAAGTTTTTCTTATTACTTTTAGGGCGAATAAATCAATAAAGTTGAACACATTTAAACCACCAAACGAATAAATCAGTATATTATTTAAAAAATTTCTAAACAAACAAAATTAGTAGATTAAATTACCAATGCAGACCATATCGCTCATATACTCAAAGAACGTCATAACTCAAAAAATGGAATTTTTGATGCAGAATTCATCTTCATATCATATTTTATACAAATATTTTGTTTGCTCAACTCGTGAGAGAAAAATTAAATTTTCTTTTTCCATTAAGTTGTGTGTAAATTGAAAACTTCAAAGTCGTTTTCTGGCAAACTGGTTTCTTTTAGGCATGATGTTGTTGAATTAAATAAGCGATATATTTTGCGTTAAAAGAGCACGTTGCTATTTTTGTTCAGATCTTGTTTGATCCATTTTTTACACTCTATTGTTCCTTCATACTTTTCTACTTCGCCGAACATAAAATGAATTTCTGTCTCAGTAAAATTTGGCGATTTTTACCCGACTGCACGACACAAAAAAAGAGTATTATTGTGTTTATCAATGTATGTATATATGTGTGTTCCGTTGTGGAACTAACGCGTGGACGGATTTTGATAACTCTTACTTCAATTGATTTGTATTAATCCTGGGAGTGTCACTAAAGATATGACAGTAGTCAAGGATAAACATGGTGGCCAAAAGACGTAATTTCGTAAATATTTTTTTTAATGCATGTTCTTATTTATTGTATCTTCAAATATGAACTAACAATAAGTATTCAAATCTTAATCTAAAGTATAATTATTAGGCCCAACCAATGTAGGACATAAACTAAGTGATAGTTATTAATAATACATAAGTAGTGATAAGCACAAAAAAATATTTTCAAGTAGTTCCATCTGGAGTGTTGAGTATAAGAGCCCTTGTGACCCTCTTTTTTAGGCGGATGTGTCCAGTAAAGTTCAATATATTACGAACAAGCGAATTAGGACGTGACTCGAGTTTTGTTAGGTATTTGCCTGCGTATTTTGCAATTTCTTCAGTCACTAGTATCATATTTAAATCACGATGTATATTTGAATTTTTGATGTACCATGGAGCCGATGTTACCATATTGGCTTCAAAAGCGAATTGTATATTAAAAGTTTGCAGTCTAGGCTGAGGGTTGAATTTCTACCAATCAACCAATGTACCTGAGTTAATTTTAGTTTCATTTGTGTTAGCTTAGTGCCAATGTGGTATTTCCATGTAAGCCGTCGATCAAGGTGTATACCAAGGTATTTTACATGTGAATGTTGAGGAGCAATTTGATTATTTATTCTAAAGGGGGAACAAGTATTTTTTCGTAGGGTAAATGTTACCTCAGCACACTTCTGTTCATTTACCTTTATTCTCCATAAGTTTAACCATAGTTCCATCTGAGTAATGTGTTCCTGGAGTTTGCGGGATGCCTCATCAGGGGTTTCGTGCAAACTAAGGCAGGCTGTATCGTCCGTAAATGTAGAAGAGAAGTATGGATACTACTGCTCACAGGCGTATCACAAGTATAAATCAAATACAAAACTGGCCCCAGTATACTGCCCTGTGGCACACCGGATGAGATAGTTTCAGGCATAGTCGTAAAGTCTCCTTCCACAACAGTGAACTTACGCGAAGTAATGTAACTTTCTAAAAGATTTAAAATGTTTATTGGTAAGTCTTCAATTTTAAAATTAGGCCTTCATGCCACACTTTATCGAATGCCTGAGAAACGTCAATAAACAGCGCAGAACAATACTTTTTTTCTTCAAAAGTTCTTCTTATAAACTGAATCAATCTATGAGTTTGTTCAATGGTGCTATGCTGACTTCTAAAACCAAATTGATGGTCCGGTATACACCCAGTACTAATTAGAATTGGGGACAATTTTGTCTTAAGCAGTTTTTTGAAAAGTTTGTATATTGTTGATAGTAAACTTATTGGCCTGTAAAACTCAGCTTTGGTAAAATCTTTGCCCGGCTTTGAAATCATTTTAATCTTGGCAAGCTTCCAGCTGTGTGGATAATACTCCAGTCGTAATATGGCATTAAAAATAAATAGTAAGATTCTAGTTGCAGTGCGAGGCAACTTCATCAGCATCTGGTTACTAATTCCATAAATACCCAGGGAGTTGGGTTGAGTTCGGCAATTAATTTTTGTAAATCACGCGTCTTAAACTTTATGGATTGAGGGGGTAGACCGACTACACTCGGCAAATCAGCAACACCGGACATATGTTTGGCGTAAAAACGGATTTTAAGTGCTCAGCAAATATGTTACCTTTTTCAGTATCGCTTCTTGTCCAACCTCCGGTAGATGTGCGCAGAGGTGGCTTATACTCAACGGGTATTTTAAGCTTTCTAGCAGCGCGCCACAAAGAGTAATTAGATGCTGGTGTGATATCAAGACCTTGCAGATAATTTTCAAGAAAAAAATTAAAAATGTCGTATATATGAAAAAAGTCGGCGAACTATGTCAAAATTATGCATCCTTAGGTTTCCCTTATGATTTTTTATTTCCATATTTAACGGTTCAAAGATGGTCGTAGTCGGCTTTTTTGATTTTTTTTAATTACTACTTGTTTGTGAATTTTTCACTATATTTTAACAAAATATGTTTACTGCATTTTAACTGAATTTTTTTTACTGCATTTTTTACTACTCAAAACAACTGTTTTTTGACATTTCTAGTGCTAACATAATATTTTTTTTTTTTTTTTGTTTAGTGTAAACTATTTATAAAATTAATATCGAAAGATTCAAATCGAATGACGACAAGCACTACTTCCTATATCCTCCTCCCCATAACCTATTTTCCTAGTTCTAGCACAATGCATTGTATGAGTAGGGTCCGCCCCCTGAATACTACTGCTCCTAAAAAATAAATAAAAGGTTGGGGTTTGTCTAAAAAAAAACAGGACATTGCAGCCCCGAATCTGAACAACGGCGAGAGTTTTAAAGTATTCATGTCTTATCCAAATGTATCCAGAATTATTGTTGCATTTTTTTCCGAATTAGACTGCGATCCATCATATTACGATTAATATTAAAAATGTGTGTGTCCCACTCGCAGTTGATGGAAATTCTTGAACACGTTGAACATTTGTCACAAGTCAAAAAATCAGTTCATTGTCATCATCTGTGAACTTTTAATACAAGCTTTCCAGATAATTTTATTTAAAATAATTATAATTAATGTAAAAATGTTGCATTTTATATGAAAGTGGTCTTGGTCATATTAGTTTAGTTTTTAAACGAGTTTATTTTTGTATATTATTTCCATAAATTACATTAAAACCTGAAACTACTTAAAACAACAACAAGTATGGAAAATAATAAAAGCATTTAATTTTTTGTATGTTATGACGTCATTATGTATGTACGAGTATGTGTGTCTGTTACAATTTTGTACAATAACTTTTCATCCACCTCTGATGATATGAGTGAGATGCTCCATTAAAAAATTAATATAAAAAAAGCAAAAATTTTAGTTACATATACATACATACATACAAGTTTTCGTAACAATAAAGTGCTGAACACTTATTTTCTAACACCTTCAAAACAGACATTTTCATAGCCAACTTACAATCATTGTCCTTATCATCAACATCAGTTACATATTTAGAAATCCTTTGAAGTAATTGATTTATTTATGTATGTGTGTATTTATGTGCATGTATTTACAAGTATGTAGACATTTAAGTATAAGTGCCTGAAATATTGCTGTAATATTTTTTTCTTGTTCATAAAATTGAACAAGAATGGTTTTAAAATCATTTAGACTCGTATTCGTAGTGGTGGCGCTGGTGGTGTTTCATATTACAGTGGTGGCTATGGAAAAAGTGTCTAGCATATTTTCAATTCAAATAAATAACCGGCTCTTAATTGGTTGCATCATTCGATCCTTTTGAGGTAGTCTTCGACCACTTTTTCTAATATATATCGGGTGATAACTTGACAATTTTTGGGTTTCAAATTGTTCAATGTTAGATGATTATCCGCATAGACACGATCTTTGACGTAGCCCCACAAAAAGTCCAACGACGTCAAAACGCATGATATTGGTGGCAACATCTTGTTGAAACCACATATCATCCAAGTCATAATCTTCAATTGCAATCCCGAAAAGTCGGTTATCACACGGCAATAGCACTCTGACCTAACGATTCTTCCAGCATCATTTTCGAAAATTTACGGCTCAACGCAGAAAAAAATATTCCTGCAGTAAACATATTTAATTGAAATTAAAAATGTATTAAATTCAATTAAACTTTTGTTCAAAAATTTAATAAATTACAAAATTTAATTCACTCAATTACATTTTTAATTGATTTTTAGTTTTCTTTTCAATTAAAGTTGTTTATTGAAGAAATATTTTTTTATGGGTGTAATAATGCGCACCAAATAGTCACTTTTTCTGGATGCAATAGCTTTTCCACAATCACTTCTGAGTTTTCTGAGTCCAATAAGCGACAATTTTGTTTGTTGAGCTAAGCATGGAGTGAGAAATGGGCTTCATTGCTGAAGAATTTTTTTTTTCGAAAAAATCAGCATTGAAAGCCTGTTGCTCTAGCAACCAATACCAGCATATCTAAAGCGTTGTGAATAGTTAGCCGGATGTAATTTTAGCTTGAGTTGGACTTTACATGGATACGTTAAAATCAGCTGTAACATAAGCCCAATCGCTGAGAACGCCGTGAAATCGGCAAATCTAGATTACTCGCCATTCTTTCACTAACAGAAGCGAAATGTATGATAGTGTGCGCTTTGCAATGATGCACAGGGTTGACGACATCTGTAATGCTTCCAGTCTCTTAAAATTTCCTTATATTCTCTTGCCATTTCATTGCACAGTACATCGATAATGGCGATCATAATCACTCCGTAGTGCTCTAAAACGACCACTTTTGTAGTAAATTTTAACTATTTTGACACATATGTAATTCGTTTGTTAAACGATCCATGTTCGTAAATGTTAAACCTTTCACTAAATAAATGGCAGATATTTCCCAGCTGGCAGCCTTGCCAGAATGTAGTAGAATTGCTGGCCTATTCCACCAGCCGGCTTCTGTATCAGTACAATATCAAGAGTAATTTTCATAGCTGTTCCTGTTGGTGTTGCTGGTCTTAATGCTGTTATATTTGTTATGCTATTGACATGTTGATTGTTTTAAAAAGGCACTTTATGTTGTCAAATATGTCTCATCTACATACGATGCCCAAACAACACTTGTACACATGAACAAATATATACATATACAAATATATATATATATACATTTACATACATACGTACCAGAGAACAGCAATGAGTAGTGAAAAAGTGAGTAGAGTTGAATCATGACTTATAATTTTAATATAATATTGTCTATGAATCATATTCACTCGAAAGTTTGAAGTGAGCATCGAACTCATACTTAGCAACATTTATGATGTTGTTGATTTTGACTCTCCTCAACTCAATGCCTATGGGCGATGCAAAATAAGTATGATACATAATGCGAACTTCGGATACGAACATTAAAGTTCTCATTATGAGGTTATGTGTTTCTCTGTTGCTTATTTTTTGTTTTTTTTTTTGCAGGAATTTAAAAACAAACTTATTTACTACTATGTGTACTACTTGATAACTGTTTAATGACTAAACTTTTAAATAAACATTTATGAGTTAAGTGAGCTGAATCAATGTGAGTAGTATAAGTATTATTCTGAAATTAGAAATCAAACTGATGTCATTTATGGGTGTGAGTGTGGTATGACTATGATCTCGACGTCGCATTCATATTTATTTCAACCTATACTTATAAATCAATGTCAATGTGAGTATGCGTAAATCAGAGTAGTTGAGATTAGATGATGTCTACTCACTTATATTTAATATTTCATGAGTCAGCATGAATAGCGAAAAAACGATTTATTGCCGATCACTGATACCTATCGCTCCTTTATTGCATCATATACATATCTCAAAAAATGCGTTTCTGAGTTAATAATGCAGAAAAATCTCAATGTCAATACATATATAATTTTGTAGAAAAAATCTTATATAAAAAACATATTGAGAAAAGAAAATTTAAATTGAAAATTTAAAAGTTATTTTCTGCAAAATTAGCTATTTTGAGTTATCCCTATATTGGAATAAAGGATCGATATATTGTCCACAAACACTTATATATTTGTGTATGTCATTTAAGTGTTATAAATTTGTAAAAAATCTTTAATTCGCACATACTTACATACTTACACAGGAAGAAAAATTTTTAATTAATTTTAATACCAAGCCAGTGTATATGCGTATAACAAGCCCAAAAATAAATAAATTTATTCCAAAATACAAGTAGTATGAATATAAACGAATTTTGATTAAACATATAAACTATCTTGGAATTAACTTCAAATTCTAATTCTAAACTATAAAACAAAATTAAACCACATCTTTTTACTGTGTATACACTCGTTCTTCCATGAATTCCTGAGGACGTTCATATTTATGATGCGAGAATTTCTAAAAATTATGTTATCCTTAGTAAAATTCACAAAATTCACCAAAAAAAATTAAGCTTCGTTGAGAAAACTTTTTTTACCTTAATTTAAACAAACATGGCTTTTGAAAAATTAATTTCTTATTGGTTTTTATTTACACACCATTTCGAAAGTTTTTTCATTCGATCAGTACCTACCACATTAGTCACCCAGTAAAAAAAGACACTCCAAAGAAGTCATGAAAATGTAGAGTTTGCAGTCTGGAAGTAGTTCAAATTTCGATCCGATCTAATGATTTTTACATAGGGTTGTCAGTGCAAGAAGTTCTCTTTTTCGATGCCTAGTCACCGAATTAGAAGCGATTTTAAGAAAAATTTCCTTTTTTGTGTTCTATGGTAATATTTTCATCTAGGAAAAACTTTAAAAAGTTACATATTTTAACAATTCGTTTCTTTTTATAAGAATTTAAACGCGAAACAGTGTTTTCATGTAAATTTAAGCAAATAACTTCTAAATTTTAGGCCAAAATTAATTCATAAATTTCTTTCAAAAAATCGATTTTTTGAACATTTTGGTGAGTATTTACTAAAACTATGGAAAAACTACAAGGTTTTGTGTGATTAAAATAAAATTTTACTTGTTTTTCTGCTAACAATCGGCAAATTAAAAATATCGATTTTTTGGAAGCAATGAAAATGTGGTTCCTTCAGAATGACTTCCATTTTTTTTTACTGGGTCACAGTCGTACCATCGTACTTTTGAAGTTGGAATTTTTCCCAAAAAGTACAATAGTACTTACTTCAACATCCCTGGATGTCCTTGTTGAAGGCGAATAACAGACACTCTCTAAAAAATAAAACATTTTTAACAGGCAAATTAGATTTGTTCATAATAGTATTTTGGCTCTTATATCATAACGAATGTTGCCGTCACAAAAGCATTAATATCATTGTGAAAGCCTGAATGAAGTTTTCCTCTTTTTTTCTTTAATGTTGTATTGTTCGCTGCTGAAGGAGATAATTATAATTGTTCATGCATCTGTAGTTTTGTGTGAATGTGTGTGAATGTAAATATAAAAAAATATAATAAAAATTGTCACTTTCAATTTTGACCGGAAATTACAGGAAATTGCTTTGTCATTTTCCATGCACAGCTTAAGTTTGATGATAAGTACGTGTAAAACTTTTGTTTTATAGTAAAATTGTGAAATAAATATATTTAATACATAATAGATTTCAAAGCAATTTGATATGGGTAATTATAAAGAAAGACACAAAAATTTCAAAGTTAAGATTTATACATACACACATAAATATTTAAGGAACGTTTTTAATAATATTTGAAAAATCCACTTTTTATACTCTTCAGCAAAAATTTTTAGGATATATTTATTTAGGATATTTAAAGGACATTCATACACACATAGTTATATTCTGGTTCCTTATGAATAAGGTAACCGAATAAGTGATCTCCGTCTGTCTGTGAGTGAAATCGATTTTCCGAAGACCACAGAAATGAAACGAGAATTCGGTCTTGGACCGGTGCACAGAGGAGTATTTGAGCCAAAAAACTAGCCATTACCTTTTATACCCTTTACCAAAAAATGGTAAAAGGGTATATATAGGTTTGTCATTCCGTTTGTAATTTCTAGAATATTAATAAGCGAGCCATAAAGTATATATATTCTGGATCCTTATGCATAGGGAAGACGAATAAGCGATGTCCGTCTGTCTGTACGTGAAATCGGTTTTCCCAAGCTCCCAGAGAAGCTAGAGACTTCGTTCTTAGACTGGTGTGTCAGAAATGGTCGAAATAAGATTGGTATTGAAAATCAGCAAAATCGAGCAGGCGGTTTCAGAGCTGGGAAGCTTAAACTTCATTTTGCCATACAAAATAACTACCGAAAACTAGTTATTATTATTTTTTTATTAAATAAACTTATTTTATACTTCAGTATGAATAAAATTAATATTTCTTAATAAAAAAAAATAAAAAAAAAATTAAAAAAATTAAAAGGACGTTTCCATGGTTGGAAAACTTTAACTTTTTTATACAAAATTATACAAAATTAATTTACTAAAAGAAATTTTTCCTTTTTTCTATAAATTAAATATATCATATTCTAAGGAGAAACAGATTGGGTTAAAAAATCAGAAAAATCAAAAAGGATAATTCCAGGGTTGGGAAACTTAAAATTTTTCTGATATAAAAAATTAACTAGCGTAAACTAATTTTTATATGTTTTTATTAAATTAACTTATTTTATACTTCAGTACAAATTAAATTGGTATTCTAAATTAAATAAGAAACTTAAAAAAATTAAAAGGACGTTTCCAGGTTTGGAAAACTTTAATTTTTTTTTCTTATAAAAAAAGTAGCTTACTAAAACAATTTTTTTCTTTTTCTCTATAAATTAAACATATCTTAGATTCCTAAAAGAAAGATATTGGCGTAACAAATCTGAAAAATCAAAAAGGATGATTCCAGGGTTGGGAAACTTACACTTTTTGTAATATATAAAAGTAACTAGGTCTTACTATTTTTTTATTTTTTAATTAAATTAACTTATTTTATACTGTAGTACACATTAAATTGATATTAAAAATTAAAAAAAAGTTTTATATATGAAAAAGACGTTTTCAGGGGTGAAAAGCTTTAACTTTTTTCTTATACAAAAGTAACTTACTAAAACAAATTTTTTCTTTTTCTCTATATATTAAACATAGCTTATACTATTAAAAGGAACATATTGGTGTACGAAATCTGAAAAATCAAAAAGAACGGTTCCAGGGCTGGAAAACTTACACTTTTTGTGATATATAAAATTAACTACCGAAAACTAATTTTTATTTTTTTATAAAATTAACTTATTTTATACCTCAGTACGAATGAATTTGGTATTTCAAATTAAAAAAAATTAAAACAACGTTTTCAGGGTTGGAAAACCTAATTTTTTATACAAAAGTAACTTACTAAAACAAATTTTTCCTTTTTTTACTATAAATTAAACATATCTTACATTCTTAAAAAAATATTGTTTTTAAGAATACAGAAAAATCAAAAAGGGCGATTCCAGGGTTGGGAAACTTACACTCTTTGTGATATAAAAAATTAACTACCGAAAATTAATTTTTATTTTTTTTATTAAATAAACTTATTTTATGCGTGAGTACGAATAAAATTCGTATTTAAAATAAAAAAAAAAAAACAATTAAAAAATTAAAAAGACGATTCCAGGGTTGGAAAACTTTAACTTTTTTTGTACAAAAGTAACTTACTAAACAAATTTTTCCTTTTTTCTATAAATTAAACATATCTTAAATTCTTAAAAGAAAGGGATTGGTGTAAGAAATCAGAAAAATCAAAAAGAATGATCTCAGGGTTGGGAAACTTACACTTTTTGTGATATATAAAAGTAACTAAATCTAATTAAGTTTTATCTTTTCCTTTATAGATTATACATATTTTACGTTTTGGAAAGAAAAGTTTGGTGTAGAAAATTATAAAAATAAAAACCACATATCCAGAGTTGGAAACTTTGAATTTTTTTCTGGATAATATAGCACTCTTACTTGTTTTAGTTTATATGGCTTGTGAAAACTTATTGAGTACCCTTAGATCAATGAAACCTGGCAGAAATATGTCTTATAGTCATAGGCTGTTAAGACTTGAAAATAAGAAAAATCTGAAAAAGGGCAAAAATTTTCCCCTCAGAGGAACTAATCCTACTTCCTACTTTTACTTAATAACGTCATTGTTATTAGCGATAAGTACACAGATTTTAAATGCGTTTAAAAAAAATTTTAGAGAACGTGTGCAATAATTTTTTTTATGGAAAAGCACTGGACGTTAGTACCCTACACTCAAAAGTCAAGACTTTCAAACAACTGCACCATAAGAAATATAAGGACATACGGGCCTGTTCTGAAAATCACGGTGATTTCAATCACGGTGGTTGTGAATTATGCCAAAGAAATAAAGGTCAAGCTAATAAAAAATCTTCATTGATTTAAAATAAAAATAATAAGCGTATTAAATAAAAATTAAAGAAAAAACATTGTATTTAGGAAAATTAGGTGCCATTGTTTCTAGTAGGCATTAAGCATTATCACTATATATAAATCTGGTGGATCCACTTGGATCCATGAAAGCTTTTTCCAATGAAAATCTAAAAATATATCAAGGGCCTACACAGAAAAAAATATACAAGATTAATGTTCAACAAAACCATGTTGTTGAATAAAGTTTTTAATTTCAATAATATTTGGCATTAACTTAAATATTGTATTTATCAATACCGCGTATTTTAAAATATCATTTAAATCAGAGCTGCCCACAGAGAGAAAACCGAGAGAAATGTATAAGCGTATGTGTATTCATTTGTATAAAAAGCCGATTGATGTTCGGCACTTTGGCGCTTCTCTGGGCAGCTATGATTTAAATTACTTTGTTTGTGTTGGTGTTTATCTTACTTGTTGATTGACTCAACGTGGTCATGTGCTGATGATGTTGTTTATTTTGATTGTTGGTGTTGTATACATGTAAATTCCGACAAGAAGCCGAAAAACGTCGTGGCTTGTTTGTTTTTAATCAACAAAGTTATTTTTAGATTATATTAACGAAATGCACCATGCAGAAGAAACATAAGAAATCATGTTTTGCGTGTATTCATTATTTGCGTACCCAATAACGATTTGCTCTTTAGCTGAATGGTAAGTACGTTAGTCTATTAGTCAAGAGCATGATACAATTATAACAGATACAAGCCCAGCCTGTTATTGTGTACAATACAATTAGTTGTAAAACTTCCCAGTTGGCCACGTCTTTAAGACATCTCTGACGACGGGTACAAGACAATGGTAAGTCGTAGAAGACATATTAAAGACAACTCCATACAAATCGTTGACGAAATTTTCATACAAATGGCGGCGAGGTCACACAAGACCAGATGAGCGACATTGTCGCTCAGATTGTCCTCAACAAGGCTTTATTGAAGACAAAACGTGTGACACTGTCGCTCAGATTGTCATCAACAAGGCTTTATTAAAGACATAACGAGGGACATTGTCGCTCATATTGTCGTCAACAATGCTTTATTGAAGACACAACGAGGGACATTGTCGCTCAGATTGTCCTCGACAAGGCTTTATTGAAGACAAAACGTATGACACTGTCGCTCAGATGGTCCCCAACAAAGTTTTATTGAAGAGAAAACGTGTGACATTGTCGTTCATATAGTCATGAACGCCGATTTCTTTTAAATTGTCGATTAGAAAACTTAATCTACAGACGAATGTCGTACATGAATCGTCGAAGACAATGTCGTCTAGGACGATTTGGACAACTGGGTTTCTTTACATGCTGCAAAAATGTTAGTGTATGTGTGTGAATAAAATGATTACAGTGTTGCCATTGAGTTTACAGATGGATGTGTTTCCAATTACACATTGAAG
The DNA here is from genome assembly GCA_949987645.1 of Tachina grossa. Classification (NCBI taxonomy): domain Eukaryota; kingdom Metazoa; phylum Arthropoda; class Insecta; order Diptera; family Tachinidae; genus Tachina; species Tachina grossa. The sequence continues at coordinate 59,371,158 of OX465278.1, read as the reverse complement.
AGAATTACACTACACATGTTTTTTATAGGTTAAAATGAAAACAAAACTAAATAAAAATAGAAGATATAATAGAATTACACACAGAGTTTATACATGAATCTAATTACATGGCCAACACATGAGAGTAATTGCACACTCTGTGTAAATACAAACCTATTGGCAACACTGAATGACTTTAATCATTCATGAATGCCGCGTCTGCAATTGTACTTTAGTTACCCTGTAATTGATATTTTTATAAACAAAAGGCATCTGTTTCTGACAATTATACGTTTGCTTATACCAACAAAATGCATGTGTTTTCTGGTGTTGTAATTTTGTTGTAGTCGTGCATGTACCTAGTATAATTGTACCATGGTCAAGAGGTTGCTGGTTCTACTTTTTTTTTGTTTTCTTATGTTACAAATATGTGTTTGTATTTATAAAAATCGTTGTAGGTGCCTTTTTAAATAATATTTTATTTGTATTCACAAATAAATTAGTTGTATTTACAATTCTTTTTTTTTCTGTGTATGTCAACTCAAAAAGGCTAACTTTTCAGTGGAGCGAAAAAAACTAAGTTAATTCGCTCATTATTGTAGAAATAAAATGTGCTTGCTTTCCATAATATGGTTTAAATATGCTTACTATCTTATAGGTTTATTTTTCACTGGTTTGCGTATTTTTATGAGATAACATATTTTAGTCGATCAAAAAACAAATATTTTTTTAGAGTTAGCATATCTTGTCGGAACAAAATATGTTTTTTTTTTAATATATTTATTTTTTAATCAATTTGTGAAATCTTATGCTCAATACTAGATATAAAAATAGAAAAGCTACAAGAAATAACTTAAAATACCATAAAAAATAACTTAAGCCTGACTGAAAGCCTCTTCAATCTCGAGGTGGTCAGCTTTAGTACTCTCTAACTCACTCACTAGTGTAACGGGCTCACTCCAAATTATCAATTTCGAAAGCTTATATTATAGACTATAATCTGTTCATACATAATGTTTCTAATCGATTAACAGTTTAAAAATTATACATACATTGCCAATTTTTTTTTTTTTATCGGAACCCCTATGTACTAATATGTTAAAAGTGACCACATCTCAAAAACTAGCCATAGGATATCAAAATCCTTACCAGCTTCGTGTTCAGCATGTCAAATGAAATAAGATATGAGGTAGATTTATAATAAATTACTAATTTTTTACATGGGAGTTAGCATTTATTTTCACAAAAAAATATGCTTTGATATAGCAGAATAAGACAAATTTATATAAAACGGGGGAAAAATAATTTTTGTTGGTTCGAAATTTATACTACAGATGAATATTGCATAGGGGAGCTATTTGCCATGGGAAACTCATTTTGACCAAATTTGAGTTGACGTATTTTGAATATAGGCTCTCGATATTGAAAAACCCATAAAAATAATATATTTTTGAAATGCTCATATCCTTAGATATATTATATGTAGGAACAAAATTTTAATTAATGTTTAACAATGTTTACTGTAAATGCCAAAACTCATTTTATTATGCAAAAAAAAAAAAATAACTACTCCACCCTAATTTCAATGCAACAATAAAAAATAGCACATATGTACAAAAAATTTAAATTTGTTTTGAGTATCATGTTTGTGAGGCTGTAGATCATATGGAGAGAGATTAATTGACTTCAAAAACGCGTTTTTAATATATTCAATATATCTAAATTACCAAAAATGTTAAAAATAAGTAATGCCCGTAACTTTTGGTTAAGCTCTAATGCGAGGGTCTTTACTATGTTTTCCCCAACGTGCGTCGGCAAAAGTTCAAAACCTTAAATTCAGACTAAACCAATAATAAATGCTGTCGTACTATAAGCGAAGCACGATGGATGTATTGGTGTATGTGTATATCAGTTGTAACAAGCGATGTCGCAAGACAGCTCGTTTGTAACAAATACTCAAAAGAAGTACTGTTGATTAGTGTATGCTTGTTATTTTTCATATTGTACGTTTGAGTGTGTGTGTAATATATATGTAGATGGTAAGCTATTATGTGGTTAACCGCATACAACTAATGTTAATGCATGTGTGTGCCTTTGCATGTGCGCAGAAAAATAAAAAATCATACACACATACATGCATGACGTTTGTACACGCGCTCATTGGTAGAAAGAAGCAAGTATCACAAATTCTTCCGTCACGAAGTGTTTTCTTCTCTACTCTTATACCTACAATACTCAAATAAATTTCTTGCAAACAGTGTTGTTAACATTTGTTTTATAAGATTTCGCTGTAGCGAAGCATTTGAAAAATGCCTCATGTCTTAAAAGTTCTTATAAGATATCTTGTGCAGAGACTAATTCAGACGCAGGAGACCATATTACTGTTTTCACACCTTAAGTTAAAACCTGGATTTAACGTTAAAACCCTAAACAGCTGATTTTACGTTCACACTGCAAGTTTGATAAATTCAGGTTTTAACTCACAGACTGTCTAAAAAAATTTTTCATAATAAAATAGATCTGCTGTAGAAATACGTGTATTTTTTGCTGTGTTTTTTTTTTTTGCTTTTTATAACACTTACATATATGACAAACGGTACAACAAATGTTTTGGTTTATGTGAAAAACTCAAAGATTTTACAATGCGCTCAAAAATTAAAATTATTTTATATATTGTAAATGAACATTTTAAAATTATCGAACTACTTACTATACAAACTGAAAAAGTGCTTGGAAAACAAGTTATTATATATTAAAAACACACAAATACATCACAAAATAAAACTTTTTTATCGGCAGATCGGTTTCAGTCCTATCGTCTATTTTCATTTCCCAGAGGTCAATGAAAATATTTCCGTTCTTTTCCAAACAAAGGATTCTTTTTTTCCGGGATTTTTTATTATTATTATTGCGGCTGCATCCATTTTCAAGTTGAAAATTTTCTCAATTTGTATCTATTCTTAGGCCGGGGTTACATCTGTATGACATGTGCCAAACAAAACGTAACCACTAAATAATAATGAAAAACGGATTCAGACATGAATTTATTGATTTAAAAAGTTTCCAATCATGTTGGATTCTAAAAAATTTTCTATTGCGAGTAGTTGTGTATGTATGAAACTGTTTAACTTAATAAATACGTGTCTGAATCAAACAGTTTTTCACACATGGCACACATGAAACGCCAGATGTAAACTCAGCCTTATTCACTGGCATAAACATTAACAGCTGCTTCCCGTCATTTTAATTCGGCAGCACTGAATTTAGCATAACGAAAACTAGGTTGTATTTCATAAAACTTAATTAAAACCAATTCAAAAATGGTTTAAGTTGGTTTTAACAACATCATTTCGTATGGTACAACCAGGTTTTTAACAGTTGGTTTTAACGTTAAAACCAACTTTTGTTCAAATCATGTCAGTGTGAAAACACCATATAATGTAATTTTGGCCCCCGCCTCCTGTTGTGGGCGGTGATAAAATTTTATTTCCAAAACTAATGTAAATTTTAAAAAATTTTACTACTTATGCCTTAATAGCATAAATTTTAAACTTTTTTTCTTTGGCTGCATTCGGTCAACTCAATTCAATTCAATTTCAGGCTTTTGTTGTCGTTCTGAAGATGAAGTTCTAAATACAGGTATTAGTACTAGTTCTTTCGGCCATGTGGCATGCATGTTAAAAATAGGTCTGTTTTTTCTTTGTGTTGAGTGCCAATATATTTTTAATTTTTTTTAACTCTTTAAGCACTGCTTTACAGCTAATTCATCACCATCTCCTTGACATTTTTAAATTTCGCAAAATGTTCCAACTAAAACTTGTAATTTCTCTTCAACGGACTTAGCGTTACATTGCCCCACTACTTTTCCATTTTACTTTCGAAGCTTAAAAAGACTGGCAGAATTTTTAACTTATGCATATATACAATACATATGTACATATTTGTGGCAATACTTAATAATTTCTCAAGTCGACTTGAGAAAATTGAGCTATATTAGGGTGTACTGTGTCCAATTGTAAATTGCAGCGGTTACAATGCACATTTTACAACTAAATTGTTTTTGTTTTTAAAAATTTAGTTTGAAATTGTCTTATCGGATATCATTTTAAAAGATACAAGATAGAAAACTTAGATTAAGATTTTTTATTAGCTATAATTGAACTTCACTGTATATAAAAAAAAGCAATGTGAGTCCGATCACAGAGGAGATGTGTAAACATCTGATAATGAAAAATTTTTTTTTAAGTTGGAAGTACTTATGCTTTTAGTATATTTTTTTAAATTAATTGATTAATTATTTATTATTTATTATTGTTTTATTAAACTTATTTGGTTAGTAAATGGGCGCACTGCAGTATATGTATATGTACTGCATTAAAAATTGCAGTAAGCAGTAAATTTGCTGATTACTAAAAAAATTCAGTAAATTTTTACTGCAAATGAAATTTAATTTGCATTACCAGTAAAATCGTAGGGCCGTAATCATAATAAAATTGTAGCATGTGGCAAAGTTTTTTTCATTAAAATTTTGAAACTTTTGTATGAAAAACATTTAGCCACTTGGTAGAATTTCATTATGAATATGGGCATTACTGATTACTGAAAATTCAATGCACCTCATCATATAATAAATCATTTAGGTACTTTCAAATTTACTGCTTAAAATTTAACTCGCACACGAAGGGTTCCGTACATTCAGTTTTGAGCATTTTTTTGATGTGGCTTTTTTCGTTTTTTTAAGTTTTTTCAGTTTAAACGATGTTTTCAGTTTTGTCGCTTTTTTCTCGTTTTGGCATTTTTTTTCTCTTTTTGGGTTTTTTTTTTTTTCATTTTCGCAATTTTTTTCATATCGCAATTTTTTCATTTTGGCGATTTTTGTCTGTTTTTGGGGTTTTTTCATTTCGGCGATTTTTTCATTTTGGCGTTCTTTTCTGTTTTTGGGTTTATTTTTACTTTGGCAATTTTTTCATTTTGGCGATTTTTTCATTTTGGCAATTTTTTCGTTTAAGGGTTATTTCATTTTGGCGATTTTTCCGGGTTTTCGCGATTTATTTTAGTCCTATAATTTTTTTTAGCTTGGTGCTTTTTACGTTTTGGCGATTTTTTTGTTTTTGGCGATTTTTTTAGATTTGGCGATTTTATAATTTTTTTAATTTTTTAGTTTTACCGTTTTTGAAAAATTTCAAGAGTTTTGCTCTTACGGTTTCCAAGATACAGCAAGTTGTCAAAATTACAAAGTTAAAATTGCATTAACTGATCGAACACCCTTTAATTTAAATTTTTTTAAATTTAGTGTTAATTCTTGTAGTCTGTATAAAAATACACTAACTTTACAAATTTCGAGTGTATATATGTACATTACATTATTGAAAATTTGATTATGAGTGATGAAGCTCATTTTCATTTGAATGGCTTTGTTAATAAGCAGAACTGTAGGTTCTGGGGTTCTCAAAATCCAAGAGCCATTCATCAACGCCAATTGCACCCCATCAGGTGTACAGTATGGTGTGGGATCACATCTGAAAATGTCATTGGGCCCTACTTCTTCGAGAATGAAGATGGAAGTGCTGTAACCGTAAATGGAGAGCGGCATCGGTTTATGATAGAAAATTTTTTACGTCCTGCTCTTGAAAACAGACCTGGTATGTGGTTTCAGCAGGACGGAGCCACTGCCCATACTGCCCGAGACACAATGGCACTTTTAAGTCAAATTTTTGGAGAGCGAATAATTTCTCGAAATTCGGAAATTTTTTGGCCAGCGCGATCGCCAGATTTGACAGCACCCGACTATTTTCTTTGGGGTTTTTTGAAGGAGCGAGTGTATGTGAACAAGCCAGAGACAATCCTTGAACTCAAGGCAAACATTGTTGCAGAAATTCGAACGCTACAGCCACAAGTTTTGAAAGATGTTATGGAAAATGCTCTAAAAAGAGCCCATCAGTGCGAAGCTGAAAACGGTGGTCATTTAAGAGACATCATTTTTCATACTTAGTGTAAAAAATTTCCATTTTGTATATTATATAATCTGAAAGAAAAAATAAAAAAAAGTTAATAAACAAAAAAGTTATTAAACTTTTACACCCCTTGGTTTCTTTTGGCCCACCCTGTACATACAATTGTATGTATATTACATGGGATTTTAACATTTTTCGTTGCTCGTTTTGCAACACCCTTTCATTTTTAACTCTCATGTATTTGTTATTGTAGCGGCCAAATGTCTACACACTGTGTCCAAATTTCAGGTCCATAACTCTTACGTCGAGAAAATACCCTGAGACAGACGCACGGACAGCGTAGCGAAAACACCTTTGGTGTACGGATGGAACCCTAATAAAGCAATTATCAAGTTAAATAAAACAAACAAAAACTAGCAAATTCCTATGTATTTACAATATTTTAAATGAGTTTGTATTGCTTCTTTCAAACACTAATACACTCATATATACATAGCTCACACCGATTTGACAACGCGGTGTGCATCTTACTCAAAATTTGTGATTGTATTTTGAAAAAGATTTTTACCAGCGTTGTCAACTTGGTGCTTTTTGAAAATTTTTGTGCGAAATATTCCTTAGTTGGTGCGTGGTGCGTTTTTTAATTTTTGGTGGCACCGACGCAAATTTAACACAACAATGGGTTAAAACCGCAAAATTCTTGTGGTGAAACTTGCCAACTTCCTGATAGTGTTAACTACCATATTAATAGTATTGATGTTTATAACACATCACAATTTGAAAGCAAATCTGTCTAATGTCCCGATGATAACAATAATGATGAAAATATTAGCTTTATAAATTTGATCTCTTTTTAAAAAGTTTTAAACATAATTTATAAAATTAATGTACAAAATTGTATCATCTTGTAAACATATACATATATGTGCCCTTAATAATGAAAGTTTATAAGTCATACATTTCTTTGGTCGAGATATTTAGTAAATTACATTTGAACAAATCCAAAAATATTTTTTATTATGCAATAGTTTAATTTAGAGTTGTACTAGTCTCGATTAATATAAATTTATTTTACTATATCGAATCAAAAATGCGTATGACTTAGACCACTTTCATAATTAAGAACACATGTGTACATGTACATATGTACGAATTGGTTTAGTTTTTTTTTTTGTTTTTTTTTTAATTTTGTACATATTTTGTAAAAGGCTGTTTGTTTTTATTGTTGTATTTTTAATATGAGTTTTAAACTTCTGATAATTTTTTTTTAATATTTAAAAAAGTTTAGGACTTTTATTAGTTTTGAATTCTTGCTATTAATCGTTAATCTCTTTAAAAAGTTTTTTACAGAATTTATTTATAATAAAAATTAATATAAACAAATTTGTTAAGTTCTTATAGTTTTTATTTTTTTAACCCTGAACTGTAAAAGTCTGTTTAAGTGTTAAATTTTTAACACAAAAAAATAATATACTTTTTTGTAAAATTAATTCAATAAACATTTTGAACTAAAAAAAGAAATTCTAAGCTGGTGCGTTTTTTTTTGCAAATGGCGCGTTTTTTCTCCATTTTGGTACGTTTTGAAATTTCAAAGTTGACAACGCTGATTTTTACTCCCTAGCGTATAGATGTTTACACATCAAAAGCAAACAAGCAAAACGAGAACAGAAGTAAAAATTGCGATAACAGCGTCCCAAAATTGTGAAGTGTTGCGCTAATAAAATCTACAATGTTAATAGTTTTCCTCGCGCCATAGGCGTGGAGGGCGTACTTTTCTTTAGCCACTTAAGATTATGAGCGTTTTGTTAAATCCTTTAAGAGAATTTGCTGAAATACAAACTAGAATATAGTTTTCTTTATTCTTAATTTTGTTTGTTTATTTGCAGGTGCTTTCCTTGTACCTTATTGCATAATGTTGCTAATTGGTGGCATACCGCTTTTTTATATGGAACTAGCTTTAGGTCAACATAGTCGTAAAGGCGCCATTACCTGCTGGGGGAGATTGGTGCCATTATTCAAAGGTTTATTAAAGCAAGAACTGAATTCTATATGTTTTATGATGCTAATTCCAAATTAATACCTATTTTAGGAATTGGTTATGCCGTGGTTCTGATAGCATTTTATGTAGATTTCTATTATAATGTCATTATAGCCTGGTCGTTGAGATTCTTCTTTGCATCATTTACCAAATCATTGCCATGGACAACGTGTTTGAATTATTGGAATACAGATGATTGTCGGCCGGTAAGTGTTGTTTCATTCAATTAAATTTATTGCTTTAAGGCAAAGTATATTTTATGTAAGTTTCACCGAAACTGAATTGGAAATATGAGAGCAAATTATGGCATTTAATAGCGAACAAAAGTTCCAAAGCATTTATTTTTAAATTCTATTGAAATGCCGCAATTTGTGCTCTGTGTCTCACGTTAATTGACAGATACTGTATTTTATTACAGAGACCATCTGATATTTATTTTCTTTGCAGTTTGAACAACAGGCTGGTGGACGTTTCTTTGTTGGAAATACGAGTGATATATATTTCAATTCAACAAATATATCTGAACTAAATGAAACATTTTCTAACTTAACAACTTTAACTACAACTTTAGCGCCCAACGAACGTTTTCAATCAGCAGCCTCTGAATATTTCAAGTAAATAACTAATTTAAATAAAATATAAGCTCAAATAGTCGTTCTCAGCTCAACCGGACTTTTATATTGACATTGTTACTGACAATTAAAATAACAATTAAGTTTGGAATTATACCATAAAGGTGCAATTAGACGTGACATGGCCATAATTCCATAGCCATAACCAAACCAAAATTCAATTGATTTCTATGGTAATGGCTATGGCGTTATGGCGAGTCACCTATAATCGAATACAGTGTTACCCATTAGTTTGGTTCGAACGGCTGTTTTCCATGGCTATGGTTATGTCACGTCTGATTGTACCTTAACATATGCCATAACATTATACATATGTATATGTAGTAAAAGCTTCTTGTAGTTCACAATATTAAAAAATAAGTTGATTGTGCGAAAGTTGGGTTGACTTTCAGGCAGCTAAACTGAGTAGTTCAGTTGAGAACGACAATATCGATAATAATTATGCATCTTACTCAGGTTTAATCTTAAAATTATTTTTTGTACCTAGTCGATATATTCTAGAATTGGACAAAAGCGAAGGTCTTCACGATTTGGGTGCCATTAAATGGGATATGGCTGCTTGTCTGTTGGTAGTTTATTTAATTTGTTATTTCTCGTTGTGGAAGGGTATAAGTACATCAGGCAAGGTGGTTTGGTTTACCGCTCTATTTCCTTACGCTGTCTTACTTATATTGCTAGTACGAGGGATCACGTTGCCAGGCTCTGCAATGGGCATAAAATACTATTTAAATCCAAACTTTGATGCCATCTATAAGGCAGAAGTTTGGGTTGATGCTGCCACTCAAGTGTTCTTCTCGTTGGGTCCTGGATTTGGGGTTCTTCTAGCCTATGCTTCTTACAACAAGTATCACAATAATGTTTATAAGTAAGTTTAACGATGTATGTATGTATACTTCTTATTGTTTTATATTAAATTCTTTTATTTTTTCAGAGACGCTTTACTTACTAGTTGTATTAATTCGGCTACAAGTTTTGTAGCTGGTTTTGTGATATTCTCGGTCTTGGGTTATATGGCTCATAAATCGGGCCAGAACATTGAAGACGTTGCCACCGAGGGTCCTGGTCTAGTATTTGTTGTTTATCCGGCTGCGATTGCTACCATGCCGGGTAGTACGTTCTGGGCTTTAATATTCTTTATGATGTTATTGACCTTGGGTCTGGATAGTTCGGTATCTTCAGCAGATTTTTATTATAATATTTTTTTAAAATGCTTAAAAAAGAGCAAAAGCTTTCAAAAAAGAGATTTTTGAATAATTACATATGCTTTTGATGCAATGTGTTAAAAAAGAAAAATTAACAGAAACCGTTCAGAGTTATGCTGCTGAGCTATATAAAACAAATTTCATTTGTTATACATTTGAGGTATTCACAAGGGTGTCCTAAGTGTCATAAAGTCCTAACATTTTAAACCAGTTTAAAATTATTTTTATTTTCTTTCATATAAAAGGAGTACTATATTAATACAATTCTTCACTCTATGTATTTGTTACTGTTATAACTAATTATTTTGCTTTTTACTTTTCTTTTTCCACAAAATGTTCATTTACGTTTAAATACGTGGCGTTTTTCTTTAGCAAATTTCTACTCAAATCATTATATATTGCAAAAAATATAAGAATTCGTAAAGGATTAAAATAATGGAAACAATCTCCCAAAGCTGATTATATAGACCAAAAATGGGAATATCTTCAAAAAATTTCAAAGCCTCAAAAACTGTAAACGAGCAAACTCAGTAGATTTTATGAATCAAAAATTATCTTACGTTCAAAAAATTTGCGAAAATTCGCGAATAATTTTTTAATTGAAAAACCTTAGATTTATTTAAAAAAAAGACTTAAATTGTAAGGAATGCACAAACTTGGAAACATCAAAAATATATTAAATTCTGATACTTATTAAAAAAAGTTTAAAACTGTTAAAAAAAACAAAGAATTGGGAACAATCACTTTTATTGCAAAAATTCGCAACAAATTGCAAAAACTTGTTAATACCAAAGTGATAGCAAAGTGTGATATAAAATAAATGTCGCCAAATGTGTAAAAAAGGCAAAAACTGCAACAACAAAAATACTTCAATCAGACAATGATGTGTCTTGATTCAATCCTAATTTGTTAAAATTACACACAAGAGCTATAAGTTTTATCAAAAATTGCCTGATTCGCAAAACTTAAGAAAATTTGCAAATAAATTCCAAAGCCTTAAAATGCTCGAAAAAATTTTGTTTTACATATTGCAAAAATTCGCAAATAATTTTCAGAAACAGATAGAAGCCGTTAAATAATTTTCTCACAATTTTGCATATTCGTACCAATTATTATTTTATTTTTTTATTATTTTTTCTCATTTGTTTTGTATCATATTGTTTATGTTTCAACTAACACACTAAAATATGAGTGGTTGCTCACAGCAGTCGTATTTTAAACTATTTTAAAATTTTAGAACATTATGACGTTATGATCTTAACACTACCGTTTGAATACCCCAATTATATATATATATATATATATATATATATTGTATTCAAAAAGCTTATACTTATTTCCCATTGTTTTATTTTACAGCTGCGTACGATTAAATTAAGGCATTGTTTGTGCTCATGTGCCAATAGAATAAAAAATCAAATTGATTAATCGTTCTTATTAAGGGTTTTCATGAGAATGTTCAAAAGTCTCGCAAACTGTGCAATTGTGCATTTTTACACTCTCGTAAATAATATGTCAAAAATTGTTTGGAAATTTATTTACACAAACCTTTTAACTTTGCTCAAAAATTTACACTCGTAAACTTAAGCCACATAATACACAGAAGTGAAGAAAGTGACAGGTAAAAAAAGCTCCAATCAGGTTTTTGTTAAAATTCATGGAAGAAAGAGAAAAGGATAGTGTATTTGATACTCTAGTGTATTACTACTTACCAATTAACACAGCTAATAAAAATGTATTGCACTAGAAAGACGTAGCAAAACAAAACCGACGACAAAATTTGAGGGAAAACGAGACAAACTGAAAAATACCCGTATCTTCCGTCTCGTGATACTTCTGTATGTTTTGTGCTTAAGCTGTGCAATTGTGCATTTATTAAACTACAACTTTTTGGTTTTTTTTTTTGCTTTCTTTAGGTATTTTTAGACACACACACACACACACACACACATACATACTTTTTATTTTAATAGAAATATATAAATATTTATTTAAATTAAAAACTGTTTAATTTAATTTAATTTGATGTTTAATTTTTTTATTTTTATTATATTAATTTTTTTGACATTTTGTTCAAATTTACTTAACTGTTTGCGCAAAAGTTGAAAAGGGGCTTCATGAAACAAGTCTCGCATATTTTCCCAATTGCACGAATGGGAATTTTAAGATTTCTCATGAAAACCCTTATTGTTTTTGATTTGTTTTTGTTTCACTCACTTCAAAGAACGAAACAAAACAAAATTGTCATACTCTGGTTTTAAGTACAGATATATCAAAACAAAAATAAATTTATAGCTGTAACATTGTCGATTATTTTTGTCATCTCCTAATTCCTATATCTTAGCATAAAGAGCATAGCTCTAAAAACTCTCATTTAATTTGTCTCCTTCAAAACTAACTCAGCATTTACACGTGCAAGTGCAAGTTTGAAAAACTCAACACGCGCTAACTTTTAATAGCCTGGGCATAAGTATTGAAAAGTATTACCGAGTATCGAATACTTGGAATATTTTTCGAATACTAAATGCTTAAAAGTAGTTACTCAATATTTTCAGAGTTGCATTTTTTCAGCGAATTTAAGTTTTAAAGGCTTAAAAATTTTAAAAGGCCGTTAAAAGTATAAATTAGTATTGAGTATCCAATTATTATTGAGTAGCTAGAATTTGCCAGCACTAATTCACAAAACTTATATGGAAGCTCATAAACAAAAAATATTTCGAACAGAAACTAACCAAAAAAAAAAAAAAAACTAAGCAAATATATGTACATAATTAAAGCAAAATTACCAAAAAGTTTGTTTCAGGTAAATCAACAATTTTACAATCAACAGACATAATTAATAGATAGCAAATAACAATGGCAGGACTGTTGTAAATTAATAATGATTTATTTATTTATGATTTATTTATTTTATTTATTTTTACTACAAAAGATCTTTCAGCTAATTGTGATACTTTGGTAGCATTCATAAGACGTAGCTGTTGAGCTAAACAGTTGTGAAACTGTTGGCCCCAACAGTTACGTCTTAGAAACGGCTTGATGGATAAAATTTAATTGTATATCTTTATTTCGTTTCTTCATCGCATTTGTAATGTAAAATATAACAAATACTTTCTCCTGCCACCTAACAAAGCATAGAAAAGGCATAACTCTATTAGATTAGCTGTTTAGGCTGAGCACAACATGTTGACTATAGGTAGCGAAAAAATTTTGCGATGGAAAATTACTCAACTGTTGAATAGAGCGGAACTACTCAACTATGCGTTTCTAAGACAAACACTCAACGGTTGTGCTACAGCTACGTCTTATGAATGCACCCTTTGAATCAAAACAATTCACGTATTTCATTTGCACTGAAAAAAAATTATTAAAGGCTGATGTTTGTTGTGAATCAAAAAAAAAAAAAAATTTAGCTGCTTTAGCTTACTCAGTTTATGTACGTAATTCTGAATAATATTTTGATACCTTTTCTAACCAAAAAATTCGAAATAGACTTTTTGATTTATTATGATGTGATTAACCAAAAAAAATTTTTCCTAAAAATTTTACTCACATATTTTCCAAAATACCGATTATATGCATTTTTCAATTCGGAACCTAACAAATAAATATGTAGTCTTAAATTTATAAGTTTTTTTGCTTCTCCTCTAAAAAAAAAAGTAAAAATAGTGCTTACGGCCTTTTGGATTTTTAGCCTTTTTCAAGAATTTTTTCTGTTGAAGTCTACTGATGGGCTTTCTAAGAAAATACGAATTTCACCTAGACGTGGTTAACTACCAACCGGCAAAAATGCTTCATATTAATACATTAGACTTTAGGTCAAATAAATTTACATACGCTTGTATTTTTATATAACATAATTTTAGCAAAAATTTTCACTTATTTCTGTTTATAAATTAAAATAAAAAAATGGAAAACTTTTTCGTAAAAGTTAAAAAAACATAATTTTCTTATACATGTACCATTTTCAGTTTGGTGGCTCCGAGGCCATTATCACCGCCTTGAGTGACGAATTCCCAAAAATAGGCAGAAATCGTGAAATCTTTGTTGCCGGCTTATTTTCACTATATTTTGTAGTGGGCTTGGCCAGTTGCACTCAGGGTGGCTTCTATTTCTTTCAACTTTTGGATCGATATGCAGCAGGGTATTCAATCTTAGTAGCAGTTTTCTTTGAAGCCATAGCAGTCTCTTGGATCTATGGTAACAACTTCTGCAACTATAATAATTTTATAATTACTAACTAAAAATTTCATTTCATTTAAGGTACAAATCGTTTCTGTGAAGACATAAACGACATGGTGGGCTTCAGGCCAGGGATATATTGGCAAATATGTTGGCGATTTCTAGCGCCTCTGTTTCTACTCTTCATCACTGTTTACGGTATTATTGGCTATGAGCCACTGACCTATGAAAAATATATATATCCTGGTTGGGCAAACGCTTTGGGCTGGTGTATAGCTGGCTCATCAGTTATGATGATACCAGCAGTGGCCATATACAAGTTGTGCACTACACCAGGATCAGTAAGACAACGTTTCCGCATACTCACCACACCATGGCAAGATCAGCAGGTATCAGTTAATGGTGTAATGGCAGATGCAACACAAGTGCGTTTGACAGATACCAAAGAAGCTTCGGAGGTTTGAAATCAACCATTTGCTAGATTTCAAATATATTATGTATAGTAGATATTATTTAAATGTTATTATGTATGAAACATCAATAATTATTTTATGTTTATTGTTCCTTAAAATAAGGTTTAATATGTTTTTAGCTTAAGTAATGAAAACAAAAACGCTCAAGTGCAAGTCCGCATGCAAAACAATGTTTAGGGAATTAGTTTATTAGATAAAAATTTTGTACACATAAAAAAATTAACAAACAAATGCAAATTTCATAAACAACGTACTTAGGTTTCTAAACTAAAACGAATATGAAAATATCTTGCAATTAAAATACATATAAAATCAACAAAATTGTTAAAAGGAAATATAAAAGTCCATAAAATGCTGTGTAGATAATATTAAAGGCAAATTAAGTGAATTTATTAATTTTTATATGCTTTTGTTACAAAAAAAAAAAAATAATAATAATAAAAAATCTTGAAAAATAGTGTTGATTAATTCAAGAAATGTGCCAATTGGAAATTGATAAAATTGTATATAGACATTAAATGAAATGAAAACATATGTAGTTGAAAGCTTTAAAGTTAGTTAAGTCATCAACATACCCCATCCACTTGCATAGAAACCATAATACTAGAAAGATAATATACCATTAACAACATTTATTATTATAAAAGAGTTTGCAAAATTTATACTTCAGCCATGTATAATTATTGCAGTCTCTTGTGAAATTTTTAAATTTGTGTTCTATTAAAATATCTTGTAAAATTTTCCAATATTAATAAAAGTTCCAACACTTTTTTGAGCAGCCATTCAAAAAATTGTTGCAATTTTTAGTTTTCAAACTGTAAAACAAGCTTATCAGCCATAAAGCTTATTTTACCATCAATTAATTACTTTCTAGTACTCAATGTCTCGTACACGTTTGTCAATCTTACAATACATTAAAAAGCCTACATTTTGCTTCAGTGACTTATTTTGTTAAAATAAAAGCGTAAACTATTAAAAAAAATGGCGCATATTCATAGTCGAAACAAAGTATAGTTAAAAAATTTAAAACCAGTATTACCATACAAAATATTATTTTAACTCTTAAACTATACTTTGTTTTGGCTTTGAATATGCGCCAATGTTTTTAATATTCTACTCGTAGTAAAAATCCCAACACTCATGCGCCAGAAAGTAGGCAAGCATAAGTGCTTATTTATAAGTCTACAGTAATTTTAAATTTCCCACTTGGGATACGATTTTGAAAGTTAAGGCTTAACCCTAACAGAATATGAAATAACTGATGGATAAGGTTTTACTTACGATATTTATCCTAGATTCAAACCTTCGGTGTAGAGATTACCAATGCGAATTGAATTGAATTTGCCTTGGAGTTTACTTATTACCCAATAACACTTGTGCTTTATTCTATCAATAACAAATCATATGAGTTTATCAGTAAAGTTTTCAAAATCAAAAGGCTGTCAATAATCTTTTAATATTTTTCGCGCGGTTGGTAATTTTTAATATATTTTTATTTGAACTTGTTAAATTGGGTTTTGCTAATTTGCTACAGTTTTAAAAAGATTAAATTTTTGATGGAAATTCATGTGCAAATGGACTCCAGTTTTATTCGATTTTAAAATTAACGGCAATGCAATCAATTTATTTAAGAACAAATGAATGACAAATATTCTCACAATTAAGCCGAAATGACATTCTCAACACCTATGAGTCTAGGCATAAGGCACAGAAATTGATACAAATCGTATTTCACCTAAAAATTTGCGATATTTTAAAATTTTTTTTCAACATTTTCTGATATCATTTTAATTTATACCCGATTATTTTAATCAGACACTGAGTATTAAAAAATAATAACGAAATATTTGTAAAAATATTTTCTCAATTTAGAATTAATTTAATTAGTTTTGTTAAAAACGAGTTTAAATGTTCATGTTTGTTTTTTTCTCTTTAATTTAATTTTTAGAAATTAATGAAAACTTTTCACTATAAAGTTCGTAGTGAAACATTTTTTTTTATTCACTACAAATTTAGAGAATTTTTAATATTACAGCCATATGTTAAAAATTCTATTTAATAAAATAAATATATATATGTATATATATGTATGTATGTATGTACATACATAAATACATAGCTTAAGGCAATGTTTGAATAAACTAAAACAGCCATTTTCTTTATTCAAACATAGAGTGGATGTATGTACATATGTGTGTATGTTCAATAATTCTTCCTAGTAAAATTTAGCAATAGTCTAAAAAATTTATTTAAAATAAAACTTTGTTAATTTATATACATGTTGTACATATTTTATAAGGTTATTCATTATTTTGTATTAAATAAATCTTTTCGTTATATGAAAATCTGTTTCGGACTTATTTATATCAATCTAAATATGTATACTTAGATACATACGTATCGTTACCTTAATATAGAAAGGACGTAACTTATAATTTTTTTGAAATGAAATTCTTGCATTTTTCGATGCATTCTTCTAACGAAATTAAAAAAAAATAGATTTAAAAAATATAATGAGTTAGGGCCTTTCTATATATAGGTAAATATATACTATACGTACGTACATATATGTATATGTACGTTTCTTTTATGTAAAATCGACAAAATTTAGAAGGCAATTTTATATCTGTTGCAATGAGGAAAAAATGCTTAAGTTATATTTTACTGTTTTACAGAAGAGCACTTTCAAGCGTTCAAGTCGATTTTCAGAAATCTATTTTTTTACAGTTAAATGGGAAAATCCCGGTTAACCTTTATTTTTTTAAGTTGAAAAATACCAAAGTTTATATATAATATAAAATATAAATTATAATATAATATAAAATATAAATTATGAATATAAATTAAGAATATTAAATTATTATTAAATGATTTATATTCTTTGATATAACCTAAGTTAAGCTATTATTTTAAATGAGATTAGAAATCTAAAAAAGAATAGTCGCAAGCAGTGATGCCAACTTTTTTTGGCTCTAAAAGCACATCAAAATTTGGAAAAAGCACAAAAAGCGTAATTTTGAGATCCAAAAAGCGTAAAAAGCACTAACGTGAAAAACGAGCTTGATGTTTAATATTTTCTAAGCTATTATCTATTTCGGCAATGACATCAGTATCCTTAATGAAATATATCAGACGATAAAGCTATGCTTTACACTGAAAAAATAAAAAACATCAAGTTTTTATTAAAGTAATTTTAAGAAATAAACAAATTTCTTAAAAGCACTACTTAGTGCTATTTCTCAGTTTGGCACTAACGCTCAAAATTTTGCGTTTTGAGTCTTCAAAAAGCACTAATAATAGTGCCAAAAGCACCAAGTTGGCATCGCTGGTCGCAAGTCATACTGCTATAACTTCCTGAAAAATCACACAAATTAAATGAGATTTTGGGGGCACTTTCAAATATGCAGATTACGGAGGTGCCATTAACTCAAAATCAGCTTATCTCGACTTAAGCACTTTTTCCTTTTTGCTACAGATATATTTCCAATCCAAAGTTGTTGAATTTTGTGTTACTCATTGGGAGTTTTTTAGAGTAACGAATGAAAAATTTGGGTCATTCGCTGCACTATTTGAAGTTCAAGGAACTAAATCAAACATGAAATTGAGTTTGTCAAGAATTTTTGGAATTATTAAACTAAAGCACTTTTTTCGACGGATAAATTGAATTTATCGTTCGGTTTTGATTAGGCTAGATTCGTATCGCTCTTTAAGCTGAAAAATATGTACATACTAGGGATGCCAATCGGGATCGAATTTTGGAAATCCCGGGATTCGGGATTTTGTAATCCCGATCCCGAAAATCCCGGGATTTTTCGGGTTATCGGGATTTTCGAGATCTAAATATTTTTCGTAAGATAAATTATTTTTTTTATATAAATATTACTTTAATAACAATTTAATGCATTTTAAAAGGTTTTATGTTCATAATTTATCATTGCATAATTGTCTTTAAAGTGAACAATTTTCTAATACGAGTATAAAATAAAAATCAAAAGAATTTTTCTCATCTATTTTTAAGTTGATTAATCACATTTGATGTTAGAGAATTTATAGTGAAAACAAGAACTAAATATGAAAAGTTGTTTTTGTTTTCAACATAAATGTTTTTCTATTATCTAAACCAAAACGAATATACATATCGGTGGACTTTTAGCACTACCGCTTAAGTTGACTTACGAACATTTTTAGATTCACTTTCTTACAAATAAGTTGTAAAAACAATATTGTTTTGTTAAAAATATATCTACTTAACTTAATAACGTTTTTTAATTGCGATTGATCAACAACAAGTATAACGGTTGTTACATATGTATGTATACCAAGCATTATCTAATTTTTTTATCGATTTCGTTACGACTATGACAACGATAATAAGGCTATTCTAATCAAATTCGATTAATTACGTCTAAAGATCACATTTTTAAGTAAGTAAGTTTAGTAAGTAAGTAATGTAAGTTTTTTTCCAGAAGTTCAACAGATACATATGTATGTATTCATACGTGCGCTAAGAGGAGTTTGGTTTATTAGTGTACTGGCCTTCTACTGTGCAACTCGAATACAACTATAATTGAGTCGAACTCATTCAGTCAGTCGTTTTTCACTAAAACTATTTATCAAATCCATGTAATTTAAATGGGTTTGATCTTGAACTGCAATGTAAAAAACATACATACACACTCGAGCAGTTTTTTAAACAAAATACTCCGCATTATTCTGTAAATATTTCTCGCTTTTACGTCAACCCAACAACAAAAAGTTTTCACTTGCCTTGTATTGTATTCTACTCCAATTGTAAGGAGGTGTCAATAGTACTCAATTGTTACCGACAAGTAGATAAGTGCTAATATTTTTTAGCGTTGAGGAGTCGACATACAGATAGTTATACACTGCAATTATGAATAAATTTCCGCAAGAAATTTCTCCCTTTTCCACTTAGATTTTTTTGTTTTCCCTATTATTTGCTACTGTTTGAAATTATTCCAAGGGAAAAATTTCTCGTGGAATTTAAATTATAATTGCCTTCATAATATAGAATAAGACGGAATAAATTTGTCAAACTTATGAATTTTTCAAATGTTATTTCCCTTCCAAAGGTAATATGTTTCTTTTGTTTTCAAAATAATTATAAAATGTGCATAAATTGTAGGACCTTTGATGAAAATAACCGTAAGAAAGTAGTTTATTTATTTTGCTCTTGTTGTTAATTTATAAGAAATATGTCACGAATAGTCATTAAATTGTTAAAACTGTAGGTATAAAATTGTATGGGACTTTTAAATATTATAAAAAATACCTTAAAATCAACAAAAATTTGAATTTATAAAGTTTTTATACAAAAATTGCTAAGAAATCTCGGAAATGAAATCCCGGGATTGAATTTTACTAATCCCGGGATTCGGGATTTACGGGTAAATACGGATTTTAAATGCTCAGCAAATATTTTACCTTTTTCAGTATCGCTTCTTGCCATATTTGTTGTAAGATTATTTATAGTTAGCACCAGATTCTCAATAGTAACTTCAGGGCGACTAAAGTCACTGGTTGGCTCATTTGCGCAAAAGAGGCGGTTGAAGCGTTTGTTGTTTGAACTGGAGCTAATTTAGGTTTTTGCACCATAGCCTGCTGGACGAAAGAGTACACAGGACAAACTTTGTAGTTAGCGGTGTAGTTACCTCTACAATTACTGCATTTTTTTCTGCTTGATCTTTTGGTTTAGTACAGCTGGCAGTACCATGCAATTCACCACAGATGACGCAAACTGTAAATAATTTGCAGTAAGTTTTTGTGTGACCATATTCTTGACAATTATGGCACTGTACTGGTCTTGAACGCTTGTGATATTTTAAGCTATAAATTGGATGGACCTAATTTTTTCTCAATTTTATATTATTTGGCTCAAGTTAAACGCGAAATAGTGGTTTGGGGTATCTTTTCCCTATTTAATATGTTTGATACATTTTTTACCTTAAATCCCTAGAGGACGAGTGCATCTTTTATTTCTTCGGGAACAACATAAGAATCTATGCCCTTTAATACGATCTGCAGGCCTTTAGCGCTCTTAAGCTGGTATGTGTGTAGAAACTTGTTTTATTTTTTTTTCAAATTCAGCAACCATTTTGCTAAAATCTTTTTCTTCATAAATTTTAATTTTGGTTTCATCAATATTACCACGTTTTATTGGAACAATATGAAATTCATTCTCACCTATGGCCGAGATTAATTTTTTAATAAGGGCATTTGAGTTTTTTTTCTCTCAAATAGATTTGTGGTGGCTTGGATGTTTTGTTCGAAGATACATAGGGTTTGTCGTTGTCATCTTGCAAAATTTTAAAGCGGTTTTGAGGATTATTTGAGGATGCGCTGTTATCCTAGACATCTTTGGAGCAGATGAAATTTTAAAAGAATTAGGGCTTCGCCCACGCTTTACCACAGTTAAATATCTGTCCATTCCGACTTGAATCTTGTGTTTTGAGCTGCTGTTATTTGTGTAGTCATAACTTTGTTAAGTGATGAACACGAGTCCCCTTCGAGCTCGTGATATTGCTGACTTATATGAAGAAGTACTAGGCAACTGTAATGTTAATGAACCACTACTAACTAATTGGCATTGGACAAAGCGAAGTTGATCGCTAACGAAAAATTTACTTTTCCGTTAAAAAAAAAGACTTTCATCAGATTTTTTATTTTTATTGTTTTCATTAAGAGTTTCAAAACTCACAGTTAAATAAGCATTTCTGCCCTTAGAACTCAATTCACATTTTTTTTTTATTAGAGGTACTCATATATAGTATTCCTCAATGTCACTTTGTTTGTGTTATATTTTGTTTGTGGCTTTTTTTTTTGTTTGTTTTTGTTATTTCTACTATTTAAAAAATATTGACAAAGTCAGTATGTACCTATTACGAATAATATGTACTACGAATATTTTTTTTTGTATAATTTTTGTTTGTTTGTTTAGTAAGTATGTAAGAAAAACTCCGCTAATCGTCTGTTCACTATGAAGGTACAACGAGAACGTCAGAGATATTAAAAATAAATTTAAATTTCAAAAACCGCGAAAACTGTAAAATTACTGTGAGAACGAACAAACTCAGTAGATTTTAAGATTTTAGTAATCAAAAATGTACACAAAAATTTTAAAATTGGCAAACAAAATTATATTAAAACCTGATACTAATTAAAATTGTTAAAACTGAAAAAAATTTGTTGGGAACAATCGCTTTCATTACGAACATAGAGAAAATTCGCGCGAAATTGCAAAATTACAAACAAGCCCTAAAACTACTTACAAATACGTTAAGATCTTAGAAATGCCAAAAAATCGGAAAAAGTCTGCCAAAATAAAGAAAATTAGCACAATTTTCTCAAATTAATTAGATAGATGCCTAAAAAATACTTTTATCGCGAAAATAGTGAAAATTTGCTACAAATTGCAGAGAAGCGCTAACATTGCTAAAATGAATTCCAGAAGCTTGGAAAAATTCGCAAAATTTGCAAAAACTTGCTAACATCAAAAAGACAGAAAAGCGTGAAATTAATTAAAAGTTGGAAGAACTTTAAAAGAGGCAAAAAGTAAATAAAAATTATTTCTATCAGACAATGGCGAAAATGGCTTGAGTCACCCTGATTTGTAAAAATTGTTGTATTATAAATGACTTGTTTCGCAAAACTTTCTAAAATTTGCAAGTAAATAGATACTAAAACCTTATAATTTAAGAAACTTATTATTCGACATATTGTCAAATTAAGAAAAGCCTTATAATTAAAAAAAATATATATGTATAATCGAAAAAATTTAGTTTTACATATTTCAAAAATTACAACAATTCGCTTACAAATAGGAGCCGTTGAATTATTTTCACACAATTTTGCATATTCGTACCAAATATTATTTTATTTTTTTATTATTTTTTCTCATTTGTTTTGTATCATCTTGGTTTTGTTTCAAATAATTCACAACAATATGAGGAATAGGTCACAGCAGTCACATTTTCCGTGTTATTATTTTAAAACATGTTGTTTGAAGACTTCCGTGCGAATATCCCAATTATTTCAAATATATACATTGAAATTGATTATCTAAGTTTTGAAAAACGATTTTCCTCAAATATTACATACAAACAGAAAAAACAATTAGTTATATGTACATACTTACATATATATGTATTTCGTTAAATTAATTTTTAACTCCCGACTGTGTATCTGTGTCTGTCCGTGTCCACGTAAAGGCCAAACGGCTGGACCGATTTTCATTTAGTTTTTTCCGTTTAAAAGATGACTTGATCGAGAAGGTTTTTAGCTATGTTTGAAAATCGGTCCAGCCGTTCAGAAGATAATTATAACATCTTTTCTGAGAAAATCCGGGGGTTTTTAAAATTTTTAATTTTTGTTATTATTAAATTTCGAATAAATTTTTTATATAAAAGATACATTTGACAATTTTTATTAAAATTTTTATTTAACACCTAAGAAATCATTTCTATTAAAGTAACAATGAGGGGAAGGAACTACTCCATTTACTTACTTTAAAAACTATTTATTGACAAATTGTATACAGCAAATTAAGCAATTGGAAATAATAAGACAAAATCGTTTATATTTCCTGGTTCACTTTGAATACGGTTTATGTGATTTTCTCTTCTATCCCTTATACAAACGAGCTACACATTCCACCGTCTCGAGCCATTGAGAATATTCTGCAGGTATGATGAGAGAAGTGATGCTTGATTCCATGATCAAGAAGTTGGATTTGGTGGATCAGCATTCATGTATTCGGTGCCAGTTGCAGCTGTTTCACCGGCCAAAATACAATTAGAATCTTCGGGCAACATTAACTTGCGTCATGTTTTCAATTTCCGTAGATCAACAAGAAATGTCCAGATCGTTATACCTCATACTTATACTTCTATCTTTGAAAGTAGTATATTTATGGGCATTCTGGCACACGTGTATTTTCTCCATAAGGATCACTCAAATTAGAATAGTTATGGGCATTCTGGCACACGTGTATTTTCTCCATAAGGATCATTCTAATTAGAATAGTTATGGGCATTCTGGCACACGTGTATTTTCTCCATAAGGATCATTCTTTTAGGAAAAAATTCTAATTGGATCTAATTAGAATAGTAGATTATTCTAGTTAGATCTAATTAGAATGATCTACTATTCTAATTAGTATATATATATGTGCATTCCAATACATGTATTTTCCCATAAGGACGGATATTCCAATACATGTATTTTCCCATTAGGAAGGATATTCCAATACATGTATTTTCCCATTAGGAAGGATATTCCAATACATGTATTTTCCCATTAGGAAGGATATTCCAATACATGTATTTTCCCATTAGGAAGGATATTCCAATACATGTATTTTCCCATTAGGAAGGATATTCCAATACATGTATTTTCGCATAAGGACGGATATTCCAATACATGTATTTTCTCATAAGAAAGGATATTCTAATACATATATATATTCCTACAACAAAGTTAACTTCAAATGAGAATATATACTTTTCTCATAAAAAGTTTAACGAAGAATTTTATTAAAATGAGAATTCGATTGACTCACAAATATGTGTATAAAAGACCAATTAGAAATTAGTTTTAGTTATTGTTATTCAAAGATCCTTGAAATTACATTCAACAACAATGGTAAGAATGAAGTTTAACATAACATTAGAATTTTTTTATTTATTATATGAAAGTTTAAGAAATACATATAAAATTTAACTAACTTTTTTGTTTGTTTTTAGATCTATCAACAAATAATTAACATTGCGCAAGGAATAAAATCTGAATACACAAAAATTGATGATATTCCCTTAAATGAACCTTACAAGATTTTAAATTTTGAATGGAAGGTTACACAATATGGATCCAAAGTTATTGCATATTTAAACAACAATAAGTGGTTTTATCTTCCGCAAAGAATCGTTAAATATTTAAACAGAGAGGATCCTTACTTATCAAAAATGAATGACAAAATTTGGACAATTATTTACAAAGGACGTCAATCACCAAATGGTTCAGCAATATTCGAACTAAACTATAGCTAAATTTTTATTTGTCATAAGAAATTTTATGTAGTTACACAATTTTTAAAACAATAAATATATTTAGAAAAGTGAAGTGACCCCTATTATTTATTGATTTTTGTTTTTATGTTAAACATGCACATGCACGTTAACAAAGTGAACTTGAAATCCATTTCAGGAAAATTTAGTTCAAAAAAATTAAAATAAAATGCATATATTTCAAATTCATTTAAATTTTATGAAAATGAGAGTTTATGCTTAAAATAAGTTATCTTATTTATTTTCATTTTAAGAAAAAGGATAGGACATTTAAAAATTTGATGAAAGTTAAACATGCATGTACAAGACATGAAATCTAAACATGCATGTGCAAGACACATGGTCATATGTATATGTATGCATTACAAGTTTTATTACTTTTTGCACTTATATAGAAATTTTCAAAATTCTCACCAAAAAAATAAATTACATGAAAAAATATTCCTATAAGGAAGGATATTTCCATTGCATGTAGTGCGTAAGCATGCTTTTGCATGCTTTTTCATGTCACAGCATTTAGATGTACTTTGCTTTACTCTAATTTTCATTTCAAGAGAGAAAAAAAGGATAGGACATTTAAAAATTAACATGCACATGCAAGACACATGATATTAAGTATTTTTAAAGTATTAAGAACGAGAGACATGCGTATGCATGCTTTTTGCGCGTGTAGATTTACGTGGGTGCGTTGGTGAAATTTACATTTTATTTGTTCTGAGAAAAAGGGTATGCGAAAAACTGATTACAAAAAAATATATTTCATGAAGGACAAACAAATCTAATTTTCATTTTAAGAAAAAGTATAGGACACTTAAAATTTAATGAGTGTGCATACCTTGCTTTTACATACCGCTGTATGTATGCATGTATGTATGTATGTATGTATGTGCATGCGTTAAAAGAAAAAAGGTATGCGAAAAAACTAATTACAAAAAAATATATTTCTATGAAGGACAAACAAATATTTTTCCTTTATTGCTTAAACTCACTAATTTACAACATCATAAATGTAGATAAATATGAAGATTTTCCAATTACAGGTAATTTTCTATAGATGAATGTATGCATATATTGCGTGTAGAAAAAAAGTATAAAATAAAACATTTTTCTAAACAAAATTCTAGTCTTGTGACATTATTCAAAAACGAAGTGTTGTGTGAAAAAAAAAGAAAACTCGAAATTTTTATTGTTATATACATATGTGTATAGATTTAAATATTTTTAATTCATAATAGGTAAGTTAAATAATTTTAAAAATAGTAAGCATTGATTTCTAACGTTTAACGTTTTACACAAACAGTCTGTAAATTTGTTTTATACATTTTTAGTATATTTAAAAACGTTTATACAAAAATAAAATGATATCGAATTTAGAATGCAAAGAACGCAAAAGAGCTTTCCTAACTGAGGAAAATTACAGAGAGCACGAACGAAGTCATGCTTCAAGCTCCAGTCGTGTAAAGCTTGTAAAAAGTGCGTTTAAAAAAAGACTTGTGACACTTGTTTACATAAACGACAACGAGGAATGCCTCCTCCCAGAGGTGTTTATGAAAGAAGCTGTGGAGTCATTAAAAAAAGAAGTTGACTACTTTTTAAAAAATAATGGTGCTCTAAAATATAATATGGAGATGTATGGCTTATATGCTTGTCCCAAAATGAGCGACCTAGAAAATACACCAATAGAGGTAAAACATTTCCAAACCAAAATGAAAGAAGTTTTCGATATTGATGAATTCACAAATGAATATTTCACTAATATTCAAAATATATTAACAAAGATGGAAGAGTTTCAAGAGCGGGATAGTGGTTGGACTCTAGTTCAACTTTTAAAACTTCACCTGAACTTAAATAAATATCAACCACTGAAAGGTTCTAGTTTTATAGCTCTCCCGCCTAAACTGATGTTAAAAAAAGCATGTATAAATGTACAAAATGATGATGATTTTTGTTTCAAATGGGCAATTTTATCAACCATATCAACTCATAGAAATGCGCAACGAACTAGTATTTATGGGATCAACATTGCTGATGAGATAATAAATCTAAATGGATTTTCTTTAAATTTTAGTGGGTTATGCTTCCCACTTAAAATAAAAGATATACACATTTTTGAGACCAATAATCCTAATATTAGTATAAACGTTTTTGGCTATGAGATGGAAAAAGACTTAGTTGTTGGCCCATATTACAAAACAAAAGCAATAAAATCTAAGCATATACAGCTATTGTTTTTACAGAAAGATAATGGAGGCGGTAATTTGTTTATTAAGTTGTTTACTAATCCACTACCAATATTATACTGATTATCTTTAACTCCCTTTTTATAGTTTATATTCATTTTTTATTAATTATATGATATGTGTAATGGGATTGACAACATAAACTTAAATGATGAGGTTTCGCTATATAATAAGAAATTTATATCAAAACCAAGTTAGTTATAAAAATGCGATTAGTAAAACAAGCTAAACAAATTGTAGTAAGAAATGCGGATGAAGCACAAGAAAACGAACCGAAAATTAAACATAGTACACTTTTACCAAATTCAATACGAGCATTAATTGTAGGTCCTTCAAATTGTGGCAAAACTAATGTTATGATTAGTCTAATAGAGAGCCCCAACGGTTTAAGTTTTAAAAACATTTACATATATTCAAAATCTTTATATCAACCAAAATACTGTTATCTCAAGGAATTGATACACCCAATAAAAGGAATAAATATTTTTACATTTGCGGAAAACGAGAAAGTTATTAGTCCTACAGAAGCGAACTCACATTCTATCATAATATTTGATGATGTTATTTGTGGAAAACAAGACACTATAAGAGATTACTTTTGTATGGGCAGACATAAGAATATAGATTGTTTTTATTTATGTCAAACGTACACAAAAATCCCTAAACATCTTATACGTGATAATGCGAATATGATTATAATATTTAAACAGGATGAAATGAATTTACGACATATATATAATGATCATGTAATTGGTGATATGTCATTTAAAGAATTTACAAATATATGTAGTGAATGTTGGAAAAATAAATATGGCTTTCTTGTTATCAGTAAGGATAATCTGATAAATAAAGGGCGATATAGAAAAGGTTTTGATGAATTCATAGAACTATAAGTAAGCAGATCTTAAGTAGTTATAATGCAGATTGCAATCAGACATAAAACAGATCATTAGCAGATAAATATCAGTTGCTTAAGCAGATATCAGGCAGATCATTATCAAATATAAAGCAGATTTCAAGCACATATAAAAACAATAACTATGGATAATAAATTGTTAAATGATATTGTTAAGACAAGAGGAGTATTGAAAGCAAAATTAAAAAATCTCAAATTAGACAACATAGAACGAGTTAATATTTTAGAAGATACATTCAAACCAATAACTAAACCTTTAAATACGATAATTGGAAAAATTAATGAATATCAAACTGATGATATATTGAATGATACATCTAAGTCCATAACCAAACCTTTGAATAAAATAATAAAAAAAGATGATGATTATAACTCAGATGATTATCAATCTAATGATAACATAACAGATCCACAACTTCCACCACTACCATCCGACGACAGTTCAAACAATTTTGATGATGCAATAGATTATAACCAAGTTACTGAAACTGATTTGAAAAAATATTCATTAGCTGAAAATATAGAATTACTCCTCAATAATAAAACAATAGATAAAATTTATGGTTTCAACATAGATGAAAGCGGAAATTGGCGATATGCAAATAATGAATTAAATTTTAATGCTGATAACTCTATTCAAATAGGGAATTCAACGTGGAAAATGACTCCAGGATTATTTGAATTAGTTTTCCATTCAAAGCCTCTACATTATAATAAAAATGATTTAAGAAAATATAAAGAAATTTTAATAAGTACCAATGCTCACAAACGTCAATATCAATCAAAAAGTCAAATTAAAGGTACACGAGCTTATAAATATATTCGTATAATAAAAAATTTATTTAATACTAAACCAAATATTCTAACGAAAGGTAGTGGATTCTCCTTAAAAACTATTGATAATCGTAGATCTAGTTATATATATTGGAATGACACAAATGAATTAGTTGACAGATTACGTTTACTTATTTCATCAGAAAGTGTTGGTCATAATAATCACAATAACGAAATCATTTCCATTATTGAAGAATTGAAAGAAGCTGATATAATATATTAAACTAAAAATGACTTATATAAATAAGTTTGGAGAAACGTCCTTCCGACATAATCTAAATGACTCAAAGTTAAAATTATATAAATATAATTTGCAATTGAATAACATAACAAAAGATATAGAAAAACTGGATAATATAATTAAAACTATTAACAAACAACGTGAAGAACTTAAAAACGATTATAATTCTCAATTAAACATTATCAAAAGGGATGTTAAAGTATTACAAGAATTAATTACAAAAGGAATCAATGAAAATGTTGAAGCTATTGAAAAAATAGTGAGGAATCAAATAAGTTATGCAAATGAAGACTTTTCAAAGAATATCGAAGAGAGATTCAATACACTTGAGGATTTTATATTTAAATCGATGAAGAGAAATGATGTAAACGTTGAGGTGAAAAAACGAAAACTTGAATTTCCTAAAATTAAAGGATAAAAATTTTATATAAATATTTGACACTCATATCTGAATGATTAATAGTAAAGAATCTTATTTCAAAATGAACTTAGATAAAAGAGAAATAGTTGATGAACTTCATAAGCAAGCGCGAAAAAATTTTAAAAGAAGACGGGTTATCATAAAAGGAATCGATGATTTATGGCAGGCGGATTTGGTTGAGATGGGCAACTACGCAACATATAATAACGGTCACCGTTATCTCTTAACAGTAATAGATTCTTTTTTAAAAAAAGCTTGGGCTATAGCAGTGAAAAATAAAACTGCACTCAACATAACGAACGCCATGAAAAACATTTTCATAAAAAGCAATCGTAAACCAAAAAATTTACAAACAGATGATGGTAAGGAGTTCTTCAATAATCAGTTTCGTCACTTAATGCAATTGAATCAAATCAACCACTATTCAACATATATTGTTCTGAAAGCATCCATCATAGAAAGATTTAACAGAACTCTTAAAGGAATGATGTGGAAGGAGTTTAGTTATCAAGGAACATATAAATGGTTAAACATATATAAGAACCTTGTAGAGAAATATAATAATACTTACCACAGAACAATAAAAATGTCGCCCAATGAAGTAAATTCATCAAACGAAAAATTTTTATTGGATACAGCTTACAACAATTTAAAAGTATTTACAAAACCAAAGTTCAAAGTGAATGATAATGTGAGAATAAGTAAATATAAACATATATTTGAAAAAGGTTATACACCAAATTGGACTACTGAAGTATTTACGGTTAAAACTATAAAAAATACTAATCCAAATACATATATATTAAAAGATTATCAAAGACATGAAATTAAAGGAGGGTTTTATGAGTCTGAATTAATGAAAACTAGATTTCCTGAAACTTATTTGGTTGAAAAGGTTTTGAAAAGGAAAAGCAACAAAATTTATCTTAAATGGCTTGGTTTTTCTTCAGAACACAATTCTTGGATTAATACAAATTATGATTAATAATAAAAACTGTGAAAAATTTAATAATTAACTTAATCATTCATGAACCACTAAAATGTCAATTACATTAACTTTAAACGGAGACTCTTCGCATCTTGTCGCAAACTATTTTCCGCCAATTGAACTAAATGAAAATTATGTTTGTGGCTAAATAAGTTTTGATACATATCATTCAATTCCAAATGTAGATGTTGAAAACAATTTATTTCATATTGGAAATCATGAAATAACAGTTCCAGTTGGGTCATATGAATTAACTGATATAGCTGAACTACTAAATTATAAATATCATGATATGAATCCAACCGGTTCTCTTGATGTACGAGCAAATTATAATACACTACAAACATGTATAAAAAGCACTTCTGATTCAATTTATTTTAATAAAAAATCCTCAATTGGATCATTATTAGGCTTTAGTAGAAAAGTACTAGCACCTGAAATAGAACATTACTCCGATAAAACGATAGATATAACCAAAATTAATACAGTAATCGTTGAATGCAATATTGTATGCGGTTCGTATATAAACAACATGTCTACGCATATTTTACATCAGTTTTCGCTTAACGTTAGTCCTGGATATAAAATAACAGAGACTCCAACCACTGTAATATACTTACCTGTAAATTCAAGAACAATAAATAATATAATTTTGAAAGTTGTTGACCAAGACGGAAACTTAATAAACTTTCGCCGTGAAAAAATAACAATACGATTACATTTAAAGCCTATGAAAGAATGATAATATACAACAAAAGTGATCTATCGAATGATTTAACATTTATTCAATCACCATCAGCCGAAGACGAAGGTGAAAATTCATCAAATTTTTGCAAAAAGTTAAAAATACAATACTATAAAAATAATAAACATCGAAAGCCTAAAAAAGCTAACGTTTTAAATAAAACTACTCAGCATTTTTTAAAAAGTTTAGGATTTAAATTAAAATAATAAAATTAATCACGTAGTTACAACCAAGGAAAACAAACAAATGAGTAGTATAATTAATATATTGCAAAAGCCTCAAGTGGATAATTCAATTATCAAGAAGGAGTACCACAGTTATACATCATATTTACAGTCATTTAAAAATAATGATGAAATTCGTATATCAATTCAAAACCAAGATTTGTATGTTTTACCAAGTGAAAGTTTTCTATATATCGAAGGTCTTGCAACAAAGGAAGATTCAACAGTTTCTACATCCATACGTCTCTTAAACAATTGTATGGCACACCTATTTGATGAAATTCGTTATGAAATTAATGCTATAGAAATTGATCGCACACGTCATTTGGGTATTGCAACAGAATTAAAAAACTATGTTTCGTTGAATAAATTTGAAAGTGATAGTCTACTAAATGCAGGATGGTCACCATTTAACAATGATAGTCTTATACCCGAAAATGGATATTTTAATTTTTGTGTACCACTAAAATTACTACTTGGATTTGCCGAAGATTTTCACAAAATAATAGTTAACTCTAAGCATGAATTGATTCTGTTACGATCTAAAGATGATAAGCAAGTTTTTAAATCTCAACTATCAACTGAAAAAACCAAGTTAACAATTTTAAATATAACTTGGAAAGTACCACACATTCAACTTGCTGATGCATACAAATTGCAGATATATAAAACAATAAATAACCGTCATCCATTAAGTATATGTTTTAGAAGTTGGGATATGTATTATTATCCTTCACTTCCAGAAAGTACAACAGTTTTGTGGAATGTTAAGCTAGCTGCTCACAACGAAAGACCACGCTTCCTATTGTTAGGTCTTCGAAATAATGACAACAAGTTTCAACATTGTGATTTAAGTGATGTAAAAGTAAATCTTAACTCTGATACATATCCTTATGATGATCTAAATCTTAAGTTTGATAGAAATCGTTTTGCTATTCTATATGACATGTACTTAAAATTTCAACAAAGTTATTATTCACGCAACACCCAACCATTATTAACACCAGAAAACTTCAAAACTATGGCGCCAATAGCTGTCTTGGATGTTACACATCAAAATGAATTAGTCAAAACTGGACCAATCGATATTAGAATTGAACTGAAGACTTCAAAAAATATATTACCTAATACATCTGCGTATTGTTTAATTATTCATGATAAAATATTTGAATATATTCCACTAACAAACGAAATTAGAAAATTGATATAACTTTATTTTTAGTTAGTTTAAGAGACTAATAATTATAGATATACATAAACTAAAAAGTACTTGTATACAATTTATATAAATGTTAACTGTAATAACATTATTGTTTATTCACAAACATTTGGTCTACATACTCAGTCACACTTATTTGTAAGGATGTTACTCAACGATATATATGAATTTTTAAAAAGATGTTCACACATTGTCTCCAACGAAGATAGATATAAACTGATTAATATTCAATCACATATCGAAGAAGTAAATAACTTAAAAACAACGAAAAACAAATTTGGAGAGCATTATGAAGATTGTTCATGGTCTAATGAGAATGAAACTTGTGGACCCGACACTTGTTCATGTTCATACAAAAGAAGACAAAATATGAGAATAGAGGAAGAAGCAAACAAACTAATGAAATTCTATTATAACATATATAATGTCAGTAAATGTAAAAACTGTAATTTTCAAAAAGTTTAGATAATAAAAATATTTATTTAAAAGAAAAAAAACATATTCATTTATTTAATAATAAAAAATGGAAAAATATTTTACATTATTTTATTAACCCATATTTTCGACCCTTCTTAATGCATCTAAAAGAATTTCATCCTGCCCATCATGTAACAATAAATATGCTGCTACATCCACCGGTGGCAAAACTATTACCTCCCTAATATCGATGGGCTCTTTAATGTTTAAAAATAGATCTTCATCGCTTTCTAATAGATGATGGTAGCTCACGTGTGTTGCTGTTGATGATTCTGTAATTGCTGTAGGTGTTGCGACTGCAATAGTAGATGTCGATGTTGCGGGCTCAGTAGATTTTTTTTTTTTTTTTAAATGCATGTTTATTATTTATTGTATCTTCAAATATGAACTAACAATAAGTATTCAAATCTTAAATCTATAAAAAAAATTATTAGGCCCGACCAATGTCGGACATAAGCTTAGTGATAGTTATTAATAATACATAAGTAGTGATAAGCAACAAAAAGAAAAAGGTGTTTTCAAGCAGCTTCATCATCTAGAGTGTTGAATATTAGAGCCCGTGTATCTCTCTTTTTTAAGCGGATGTGCCCAGTAAAGTTCAAAATATTACGAGCAAGCGGATTAGGATGTGACTCGAGTTTTGTTAGGTATTTGCCTGCGTATTTTGCAATTTCTTCAGTCACTAGTGGCATATTCAAATCGCGATGTATATTTGAATTTTTGATGTACCATGGAGCCGATGTTATCATGCGTAAAATTTTATTTTGCCTTTGTTGAATTTTCTCTACATAGTTGATGTTGATGGTTTAGATTCTCTCATTTCCTTATTTTTGTTAATTATTCTCCTATATAAAGGAGTATCCCAAAATTTTTTAGTTTTTAATTTTATTCCATGTTGATTCAGATAATGGCGTTTTTTGTTTGAACTGTTTGAAAAAGTAACTATTTGACATATTTCACAATATAATTTGTTACTATTCATTTTTAAATATTATTTTAGTTTTTTTTTCACACAACACTTCGTTTTTGAATAATGTCACAAGACTAGAATTTTGTTTAGAAAAATGTTTTATTTTATACTTTTTTTCTACACGCAATATATGCATACATTCATCTATAGAAAATTACCTGTAATTGGAAAATCTTCATATTTATCTACATTTATGATGTTGTAAATTAGTGAGTTTAAGCAATAAAGGAAAAATATTTGTTTGTCCTTCATAGAAATATATTTTTTTGTAATTAGTTTTTTCGCATACCTTTTTTCTTTTAACGCATGCACATACATACATACATACATACATGCATACATACAGCGGTATGTAAAAGCAAGGTATGCACACTCATTAAATTTTAAGTGTCCTATACTTTTTCTTAAAATGAAAATTAGATTTGTTTGTCCTTCATGAAATATATTTTTTTGTAATCAGTTTTTCGCATACCCTTTTTCTCAGAACAAATAAAATGTAAATTTCACCAACGCACCCACGTAAATCTACACGCGCAAAAAGCATGCATACGCATGTCTCTCGTTCTTAATACTTTAAAAATACTTAATATCATGTGTCTTGCATGTGCATGTTAATTTTTAAATGTCCTATCCTTTTTTTCTCTCTTGAAATGAAAATTAGAGTAAAGCAAAGTACATCTAAATGCTGTGACATGAAAAAGCATGCAAAAGCATGCTTACGCACTACATGCAATGGAAATATCCTTCCTTATAGGAATATTTTTTCATGTAATTTATTTTTTTGGTGAGAATTTTGAAAATTTCTATATAAGTGCAAAAAGTAATAAAACTTGTAATGCATACATATACATATGACCATGTGTCTTGCACATGCATGTTTAAATTTCATGTCTTGTACATGCATGTTTAACTTTCATCAAATTTTTAAATGTCCTATCCTTTTTCTTAAAATGAAAATAAATAAGATAATTTATTTTAAGCATAAACTCTCATTTTCATAAAATTTAAATGAATTTGAAATATATGCATTTTATTTTAATTTTTTTGAACTAAATTTTCCTGAAATGGATTTCAAGTTCACTTTGTTAACGTGCATGTGCATGTTTAACATAAAAACAAAAATCAATAAATAATAGGGGTCACTTCACTTTTCTAAATATATTTATTGTTTTAAAAATTGTGTAACTACATAAAATTTCTTATGACAAATAAAAATTTAGCTATAGTTTAGTTCGAATATTGCTGAACCATTTGGTGATTGACGTCCTTTGTAAATAATTGTCCAAATTTTGTCATTCATTTTTGATAAGTAAGGATCCTCTCTGTTTAAATATTTAACGATTCTTTGCGGAAGATAAAACCACTTATTGTTGTTTAAATATGCAATAACTTTGGATCCATATTGTGTAACCTTCCATTCAAAATTTAAAATCTTGTAAGGTTCATTTAAGGGAATATCATCAATTTTTGTGTATTCAGATTTTATTCCTTGCGCAATGTTAATTATTTGTTGATAGATCTAAAAACAAACAAAAAAATTAGTTAAATTTTATATGTATTTCTTAAACTTTCATATAATAAATAAAAAAATTCTAATGTTATGTTAAACTTCATTCTTACCATTGTTGTTGAATGTAATTTCAAGGATCTTTGAATAACAATAACTAAAACTAATTTCTAATTGGTCTTTTATATACATATTTGTGAGTCAATCGAACTCTCATTTTAATAAAATTACTCAAATGAGAATCTCATTCGAATTGTTCCATTTACAAAAAAAAGGCTTTGTTAAACTTTTTATGAGAAAATTATATACTCTCATTTTAGTTTCTCTTTCATATTTTTCTAATTGGTTTAATCCTGATGGAAAATATATGTATCAGAATTATCACAGTTTACTAATTTGGAATTTAGTGTAATTTTTCTATTTGAAAGTGTTTAGTTAGAATGATCCTTATGTGAAAAATACATTGCGCCAGTATTCCTTCAAAATTCTCTCGGAATGACCTATAATTCTAATTGCTTTGATTCCTATGGAAAATATATGTATCAGAATTATAAAATTTTTCCAATTAGAATCATCCTTATGGAAAAAATGCATATTCTAATTGGAATGATCCTTATGGAAAATACGTATTCTATTTAGAATGATCCTTATGGAAAATACGATACTAATTAGAATGATCCTTATGGAAAAACTACATATTCTAATTAGAATGAACCTTATGGATCATTATACATTTATACTTATATTGTCATCTTATTGACATTATATGGTTTATACATTCATTTAAAACGGTGTCCTTTAGATTTTAATATGTTTTTTATTAATTCAATATTTTGCAATTTAGATTTCAACTTAACTGAGAATTCAATAAAATTAAAGCCTTAAAATAATAGTTTAGACTTTAGAACAATATTGATTCAATGTAATTCAATAAATAAATCGAGTCAATATTAACTCGAAGTTGAAAATTATTGATTTAAAGTATTTTAATATAATTTTTCTATTATATTGAAAATTTTCCACACAAATATTCGTTGCTTGTAGATGTTCTTCACAAATGTTGTCAATAATATAATGCTTGATTCTTGACTTCAATCGAATTGCTGATCCACCGCAAGCTCTTCCTCTTGGGTCCTTTGAATTATATAAAGTGTACCCATTAATTTTGAAGAGACTTCTTGAAGTCAAATGAGTCTCAGAAACTAACATTATATCAATATTTTTTTCCGTGAGGAAGTGCTCAAGTTCATTTTTATGTTGTCGAAGGCCGTTTGCGTTCCAGAAACATATTTTTAACGTGTTCATGGCTTGTGAACTAATACTTGAAGCAGAGTATCAGCATTTCTTGCATCATGCTAGTCATATTTGTTGTAAAATTATTTATAGTTAGCATTAGATTCTCAATAGTACCTTCAAGGCGACTTAAGTTAAAGCTTGAGTTTGCATTCGTTGAATTATTTGGCGGTGAAACATTTTGTGTGGGAATGGAACTAGTCTTAGCAGCATCGGCATACGATACACGTGAAGTCACTGGTGGGCTCATTTGCGCAAAAGTGGCGGAGAAAGCGTTTGTAGTTTGAACTGGAGCTAATTTAGGTTTTTGCACCATAGCCTGCTTGACGAAAGAATACACAGGACCTACAGAGTTTAGCGGTGTGGTTACCTCCACAATTGCTGCATTTTTTTTTTCTCTGCTTGATCTTTTGGTTTAGTACAGCTGGCAGTACCGTGTAATTCACCACAGATGACACAAACTGTAGATAATTTGCAGTAAGTTTTTGTGTGACCATATTCTTGACAATTATGGCACTGTACTGGTCTTGAACGCTTGTAATATTTTAAGCTATAAATTGGATGGGCCTCATTTTTTTCTCAATTTTATATTATTTGGCTCAAGTTAAACGCGAAATAGCGGTTTGGGGTATCTTTTCCCTATTTAATATGTTTGATACATTTTTTACCTTAAATCCCTAGAGGACGAGTGCATCTTTTATTTCTTAGCTCCCTAATGGAATCCTCGTTGAGGGATATTCATAGATGGGCAACAAGGGTAGGTTTGAA
Source organism: Tachina grossa (assembly GCA_949987645.1). Classification (NCBI taxonomy): domain Eukaryota; kingdom Metazoa; phylum Arthropoda; class Insecta; order Diptera; family Tachinidae; genus Tachina; species Tachina grossa. The sequence continues at coordinate 59,333,773 of OX465278.1, read as the reverse complement.
CTTAAGCCCAGGAAAAACTGACCTTGTGCTTTTTACTAATAGGAAAGTAAAGGAATGGAGAACACCAAAATTAGACGGTATATCGCTCTCGCCCAAAACACATACAAAGTACCTGGGGGTTATTTTGGATAGTAAGCTGACGTGGAGGTACAATATAGAAGATAGAGTTAAAAAGGCCACCATTGCTCTATATGCATGTAAAAAAATGCTGGGCAAGACATGGGGCCTTTCACCTACTCTTACGTATTGGACATACACAGCGGTGGCTAGACCAATTTTACTCTACGGAATACTTGTATGGTGGAGGGCGACTGAGACAAAATCATACCTGAAAAAGCTGGAAAGTATCCAGAGGCTAGCAGAGCTCTGCATCACTGGAGCTTTAAAGAGTACACCTACTGCAGCCTTAGACGTTATATTGGACCTTAAAGCTAATTGCAGTGAACGTGGCATGCAAATCAGCTATCCGACTAAGGACAACAGGTCAGATGTCGTACAGATCATTTGGTCACAGCAAATTACTAGAAAACATGGAGTGTAGCTCGGACTACATCATTCCAGTGACGAACTTTTTTACCAAACCACAGATCACTATAAGTGAAGAAGGCTATTTGGAAAGTCTTAATCATAGTGGTTCTGGTTTTAACTTTTTCACTGATGGTTCAAAGATGAATAGAGGGGTAGGAGCTGCGGTTTACTGTCAGGAGCTCGGTATAGAGGAATCTTATAAACTTCCTGATCATTGTAGCATCTTCCAGGCGGAAATCTATGCTGTCAAAATGGCAGCAGAGTTAGCCTTCACCTCTCTAACTATGGATGCGCGTGTAAATCTGTATATAGACAGTCAAGCAGCTATTAAAGCAATTTCAGCTGACTGCAATTACTCCTCGGTTGTGCTCCTGTGTAGAAAGGCCCTGGATATGTTATGTACTGGTAGACAAGTACATATATTCTGGATCCGGGGACACATGGGGATTGAGGGAAATGAAATGGCCGATACACTGGCCAAAAGGGGAATTCTATTACCGGCTGAGGTAACGGTAAATATCCGAAAACCAATTCAATACCTTAAAGAGATCATACATTCTAATATGAGGGAAGAAGCGGAGAAATGTTGGCGCGCGACGAAAACTTGCAAAACTTCTAAAATCATGTGGAGCTCCTATGATCCCAAATTGACTAAGTTCCTTTTATCATTAACTAGAAGCAACTGTAAGCTTCTAGTGGGAGTATTAACTGGGCACTGCTGGACGGCTTCGTACGCTGTCAAAATAGGATGAATAGCCGACGGTACCTGCAGGAAATGTAGGGAACACGGAGAAATGGAAACAATGGAACATCTACTGTGTCACTGCCCGGCTTTAAGCCGTACTAGATATAACTATCTTGGTGCTTACACTTTTCGTAGTCTTGAGATTGTATCGAGAGTAGAAATGTGTAGGTTGCTAAAATTTGTTAAATCTGTAAGGGAGTCATTCGATACAGGCACCACGAACTAGGCTGCCATACTAACAGGTTCTCATTTCATTTGCTGGTATCGCTAAGGATCAATGCCGGTCTATGCGAGGTCTTGTACCAACCAGATAAACCTAACCTAACCTTTATTTCTTAGGGAACGAAATAAGAATCTATGCCCTTTAATACGATCTGCAGGCCTTTAGTGCTCTTAAGGTGGTATGTGTAGAAACTTGTTTAATTTTTTTTTTTAAATTCAGCAACCATTTTGCGAAAATTTTTTTCTTCATAAATTTGAATTTTGGTTTCATCAATATTACCACGATTTATTGGAACAATATGAAATTTATTCTCACCAATGACCAAGATTAATTTTTTAATAAGGGCATTTTAGTTTTTTCTCTCAGATTTTTGGCGGCTGGGATGTTTTTGTCACAGTAAAATAAGCATTTCTGCTGTTAGAACTCAATTCAAAATTTTTTTATTAAAGATACTCATATAGAGTATTCCTCAATTTCACTTTGTTTGTGTTATATTTTGTTTGCGGTTTTTTTTTTTTTTTTTTGTTTGTTTTGTTATTTTCTACTATGGGCGTATGCCAAACGGTAGAAAAGTACTATGGTAAAAAGATATTTGCCTGTGGGGAAAAAATTTAATTTTTCTGCTGTGCGAAATGATATCTGTTTTGACAATGTAACATTTTGACAAATTCGCTTTAGCATAGAAAGAAGCTGATGAAAAAATTCCTGCGGCGGCGAAACAAAAATTTTGACTACAAGCCGCCGACTACCATCAATTTTTTTAAAAGAAAATTTTTTTATAAAACAATATTCTCGTAGCAAAAAATCACATAATATATAAATGATGCAAAATTTTTCACAAATTAAAATAAACAATGCATTTTTCACAGTCTAACTACATTTAAGAGACGTAAGAATGTATGTAAAGGCGACGGCACGAAGCGACGGCGGTGGTGTTGCCTTTTATGATACCATGCTTCTTATTTGCTGCTTGTCAAAAATTTGTTGGGTCAAAAATTCTACTAGCCCCCAGGGCTAGTAAAATTTTATTCACCTCAAAAGTGTCAAAAATTTACTTACACTACTACTTTGCTACCGTTTGGCACAGGCCCTATGTAAAAATATTAGCAAAGCGTATAAGCTTATTTATCAAAGTCAGTATGTACCTATTACGAATAATATGTACTACGAATATTTTTTTTGTATAATTTTGTTTGTTTGTTTAGTAAGTATGAAAGAAAAACTCCGCTGTTCACCATGAAGATACAACGAGAACGTCAAAGATATTAAAAATAAATTTAAATTTCAAAACACACGAAAACTGTAAAATTACAGTGTGAACGAACAAACTCAGTAAATTTTAAGATTTTAGTAATCAAAAATACTCTCATGTACACAAAAATTTTAAAATTGTCAAACAAAATTATATTAAAACCTGATACTAATTAAAATTGTTAAAACTGAAAAAAATTATTGGGAACAATTACTTTTATTACGAAAATAGAGAAAATGCTCGTGAAATTGCAAAACTACAAACAAGCCCTAAAACTACTTACAAATACGTAACGATCTTAGGAATGCCAAAAAATTGGAAAAAGTCTGCCAAAATAACGAAAATTGTCACAAATTTTCTCAAATTAATTAGATAGATGCCTAAATTTACTTTTATAATGAAAATAGTGAAAATTGGTGACAAATGGCAAAGAAGTGCTTAAATTGCTTAAAAATTGCTAAAATTATAAGGAATTCCAAAACATTGGAAAAATTCGCAAAAATTTTCAAAAATTTACTAACATCAAAAAGATAGCAAAGTTTTAAATTAATTAAAAGTCAGAAGAACTGTAAAAAAGGAAAGAAGTTAAAAAAATTAATTCTATCAGACAATGGCGAAAATGGCTTGAGTCACCTCTGATTTGTTAAAATTATTGTATTATAAATGACCTGTTTCGTAAAACTTTCTAAAATTTGCAAGTAAATACTAAAGCCTTATAATTTAAGAAATTTATTATTCGACATATTGTCAAATTAAGAAAAGCCTTATAATTAAAAAAAATATATATGTATAATCGAAAAAACTTTAGTTGTACATACTGCAAAAATTACAACAATTCGCATACAAATAGAAGCCGTTGAATTATTTTCACACAATTTTGCATATTCGTGCCAAATATTATTTTATTTTTTTATTATTTTTTTCATTTGTTTTGTATCATCTTGGTTTTGTTTCAAATAATTCACAACAATATGAGGAATAGGTCACAGCAGTCACATTTTCCGTGTTATTATTTTAAAACATGTTTTTTGAAGACTTCCGTTTGAATATCCCAATTACATATTTCCAATATATACATTAAAATTGATTATCTAAGTTTTGAAAAACGATTTTCCTCATATATTACATAGAAACAGAAAAAAATTAGTTATATGTACATTCATATGTATTTCGTTAAATTAATTTCTATTAAATTTCGAATAAATTTTTTATATAAAAGATACATTTGACAATTTATATTAAAATTTTTGTTTAACATCTAAGAAATCATTTCTCTTACAGTAACAATGATCGGAAGGAACTACTCCATTTAATTACTTTAAAAACTATTTATTGACAAATTTTATACAGGCAAAAATTTCTTAATAATTAAGCAATTGGAAATAATAAGACAAAATCAGTAGTAGGGAACTGCCGGTTCTGCCCCACAGTGGGTCGATTCGCTAACCTGGCAGGTCAAAATTATTTGATGGTCAGTCTATACGGTTTTGAGGATGCTGAGTTCGACAAAAATAATTAAAAAATTCTAGCTCAATTTGTTAGGAAATATTACAGAGTTTTGCTATTGCGAACTTCGGTAGTATTAATTTTTCATGTAATATTTTCAATATTTAATTTTTCATATAATATTTTCAGTACTTTTAGAACAAGTTCTTAGCTGTCCAGAAATCCTTTTATTTTTTTGATATTGAAATGGTAATATTTATGGTTTTAGTCCAGATAAATTAAGCATTCATTCCACTGTGCACCCCCAAATTGTTAAATTTGGGTAATTAAAATTTGAAAATTGTTAAATTCTTGGAAATTTGTGTTTTTTTGTTTACATAAGGAGTTTTTTGTTTATATAAGGAGTTTTTTTGTTTACATTAGGAGTTTTTTGTTTACATTAGGAGTTTTTGTTTACATTAAGTGTATGTCTGTCTGTCCGTCTGTCGGTCTGTCTGCCTGACCGTGGATGTTTGTGTGTGGAATATTTTGTGTGAATGTATTAAGGCGGTTCATAGTTTGGCGGTTTTTATGTGTGTATGTGACGACGAGGAAAATCATGAAAATGATTTTTTCTAATACCAATGGTGAAATAGTGATTATTAATTTTTCCTAATGTCTACGGCAAAACATGTTTATTAATTTTTCCTAATGCCGACGGCAAAACATGAATATAATTTTTTCAAATGCCGACGGGAAAATGATTTTTCCTAATGACGACGGGAAAACATGATTATTATTTTTTTTTTCCTAATGCCTACGGCATGCATGATAATTTTTCCTAATGCCTACGGCAATGCATGATAATTTTTTCAAATGTCTACGGCAAAACATGTTTATTAATTTTTCCTAATGCCGACGGCAAAACATGAATATAATTTTTTCAAACGCCGACGGGAAAATGATTTTTCCTAATGACGACGGGAAAACATGATTATTATTTTTTTTTCCTAATGCCTACGGCATGCATGATAATTTTTCCTAATGCCTACGGCAATGCATGATAATTTTTTCAAATGCCGAAGGCAATACATGATTATTTTTTTTTCCTAATGCCGACGGCAATACATACTTATTTTTCCTAATGCCTACGGCAATACATAATTATTTTCAAATGCCGACGGCAATACATGATAATTTTTCCTAATGCCTACGTCAATGCATGATAATTTTTCCTAATGCCGAAGGCAAAACATGATAATTATTTTTTTCAAATGCCGACGCAAAACATGATTATTATTTTTTTCCTATTGCCGACGGCAAAACGTGAAAGTTATTTTTTCTAATGCTAATGTAGGTGTTGCTAGACTGTGGGAATTTAAGGCTGACCGTGATTTGAGTGGGTGGCGTTGTTGCCGTAATATGTAACCATAGGAATTCGTGGGTGTGTCTGTCTGTCTGTGAGAATTTAGTTGAAGCTTCGATTGGAAGGGGGCGGGGTGTAGTAGAGCTAGATCAATTGCATGTATATATATATATGTGTGTGTGTGTGTGTGTGTGTGTGTGTATGTGTGTGTGTGTACGTTTGTAGGAATTTCTATAGGAGCTTAAGGCTGATTGCGATTTATGAGGGGCGAGGTGTACTAGTAATATGTAACCGAGGGAGTCTGTCTGTTTGTATTTCTGTAGGAGTTTAAGGCTGACCATGATTTGGGTGGGCATGGTTGTTGACGTAATATGTAGCCATGGAGATTTGTGGGTGTGTCTGTCTGTAGGAGTTTAAGGCTGATCGTGATTTGAGGTGGGTGAGGATGTTATTGAGGTAAATTGGTTATGTGTATGTATGTATGTATGGCCAGGGGAATTTGTGTATGCATATCTGGGGGAGAATTTAAGGCTAGTCGTGATTTGTGAAAGGTGGGGTGTTGTTGAAATTTTCTTGGATATTTCTTATATGAATTCTGCTATGTGTGTGTATTTGCGCTGATATTTATATGTAGGTGGAAATAAATTGTTTTCAACATCGACATTTGGTACTATAAAATACTATCATATATCTGGACTTCCCTAATCCTAGTATGCTTTTATACTTACGATTGCTTTATATTTTCTCATACTTAAATTTGTCTCGCGTTGAAGTCGGTCTGTGTGAAATTTGTTTATATTACAGATTTTGTTTATTTAACTACATTCGTCTTCTTTGACTGAAAGAGTTATCTACACACAGAGAAAACCCAACTTGAAATCAGTAAGAACCATGCTGAATTAATAAGAACCATTAGCGAAGGTTTAGTCATATTGAAATTTCTTATTTCAATATGGACAAAATATTAATTTACAGTATTCATTTATTAAACTCATTAGTTTGTAGATATCTCAATATACATTTTCTATTATATTAAAAATTATTGAATTAATGTGATGAATTCTTATTTTTAAGCTGCAGATTTTCCCTGAGTGTATGGATTGTTTATATTTGCATTGTGCTTTAACTAAACGACGCTTCATATATTTTCATGATGTAGATCTAATAAATACTTAAGCATTGATAAGAAATTTGATATGTATACATACAAATTGATTTTATGTGTGTATGTATGTATGTATGTACGTACATACAAATAAGAGTACAACTCAATCTTTGAATTCATTTTTTTTTGTCTTGTGATATCTTTTTGTTGTGTATTATCTGAAATTAAAAACGTTGTTTTATCTGCATTTACTTAAAAGTTTGTGAAGATTTTCTGTTTTAAGTAAAACTGAATTTCTGAAGATACATACTCCATAGTAATAGTAACTATAATAGAAATATTTCTTATACTTAATTTACATTTTTTTAAAGTTGACGCAACGTTAGTTAGTCAACGTTTGACATTTTTGGGGGTATGCAATTTTTTCTAACTATAGCCTTTTTTCTTCACTTTCTACATTTATTTTGGAAAACTTGCTTTGCTTTTTAAAAATGTATAAACATTTTTAAATGAAACTGATCCGGCACTCCAGCTTAGGTACTGATAGTTTTTTTTGTTGTTAGTTAACTTACTTATTTTTTATTTTTTATTGATAAACATTGGAAATCAAAAGGGAGTTTTATATTGTAATTATTATTTTCATAATTGTTGAAAACAATCGCTACTTCTTTTGCGATGAAATCATTTGAATTACTTTTGCAACTTTACGCGTTTATAAAAATTATGTTATTTTCTATATTTCTTAATTTATAAGACTTTAAGACTTTGTCCTTTAGGGGTTATATATTCTATTATACGATTATGAATAAGAATGCAGTAAGCTGATGTATTTGCTTACTGCTTCAAATTAAAATTTTATTAAATTGAATAAAAGGAGTTTTTTTTTTCTTAAACTCTGATGCAGTTAGAAGCGCTGGAGATTCTTTCATATAACAGCTTTTTTGAAATTTTTGATACATAATATAATATAGAATTGGATAACATTTATTTTTAATTTTTATGTTAAGAAGTACGGGTATGAGACTGAATTTAAATGTACTTTTAAATTAGTTAAATCATAATGAACAAACATATTTTCTTCTTTAATAGCGATCAACAGAAAACGAACTCGTTTTCATATAATTTAGGTATACCCTATCGACGGCTCCTCTAGGATACAAGATGACTTTGTATGACGAAATTTCTGTTGCTTTATACTGATAATATGTTTACATTAATAAGATACATATACATATGTTTATTTTATGAACGGTGAGCACCTATGACTTTTATTTAATGTTCTATATGACTTTTTTTTTCATTTTCTTTAATAATTTTCTCCCCATAATAGCATTCTAAATATTTCAAGGGCTCAAATGCTGTGTAGTCTTCTTCTGCAAACTTAACTAAACGTCTAACTTCTTCCAATGCTTCTTTATAAGAAGATATTTTGTTATGGTCTTCTTCTACGATACGTGCCCATCGGGCAGAGTGTACGTATTAGTTGGTCAGTCAGTCTCTATTTTTATTTATTTTTTTTTTCTTCTAATGTGCCACTCCTTTTTCAGATTTTACTACTTGGAATAGAGAATTTTTGTCTAATTTTTTGGTGGATATATACATTAGGTATGTAGAAATTAGTTTAGATACAAAGAAATGCATGTTTAATATACAACTATTGTATCAAATCGATCTCAAATAACTCAGTTACCTCTACCAGCAATTCACCGTTGGTGTATTCATAAAGTGTTAGAAACAATGAAATATCTATGTTTTGAGAGAATTTTTCCCCTCAAGTATTTCTACATGAGGTTTGAGGGGTCAAGCACTGTCGCATTCATATGTAATGATTATTCACTTAAAAAACGTCATCATCACCATCAATCATCTCCGTATACAATACATTCATGAGTTGGGTTGATCCAGATACAATTGCTGTCTCATCACCTTCTAACAGCTTTATATATTTTGCTAGTATGCATGCCTTAGCATGCTTCTATCGATAGTGACGTAAGAGTCCGAGATGTAGTAGTGTTACAATTAAAAATCTTTACTATTAGAATTTACCAGTTCGCTCTTTTGAATTTTTGCAAAGTAGATACATATGTATGTATTTCATTGACCACAAAATCATAAAATTTCTTTGCTTACAAAATTGTATGACGTGAGGATTTTTTTTTTTTTTTTTTAAATTATACATGCTTCGGCATGCTTTCATTTTTTTTTTCTATAAATTTATGTAATACTCATACAGATACAGATATAAAGTAAGATCTGTTTACTGTACATTTTAAAATTTATGCATGCTTCAGCATGATTCTAGTTGAAGCGTATATTCATTCACTAAGTTTGTTTGATACTTATTCATACACATGTACATTCTTAAAGATTGGATATCAAAGTCCAATTTCCGTAGTTTATCTATATTTTCTAAAGATCTGATAGCTAAAGAAATAAATAGAGTGAAGATCTTCTATAATAATCCCATTTTCATATTGTAAAATTTTGCGTGCTAGCGCTTTCGATGGGAAAATATACATACAACTTTATAAAAAGTGATAATATGATGTGCTGCTGAATATTGCACTATGTTATAGTTCATTTTAAACACTGAAGTTTTAGCAATATTTCATTCAGACCAACAAGTTTAGAGAATTCCACTACATTTAGTTAATTATCTTTCTTAAGACCCATCATTCCTAATCAATCCTACAAAAAACAACACAAACTAAATTTTTCGTTTTAATTTTATTTTTATTAAATTCAACATTCATTCTTCAAATTACTTTATACTATATTAAGTAGCTTTTCCTCATTTGTTGAGTTGACTTTAATAGGAGACATTTTAATGGTACGATGAACTTTTCTATTGCATGCATTGAGTAAATCTTTATACATACCAATCCACTTATATGAACCATTAAAGCTAATTCTTTTCACATCATACCTTTCAATGATCTATTAAATCATTCTAATATTGATGCTTTCATATTAAGTAATGTTTAATCTTCTATTTATGTATGAGTTTTCCCAAGTATTTATTAAAAAATTCTTTAGAATCATCTGTTTGTAAGTTTTTTGGTACCCGTACCACTTCAAAAATATTTTCCATTGCCTTGGTTTTTAGAGTGCAGCTTTTATTTTCAGCTGTACTTTGAGAATGTGTCAATTACAGTCTTCAAAAATCAACAATTTCTATTTTCTGTAGAATAGTTCTACATTTCACCTAACTTAGCTCCATAAAACATCATATATTCCTGTCATTACATCTCTACAAGCACAAACAGTTGTTGAAATTTAATATGGACTTCGTTAACTAAATTCCTTTTTAAAGACATTGAATTGTTTCACAGATTTTTTCGAAAGTGTTGTGATCTACATCTTGCACTTTCAGCTATTTATACTAACATGTAGTTAATTTTCTAATCTATATATTTAACCGTAAACTCTTCAATTTGTTTTTAATTATTTACTTTTTAGAATTGCTTTTTCAGTTTTATAACTGTCTTCTTTCTCTAATTTTATTTCACGTTGTAGTTCCTCAATTTGCATTTAAATATATTCTTGAATATTACTGCTTTAAGCTATATTATTAATTTGTCTTGTATTTTATCTTCATTCAGTTTAATGTAACTATCAACAATAGTTTGTATCTAATTCATTTATGCCTTCCAATACTGATAAGTCAGTATAAATGTCTTCAGAATTGGAAGTCTATGAGTAAAATCATCGTCATCATCATTCTCAGTATTAGCATCATTAAATATGATGGTATTATCAAATATTGTTCCTTCTACTAGTTTCTTTTGGGGTACTTGTCTATATCTTGAGTGAAGGTTTCTCAGGCTTTAAACTTGTATATTTTCAACTTCTGTCTTGATTTTACTTTCTTCTTTCATAAGAATTCTTTTAATATTTTTAGAACTATTTATGAATTCTTCTGCTATAGGTTTAAATGTATCTTTTAGTTGTTCACTTGTATCTATTTCACCAGTTTTTATACTACGAAGCTTTTTCTTCAACACATTTCTTGTCAACACCAACTGTTTTAAAATTTTCTCATCCAGGGCAAATAACAGGTATCAGCAATCATATCAGCTTTTCAGGAGCTGGTCTGGTTTTCAGATTAGCTTTTCAGGACCTGGTCTGGTTTTCAGATCAGCTTTTCAGGACCTGGTCTGGTTTTCAGATCAGCTTATCAGGACCTGGTCTGGTTTTCAGATCAGCTTTTCAGGACCTGGTCTGGTTTTCAGATCAGCTTATCAGGACCTGGTCTGGTTTTCAGATCAGCTTTTCAGGACCTGGTCTGGTTTTCAGATCAGCTTATCAGGAGCTGGTCTGGTTATCAGATCAGCTTATCAGGAGCTGGTCTGGTTTTCAGATCAGCTTATCAGGATCTGATCTGATTTTTAGATCAGCTTATCAGGTAACAGATCAGGCCATCAGGAGCTGTTCAGATTTTCATTTCAAGATATCTGAGTCAGATTTAGTTATCAGTGTACAAGTAGCTAGCCATTTATAACATTTATATACATGAAGTTTAAAGTCAGATGAAATACGAAAGAGTAAAGTTTTATCTAGTAAAATTATTTTCTATAACGATCATCGTTTAATTCACTATCTTTGCTTATAATCAAAAATCCATATTTATCCTTTCAACATGCTTTTTATTTTTCTCACCTAACTTAAACATTAAATATACATTATGATGATCTCTTATTAAATGTTTGGTGATTCTGGTGTAAGTTTAACATAAGTAGAATGAATCAACATTCTTATCTCTCCCCATACAAAAATATGCTTCCCATACGTATCATCGTTAAATATCATATTGGAATTACTTTGGACTGAAATAACAGATTCACTATCGGTAAATTTTGTAATATATTATTGTTTTAATTGATGAAATTAATTTCTTCAGATATTTATATCTGGGGTGATATAAAGATTTTGAGTATAAATAAATGTTCTCAAAATTTAAGTCCATTAGGACTTTCTAGCAAGCCAATCATAGCGTTTTTTTCGTAATTTGACAGGTCAACTATTGTTGCACGAATAGAATTTCGTATAAGGGAACTATGATTTATTTTTGAACTATCGTTCGATGAATCATCAATATTTCGTACCAAGGTATTTTAGGTTGTTTTACTAACCGCATTTATGTAGCTAAATACATTTTATAAATATTATCTCTTATTATAAAAAAATAAACTAATACAGCTATACCATATCAGAAAATATTTTCTGAAATCGTATAGCTGCATTAGTTTATTTTTTCTATAATAAGAGATAATGATCCACACTCATAATCAAAACAGCATAAAAATATCCTTTTTTTTTGACTATGAGTATGCATCAATATTTATGAAATGCGTTTAGTTACAAAAATGTGGTTAGTAAAACAAAGTATATTTTAACAGCCTTATTTATAACACTTATTAGGGCTTTATAAAGACTTTTTAAGAAAAAATTTTTATAAAAAATTTGTTTTAAAAAGCCTTTCCAAAGCCTTAATAAGTATTATAAATAAGGCGGTAAGAGTTTAAAATCAGTATTTTTTATGATAATACTGATTTGAAACTCTTAAAATATTCTTTGTTTTGACTATGAGTAGGGGCCATTATCTCTTATTATAGGACAAATAAAATAATATAGCTATACGATTTCAGAAAATATTTTCTGATATCGTATAGCTACATTTTTAATTTTTCTATAATAAGAGATAATATTTATGAAATACATTTCATAAATATTGGCGCATACTCATAGTAAAAACAACCTAAAATACCTTGGTACGAAATATTGATGAATCATCAAAATTTCATACCATCCTATATTTATGTTGTTTTACTAATCGCATTTTGTAAATAAATGCATTTCATAAATATTATCTATTATTATAGAAAGAATCAAATAGTATGGTTATATGATATTAGAAAACATGATTTCTGATATCATATAATCATACTATTTTATTTTTCTATAATAAGAGATAATGACTCATACTCATAGTCAAAACAAAGGATATTTATATGCTGTTTTGATTATGAGTATGCGTCAATATTTATGAAATGCATTTAGTTATAAAATGCGGTTAGTAAAACAAAGTATATTTTAAGTGTTTAAGACCACCATTTTATGGTAATACCGGTTTTAAACACTTAAAGCATACTTTGTTTTGACTATGAGTATGAGCTGATATTTATGAAATGGATTTTATAAATATTGACTCATACCCTTAGTCAAAACAACATAAATAATTCTTGGTACGAAATATTGATGATTCATCGAACGATAGTTCAAAAATAAATCATAGTTCCTTTATATCAAATTCTATTCGTGCAACAATAGTTGACCTGTCAAATTACGAAAAAAAAACGCTATGATTGGCTTGCTAGAAAGTCCTAATGGACTTAAATTTTGAGAACATTTATTTATACTCAAAATCTTTATATCACCCCAGATATAAATATCTGAAGAAATTAATTACATCAATTAAAATAATAATATATTACAAAATTTACCGATAGTGAATCTGTTATTTCAGTCCAAAGTAATTCCAATATGATATTTAACGATGATGCGTGTGGGAAGCATATTTTTGTATGGGGAGAGATAAGAATGTTGATTCATTCTACTTATGTAAAACTTACACCAGAATCACCAAACATTTAATAAGAGATCATCATAATGTATATTTAATGTTTAAGTTAGGTGAGAAAAATAAAAAGCATGTTGAAAGGATAAATATGGATTTTTGATTATAAGCAAAGATAGTGAATTAAACGATGATCGTTATAGAAAATAATTTTACTAGATAAAACTTTACTTTTTCGTATTTCATCTGACTTTAAACTTCATGTATATAAATGTTATAAATGGCTAGCTACTTGTACACTGATAACTAAATCTGACTCAGATATCTTGAAATGAAAATCTGAACAGCTCCTGATAGCCTGATCTGTTACCTGATAAGCTGATCTAAAAATCAGATCAGCTCCTGATAAGCTGATCTGATAACCAGACCAGCTCCTGATAAGCTGATCTGAAAACCAGACCAGCTCCTGATAAGCTGATCTGAAAACCAGACCAGGTCCTGATAAGCTGATCTGAAAACCAGACCAGGTCCTGAAAAGCTGATCTGAAAACCAGATCAGGTCCTGATAAGCTGATCTGAAAACCAGACCAGGTCCTGAAAAGCTGATCTGAAAACCAGACCAGGTCCTGATAAGCTGATCTGAAAACCAGACCAGGTCCTGAAAAGCTGATCTGAAAACCAGACCAGGTCCTTAAAAGCTGATCTGAAAACCAGACCAGCTCCTGAAAAGCTGATATGATTGCTGATACCTGTTATTTGTCCTGGATGAGAAAATTTTAAAACAGTTGGTGTTGACAAGAAATGTGTTGAAGAAAAAGCTTCGTAGTATAAAAACTGGTGAAAAAGATACAAGTGAACAACTAAAAGATACATTTAAACCTATAGCAGAAGAATTCATAAATAGTTCTAAGAATATTAAAAGAATTCTTATGAAAGAAGAAAGTAAAATCAAGACAGAAGTTGAAAATATACAAGTTTAAAGCCTGAGAAACCTTCACTCAAGATATAGACAAGTACCCCAAAAGAAACTAGTAGAAGGAACAATATTTGATAATACCATCATATTTAATGATGCTAATACTGAGAATGATGATGACGATGATTTTACTCATAGACTTCCAATTCTGAAGACATTTATACTGACTTATCAGTATTGGAAGGCATAAATGAATTAGATACAAACTATTGTTGATAGTTACATTAAACTGAATGAAGATAAAATACAAGACAAATTAATAATATAGCTTAAAGCATTAATATTCAAGAATATATTTAAATGCAAATTGAGGAACTACAACGTGAAATAAAATTAGAGAAAGAAGACAGTTATAAAATTGAAAAAGCAATTCTAAAAAGTAAATAATTAAAAACAAATTGAAGAGTTTACGGTTAAATATATAGATTAGAAAATTAACTACATGTTAGTATAAATAGCTGAAAGCGCAAGATGTAGATCACAACACTTTCGAAAAAATCTGTGAAACAATTCAATGTCTTTAAAAAGGAATTTAGTTAACGAAGTCCATATTAAATTTCAACAACTGTTTGTGCTTGTAGAGATGTAATGACAGGAATATATGATGTTTTATGGAGCTAAGTTAGGTAAAATGTAGAACTATTCTACAGAAAATAGAAATTGTTGATTTGGAAGACTTTAATTGACACATTCTCAAAGTACAGCTGAAAATAAAAGCTGCACTCTAAAAACCAAGGCAATGGAAAATATTTTTGAAGTGGTACGGGTACCAAAAAACTTACAAACAGATGATTCTAAAGAATTTTTTAATAAATACTTGGGAAAACTCATACATAAATAGAAGATTAAACATTACTTAATATGAAAGCATCAATATTAGAATGATTTAATATTGAAAGGTATGATGTGAAAAGAATTAGCTTTAATGGTTCATATAAGTGGATTGGTATGTATAAAGATTTACTCAATGCATGCAATAGAAAAGTTCATCGTACCATTAAAATGTCTCCTATTAAAGTCAACTCAACAAATGAGGAAAAGCTACTTAATATAGTATAAAGTAATTTGAAGAATGAATGTTGAATTTAATAAAAATAAAATTAAAACGAAAAATTTAGTTTGTGTTGTTTTTTGTAGGATTGATTAGGAATGATGGGTCTTAAGAAAGATAATTAACTAAATGTAGTGGAATTCTCTAAACTTGTTGGTCTGAATGAAATATTGCTAAAACTTCAGTGTTTAAAATGAACTATAACATAGTGCAATATTCAGCAGCACATCATATTATCACTTTTTATAAAGTTGTATGTATATTTTCCCATCGAAAGCGCTAGCACGCAAAATTTTACAATATGAAAATGGGATTATTATAGAAGATCTTCACTCTATTTATTTCTTTAGCTATCAGATCTTTAGAAAATATAGATAAACTACGGAAATTGGACTTTGATATCCAATCTTTAAGAATGTACATGTGTATGAATAAGTATCAAACAAACTTAGTGAATGAATATACGCTTCAACTAGAATCATGCTGAAGCATGCATAAATTTTAAAATGTACAGTAAACAGATCTTACTTTATATCTGTATCTGTATGAGTATTACATAAATTTATAGAAAAAAAAAATGAAAGCATGCCGAAGCATGTATAATTTAAAAAAAAAAAAAAAAAAAATCCTCACGTCATACAATTTTGTAAGCAAAGAAATTTTATGATTTTGTGGTCAATGAAATACATACATATGTATCTACTTTGCAAAAATTCAAAAGAGCGAACTGGTAAATTCTAATAGTAAAGATTTTTAATTGTAACACTACTACATCTCGGACTCTTACGTCACTATCGATAGAAGCATGCTAAGGCATGCATACTAGCAAAATATATAAAGCTGTTAGAAGGTGATGAGACAGCAATTGTATCTGGATCAACCCAACTCATGAATGTATTGTATACGGAGATGATTGATGGTGATGATGACGTTTTTTAAGTGAATAATCATTACATATGAATGCGACAGTGCTTGACCCCTCAAACCTCATGTAGAAATACTTGAGGGGAAAAATTCTCTCAAAACATAGATATTTCATTGTTTCTAACACTTTATGAATACACCAACGGTGAATTGCTGGTAGAGGTAACTGAGTTATTTGAGATCGATTTGATACAATAGTTGTATATTAAACATGCATTTCTTTGTATCTAAACTAATTTCTACATACCTAATGTATATATCCACCAAAAAATTAGACAAAAATTCTCTATTCCAAGTAGTAAAATCTGAAAAAGGAGTGGCACATTAGAAGAAAAAAAAAATAAATAAAAATAGAGACTGACTGACCAACTAATACGTACACTCTGCCCGATGGGCACACAAAACACACTTAAACATTTCAGAAATATATATACAATACGCTGAGCTTTAATAAAATGAAAAAAAAGTCATATAGAACATTAAATAAAAGCCATAGGTGCTCACCGTTCAAAAAATAAACATATGTATATGTATCTTATTAATGTAAACATATTATCAGTATAAAGCAACAGAAATTTCGTCATACAAAGTCATCTTGTATCCTAGAGGAGCCGTCGATAGGGTATACCTAAATTATATGAAAACGAGTTCGTTTTCTGTTGATCGCTATTAAAGAAGAAAATATGTTTGTTCATTATGATTTAACTAATTTAAAAGTACATTTAAATTCAGTCTCATACCCGTACTTCTTAACATAAAAATTAAAAATAAATGTTATCCAATTCTATATTTTATTATGTATCAAAAATTTCAAAAAAGCTGTTATATGAAAGAATCTCCAGCGCTTCTAACTGCATCATAGTTTAAGAAAAAAAAACTCCTTTTATTCAATTTAATAAAATTTTAATTTGAAGCAGTAAGCAAATACATCAGCTTACTGCATTCTTATTCATAATCGTATAATAGAATATATAACCCCTAAAGGACAAAGTCTTAAAGTCTTATAAATTAAGAAATATAGAAAATAACATAATTTTTATAAACGCGTAAAGTTGCAAAAGTAATTCAAATGATTTCATCGCAAAAGAAGTAGCGATTGTTTTCAACAATTATGTAAATAATAATTACAATATAAAACTCCCTTTTGATTTCCAATGTTTATCAATAAAAAATAAGTAAGTTAACTAACAACAAAAAAAACTATCAGTACCTAAGCTGGAGTGCCGGATCAGTTTCATTTAAAAATGTTTATACATTTTTAAAAAGCAAAGCAAGTTTTCCAAAATAAATGTAGAAGGCTACAGCTAGAAAAAATTTTATACCCTATACTTTAAAAAACTGTAAATTAAGTATAAGAAATATTTCTATTATAGTTACTATTACTATAGAGTATGTAAGTACATATCTTCAAGAATTCAGTTTTACTTAAAACAGAAAATCCTCACAAACTTTTAAGTAAACGCAGATAAAAATTAAAATGTTTTTAGTTTCACCAACAACAGACATCACATGACAAAAAATAAAATAAAAAATGTATTCAAAGATTGAGTTGAACACTTATTTGTATGTACATATATATGTACATACATACATACATACATACATACATAAAATCAATTTGTAGATATGTATGTATACATATCAAATTTCTTATCAATGCTTAAGTATTTATTAGATCTACATCATGAAAATATATGAAGCGTCGTTTAGTTAAAGCACAATGCAAATATAAACAATCCATACACTCAGGGAAAATCTGCAGCTTAAAAATAAGAATTCATCAAATTAATTCAATAATTTTTAATATAATAGAAAATGTATATTGAGATATCTACAAACTAATGAGTTTAATAAATGAATACTGTAAATTAATATTTTGTCCATATTTAAATAAGAAATTTCAATATGGCTAAACCTTCGCTAATGGTTCTTATTAATTCAGCATGGTTCTTACTGATTTCAAGTTGGTTTTTCTCTGTGTGTAGAAAACTCTTTCAGTCAAAGAAGACGAATGTAGTTAAATAAACAAAATCTGTAATATAAACAAATTTCACACAGACCGACTTCAACGCGAGACAAATTTAAGCATGAGAAAATATAAAGCAATAGTAAGTATAAAAGCATACTAGGATTAGGGAAGTCCAGACATATGATATTATTTTATAGTACCAAATGTCGATACTGAAAACAATTTATTTCCACCTACATATAAATATCAGCGCAAATACACACACATAGCAGAATTCATATAAGAAATATCCAAGAAAATTTCAACAACACCCCACCTTTCACAAATCACGACTAGCCTTAAATTCTCCCCCAGATATGCATACACAAATTCCCCTGGCCATACATACATACATACACATAACCAATTTACCTCAATAACATCCTCACCCACCTCAAATCACGATCAGCCTTAAACTCCTACAGACAGACACACCCACAAATCTCCATGGCTACATATTACGTCAACAACCATGCCCACCCAAATCATGGTCAGCCTTAAACTCCTACAGAAATACAAACAGACAGACTCCCTCGGTTACATATTACTAGTACACCTCGCCCCTCATAAATCGCAATCAGCCTTAAGCTCCTATAGAAATTCCTACAAACGTACACACACACACATACACACACACACACACACACATATATATATATACATGCAATTGATCTAGCTCTACTACACCCCGCCCCCTTCCAATCGAAGCTTCAACTAAATTCTCACAGACAGACAGACACACCCACGAATTCCTATGGTTACATATTACGGCAACAACGCCACCCACTCAAATCACGGTCAGCCTTAAATTCCCACAGTCTAGCAACACCTACATTAGCATTAGAAAAAATAACTTTCACGTTTTGCCGTCGGCAATAGGAAAAAAATAATAATCATGTTTTGCCGTCGGCATTTGAAAAAAATAATTATCATGTTTTGCCTTCGGCATTAGGAAAAATTATCATGCATTGACGTAGGCATTAGGAAAAATTATCATGTATTGCCGTCGGCATTTGAAAATAATTATGTATTGCCGTAGGCATTAGGAAAAATAAGTATGCATTGCCGTCGGCATTAGGAAAAAAAAATAATCATGTATTGCCTTCGGCATTTGAAAAAATTATCATGCATTGCCGTAGGCATTAGGAAAAATTATCATGCATGCCGTAGGCATTAGGAAAAAAAAATAATAATCATGTTTTCCCGTCGTCATTAGGAAAAATCATTTTCCCGTCGGCGTTTGAAAAAATTATATTCATGTTTTGCCGTCGGCATTAGGAAAAATTAATAAACATGTTTTGCCGTAGACATTTGAAAAAATTATCATGCATTGCCGTAGGCATTAGGAAAAATTATCATGCATGCCGTAGGCATTAGGAAAAAAAAAATAATAATCATGTTTTCCCGTCGTCATTAGGAAAAATCATTTTCCCGTCGGCATTTGAAAAAATTATATTCATGTTTTGCCGTCGGCATTAGGAAAAATTAATAAACATGTTTTGCCGTAGACATTAGGAAAAATTAATAATCACTATTTCACCATTGGTATTAGAAAAAATCATTTTCATGATTTTCCTCGTCGTCACATACACACATAAAAACCGCCAAACTATGAACCGCCTTAATACATTCACACAAAATATTCCACACACAAACATCCACGGTCAGGCAGACAGACCGACAGACGGACAGACAGACATACACTTAATGTAAACAAAAACTCCTAATGTAAACAAAAAACTCCTAATGTAAACAAAAAAACTCCTTATATAAACAAAAAACTCCTTATGTAAACAAAAAAACACAAATTTCCAAGAATTTAACAATTTTCAAATTTTAATTACCCAAATTTAACAATTTGGGGGTGCACAGTGGAATGAATGCTTAATTTATCTGGACTAAAACCATAAATATTACCATTTCAATATCAAAAAAATAAAAGGATTTCTGGACAGCTAAGAACTTGTTCTAAAAGTACTGAAAATATTATATGAAAAATTAAATATTGAAAATATTACATGAAAAATTAATACTACCGAAGTTCGCAATAGCAAAACTCTGTAATATTTCCTAACAAATTGAGCTAGAATTTTTTAATTATTTTTGTCGAACTCAGCATCCTCAAAACCGTATAGACTGACCATCAAATAATTTTGACCTGCCAGGTTAGCGAATCGACCCACTGTGGGGCAGAACCGGCAGTTCCCTACTACTAAAATCGTTTATATTTCTTGGTTCATTTTGAATACGGTTTAGGTGATTTGCTCTTCTATCCCTTATATAAATGAGATACACATTCCACCGTCTCGAGCCATTGCGAATATGCTGCGGATACGCTGGAAGAAGTGGTGTTTGATTCAATGATCAATAAGTTGGATTTGGTGGATCAGCATTCATACATTCGGTGCCAGTTGCAGCCGTTTCACCAAAATAAATTTGAATCTTCGAGCAACATTAAATTATTATAGAGCGATTTACTTTCAGGAAATTTCAAAATTAATTGATGCTCGCTGCTACAAATGCATCAATATTTATAATCAAATTATTATCCTTAAGTTATCCTTAGCAGGTAGAGCGAAAAAACCTTTAGTGTGAAGTTAACAGATAAAAGCTCCATATACGCAAAATGATTGTTGCTTAATTGATCCCTAATTATGGCTTATTAGCACGATCGTCAGGTATGATATTTTATTGCACTTGCTAGAAGTTTCCAAATGCTTTGCAGCTAGTACACTTTGTGAATGCCTGTAATGTGTTACCACATGCATACACACACACACACACACACACACACACACACAGGTGTGTAGATATGTATGTATGTACAATGCGAAGCGATCTAAGTTTTTACTAATGGCACTCCATAGTATTTAAATTTTATATATATTCCTGGATTCTATTTAATTTTTTTTTGTGTGTGCTTGAAGCCGAAGTAATGAGTAATTAAACTGTCCACATATTTAAGCATGTGCAATATTTTATTTTTGCATATTTGGAAAACTAAGAATAAATAAATATTTAATTTTTATATCTTTTTGGAAATCTTTACTTTCAAGGAATCCATTTAAGTATAAATGTTCTTCTCAAATAGATTTGCAGGATTGGTTTACTTTTCTGAAACTAAAAACGTCATTTAATAAATTGACTTATTAAGTAAAAGTTAAAACTTTTTGTACGTCTTTTCTTTGATTATAAAATATACTTATTTTGCAATTGTTATTTTATTTTGAAATTTCTCAAAACTTAAATATATTAAAAAGTAATGTAATAAAATTTGTTCTGCATTAAACTGTACGTAATAGTTATATTGTTGTACCATATTATGATTGAATTCACCATAACTTTTCAGTATCATTATACGCTGAAGTATCGGCACTAGTGTTTTTCATACGAGATTTCCAGGGAAAAATTTCCTGGAATCACGCACATTTTATGAGAAAGAAATCCCCGGAAATTGTGCAGGAATTCCCGGGATTTTTTATTATTTTATTATGGCAACTTTAGTTTGTATGTACACATTCCTTGATGACTGTCGTCATTCACTTTATGAATTCGATGGTGCAATAATAAGGTGATGGCACAAGCACAACAGCTAAAGCTTTACAACAACTAGGGCCCAGTTTACATCTGGCACATATGTGCTCTGAGACTTTGTGGCCTATATTTGCCATAATCAGAGCGCTACGTTCAAAATTTAATTCTACAACAAGTCATAAGAGTAACAACAGAAATGTGCAAGGAAATAAAAGAAATATTACAAAATAATTAAAAAGGACGATTCTGTTAATATAGGGTGTTTTTTTGAGGGGTATAGAACTTCGAATTGAAATAAAACACAAAAAATCGTTTTAATGTCCATCAATTTGGCTTTATTGGAAGGATAATTTTATGCCATTAATGCTTAAATATGATTTCGGGCATGTGGCCGCCGCGGCTGGCTCGAATAAAGCCAATTCTACAGGTCCAATTTTCAACCACTTTTTCGAGCATATGGGGCCGTATGTTGGCAATAACGCCACGAATGTTGGCTTCCAAGTCCCCTAACGTTTCTGGTTTGTTGGCGTAGACGAGCGACTTCACATATCCCCAAAGAAAATTATCCAATGGTGTCAAATCACACGATCTTGGTGGCCAATTGACAGGTCCATTCCGCGAAATTATGCGCTCATCGAATGTTTCCTTCAATAAATCGATTGTGACGTGCGCTGTGTGGCATGTAGCGCCGTCTTGTTGGAACCACAACTCATCCACATTCATGCCATCCAATTCGGGAACAAAATAGTCGGTTAGTCGGCTCCAATTGCTGTGCACGGTGGCGAATCGATTCATTCGGGTCCTCTTCAACACTTTGCTCTACAGCGGCAATTGTTTCTTCGGTGCGCACTGTTCGACGTCTCTGCGGATGCGTATTATCACATAGAGTAAACGTAGTGCGAAAACGATCCATGGTTAACCGAATTAATTGCTCTGATGGACGATTATGTCGACCATAAAATGGACGGAGCTTGCGGTAAACTTCGCGAACTGAACCATTATTTTCGAAATAAATTTGCACGATTTGCAAGCGTTGTTCTTTTGTCAACCTGTTCATGATGAAATGGCATACCAAACTAAATATTAATCACTTTACAGCTGACAAAATAGCCGCCAGGTAAAAAAGTGATGCCAACTTAAAGTTCTATACCTCAATAAAAAACACCCTTTACTTATTCTGTATTAAAGACGCATTTCCAAAGAAACATTTTGTAATATTTTTATAATAATAATTGTATAATTTGTTTTTTATAATATTGGTATTTATTTATGTATTACTATTACATAAAGAACGGAACTTTATTATTTAAAGCCTATTTCACCAACTTATTTAAATATCAATTCATATTTAAATCAACATTTAAATATGAATTGATATTTAAATAGAATTGGTAAAATTGGCCCTTAAACGATCTCATGAATTAATTAATTAATTTTTTTTTTTGAAATAAATTAAATAAAAGAAATATTTTGTATTGTTTTTCACTGGGCGGGAATTTCTGGGAAACGAAAAAGTTCCCGCTTTCCCGGGAATAAAAAAGTCCGGGAAAAGAAAAGCTCTAACCGGCACCCACCAAATACTTTTCGAGATTTTGTAATCTTTCAATAGCTTAAAATATAACGTACTAATCATTATTTTATTTATTTATTTACCTAATTATTTTGTATGTGTTATGTTATGTTACCTTATTATTTTTTGAACTTCTCAAAAAAAAAAAAAAAAATAAATAATAATAAGAAGGTTATCAAATCATATTGTAAGTACTCTGCATTCTAGTTTTTAAGTTTTTAAGGCACTTCCAAATTTTAAAATATTTTTTTATGGGCTTTAAAATGTAATTTTTTTTTTGTAATTTTGCTGGTAAAAATAGCAACAAGAAATTCTTGTAAGTCCATAATAAGATTCCTGAATAATTGTGCAAGCAAGGCACACGAACGTACGCGTTAAAACTGAGATTACATACCCAGCGAACATCCCTGAAAAACTTTGCTTGCTAAAATGCAAAAAAGTGTTTGTGCTCCCAGTTGTATGTAAGCACTTACAATTTTGCGGAACAAACCATTATTTTGCTTCTAATAATTATAGGGTAAAGCTTACGAATCTACCTTCATAAAAAGTGCAGTTGTAGAATAACAATAATTCAAAAATTAATATATAAAACAGTTCGACTACTAATCTTCATATTAAAAAGAACTTTTACACAAAATCTCAATTCTTTTATGCGATTTTTCAGGAAGTTATAGCGCAATGACTTGCTGGTTATAATCTCATATAGAATAGTAGTGTAATTTAACTCATAGTTTAGTAGAGCTGTGCCAAATTGTTCTTTTCAGTGACCGGTAATTTTCGTTCAATTAGCAAAAAATTTACCCTTTCGTTCAATCGTTCACTTTTGAACGACAGTATGAAACAATGCTATTTTTTAAGAATAATAAAATCGGTTGTATATACGAGTATTTAAATAATGCGAATGAATGAATTGAAGAATTTACTAAAAAAAATTGAAATCTTTATTTATATTTTATAAATAATTTCTTGTTCTTTCGACTAGAATATTATTTTGGCTACTTTTGTTTGGTTTTACAATTTTTTTCTGCAGATAATTAATAAAAGCATTGTAACTCTTTTATCGTTATTTATATATCAAAAGCGCATCAATGTTTGAATGTTACTTCTCAAAGTTTAAGTTAAAATTTTGTCCTCAAAAATATTTTACCGGAAACAAAAAAAAAAATATCTCAAGCACTACAAGTTCAGTTTAGATTGAGGTAATGAAATGTATGTATAAAAATATATACAGTTAAGGTCTAACATCTATATTTTGTAAAAACACTTTATAAAAAACACTAGTAAAAATACTTCCTGTGAAAAGACTGTTAAATCAAATTATACACGTTATAAAGTATACACGTACCTAAACCTTTTAAAACACAAAAACTCAACTCAAACAAAAAGACATAACATAAATAGCAAACATGAACGAAAGCAAATTTGACATGAAAGACTTGAAACACAAACTGAATGAAGGAAAACATCGAGCGGTATGCTACTGATCCAAAAGCGTTCAGTAAAATCACCGGATCAGTTCGTTCAATTAAGTGATTCGTTCAATTTAACCCGTTCGTTCATGAGCTACACAGCTCTATAGTTTAGTGCATTTCAAATTGAATGTATTATTTCTAGTGTGTAGAATAATGTTCTTATAACAAAAGAACAGTTTACACTAAAAGTGCTCTCCTACAAAATTGTGAAATACGACTTCAACACTTTTTTATCATTGCCACAATTGAAACGATAAGTGTGAAAAGTCGTCATAATTATTATTATTATTTTACCATTAACAAATTGACTGATTATATTTCAGCTTGAATTTTAGTTATAAGAAGTATGTATGTAATGGAAAATAAATGTAAATAAATTCACTAAAGTGCGACTCGCATACGAACGGTTCCTTCACCTGGATTCACCCATTGTTTCCGAACAAAATTTTTGTCAGGAGAAATTTCTTTTTATATGTAGTTTGGTATTTTTTACGAACAACTCTCAGCTTGAATTGATTTCATTTTATATTTTGTCTGAACAAAATCGAACTGAGCTGCCAAGTATTTAATTTTTTCAGCCAAAGTTGAACTGAACTGCCACATCATGTTATATGAATAATAAAAACACAGATTATACTTGTATTAAATACAATAGAAATAAAAGAAAATTGGAAAATAAAACATATACTACATACATGTGGAGCTGAACGAAAGAATTGCATTGAACAATTAAAAAGACACAGCGAATTGTAATCATTTGCCGCTATGCTGCCACTTATAAAATTAATACACATCGTTTATACACGTATTTCATATGGTAGCTTTGATTTTCCAGACAACATTTTCGAAATGGATGAATCGTGCTGCAGAAAACTCTAAGTAAAAATATAATAATTGGTGAATCCAGCTTTCCGCACAGCGCTTGTTTGTTTTTGGTGATTTTTTAATATTAACGCTCTTTTTGGCTTCGGCGTTTTTTTTTCTTTTTGGTAATATTTTTTTGGTTTTTCACGATTTTTTTTGTTGGTTGGTGATTTTTTACCCGACTGCGCGACGCAAAGAAGGGTGTTATGCTTAGCAGCCTATGTATATGTTTGTATCCAGGCTGCCCAGATAAGCACCAGAGTGCCGAACATCAATCTGCTTTTCATAGCGCTGATTTACACGGGCATAATTGTGCTGGCATAACATGCTAGTTTGATGGTGAGAGAGGCAAAGAGAGGGGTTTTGTGGTTGGCATATTTTTTCAATCAGCTACAAACCCGCATTAGCAGCACAAAACCAATACACACACAACTTAACAAAACAGCAACTGTTAAATAGATACGTAAAACGATTGTTAAACTTAAAGTTGGTTTAACAAACAAATTTTGTATGACAAAACCGATTTTAACACATGCTTTAACTTTAACAAGCGTTTTTGCATAAGGGGGTAACACACACAAAGTTGTGTATACGTATACAGTTTATGCCAGATTAATTAGTCTCGCACAATTTGGAAAATTACAAAAATTGTGCGGCTTAAAAATTGTTCTCGTGTAAACTACCTCATATAAATGAATACACATAATTACATATGCTATAAACACAATCAAAGGCTACCGACCATCGACTACCGACTACAAAAGTAGCTGGCTACAAAAATAGCCAAGTCGCCAGCTACTTAATTCTTTTAACGACTACCGACCACTAACTACAAAAAATAAACATCTGTTTTGACATATGTATTAAAGTTAACCAAAACAAAACAAACTTGATTTTTTTAAGTGAATTTGTGTGAAAAAAAATTTCAAATGTCTCAAGACTTTATAAGTACTATTGCTAAAATAGTGGAAACAACGACTTCAGTGTATGAAGTGTATAAAAAACATCAGAAAAAAAGTAACCGAAGATGGTGGGTCCAAATGAACAGATGATTATTATTTTTCAATGGTGCCACTATAATAGTTTTTCGCGTTTTTAGTAGCGATATTTAATGTATTGCGTTTTTAAAACCACCATTTCATGCATTTATTGTATTGGCAGCACTAATCTGTTTTTTGTAGCCAAGAAAAATAGAAATTATCCTAAGTTGGCTACGGGCTACAAAAGTAGCCGTGTAGTCGGTAGTCGTGTAGCTGCTAAAAGAATTATTCTCATAAGCACGCATGTATTCTATTTGTGACATCTTGTAGTCGATGGTCGGTGGACTTGATTGTGTTTATAGCAATACGCTTATACATTTCTCTCGGTTTTCTCTCAGTGGCCAGCTTTGGTTTGTATGTATACATATATGTCCCTTTGCGGCACTATATAAATTGGATGCTTGTGTGTCAGTAAAGAAAATGATAGTAGTCAAAACTCAATATGGCGGCCAACACACGCTATTTTGTAAATACGAAATTAAATAGTCAATATTTCACCAACTGATAGAATATTCTTTAATTTTGAGTTTTTTTAATTTTAGTGTTAATTGGTGTAGTTTGCTTTAAAATACGCTAGAATATTTAAAGTGTTATATACAGACACTTACTTGCCTTGTCGATATATAACAAAACGGTTACAAAATGTTTCTTTTTTTCTCGCCTTTGAATACCCTTTAATTTTAAATTGTCATATATTTGTTGTCGTATCCGACAAAGTTTTAAATATTCAGTGAAAACTACAGGTCCGTAGGTAGGTGTTGCGGTTCTAGAGAAAATTGCCTGTGACAATAGGTTTCCTTTTTACCTATGTGTAAAAATAACAACAGCTCATGGTGTAATTATACGGCAACCGTAGCTGTGTAAAGAACCGAAGAATGTCAAAAGCACAAAAATAATTGTACTAAAACCAAAACTAAATCGAAGTTTTTGACATTCTTCAGCTACAAAGCACACAGAGCAAAAAATTATCAGCTGAAGTAGCGCTGCCACCTGGTTAGATACACCTTGAGCTATACATTGCTTTTGCAAGAATGGAGTGCTGTCAAACAACTGTTTTTGATGCTGTCAAGTTAAAAATTGGTGTTTTTTGAGAATTGATAAAAATAAGTTTAAAATTTATTTACGCAATAATTATTCCAAATTATTGTTTTACTTATTCAGTAAAACATTGGCGTTATTCTATGTTTGATGCAAATTGTCTTGCGTAAGTGCAAATGCAAAATATCGTAGCTTTTCTTTGGATTGTGTTTGTATTTTTTTTTTTGTTGGATTTTAAAGAAAAGCTACGATACTTTGCATCTGTACTCACGCAAGATAATTTGTTGCATCAAACATCGAATACCGCCATTGTTTCTTAGAAAATACTTTGAAATTGATTATTGACGTTTTTTAAAACTCACTACACTCAAAATATTTCATAGGTAAAATAAACGAAAAATGTGGTTTATTTTACGAAAATATTCGTTGTTTTAACGGTACGAAATCCTTCGTACATACATAGTAGAAATGATATTTGTTTATTTTACGAAATACTTTTTGTCTGTAAATAACAAAATTTTGTATTTTTAAAATTTTTTTTTTGTAAATTTACGAAACACAGTGTTTATATTACAAAATAAATTCGTGAATTATGAAAAACAATTTTGTGTTATATACGAAATTTTGTGTAAAACTGAAATCTTTAAAACATAAAAATCTGCAAAATATTACATATTGGAATTGAATGTTGTAACAATAGGAAGAAAAAGATAATTTAATGGGAATTGTTACAGCATCATACATCACATACACATACTCGTACATAGATACATATTTTGCATTGAAACGCACGAATCAAACTGGGAACACAACTGGGAGGAACAACGAATTTTTCGTTGCGAACTTTCAATAAAACACATTTGTTTATATGAAAATTAACACCACACCGCTGTAGAACGAAATTCGTCGAGCGTGATGAATTCTGCGATATATTTATTTCTATTTCTTACGCCGACGAACGACGAAAAAACAATTATCTCTCTGTTTGCACAAACAATAACCAAATATTCAATTGTTAATTATAAGATCTGTTACGTATTCTTCGTTGGTGTGCCTGGAGGAGATTTACCGTTCGTCCCAGTTGTTTTCTCAGCATAAAAAACAATAATTACAATAATTTTTTATTTTAACTGAAATTTATTTCATAATTTTTTGTACAATATATACAATGACAGGAAAATAAATTTTGAAAATATTACAAAGTAAAACAAAACAACAGTTTTTATTCTCATATTTCAAAAATTTTTTTTCGTAAAATTCACGAAACTTGTATAGATTCAAGAATAATTTTGTACTGCAAAGAAAATGATAACAAAACAAAATTTGTTTATTTTACGAAATTTCTAATTTTATAAAATATTTTTTATTTTCTCTTAAATTCAATAAAATAAACAAAAAATGTGGTACTATAAACAAAAATAATTGTACGAAATAATTTTTGTAACTTAACGAAATTCGTAAAATTGCGAAATCTGTTTTCCTGCACAAGCTACAAATATTTTCATAACTCTGCAGCCACACGTTCAATAAATGGGTTTCAATTTCATTACACATATTGTGTGTCAAAATTCCTTGAAATTGATAGCTGTGACTCAAATTGATAATCAATTTGATTTTTTAAATGCCACCGACGAAGAAACAACTCAAATTTGTAGCTTCAATCAATGTGTGCTGTGACCAGCCGTTCAAATTTGAAAATTAAATTGCCATTTACGTCCCTTTTCACAATGTATGGTTAAGAGTTAACGTGAACTTTAACTGCAAGTTCTTCATACAAAACTTTCCGTTAAAGTCTCTGTTATCTTTTAACCATAAATTGTGAAAAGGTACGTTAAATGGATAGGTGAATTTGAAATCAATCTAGTTTTCAATTTAAAAAGTTTGATTGTGTTAGTTAAAAAAGTGTGAGTGTATTGCAAATTGAATGAAATTGAAAGTCAAAAATTTAACGTGTGGCCCCCAAGTCAAAGGTATAAAATTTTCGTTTATTGTACAAAAATTAAATTACGAAAAAATGTTTCGTATTTTTAAGCATGGAATATTTTGAATGTAGGAACGGAAAACACAATTAGTTATATATATGTATGTTTTTTTTTAATTTCTTTTTATTAAATTTCGAATAAACCTTTTATATAAAACATACATTTAACAATTTGTATTAAAGTTTTTGTTTAATATCTAAGAAATCATTTCTCTTAAATTAACAATGAGCTGAAGGAACTACTACTATACATTTAGGTAATTTCCTCTTCTATTCCTTATATAAACGAGATACACATTCCACCGTCTCAAGCCATTGGGAATATGCTGCTGGTACGCTGGGAGAAGTGGATTTGGTTGATCAGCATTCATATATTCGGTGCCAGTTACAGCCGTTTAACCGGCCAAAACAATATTGGAATCTTCTGGCAACATTAAATTATTATACAGCGTATTACTTTCAAGAAACTTCAAAATTGAGTGATGCTCGCTGCTACAAATGCATCAATATTTATAGTCAAATTATTATCCTTAGCAGGTAGAGCGAATCAACCTTTACTGTGAAGTTAACAGATAAAAGCTGCAGATACTCAAAATCATTAATGCTTTATTGACCCCTAATTAAGACTTATTAACACGATCGTCAGGTATGATATTTTATTGCACTTGCTAGAAGTTTCCCAATATCTGGCATCACTATCTACCCTTCGTGCTATTAACAAATTTCATGACGCTGGCAACGCTGATGTACTAAAAATACATCTGTGCATCAATTAACCTACTAAACAAACCCAAACAATTAAACGTCAATTGTAAAATACGCGTCTGATAGAGCTGGAATAAACATGATAAGTAAAAAATAATTTTTTTTTTAAATTTTATACAACATCTAAAAAAACTATTTGAATATTATTATAGGTTTAATTATATTAATATTATTGTTTATGACGTCATCGTTTGGTAGTAGAAAAAGATGAGTGAATTAAAAACAAATTTTTATTGATAAATTGAATGGTTTTTTCATTATAGGTTTACGACGGAGTAATATGGTTTCTTCAACAAGATGACTGATATGCGGCGTTGGAATCAACAAAAGAAACAAAAATTATGGGGAGTGGTTTATTTTAAGTTATTTAAGTAAATTGTTTAAATAGGTGGGATAATTTATATTAATGTAAAGGGTCCGCCATCTAACGTTTTTTTTTCAATTAGTGCTTATTTCGTGAATAGTAACACTTAGCTCATTTCTGATTTGACAGATAATTAGTTTTATCGTTCCGCTGAACGAGCCAACTGACCATCCAATGCGTTTTCGCTTCGCGAATTGGGCCTGCGATCGACTTACAGAAGATGCCGAATTTGCCAAAAAAAAATCATCTTTTCAGATGAAGCTCATTTTGATCTTGGGGTGTATGTAAACAAGCAAAATTGTCGCATTTGGGGCACGGAAAACCCGCACGCATAGATTGAAAAGCCGACGCGCCCAAAACGAGTCACTGTTTGGTGCGGATTTTGGTCCAGAGGCATAATTGGGCCATTTTTTCGAAAATGAGCAAGGAGTGGCCGTTACAGTCAATGGCGATCGTTATCGGGCCATGTTGAACGAATTGTTCACAAAAATTGAAGAGGCGGATATTGGCAGCATTTAGTTTCAACAGGACGGCGCTACGTGCCACACAGCCGAAGCTTCAGTAGTTTTTTTTAAAGCATTTTCAAAAAAAAAAAGTTATCTGGCGGACCCTTTAGTTATAAGTGAATTTTGAATTACGAACAAGTTCTCGCGAATTTCTGCCTTGTGGTCTTATCACTTTACATGTTTAGCCAAATGTTTAGAAAATGCTGGGACCAGAACCACCAAAGATATTAAAGCTACTGCTTCAAATCTTTGGCGTGAAATACCCAAAGCGATTTTCCTTAAGGATCTTCTACTTCGTAGAGGCTGTGTCCAATAGGTTTTCTAACGCAACATTTCAAAAATTTACGCGCAAGTTTTGCATTAAATCTGCTTTTAAAGTCGCTTTCTTGGAAATTTCGCCGGTATGTTTCTTGTCCCGGGACAAACTTAACATTTCGACATCTCGTATTATATGTTGACATGTTACGTAGTTAGGCTTTGTGTATTGTTTCGCTTATCTTCTGTCTTACTAGTGACATTTTCTCTGATTTCGTTATAATATTGAGCTTGGGGTCATTTAAACTTTCTAGTCTTTTGGCTAGTTTATACATACTACCGTGTCCAATCGCGTTCATTCCAAATAGTGCATAATACGGTGTAACACCGATAGAAGTCTGCATTGACGATCTTAAGGAAAACTCAATTTCTGACAAGTGTTTGGCCAATTCAGCTTGATCATCTTGTAGATAGGAACGTATGGCAGACAAAATTGACTGGTTTGTTCGCTCGGACGCATTAGCTTGCGGGGAATGAATTGCTGTTCGCACGTGTCTAACGCCAAAATTTTTCACGAGTTCTACGAATTCCCTGCTAACAAATTGCTGGCCATTATCTGACACCATAGTCTCCACAGAAAAAAATATCATTGAAATGCAACCAACAAAACAAATTGTTAATATTTAATTTAAAAATTAACAATCATCATTGTTGATATAACAATTTAAATTTTTATAATAATTTCTATCATAATTAGTTTGTTAGTCGTAAGGTTGCCGGTTCAACTCCGCCCAAAGACATTTAGTGTTTTTCGCAGACAAGCAAAAATCGTTTCGACGATTGTGATTATGTATAAAAAGCTTGTTAATAAAACAATTATGATACTGAAATTCAACAATTCACATTGTTAATACAACAATAACTTTAACTGAAATAACTATGAAATCAAACAAAAATAAATGTTGAAAAAATAAATAAATTTCAACAAACTATTTGTTGGTATATTTAATTGAAAATATTTTTAAGATTTTCCTTAGACTTACAATTTTGTTAATTGTATTTACAAAAATCGTTTTTTTCTGTGTCCGGCGTTCCAAACTTATGAAACACTTCAGCTATTAAAAATTTCATTATGTTTGTTGTATTAGCCTTTGGCAGAGCTTTTAAAAGATCAAATTTTGATAGATGATCTAACACATTGCAATTTGCAACGAAATCACGAACCTGCGCGCTTTGGTTTGGCCAGTGAAAATACTCCGTGACAAGCTAACGTTGAATTGTGTGACTTTTCTATGATGAACTTGGTTAATTCATGAGGAACCCATAATTTCGATGCAAAGTCCTCATTCATTACCACTCCATTATAGAGTCGTGCTCTTTTGTAAACAAATCCCTCAACTACTTTTAAATCAGGGAACTGGTCAGAATTTTTTGCTATAGTAGAAATTAATTCTAAATAGTCGCTGGATTCAAAAGCACTTGAGTGGAGATCGACCAGCCCTTCCACATCCGCCGAGACTTCATCCATTTCGTAACGCGATAGGGTATCGGGTACTACATTTTGTTTCCCTTACTATACTCTATCGTGAAATCATACGATTTGAGATGTAGGCTCCACCTAGCTAAACGATCAGTGAGATTTTTATGTGGCATAAGCCACTTAAGACTACTGTGGTCGGTTATCACGGAGAAGGACATAAGTTCTATGTAAGGCCTAAATTTCTTAATTGCCAGGACCACTGCCAAGCATTCACGTTCAGTCACCGAATAATTCTTCTGCGCCGATGACAGTTTATGGGAAAAGTAGGCAATCGGATGCTCTTCGCCGGAGTCATCTTTCTGAAAAACAACTGCTCCAGCCCCCACATCTGACGCGTCACACTGAACGTAAAAATGCTTGGAGAAATCTGGGTGACTGAGCATTGGGTTCGAAATCAGAGCATTCTTGAGGCGATCAAACGCAGCTTTGGCTTCATCCGAAAACTTAAATTGCTTTAGCGTCTCAAAGATTGGAGCTGCAATGGTAGCATAGTCTGGTAAAATTTTCTATACCAGCCTGTTGCTCCCATGAAAGTCCGCACCTGCTTAGCTGTTTTAGGGTAGGCGAAACGAGTAATCGTTTCCACCTTCGCCGGATCAGGTTTAAGTTTACCAACTCCTACTATATAACCCAGATATTTTAACTCTTTAAAGCAGAATGTAGATTTTACCACATTGATGGTCAAACCTGCTTTTGTCAGAATATTAGTCACACGAGACAACAACTCCAAGTGTGTCGCAAAATCTGGAGACACCACCAGGAGGTCATATAGGTAGACAAAAACTCTATCTCGTAGCGCCACAGGGATCACCTTATCCATTAAACGGCATAGTTTTTGAGCTGCGTTACACAACCCAAAAGGCATGACCGTAAAATGGTAAAGTGGTCGCCCAGGCACCGTGAAAGCAGCTTTTTCCTTACTAGACTGATCCAGTGGAATCTGCCAGAATGTGTCTTTCAGGTCGACACTAGAAATAAAAATCGTGTCTCCCAAGCGGCTAAGCAAACCCTCAATGTGGGACAGAGGATAGGCATCCTTGACCGTCAGTGCATTGAGCTTTCGAGCGTCCAGACACAACCGGTTCTTTTCGCCCTTATAGACTAAAGTCACTGGATGACTCCATGGGCTTTCACTAAGCTCAATGACACCAAGGCCAAGCATCCTATCGAGCTCTGCGTACATTAGTTTTTGTACTGCCGGGGAAACAGGATAGTACCGGTGCTTCATTGGGGTTGCGTCCCGCGCGTCTATGTAATGTTTTTCTAAATGTGTCTTACCGAGACCTTTTTTACTGAAGGAGGGGAACAACTATATGACTGAATCTAAATTCTGTTGTTGTTCATCTGTCAAATTCTGAGTCACTATATCTGCATCACTTTCTGTATCTTCAATGAGACTAATTCCATTCGCCGTGAGACTATCGAGGTTGGCAAACATTTTAAAAGCCTTCATAAAATCGACCCCCAAAGAATAACTCACGACTTAAAGTAGGCAATAAATAGAACTTTATGACCAGCGTTGTCTGGCCAAACGTTACTTGCAACCGTACTCGACCTACAATTTTATGTGCGGTACCGTCCGCTGTCCTTATAATCGTTGCGAAATCATGAATTTTTAATACCGCTTTCTTTACAAACTCTAGACAGTTTTTGCCTAAGCATGACACTGTGTCTCCACTGTTTAGAAGACCTTCTATCTCGCAACCACCTAAAGCAATTTTTGTATAGAGTCGAGAATCCGCCCCCTCATACAGCGATGCAACAGAAATTTCGCGTTTGATTTTCTTGCGTAACTTATACCTCTCACGCGCCTTTTTAATTATGTTTGAGACCGTGCCGAATATTCTACGTTTAGCCTCATTGTATTCACGTATTCTAACGTCAAGAGGTTTTATTTCTCTTAATTTAACTTCATGATTAAGGTTGTTCACTAATTTATCCTTATTTTCTAATAACATTAAACTATCCATCAATTTTTCATTTTGTTGATTCAGAACTGGACTTAAGCTTCCGTTGAACGCATCTCGCCAGTCCAGGACGTGGTCGGAGTACGGTTTCCCTGACACTTAGGACACTTAGGGGCCACCACGATATCTCTACCACATCTAGAGCAAAAAATACGCGTAACTGACTCAGGAAAGTCCACAAAACTATGGTCCACCACCCCACAGTTCCAGCAGGTATAATTATTTGTAGAGCGTAGAGCGTCTACCTCAAAATCAATTAGTGACAAATTTTCGTCTTCATACGTAATCTCATTCACCCTTGGCTGGAAATTTGAAAGCTGCTGATAGAGCTGTCGCTGATTGGCAATTAAATTTTAAGCACGCCTCACCTCTCTGAAAAATTCTGACAATGTTCTCAAATTGACTGAAAACATCATCTGTGCTAGGGATGTATTCAAATTGCCCCTCATAATTTCCACCAACTGCTCCTCCTCATAAGGATTTTCTTATTGTTGTTGCGCAGTTTTATGACGGCGTTATAAAAATCATCAAACACTTCGTTTGGCTGCGGACGACGATTCAGAATCTTCATTTGCACTTGGTATTCTTTTTCGAAGCACCTATATTTCGGTAACAAAGCCTTCCCTAACTCCTCCCACGTATTAATTAGAACTATTTTCCTATGGTCCCAATAC
This sequence comes from Tachina grossa, assembly GCA_949987645.1. NCBI lineage: Eukaryota > Metazoa > Arthropoda > Insecta > Diptera > Tachinidae > Tachina > Tachina grossa. Next base: position 59,298,023 of record OX465278.1, on the reverse strand, counting down.
CAATCGAGCACTGGTCCTTCAAGTAACAAATGGACATTTCCCAGAATTTCATCATCAAGACAATCAAAGTCTTTTCTTAACGCTCCAACTCGGAAAATAAATTCCTGGACATTCATGGTCTTACTGGTGCCATCAAACTTTAACCCCCATTTGGCTAACTTATACCTGTCTAGGGGTTCGTGGCTTTGCCTAGAAATTGTCTGAGGATATTCCTGTGGTTGTTGCTGGTAATAAGTTGGCACAGTCCAAGCCCCTGTGGATGGCTTGACGATGCGGTGGAAATCGCCCATATTGTTGCGGCAGATGTTCTGGCTGTGCGTTAGCTGTCAAAATGTTTTGCTGTTGTCTCACCTGTTGTTGAACCGGCTCCATCTGTGGTTGCTGCCCTAAATCGTGTGTCGTAAACTGTGCGTATGTTGCCTGTGTAACCGAGGGTGGATGAGAAATCGTCCGTGGTGGTACTGCTTCGCCTGGTACACTTTGCATAAGTCTAGGTGGCTCTGCATATCGTGGCGCTGGATACAGCGGTGGTGGTGGCATCTGATTTATGGCTGCCTAAAATCATTTTACTGTTGCTGTTGTTGTGAAAAAAAACGTGCCCAGTCACGACAGAAGACCGGAAACCAACTGGTGGCTGGGTATATGACAACTGAGGAGGAGTTGTTTGATGCATAGGCCCTACTATCGGAGCAATGCTAGACAGATGTGGTGATGCTTGATTACCCGCGGCTGCTCTTAACGCTTCTTTTAACTCGCCTAGTGCTTTTTCAATTTTTCTGTCTACTTTCTTCAACCAATCAGCTTGGCACATGCCCACTGTGGCCTCGACTAACTGCTGAATATTAATCGCATCGTAAGGAGCTTCAGCTATTGGACTGAATGAAAAATCCGATCGCCTTTCGGTACGAGTGTCTTGAGCCCTGGCGACTGAATAACTTGGTGACTCTACTATCTGTTCTGCACCATCTGAGCTAGCTGTTAAGTCATGCGCTACTGAGGTATCCAGAACTGGATTATTCATCGTTGAGAAGGTAGTTACTGTACCCGTGGCTGACGTAGAGGTAGCAAAGGTTACTGTTGTAGCGGTCATAGACCCACAAGTAACACTAGCACTGCTTGTGGCCATATTAAACAAATTCCTACTCAAACTTCGGGTTAAAACCATATATAAAAAAACGACTATGTAATAATATAAATATAAAATTTAATTCCAAGTCAAACTGATCCTGTTCTCAAAAAAAAAAAATTAAAAAAAATATATTCCAAAAGAAAAATGTTTAAAAATTTCTACTTTATATATTCGACTAGTGAAAAAAAAACGATAAGGTATTTATATTGCTCTCTTGAGGAGAGAATTCCAAAAATAAAAAAACCAAATAAGTATTTAAAATGATACTAAGCGTTTTTCTTGAAGAAAATAACCAAAATTCCAAAAATGTATATATTAAAATATATGTGCGGCAATGTTCGGGCGAAAGTAAAAGTTTCCAGGTGACGTATGTAAGTGTTATTTAAAATTTAGTCGTAATGTGCGTATGTTTATTAATGTTTTATTATTAAATAGTTTCAGGAGATAATTTTGAAAGCAAAAAGAATCGAAAATTAAACGCAATATGTATGTATGTATGTTATATACTGCCAGTAAAAGAACTGTGGCAACTATAGGGAATATTAAACTCAATTCATCTATGAACTGACCACAACTTTACCGGAGCTGATGTTTTTCTGCACTAAGGAACATTTTTAAAACGTAAGCAAAACTCTATCACAAAAAATTTAAAAATGTTTATTGTGTATTTCACAAAGAAAACAAATCCTTTATCATTTTCCAGCAGTTAAGCAATTAAAAATATAATAATATGAAACTTTGAAGATTTTCTCCAAAAACCTCTAAGACTCAGACTGGTTCAGCATGATAAAAATTCTCTGAATCTGCCAAATCACCTGACCTCATCATTTGCACATTATGTCGCATCGCGACCTTAATTTTTTAAATGGAACCATTTAATTTTTTAAATGGAACAGTGTTTCTTTTTCTTAAAAGCGTCGCGGCTGCCAGGGACTCTTATTACTTAACAGGTCATACGTAAAAAGAAAAATAAAACAATCTAAAGCTAAGTCTAGACGATATGTTGAATCAGCAAATGTATGCTTATGTTCATATGCTTTAAAATAACAACAAATCCTGCTGTCAGCATATATATATATGTTAGCCGTCTACACAGTATACTGAAAGTACCACATTTTTTAAAGTCAATATATGTCAGCAAATGATAATACAACATATGAGTTAGCATAAAATGTTTGTGTCTACATGATATGTTGAATTTCGTATTCTAATATATATGTTGAGTCATGTGAGCATTTGCTTAGATATAAAATAAATTTTGGCAATTCTTTTTCTTTTTTCAATTATCGCTTTCAGTGCAAAAAATTATATTTTTGGTTAATAAAAATTAGTGCAATTATACATGTATATAAATGAAAAGAAATTCGCGAAATGACGGAAATTGGCAGCAAGATGACAAAGCAAGATGACAAAGTCTAATAATGTTTTAAACTCTTCAAAATTGTTAAAACTTCTAAAAAAAAACCATGCGAAAAGCCGCCTTTATTGCAAACTTTGCAAAAAATTGGCAACATTTTAAGCAAGTCATAATATGGATTGAAAACCGCTAAAACTGTAAGGAATGCAAAGAATTCGGCAAAAATCGCGAAAATTACATAAATTCGCAAAAAGTTACTAACAACGGGATGATGACGAATTCCAATATTTCTTAAAAATCGGCAAAATTTTTAAGAGGCTGAAAGCACCCAAAAATTCGCTTTTATCTCGAACTACAAAAAGTCGCGAGAAGTTGCAAAATTTTAAACAAACCATAATGTTGATTAAAAGTCGCCAAAACTGTAAGGAATACAAAAAATTCAATAAAAGTCGCAAAAATGGCGAAAATTCGCAAAAAGTTACTAACAGCGGGATGTTGACGAATTCCAATATTTTTTAAAAATCGGCAAAACTTTTTGGAGGCTGAAAGCATGCAAAAAGTCGATTTTATTGCGAAGTTTTCTGGAATAAGATTGAATGTCTTCTTCAGAATCGCCTGAAATTTTTTTTAATGAAATTTTAATTTCCCTTATTTTTTATTCACCCGAATTTACCATGAACATTTCTGCAGTATATTTTTCGCGTAATGCAGAATTTTTTGTGTTTTTTTTTTGCTTTTGTTCTACTATTTTGGTTATTTTAATATTTACGTTATTTTTATTTTAAAAATGGCAAATTAGGAAACACTGTTCATACCTGAGCAGAGTTAAAATATCAATTCTATATGCTATCAAATTTGCCGTATGCTGAAAAGCTTACATAGGCTTTTCAACAAATAACATATCTGACAGCATACATAGAAAATTTGTTACAAAGGAAAAATATGGTGGCTACACGATATGCTAAAATCTTGAAAATACGTTTGTTGACAACGTTAACAAATGCCCTTCATATGTCGTTAAGCATACGTATGTTGAAAAAATTTAGTGTCTACACGATATGTTGGCACTGGTAACAAATTTTTTATCATAAATATGCTGATTCAACATATCGTCTAGACTTAGCTTAATAAAAAATTTTGAATTAAAATCTAAATTTTTTTTTTTTTTTTGCTTTCAGGACTTGCTTCGGGCTCCACGTTGGGCGCCATTTGTAGTGTAGTTGTGTTGTGTGACGATACTGTCGTGGTGGTTGCCAGATGATTGGCCGTGCTGGCATGCTAGCGTACTCCCGGCTATTGCTCGCCGTCTTGGGGTGGTTCTTGCCAACACATCTGGAGGTCCAGCAACTACAACAAACAAACAAAATATCATGCCAGCCAAGTGGATTCCAAAAGGAAACAAAAATTGAGGTGGTCTAATAAAAAGATTGGAGACCAAAGCAAATCCTAATTACCCAACCCCTGGTTACCTACACACACACGCGACCAAATTCGCCTGACAGATGTTATGCCAGGGCACTCAACCCTCCCCTAAGAGACCAGATGACCTCTCCGTGACATCGCACTCAGGCTGCGATGTTGTTTTATTTATAATATAAATTAATAAGAACAATTTTTATTTGTAGATTATGCTTTAACGTTTTAAAATCATTACTGGACAATGTGAAAGGTAACAAAAACGGCAAATCTTATTCAAAAACAAGTAAGAGTGCTATATTCGGCTGTGCCGAATCTCATACATACTCAAACACATACTTACTTTTATGTACAAAGAAAAAAATAATAATTTTCAAACCCTAGAATCATAATTTTAGATTTTTTTGATTACTTATACCAATCTAGTAGTTCTTAAAAAAATATAGAAAGTGTGTTAAGTGAAAAAAGGAAATTAAAAAAAATGTTTTAATTAGTTACTTTAATGTCTAGAAAAAAAATCATAGTTTCCAGCTCTGGAGCTGTGGCTTTTATTTTTATAATTTTCTTTACCAAACTTTTCTTTCCAAAACGTAAAATATATATAATTTATAAAGGAAAAGATAAAAATTAATTAGACTAAGTTACTTTTATATATCAAAAAGGTGTAAGTGTCCCAACCCTGAACTCATCTTTTTTGATTTTTCTGATTTCTTACACCAATCTCTTTCTTTTAAGAATTTAAGAAATGTTTAATTTATAGAAAAAAAGGAAAAATTTGTTTTAGTAACTTACTTTTGTAGAAAAAGTTAAAGTTTTCCAACCCTGGAATCGTCTTTTTAATTTTTTTAATTGTTTTTTTTTATTTAAAATACCAATTTTATTCGTTATCAAGCATAAAATAATTTTATTTAATAAAAATTTTCCTTACTAAGCCTTTATAAAGCCGTAATAATTTTTGTAAATAAGGCTGTTAGTGTGTATCTAAAGAATATTTAGTGTTATTGTGGGTGCAGCAGTAAACGCGTTGACTACCACGCGATGAGTTCCAAGTTCAAATCTTGGCCGAGGAAGCCAATATACACACGTAAGTTAAATAATTAATAAAATACAATGGCTAAATTAAATTAATGTACTCGTATCAGAACCATTACAACAATAAATTATGTATGTTGTTAACACAATGATACGATATCATCAAAAAATGATATGTTACGTATCAGTAATGAAATACAGTCATGATACGAGGGCGCATCAACAATTCCGTGACTTTTCGAACTTCCCTCGTAGTTATATTAAATTCAACTCTGTTCTTATCAAGTAACACCTGTTAATAGACTTTTGTCAAATTTTGAGCAAGTGTCCTCATTTACTTTGCGTTTAACAGCTGTTCGAAACATACAACCTCCTGTATTTTTTTGAAAGTGGAAAAAAGTGAATTTCGAGTGCTCATTGAACATTAGTTTTTAGAAAAAATAAACCGTCAGCCGATTTCAATGGTAAAAAAGTGGTTTACTGACTTTTGTTGCGGTCGCACAAGTACAAATGACGCTGAACTTTCACGATCGAAGAGTAAAAGTGCGTGAGATTGTTGATGCCACAGGCATTTCATATGGCAGTGTGGTTTCGATTTTAGATGATCAGCAGGCTTAATATTCTTTTTTGGGATGTTACTACGACAAATATCAATCACTTTCTGTAAAAATAGTTCAAAACACTTATGTATGTATATGTTGTTAGCCCAGCAATCAGATCAAACCAAATATTCAAATATAGAATTCAGCACACATTCCCGAAAGATTTTGAAAATAAACTTTAAATAGGTCGCGTGTAGCAAATAGATTTTCTGTATGTGGAGTATATGCTTTCGCAAATTTACGAAGGATCGCACTTTGATATCAGCTGGCTAAATTTCGAGCTTCAAGATTACATTATAATAGCTGTTCGATATACCATGTGACATCTGATCAACAGTGATAGTACGCTTGAATATGGAAATGTGGATCCATTTTTTGAGATATTTATTAAAGATTTTTAAGAGTTATTTAATACTTTGAAGCAAAAATGCATATGGTTTAGATCACTTTCATAATTAAGGGCACGTATTTCTCATTTACTCAAAGAACGCCAAAACTCAAATATCAAGTTTGCCACAAAACGAGTTTGAAGTTTTCTCTCAAAAGTTGAGTTAACAAGATATTTGTATGAAATTTTTATACAATGCGAAGAACGATATGAGGATTAATTCAGCATCAACTCCATTTTTTGAAATGTGAGTTTCTTTGAGTAAATAATCTATGAGCATAAGTACATATTTTGCAGACCTTTGATTATTAACTACTAAAATTAAATTATAAAACAATTACTACTACAAGGTGTAGTAACAATCCCGAAAGTTGATAAAATTTATATATATTTTTTCATGATTTTGTTTCCAATTTATCAAACAAGTATGTAAAATATCTGTTTGTCTAACTATGCAATTCGAAACAAAAGAACATGTCTTGGAAATTCTATCTTATTACTATTTCAATTAGAAACCATTTTTGTTATTGCTTCGAATAACAGAGTAGACCTTTGATAAGCTGTAATTTTTTTAGAAATCTAAACGACAAACCGTAAAAATTGTCAAGAAAAGTCATAGTATTTTCTTATACTATCTTTTTTTTATTTTTACAATCTAAATTAAAAATCTTTTTCAGTCTTTGTTTGACTGCGAACATAAACGTACATAATTGCGCTGTGCATTGTAATAAAGCAAATAAACTCTTTGTTACAACAACAATTATAAGCAAAACGTATTTATTAAATTTCTGTGATTCTCTTCTGCTTCACTTACTAAATTCTTGTAATAACATTTAATAAATTCAGTAAAGTGAGCCTTTGACTCGCGCACGAAGGGTTCCGTAGTTTTGGCATTTTTTTCGTTTTTTGGGTCTTATCGGTTTTTTTGTTTTGGCGATTTTTGCATTTTTTCGGTTTTGACGATTTTTTTAAGTCTTTAAGCTTAAGCTCTTTTTTTAGTTTTTACACTTTATTTTCTCGTTTTGGCGATTTTTTTCGGTTTTTGGCGTTTTTTCATTCTGGCAATTTTTTTTATTTTTGGCGATTTTTTTCATTTTTGCGATTTTTTTTATATAATTTTTTTTTTAGTTTTGGCGACATTTTTGCGTTTTGGCGTTTTTTTCGATTTTTGGTGTTTTTTTTCATTTTGGCGATTTTTTCATAAAGCCCTAATAACTTTTATAAATAAGGCTTTAAATATATACCATTATTAATTAAATTTTAATTCAACATTATTTAATTGATCATTTGACATAAAATTAATTTGCCTTTACAGAACTCACCGATAGATTTCCAAAAACAATATTGACAGGAAAAAACAGAAAATGATTTAACTCTCGTTACTTTTCCTAATACTTCTAGTAGTAACTCATTTTTAATTTTATTATAGTCCTTAATAATTAAACCTCATTTCTGTTAAAAATTTATGTATGTATGTATGTATGTGTGTATGTGGCAACATAATACAGGTACCCGCAAAAGCATACTAACTAACTATGTATGGTGTATTGGAAAGTTTTATACGCAATAAATATATATAAAATATTTGGGAAATTCCTAACTCTTAATTGAAGTTTTTAGCGTCAGTGACTCTAACCTTTTAGAGGCACATTTAGCACTGTTTACTCTACCTGCTAATGATGACATGGGAATAATAATTTTACTATAAATATTGATGGATTTGTAGAAGAGACCATCAGTCATTATTCAAATTTCTTAACGTTAACGTGTTCTACAAAAAAAATATGGTATTAGAAGCTTCAAACTTTATTTTGCCCGGTGAAATAGCTGCTACTGGAGACGAACCCATGAAAGCTGATGAAGCTATTAATGATTCGGCTAGGACAGCATACTCAGATCCAAAGGCCTTGGTATCATCGTACTTGCATCGTATGCCCAGTGCTACGAGAAATTGGGAGATGTATATGACTGAATTACGTAAAAATAAAATCAAACGCTTAATTCGGATTCAAAAGGAAATTGAATGTATTGATGATTTGTTTGTGCGATTTTCTACTGGTGAAACAGATGCAACTGACAGAGAAGGAACGATAGCGGATCAATTCAATACTGAATCGGGCAGACACAATCCACCTGAATCATATAATGTAGAACCCTTGCGATCACCGTACTTGCATCGTATACCCACACTCAAAAAAAAAGACATATACTATTATTAAGAAAAATTTTTTTAATTAAAATTAAAGTAAAAAAATTTTCTAAGTTTAAGTAATTTTTTCTCAGTTTAAGTAAATTTTTACAAAAATCTAGTAAAAATTACTTAATATGTGTAACAAATAAAAAGTTCATATTCTCAAAATAGTTCATAAAAATACAAACATAAATTCCCACCTTCAAGGACAAGTTTACTCGCTTTAAGGAAATATTTACCAAAAATTGGAAAATGGTTTAAAAGTTTAGGGAAATTGTATCCTTAGAACTAATAAATAAATTTTAGCAAATGACTTACTTCCGATTAGTTCATAAAATTTGACTTACTTGAAAAATATAAAAAAGTATTCTAAATTCTAGAAAAATATTTACCAGTTTTAAGTATTTTTTCTTTAAATTATGGAATATATTTTTAATTTGCATTAAGCAAAAAATCTAAGTAAATTTTTCATATATCCGAGGAATGTTTGAACTTGAAATAAATTTTTTTGAAAATAAAATAAAATTTTAAAACACAAAAACTTCAATGCTTATTCAGGCTGCCACAAGGTTGTTGGTTGAATACTTGCCTCCCCTCAAGGAATTAATATGTATGTCTGGTGAATTAATTAAGAATATAATATAAAATAATAATAAAAAACATACCATGTGGTATAGAATTTAATTAAAAATGAAAAAAGTACCAGAATTAAAGACAAAAAAAATTTTAAAATTTACTAAATTTGAGATCAAAGATGAATTTTTTTTTTTTGCAAAGCTCCGAATTTTATGGGAAAACTTTGCTTAATTTTAGAAAAATTTTACTTAAATATAAAAATATAATTACTATAAACTAGTTCATTAATGAACTAGAAATTTAGTAAATATTTTACTGGTTTCGAGTAAAAACAGCTTTGGCGCCATACGACAACTTATTTTTACTCAAATTTACAAAATTTTCCAAAGTTTTAGTTATTTTTATTTTTTTTTGAGCGCACATCATCAGTGGAAGATGTGTCTGAGTGATTTGAGTGATTTGAGGGAAACTAAATCTAAGCGCTTAGACCGCGTTGAAAACCATACTGGCTGTGTAAACGATTTCTTGTCAAGATTTTCCGTTTGAGAATTTTTATTAAACATTTCTCATTTTTAATCTTTCGCAGTAAATAAATTTTACTTATATAAAGTTTTTTATATTCATATATCTATCTTAACAAGTTTTTATAGTAAGTAAATGTGTCTGTTAAAACTATTTTTAAGATCTCTTTATTTCTCATATAAATTTAAATAAATAAAATTTTAAAGTTTTATAATCTATCTTTACTTCAATAATAATATTGTAAATGTGAAAGTTAGTTTTTTTGGTTCCACGAGCTTTCACGCCCAAGCCGCGAAACCAATTTTAAAAATTATTTTCACCAACGGAAACGGATTTTTTTTCTGATAAACACTTTTCTAGGCTGTGTAGGATAATATTTGTTCCGAGTTTGATTGTGTTTTACCAGTTTTAAGCCGAGTTTTATGTATTTTTTAAACAGATCAGCGCAAGTTAAGCCGCAGCTAAGAGCTAGTATAGAGTATATACAGAAAATTAAGTAACGTTTTTTAATATTTTTTTAAATTGTGTTTGTTATAATACCTACATTATTTTATTTTATTTCCCGCTATAAAAAGTTACTGATATTTTATTTTAATTTTTGTTTTTTTTTTTGTCTATGGAATATTTATTACAGACTTTATTACTTTTCATATTATAATAATAATAAAAAAACTTATTATATATTATATATATTTGCGCTATAGAAGAAATCTGCATATTATTTGAGAGACCGACAAGACTTTTACCCAGAACGTTTTTATCTTAAGTCTTTTGTTTTATACTGTCAAAAACTAAAAAATTGGACTATCGTCCTTAAAAAAATTTAAATTCTGGCGCCTCGAAAACGATTATTTTGATATGTTGTAGTAGAACTTTTTTTCCTCACGCCAAAAGCTATCGAAAAATCGATGTCACAATATCTATTGTAAAATCAACGCACCTTAGTTGTCATACCATAATGAAGTACTTAATTCGATCAAGAAATAAATACAACACATCATAGCATAATAAATTGTCCATTATGTATTATGTATTTGTTGTTGCACCGTAAACATTTTTCATGTGAAAGACATAAACTATCATAACTCATAAAACACTTTGTCAAACTTCACAGCACAATAGCCCGAATGTGCCGTATAAATTTCATTAAATTAAGTGAAGCTGTTCCCAAGTTATAACCTAACACCAAAAACGTGCACTTATTTTTTATATTAGAAGATAAGGAAAATATAAATAATAACAACTAGTTGATGTTTTATTACATACTTATAGTATCAAACCATGAAAGTTTGTCTTTAGTAAAACAAAACAAATTAATAAGCATGTGCACAATTAGTAAAGAGCAAATAACAATGACAAAACTGTTGTAAATTAGAGATTTTAGAATTGAGCTTTCATGCCAAAAATACTTTCAGCTAATTGTATTACGATGTCTCAAAACAATTCACATATTCCATTTGCACTGACATTGATAAATGAGGAGAATGATTGTTTTAGATTTAATAGATTACGTGATATGTTGACAAATAAAAAAAAGTAAGTACTTCTCAAGTATCGATTATTTTAGTCTCACGCCTTGTTAAAATCATTAAGTTGGTAATCCAGTAGGGAAGTGCTTCCACCAAAAATACTTTATTCAATACCCGGTTACGTTTTTTGAAAGTTTTTGCTGGGAATTTAAACAAAAGGCTGATCTGTTGAGACAGCCCTACAAAATGGGTACTAAACCCATTAATAAAAATTATATCCAGAAGCCACTGGATTCCCATGATAAGGCCCCTAATGTCCTGCAGTTTACACTAAGATATCACTAATGCTCTCATGGGAACTTCTGCTAAGCCATATAAGCCTATCGCGTTCCATCTTTGAACAGTAGAAGATGATATGTTCAATGGTTTCTCGTTTTCATACATTCTACAGATATCTAGATTGCCAGTTTCCCAAATGCTGGTCCTTGCTCTGACCAAACAGTGACCAGTCAGCGCACGTTTTAAGACTCACATCACCTATCCTAAAACCCTGATTACTTTCCTATAAACGGTTGGTCCTACTCAGTTCCCTGTGGTAATGACCTATCGGTAATTAAATCGATCTGTGACACCTTATCTAACGCCGATCTTATTCTTACCATCTCTTTGGAAATTTTATTTCCCTCAGCACAACTGTGACCTTTCTTTAGCCACTCTGCGAGTTCCATTTCCAAGAAAGCTTGCTATCTAGGAAAACTCCTAACTATTTCGCTCTGTCTGCTTGTCACCGCTTTGCCTCTCCCATCACAGGCATTACAAAGCTCAGCTAAGTTTTCTCTAGGGTAACTTACAGTCCTTCCAGTTCCAATCCTTTGCTACTGGTCCAAGAGGATAGCTCTCCCAATGCCGACTGTGTGACTTCTCTGATAGTGGGAAGAAACTTTCCCGTTACCAATAAAAGAGCGTCATTCACATAAGTTATTTAAGCTCAAAAAGTTTACAGCTTTTGCAGAAGAAGCAATTTGATCCAAATTGGGATTTAATCCCAAAACTGTCATCATACGAGTTTGGCTTATCATACATTTCTCAAATCAAATCAACATGAGAATTTCATACTCTTAAAAACCATGAATTTTGTATGATACACAAAAGAAAATTTGTTCGAATTCCAGAATAGCCACCACTTTGTTAAACTTCCATGTATAAAAAAAAGTTCAGCTAATATCTTCTAGAAAAAAGAAAAAAATTTAAGTGGAGATAAGATGATTTGGAATTAATGGCAGAGGGGTGTCATTACGCAATGTCTCAATTCTTTTATGCGATTTTTCAGTATATTGCAATGACTTGCTGCTTATATCTTATCTTATGGAATAGGAGCATTCCATGAATAAGTGGAAGTCTCAACGATTTCACTAACGTAAATTTTTTAAACATTTTTGCGACTACATAGTGGGATTATGTTCTCATCTTAAATAATTTACATAAATTATAACGAACATATCTCACATTTTCTAGAAAAACCGTTAATTTTTTGAGACTAACAGAAAGTCGACTTTTTAATTTACTCTTACAACATATTTTGCTACTTGGCTGTCACTACTGTTGGTGAGATAAACACAAAATTTCTTTTGTCAGTTCAAGTGCGTTGGGGAGTATGTAGTGTTGTAAAGGGCTTTGTTGAGGAGAAATTACTTAAAACGCGAAGGTGATTTTATTTGTCACACATGTGATGCCTAATGTCGTTTTATAATGATAACCATAAACACAGTCAAGTGTACAAATTGATTTTTGTTTTATACAGCTAACTTTTAGTGGTCTAAAAATTAACGAATTTTTTGATATGTAAACATCTATACGCTAGGGGGTAAAAATCTTTTTCACTGAGATTTCTTTGCTGAGATGCACACAGCGTTGTCAAATCGGTGTGAGCTATGTATGAGTGTATTAGTGTTTGAAAGAAGCAATACAAACTTATTTAAAATATTGTAAATACATAGGAATTTGCTGGTTTTTGTTTGTTAGGGTCGTTAGGTTTTTTGCTTTATTAGGGTGCCGTACACCAAAGGTGAAAATAATAATTGCTTTATTAGGGTTCCGTACACCAAAGGTGAAAATGAACCCTATTGTTTTCGCTACGCTGTCCGTTCCTCTGTTACAGGGTATTTCCTCGAGAACCGTAAGAGCTACGGACCTGAAATTCGGACACAGTGTGTAGACATTTGGCCGCAACAACAGCAAATATATGAGAGTTAAAAATTAAAGGGTGTTCCAAAACGAGCAACGAAAAATGTTAAAATCCCATGTAATATACATACACTTGAATTTCGTAAAGTTAGTGTATTTTTATACAGGCTACAACAATTAACAGTAAATTTAAAAAATTTACATTAAAGGGTGTTCCATGAGTTAATGCAATTTTGACTTTGTAACTTTGACAACTTGCTGTATCTTTGAAACCGTAAGAGAAAAACTCTTAAAATTTTCAAAAACGGTAAAACTAAAAAATCAATATATTATAAAATCGCCAAATCTAAAAAAAATCGCCAAAACCGAAAAAAGCACCAAATTAAAAAAAAATTCTAGAACTAAAAGAAATCGCGAAAAACCGAAAAAATCGTCAAAATGAAAAAAAATCGCCAAAATGAAAAAATCCAAAAACAGAAATATAATCGCCAAGAGGAAAAAAAATCGCCAAAATAAAAAAAATCGCTAAAATTAAAAAAACCCTTAAACAAAAAAAAACCGCCTAAATAAAAAAAAGCCCAAAAACAAAAAAAAAACGCAAAAATGAAAAAAAACCCCAAAAAAAGAAAAAGTCACCAAAATGGAAAAAATCCCCAAAATTAAAAAAAATTCGAATATTAAAAGAACCCAAAAAGAGAAAAAAAACCCAAAAAGAGAAAAAAGCGACAAAGCTGAAAAAATCGTTTAAACTGGAAAAACTTAAAAGGAAAAAAGCCACATCAAAAAAATGTTCAAAACCGAATGTAAGTAACCCTTCGTGCGCGAGTCAAAGTCGCACTTTACTGAATTTATTTTAATTGCAATTCGTACACAACAACAAGAACAGCAACAACTAAACGACGAACAAGAGGAATTAAAAAGTAAAAAGTAAAAGTAAAGGCATTTACCATAGATGAGCACTGCAGTACCACTCAAATTTCAGAAAAAATAATAAAAAAAAAAAGCGCCAAAAACCGAAAAAACGCAATAAACGAAAAAAAAGCCAAAACTTTTGTTATACAGGCTAAAGTGTCCAGACGGAACCCTTCGTGCGCGGGTCAAAGTATAGGGTGTTTTTTTAGAGGTATAGAACTTCGAATTGAAATAAAACACAAGAAAATCGTTTTAATGTCCATCAATTTGGCTTTATTGGAAGGATAATTTTATGCCATTATTGTTTAAATATGATTTCGGGCATGTGGCCGCCGCGGCTGGCTCGAATAAAGCCAATTCTACAGGTCCAATTTTCAACCACTTTTTCGAGCATATGGGGCCGTATGTTGGCAATAACGCCACGAATGTTGGCTTCCAAGTCCCCTAACGTTTCTGGTTTGTTGGCGTAGACGAGCGACTTCACATATCCCCAAAGAAAATAATCCAATGGTGTCAAATCACACGATCTTGGTGGCCAATTGACAGGTCCATTCCGCGAAATTATGCGCTCATCGAATGTTTCCTTCAATAAATCGATTGTGACGTGCGCTGTGTGGCATGTAGCGCCACAACTCATCCACATTCATGCCATCCAATTCGGGAACAAAATAGTCGGTTATCATGGCTCTATACCGGTCTCCATTAACGGTAACTGACTCTCCAGCATTATTTCGGAAGAAGTATGGCCCAATGACTCCACCAGCCCATAGAGCACACCAAACAGTCAGTTTTTGTGGATGTAATGGCGTCTCAAGGGTCTCATGTGGATTCTCTTCACTCCAAATGCGGCAATTTTGCTTGTTGACGTAGCCATTCAACCAAAAATGAGCCTCATCACTGAACAAAATTTTGCGATGAAAATCAGCATCGAGATCAATCTCATTTTCGGCCCATACACCAAAATCACGACGCATTGCATGGTCTCGCGGCTTTAATTCTTGCACAAGCTGGATCTTGTAAGGTCGCAAGCCAAGATCTTTGCGCAAAATCTTCCATAAAGTTGATGGACAAAGCTCCAATTGCTGTGCACGGTGGCGAATCGATTCATTCGGGTCCTCTTCAACACTTTGCTCTACAGCGGCAATTGTTTCTTCGGTGCGCACTGTTCGACGTCTCTGCGGATGCGTATTATCACATAGAGTATACGTAGTGCGAAAACGATCCATGGTTAACCGAATTAATTGCTCTGATGGACGATTATGTCGACCATAAAATGGACGGAGCTTGCGGTAAACTTCGCGAACTGAACCATTATTTTCGAAATAAATTTGCACGATTTGCAAGCGTTGTTCTTTTGTTAACCTGTTTATAATGAAATGGCAAACCAAACCAAATATTAATCACTTGACAGCTGACAAAATGGCCGCTAGTTAAAAAAGTAATGCCAACTTAAAGTTCTATACCTCAATAAAAAACACCCTTTATAAACGAAAACCAATGATATTTTCTGTGGCACAGAAGTTGATCTATATACATACATATAAACACAAATTATAATGAAACAACTGTTTGAAATCAGTTTAAAGAAAATTGTAAAAAGTTTTATATTAAATTTTGTCAAGTTCTAAGGCCAAAAGTGGACTTTGACAATGAAATGTTAGTTTGATTTCGTAATCCACTTTTAGACACGCAAAGTTTAGTCTTAATTCAGCTGTGTGAAAGACAGAAAGAAGAATATCATCTCTCTGCCTTTCTCCCAGCTGAATAAGACTTTGGAAAGTAAACTTTCCGTGTCTGAAAGGGGTATTTTCCTGTCTAAAACAGGTATGAGATTTACCCTGGAAATGTTTTATCTTGTAAAATCAACAGCAATATACAACTTTTAATTAAAATGTTGCCTGGCGGAAAGAAAAATTGTTAAGCTATTAACAACCAATGACAAAATGGCAGCCAGTTAAAAAAGTGATGCCAACTTAAAGTTCTATACCTTGTAAGGTTTATAAAAGTCTGCCTACCCGGTTATGCCGGCACTAATGAACGCCACTGGCTCTAAAAAAGACTTAGGCAGATTTTATGCCTGAGCAGATGTATGCTCTTAGATTTAAATCAAGCAGTAGAATGCTTTTAAATAAAACAGCCGATTTAAAGGCTAAGCAAAAATTGATTTTTATTCCAAAAATTTCTTTCTTTTATACTTAACTAACGGTATCCTTAAAACTAGAATAATACAATAATATTTAATAATTGTTGCTTTACAAAACGGATAGTTATTTGTTGTAACAAGTATTATTTATTATTATTATTGTTTTGAGTTAAAATTGAGTGACATTCCTATGGGAAAGTGCACATACTAAATTGTGATATTAGGGGTGACTATAGGGGTACACTACACCCTACCCCTTAAGAAAAATTTTACAATTTTATGTTTCTTAAAATTCAAAATTCTTTTTTTTTTTTTTTTTTTTTTTTTTTTATATATATATATAATTTTACAATTATAACATATTACTAATATTTTTTTAAATTATTATTATGTATTTCTTTTAACTTACTTCCTAGATCTATGACAGAGTTTACTCCTTTAGTTTGTACTATTCTATATGGACCATGGTATGGTGGTTGATTCTTTTTCCTATTAAAGGTTTTTACTAAGACCATATCTCCTACATTCAAATTTAACGGATTAAATTTTACACATTGTTCAATGCGTTTATTTTTTGATATCTCCAGTAACTCTTTTGCTTTTTGCAACGAAAATTTTAATCTAGCTTTCAATTCTTTCGAATAATTATCTATATTATAGATTGGTTCAAAATTCAATAAGTTTTCATTAGGCAAGTTTGGTAATCTACCGAATATTAACTCGTATGGAGTGTAGTTTGTGTCTATATGCGGTGTTATGTTATACGCAAAACAGAAATAAGGTATCCAATGGTCCCATTCATTATCTTTACAGAAGCCTAAGAGAAATTCATTCAGTAATCTATGACTTCTTTCAACTGATCCAAGAGTTTCATGGTGGTATGGAGTGCTGAAAATCTGTTTTATTTCCAGTAGCTTACATACTTCCGCCATTAACTCGTTTACGAACTCGGTACCTCTATCTGACTTAAGAACTTTGAAGTGCCCGTATCTTAAAATCAAGTTTTCTACAAGAGCCTTTGCAACGGTCTTAGCATCCTTCGTCTCAATGGGGCATGCAATAATATACTTTGTTAAATCGCACTGTATTGTTAGTATGTATCTAAAATTATTTGAGAATCTAAGGGGACCCACCGTGTCTATTGACACTGTTTCGAAACTAGTCCCTGGCGTATCGGTTAGTGTTAGCTTTTCTTTGGTGTGTTTCGTTTGCTTGTTAATTTTGCATTCTTTACAATTTAATATATGCTGCTTAATCATCCTACCCATATTCTTCCAAATGTATTTTTGTTTAAGTTTTAGCGTCGTTTTCCTGACACCTAAGTGTCCTCCTATAGTTGAACTATGGTACTCATTAATGAGAGTATCCTGTACTTTCCTATCATATACCCTTACTGGTTCTTTATATATTAGTATTCTTAAATTTGCTTTATTTTTACCTCTTAATGCGTTGAACGTGTCTTTAAACTGTTCCTTTGTTACTAATTTGAAAATTTCATCATGAGCATTTAATGCTAGCTCTTTTACATTTATTGATAGTAATTTCAATAGTAGCTTCTCCAAATACAGCTTTGTGTTTATTGGATTATCACCACATCTCACTACAACTTCTAAATCACTTGCTACAATTTGAGGTGTTTTAATTTTACTCATTATTTCAAACCTAAGTTTTTTCATCGATTTAATGTCTGAGATTGAAGTACATTCCCAAATAAAAAGTTGATCAGGCTCTTTACTGGAGATGCCACCTCTATGCTCGACATCTTTTTGTGCATCATGTTTATTTTTCATGTTTCTAGTCATCACTAATATATCATTACGCTTTTGTAAATTTTCGGTAGGGGTTAACGTTTTTAATGCTTCGCTGTCCAATACTATCCTTGACAACGCATCTGCATTGCTATTCATCTTACCTTTCTTATATGATATTTCGAAATCGTAGTCACATAAATCCAACCTAATTCTAGTCATTTTTGATGATGGATTTTTGTGAGAAAATAACGATACCAAGGGTCTATGGTCTGTCACTACGTAGAATTTTCTACCATAAAGGTACGGACGGAAAAAGTTTATAGCCCAATGTATAGCTAACAGCTCTTTTTCTATAACTGGCTTGTTTATATCATGCTTACTCAACGATTTGCTCGCATACGATATGGGCATATCTGACCCAATTTCACCTTGTGATAGGACTGCTCCAAGTGCATAATTAGATGCATCGGTAGTTAATATAAACGGTTTCCTAAAATCAGGATATTGGAGTATTGGTGGATTGATTAATTTTGATTTTAATGTTTCAAAAGACTTTTGACAACCTTCGTCCCACCTAAAAACAGTATTTTTTTTTAACAGTTTATTTAAATTTCTAGCTATTTCAGCAAAGTTTTTAACGAAACGCCTGTAGTAATTACAGAACGCTACGAAACGTCTGACTTCATCTACATTTTTGGGAACTGGATAGTTTTCTATTACTTCGTGTTTAGCAGGGTCGGTACGTATACCCTTATCAGTTATAAGGTGACCTAGATAAACTACTTCTGTTTTCAAAAAACGACATTTACACGTATTCAGTTTTAAATTATACTGCCTCAATTTTTCAAAGACTTTTATCAAGTTCTCGTGATGGTGTTGAATACTACAACCAAAAACAATAATGTCATCGACATACAAAAACGCTTCTGCATCTAAGCCGCTCAATGCAATTGTAACCATCCTTTGAAAACTATTTGACGATATCTTCAGTCCAAAGGGTAACCGAGTAAATTGAAAATGACCATTCCTGGTAGAAAACGATGTAATCGGTCTTGATTCTTTATCCAAACCGATTTGATGAAATGAACTGGTCATATCCAGTGTAGAAAAATATTTTGCCCTACCTAATTTGTCTAGGACATCTTCGATTCTTGTTAGAGGAAACTTGTCGCTTACTATTTTTTCATTTACTTTCCGGAAATCAACTACTAATCTCCATTTCTTCGTGTCATTTGCTGATTTTTTCGGTATTACCAATAATGGAGAATTGTAAGGACTCACAGATGGTTCAATGATACCATCTTCTAACAATTTATTTACCTGTTTGTTTATTTCGCTCATTTGTGACTCAGGTAGTCTATAAGGTTTTATGTAAACAGGTGAAGAATCTGTCATCTGAATGTTTTGACTATAAAAATTATTTGTTGTTAATTTGTCACCATCAAGGTGGAATACATCATTATATTCTGTAACTATGTTTTTTAAGGACTGCCTAGCTAATGGATCTATAGATTCGATATTTAAATCTTCTAAAACTTTTTGTACTCTGCCTTTACTTGTATTGATATTGTTGCCGCAATTATATATATTGTAATTTGATAATGGCTTCGTTTCTAACTTCAAATCTTTCAAAACTACATCTTTGTCAGTTGTATTCAACAATTTTATGTGTTGTAGTCCTATTGATGGTATAATGCTATTCCCTACAAAAATTCCCGGACATAATTCTTTGTTCAAAACAATGCTTTCCTGACTTATACATATGTTGACTGGTGTTATCAGTTCTGAGCGTGCTGGTATACATATTTCAGTTTTATAAACGCGTTTTGGGGTAATCGGTAAAATAACTTCTTCATCAGCTATATTGAAGGTTAACGTGTATGTTTCAAAATCAATTTTGCATTTATATCTTTCTAAAAAGTCTCTACCAATGATTCCATTAGTATTGATTGGAATATTATCTTCAACTATGTGAAATTTGTGTGTTATCGGCTTATTATCGAATTCTAAAGTTAGATATGCGATGCCAAGACTTTCAATCGTATCTAAAGTAATACCACTTAGTGATGATATGTTACGTTCATTTATGTTTTCTATATTACCTCGCTTGCAAATAGAAATATCTGCTCCAGTGTCTACCAAAAACTTAAGCTCTTTATTTATGGTACTGCAAGTTATTGTTATCGAATTATCAGTGTTATTTGAAATTTTGAAACATTTTTGCCCTCCTGGATAACAATCTTTGCTATCCGGCGCTATTAGTTTCCCTGGTTATGTCTGCCATTACTGGGTCTATACGACGAATTGTTCCTGTTATTATTATTTCTATATGAGGAATTCATATTATTATCATTACTTCTTGTTGCAAAGTTTCTATTCGCATTATTACCACTATTTCTGTACCTATTATTGCTATTGTTACTATTGCTGTCGCCATATCTATTGCGATTGTAATTAGCATTATTATTATACAATCCATTATTATAATTGTTGCTATTTCTGTTACTATTTTGGTTTGGGTATCCCTGACCTCTGTACCCTGTATAATCCCCATACACTCTTTGCGAATTGTACATACGTTCATTATCACGCCTATTAATTCTAAAAATACTATTATCATTTGTTTGCATATTTCTTTCCACTGTAATACATTTCTCTACAGCTTCACTGAGAGTTTTTGGACTACTTGCTACCAATATATTTTTATATTCCACATTAACACCTTTTATAAACACATTTAAGGCCATATTTTCACTCATTTTAGATATTGCGTTTTTTGTTTCCTGCGATGGATTTGCTATTGCCTTAAGTTCAAAATTGCTCAATTGTTCTGACAACAATGCAACTTTCTCTCTAAAGGCTGATATACTCAAATTTCCTTGCCTTATTGATCCTAATTCACTTAAGACTTGTTGCAGAGTTCTTGGGTTCGGGTACGCATCAACCAACAACTTCTTCAATTCATTAAACGTAGTAGGTCTGTTGGAACGTCCCAAAACACTCCTGACATTTGCAGCTAATTTAAAGTTATAGACATACTTTATGAATATCTCTCGGTCTTCTGTTCTTAAAATATCATGCAATAACTCTGTTTGCACTATAAAGTCTTCTAACACCTCATATGAACCTTTAAAAACGTTAAGGTTTTTGCCCACAACTCCAATATCGAATTGTGCCATATTAATAATTTCCCTTGCAACACTTGCGTCCGAATTATCTGTTAAATCTGTACTTTCTTTAGTACTTATATTTTTCACTAAGTTCAACACTATTGTGTATAATTCATTAAATTTGATTATAAACGATTTGGTCTCTTCTTCCTGCAAACGACTACAAATATTGTCAATTTCCAATTTAATTTCAATTAAGCGCGATAATTTTTCAATTTTATAGTTAGAGGAGTAAATTCTGTCTTTGCTCTTTTTTATGTTCTTTTCTAATTTTTCTAATTCAATATAATATTGTTTTAATTCTTCCATCTAAAATTATATTAATTTATGTCTATTAAAAGTTAAGCAGTTGTGCGATTTCAAATCATAACTTATGTTATAACATATATTATGGCAAAAATATGTGAATCAAATAGGTAACACTGAACTTTTTTTTTTTTTGGGTAAACTTTACAACACTACCAATTCTTCCAATTTGGTAGCACTTATTTCTCAACATCTGTGATTGACATTTGTGTTCTTATTAATGCTTCTTCGCGTTATCTTTTATTACATTAGTAATTTTGTTATAGTTTTCTTCAAATGTGTAATTTTGTTATATTATTTTTAATTAAAATAGATGTAATATAAATTAAGCTGTGTGTTTATTTATAAGAAAATTTATATATTCATTTTATAATAAAATGAAATTAAATATAAAAATGAAAAAATAATAGTGTTTTATTATTTTGGTTTGCGGTGTTCCGCTATCGTCAGTGGCTTTGGGCCTGCCTTCAACGGTGTGGCCGTATATGAGGGAGCTTGTTGGTCCTTGCCTGCAGGTTTGTATTCCTCTACAGGGACATCTTTGTTATTATTTGGCAGGATCGCCATGTAAGGTTTATAAAAGTCTGCCTACCCGGTTATGCCGGCGCTAATGAACGCCACTGGCTCTAAAAAAGACTTAGGCAGATTTTATGCCTGAGCAGATGTATGCTCTTAGATTTAAATCAAGCAGTAGAATGCTTTTAAATAAAACAGCCGATTTAAAGGCTAAGCAAAAATTGATTTTTATTCCAAAAATTTCTTTCTTTTATACTTAACTAACGGTATCCTTAAAACTAGAATAATACAATAATATTTAATAATTGTTGCTTTACAAAACGGATAGTTATTTGTTGTAACAAGTATTATTTATTATTATTATTGTTTTGAGTTAAAATTGAGTGACATTCCTATGGGAAAGTGCACATACTAAATTGTGATATTAGGGGTGACTATAGGGGTACACTACAACCTCAATAAAAAACACACATTATTTATGTATAGTACCTAAATATGTATATAAGTATAATATACAGTTAAGGAATAAACTTTACATACAATCATCATTTTTAGGGTTTGTGGAAACTTGGGAGGAAATTCAAAAAATTAATTATGCCAATATTTAGGATCAATCAACATTTTGAAAAAACCGACAACCGTATTGTGAAAAAACCGGGTTTTAAAACCGAGTCGATCACCCTATTAGATAGGCTACGATCATGAAATGAAAAATTCGTGGAATGGAGAAGAAATAGCTTATCTGCAGATAAAACTGTATTTAACTATTGATCCAAGGCGAATTCATAACAGGTGACCTTAACAGTCCTGATGATTATCAGGTGTTCGAAGACTGCTTAGACCCCAACTGTCAAAATCTCTTCTTTTATCTGATGTTTGTTTACATTTAAAGTGAAAAAAATTATATCGTTCTTTATGTTTAAAAAATATATTTTAAAGTAAAAAGGATTATAATGTATGAATACTTACAACAATGGAACCCAATTGGGTCTCCGAGTGGAGGTGCGGTATAGCACCACCCTTACTAACCTATGCATTCTAAATTAACTCTTGCAAAATGATTAACTCCATTAGTTTATTGATGATGATTTTTAAAAAATTGTATCGAATATAAAATATTTCTACCACATGTGTCTCGCCAATGCATGATAGATAGCCTTTGGTACAGAATCTTGTATGGATTTTCGCACAATATAGAAATACAATTTTATCAAACGTTCTGCATTCCTTGAGGCAAAGAATTAATACTAATCGACGCATTTGCACGCCGTCGTGGTTGCTGATGTCCATATGGTTCCATTGTGTCAGCTTTTAGTAGACTAGGGGCATGTTTATGAAAATTGGATATTTATATAGGCCAATTCAATGGCTCCCAAATTCTCAACCATGAGATTGGTGGCTGGTAAACGACGACGCAATAACGTTGTCACCACATCAACAATTTGTTTGTGCAATTTTGGGATAGATATACATATACATACATATACATGTATGTATACATATATTATAAATTAAGTTTATACATAGAAATAAATATTCAAGCATACCTTAACATTTCCTGTTGCACTTCATTGCCACAATGCGCTGCATTTCCTCATGTATCAACTCAACACAACGCAAGTTCTTAAATGTGGGGGTAAGACAACTTTTCCGGGCTCAGCTAGTACTAGCTGACTATAATTTCATGCATTTAAGCATAATATTTTGTTTACGGCCATGATGGCCAGTCAAACACATTTTACACCACTGATTTCGCGTTAGTCAAACCATCGGAGAGGCTGCAATAAGGCAGCAAGTAAGGTTTCTTTACGTTATCCCACAATATCAGGATCATTTAACCGGAACCATCTTTCATCATTTTAATTACATTTATTTTACAAATATTATTTTCTGTGATGTTGATAGTATGTGCACATGGATAGTAAAATGTGTTTTTATACATATGTATGTATTGGTATTTTAGTCAACTGCTTTTGACAGATGGGGTTTTTTGAAGCCAGACGAATTCATGTTGTTTTTAGTATTGTTGTATTGTTGTAGCGATAACTTCACCTGTTATGAATTCGCCTTGTATTGATCTTTGTTTATTTTTTATATAAAAATTTAACTATATGCCGTACGTTACACTATTTGTCTGTACGTGACAAAATATAAAAACCAATTTTTAATTATATGTATATATTTTAATTAATTTTTTTTTTCACCAACATCAAGCTTGCTTCTTAGTTATAATTTGCTTCTTAGGCTGAGTTTACATCTGGCATTTCTTGTGTGTCATTTGCCCAAAAAAGCGTAACCAACTAATTACTAATGAAAAACTGTTTGATTCAAACATCTATTTATTGATTTAAACAGTTTGTAATAATGCTGGACTCTATAAAATTGTCTATCAGTTATGTATGAAACTATTTAACTTAATAAATACATGTCTGAATCTAAAAGTTTTTCATTAGTAATTAGTGGTTACGCTTTTTTTACGATTGTGTGGCACATGGCACACAGATAAAAACCCGGCATTAGACACTTTTTCTCCATGCGGCAGAGTTTCGCTGGAATTTGCACTTAGCCATATTAATTTCAAATGTTGATTGACTAGACCTGTCCAACACGTGACGGAGTGTATTTTACTTTTTTTTCAATAATTCTTAAATCATTGAAAAACTTACTATGTAGGATTGAGGAGTAGTATGCAGTCTATTAAATAACATAAAAGAATTATATAATTGTGTTATCATTTAAGAACTATATGTAATATAAGCGCCTAGAAATAGTTGTTTGTGACGTTGGAATGCTCCAATAATAGCGTAATTTAACTTATACTTTAGTACATTTCAAATTTAATGTATTATTTCTAGTGTTTAGAATAATGTTTTTATAATAAAATAACAGTTTACACCAAAAGTGCTCTCCTACAAACCTATGAAATATGACTTCAAGACTTTTTCTTTATTGCCACAATTGAAACGATAACTGAAAAGTCGACATAATTTTTATAATTTTTTTATTTTACCATTACAATATTGGCTGATTATATTTCAGCTCGAATTGTAGTTGTAAGAAGTATTTAATTGAAAATAATGCTATAAACACAATCAAAGGCTACCGACCATCGACTACCGACTACAAAAGTAGCCAGCTACTTAATTCTTTTAACGACTACCGACCACTAACTACAAAAAATAAACATCTGTTTTGACATATGTATTAAAGTTAACCAAAACAAAACAAACTTGATTTTTTTAAGTGAATTTGTGTGAAAAAAAATTCAAATGTCTCAAGAAAATTTAATTAACTTTATAAGTACTATTGCTACTATTGCTTGATTATTATTTTTCAATGGTGCCACTATAATAGTTTTTCGCGTTTTTAATAGCTATATTTAATGTATTGCGTTTTTGAAACCACCATTTCATGCATTTATTGTATTGGCAGCACTAATCTGTTTTTTGTAGCCAAGAAAAATAGAAATTAGCCTAAGTTGGCTACGGGCTACAAAAGTAGCCGTTTGGTCGGTAGTCGTGTAGCGGCTAAAAGAATTATTCTCATAAGCACGCATGTATTCTATTTTTGACATCTTGTAGTCGATGGTCGGTGGACTTGATTGTGTTTATAGCATAAGTGTAAATAAATTCAGTAAAGTGGGACTCGCACAGGAAGTGTTCCTTCCACACGGCGGTTGTTTCTTTTTAGCAATTTTTAAGTATTGACGCTCTTTTTGACTTCTGCATTTTTTTTCGTTTTGGTAATATTTTTTCGGTTTTTGACGATTTTAAGCTTTTTTGGGCAACCTCGTTACTGTTGGTGATTTTTTACCCGACTGCGCGACGCAAAGTAGGGTATTGTGTTTATCAGCCTATGTATGCATGCAATGGGTGTTTTTTATTGAGGTATAGAACTTTAAGTTGGCATCACTTTTTTAACTGGCGGCCATTTTGTCAGCTGTCAAGTGATTAATATTTAGTTTGGTTTGCCATTTCATCATGAATAGGTTGACAAAAGAACAACGCTTGCAAATCGTGCAAATTTATTTCGAAAATAATGGTTCAGTTCGCGAAGTTTAACGCAACCTTCGTCCATTTTATGGTCGACATAATCGTCCATCAGAGCAATTAATTCGGTTAACCATGGATCGTTTTCGCACTACGTTTACTCTATGTGATAATACGCATCCGCAGAGACGTCGAACAGTGCGCACCGAAGAAACAATTGCCGCTGTAGAGCAAAGTGTTGAAGAGGACCCGAATGAATCGATTCGCCACCGTGCACAGCAATTGGAGCTTTGTCCATCAACTTTATAGAAGATTTCGCGCAAAGATCTTGGCTTGCGACATTACAAGATCCAGCTTGTGCAAGAATTAAAGCCGCGAGACCATGCAATGCGTCGTGATTTTGGTGTATGGGCCGAAAATGAGATTGATCTCGATGCTGATATTCATCGCAAAATTTTGTTCAGTGATGAGGCTCATTTTTGGTTGAATGGCTACGTCAACAAGCAAAATTGCCGCATTTGGAGTGAAGAGAATCCACATGAGACCCTTGAGACGCCATTACATCCACAAAAACTGACTGTTTGGTGTGCTCTATGGGCTGGTGGAGTCATTGGGTCATACTTCTTCCGAAATAATGCTGGAGAGTCAGTTACCGTTAATGGAGACCGGTATAGAGCCATGATAACCGACTATTTTGTTCCCGAATTGGATGGCATGAATGTGGATGAGTTGTGGTTCCAACAAGACGGCGCTACATGCCACACAGCGCACGTCACAATCGATTTATTGAAGGAAACATTCGATGAGCGCATAATTTCGCGGAATGGACCTGTCAATTGGCCACCAAGATCGTGTGATTTGACACCATTGGATTATTTTCTTTGGGGATATGTGAAGTCGCTCGTCTACGCCAACAAACCAGAAACGTTAGGGGACTTGGAAGCCAACATTCGTGGCGTTATTGCCAACATACGGCCCCATATGCTCGAAAAAGTGGTTGAAAATTGGACCTGTAGAATTGGCTTTATTCGAGCCAGCCGCGGCGGCCACATGCCCGAAATCATATTTAAGCATTAATGGCATAAAATTATCCTTCCAATAAAGCCAAATTGATGGACATTAAAACGATTTTCTTGTGTTTTATTTCAATTCGAAGTTCTATACCTCTAAAAAAAACCCCCGTTATATGTTTGTATGTATGTACACAGAAAAAACTAAATTTCGTTTTCAGTAACCAAATTCATTGAATCAGTAAATATTTTGTATGAATGCGGACCTACAAAGAAATTTGTAGATTCTGATAACAATTTTGTAAAAATTTAACTGGAAAAAAATTTATTTTTAGTTATCTTATTATGGCACTTGAGAAAAAAGTTAACTGAAACTCAAAATATTTTCAGTCAAATTTATTAATAGGAACAGAAAAACATTTTTGCAGATTTTTTTATATTATTCAGAAAAATTTTTTTTTACAATTTACAAACACATTCACTAAAATTTTTCGTATTATCAGAAAAATTAGTAAAAGTTTTACTTGAAAAAAATAACTGAATCAAATAAAAGGTTCAACTATTTTTTTTTTTTACTTTCCGAAAATTGGCCTGTTTTTATGGTTAAGGACTTCGTTCCCGCTTTCGCAACTCGTCAGTAGACTTCAACCCAAAAAATTTTTGAATTTAGCTAACAAACTGCGTATGTTTATAGTAAGACTCTTAATACTATATTGAGAATCACAATATACAAACATAATAAGTTTGAAAACCGCAAACAAAAATCTTAAAAAAAATTAAATGTTTTTTATATCTATGAAATAATTTTTAAAAAAAATTTAAAAAAAATCAGACAATTTTTTTTACAGTATATAAAAGTAAATTTAACTGAAAATAACAAATTGAAATATAAAAAGAATAATGTCCTAATTTAGTAAGAAGATTTAGGACGGTTTTGTTTGAAAATACTTCTGCGTTTTTGTGTTTGAATTCTCTATATAATTTTCTTCAAAAATTATTGTTGTCTTTGATAATGAAAAATACAAATATTATTGCCATGATTTTAAAACATAAAAATTAAATTAAAGTATTATACAATAGTTTGAAAAATATATAAAAAAATATATGTTGGAAATAATGGCAAATACACGAAACTTTTAGCATAGACAATAAAAAAATAATTGTTTTAAAGAATCACAATTACGGCTTTGTTTCGTCCATAGACAAGACGATACAATCGTCGAACAGAATTAGGGCATTAATCAAAAATTTTTTTACAAATTTTACTTTATATAGATAATTTTCATTCTATACGGTTTTTTTACATAAAATAAAATTGGAACAAATAATTTACTGGAACAGTAAAAAATATTTACTGAAACTAAATTACATTTTAAAACACACGTTTGTTTGAAAATTTTTTGGGATTTATTTTTTCTGTGTATGTATATGTGTTCCTTTGTAGCACAATGTAAATTAGACGCGTGGACCGATTTGTTGTAATTCTGGGAGTAACGATATGATAGTGGTTAAAACTCAATATGGCGGCCAACAGACGTCATTTTTAAATACGAAAATAATAAAAAGTCGGTGAACTATATCATGCGACAAGTATTTCAAAATCATATTTAGCTTTATCTTATGATTTTGCACTTCGATTGATCATTAAGCATATTTAACTGTTCAAAGTTGGTCGGAGTCGGATTTTTTTTTAATTTTTACTTGCTTACATTTTAGCGATTTATTTTATTCTTGGTCATATATTTCATTTTACACTTTTTCCATTTTGGCGATTTTCCATTTCGACATTTTTTTAATTTTGGGATTTTTTAGTTTCAGCGTTTTTTTTTTTTTTGCATCAAACATTGAATACCGCCATTGTTTCTTAGAAAATATTGATTATTGAAGTTTTGAAAAACTAACTAAGAACAGAAAACACAATTAGTAGCTGATGTATGTTTTTTTTTTTTTTTTGATTTCTTTTTATTAAATTTCGAATAAACTTTTTATATAAAAGATACATTTAAAAATTTGTATTAAAATTTCTGTTTAATAACTAAGAAATCATTTCTCTTAAAGTAACGATGGGCAGAAGGAACTACTACATTTACTCATCTTGAAAAGAAACTTACTTTAATGACAAATTGTATACAGTAAAAAATTTCTTAATAATTAAGCAATTCGAAATCGTAAGACAAAATCGTTTATATCTCCTGCTTCATTTTGAACACGGTTTAGGTGATTTGCTCCTCTATTCCTTATATAAACGAGATACACATTCCACCGTCTCAAGCCATTGGGAATATGCTGCAGGTTTGCTGGGAGAAGTGGATTTGGTTGATCAGCATTCATGTATTCGGTGCCAGTTGCAGCCGTTTCACCGGACAAAACAATATTGGAATCTTCGGGCAACATTAAATTGTTATACAGCCTATTACTTTTAAGAAACTTCAAAATTGAGTGATGCTCGCTGCTACAAATGCATCAATATTTTTAGTCCTTAGCAGGTAGACTGAAAAAAACTTTAGTGTGAAGTTAACAGATAAAAGCTGCAGATACTCAAACTCATTGTTGCTTAACTGATTCCTAATTAAGGCTTATTAACACAAGCCTCAGGTATGACATTTGATTGTACTTGCTTTACTTACACTTTTGTGAATACCTGTAATGTGTTACCGTATGCATACACACACACACACACACACACACAGATGCGTAGATATGTATGTATGTATGTATAATGCGAAGCGATCTCAATGCATAATTGTTTACTAATGGTACTGGAGGCCATTTAAGTTTTATATTATTCCCAGATTCTATATTTTTTGTGTGTTTGAAACTGAAGTAATGAGTAAACTTTCCAAATATTTAAGCATGCGCAATTTCTCATTTTTAAATTTTTTGGAACATTAAGAACAAATAAATTTTTAATTTTTATATCTTTTTGGAAATCGTTACTTTCAGGGAGTTCAATTCAATGTAATAGTTTTTTATTTTAATTAATTTAGTTAATTGTCTTATGTTAACGTATGGAAGATATATAAAGAATTTTTCCTGAATTTTCATTATAAACAGGAATGTTATGTAAACCACAATTGTGATTTGATGGTGTTCTGAAAATCATAAAACTTTTAACTTTTCGGTGTGATTTTACCCTTTTAAAAACACAAGAAAACAGCTGATGTTCTGTTTTGTAAATGCAAAATCACAAATGCAAATAACAACATTTCTTGCAAGAGAAAGTGTCTTCAATTTTTTCATAATTTTATAAATTCTTTCATAGAAAATTGCTAATCTTACTATAAAAATCAATGAAAAAGATATTTAGTTATTCGTTTAATTATGTTATTGCGAATTTCAAAATAAAGTGATTGAAAAAATAATAAAGTGATTTCAAATCGGCAGGCATATAGCTGACCGGTTTAAAATGACAAAAATTAAAAAAAGTTTTGTGCGCAGAACACCTTTCTTGTGATTTCAAATCACTTTCACAAAAAAGTGATTTTTAGAACATGCCTGAGACCTGATATGTGTTATTTAAGGGGTGCCTTATAATTTTTTGAAATTCTCAAACAAAAATAATGGGATATTAAAGCAAATTGTAAGTACTTTCCATTCTAGTAAGCAAAGTTTTAGCTGAGCAATACGACATTTTTAAGCCACCTAGCAAAGAGTAATGTTTGTTTCAAAGATCAAAGATGATCAAAATGGTTAAAATAAATTATCGTTGGGCCTTGAAACACAAGGCCCAATGCAATTCTTTATTTGCATATATCATATGTGGTTATGAAATTACAACAGTTTTCTTAAAGAGTTTAGGATGATTTATCCTTTTCTACTCAAATATTAAATAACAATCATTTTATATTCAGCTGGATGGAAATTATATCAAATGGAAGGAGAAAATTTTCAAAAAACCTTTATGAACATTGTTTTAGGGGGTTTTAGTTAAAATTCTTAATACTAATCATAAAATTACGACGAGATGATCTCATTGATGTGGTTGAACTCAGAAGCAAGACATCTGGCATTGAAGTTCAATGTGAGGCGATTTATTTTATCATTTACCAGTTCAACGTTAGCTAAGGTGTGAAGACGCTGGGTGGAGTAATGCCAAGGTAAATTGTAAATAATTTTTAATATTTTATTTTGTGCAATTTGTAATTTTTTCGTATGACATTTTGCTGTAGTGGACCAAGCAGGGGCTCCATAGTACATTATAGCGTGGAATATTAATTTGAGAATTATTCTTTTGTTTTGTACGTTGAGCTTGGAGTTTCTGTTAATTAATGAGTAGAATAGTCTTGTAAGGTTATTTAATTTGTTGATAATGTACGGAATATGGTATTTGAACCTGAGTTTATGGTCTAATATTAAGCCTAAGTATTTCACTTTTTCCATCCATGGTATGTTATTGTTTTTCAGTACGATCGGCTGTTGAGGTAGGTAACAGGTTTTAATTCGTCTGGAGAAATATATGGACTGGATTTTTTGAAGGTTTATAAGAATTTTCTATTTTGTAAAGTACGAATGGACCTCAGTTAGAGCTGATTGTAATCTGGATAAAACATCAGTTGAGAGTACTTGCGAACACAGAATGGCAGTGTCATCAGCAAAACTCTAATGTAGGAAAGTCGGCTTTATAAATATTATACAATATTGGCGAAATGCATGATCCCTGTGGACAACCTGCCAGAATTGATGTTTGGGTAGAAAAATTTTAGCCAATATAGACATTAAATGAACGCTCTGAAAGAAAACTTTGTATCATAAGAATTATCTCTACAGGAAAATTTATTCCGATCATTTTGTATGTAAGACCGTTGTGCCAGACCGAGTCGAAAGCAGATTTAATATCCAGTAATACCACACCAGTTGATTTTCCGTTACAAAAATTTGACGTTACTAACTTTCTGATTCTGATAAGTGGTTGAGTAGTATTGTGTTTTTTGCGGAAACCAAATTGTTCGGGTGGTAAAATATTATTTGCGTCGATGAAGTTTGTGAGCTTTTCCTGAATTACTTTTTCCATGATCTTACTTAAGGAAGATAAAAG
Organism: Tachina grossa; assembly: GCA_949987645.1. Taxonomy (NCBI): domain Eukaryota; kingdom Metazoa; phylum Arthropoda; class Insecta; order Diptera; family Tachinidae; genus Tachina; species Tachina grossa. Next base: position 59,266,325 of record OX465278.1, on the reverse strand, counting down.
GCTTATCGGCCTATAGGACGTTGGACAGTTAGCAGGTTTATTTGGTTTCAATACCGGCACAACATTGGCCTGCTTCCAAGTTTTAGGATAGTAATGCAATCGCAGACAATAATTTATTATCGTTGTTATATATTTAATGCCTTTCTTAGGTAGAGCTTTTAAGCATTTATTGTTTATTTGGTCTAAACCAGGTGATTTCTTTGCTTTAAATTTTTTTTTAATGGCAGAAACTTTTTCCGTAGTAATTGATATATCTTGAAAACCATGACTGACAGATCTTAAATTATTGATAGCAACGTTTACGTCTGCTATAGTTGATTGATTGCTGAGGTTTTCAGAAATTGAATGATTTGAACTGAACGTTTGAGCTAGGATATCACATTTCTCTTATTGGGTGCTATAGGTGATGTTGTTGTGTATTAGTATTGGGATATTTGTAGGCCTCTTTTTTAAAATTTTTTAAATGTTCCAAAAAGGAAAAGAACCTATTTCCAAAGATGAAAGTTTATTGTCCCAAATACAATTTTTAAATTTTCTTATTTCGTCGGAAATGCGGTAGTTGTACTCCTTTGTTCGGGCATGGTCGAGTTCATCTCGGAATCGTTTCCAATTTCTTCTGTACACATTTCTGATTTGAATCATCTGTTTTATATATTGAGGGAGTGTTGGTGTTTTAATAGCATATACTACACTCGGAACACTGTGATTTACAGCCGCTGATATTGTATCATTAAAAGTGTCAATCATGGAATCGACTTGATGTGGTAGGTTAATAGAGGTATGGCCTGGAATATTTAAATTCCTCTTAACAAATGAAGAAAATCGAGGCCAGTTTGCCATTGTAAAATTATAAAATCTTTTTTGAACTGGAGTGAAGTTGCTGTTTACAGTTATTTTAACTGGAAGATGGTCAGAACTTAGGTCGTTTAATACACGTGCACTTGTAAGCCTATTTGACATATTTGATAAAAAGAAATCTAAAGTTGAAGCCTGTCTTCGTGGGTCAGATGGAATATATGTGTTCTCGGTTGGATATACTATTTGAAGATTGTCTAAATCTAATTTTTCATGAAGAAGATTTCCCCAACAGTTTGATCGCAGACATCCCCAAAAGTTGTGTCTGCAATTAAAATCGCCGCCAATAATAAACTGATCATTGTTATGACAGAATTTATGCAAGTCGGATTTAAATTGCAATTTTTTGATATTGTCTCTACCCGCCGATCCTTCAGGAAAGTAGCAAGAATAAATATTTATGTTATTTCCATTTGGTGTTCGTATTTTAATACCAATATTTTCGATCAGGAAAGTATTTAAAGGTGCTAATAGTGTGTGCTTAACATATTTCCTTATCAAAATCGCGACGCCTCCACCTCTGTTGTGTACCCGATCATTTCTGTAGCAGTAAAAGTCTACATGTTTGATCGAAATCGTATTATTCGGTAATGTTTCCGAAATAAGGCATAGATGAATGTTTTTCGTTAAGAGAAAATTGAAAAGCTCGTCTTTTTTGTTACGGATACCTCTGGCATTCCATGTTACTATATTTAAAATATTACTCACATAAGAATTTACAGGCGAGTGATGTAATCACTTCAAATTGATCGGCTTTGCACTTACACTTCTTTAAGTTTGAGATAAGCTCGAGTGTGAGATTTTTTGTTTCGTCTAAGGAAAATAAATTGTGTGTATTATTAATATTGTTGTTACGTTGCTGACTCCATTCACGATTAAGTGTTGGAGCATCTTGATTAAAATTATTTGGGAAATCTGAGCAATAATTTGCAATATTATTAAGACGGGGAGCATTGTGGGATGGTTGTTGTCTAACTCTAAATGATTTAGGCTGATAACGTTGTCCCAATTGCTGGTATTTTGCCTTTAATGGGCAATCGAGAGATGACGATTTGTGTTGTTCTTTACAGTTTGCACACTGAACAATATGAGAAGTACATTCAGACGTGTTATGGTTACCAGCAGAGTTTGCACAGAACGTTTTTACCGAACAACGGCTGGAACCGTGACCAAACATTTGACAATTGTAACACTGTGTTATTTTGGGATGTCTGCTACTATTTTTCTGAAAGTCCCATTTAACTTTGATATGATCAATTACAGAGTGATTTTGTCTCAATTCCTTGATGGTTATCGACTTTCTTAGAAAGTAAACTATGTATATAGCCTGTTCGGAATGTGGACCATTTGATTTAGTTACTAACTTAACATCTAAACATGGTAGTTTTAAGTCAGTAAGTTTTTTTTTAATTATGAGTGGGTCAAATTTATCCAAGCCTAGTAAGACTGCTTTGTATGGTTTTTCGTTTTTCGAGCCATATGTAAAAAATTCAAATTTATGCCCTAATTCAGTAAGAAGATTTAGGACGTTTTTGTTTGAAAATACTTTTGAGTTCTTGTTTTTGAATTCCTGAAATTATTTTCTTCAAAAATGATTGTTGTCTTTGATAATGAAAAATAAAAAAAATATAAAAATTAAATGAAAGTATTATACAATATTTTGAAAAATATATGAAAAAATATGTGTTGGATATAATGTTTGGAATAAAATCATAAAGCAAATACACGCACCTTCTAGCAGAGACTATTACTAATAATTGTATTAAAGAATCACAACTGCGGCTTTTTTCCGTCCATAGACAAGACGGCACAATCGTCGAACAGAATTAGGGCATTAGTCTTTAGTTTCTCACAGACTAAGTCGAAATCATCTTTACTATCGCAAAATAGTTTGAGACCAATGGATATTTTTCGAATAGAATAATTCGTTAATTTCAGTGCGTTACAAAAATCATGTATTTCTATAATTTTACATTTTAATACACATAGTTATTGGTGGTATATTCTTTTTATTTGATGAATTTACTATTACTTCATCATTGTCGTCATCATTATCAATTGTTTGAAGTGGCTGGTAATAATTACTGCTACTGCTAGTAGCAGCGCCGTTTTGTTGTTTGTATTTTTTATTGTTCATTATGTTATGCCTAGTTCGGACATTATTACCATCATCACGTGTACGTTTAATGATTATTTTTTAGGGTTCCGTACACCAAAGGTGAAAAGGAACCCTATTGTTTTCGCTACGCTGTCCGTCTGTCCGTCACACGGTATTTTCTCAGGAACCGTAAGAGCTACGGACCTGAAATTTGGACAGAGTATGTAGAACCTTGGCCGCTGCAACAGCAAATACATGAGAATTAAAAATTAAAGGGTGTTCCAAAACGAGCAACGAAAAATTTTAAAATCCCATGTAATATACATACAATTGTATGAACATATGTATATTGAAACTTGAAATTTGTAAAATTAGTGTATTTTTATACAGACTACAACAATTAACACTACAATTTAAAAAAATTAAATTAAAGCGTGGTCCATCAGTTAATGCAATTTTGACTATGTAATTTTGACAATTTGCTATATCTTGGAAACCATAAGAGGCAAACACTTGAAATTTTCAAAAACGGTAAAACTAAAAAAAACCAAAAATTATAAAATCGCCAAACCAAAAAAAAATCGCCAAAAATTAAAAAAAAATCGCCAAAACGAAAAAAATCGCCAAAATTAAAAAACGCCAAAATGAAAAAAACGCCAAAATGAAAAAAACGCCAAGAATCTAACAAAATCGCCAAAACGCAAAAATGGCGCCAAAACTAAAAATTTTTTCAACAAAAAAAAAATCGCAAAAATAAAAAAAATTCGCCAAAAATAAAATAAAAAAAATCGCCAAAATGAAAAAAAGCCAAAAACTGAAAAAACGCAAAAAACGCCAAAACAAAAAAACCGTAAAGACCCCAAAAACGAAAAAAAAATTCCAAAACTATATATTATATAGGATGACGTTTGTATTAAATTACATATCTAGTGTTCGTACGGAACCCTTCGTGCGCGAGTTAGAGTCGCATTTTACTGAATTTATTTTCAATAAAGCAATATAAAATCCAAACTTTGGTATAATAATTTTCTTACTTAAAAAACAGGTTGACCGGTTTTACCTGAATTGTAAAAACCGAAACTGAGTTTTTCATAATTTCAAATATTCGAAAACCGGTTTCTGGAAAAAGTCGAATAATCGATCACCCTACTATCTAACTTATATTTTTATATTTCCGCCAGTTCCATCTATCATACCTATTCCGTGGTATAGAATTTTTTTTTCGCATTTTTCATTGAACATTGTGTAAGTTTTAACACATAACGGTTCTTAAATTCTGATGAAGGACCATTGCCGCAAGTTACTTATTTGCCCTGATCTGAAGGACTATCTTTCATAAGCACACCTTTTTCGGTCTCGGGCTATAAAACTTTGAAAGTCTTATCGTGACTTTCGGCTGGACCAATCTTCATTTTAGGCGCTAGTTTGATTACCTCGTTATTTTTTTCTTTGTTGTTGGAACATTTTGAACAGCTTTAGATTATGTTTTTTGTCCGTGGAGATTCGGTACTCACAGAAGGTACAGCAAACATTTTGATATTGAACCCGCTTCTAGGCTCTTTGCAATGCCTTCTTATATCTCTCCCTCATACTCATTGGGAAAAAAATGTTCCTGCGGGGGTGGGAGGCATTATGACTGGTGATTTTCATGAGTAAAATTAAAATAAATAGTTAACAAAAAAAATTGCCTTTCTGCGTTTATGTTAATCCCTGAGGCTTTTAACTCACTTTTACCTGATTTACATTAAGCATTTTTTCATGAAATTTCATGAATTTTGTTGCACGCAAAACAAAAAACAAAAAAAATTGCCTTTCTGCGTTTATGTTAATCCCTGAGGCTTTTAACTCACTTTTACCTGATTTACATTAAGCATTTTTTCATGAAATTTCATGAATTTTGTTGCACGCAACTTTTTCTATTTGCTTATTGCAGCGCTATAAAAGGAAATGTTATATAAAAAATAGCGTAGAATGAGTCTCTGATGTATTTTTGACAACTTTTTTGATATAAGTTGCTCCTCCAGGCCTCCTATTGACAAATAAAAAATTTTCATGCAACTAATTTCATGAAAAAAATGCTTAATGTAAATCAGGTATTTCTGTAATATTTTCTTTTCTTCGCTTGCATATTGTTTTAGTTTCCTTTACTGATGATGTTCAGATCATCTTCCTTACACCATTCGAGAAGTTTTTGCATACGGCTAGAGCTGGTTGAAGGTTGTTTGCCACTCATATTTGTGTTATTTAAAATTGGTAGGCAGTAATCAGTTTACATTAACAAAATCGAAGGATATTATATTTCTTATTTCTCGGCGTCACATACAGACACTTTTTAATCGCCAAGGATCAACTACTATTACATTGTATTTATTAAAAAATAGCTATGTGAGTCCGATCACAGGGGAGATGTGTAAACATCTAGTAATGAAAAATGTTCTTAAGTTGGAAGTACTATGCTTTTAGTAATATTTTTTAATTAATCAATTAAAAGTATCAAAACTTTCAATATTGTAAATACATAGGAATTTGCTGGTTTTTGTTTGTTTTATTTAACTTATTTGGTTAGTAAATGGGCACACTACTGTTTAATGAAATGTAATGCGTGTAGTTATTTTACAGCAATGGTTTTCGAACTATACAGCGCTAGCACAATTATATGTTAGTGAAAATTAGTAGCTGCTATTGCACACAAGATAGTATTTATATGAAGCTGTTAAGTTTCTCTGTACTTCTTGTTGTCTGTATGAATGACAATCTCAAAGACGATGAAGACTTTTAGTTTGACAAGTTTACGTTTTTGTTTTCCTTATTTTGCTTTGTTTTAGTAAATTTCTTATTAAAAGTGCAAAAAATCTTTTTAAAAGTTATTAAAATTAAATGTTTTTGTATTCATTTTATATATTTGTTTTTATTTGCCTATGATAACTTAATGTACGACAATTAGTAATAAATTCAGTAAAGTGCTACTTTGACCCGCGCACGAAGGGTTCCGTCCGGACACTTTAGCCTGTATAACAAAAGTTTTGGCTTTTTTTTCGTTTATTGAGTTTTTTCGGTTTTTGGCGCTTTTTTATTATTATTTTTACTGAAATTTGAGTGGTACTGCAGTGCTCATCTATGGTAAATGCCTTTACTTTTACTTTTTACTTTTTAATTCCTCTTGTTCATCGTTTAGTTGTTGCTGTTCTTGTTGTTGTGTACGAATTGCAATTAAAATAAATTCAGTAAAGTGCGACTTTGGCTCGCGCACGAAGGGTTACTTACATGCGGTTTTGAACATTTTTTTGATGTGGCTTTTTTCCTTTTTAAGTTTTTCCAGTTTAAACGATTTTTTCAGCTTTGTCGCTTTTTTCTCTTTTTGTGTTCTTTTAATATTCGAAATTTTTTTCATTTTGGCGATTTTTTCCATTTTGGTGACTTTTTCTTTTTTTGGGGTTTTTTTCATTTTGGCGTTTTTTTGTTTGTTTTTGGGGTTTTTTTATTTAGGCGATTTTTTTGTTTAAGGGTTTTTTTTAATTTTAGCGATTTTTTTTCTTTTGGGGATTTTTCCCCTCTTGGCGATTATTTTTCTGTTTTTGGATTTTTTTTCATTTTGGCGATTTTTTTTCATTTTGACGATTTTTCCGGTTTTTCGCGATTTCTTTTAGTCCTAGAATTTTTTTTAACTTGGTGCTTTTTTCGGTTTTGGCGATTTTTTTTAGATTTGGCGATTTTATAATATTTTGATTTTTTAGTTTTACCGTTTTTGAAAATTTTAAGAGTTTTTCTCTTACGGTTTCAAAGATACAGCAAGTTGTCAAAGTTACAATGTCAAAATTGCATTAACTCATGGAACACCCTTTAATGTAAATTTTTTAAATTTACTGTTAATTGTTGTAGGCTGTATAAAAATACACTAACTTTACAAAATTCAAGTGTATGTATATTACATGGGATTTTAACATTTTTCGTTGCTCGTTTTGGAACACCCTTTAATTTTTAACTCTCATATATTTGCTGTTGTTGCGGCCAAATGTCTACACACTGTGTCCGAATTTCAGGTCCGTAGCTCTTACGGTTCTCGAGGAAATACCCTGTAACAGAGGAACGGACAGCGTAGCGAAAACAATAGGGTTCATTTTCACCTTTGGTGTACGGAACCCTAATAAAGCAATTATTATTTTCACCTTTGGTGTACGGCACCCTAATAAAGCAAAAAATCTAACGACCCTAACAAACAAAAACCAGCAAATTCCTATGTATTTACAATATTTTAAATAAGTTTGTATTGCTTCTTTCAAACACTAATACACTCATACATAGCTCACACCGATTTGACAACGCTGTGTGCATCTCAGCAAAGAAATCTCAGTGAAAAAGATTTTTACCCCCTAGCGTATAGATGTTTACATATCAAAAAATTCGTTAATTTTTAGACCACTAAAAGTTAGCTGTAAAAAACAAAAATCAATTTGTACACTTGACTGTGTTTATGGTTATCATTATAAAACGACATTAGGCGTCACATGTGTGACAAATAAAATCACCTTCGCGTTTTAAGTAATTTCTCCTCAACAAAGCCCTTTACAACACTACATACTCCCCAACGCACTTGAACTGACAAAAGAAATTTTGTGTTTATCTCACCAACAGTAGTGACAGCCAAGTAGCAAAATATGTTGTAAGAGTAAATTAAAAAGTCGACTTGCTGTTAGTCTCAAAAAATTAACGGTTTTTCTAGAAAATGTGAGATATGTTCGTTATAATTTATGTAAATTATTTAAGATGAGAACATAATCCCACTATGTAGTCGCTAAAATGTTTAAAAAATTTACGTTAGTGAAATCGTTGAGACTTCCACTTATTCATGGAATGCTCCTATTCCATTGCAATATACTGAAAAATCGCATAAAAGAATTGAGACATTGCGTAATGACACCCCTCTGCCATTAATTCCAAATCATCTTATCTCCACTTAAATTTTTTTTCTTTTTTCTAGAAGATATTAGCTGAACTTTTTTTTATATATGGAAGTTTAACAAAGTGGTGGCTATTCTGGAATTCGAACAAATTTTCTTTTGTGTATCATACAAAATTCATGGTTTTTAAGAGTATGAAATTCTCATGTTGATTTGATTTGAGAAATGTATGATAAGCCAAACTCGTATGATGACAGTTTTGGGATTAAATCCCAATTTGGATCAAATTGCTTCTTCTGCAAAAGTTGTAAACTTTTTGAGCTTAAATAACTTATGTGGATGACGCTCTTTTATTGGTAACGGGAAAGTTTCTTCCCACTATCAGAGAAGTCACACAGTCGGCATTGGGAGAGCTATCCTCTTGGACCAGTAGCAAAGGATTGGAACTGGAAGGACTGTAAGTTACCCCAGAGAAAACTTAGCTGAGCTTTGTAATGTCTGTGATGGGAGAGGCAAAGCGGTGACAAGCAGACAGAGCGAAATAGTTAGGAGTTTTCCTAGATAGCAAGCTTTCTTGGAAATGGAACTCGCAGAGTGGCTAAAGAAAGGTCACAGTTGTGCTGAGGGAAATAAAATTTCCAAAGAGATGGTAAGAATAAGATCGGCGTTAGATAAGGTGTCACAGATCGATTTAATTACCGATAGGTCATTACCACAGGGAACTGAGTAGGACCAACCGTTTATAGGAAAGTAATCAGGGTTTTAGGATAGGTGATGTGAGTCTTAAAACATGCGCTGACTGGTCACTGTTTGGTCAGAGCAAGGACCAGCATTTGGGAAACTGGCAATCTAGATATCTGTAGAATGTATGAAAACGAGAAACCATTGAACATATCATCTTCTACTGTTCGAAGATGCAACGCGATAGGCTTATATGGCTTAGCAGAAGTTCCCATGAGAGCATTAGTGATATCTTAGTGTAAACTGTAGGACATTAGGGGCCTTATCATGGGAATCCAGTGGCTTCTGGATATAATTGGGGGTTAAATTTTTATTAATGGGTTTAGTACCCATTTTGTAGGGCTGTCTCAACAGACCAGGGGGCAAATTACGGCACTCGTTATCGAACGAAATTACGAAACATTTCCATATAAACTCTATTGAAATATTTCGCAATTTCATTCGATAACGAGTGCCGTAATTTGCCCCCTGCTGCTTGTTTAAATTCCCTGCATAAAATTTCAAAAAAGGTAACCGGGTATTGAATAAAGTATTTTTGGTGGAAGCACTTCCCTACTGCATTACCAACTTAATGATTTTAACAAGGCGTGAGACTAAAATAATCGATACTTGAGAAGTACTTACTTTTTTTTATTTGTCAACATATCACGTAATCTATTAAATCTAAAACATTCATTCTCCTCATTTATCAATTTCAGTGCAAATAGAATGTGTGAATTGTTTTGAGACATCGTAATACAATTAGCTGAAAGTATTTTTGGCATGAAAGCTCAATTCTAAAATCTCTAATTTACAACAGTTTTGTCATTGTTATTTGCTTTTTACTAATTGTGCACATGCTTATTAATTTGTTTTGTTTTACTAAAGACAAACTTTCATGGTTTGATACTATAACTATGTAGTAAAACATCAACTAGTTGTTATTATTTATATTTTCCTTATCTTCTAATATAAAAAATAAGTGCACGTTTTTGGTGTTAGGTTATAACTTGGGAACAGCTTCACTTAATTTAATGAAATTTATACGGCACATTCGGGCTATTGTGCTGTGAAGTTTGACAAAGTGTTTTATGAGTTATGATAGTTTATGTCTTTCACGTGAAAAATGTTTACGGTGCAACAGCAAATCCATAATACATAATGGACAATTTATTATGCTATGATGTGTTGTATTTATTTCTTGATCGAATTAAGTACTTCATTATGGTATGTACACTAGGGAGCGTTGATTTTACAATAGATATTGTGACATCGATTTTTCGATAGCTTTAGGCATGCGGAAAAAAAGTTCCACTACAACATAACAAAATAATCGTTTTCGAGGCGCCAGAATTTAAATTTTTTTAAGGACGATAGTCCAATTTTTTAGTTTTTGACAGTATAAAACAAAAGACTTAAGATAAAAACGTTCTGGGTAAAAGTTTTGTCGGTCTCTCAAATAATATGCAGATTTCTTCTATAGCGCAAATATATTTAAGATAATTATTTTGCATCATATTAAATTATCAACATTTAACTCCAACACACCAAAAAAGTTTATTTATATAATTATTTACAAAAAAATTAATCAGCCGAGTTTTTTTATTATTATTATAATATGAAAAGTAATAAAGTCTGTAATAAATATTCCATAGACAAAAAAAATAAAAATAAAAAATACAAAAATTAAAATAAAATATCAGTAACTTTTTATAGCGGGAAATAAAATAAAATAATGTAGGTATTATAATAAACACAATTTAAAAAAATATTAAAAAACGTTACTTAATTTTCTGTATATACTCTATACTAGCTCTTAGCTGCGGCTTAACTTGCGTTGATCTGTTTAAAAAATACATAAAACTCGGCTTAAAACTGGTAAAACACAATCAAACTCGAAACAAATATTATCCTACACAGCCTAGAAATGTGTTTTTCAGAAAAAAAATCCGTTTCCGTTGGTGAAATAATTTTTAAAATTGGTTTCGCGGCTTGGGCGTGAAAGCTCGTGGAACCAAAAAAACTAACTTTTACATTTACAATATTATTATTGAAGTAAAGATAGATTATAAAACTTTAAAATTTTATTTATTTAAATTTATATGAGAAATAAAGAGATCTTAAAAATAGTTTTAACAGACACATTTACTTACTATAAAAACTTGTTAAGATAGATATATGAATATAAAAAACTTTATATAAGTAAAATTTATTTACTGCGAAAGATTAAAAATGAGAAATGTTTAATAAAAATTCTCAAACGGAAAATCTTTACAAGAAATCGTTTACACAGCCAGTATGGTTTTCAACGCGGTCTAAGCGCTTAGATTTAGTTTCCCTCAAATCACTCAGACACATCTTCAACTGATGATGTGCGCTCAAAAAAAAAAATAACTAAAACTTTGGAAAATTTTGTAAATTTGAGTAAAAATAAGTTGTCGTATGGCGCCAAAGCTGTTTTTACTCGAAACCAGTAAAATATTTACTAAATTTCTAGTTCATTAATGAACTAGTTTATAGTAATTATATTTTTATATTTAAGTAAAATTTTTCTAAAATTAAGCAAAGTTTTCCCATAAAATTCGGAGCTTTGCAAAAAAAAATTTTTCATCTTTGATCTCAAATTTAGTAAATTTTAAAATTTTTTTTGTCTTTAATTCTGGTACTTTTTTCATTTTTAATTAAATTCTATACCACATGGTATGTTTTTTATTATTATTTTATATTATATTCTTAATTAATTCACCAGACATACATATTAATTCCTTGAGGGGAGGCAAGTATTCAACCAACAACCTTGTGGCAGCCTGAATAAGCATTGAAGTTTTTGTGTTTTAAAATTTTATTTTATTTTCAAGTTCAAACATTCCTCGGATATATGAAAAATTTACTTAGATTTTTTGCTTAATGCAAATTAAAAATATATTCCATAATTTAAAGAAAAAATACTTAAAACTGGTAAATATTTTTCTAGAATTTAGAATACTTTTTTATATTTTTCAAGTAAGTCAAATTTTATGAACTAATCGGAAGTAAGTCATTTGCTAAAATTTATTTATTAGTTCTAAGGATACAATTTCCCTAAACTTTTAAACCATTTTCCAATTTTTGGTAAATATTTCCTTAAAGCGAGTAAACTTGTCCTTGAAGGTGGGAATTTATGTTTGTATTTTTATGAACTATTTTGAGAATATGAACTTTTTATTTTTTACACATATTAAGTAATTTTTACTAAATTTTTGTAAAAATTTACTTAAACTGAGAAAAATTACTTAAACTTAGAAAATTTTTTTACTTTAATTTTAATTAAAAAAATTTTTCTTAATAATAGTATATGTATTTTTTTTGAGTGTGGGTATACGATGCAAGTACGGTGATGGCAAGGGTTCTACATTATATGATTCAGGTGGATTGTGTCTGCCCGATTCAGTATTGAATTGATCCGCTATCGTTCCTTCTCTGTCAGTTGCATCTGTTTCACCAATAGGAAATCGCACAAAAAAGTCATCAATACATTCAATTTCCTTTTGAATCCGAATTAAGCGTTTGATTTTATTTTTTCTTAATTCAGTCATATACATCTTCCAATTTCTCGTAGCACTGGGTATACGGTGCAAATACGATGATACCAAGGCCTTTGGATCTGAGTATGCTGTCCTAGCCGAATCATTAATAGCTTCATCAGCCTTCATGTTTTCGTCTCCAGTAGCAGCTATTTCACCGGGCAAAATAAAGTTTGAAGCTTCTAATACCATTTTTTTGTAGAACACGTTAACGCTAAGAAATTTGAATAATGACTGATGATCTCTTCTACAAATCCATCAATATTTATAGTAAAATTATTATTCTCATGTCATCATTAGCAGGTAGAGTAAACAGTGCTAAATGTGCCTCTAAAAGGTTAGAGTCACTGACGCTAAAAACTTCAATTAAGAGTTAGGAATTTCCCAAATATTTTATATATATTTATTGCGTATAAAACTTTCCAATACACCATACATAGTTAGTTAGTATGCTTTTGCGGGTACCTGTATTATGTTGCCACATACACACATACATACATACATACATAAATTTTTAACAGAAATGAGGTTTAATTATTAAGGACTATAATAAAATTAAAAATGAGTTACTACTACAAGTATTAGGAAAAGTAACGAGTGTTAAATCATTTTCTGTTTTTTCCTGTCAAGATTGTGTTTCAAAATCTATCGGTGAGTTCTGTAAAGGCAAATTAATTTTATGTTAAATAATCAATTAAATAATGTTGAATTAATATTTCATTTATAATGCTATATATTTAAAGCCTTATTTATAAAAGTTATTAAGGCTTTATAAAGGGTTTTTAAGACAAATTTTCACATCAAATTTTCCTCACTAAGTCTTTATAAAGCCTTAATAATTTTTATAAATAATAATATTTAGGGTTGTTGTGGGTGCAGCAGTAAGCGCGTTGACTACCACGCGATGAGTTCCAAGTTCAAATCTTGGCCGAGGAAGCCAATTATATATATACATACAAACATTTTTTGCCTGTGCCAATATACACACGTAAGTTAAATAATTAATAAAATACAATGGCTAAATTAAATTAATGTACTCGTATCAGAACCATTACAACAATAAATTATGTATGTTGTTAACACAATGATACGATATCATCAAAAAATGATATGTTACGTATCAGTAATGAAATACAGTCATGATACGAGGGCGCATCAACAATTCCGTGACTTTTCGAACTTCCCTCGTAGTTATATTAAATTCAACTCTGTTCTTATCAAGTAACACCTGTTAATAGACTTTTGTCAAATTTTGAGCAAGTGTCCTCATTTACTTTGCGTTTAACAGCTGTTCGAAACATACAACCTCCTGTATTTTTTTGAAAGTGGAAAAAAGTGAATTTCGAGTGCTCATTGAACATCATCGTCAGCTGATTTCAATGGTAAAAAAGTGGTTTACTGACTTTTGTTGCGGTCGCACAAGTACAAATTACGCTGAACTTTCACGATCGAATAGTAAAAGTGCGTGAGATTGTTGATGCCACAGGCATTTCATATGGCAGTGTGGTTTCGATTTTAGATGATCAGCAGGCTTAATATTCTTTTTTGGGATGTTACTACGACAAATATCAATCACTTTCTGTAAAAATAGTTCAAAACACTTATGTATGTATATGTTGTTAGCCCAGCAATCAGATCAAACCAAATATTCAAATATAGAATTCAGCACACATTCCCGAAAGATTTTGAAAATAAACTTTAAATAGGTTGCGTGTAGCAAATAGGTTTTCTGTATGTGGAGTATATGCTTTCGCAAATTTACGAAGGATCGCACTTTGATATCAGCTGGCTAAATTTCGAGGTTCAAGATTACATTATAATAGCTGTTCGATATACCATGTGACATCTGATCAACAGTGATAGTAAGCTTGAATATGGAAATGTGGATCCATTTTTTGAGATATTTATTAAAGATTTTTAAGATTTATTTAATACTTTGAAGCAAAAATGCATATGGTTTAGATCACTTTCATAATTAAGGGCACGTATTTCTCATTTACTCAAAGAACGCCAAAACTCAAATATCCAGTTTGCCACAAAACGAGTTTGAAGTTTTCTCTCAAAAGTTGAGTTAACAAGATATTTGTATGAAATTTTTATACAATGTGAAGAACGATATGAGGATTAATTCTGCATCAACTCCATTTTTTGAAATGTGAGTTTCTTTGAGTAAATAATCTATGAGCATACATATTTTGCAGACCTTTGATTATTAACTACTAAAATTAAATTATAAAACAATTACTACTACAAGTTGTAGTAACAATCCAGAAAGTTGATAAAATTTATATATATTTTTTCATGATTTTGTTTCCAATTTATCAAACAAGTATGTAAAATATCTGTTTGTCTAACTATGCAATTCGAAACAAAAGAACATGTCTTGGAAATTCTATCTTATTACTATTTCAATTAGAAACCATTTTTGTTATTGCTTCGAATAACAGAGTAGACCTTTGATAAGCTGTAATTTTTTTAGAAATCTAAACGACAAACCGTAAAAATTGTCAAGAAAAGTCATAGTATTTTCTTATACTATCTTTTTTTTTTATTTTTACAATCTAAATTAAAAATCTTTTTCAGTCTTTGTTTGACTGCGAACATAAACGTACATAATTGCGCTGTGCATTGTAATAAAGCAAATAAACTCTTTGTTACAACAACAATTATAAGCAAAACGTATTTATTAAATTTCTGTGATTCTCTTCTGCTTCACTTACTAAATTCTTGTAATAACATTTAATAAATTCAGTAAAGTGCGCCTTTGACTCGCGCACGAAGGGTTCCGTAGTTTTGGCATTTTTTTCGTTTTTTGGGTCTTTTCGGTTTTTTTGTTTTGGCGATTTTTGCGTTTTTTCGGTTTTGACGATTTTTTTAAGTTTTTAAGCTTAAGCTCTTTTTTTAGTTTTTACACTTTATTTTCTCGTTTTGGCGATTTTTTTCGGTTTTTGGCGTTTTTTCATTCTGGCAATTTTTTTTTATTTTTGGCGATTTTTTTTCATTTTTGCGATTTTTTTTATATAATTTTTTTTTAGTTTTGGCGACATTTTTGCGTTTTGGCGATTTTTTAGATTTTTGGAGTTTTTTTTCATTTTGGCGATTTTTTCATAAAGCCCTAATAACTTTTATAAATAAGGCTTTAAATATATACCATTATTAATTAAATTTTAATTCAACATTATTTAATTGATCATTTGACATTAAATTAATTTGCCTTTACAGAACTCACCGATAGATTTCCAAAAACAATATTGACAGGAAAAAACAGAAAATGATTTAACTCTCGTTACTTTTCCTAATACTTCTAGTAGTAACTCATTTTTAATTTTATTATAGTCCTTAATAATTAAACCTCATTTCTGTTAAAAATTTATGTATGTATGTATGTATGTGTGTATGTGGCAACATAATACAGGTACCCGCAAAAGCATACTAACTAACTATGTATGGTGTATTGGAAAGTTTTATACGCAATAAATATATATAAAATATTTGGGAAATTCCTAACTCTTAATTGAAGTTTTTAGCGTCAGTGACTCTAACCTTTTAGAGGCACATTTAGCACTGTTTACTCTACCTGCTAATGATGACATGGGAATAATAATTTTACTATAAATATTGATGGATTTGTAGAAGAGACCATCAGTCATTATTCAAATTTCTTAACGTTAACGTGTTCTACAAAAAAAATATGGTATTAGAAGCTTCAAACTTTATTTTGCCCGGTGAAATAGCTGCTACTGGAGACGAACCCATGAAAGCTGATGAAGCTATTAATGATTCGGCTAGGACAGCATACTCAGATCCAAAGGCCTTGGTATCATCGTACTTGCATCGTATGCCCAGTGCTACGAGAAATTGGGAGATGTATATGACTGAATTACGTAAAAATAAAATCAAACGCTTAATTCGGATTCAAAAGGAAATTGAATGTATTGATGATTTGTTTGTGCGATTTTCTACTGGTGAAACAGATGCAACTGACAGAGAAGGAACGATAGCGGATCAATTCAATACTGAATCGGGCAGACACAATCCACCTGAATCATATAATGTAGAACCCTTGCGATCACCGTACTTGCATCGTATACCCACACTCAAAAAAAATACATATACTATTATTAAGAAAAATTTTTTTAATTAAAATTAAAGTAAAAAAATTTTCTAAGTTTAAGTAATTTTTCTCAGTTTAAGTAAATTTTTACAAAAATTTAGTAAAAATTACTTAATATGTGTAAAAAATAAAAAGTTCATATTCTCAAAAGTAGTTCATAAAAATACAAACATAAACTCCCACATTCAAGGACAAGTTTACTGGCTTTAAGGAAATATTTACCAAAAATTGGAAAATGGTTTAAAAGTTTAGGGAAATTGTATCCTTAGAACTAGTCAATCTCATTTTTAATCAAAAAATAAATTTTAGCAAATGACTTACTTCCGAATAATTCATAAAATTTGACTTGAATGATATAAAAAGGTATTCTAAATTCTAGAAAAATATTTACCAGTTCTAAATATTTTTTCTTTAAATTATGGAATATATTTTTACTTTGCATTAAGCAAAAAATCTAAGTAAATTTTTCATATATCCGAGGAATGTTTGAACTTGAAATAAATTTTTTTGAAAATAAAATAAAATTTTAAAACACAAAAATTTTAATGCTTATTCAGGCTGCCTATTAGGCAATTGGTTAGAGTGCTTGCTTATCAGCCACAAGGTTGATGGTTCAATACTTTCCTCCTTTTAAGGAATTAATATGTGTGTATGCTGAATTAATTAATAAAATACGAATATAATATGAAGAATAACAAAATATAGAATTTAATTACAAATAAAAATAAGTACCAGTATTAAAAACATAAAAAAACTTTGAAAAATTTACTAAATTTGAGATCAAACATGAAAAACATTTTTTGCAAAGGTTCGAATCTTGTGGAAAAATTTTACTTAAATATAAAAATATAATTACTATAAACTAGTTCATTAATGAACTAGAAATTTACTGGTTTCAAGTAAAAACAGCTTTGGCGCCATACGACAACTTATTTTTACTCAAATTTAGAAAATTTTCCAAAGTTTTAGTTAATGTTTTCTTTGAGTGGAAGATGTGTCTGAGTGATTTGAGGGAAACTAAAACTAAACGCTTAGACCGCGTTGAAAACTATACTGGCTGTATAAACGATTTCTTGTCAAGATTTTCCGTTTGATAGTTTTTATTAAACATTTCTCATTTTTAATCTTTCCAAGTAATATATTTTACTTACATATATTTATAAAGTTTTTTATATTCATGTATCTGTCTTAACAAGTTTTTATAGCAAGTAAATGTATTTGTTCTTGCTGTTTAAAACTATTTTAAGATCTCTTTATTTCTCATATAAATTAAAATAAATACAATTTTAAAGTTTTATAATCTATCTTTACTTCAATAATAATATTGTAAATGTGAAAGTTAGTTTTTTTTGGTTCCACGAGCTTTCACGCCCAAGCCGCGAAACCAATTTTAAAAATTATTTCACCAACGGAAACGGATTTTTTTCTGAAAAACACTTTTCTAGGCTGTGTAGGATAATATTTGTTTCGAGTTTGATTATGTTTTACCAGTTTTAAACCGAGTTTTATATATTTTTTAAACAGATCAACGCAAGTTAAGCCGCGTCTAAGAGTAACGTTTTTTAATTTTTTTTAATTGTGTTTATTATAATACCTACATTATTTTATTTTACTTCCCGCTGTAAAAAGTTACTGATATTTTATTTTAATTTTTGTATTTTTTATTTTTATTTTTTTTTGTCTATGGAATATTTATTACAGACTTTATTACTTTTCATATTATTATAAATTCAACCCCCGACAGACTCCGCAACAAATTTTTTTATTGTGTTGGAGTTAAATGTTGATAATTTAATATGATGCAAAATAATTATCTTAAATATATTTGCGCTATAGAAGAAATCTGCATATTATTTGAGAGACCGACAAAACTTTTACCCAGAACGTTTTTATCTTAAGTCTTTTGTTTTATACTGTTAAAAAAATAAAAAATTCGACTATTGTCCTTAAAAAAAACTGAATTCTGGCGCCTCGAAAACGATTATTTTGTTATGTTGTAGTGGAACTTTTTTTTCCGCATGCCCAAAGCTATCGAAAAATCGATGTCACAATATCTATTGTAAAATCAACGCACCTTAGTGTACATACCATAATGAAGTACTTAATTCGATCAAGAAATAAATACAACACATCATACCATAATAAATTGTCCATTATGTATTATGGATTAGTTGTTGCACCGTAAACATTTTTCACGTGAAAGACATAAACTATCATAATTCATGAAAAACTTTGGCAAACTTCACAGAACATAAGTGAAACTGTTCTCAAGTTATAAGCTATGACCAAAAACGTGCACATATTTTTTATATTAGAAGATAAGGAAAATATAAATAATTAATTTAATAACAATTAGTTAATGTTTTACTACATACTTACAGTATCAAATCATGAAAGTTTGTCTTTAGTAGAACAAAATAAATTAATAAGCATGTGCGTAATTAGTAAAGAGCAAACAACAATGAGAAAATTGTTGTAAATTAGAGACTGTAGAATTGAACTTTCATTCCAAAAAAATACTTTCAGCTAATTCACATATTTCATAAGCACTGAAAATTTTTTACATAAAGATCAAATTTGCATCAACTGACACCACACATAGTGGACGAAATACAAGAACGCCCTCGAAAATAGTATGATGTTCCATTCTGCTTGTATTTATCAGAATAATTATAATTCTATTTGGTATTATTTCTTCCTTAAAAAATTATCACATGTAATTTGGCTTCTTAAAAGTACAAACTTTAGCCTAATCAAAACTGAACGAACTAACAAAAAAGACTTCGTGCATTTTATGCATATGTCAAAAAAGATAAGAACGGAGTAATTATATGTGGCAAGTTACAGAGCAAAACGCATAGAACGTATAGAGGCATAGAACACACTTAGTAGGTTTACTTTCGTACCCGTCGCATGCATCATGATCACAACTAAAATACTTGGCGCATCAAACGTATGTATTTCATGTAACTTGAATTTAGAATCGCATAGGAACGGATTGTATGGACTTTCAGCTTTATGTATATATGTACTAGATGCCTGCGTAAACAGTCTTGAAATGTAAAAACGTCATGATTTTTATATGTATTCACGTCGCATGAATTATACTAAACCAATAATAAATGCTGTCGTACTATAAGCGAAGCACGATGGATGTATTGGTGTATGTGTATACCAGTGTTAACAAGCGATAACGTCAAGACAGCTTGTCTGTAGCAAACACTCAAAAGAAGTACTGTTGATTAGAGTATGCTTGTTATTTTTCATATTATACGTTTGAGTGTGTGTGTGTGTGTAATATGTAGATGGTAAGCTATTGTGTGATTAACCGCATACAACTAATGTTAATGCATGTGTGTGCCTTTGCATGTGCGCAGAAAAATAAAAGATCATACACACATACATGCATGACGTTTGTACACGCGCTTATGCGTAGAAAGAAGCTAGTATCACAAATTCTTCCGTCACAAAGTGTTTTCTTCTTTACTCTTATACCTACAATACTCAAATAAATTTCTTGCAAACAGTGTTTTTAACGTTTGTTTTATAAGATTTCGCTGTAGCAAAGCATTTGAAAAATCCCTGATGTCTTAAAAGTTCTTATAAGATATCTTGTGCAGGAGACTAATATGTACATAGATCGCTGCACATTGTACGTACATGCATACATACACAGCTATGTATGTATGCGGTAACATAAAAACAGGTATTCACAAAAATGTAATAATTATAGTATATGCGAAATTCCCAGCAAGTGTAATAAAATTTTAAAACTCAGGCTTGTGATAATTATCCTTAATTAACTAATAATGATTTTGGGCATTTGTGGCTTTTATATGTCAAGGTCACATTAACGGTCAGTTTGATCTACCTGTTAAGGATAATAGTAAAAAGCGAATCTTGATCGCAACGCGAAGCAAAAGTTTTATCTGACATGGCCTTAGGTATTAAAATTGTAAGAGAAACTGCGAAAAATACAAAGAGAAATAGCACAAAAATGAAAGAGGACCTTAAAAATAATTATGGAGTTCTGGTACATGCTAATACAATTCGCCATTGCTTAAAGAAAGTGACACAAGTTTAAATCATAAAATAACAAAAAATTATAAATTTTAAAAACCCCCGAATATATCTAGAAAAGATGTAATATCTTCTAAATGGCTGGAGCGTTTTTCTTAAAACAAAGCGAAGACTTTTTCTTTTTAGTCGGGGGTTAATAATAAGGATACATATTTTCAATATCACTGAAACGGGCTATATTGGACAAAAAATTTTATGAAATTAATGTTTAAATGTCTCGAGTTTGGTTAAATACTTGCCTGCATATTTTGCAATTTTTTCAGTCACTTGTGGCATATTTAAATCACAATGTAAATTTGAGTTTTTTTTATATATAGGGTGTTTTTTTAAAAGGTATAGAACTTCAAATTGAAATAAAACACAAGAAAATGGTTTTAATGTCCATCAATTTGGCTTTATTGGAAGGATAATTTTATGCCATTAATGTTTAAATATGATTTCGGGCATGTGGCCGCCGCGGCTGGCTCGAATAAAGCCAATTCTACAGGTCCAATTTTCAACCACTTTTTCGAGCATATGGGGCCGTATGTTGGCAATAACGCCACGAATGTTGGCTTCCAAGTCCCCTAACGTTTTTGGTTTGTTGGCGTAGACGAGCGACTTCACATATCCCCAAAGAAAATAATCCAATGGTGTCAAATCACACGATCTTGGTGGCCAATTGACAGGTCCATTCCGCGAAATTATGCGCTCATCGAATGTTTCCTTCAATAAATCGATTGTGACGTGCGCTGTGTGGCATGTAGCGCCGTCTTGTTGGAACCACAACTCATCCACATTCATGCCATCCAATTCGGGAACAAAATAGTCGGTTAGTCGGCTCCAATTGCTGTGTACGGTGGCGAATCGATTCATTCGGGTCCTCTTCAACACTTTGCTCTACAGCGGCAATTGTTTCTTCGGTGCGCACTGTTCGACATCTATGCGGATGCGTATTATCACATAGAGTAAACGTAGTGCGAAAACGATCCATGGTTAACCGAATTAATTGCTCTGATGGACGATTATGTCGACCATAAAATGGACGGAGCTTGCGGTAAACTTCGCGAACTGAACCATTCTTTTCGAAATAAATTTGCACGATTTGCAAGCGTTGTTCTTTTGTCATTCTGTTCATGATGAAATGGCAAACCAAACTAAATATTAATCACTTGACAGCTGACAAAATGGCCGCCAGTTAAAAAAGTGATGCCAACTTAAAGTTCTATACCTCAATAAAAAACACCCTTTACCATGGAGCTAGAGCTATTAAAGTATCGATAATTACTATCGTTACTATCAATACTATCAGATAATTTTTTAAGGATATGTAATTATGTTTGTGTAATTCTACAAAGTATAAATATTTTATTAAATAAAGTTTTTGAAAAATCAAAATAAAATTAAATTCAAAAATAGTAACGAAAAACAAAACGCTTATGGTAATGACATATTGATTTCATGAGATCATCGGGAGGTTCAATGGGTATGGATTTGTGGCAAAAATTAAATTAATATATACTTAATAGTAACACATGTGTATAATTAGTAAAGAACAAACGACAATGGCAAAACTGTTGTAAATTTAGGGATATAAAAATGAGTTTTCATTACAAAAAAGCTTTCAGTAAACTGTAATACGATGAATCCAAACAATTCACATATACCATTTTCAATAAAAGCTGAGTATATAAAGCAGAAATCTACATCAATACCCCTTTTAGACACGGAAAGTTTACTTTGCAAAGTCTTAATTCAGCTGGGAGAAAGACAGAAAGAGATAGTATTCCTTCTTCTGTTTTCCACACAGCTGAATTAAGACTTTGCAAAGTAAACTTTGCCTGTATTAAAGGGGTACAACTGACACCATACACAGTGTAGCTCGATTTCATCTTTCACCTTTCAAACAGAAAAACCTAGATCAAAATCGGTCCAGCCGCTTGGTCTGTACGTGGATACATACAGGCACACACTACATACTTATAACACCCCTTTTTTTCGTCGGGCGTTAAAAACAAGGAAACATATTTTTAATATCAATGAAACGGGCTTTATTGGACAAAAAATTTTATGAAATTAATGTTTAAATATGATTTCTGGTGTCAAAATGGCAAAAAGAGAATTTGTTTAACAAAATAAAAATAAAATCTATTTTGAAGTTTTTGCTTGTTTTTATAGTTAAGCATTGTCTATATGCACTTTGTTCCCGCTTTTGGAACTCATCAGTAGACTTCAACCCAAACAATTTTTGAATTTATCTAACAAATTTCGTATGTTTATAGTAAAACTCTCAATACTATTATTATGCTTTTGATTCTCAATATGGTATTCAGTGTCTTGGGCCGAGTTTACATCTGTCACACATGTGCCCAAAAAAGCGTAACTAATAATAATAATAATCAAATTCAATGTATTTTTAATAAAAAAATATTTGACTGAAGAAATAAAATAATAATTTGGGATTACAAGTGCATTAATAAATGTTAAGCCCGAAAAAGAAAAACTGTTTGATTCAGATATGTATTATTGATTTAAACAATTTCCAGAAATGTTGGATTCTACAAAATTTTCTTTTAGTTATGTATGAAACTGAAACTGATAAATAGTCATTCATAACTAATTAAGCCGCGTTCAGACTATTATACTTTGTATTTATACTTGTCAAAAATTCAAATAATACGGGCAAGTGTGATAGTCTGAACGCAAAATGTCATCAAAATGGCAAATAATACGATAAAAATTTTGACATCCCATAAGACTTTTTCGTTTTTAGAAAATTTTCTAAACGATAATACTTTTCATTAGATCAGGGTTGCATTTTCACACAAACCAAACTTCCAAGTCGGCTGTTTCGCCGCAGATAGCGTGTCGTCATTGATGTAAATGTTTTGTCATATGTATATCGGCTCAAAATTTTGAATAAGTGAATCGTATGGGAGTATATTTCGTTGACGTAATTTTTAACGCTTTTGTAACATCTTTTCTTAAATGTTTTTCTGATATTTACATAGAGTATTTTTAACTGCTAAATTTTTTCAAGTGTCGGCATGTCCCCGCCTGCATGAAACCGCTTTGCCGCCGCTAGTAAATGAATAGCACAGACATTTTCATTGAACAGCTGTTTTGTTTTCTACTTATATTACACATTTGATTTGAAGTGTGATGGTCTGAACACAATATATGATTTTACGTTAGATTTTTTGACAGTCGCAATGAATGTATTTAGATTTCTGTATCGTAAAGTGTGATGAAAGTATTAATACTTGTATAATAGTCTGAACGGGGCTTTAGTGGTTACGCACATGTGTGCTAGATGCAAACTCGCATTTAATATAAACATACGAAGTTTGTTAGCTAAATTCAAAAATTTTTTGGGTTGAAGTCTACTGATGAAATCCAAAAGCGGGAACAAAATGCATATAGACAAAGCGTAACCATAAAAGCAAGCAAAATTTTTAATTTAAATATTTAAATAAAGACAAATAAATATATATACCTTGGTATTTCATGAATAAAAATTATTCACATAAAGTTGAAAGAATTTCTCCACGGCAGCTACCACTAACAAAATGTGCAACGTTTAGCACTTTTCACAATTTTTTAATAATTTTTTCATATATTTTTTAAACTTATTCACAAAGAATTTTCTTATTTCATGTTGAAATTTGTTTAAAACTTTTTTTAATTTGTTTTTCGTAAACAATTTTTGTAGTATCCTATGAACTTTTATTGGAAATAAAATAGTTCATCTGCGTCTTCGCTACTTCCTGATGAATGTGCTTTGGATGTACAGTATAATTTAAATTAAAAAGTAAATTTTCACAAAACAGCTTAAAGGTTCAATCAAACCATATCTATAGAAAACAGCTGTTCGAACCAAACTTGTGGGCAACACTTAAATTAAACGTTCCATATCCATAATGCCATAACCAAACCAAAATTCAATTGGTTTCTATGGCAATGGCTAGGCTTTGCCTTTATGGCGAGTCACCTATTATCAAATACGTTGTTGCCCATAACCATAGAAACCAATTGAATTTTTGTTTTGTCAATTGATCTACATATATTAAGCTTAATATGAAACTTGAAGACTCTTGAGTGCCATTAGCTAAGACTTACATACATATGTAGCTTTATGTGAATGCAGTAACATTTTACAGGTATACAAAAAATTTTACTAATTCTACATATTGTTAAATTTGAAATTCCTGGTAAGTGTAATAAAATTTCATAAGTCAGACATGTTTTAATTAGCCTTAATGATGTTTTAATTAATCCTTAACGATTTTGAGCATCTGCAGCTTTTATTTGTTAACTTCACACTAAAAGTTGGTTCGCTTTACCTGCTAAGGATAACTTAAGGACTATAATTTGACTATAATAATATATATATAATTGATGGATTTGTAGCAGCGAGCATCACTTCATTTTTAAGTTTCTTTAAGGTAACATATAATAATTTAATGTTGTACAATAATTTAATGTTGCCGGAGGATTCCGACTTTATTTTGGACGGTGAAACAGCTGCAACTGGCAGCGAATACATGAATGCTGATCCACCGAATCATCAAGCACCTCTTCTCTCATCGTACCTGCAGCGTATTCCCAATGGGTCGAGACGGTAGAATATCTACCTAAACGATGTGAGGGAAACAAGAGAAAATCGCCTAAACCGAGTTCAAAATGAAACAGGAAATATCAACGATGCGGTTTCCCATTAGATAATTCTAAGGACATATTTGTATGTATATATTTGTGTTCTTCGCAAATAATTAAATTTGTTAGTATACGTTTATTTATACATATATCAATACATACACAGTTCTCAATGTAAGTAAATGTAATAGTTCCTTAGAAGTTAAAAAATTTTAATATAAATTGGAAAATGTATTCAAAATTCAATAAAACCTAAATACGAGTATCTATAGATTTTAAAATATGTATTTAAATTTCTTAAAACACGAAAGTTTCGATAAAAGAATTATATCTCTATTAATTTTTTTATACACATACACATAAATACATATATCAATACATACTTTCTGATATAAAGAATTATACATACGAGTATGGGCGTTATGCAATAAGACCCAAGGAAATAACACCCAAATAAGAAAATGAAATATGGCCCAATAAAATTAAAGAATTTTTAATTCGGGTTTCTTTCATTTATTTTAAGCTTTATTTTTTTTAGCTACTTACAAACTTCTTCCACTGACTGGCTGTTTGTAATTGTATATTGACGGCGATTTGATGGTTTGATGTTTGAACAACGCAAGAGAGTATTGTTAAGAGTAATCTGTGAAAAAACTGGCTGTGTAAAAATTGCCTTTTACAACCTTATTCGAGGCTGTGCTTCAATTCACAATAATACGACTGAGGGAGAGTTTATGGTAAAACAAACATTTGTTTATGCCTTTGTGGTTAGACAAATTGTTTGCATTAATCATTAAAATCCCATAAAAATTCGTTTTTTAAGTGTCCTTTTTATATCTGCACTTTTAAGATAAGTGCCCCAAAAATCAATTTTAGCTGCACAATGACCTGAGTACACAAAAATATTTGTTTTCCGTAATTATTCTTCAAAATCCGTTTATAAATTCATTTTTTTATACCAGCACATTTACGATACTTGTTTTTTTGGCAATTTAAAGTTATGTTCATATAAAAAATAAAAGTAATAGCAGACATCAGGCTGCCTCCGAATTAAGTAATTTCGTGATTTCGGTCGAAATCAAGTTCAAATTAAGTAATTTCCCATACATTTTGACATATTCCAAATTAAGTTATTTTACTTAATTACGATGAAATTAACTAGAAATTACAATATACAACTCTGTTTTTGTACTAAAACTACTTTTTTCCAAACATGAGTAAATTTACAACTATGAGAAATAACAATTAAAAGAAATAAGAAATTTTAAATTCAATATAAAATTAAAAGAAGATTGAAAATTTATACATATATTTATGAAAATTTTTGGAAGAAAAATTTTTATAAGTGTAACAAAAAATTTATTCAACTTAAAAAAGTACTACAATGTCTGCCGCAGTGAATAAAATGTTTGCGAAATCAACTCAAATGTCATTCAGTACCTGCATAAACACTTTTCATTTCGTTCGTAATTTGAGCTTGAAATTACTGATCAAAAAACAATTTCTTAATCGGGCTTAAGTTCAGTAATTTCAATTCTAATTGAATAGAATATTTTTATTGATTAAAGTGAGTTTCTAAAGAAGATAAGAAAAATTAAACTAGACTTTATTAGCTGGGAGAAAAACCAATATTTTTCTGTGCAAACATGCACATTAACATTAAAAATATGAAATAAACATTTTAATTAAATATCCAACACATACACATGAGTGTAAAGAAAAGCATTTTATAAAGGGTGTCCCAACAAGAACGCAAGATTTAAATTTGGCGCCATTCGAAGTGTCATTGTTTGACATTTGAACAATTGTTATTGTTTGCTAGTAGAAGGTATGAGGTTAGTAAAAATGGAGCGCTACACTAATGAACAACGCATTCTCGTTGTGAAATTTTTTTGCGTTGAAAGTTTTGCGGCTACAGTTCGCAAATTTGCGATCAATTTGGGGTCACAATAATGCTCCAAAAGAGTCAACTGTAAAGAGATTAATGGATAAATTTGCCGAAACTGGGTCTGTTAGTGATGTAAAGACAACAACGCGCCTTCGACCAGGTCGATCGACCAAAATGTCGCAGCTGTACGTGATGATATCGCTCAAACGCAGGTCAAGCGCAAACAGTCAATGGTGTTCGGTATCGTGAAATGATAGCCAGTTTTTTCGTGCCTACGCCTGAAGAAATGAATGTGGAGGGCATGTGGTTTTAACAAGACGGCGCCACATATCATACAGCCAGAGAAACAATTCAATTGCTACATCAGTCATTTCCCGGTCGTGTTATTTCGCGTTTTAGAGACCAGAATTGGCCGCCTAGATCGTGCGATTTAACACCATTAGACTTTTTTCTTTGGGGTTTTTTGAAGTCGATGGCTTACACGAACAAGCCTTAAAAGAGGAAATTGGACGCTGCATTAATGACATACCGCAGCATTTATGCAAAACGGCCATTGAAAATTTCATTAAAAGATCGCGTGTGCTAGCAAAGCCGCGGCGGCCATCTGCCCGATTTGTTGTTCCACACATAACCTCATTTTGCCTACTTTACTATATAATAAAGTTTCACGATTTTTTTTTATATCTGTGTTTTATTTAAAATTTAAATCTTGCGTTCTTGTTGGGACACCCTTTATTATAATTTTTCTACATATTATTTTAGCTGCACTTTTATGCAGATAAGTACATTTAAGATAACAGAATTTATGACTTATCTGCACAAAAAATTGTGCAAAATTAGTCAAAATTACTAGAATTAATAACACTGTGTGTATTTTTTTTAAATTGTTAAAATATAACCTTATACGGAACCACTACGTGATAAAAGACAAAAAAAAGACTCGTATCTCTCAGTTTTTCCCCAAGTCATGCACTTTTTTTATGGGCCCCCCAAAGATATGAGACCTCGGTGTCATTTTTGCATATTCTCAGGCTCATATTTTGCAAACCGTTCGGAATTTTGATTTACTCTCTGAGGCAAAGTTGTAGCTCTTGTTATAAAGAATGAACACATAAAATCAAAAAAAACTTCATCTTCAAGATCAAAATCGCAAACAGTTTTAAAAAATTCGATTTCATTTACCTTCTTTCTCCTGTTCAGGTCCATAGGTAGCAAGCCGTTAAAAATTCAAGGAAACAATTAACTACAAAAACGTATTTAGAATATCAGCCAACAACTTTGTGGAACATATGAACTTCCTAGAAATGATTCTTGACACCGTTTAGGTAGCGCTTAGATAGCCGCAAAAGTGAAACATTTCCTGATCAAATAATAAATATAGAAACAAATGAAGTTCGAATAATAATAAAACAATTTCTTTTTATAAAACTATGGCGACAGCTTCACTAAACATTCACTCAAATTACGTGGAAGTTGCTGGAATGCATAAATAACGCGTGGAATAGGATTTAAATGAAGCCATCTCATTGACATTATACTGCAAAGAAACAAATCAGCAAAAAATTTCAAAAAGAGGTAATCGAGTTTTGAATTAAGCATTTTTGGTGGAAGCTGCTCATTACTGGATTACCAACTTAATGATTTTAACAAGGCGTGAGACTAAAATAATCGGTTCTTATGTTGTTTATTGTAGGAACTAATTATTTTTTTCGTTGTGGGAAATAGTTATTTTTTTCTTGATGGAACTACTTTTTTATGGCGAAAAAAATTATTTGTTTTTAAATATAACGTTGTTTGCGTAAATGGAAGATCTTGATTAAAAACTCAGTTTGATTAAATAACTAATAACTTTTTAAGAAAAATATAAATAAATTTAAAAAAAAACTACGAGTATTGTTTTACTACGAAATACACCATTCTGTAAAATTTCTTTTATAAGGTCAATTGAAGTGTCTTATATTTTATTCGTATCTGTTCCTATATTGTTGGTTATATACATATATATATATATATATATATATATATATATATATATATATGTATATATTGGTATTTAGAAAAATTTTTGATTGATGAACTAACTTTTATTAAAAACCAAAAATAAAAATAAAATATTTGGAACTACTTATGTATATTTAAATAATAATTTTCCAAAATGTGAGTACTTATTTCTTAGTTTAAAATACATAAATAAGGAGACAATTTAGATATGTATCTATCAGGTATGTGATGGAAACCGTTTTCGATTTAAAATCGATTGAAAAACGTAAAAAGTTGTGATGCACATTTTTATTTCGATTTCATTCTGGTTTTGCTTGAAATCGAAAACGATTTCATTTTCCATTTTGTTCTATGACAATGTCAGAAAAAAAAGATGTGATGGAAAACGAAATTTGTATTGTTTTTGCGTTTTTAAATCGAGTAAGCGGGGGTTCACGATTTAAGAATTTTTGTAGATTTGAAAAAAATTTGCGTGCGATAAGTTGTGTTAAAATGTAAATAAATTCTTTAAATAATTAAGACAGATTTATATACATAAATATGTATGTATTAATATTTAGGGGAAAACAAATTAATACTCAACAAGAGATGATTATTGAATTTATGGAAAAGCATCCCCAGTTATCAAAGGGTTTTGCCAAAGGTGATCGAATAGAAATCGAGAAACTTTGGCAAACGCTTTCGGATAATCTAAATAGTATTGGTCCACCATTAAAGAAACCAGATGCTTGGAAAAGGGTATATTTTTATCATTAGCTTAAATTCTTTTAACCTATTGATTACATGGAGTGATAAGAAAACGCAAAAAATTTGCACTCAGCTTATCTAATAACCACGAGAAAACTTCTTTATTAATTCGGAAACATTCTATAAAACTTCAACAAACATTTAACCAATTAAATCTGATGAGAATTGATTCCTACTTACATTTTATCTGGTAAATATAATGGGTTTGATGAGTCCCGCACCTTTCTCCGTTTAATATTTTCATATTTATTATCTTCGTTCATTAGCATTAATGATGATATACATAACAACAAAGCCATTTCTTAAATTTATTTTTGTTTGAAACAATTTAAATTTGAAAAGTCATTAATATCTAGGACGAAGCCGATCTGCTAAAACCTACCGTCGACATGTATTCACAACAATTGCCTATCACCGACGTGGCCAATTTGTTGCACGGACATTTTCATTTGTCAAAAAAAAAAATTTTTTTTAATATAAAACTAGGCATTTAAAACTAAGAAAAATACGTCATTCGTTGCAACTTTTTCTGAAGCAGATCTCGATCCGACGATTTTCGTTTCGCCGTCGTCGAAAATATCATTGGCAACCTGCAGCCTGCTTCAGCGTTATCGGCTTCAATTTCAGTTTGAAGCAAAAAAATATAGAGGAACAAGTTGATTTTTTTTGTAACCAACTGAAAATGAAACAAAGTTAAAATAAGAAATCGATGCGTTTTCTATCACACCTAATACCACTTCATACGATTTGAGCTTACGATTTCATTTCAAATCGAACCGATTTTTATTTTTTTTATTTAAAATAACCACATATTTTTGCAATATTTTCACGTTATCTTTTAAAACCCAAAGAATATCTTCAACCTCCGCTTCCTGTTTCTAATATTTTACGTAATGTAATTTGTAAGCGAGTACTTCAATTTGACAATCTAAAAAATAAGTCATTATATGGCAAGTAGTTCAGATGGTAATGTATAATTTTTTGCTGGGATGTAATGGATTACTGAAACATCATGATTGAATCATAATTCTTACTTACCTTCCAGTATTCAAGTGGATCACTTGCTGTGGAAGTATTTTAATTTTCAGTGTACTGTCAAATAGAAACAATAGTATCTACTCTGCTTAATTTCAATTTTGTAGCAATTTTATCTAACAAAAATTTAAGGAGTGAATGTACTTGACACATAAAAGATATTTAATTTTCCAGCGTTTTTGTTTCTTGGTCTGCATTCCATACTGATCTGAAGCCTTCTTTTTCAAATCTATGATCTAATAATGTTCACAATCTTGTTGCCGTACGCTCTTCTACAACTTTTCAGATGTCTTCATTTTATTTTTTAGTTCTTCAATGCTTTGCAAAATGCCAAATATTAGAGGTATTAAGAGAGGAACTGTAACGGCGGAACTTTATGACGTTTGTAGTGTGACATTATCAAAAGGTGAAAGTATCTTCTTGAAATCTTCCCATAGCTCGATTTCATCTGCTGTCAGAGGCGATGGAGCATTAGATGTTGCCAATAGAACTGTAAAAATACATTCATTTGTTAGCAGAATTCTCTCCATGGAGTGGGTACCTGCTGTAGTAGACTATACAGTTTACGGCTTTGAACTTTTCATATTAAATTGTGCTTGACTTAACAAATGTAACATGCCAGGTATCGTTTATTTGCGCGTGATGTCCAACAATCTGCGGTAATTGCAATTTACATTTTGTTTCTCTGTACAAATTACCCATATTGACATTTTGTAGGGTATTACTGGATGGTAAAGAGCAGCGAGAATTTAAACATTTCACAAACTCCCGAAATCCTTTATCCTTCGAACGTTGAACGTCAGAAGCAATCGTAATTGTTAAGGCACTGTCAATTGCTTTTTTGCGTTCCGACGTGTATTCGTATTCAGCAGTTTTTTTAAAACATCAATCTATTTTTATTTTAATGGCTTTGGAAATTCTCTAAAAGTGGGATGAGCACGTTTAAGGTGATCAAAAATATTCGATGTGTTGCCGCTGATTTTGTAAATTCGAGAGTATGAATGACATTTAGCGTATTTGCCATCTTTGGATTTTTTACAAAAAATACCCATACTTCTGAGGACATCTTTATTGTTCTCATTACTGCTTCATTATCAGATTCGCTACTACACAGAACAAATTATTCCCAAAAAATTTTCAAACAAACGTGTGTTTTGAAATATAATTTAGTTTCAGTAAATATTCTTTAATGTTCCAGTAAATTATTTGTTCCAATTTTATTTTATGTAAAAAAAAACTGTATAGAATGAAAAATATCTATAGAAAGTAAAATTTGTAACAAAATTTTTAGATTATTTTTTTTTATATTTAAATTTCTTATTTTCAGTTAAATTTATTTTTAACTCCCGACTAAAAAAAGGAGTGTTATAAGTTTGTAGTGTGTGTCTGTGTGTCTGTGTATCTGTGTATATGTGTGTCTGTCCGTGTCCACGTACAGGCCAAACGGCTGGACCGATTTTCATTTATGTTTGAAGAAAATCGGTCCAGCCGTTTAGAAGATTTTCTGAGAAAAGTCGGGGGTTTTTAAAATTTTTAATTTTTGTTATTATATACTGTAAAAGAATTTGTCTTATTTTTTTTAGTTTTTTCTACAAATTATTTTATAGATATAAAAAACATTTTATTTAGTAATTAAAAAAATACATATTTTATTTTTCTTTTTGCTTTTCAAATACTTTAATTGTTGTCTAATGTTGCAGCTAATGGTAAAAAGGTGGTGGAAAATAAAATAGATGCACAGTTGAATAAAGATGCTTGTTTTGTAAAAATTTTTGTTTGCTTTTTTCAAACTTATTATGTTTGTATATTGTGATTCTCAATATAGTATTAAGAGTCTTACTAGTTATAAACATACGGAGTTTGTTAGCTAAATTCAAAAAAATTTTGGGCTGAAGTCTACTGACGAGTTCCAAAAGCGGGAACGAAATGCTTAACCATAAAAAAGAAGAGAGGTGTCTTAGGACACCCGGTTATAGCAATTTCTACTTAGCTACATATATAATACTATGTTCACACTTATGTGTTTAACATCCTATTCGTCTTTAAGAGTGTAACCACAATAACTTTTAGATATTTTACCATACATTGACCTGTTTTTAGACTTGGGTCGAACTCGTTCACTAGTTCATTTTTGCCACAAACCAATGATCAAACCCATGTATTTTAAATGGGTTTGATCATTGGTTTGTGGCAAAAGTGAACTAGTGAACGAGTTCGACCCAAGTCTACCTGTTTTGTTTAGCATCTCAAATAAAAAGTCTTAACTCATCGATAAACACATAAATGTGGTATGTTCATTGTGCTTTTGATAACTCTGGCAAATTTGTGTTGTTATTAAATGGCGGCACGTTAAAAAAATTATTTGAAACAGAATAATTATTTAAAAAATATTATATATGTTTAAAAACAATAAAGCAAATAAAAAACATAATTGTTCGAAATTTCTTACAAACACAATAATTTATTGACAAAACGTCATCTCAAATATAATGTGAACGGTTGTGTTTAGTTCTTAGAAAACTCGTTTTTAACAATAAAATTATATTATATGATGATTTCAAATTCGCCGCAAATATTTCAAAACGTTTCCATTTATTTCCCATTAATCTTTTCTATCCGCACACGAGTAAATTAATATATTGTTTGTGGGCGGTTGTGGCTGTTTGCCGGCTTACAGCCGATCGGCTGTGTTCTCTGTTTTGTGCTAATGGCAAAAACAATACAAAAACAAATTGAACAATCGTTCTCATTGTTTTTGGTTTGCTTTTGTTGTTACTCACATCAAAGAACGAAACAAAACAAAATCAAACAATTTGTTTCGTTTATTTTCTTACTCTGCTTTCAAGTACAAAGAAATCAAAACAAAAATAAATTTATAACTGTAATAGTGTCGAATATTTTTGTTACGAATATCATTTTCTAACTCCTGTATCGTGCCATAAATAGCAATAGCTATAAAAACAAGCCAATTTTTAAAAGTAAAAAAAAAAAAGTTGAACCTTTTATTTCATTCAGTTGTTTTTTTTTTCTGAAATACTTAAAGTAATTTTTGCAAACTTTTTTTACAGCGTCAAATAAAATTTTTACTAATTCTTAATTAAGGCAGGCGTGCAGGAAAATGTTATTAAACAGAAAAACTTTGCGAAGCAGAAAATTTTTATTAGCACCGTCTAGGGAAACACCATAATGGAGAAATTCCTTAAGCCTTAAGCAGTGCAGGAAAACGTTCTTACGCAGGAAAACTTTGCAAGACAGAATATATTAGTCAGCGTCGTGTCGGGAAATACCATGTTGGAGAAAATCATTAAGCCCGGCCAAAGGCTGGCAGTGCAAGAAAACGTTCTTAAGCAGGAAAACTTTGCAAAACAGAAAATCTTTATTAGGCAGCGTCGTGTCGGGGAACGCCATGGTATAGAAATTTGGGGAACGAACGAATATTAATTACGTTTCTCTATAACTTTTCTTTTTCCTTTTTAATATAAAAATGAAATTACTATAATTTTGAATTTTTTCTGGTGTTTTTTTAAGTTCGGACGATTTTAAATTTTTTTGAGTGATTTTTCATTTTGAAAATTTTGTGCGATTTTTCATTTAGTGCGATTTTTTATTTTTATTTTTGAGCGATTTGGTTTTGGGCGATTTTTCATGGAGCCCTACGGATGTTAGGAGTTTCATATGAATCCAATCAGTAGTTTAGGAATTCCAGATTTATTGACATTTACTTTGGTAAAGTCCCCAATGTGCATACATACATATGTATGTGTAAAACCAGTGTTGGTATCTCTACGAAGAGCAAAAGCACATTAAGATGTTGCAAAAAGGATAAAAAGCGCAATAAAATACGAAAAGTAGAGTAAAAAAGCACGAAAATATTTTTTTTAATTGTAATAATAAAGGTATGATTTTGTGTGCGCGATAAATGGCTTTGCATTATAATACCTTCATTTATTATTTTTTTATCCATTAAATATCATTATTATTGATAATAGTACCATTTAAAAATTTAAGTTGTAACAATGAAATTTAAAAAGGAAAGTTTAGAGTGTAAAAGCTCAAAA
The DNA here is from genome assembly GCA_949987645.1 of Tachina grossa. Classification (NCBI taxonomy): domain Eukaryota; kingdom Metazoa; phylum Arthropoda; class Insecta; order Diptera; family Tachinidae; genus Tachina; species Tachina grossa. The sequence continues at coordinate 59,231,633 of OX465278.1, read as the reverse complement.
TATTATTTTAAATTTTTGCTTTAAAATAAACAAAGTATTTGAGATGTAATAACAGAATTTGTTAACATATTAATTAAAACAAAATCTTGATCAATTTAATAAAAATAAGTATGTAAAAACAAAAATTAAAAAAGGCAGGAGTCAAATAATATAGTAACATATACTCACATACATATGTACATGTGTACATACAATAGTAGGTTAAGCTTAGGTTTAGATTAAGATATGTACATATGTTACTGAAAAATTATTTACACACAAAGAATGCATTAAAAGCGTCACTCTTTTCTTAAACTTAAAAGTTTTTATATTTGTGATTTGAACGGACTAAAGTTCGCTTTTAAGCCAAATTACATGTGATAATTATTAATGAACAAATAACACCAAAGTCTGTTGTAAATATTCTGACTAACAACACATAGTTGAATAATTTGGCTTAAAAAGCGATACGAACTTTAGCCCGTTCAAATCACAAATATAGAAACAAATGGAGTTCGAATAATACTTAAAATTAACTAAGAATTAATAGCCATGGGCCTGTGGCAAAAATTAAATAAAATATACTTAATAGTAACAAACCAAAAAAGTTTGTCTTAAGTAGAACAAAAAATAAGCAAATTAAGTAACATGTGTATAATTAGTAAAAAGAACAAAACGACAATGGTAAGACTGTTGTAAATATAGTGATGGTAAAATTGAGCTTACAATACAAAAAAGCTTTCAGCAAATTGAAATACGATGAATCAAAACAATTCACATATTCCATTTACAATAAAATGCTAAGTACAGGGTGGGCCAAAAGAAACCAAGGGGTGTAAAAGTTTAATAACTTTTTTGTTTATTAATTTTTTTTTATTTTTTCTTTCAGATTATATAGACAACACTTGGAGAATTTATAATGGAGAGGTTCACAACTGAACAGAGAACCAGAACAATAGAATTTTATTATTTAAACCAGAGATCAATTATTTTAACGCAAAGAGCATATCGTCGACATTTTAACGTCAGAATTTCGCCCTCTGAAGCGATGATTCGTTGCTTAGTTAATCGTCATCACCAACATGGCAGCGTAAGAGATTTGCCTCGAACCGGCAGACCACGTTTAAGTCGCACTGCGGAAAATATTGAACGAGTACAGCAAAGTGTTAACGAAGCACCAGAAACATCTGGCAGAAGGCGTTCTGCTCAGCTAGAAATGTATCGTACGTCACTACGGCGCATTTTAAAAAAAGATTTACAGTTATACCCATATAAGGTGCAATTGGTCCAAGAATTAAAACCCGCAGATCATCGGCAACGTCTAAATTTTGCAGTTAAATTTCAAGAGTTGGCCAGAAATGAAATCAACTTTATTGAAAATTTGATTATGAGTGATGAAGCTCATTTTCATTTGAATGGCTTTATTAATAAGCAGAACTGTAGGTTCTGGTGTTCTCAAAATCCAAGAGCCATTCATCAACGCCAATTGCATCCCATCAGGTGTACAGTATGGTGTGGGATCACATCTGAAAATGTCATTGGGCCCTACTTCTTCGAGAATGAAGATGGAAGTGCTGTAACCGTAAATGGAGAGCGGTATCGGTTTATGATAGAAAATTTTTTACGTCCTGCTCTTGAAAACAGTCGGACGGAGCCACTGCCCATACTGCCCGAGACACAATGGCACTTTTAAGTCACATTTTTGGACAGCGAATAATTTCTCGAAATTCGGAAATGATGTGGCCAGCGCGATCGCCAGATTTGACAGCAGCCGACTATTTGCTTTGGGGTTTTTTGAAGGAGCGAGTGTATGTGAACAAGCCAGAGACAATCCTTGAACTCAAGGCAAACATTGTTGCAGAAATTCGAACGCTACAGCCACAAGTTTTGAAAGATGTTATGGAAAATGCTCTAAAAAGAGCCCATCAGTGCGAAGCTGAAAACGGTGGTCATTTAAGAGACATCATTTTTCATACTTAGTGTAAAAAAATTTCCATTTTGTATATTATATAATCTGAAAGAAAAAATAAAAAAAAGTTAATAAACAAAAAAGTTATTAAACTTTTACACCCCTTGGTTTCTTTTGGCAGAAATCTACATCAACTGACACCACACACAGTGGACCAAACACAAAAGAACGCTGATGATGAAGGTTTAGTGGCCTTCGAAAACGGCTGGCTGTTCCGTTCAACTATGTGTTGTTAGTCAGAATATTTACAACACACTTTGGTGTTATTTGTTCATTAATAATTATCACATGTAATTTGGCTTAAAAAGCGATACGAACTTTAGCCCATTCAAATCACAAATATAGAAACAAATGGAGTTCGAATAATAATTAAAATTAATTAAAAGTTTTTGTTTTTGCGATATTCACCTTTTTTCCAGTTGTCAACATTGACAGCACGTCAATACGATATGAAAAAATTGGGGGTTGGCTACTCGTTCTTTAAAACTACTGACTGCTATTGATAACCTCATGCTTTCAATCGAAATCGGCCCTTAAAATTTAACCACTCTTGTGCGTTGAATACAAATGTACCTACATTTTGTTGTAGACGTGAACATTTTGATTTACTTTGCACCTTCAAATTAACAGCCTTATGAAAATTCCGAAATCGGCCCTTAAAATTTAACCACCCTATAGTATGATTAAATATTTGTATAAGCTTTAGCAAATGCTTACAGAGAATTATGTGGTTTTTTATTTTGGAAAAATAAATTTTATTTTTTAATCCCAATTATGAAAAGTTTTCAACATTGTTTTTAATATGGTTTCCGCTATTGTCATTAAAAACAATTTAAGAGGCCTCAGTTAAAAGATGCTGCTATTAGCGCTTAAAAGTATTTTGATTTTGTAAATTAAAAATATTTTTATTTAACAAAAAAGCACCAAAAGCACTGTAAGAAATTGTTAAAAGCACTGCAAATACCCGCCTTTAAAAAAAAAACGGTATAAGCCAAAATTTCGCGTTTATGAAGAGGCAAAAAGCACCAAAAAATACCCGAAACGCACCAAAATACCATCACTGGTAAAAACCTATTTTTAACCAAAAAAAAAATACGAATAGGATTATATGTATACTTTTTCGTGAGCGTGCGTGATTGTGATAAGCTGTAATCCACTCGTGCGTGATTAAGAATATCTGGTTCGTGAGCGTGCGTGATCGTGAAATTTTCAATATCATTCATACGTGAAAGTGCGTGAGTAAAATATTTTTCTGCGTGAGCGTGCGTGTCGTGAGTCAAAAAACGCTCACGTGCACAACTCTAGTTAAAATCCCATTCTGCGGGCGTATGTGCAGAACAAATTACGCAAGCTGTAGATTAATTAATTAAAATTAGTTCAACAGTACTCTCCAAAGCATATGGGAGCATATACCTCCAAATATTAGCAAAAACCAAGTTCATTCTATGAGAATAATGTATTAGATGCTAGACGTGGCCACATTTAGTAAGTACTAATTTTTAGTGTATTACTTATTTCATAGCTCCTTCCTGAAGGAAAAGTTAGGGTATAAGTTTTTTTTTTGCTCTTGAAAATAGTGATATTTTATGTTAGCTTATTTTTTTTCTTTTTTTTTTGAAGAGTGGGGATTTTCTAAGAGGTTGAAAGCTCTCTATCTATTAACCACTTGGGGGTAGTAAGAAGCGATTTCTTTGCCTGAAACTCCCAAGCATTTCACAACTTCCGGTCTTAGACCCCAGGGGGACTACTGTGTAATTCGAAGGGAAAGGAAATGCATGAATGAATTTATATGTTATAAGCATACAAATTCGAAAGCAATTTCTTTCGTTTCGAATTACACAGTACTCCCCCTGGTAATGTCATTCAGGCTCCTGATGGCAGTAAATGTGAGAAGGCTTACAATAGTGAGTACCCAGAGTGCATGTCAACACCGACGTGTCTCTGGAAATAGGTGATTAGTCACTGAAACTCAACTGTATTTAGTCGGCCTAGCGGTATGTTGGCAGCCCCAACTCTAGGATCGGCAGCCCTGGCCTAATCACTCAATCTTTTTAAATTCAAACGGTTACAGAAACGTCAACAAATTTGAGTTTAATTAACGATTTGACGCCCTATGTTCTCAGTGAACATTTTATCTAAATATTTTGTTTTGTATTTTTCGCATTTACATTATTTTTTTTAAATAAATAAGGGACATATCGTCCCTACCACGTCAAACTATCCAATATCCAAATTTGAACATTTCAGAAGATCGCGAAGACCCATCAATTATGAATTTAAAGTCAGCGTATTCCTAAAAGTACCAGGCTTAAAATATTTTTTATTGGGTTATCTATCGTCCGTGAGAATTTCAGCATTTTGAAACAAGGCATATCGTAAAAATTAGGGTACTAAGATAACGAATCTAAAAAACAAATTTTGCATATTGGATAGTTTGACGTGGCAGGGACGATATATATATTATAGTTTTTCTTTTCCCGGATTTTTGCATTTCACGGGAAAGCGGGAACGACTTTTCGGTTTCCCGGGAATTCCCGCCCAATGCAATACAATACAAAATATTTTTTAATTTAATTTATTTGAACAAAAAACAAATTTTAATTCGTAAGCTCGATTAAATAATAACGTTTTATAAGTTTTGAACGTCGCGTTCCGCTTTTGGCAAATAAAGGCCTATAAGTCTCATAGCACATGTGTGGCAGATACAAACTCGGCCTTAGTTGTTGTAAAGTTTTAGCTATTGTGCTAGTGCCATTACCTTATTATTACACCATCGAATTCATAAAGTGAATGACGACAGTCATCAAGGAATGTGTACATACAAACTAAAGTTGCCATAATAAAATAAAAAAAATCTCAGGAATTCCCGCACAAATTTCCCCCAAACTAACCAGCTTAGCAATAAGACTTGCATAGTTTAAACTAGAACATATACATATACTACATATATACCAATGTAAGTACCCGTCCAGAATTTTTTGAAATTTTCAATCGAATTCGAGTCTTTTTTGACTCCATTGCGTGATTAAAAAGCTAGAATATGCGCTCATTTTCTGATCATAAAATATACTTTTGTCAGTAAAAAAACGTGACTAACCGCAACCCTTCTTGATAAGTCATTTATGAGTCTTTTTCTATATTAGTTTAGGGTCATATTCGACCCCCCCCCCTTCTAGTAGTATTTGAAGACTTTTTCGAATAATTTTCTGATCATTTATTAGTCTTTTTTCACTTCATTTCTGACTCTTCCGGATTGTCTTTCAGTCATATTTCTATAATGATATAAGCATTTATGCGCTCGTTTTCGAAATGAAAATTACTGTTAACTCGGGAGAAACTGGGCCTAATTCCTGCACTCGTGATCGGAATTGCATTCGAGTAGAAATTAATTTCGATGGCAAGAAATTTTCCGATGATGTCACTCGCTACCAAGCGAATCGAATTTTTGTTTCAGTGTTGGAAAAAGGCTAATATATTTATATATAAATTCATTTCACAACACTGAATAAATTGTAAGCAAAGCATATGTTTGTATATATGTACATAAGTGTGCAAAAATATATGTATGTACGTACATACACACGTATATGCAGAAAAAAGAAACGAATATACATACTCGTAAATGTTATTTTCATTTTAATTTAATTAATAACTTAATAATAATAAATTAGTGTAAAGTTAGAGAATAGAGCACTAGCCACATTTTCTATTCTTTTATTTGTTGACCAGAAGCAGTTAATTTGTTGTTTAGATGCTCCCAGAGTTGGTTGATTTTTTTTTTCTTTTTTTGTTTTCCCCGACAACTCTTAAGGTAGAATTGGTAAAATCGTATCGTGATGTTGCGTGTCAGCTGACAAAAACCGTACAATATACAATGCATGTTACTAGTTATAAAATAAGTATGTGGTGGTAGCACTGCTGACGTAGGAATCTGCAGAAAACAGATTTTTCTGTAGCGAATGTCAAAAACGCCGTATTTAATGCCAGACAAAAAAAAATTTGCTGGGTAAACTGTTACATTTTCTATAACTTGTGCACAAAGTTGAACGATACGGCAAGCTGTAAAGTAGAATGATACGATTTTATTAATTCTACCTTTAGGCCGGGTTTCCACCTGTGTGCCATGTGCCACACAAGCGTAAAAAAAGCGTAACCACTAATTACCAATGAAAAACTTTTAGATTCAGACATGTATTTATTAAGTTAAATAGTTTCGTGCATAACTAATAGACAATTTTGTAGAATCCAGCATGATTGCAAACTGTTTAAATCGATAAATACATGTCTGAATCAAACAGTATTTCATTAGTAATTAGTTGGTTACGCTTTTTTGGGTAAATGACACACAAGAAATGCCAGATGTAAACTCAGCCTTATAGTGTTTTCACACTGAAAGTTAAAACCTGGTTTTAACGTTGAAACCATAAACAGCTGATTTTGCTTTCACGCTGCAAGTTTGTTAAATTCAGTTTTTAACTCACAGGCTGTCTAATAACTTTGCTCAAAATAAAATAAATCTCCTGCCGAAATGCGTGTATTTGTTCTTGCATTTTTTTCTGCTTTTTAATAACACTTGTTGGACATACTGTTCAACTGTTTTTGTTTCTATGAAAAACTGAGATATTTCACAATGCGCTCTAAAATGGATATTATTTTATATTTTGTAAATAAAATTTTTTAAATTATGGAACTTCTTATACAGAATTAAGAAGTGCTTGGAAATATTGTTAATAATATGAAAATGCACAAATACATTATAAGATAAACCTTTTTTATAGGCAGATGAATGTCAGTCATATTGTCTATTTTCAATTTCCACAGTTCAATTTAAAATTTTTTCGTTGTTTTCCTTCCAAAAAACTCTCTTTTTCCATAATTTTTTGATTATTGTTGCTGCTGCATTAATTTTTAAGTTGAAAATTTTTCAGGCGCCATCTATTGTTATTCGCTGGCATACCATTACCAGCTGCTGTCGGTCATTTCAACTTGGCAGCACTGAATTTATCACAGCGAAAACAAGGTTGCATTTCATAAAACCGACTTAAAACCAATTCAAAAATGGTTTTAATTTGGTTTTAACAAAAACAATTTGTATGGTAAAACCAGGTTTTAACAGTTGGTTTTAACGTTAAAATCAACTTTTATTAAAACCATGTCAGTGTGAAAACACTATTAGGCAAAACATTATTTGCAAAGTCAGTGTTTTTTGTTATATTTAAAGTCAACTAGAAATTCTTTAATTTATATTTTTTATACGTACATTTGTGCATTCATTCATTTATAAATAAATAAGCGAAATATTGAACATACATAATCTTTTTCTTCGCTGTTTCTATGTTGAACACGATTTCGAATGCCTTTAATAATAAATAAATATATATATATATATATATATATATATGTATATATATATATATATATATGTATTACCCCAGCCAGCAATTCTTGAAATCTTCAATCAAATTCGAGCCTTTTTTGACTCCTCTGCGCGATTAAAAAGCTAGAATATGCGCTCATTTTCTGATCATAAATTATACTTTTGTCGGTAGAAAAACGTGACTACCCACGACTCTTCTTGATAAATCGTTTATGAGTCTTTTTCTATATTAGTTTAGAGTCGTTTTCGATCCCTTTTCTAGTAGTATTTAAGGTCTTTTTCGAATCGTTTTCTGATCATTTATTAATCTTATTTCGCTTCATTTTTTACTCTTTTTCGAATTGTCTTTGAGCCATGTTTCTAATCGCTTACGAGTCATATTTGAGTAATTTATCAGTCAGTTTATGAGTTTTTTTATAGTCATTTATGACTGTTATTTGAGTCTTTTATCAGTCGCATTTCTAATCGTATTTGACTTTTCTACGAGAATTTTTTACTGCCAGTTTATAGAAGCCGTGTAAAAATTCTCGGCTGTCTATTTAAATATAATGAAAACAAAAACAAATTTTGAATGCTTTGTTCTTGTTTTCAATATAAATAGCCAGACGAGAACTTTCACATGGCTTCTATGAACTGGCAGTTAGTCAGCTTTCTGAGTCTTACGTTTAATGGTCAAACAGAATTACGGCAAAAATACATTTTTCATACAAATTGACACTGAAAGGAAGTTACACAAAGCAGTCCAGAGACAGAATATTTTTTATTTTGACAGCGTTTTTTCTTATGCTACCACACTTTCAATAAATTTCATACATTTTGTAAAGAAAAATAAGCAGAAAGAAAATATAACATAAATCAGAGAGCAATTGAAGTTACTGCCGTTGATTTTATTATGGGCTCTGTAAATTTAAAATCTATTTTTCCTGAAGCTGCAGGCTTATTCTGTTTCATCATTTAATTTCATATTCGATTTAACTTTTATAAATGAAAAAAAAATAAGTTTTTGACATTATACGTAAAGATTGCCCCGTTATACCTAAAAATAATATATAAAGTAGTGTTTAATCATCTATCTGCGTAAAATATGATCATAAAATACATAATTATAATCACTTTTAAAACACCTGCAAGATTTGTTTTTGATTAAGTATTTTTCAGTCTTCTAGGTAAGCGAAATATGATAATAGCAAACGGAAATAATAGTCACATTTTACACGTCTGGATGATTAACTTGCGATTGCAATACAATTTGTTATTGTATTTTAAATCGAACTATTTTTACCCATTAGCGCGAATCTTTTTCGAGTCCTTTTTTGATCGTGTAAGTGATTAATCAGTTTTTGATCACTAATAGTGATCTAAAAAGACTCAGCAAGGTGATTCGGTGCTTGCTTATATGCAGTACATTTTCGTCTGTGTGGACGCGAAGGAAACAACAAAAGAGAATTCCAGATGTTTTTCTTCCAAATGTTCGTCCGTCTAAGCTGCGACTTACAGAAACGCCAAGATTTCTAACTCAAACGTCTTACACAAACAGGGGGAAAGTTAAGTTATTAATCAGTTTTTGATCACCAATAGTACTCTAAAAAGACTCAGCAAGGTGATTTTTCAAAAAACTATCATCCAAATGCTAGATGGGTATTTATGTAGGTATGTACATAGTATGTATGAATGTGATTTTCTAAACTTCTCGTCCAAGTAAAAGCATAAAAAACACATTAGAAATTCTCTTACAGAATCTGCGGTTTATTTATTAAATTAACGAAAACTTTGAACATTTTAATATAAAAAAATTATGTATGATTGTAGGACGTAAAAGATGATGGATTAAAAAAGTTTTTCTCATTTGCTACTGTTGCTTAGAATCATAAAGACGTTTGTTAATGATTGGAACACTGTCGCTGTGGTTATCATTTCGCTCATTTACTTCAATAGTGGCATAACTCAAAAAAAAACCAGTTTTGCAGAAAATGCGTTTTAAGTTTTCAATTTGCATACAACTCAATGGTGAAATGAAAAAAATTATTCTCTCAGGATGTGATGCTACAAGCTATATATATGAAATTTTTACACAAGATAAAATACAAAATGCCGCATCTTTCTGCATTATTAACTCAAAAAACTCATTTTTTGAGTTATGCCACTATTGAAGTAAATGAGCGATTTGTTTTGTTGAATTTTGTTTTTTGTATGTAACGATGATCTAATTAAATATAAAGGAAATTCTGAGATGTTTACAAATTGCACACTTTTTAGTTTTTCAAGCTCTCCATAACCAAAGGCATATTCTTGCTGATGAAGCATTTAAAGCCACGGAACGCCCAAGCGCAGGAATCTGTCTTTTGTTCATTCTTATCAGCACACTTTGCAACGTCAGCCTTTACGGTATCTTTGTTATCCTTGCCATGGCCGAGTTGAGCAACAAGGTGATCATTTTTAAAGCCAGTCTTGGGATCGAATAAGTCAAATTTCTGGAAAATACATTCGATATAACATTTGGTGATATCATCATCAGGGAAATCGAATTTCTTGTATTTCTCAATCATTTCGGGGGAGACTTTCTTAGCTGCCATGCATTCTTCGCGGGCCTTCTTTAAATCTTCTTGATTGCGGAGTTTGTAGTCTGCCGTAACCTTAAATTAAGTAAAAGAAAGAAAAGGTTAGCGTTTTTGTTCTGTTGTGGTCAAATATTTTAATTAGAAATTAATTTTCAGTTTAAATCATGGGACACTATTTTCTGGGACGCAAAGCAAATATTTTGCACATATGTATTGTTATTACGACTCTACTTTGATTTCGATCTGATTTTCTTTTTAGAAATAAAATACACTTTATGCAAACCAGAACAAAAACTGTTTTCGTTTTCAATAATTACAATTATTTTTTTTTAATTTCAATTAAATAATTGGGGGATTCAAACGGTGGTCTTAAGTGTCATAATGTTTTAAATTTATTTATTTAAATTTCAAAACATTATCTGCCTTATTTATAAAAAATATTTCAGTTGTATTAAGCGCTTATTTGACATATTTCTATGGGAAATTTGTCAAATAAACCTGTAACAAAACTAAAATATTTTTTATGAATTAGACCGTATGAAACTATGACACTTAAGACTATAGTTTGAATCGCCCAAATATAATTTTATTCCTATATTTCAACTATAAAACCAGGCCAAGTATAAACTGCTGCTCCCTCTGTCTATCTTTCTGTCGGTATTACTCACTATAATGTTATTTTCAACATAAAAAGCAATTGATTTCAATAAGGAATTTTCCTTATCCTTGTTATAAATGTTTAATTCTTATTATAGAATTAAATATTTTATTAAATCCTAGTGTAACTATGGAAGCCTTATTGCTAAGCTGATTAGTTTGTTAGGAGAGAGAGACGAGGGGAAAAGAAATGTATATGATCCCCTCGTTTCTCTCTCCCTCAAACTAATCAGCTTAGCAATAAGACTTGCATAGTGTAAACTAGGACTAATTGATATGATTTGGTAAAAAAAAGAAGAGTTAACCGAACATTAGCTGGGGGAATAGTTCATTTTTCTGTGCCACCAGGCAACTCATCAGTACCCAGCCAAATTTAGTTTAAAGGCCTCTCACACGATGTCAGCAGCAAACGTTCGATCGACAACTTATATTGCAAACATTAATAATATTAGAAAATTTGTTGTTGTTTTCAATATAAATATTCGATCGAACCATTTCTAGTGACATCGTTGGATAGGCCGTAACATTTCTTGCCTTCTTTAAAATAACACATTATTTAATTAAATATTTAATTCTATAAGATGAATCGAAAAACACCGAACTTGATAGAAATTAAGATATTATTCCTTTAGAAACTTTAAATTGCAAAGCAAAATTTAACAAAATTGTCTTTTGTTCAACAACATTTTTTAACTATTTACTTTATTTGACTTTCTTTTGATTTCTTTTAAAAAAATCCAGGCGAGTTTTTAATTTACATATATTTATTAAAAAAAATATTTTTCGGAAATAATTTGAATTTCTTATTTCAGGACTTTATTTAATTCACAGGACACAAAATATACAAAAAAAAATTTTTTTTTGCTTACCAAAGCAAAGATTGCGAATAAAATTGCTAGTGAAGTCTTCATGTCGATTTCGATTAACTGTATAATAAATCACAAATTTAGTTGTACAATTGAATTGATGTTTGTCAAAGCTTGATCCGCTGGAAACTGTTGTCAATTATGACATAGAATGGGGTTTATATAGTCTTTTTCTTTCATTTGGAATCTTTTTACACAAACAAAGTCAGCGTGGACACTCAGTTACTTATTGTACGTGTTAATTGAATATCATCAAAATAACGAGACTGGACTGACACAGACTGATTGAAAGAGGAGTTGAGGGGAATGCAAGTTAAGTTCCTATACAAACTAATGCTGAGTACACATTATAGCATTTTGTGACATCGCAATAGTGTGCACTGGTATGTCATTTCCGTTACTTTTTATTGTGTGGCATTGCGTTACAAAAGAAGAAATATACTGTGAACGGCATTGTACAAATTTTTAAAATAACAATAAAAGAAATGCCAAGTGTTTACTCAGCGTATGCCTTTTCATAGAAGAAGGTAACAGCCGTTTTTTTTGTTGTTGTGACAATCGTCTCTTTGAAATCAATTTATAAACACATTCACTACAGCAGGGTACACGAAAATACATACATACGACCGACAAATGCCGTTAGCTGTACTTGCCGCCTTGTAGCCAGCTACTTAATTATTTTGGAGATGGCAACATCCAAAGTGTACATATATAACCAGGTGGCAGCGCTATTTCAGCTGATAATTTTTTGATCTATGTGCTTTGTAGCTGACGAATTTCAAAAACTTCGTTGTGTTTTGGTTTTTGTGGTTTTGGCGTTCTTCGGTTCTTTACCGAAGAACGCCGATTGCCGTATTTTTGTAAACCAAATTCTTACGCAGTCACCTGTATAATTTCATAATGATTTTAATTAAAATTTTTATCAAAATCTATACCGTTTAGACTAACTATTTTGACATTTATCAAGATTTTTAATCAGAAATAATTTCTTATTCGGGCTTAACCTAACTAAGTTCAGTAATTTCCATTCAAATTTATCAAGATTTTTTTATCCAATACAAAACCCATTAACTAAAAAATGTCCAAAACTACAACCAAATAACTGCACCTTCTTAAGCAGGCCGTATCTAATTCACTCATCTTTTTTATAAATATTTTGTACAGGGTAGTAATAAATAAATAAATATATTAGATTTTTATTAGCTTTCCTACAAATGTTCTGACAAAATTGATTTTGTTTTGTATGGGAAATCTAGTAAAAAGCAGCAAGATTTAGCTAGAAATCTCGTATGTACTAGATTTCGAGGTAATGTAAATGCCCTATTAGATACATCAAAATTAATCAATTTACATACAAATTTCATTACAAGAATTTCGGAATGTTCTTTCTGTTAAATATTGTGAAGTACTTGTAGGCTTGGTAGCGTCATAATAATCTTTTTCATATAAACACGTGTATTATATTTTTCACCTAATAGCCGATGGCCTTGGCTGCCAGTGCTATCAATGTATATATTAATTAGAGATGTGCACGTGAGTGTTTTCGGACTCACGACACGCACGCTCACGCAGAAAAATATTTTACTCACACACTTTCACGCACGAATGATTTTGAGCATTTTCACGATCACGCACGCTCACGAATAAAATATTTTTAATCACGCACGAGTGGTTTACAACTTATCACGATCACGCACGCTGACGAAAAAGTATATTTATAATATAATATGCATGTTTTTTGGGTTGAAAAATAGGTTCTTACATATACATATGTACATATCTATGTATATATGTATGCTCGAGTTTTTGTAAAATTTACAATGTAAATTAAAATAAAGCAAAGTTAATTTAATATCGTTTTAAATATTCGTATTCGCGGATATCATTTTCAATATTCGAATTCTCGTATATCAAAAATTGACATTCCGCACATGTATGTATGTATACATTATTGATGTGACGGATAGTGATTTGGCCGGATAACCGGATACTGGATATCCGGCAAGATGCGAGGCGGGATAGCCGAATATCCGGCGGTCGGATAGTAAATTAAAGATTTCATTATTTCTAGCTCGGCAGGCAATAAACGACAATAAACGGATGGAGCGATGTCAGTTATCTTTGGAAAATAGCGTAGTGCAGTCTGGCAATACTGAAAATCAACAAATTTAAATCTGGCATTACTGAAAATCAACAGCTGATTGTTTCAATTATTTTACTTCATAATTTGTACGAAAAGAGCAGAGAACATGTCTTCAATGATAAGAAAATCGCCTATTTGGCAATATTTTGAAATTAAAAGTGAAAATAATAGGTTTGCTATTTGTTTATTGTGCAAACAACCAATTTCTCGTGGTGGTGAAGGAAAAAAAGCAGGTGCGTAAGAGTAATGTTTTTTTTGCAGCTTATTTAATGAATACAACCTACAAGTTTCGAATCATATACTTATTAATTTTAAATCATCCCCCAGGCACATCTGCTATGAGCAATCATTTGAAATTAAAGCACCCAGAAAAATTCATGAATTGGAATAAAGATAAAAAAAATAACGTCGCAGCTACGTCGCTTGCGGAGCCTGTCAGCGCTTGTACAAGTTCCTCTTCTACAGACAGGCAACAGACTTTGTGAGAGGCATTCGATAGAAAGCTGCCTTGGGACATAAATAATGCAACTGCGAAAAAATACCATTATCTCATAGCAGAAATGATTGCACTGGATAATGAGCCACTTTGTGTCGTTGAAAGAGTTGGATTCGCATGATTACTTAAGCAAGCTTTACCACGCTATGAATTGCCAAGCCGATCCTTTATGACCCAAAAATAGTTCCCGATATTTACAACCGAATTTTCAAAAAAATCCAAATAAGAATTTCAAGTGCTGTCGCAGTTTCTGTCACTTTTGACATGTGGACGTGTTTGCGCAATAACTCCAGCTTTCTGAGTTTCACAGCTCATGGGCTTTCTGCAGAATTTAAACTTCAACACGGAGTTCTAGCTATGAAACCATTTTCAGGATCTCACACAGGAGAAAACATAGCAAATGAACTCAATAGTATTAAATCTCGCTGGGATATTGAACAAAGCAAAATACATGTTATTGTTCATGACAGTGGCGCAAACATGGTCAAAGGCGTTCGAATGGTGGAGTATAATTCCGCCAGGTGTTTCATTCATTCGCTTCAGAGGGTCTTTGAAGGTACAACCTGAAGTAATGGACTTGATTGCCAAAGGTAGACGTATCGTAACTCACTTCAATCATTCAGGTTTAGCAAAAGAAAAATTGCTGGCGCTTGAAAAAGAACTATGTTTACCAGAGCATCAATTGGTGCAAGATATAAACACGAGGTGGAATTCCACTTTCTATATGGTGGAACGCTTATTGGAACAAAAACGTGTTATCTCCCTTTATGTGTCTGAAAACGACACACTTACTAATCTAACAACTCGTCAGTGGTGTTTGATGGAGCAGTGTGTACAACTTTTGAAGCCGTTTGAAGAAATAACTAAAATTACAAGTTCTGGCCTCTCCTGCATATCTGAAGTTATACCGCATGTAGATGCATTAAAAAAATTCTTAGACAAGGACGAAACTGTACGACGGACAGCCGATTTACTTAATATGATAGCCTCCTTAAAAGCGCAATTGGCATCTCGTTTTATTTCATTAAGTGAAGATCCAAAATACATTATTGCAACTTTTCTGGATCCCAGATTTAAGTCTAACTTTTTGGGAAAAGTTGAAGCTGAAAGAGCTCGACAGACTATTTTATTGGAACACTAAAGAATGACTTGCGACACGTCTTCCATCAGTAGTTGTTCATCAACGTCTTCAACTAGTCCTAAACAGCTACGATTAAATGAAACTGATTCAAATGTAGCTCGTGAATTTCACGAAACATTTTGGGATTGTTTTAATGAAGTGGCAGATGCAAACAACATTCAGTCTCGCGATTATGAGAAGAACCCAATTGTTACCGAAATTGAATTCTTCTTGAAGGAAGTTCGAATTGATCGCAGTCAGGATCCTTACGCTTGGTGGTCGTTTAACTCCAAAAAATACCCAATTTTAACGTCGCTTGCCAAAACGTTCAGCTCCTTGCAGCAGCGTTTATAGCGAAAGGCTTTTTTCGGAAGGTGGCTTGGTTTACGAAAACAACCGAAATCGTTTATTGTCTGCGAACGCTGAAAATTTAGTTTTTATTCACCATAATCTACCTCTTCTTAATTTTGAGTATTAATGTCAATCGTTTTATTAATTGGACGTTTTTTAAGTTTTTAGTTTATACATAAATTTTTCAGTAAAGTGAATATCTCAAAACGTATTTTAAGTTTTTGAAAGATAATTTTTATTTTTGTTACTTTTTTACCTTTAAATAAAAGCTATTTTATTGTTAATTACTTAATAAAAATTGATTTGCTTAAAATAATTCTAAACAAATATCCGACCGGCCGGATACCGGATAGTAGCTCATTATCCGGTATCCGGCCGAATAGTAAATTTAGGCTGGATATTCGGCACATCTCTAGTATACATACATAATATAAATTTGAAGGTAAGACGTATGATCAATTAAATAAATGATAATCAAATAAATGAGAAAAGCATATTATATGAGAAAACATAAAAATTTCTAAAATTTTTCTGTTACGTAACATTTTCAAAGACTCCCCCCCCCCCACCCCCACCATAACAAAACTCGAAACCCACCCCTCCCCCCTACAGCGTTACGTAATATATGGACGGCTACTAAAGCAAAAAACATTTTCTGCTGTACAATTCCTCAGTAGTATTGTTGACAAAGGCACTGTTGAATCAGTAGTGTTTCTCAATTGATACTTCCTACAGGGTATCTAAGAAACATACATACATACATACTTACAAAGCTGTATGTACCCATCAAACAAAATATATATTCATTATGTTTGTAAGCTCATGCTACCATACATATTACTATACATATATGCATTTATTATTATAAAATAATAATAAATGCAGGAATGTTATCTCGTGAGAGCGTGAGAATTCGTGCGTGATTATTAAAAAAAGCTCACGCACGATCACGCACGAGTAAATTTTTTTCAGTCACACTCACGCACTCACGCTTGATTAGTTATAATATTTGATCACGAATCACGTGACTCACACGTGACACGATAAAATCACGACATTTGCAAATCTCTATTATTAATGTTATATTTTATATAATTTTAATATCAAGTAAATAAATAAATAAATAATATTTTTGACATATTGAAGTCGGTAGCTTGCTGTGGTGAATGTGTTTAAAGCTTAATGCTCATTTAGTTTGTTTTGGGTTAATCATTCTCTAACTGAATGCCTAATGGGGAGGGCTGAATTTCAATCTGCATGTTTGTATGTATGTTGAGTAAAAAATTATTATTGTAAACATTGTCATCAGATTTCGTTCTGTGCTTATTCATGTGATATTTTACAATAAATTCCCCTGTATGTATTATATTTTGCCGGTTACTTTTGTGTACTTCATCAGGGTTGCCAGATTTCTTTTGACTTACATTCCCAATTCTAAGGTTTTGGTCCCTGAAATTTCCAAAAGAGACATTTTTAATATCGCCAAAAATCCCAATTAAAAATAATACTACTTCAATTTAAATTAATTTTATTATTCTCTTATTCAATGAAAATATTTTTTTACGCTTTAGGTCAGTAAATTTTATATATTTTTAGCTTTATATCGATATTACGTTAAACTTTATTATTATTATTCTTATTTAATTTTTTTGATAATCAGTTTTTGTCTTTTTTCTTTTCAATAAAATAAAAATTATCTTATGAATATTTTATTTGCACTGTGCTTCATATTATTTGCAAAAATCGTATAGCAAAAACGTAATTTACACGAAATTTAGAGAAAGTTCTCTGAAGAAACCACGTGTCTAATATTAATCCCTATACCGTGCCTTTCATCATGAAAATGTATTTCCTCTTCTTTAGAAAAACAATTTTTTTAAACTACAATTTTTTTTAAATGAAAAAATTTATGTACTGAAATAAATGCTACTAATTTCGAATCATTATTCTTCCTCCCACGTACGTACTCCCTGTTTTTATTTTTTTGCGAACTACCTTAGACTTATCCATAATATTTGATTCCCCATTTTCATCTTTAAATAAAGCAAGGCAATAGCCAAACAAGAAGCAGCTCAGGAAGAGGAACAAAAAATTCATATCTAGAGGCGCGGCATAGAATTTGATTTTAGGCCCATGGTTTCTACGCAAGATTTTCTTAGAATTATATGTAGATTTAATTTTTACTAGATGATTTCTTATTGATTTTTTATCCATATAAATCGATCCGGGCTAATGTATATACTTGTATTTATATTTCTAGCACATTAGTTAAAGGTCAAAAAGTTCAGAGTCTATAAAAATTTTTGGAACATACTTTTAGAGTTACAATTTTACCATTTCTAAAGATTGATCAAAAATGTCACAACAAATTCCATTATTTTTAAAATGTATATTAATTCTTAATAGAGATTCGAGGAACTCGTGCTGCATTTTGTTTCTAATTTTAGTTTTTATTGAGTTCATTGCTGAAAAAACTCGTTCAACGCAAGCGTTGCTAATTGATACACAAAGTATCAAATTTAGTAGCAATACTTCACCAGGGGTCGAATCGTCACATCCGTGAACGTACAACTCGTCACGTAAAAACACCATTTTCGGATTATGACATACGTGAACGTACTGAAATCCCATTCAGCTTATACGATTAACGTATCACTTAATTCGTACTACTTTTTTTTTGGGCAACAGAAGGGAACCAGAATGAACCCAATTGGGTCTACGAGTGGAGGTGCGGTAAGGCACCACTCTTCCTAACCTAACCTAACCTAAACTAATTCGTTTCCATACGATTGTCGTTACAATCACGAATTTGTATACAAAATTCTAAAGAACTAATTGTCAAATAATTTGGAAGTGTAAATAAAAAATCAGCTGATGAGTAATCTCGCCAATGAGAGTACCTGCTTGATATGTCTTCTAATAGACCATGTTTAAGTCTTGCCAACAACAATTTTTATAAACGAGTTCATTGTTATCAGTAACAATTTTTATTTTAAGCATTTTTGTTAACATTTTAAGGGCCATTTTCACAACTTACCTTTAGCTAAAGGTAGGATTCATTTGCCTGATAAATATTTTTGCATTATTATAACTTAAATTTTTCCTTTGTATTATTATCAATAATAATAATATTTAATGGATAAAAAAATAATAAATGAAGGTATTATAATGCAAAGCCATTTATCGGGCAGACAAAATCCTGTCTTTAGCTAAAGGCAAGTTGTGAAAATGGCCCTAAATTATTTATGAACTAAAAAAAAGAGCAAATTAAATATGTGTATGTATATTGAAATTAAAACAATCTAAGAAATAAATTAAAAATAAAAAGCAAAATACAAATCCCCAAAAAATCTCAATAAGTCCCCAAAACATAAAAAATTTCCCTAATGAATTTCTCAATCCCCAAACGAAAATTGTTATCCCAATTTGCAAAAATAAAATCCCCGAGTCGGGTATGAATCCCCTAATCTGACAACACTGTACTTTACAAACCTCCTCTTGATGCTTAATAAAATCAAATCTATGCTTGTAACTTTTATCAGCAGCGTAACCCTAATGATCCAGTGATGTGCAGTTAATTAATTTATAAAGAGCATAAACATTTTTAATTTGTCATGGGAAACGATTTTAACTTTCTGAATACATAATTATCAAATGGCTAAATTGTGTTTGAATATTAAAACAAAAATCTACAATCAATTATCTAAATTTTTGCGATAAATTGGATTCTTTGCTCTAAAATCAAACCTAAAAATCTCTACTGATAATTATTTTACACATATGTACATACATAGGTTTTCTCTTAATTATAAATCAGTGACAAAAAGGAAAAAGTGCTAAGTCATATTATACTGATTCGTATTAGAGCACAGAAGGTAGCATTTTCTGGTGCTTTGCTGCTCAGTAATTATCACACTCTTATGTCCTAGAATCCATATCATCTCGATGTCTCTACAAGACCATTATGATTTTATCTCATTTTCCATTGATCGACGCTCAGAGATTGAAATTTAGGATTTCTTAAGGCTTTGATAACTTTTCTACTACATATTCGGAAAGATGCGCATTGGTTGTCTGTTGTCAATTTCCTTTAGCCATTTAATATATTTATCAATAGCCGTAATCTTAGCCTGACAGACTGTATTATGACCAGTCTGTCATCTGTTTATCACACATTACAGTTCTAACATTGCCCTGGGTAAGCTATATTTGTGCATACATATGTATTATACTTTGATATTTGGTTGTATGTTCCTTTATTGGCCATTTACCCATTACCATCAGCCTTGTGACGGCCAAAGCTGCTGCATATTTAACCTTTATATCAATTGGAACGATTGAGAGAATGTTTTCCATCGCCTTAATTGATGTGATTTTTATTGCGACATAGATGCTGATACGGCACTGTCTCTATATATTTTTAACTCCGTCACAATAACGATATACATCGTACCACACTCGTGCAAAGCCAGTGTGTCATCTTGGGATTTATTATACATTTGGAGCCAATTGCTCTTCTGACGAAGGTTCAAACTCTTTGAGCTTTAATTACTCCACTTTCTATGTGGTCTTTCCCGAATAATCCCCAATCAAGTATCACTCCTACACTCAAAAGAAAAATCAGTACATCCGTACTTAAATCAATCCAAAGCGGTGTCATAAGTACGGTAAGTACGGATTTACTTAAATCAAGTACAGAAGGGTTCACTCAAGTACGGATTTTTCAACTGCTAAATACTTAATTTTATCCATATCTAATCCTGAATCCGTATCTATACATACTTGATCTTTTTCTTAATTTGTATTCTTTAATTTTTAAATACGGAAGATCTACCGGGATGGAATTTTCCATTTTCTCATGAACAAATTTCCGGGTTAACGCCAGTTCTAGTTTTAAGTTATGTTGAGAGCTTCTATACTCATTTCACATAATATTCCAGGGTGGTTTCCCCTTATTAATATCGCTACGTTGTTTGAATGACAAACGAGCTTAAATCCTTTCTCGGATAGAATCTGTAGTAGGCTTGGTATGGCGGTAACCCATAACAAGAGAGATAATATATCGTCGCTGTTTTAACTAACTGACTTAACTAACATTTTAAAAATTTAACAGGAGAGCAGCTTTTATGGTTGTTTTATACATTCATTGTTATGGCTGCGTCAGAACTCTTTTTACAAGCACGAAAGTAATTCTTACAGTCGTGAAAATTGTAGACAATGTGTATTATGACTCTAGTAGAGAGAGGAATTAACTCATTTTTCAAAAAAATGTCAGTTAGGTCGGTTAGTTAAAACAGCGACGATATGTAGCTCCCTATGGTGTTCTTCGATAAAGATGTATCCATCTTCGGTTAATCATATTATGTGGTTCTTCTTTGGTCCAATTTAAATATGAGTAGGGATTCGATAAGAATCGGGATCGAAACTTTGTTGAAAGCCCCTTCTAAATCAATGAAATGCCTAGATCAAAAGGTCTTTTAACATTATATACTACTTCCGATCACGCTGTCTCAATAAACCAGTCTCTAATATAGGTATGTTGCTTAAATTTTATCAAATCATGTGGTCTTTTTCCCCACAACATTGTGTCTCAATTCATTCCAATGTTTTCAGTAAGAATCAGGTTAAGCTTATTGGTTTGTATGTTTTTGGGTTTGCATAGCTTTTCTTGCCCGATTTTGGTGTGAAAACAACTCTATCTTCTCTCCATTCCATTAAGATGTATGTATATATTAGGCAGGTTGTAAAAGTGTTAGCAAAGCTATCTTAGGTCTGTCTTTCTTCCATATGTTCCATAGTTCCTGGAAGTGTACTCTTACTTCAATTCCTAATAATACCTTCATCGTTTCCAACCTTTCGAGTTATGAAGTGTTTCAGGTTGGGTAGGGGTTTTCATTAGAATTTTTTGGCATCGGGAGCTTCGCCAACGCTGTCTACCGCAATTCAAAATTTCCCTCTCTTATTTTCTTGTTGTATATTCTGATTTAGTTTTCGACACACAGCACAGAATACACAGCACTCTTCTAAGATATCCCTAATGTAAGTATTTAGTCGTTTCACCTCCGAACATATAAGTCCCGAACTTTCAGTTGGTGCTGAGTACTTTTCGAGTTTGTATTGTAGACTTTATCCAAATCTTGACCAGTCAGTTTTGGCCTTATTCCTGAACGTTGCAGCGTGGTCTATAGTTATGAAAATGTAGCGATGGTCCGAGATCAGTTTAGTTTTTGGACGAACATAAAGCAATATCAAAAAACTCTCTCTTCATTCTGTCGGAATAACCCGAAGAGAGATGATGTGAGTTATCATCAGAGCCTGTTTAGATATTCCTGCTTTCATTTCTGGCAGATGAAATGATGGTAGTGTCGCGTATTAATGTTGTGGCGTCTGGTGAGTAAAAAAGAAAGTTTTAGTCCCTTATGACATTTCACGCATAAAAAGGTTAATAATTACAATCTTTACATTCATTCCTGTATGAAAATAACATTTATATTACCTTTTATTACTTGCTGCATCAGATTATGATTCGCCGTTTTAAAACGATAGAGGTATGGAGCAGACTACTTTTTTTTAATAATGGGTCTTATCGTGATTGGCGTATTTCAACTTCGACTACGACGGTTTAGTCCCACATTAAAGAGAAAATGTTGCGGTGTTCTTTAATTTAATACAAACCCGTCATAACCAACGTCGAAAGACGTCAATTATGATAAAGGGGAAATACTTTTAGGAACAGTTCGGGCATAATCTTTGACTATATACCACGAAATACAAGAGAAAGAATTAAAATTTAGGTATATTGGAATTGATCCATCCAATTCAGATATAGTGAAACTCTCATAACAGGACACTCACCGTCGCCGTATTTTTATCCGGTTATTAGAAGTGTCCGCTTATGAGAGTGTTACACATTCTTTTATTTTAATTTTGGTTCTACAAAACTGTGTGAGGTTTCACTGTATTTACATATGAATGCAATTGTATTCGGAAAAATCATCATCAATCATATTATTCTGATTATAATCATAACTAAGGCGGTTTCTGCATTTAGGGATTTTTAAGTACTACAATCATTGCATTTTTGTACACATACCTTCGAATAGCGTCGCGCATTAATAAAAGTGTTCTGTAGCAGTCGGTTTGATAGTAAATCGAGGCGTACGATTTTGTGCTGGGCCAAATTCCGGCCTATGAACAGATTGTGTATATTTACATGATATTATTACCTTCCTCACAAGTTTACTCCCTTCAATCGTAAAATGATGAAACCTAAAACATAAGAAGACCCCATAAACGTAAGCTCACGTGCGAAGTTTGAATGAAAGATGCCCGAAATATTGAGATGCCAAAAATTCATATTTTAAGATATACTCCCTGACTGACTGGCTGACTGACTCACTCATCAATATTATAAAGCACTTTCTCTAAAGATATAGAAGTAAAATGTGTTAAACAAGAAGGCCTAGGTGAGTAACCAACTGAAAAACATGAATACCTGAAATATTCAACCAGGGAGGCGGAGCCACGACTTTTAGCTCAGAGTTAGAAATTAATATTAAAGGCAATTATATTCAAACTTTGCATACAAATTGCTCTAATGCAAGGCTAGCGTAGCGTCCATTAAAATTTAACGTTATATCTTACGTATTTATACCCTAAAGTTTGTTATGAAGCTTCATAACTACAGAATAGTGCGTTTTTCAAGGTAGACAAGGCTGCGCTTATCATGGATAGAAACCTAAGGGAATAGAAACTTTAAATTATAGAAGTTTTACAGGAAAAAGCTTTTAAATGTAACAAAGGCCAAGTTCCGATCCAAAATTTCGTCCGTCAAATGTACTGAAATAAACATCTAATTTCAAAGCATCCTGCCAATTGGGCATTATTTGCATGCCTAGTTCACATTATGGCGTTTTGACATATCGCATTGGTGTGTACTAGTGGTAACGTTTGTCATTTTCGAAATTTTTCGTTGTGTGGCATTGGATTCCAAACAGAAAACATAATGTGGACGGTCTTGTCCGCATTTTGCAAATGACACCACAAAATGGCAACACAATAAATGCCAAGCAAATGTTTACTCAGCATATGTATGTATGTACTTAGGAGAGAATTATGGATATTTGTTCACTTCCTAATATGGAAAAAAAATTTTCAAGATTTTTCAAGTTACAGACCGTCTAGAAACTTTAAAAAATTTTTTAATTAAAAAAAATAAATACATAATCACCTTTTATACGCGTAATATTCTGCACAAAGTTTATTGTTATTTAAAATCTACACACTCGTAATCCGTAAAAAAAAATGCACAATGAAAGGCCTACTTAAAAAATATAATTTTATATAAAAATTGGTAATTTTCCTTAATCAAATTGAAGAGAACAAACAATATGAACATAACTACATACTATAGTAGAACTAAATTAGTCTTTATTAACGCACTTTAGTATTTTTGCACACACAATTGAAAAACAAATTCCACGGAAGATTTTTTTATTTATCCAGTGGGAGTATGTGCTTTAAATTATCAAACAGTACTTTGAAGTAATACAATCTCTAGAATAGTATTGGCACAAATTGACTTTTACTCGTATGATTATAAAAGAAATATATATGTATGTATATGTACTAAAGTTCTAGTTTAGTTCTAGTTCACTCCATAACTCGAGAACGGCTGCATAAAATAAAAAATGGCTGAATTCGTTTTGTAGGAGGATGGTTTAAATAAAATTTTTTAAATTATGCGGTTCGGAACCGGTGTTTAATATTTGGCACGGACTTTCAAACCGTTAAAACAATTTTAAAAATACTTTCACCAATGGAAAGCTACATTAACAGTGTCAAGTATATTTTCGTTTCGGGTTTGATTGTTTAACAAGTTTTAAACCCGGTTTTTATTCCATTTTCTTAATTTTTTTCGCCTTTTTGGCGGTTTTTTTTCGTTTTTAGGGTTCCGTACACCAAAGGTGAAAAGGAACCCTATTGTTTTCGCTACGCTGTCCGTCTGTCCGTCACACGGTATTTTCTCAGGAACCGTAAGAGCTACGGACCTGAAATTTGGACAGAGTATGTAGAACCTTGGCCGCTACAACAACAAATACATGAGAACTAAAAGTTAAAGGGTGTTCCAAAACGAGCAACGAAAAATGTTAAAATCCCATGTAATATAAATACAATTGTATGAACATATGTATATTGAAACTTGAAATTTGTAAAATTAGTGTATTTTTATACAGACTGCAACAATTAACACTACAATTTAAAAAAAATTTAAATTAAAGGGTGATCCATCAGTTAATGCAATTTTGACTATGTAACTTTGACAATTTGCTATATCTTGGAAACCGTAAGAGGCAAACCTTGAAATTTTCAAAAACAGTAAAACTAAAAAAACCAAAAATTATAAAATCGCCAAACCAAAAAAAATCGCCAAAAATTAAAAAAAATCGCCAAAATGAAAAAAAAAACGCCAAAATGAAAAAAAAAACGCCAAAAATCTAACAAAATCGCCAAAACGCGAAAATGTCGCCATAACTAAAAAAATTTTTTAAATAAAAAAATCGCAAAAATGAAAAAAATCGCAAAAAATAAAAAAAATCGCCAAAATAAAATAACGCTAAAAACCGAAAAAAATCGCCAAAACAAGAAAATAAAGTGTCAAAACTAAAAAAAGAGCCAAAACTTAAAAAAATCGCCAAAACCGAAAAAAAAATTTGGTGATTTTTTTCGTTTGGCGATTTTATAATTTTTGGTTTTTTTAGTTTTACCGTTTTTGAAAATTTCAAGTGTTGGCCTCTTACGGTTTCCTGCAAAATTGTCTAAATTACATAGTCAAAATTGCATTAACTGATGGACCACCCTTTAATTTAAATTTTAGTGTTAATTGTTGTAGTCTGTATAAAAATACACTAATATTACAAATTTCAAGTTTCAATATACATATGTTCATACAATTGTATGTATATTTCATGGGATTTTAACATTTTTCGTTGCTCGTTTGGGAACACCCTATAATTTTTGATTCTCATGTATTTGTTGTAGCGGCCAAGGTTCTACATATTCTGTCCAAATTTCAGGTCCGTAGCTCTTACGGTTCCTGAGAAAATACCGTGTGACGGACAGACGGACAGCGTAGCGAATACAATAGGGTTCCTTTTCACCTTTGGTGTACGGAACCCTAAAAAGAGCGAGATAAGCCTTCTTGAATTTTAACGCTAGGTGTCCATATTATTTCGTGCTGATATTATTTTGATCGTAGCTGTACGTATTAAAATTTAATAACGAAAAATGCATACTAAAAAGACACAAAAAAAGAACTTTTTCGTTTGTCTGTACATTGGCGAAAAAAATTATAAAAATTTAATAAAAACGGGTGCATTCATAACACGTAGCTGTTGCGCAACCGTTGGGTATCTGTCTTAGAAACGCATAGTTGAGTAGTTTCGCTCCACTCAACAGTTGAGTAATTTTCCATCATAAAATTTTTTTGCTACCTATAGTTAACATGTTTTGCTCAGCCTGAACAGCTGTTCGAATAGAGTTATACCGTTTATATGCTCTGTTAGGTGGCAGGAGCAAATATTTGGTAAATTTTACATTAAAAATACGAGAAAGTAACGAAATAAAGATATAAAATTAAATTATATCCATCAAGCCGTTTCTAAAACGTAACTATTGGGGCCAACGGTTGCCAAAACAGCCTCACAACTGTTGAGCTCAACAGCCCAATTTTATTTTTTCTGCCACATATATTTTGTATTTGCGCTTACGGATTTTGCTAATTCCAAATCTTTAAGTATTTGAAGAAATCTTTGCAAGATTCTTTTAAGATAGTTCTTATTAATATTTCCGCTCTAATAAGATCGAAAGACATTCGATTTCGTTATTTTTTGTATAAATTATTTAAGATACTAAAAACTCTCTTTCACAAAATGCGTTACTAACTAGTATTGAAGGGCCGAAACATACAACTTTTCTTAAATTTTCTACTTCATTACTTTCAATTTTCATTAAAAACTAGGACCATATTTTGTCATTTTACAAATCTTCTGTTAATTGGTAATAAACTACGCGAAGACAGCAATAGTCGATGTATAGTTTATCGTTAGAAATTCAAGGCATTAAATATTAAGAACGTTTTGTGGAAAATTGTTTTATCTGGACAAATTTTATTTTAGCTTGAAACTGGACAGGTACTTAAAAAGTGGGATAATCCAGCCAAAACAAGCCCTACTGGCAACCCTAGGGTACCCCCTATACATAGAAATTAAAAAACTCGTATATGAGTCTAAACACAACGTTTGCGGTGCGGTTGCGGATTTCTCGTTGCGGGAGAGAAAAATAAACATAATACAACGGAAGACGGCGACGGCAATACTTGTCATTCTTTGTTT
Organism: Tachina grossa; assembly: GCA_949987645.1. Taxonomy (NCBI): domain Eukaryota; kingdom Metazoa; phylum Arthropoda; class Insecta; order Diptera; family Tachinidae; genus Tachina; species Tachina grossa. The sequence continues at coordinate 59,204,724 of OX465278.1, read as the reverse complement.
AAATTTTTATTAATTTTTTTGTGCATACATTTTTATAAAAAATTTACTCTTTCTGTTAAATACTTTGTAATGGCAGTCAGTAACTAAAAACAAAAAATTATTAAAATTTTATACATTCTCAGATATATTTGATAAATTTTTTAAGCTTTTATATTTTATGAGAAACATTTTCGAACTTCAAAATCATGTTTTTTGTTGTGAACACCACCAATTATTCAAAAACTATGGCAATATCAGAAAGAGAAAGAGAGTCAAAAATTGAGAGAATAAGAAAATAAAATAGATTTTAAATTTATGCCATTCCGCACTGCGGGTTTTTACTTCAAAATCGTATTAAAAACCGCACCGCAATGAATTCTCGTTACATTGTGTTTAGACTCTATCTTGAAAGCTATAATAGCAAGAGTCTTCAAATTTGGTAGCAGCTAATTTAAAAACAATTAATCTATATAATTACATACATCCCAGCATATAACAATTAATGTTTGTTTCAATGTCCTTTATGTGCGACCAAACCGCTCATCCGATCGTGATCAAATTTGGTGCGCGTAATCTGTGCAACTCCGTTGTTTTTTAAGTTTAAGGGCATTACTTTTTTTTAACTATAACCAGGAGGGCGATACGGGGAAATTTCTCCCTCTCAGAAATAATTAAACCGATTTTAAGGCAATTCAGAACATAGATAGATTTGAAAAAATTCTAACGGATTTTAATGAAATTTAGAACATAGATACATCTGCGTCTAAAAATTATTATATCCCTAGCTTGGGCACCAATATTTTTCCTCCAATCCGGGCACTATTTACGTTTCTAAATACGTATATTTTTCGAGTAAAGTTTTTGCTTTTTCTATTTATTTTTAATAGATAGATATTCTTATTTGGTTTTGCAATTTGATAATACACATAATATAATATACATATTTTGAGAAAAATACAGAGATTTTCGGAGAAAACTTTGCCAAATACATAGGTAGTCAGTTTTTGATAAGTTTTGTTTTTCAAAGGGAGAGATACCCTCTTGCTTTTACAATTACCGTTGGATTCCATTATGTCTAGATGAGTATACTACTCGTTTCGCTTAGATGAACAGTTTTTGACTTTTGGAGGTTGAACCAAATTCACGCAATACATTCCATACAAGCCCACCAAATACGGCACAAAGCTCCGGTCGGTATGCGATGTTAAATCATATAACCCTTAACTGGGGAAATATGTAGATATATAGTGAGATATCGGGAGGCTATACAGGAAAAAACCAAGCATAAGGAGTAGCGAAGGATTTAGCGGAGCAGTAAACAAATTCTGGACCCGATTTCTTATGTATTGTGTTTTCTTCACAAGTGTTTTTCTCTCAGATACACGCGCAACCTGGAAATTGTCCATTTTTGGAATGATGATAAATAAACAAAACATGTGTGCTCTCGGAATTCACACCATCTCTGCATTCCAGTATCTTTGGAAATGGGAAAAACAGCACCACTGTGTTCCCAAAAAGAACAAAGCTGTCGTTTTACTTTTGCAAGTGCCATATGACGGCACAATCACAGAAACAAATGAAAAACAATTTATAATTTTATTTGATAATTAGACAGAGGGAGGTATTTATGTAATGCATCACATGCTAAGACATTATAGGACAAAATGCAAAACAAATCGCTGAGCGCATTCTCTGTCTGTTTTATAATATGAGGAATCATTCGTAAAGCTGACAACCAAAAAAAATGTTTTTGCCGAAATTCCTAGATATTTGGCATAACTATGCTTACAGTAGATCTGATTGTTTATTCCACAGAGTTTTTTATGTTTATTTGTCGAGTGACCGTCATGCCTAAAGGTACCAACAGACGACATGTTTTTCACATTGTATGTGCCAGAATTTACATATGTAAACGAAAACATGTCGTGTGTTACCTTTCAAACATTGCTTGTCTAAAAAACATGACAAAAAACATAAGACATTATTTGAAATAGAGCGTGCTCTATTTTCTTATGTTAAACATACATCTCCAAATGTCTATGTCATGCGAACAAAATTCGTCGGCGGTTGATTATGTGCACTATCATTAGCCGTCTGAATGAAGTATTTTGCAAGACAAATTAATTATATATATTTTTTTTATTCAACGTCGTTTTATTAAAATAAGTCCAAAAATGTATAGATTTTTAGATACAACCTCAACGTCTTGTTTAAAAAAGAAAAAATTAATAAAGGAAATTTGCGTCGCCAGTACTACAGCGACGGAACCAAAAATATTTCGACGGCTGCAGCCATTTATAAAGGCTCAGTTAGCCGACTGTAATGTAATGTAACTGTAACGTAAAAAACAGCTGATTGCTATTTTTATATGAGAAGTAGGTTACGTTACATTACATTTCTATAACCATTTTCATTACTTTTCACATAACAAAATCGAGCAGCTGTTTCTTACTGTTGCAGTTGAGCCTAAAGTTAGCCGACTGTAATGTAATGTAACTGTAACGTAGAAAACAGCTGATTGATATTTTTATATGAAAAGTAGGTTACGTTACATTACATCTCTATAACCATTTTCATTACTTTTCACATAACAAAATCGATCAGCTGTTTCTTACTGTTGCAGTTACTTTACATTACAGTCGGCTAACTGAGCCTTGAGCCTTAAAATAAACTACGTGGATATTTATTAGTGTTGTCATTCGAACAACTTTTTATAATTTTTATTCGGACGAACAAAAATATTCAATTTAGAATAAAAAATTATTCGAATCATTTTTGTCGAATATTCGAATATTCGAACCATTTCCTTAACTACTTTATATAAAAAGTATTTTACATTCCATTACTTTTTAATTTGTTAACAATATGATAATCAAATTACTCCAAATTATAAATACTTGTGTAAGCTTGTTTGTATGTACATACATATGTATATAAACATACATATGTTCGCTAAACTCATCTTTTTTCTTTCTGGGAAAAGGTAATGCTTCTTTCATGGTGTGTTATAGTTTCTGATAAAGAGATTAGAAATAAACTGATTTTCTCTAATCAGGAGCGTTAAAAATCGAATTATTGAACGACGTAAAAAAAGAATTAAATACCAACTTTTTAAAATACGTCACAAAAAGAGAAAAAAATTTATAAGTGTGTGTCTGTGTATCTGTTTGTTTTTACGAGTCCACCTATAGACCAAACGGCTGGACTGATTCTGATTTATTTATTTCTGTTTGAAAGGTGACTTGATCGAAAGTGTTCTTAGCTATATTTGATGAAAATCAGTCCAGCCGCTTAGAAGGTATCACATCGTTTTTAGATATATTCTGTTAGATCTGCGTGTCTTTGACGCCGTAGCTCCCGAACGGCTTGACCGATTTTAATTTGCTTTGTTTTCGTTTGAAAGGCGACATGATCGTATATCTTCTAATTTATACTTGAAGAAAATCGGTTTAGTCGATTGGAAGTTATCTTAAATCTTTTTTGCGATTCTGCTACTTCAATAGTAGTAGTGGAACACAGAGTTCTTAACTTATACTACAGCGTCAACTGCGGCAAAGGTTCTTAATATTTTTAAGTTTTGTTATTAATATTTCTAAATCTGTTATTGAAATCATATGTTTTTCTTGTGTAATGAATAATTTTTCGTTTATTAATAAAAAAAAAATTAAACTAATACACATACGTGTCGTTTTTTGCAAACTATTTTAAGATTATTCGAATATATTTTTTTATTCTTTGTTCGTTCGAATATTCGAACAAAAGTTCAAAATTATTCGTCTGTTCGAACAAAAAAAAAATCATGAAATTTTATTCGAACATATATAAAAGACGAATAATTAACAACACTAATATTTATGTACTGAAAAAGAAGAAGTGATACTACATGTACGTTTGTGACCAAAAATTATAAACGTTATGTAAATTAACCAATATTGACAAGCATAAAGAAAAACATACGAGTCGAAAACTTAAAAAACACATGTAAAAAACATGTCGTCTGTTGGTACCTTAAATAAGAGCGGAAAGCGTTAGCAGCAGGGTACGTATTTTCAGTACAATCAAAAAAACATTTTTACATTTAAATGTACTAAAAATGCGTACCCTGCTGCTAACTCAACGCTTGCCGCTCTTATTTAGGTATGAGGGTGATGGGGTGCTAAAACCTCTGATCCTTAGAAAAAATTAATTTAAAATTTTGGGGCATACTCATAGTCAAAACAAAGTATACTTTAAGAATTTAAAACCAGTATTTTGTATGGTAATACTGGTTTTAAATACATAAAAGTATACTTTGTTTTGACTTTATGTTTAATTTTGCTCTAGCTTGAATTTTTTCACAAAATAAGCCTAGGGCATTCTAGTTATACTGTAAAAGTTTGAATTTGAGATCTTCTAATCTTTAAAAGTAATACGAATTTCTTTACATGCGTAACGCAATTCAAAACCGGAAGTGAAAATTTTGAATTTTCAGTTTTTCTAACTAATATTTCATTCTCCAACACTTTTTAATTCATTTAATTCAGCTTCCTTTGCAAAATAATATTTTTATGTATAAAATAAACTGAATTATAGCAAAAATGATACAATTAAAATATATATTTACATATGTAAATAGTGGCCGATTATGAAGAAAACATGAAAAAATATATGTAAATAACGGTACATTAAATATTTTTTAAATTTTTTTCCATTGACACGAATAAGATGAAAAATTAGTCACTGAGTCCAAATTATATCCATATAAAACCGTAAATATAAAAGTTATAGCTGTTTGAAAATTGGGATATTTACATATGTAAATAGTGCCCAAGTTATTGATATGGTATGAACATTTTAAGACGTAGGACCGGGAGGGCAGTCAGTAGGGGGAAAATTTCTGCCTCTCAAAAACAATCAAACCGATTTTAATGAAATTTATATATCTGCGTCTAAAAAGTCACAAAATGGTCATAGACATTTCCTAAACTAGGACCAGGAGGAAGTAAAGGGGACCATTTCTGAGTTTCAACTCGATTTTGGTTAAATTTAAAATATAGATACCCCTTCGCTCAGAAGGAGACATACTGTATGCACTTTCTCATAAATAAGACAAGCAAGGGGCAAGATATGAGTCGTGCTCCTTTGACACTTTGAAATCGATTTTATAGAGGAAGGCATATGATATGTACTTAATGTATCCAATTTCTGCCCCTCCAAAACTTTCAAATCGATATAAATGAAATTGAAAAGACGAAGCACACCGGGTGTAGCTAGTATGTATATAAAAATTAATCCTCTTTTTGTCACGACATCACGCGTGAATGACTGGATCTGGGGCCTAATTCCTGCACTCGTGATCGGAATTGCATTCGAATAGAAATTAATTTCGATGGCAAGAAATTTTCCAAAGATGTCACTCGTTACCAAGCGAATCGAGTTTTTGTTTCAGTGTTGGAAAAAGGCAAATATATTTATATATAAATTCATTTCACAACACTGAATAAATTGTAAGCAAAAGCATATGTTTGTATATATGTATGTGTGCAAAAACATATGTATGTACGTACATGCACACGTACTTATATGCAGAAAAAAGAAACGAATATACATATGTAAATGTTATTTTCATTTTAATTTAATTAACAACTTAATAAAAAATTAGTGTAAAGTTAGAGAATAGAGCACTAGAGCCACAATTTAGATTCTTTTATTGGTTGATTTGTTATTTAGATGCTCCCATAGTTGGTTGATATTTTTTTATTTTCTCCGACAACTCTTAGGCAAAACATTATTTGCCAAGTCAGTGTGTTTTTTGTTATATTTAAAGTCAACTACATAGAAATTCTTTAATTTGTGTTTTTTTATACTTACATTTCTGCATTCATTCACTTATAAATAAATAAGTCAAATATTGAACATGCATTTTCTTTTTCTTCGCTTTTTCTATGTTAAACATGATTTCGAATGCCTTTTTGCTTGCGAGTAAAAATACGAACGGTTGCATTCGAATGTATGCACGTTATCGAATGCTGTCATTAGAAATTTCGATATGTGTTATTCGAAACCGAATGCGAAAATCCCAAAAGTTAAAAAACTCGCACATTCGAGTAATAACTCGCTCGCAATCGAATGCGGGAATTAGGCCCCGGTTATGTTTGTTATTGTCTGAAGAGCAAGAAAATTAAAGAAAAAATTCAGAACATTGCTCTTTTGGTATTTTTTCTGTTTTTATAAGATTGGTATAAATACAGTTTGAAGTATTCTGAGTTTCTTTTTGGATGGAAACGAAGTCGCGAGAAAATGATAGTTTTTTTTTATAAATTTTTATACGTGATTTCCTTTAAGACTCTGCCTGAATAAATGATTTATGCTTTTCTTATGTTCGTTGTCGAACAGAGTGAAAAAGAGAAAAGACTTTAAAATTTCCAGAATAAGTACAAGTGTGTGACACTTGTCTCAATTATGTGCTTTGCGACAGGGGCAAAAAAAATTCATTCAAAATATAAAAAAAAACTTAGCAATGAGGTCGTTTATTTTAAACAAATGTAAGTCGAGAAATCTAATACATACTGCGAAATTAAATCAAGCTGAAGCAATAAAAAAATTTCAACTTTTTGATACATACATATGTACATCATAGTACATCCTCGTACATATCGCTCCTTTGTTGCAACAGTGTTATAATTAGTTTTGCAGAAAATACGAAAATGTTTAAGTTTTCCACTTACATACATATATACAACCTAATGGAGATACAAGAATAGTTTCTTTCCGCAAAAGGTGCATGTAAAAAAAATCCTTTTATATGGAAAATATCGTAGCCTTTCTTTAAAATCCAATCACAAAATACACACACAATTCAAAGAAAAGTTACGATATTCTGCATTTACACTTATGCAAGTCTATCAAGCACCAAATACGGCCATTGTACTTTTATGCACCATTCGAACTTCAAAAGCAATACGATGCATCAGTTAGGTTTTTGGTACAATAGACAAATGTTTCCATTTTTTTAAATTTTGTACATATAAATAACATTATTTTTTATATTTAGGCGACGATTATGTTTAGTAATCCAACTTCAGCTACGTCACCCGTAGCCAAAAACCCGGATTACCGACGGGGACTGGCATATAACAGATGCAATATTCCATAGAAATGTAATTAGTTCTTTTGAGTAACCCAGAAATTCTGTTTGCGGGTTGCAGTTACATACATACGTATTAGAGGGCTGCGTAAACATTCTTGAAATGTAAATACGTTTTGATTTTAAATATATTGTCGTAGCATATATTATACTAATGTCGTTTAATAAGCCTAGCACTAGACTATATTGATGTACTTGTATGAGTGTTTACAAGCAATATCGCGAAGACTTCTTGTTCGTAACAAACACTCAAAAGAAGTAGTATTGAGGCATGTGTTTTGTGTCTACAATCTTTTTTGCAGGCAAATAAAAAATCTTAGCTTACAAATTAAGTATTGACCTTTTATTTCAAAACTAATAAGTCGAATGAAATTAAGAATTCAAAAAAAGTAGTGCAAAGCATAAACAACAAAAATTGCATATGTACATCTTTACATTATGATAAATAAGAGCCGTTTACCGAAAATGCATACGTACGTACATACATACAAACACCAAAACCAAGAGTAGAGAGAAGCTAAGAAACTGTTCTGTGGAATGCATCTTGCATGCATATGTATGTATATGCTTGTAAATATGTTAATATGTATGCACACTTTACAGTTGAACATTTGAAAGCAAAAAATAGATAAATGAAATTTAACGCAATTTAAAAATATGTATGTATGTACATATGTATGTACATATGACTGCATAAATAATCAATTTAAAATAATGCAGGAGCGCATCTGCGGTTAACAGCATGTATGCTTGTTATTTTGCATATTGTACGTATGAGTGTGTGTATGTGTAAGATGTAGATGGTAAGGTATTATGTGTTTAAGGGTGGTTTTTTAAAGCAAGCCCACACAAATAATGTCAATGCATGTGTGCGTTTGTATGTGCGCAGACAAATAAAACATCATACACACATCGTGTGTGTGCATATATACATCCATGACGTTTGTATATGCGCCCATGCGTAGGAATAAGCAAGCATGACAAATTCTTTCGTCACAAAGTATTTTCTTCTTTACTTCTATACCTACAATAACTGAAACAAATTTCTTGCAAAGAGTGTTGTTTGACGTTTTTTTATAAGATTACGCTGTATTAAAGCATTTGAAAAATCACTCAAGTCTTAAAAGTTCCTGTAAGTGGTCTTGTGCAATACGTACAGTATGTAGTACAAATATGTAGTACAGTATGTAGTACAAATGTAATTATACAGGTGACTGCGTAAGGATTTTTTATACAAAAATACGGCAAGCAAAGTTGTGTAAAGAACCAAAGAATGTCAAAAGCACAAAAATAATTGTACTAAAACCAAAAAAAAACGAAGTTTTTTACATTCGTTAGCTACAAAAGCAAAAAAAATTATCAGCTGAAGTAGCGCTGCCACCTAGTTATATACACCTTGTACAAATGTATGTAATTTTTCATGGATACTTTTTATTTTCTGGCAACCCAGAATTTTGGGTTGCCGAATGGCAACAGAACTGCCGTTTAATTACATAAAACATATTCACGACAGCAGGCCACCGACTACACGACAACAAATGTCGCTAGCAATAATTGTCGCATATTGTATACGTAATGCAAAGGACAAAATAAAACGTTACCTTTTATTTTATTTTCACTATTCTTTTTAAACACTCTCAGGGCAATTATGAATAAAATTCCGCGAGAAATTTCTCCTTTTTCCAATTAGAATTTTTTGTTTTTTTCTATTACTTGCTATTGCTTGAAATTGTTCCCCGGGAGAAATATCACGTGGAATTTTATTCATAATTACCCTGAATATATTCTGCTGCGATTTGTTATATGCTAATTTTTACAATATTGACCCATTGTAAGAAAATACTTCAAAATCGTATGAAAAACCGCACCGCATTAAATTATGGTTGCATTGTGTTCTGACTCTTAAGGTGGAAGTACATAACTCGCGTTCAATGCGCTAATGCGATACACGCGTCTGTCAAAAAAGTTGAAATGGTGTGTTTTCATAAGGTAAGTTACACAGTGAAGTTTGCGACGCGCGTACCTCGCAAAAAGTTGAAAATTCTTCAACTTTCACGCGTTGTATACAAAATTACAGCTAGTGTTGCCAGATTCACAAGCTAACATACACAAATATGATTAGAAATTAATTTTTTTATTAAACAATGGATAAAAAATGCATTAAATATTTAAAAAAAATATAAAATGTACATGCAAGACGAAAAAATAACCGGCATAGGCTTTAAATTTTACAACTAAAAAAACCTCAAAAGCGTGTTGTGTAACTTTCCATTTGTATAGCGTTAAACGTTTAAAAAGCCAGAAAAGCGTTGCCGCGTAATGCGTGGTATGTACTTCCACCTTTAAGAATTTTTTCATGAAAAAAGTTGCATCAATTTTTTTTTTAATTTGTCAATAGCAGGACCGCAGAAGCAAATCACATCTAAAAAAAAGCCTGAAATTCTTCAGAGATTCACGCTACATCAATTCCTATATGTCACTATCTCCTATAGCGCAAATAAAAAAATTGCGTGCAACAAATTTCATGAAATTTCATGAAAAAATGCCTACTGTAAACCAGTTATTAGTTAACAGTGTTGTCCTATTCATACTTTAGTACAAATTAACTGGATTGTAGTGTAATATTATTTAAGTTTGTAGTTAATGAACTTTTGACACATAAATATCATTACAACAATACGAATACAGTTCAATACTATCTGGTTCCCTTCAAACTAAAGTTTTTGTTGTTATGGACAACTCTGCACTAAAAAGTAAAGATGCAAGTTGCAAGACAGGAATTTTTGCGAAATTTTTGTTAATAATACATGCACAGAACTTACATGCAAGTACTTTCAAGTCTTTCAAATCTTCGAAATTACTTTTACTTTTCCCACAAACACTGACGTTACTTTTAGTTCTTAATACGAATAAATGCGAATTGGAAATTGATTCTACTCAAAGTAAAAGTAAAAGTTATTTTAAAAGCTAAAAAAAGCAAACACAGATTTTATTTTGTAATAATTATTTAGTAATTATTATTATAAGCGACATAAGATACATGTTTATTATCTTTAAAGCATAGATTTTAAATTCATGGCAAATTAAATACAATTTCTTGTTTATGTGATCATCTATTGTATATTTATTTTATTATTTTTTTTATATTAAGTTACGGCCGTAAAATTTATATTAAATGCAAAAGATCTATAATTTGATATTAAACAAATATTAAGCTTATGGGAAAGAAATATAATATAAATAATTTTTTAAATAAAAAGAAATAAATTTCAATACCAAAACACACAGATACAGATACAAATACAAGAACACAAATAAATAAAATCCAATTTAAACTAAAAAAAATTAGACTTAAATTGTATTAAATTTGATTAAATCATACTTATGATTATTTTTGTTTAAAGCTCATTTCATTAAATTAAATTTAAATTTCCATATTAATCATGAAAAAGCAAATATTTTGTTTTTTTTTTTTTTTTTTTTTGAAAATTCTTTGTTGATCAAGGTTCTACATTCTAATTTAGCACAACAAAGTCTCAGTCGTAATTGCACAAAAATAAACGACTTTGAATGGACAAGCCTCAAGAAATATTTTAAGTATTTATGTACATACATATTTCTAGTTTTTAATTGAAACTGGTTAAGAAAATGAACACAACCGAAAATTTCAAGATTCCATCTAGACGTCATTAGAAAACAACAGCTTAATGATGGGACTTTTAGCTGCGTAGCATGTGTATAATTACTATTTTCATACCTATTCTCATAATTTCTTCCTCATAAATGGGGGACAGAAAAAATATGTTAAATTACAACAATTCTGTTACTAATTTTATGTTATCATTATTAAGTCAAATAAAAAATTATTGCAACTGTAATAGGCATGACCTCCCTCCCCCTTCCACGCCCGTTCCCACATGCAACATCAAGTTTGAAAAGTTTACAATATCACGCTGTTCAAGCTGACACGAAAAGATAATATGCGTGGCAGTGGGAATTCAAATACTCACTCAAAAGCGATATTTTTGGCGATTTATAAAATAAATAAAGATGTTGATATTGATAGAGATAATATAAGGACCAGTTAACAAAATGCTTATAAACTTTGCTTTGTATTTCAAAATTATCTTACAGATCATGATTCATTGAATATACATATGTGACAGCGCATAGAGAAAGGGACTAAGGGTAAAAAAAAATCTATTTTTACTTTTTTTTGATGTGGACAACATCTGAGCATCGAATTAGACCGATCCCATGCCCCAAAAGTGTTCCCTCCCAGAGATATGCGCGTTTTATTCAGTGATGGTACACCAAAGATACACGTATTTAAATCTTTAAAATGGCTCTCCTGAACAAAACCGGGTTTTACCCTTAGGTCCCTTTCTATTTTGCGCAGTCACATATGTATCTCAACAAAATTATACACAAATATAGACGGTAGAGAAAAAACTTTTAATACATCTCTGGTATTTAAAAAGGCTAGCATTTCGTAGTACTTCGCTAGCAAAAACTAATCGACACTAATAATAGAAAAAGCTATTAGAAGCAATACATTGCATCTCTAGAAGCACTAACGTAATTAAAATATGCTCGACGATCGCCACACACGGCAAAAGTAACGATTTGGACAAAAATTGGTAATACCGATATTCTTCAATACTTATGATAATATGTGTGAACGTTCTTAAGTGTTTGGGTGACTTAGTGGCAGTAATATTTAAGGCGGTTGCAGACTATAATACAAGTATTAATACTTTTGACGAAAATGCTTCCCTGATCTAATTTCTGTTTAAAAAATTTCAAAAAACAATAACAACTCAACATGTCAGAGTTGCATTTTCCACAAAAGTATTAATACTTGTATTATAGTCTGAAACCGCCATTAAGCAATAACATTATGCAAGGCACAGACCTTGCGACCGTTGGTACAACAAGTTGGTTTATCAAGTTGTGTGTTTTGGACACAAACTATACACCAACGTGTGCAACATTAGCGCACAACTTAATTTCACAAAAAAAAATTTGAGTAAACATGACATCGGGTACTACTGCGCATATTGTAGTTGATGATTTTTTTCGTGCAAAACGAAGAAGAAGAATGTAAAAAAGTGCAGAAAAAAATTTGGTAAAAAAAATTTGATTTATATAAAAAGAAACATATTCTAATAACAAACTTTTAAAAACACTAAAAGAAAGTGAGCAAAAAGACTACAAAAATTACATTTGCATAGCATTTTAAACGCACATTTGAATTCGTGCGTGACGTTTTTTTATATCACACTACGTAAATAAAAACAAAATGAAATGAAGTTGTACAACATACTCCTAAATTATACAACCTGTCTATACAACTTGCCAAAAAAAATCAAATCTTTTTGATCTTTCATACAACCGAGACACAACTTCATACAACGACCCCACACACTTTACAATCTCATACACAACCTGCTCATGTTGTACCAACGGTCGCAAGGTCTGTGGCTTGCTTTACACACTTTTTTACGACGGTACCCAAAACTTGATGTATGCATATCTGTAACGTACGCACTAGTCTCCTGCACAAGATATCTTATAAGAACTTTTAAGACATGAGGGATTTTTCAAGTGCTTTGCTACAGCGAAATCTTATTAAAAAAAACGTTAACAACACTGTTTGCAAGAAATTTATTTGAGTATTGTATATAGGTATAAGAGTAAAGAAGAAAACACTTCGTGACGGAAGAATTTGTGATACTAGCTTCTTTCTACGCATAAGCGCGTATACAAACGTCATGCATGTATGTGTGTATGATCTTTTATTTTTCTGCGCACATGCAAAGGCACAAACATGCATTAACATTAGTTGTATGCGGTTAATCACATAATAGCTTACCATCTACATATTACACACACACTCAAACGTACAATATGAAAAATAACAAGCATACACTAATCAACAGTACTTCTTTTGAGTGTTTGTTACAAACAAGCTGTCTTGCGACATCGCTTGTTAACACTGATATACACGTACACCAATACATTCATCGTGCTTCGCTTATAGTACGACAGCATTTATTATTGCCCTGAAGGAAATGTCGATGGTGAAAATGTACTGAGTCGCTTTTGACTTTGACACCAGTACCAGTACTACATACTACAATTATTCCCCATATAATACTTTGTGCTATAGATATTTAGCATGTGCTTGTCATTGAAATTCTACTAGTAACACTAAAACAATTGACTAGATAGTGAATTCATAGTTCTTATGGGAACATGGAGACATACCAACCAGAAATTTACTGATACATTTCTATACCTTAATTTATGTATATTGACAAGTTGTTGCAAAATCCACCAGAAATACACCACATCTGTTTTCTCTATTTCTTTTATACTGACGAATAGAAGAGAAATTGTAGACAATGTAACTAATACTAGAGTTTTAGTGTTGCCATAGAGACACTTGGCCCCAGTCTGACTGCAGGGTGGTTTAGTATAATACATGCGACGTGAATACATTTAAAAATTATGACGTTTTTACATTTCAAGACTGTTTACGCAGGCCTCTAGTACGCACCTCAGTTAGGCATACTTCTTCGTTCTGTACTAATTTCAGTTCGCATTAATATATCTTTTTAATTTTTTTTTTTATATCAATGATGGACTTCTTGCAAGTGCATTTTTAATTTTTTTAATTCGGGTACATATTATAGTTTTAGAGCTGAAGTTATTTAAAGAAACTATATTAAGTGTTATTGAAAACGGTGATTCCATAGACTACAACAATAAGTACCTAATAGTAGTACCCGCATTTAAATTTTATAATTACGTTGTTCAAGTGTTTTAGAAAATCCATACAAATATTTAGCTATCACTTTTAATCACTTTAGAAGTTATTGTAGTTTTTGTCTACGTGTTCAAAAAAAAATTCACTTTAAAGTAATAATTGCAAAATTGCGATGGTGGCCAAGTTTGAATAATAGAACTACTTGGATTTGAATTCATCAATGCTGGAACTAATGATTTGTATGTTCATTTATTGCTGTGTAATAATGTAATTAATAAAGTAAAATAAACTAAGTTTTTGTTAGCATTTTTTATTTTTATGATTTATTCAATATTTCGGATCAACCCATTATTTTCTTTCTATAGTCGTTATTTATGCTTAAGTTGTCATCTTCATAAGTTAAATATTTTTGTCCACCTAAATCGTTAATTTTGCCGTGTGTGGATCGTACATGAACAGTACACAATTATCTACATACTAGTGATGTAAGGAATGTCAATTTTTGATGTTCGCGAATACTAATACGAATATTTGAAACGCTATTCGCGAATACGAATATTTAATGTGAAATTTATAGACATTAAATTAGGGTTCTATTTACCCCTGCTATATGTAATAATCAAGACAATCATGAATAACTTTCCGCGAGAAATTTCTCCCTTTTCCAATTAGATTTTTTTTTTTCGTATTATTTCCTGTTGTTTGAAATCATTCCCCTGAAATAATTTCTCGCGGAATTTTATTCATGATTGCCCTCATTAAAAAATTGTTGTGAAAAAGAACTTCAGACTCCTGTTGGCGTACTTTAAAGCTAAGAAATACCCAAAATTTTTATGATCGTCAGTAAAAAATATCTTGAAGGTTTGTATATATTTGATCTTTCAGTATGATTTAATTCGTTTTTAATTGAGCTTAAGATCTGTTTTTTTTTATAAAAATGTTTAATTGTCAGTAAATAATATTTGAAAATGATAGAAAGCACAAATTTCTTTAAAAAATTTAATGGATTCGTACAAACTAATATTTTTATCCATTTATTTAAATTTCGTTTGGGATTTGTGCATTTATTTATTTAAGTTTTTTTTTGGAAAATATTCAGGTTGGTAAATTTCATAAAGGAATTTCCATTTGCTAGTACGGAGTTTCAAAAGAAAAATCATGGAATTTTTGAAATTTATTGCATATCTTACATGCCGACCACACGAGCAATAATCTTGGCAATTATTGCCGTGGCAACTGTCAAATTCGATTGCCGTCACAAGATATTAGCGTGTGGACCGTATGAATATGTGTTCAAATATATATTCAGCAACAAATGTTAAAATACATTGCTGAGCAACAATCTCTTAACACATGCTGTCAAATACAAATTTAGTGGCCTTCGAAAACGGCTGGCTGTTCCGTTCAACTATGTGTTGTTAGTCAGAATATTTACAACAGACTTTGGTGTTATTTGTTCATTAATAATTATCACATGTAATTTGGCTTAAAAAGCGATACGAACTTTAGCCCGTTCAAATCACAAATATAGAAACAAATGGAGTTCGAATAATAATTAAAATTAACTAAAAATACAAATTATATTAATTTTTTTCAACACAAAAGTAGAAAAGAAAAGTTTTAACTACATAAAACCAAGAAAAGTTCCATTTAAAATTAGAAAAGGATAAAATTATTGATAAGTAAGTATTAAGTATTAAGTATTAATGTGAATAAAAAGCAAATATATTTGAATATACGTGTTCACTAGATACTCTAGATACATTGTTGAACACAAGCAATCGGATATCATAATTCTGCCGGCGTTATTGCTTGTGTTTAGACACATCAAATTGCTGGTGTGGTCGTAGTGTTAGGGATGGTTATAAATATAAGTGGAGACTTTTTCTGTCAACTGAAACAAAAATTAATAGGTTTTTTCATTTACTAAAAATTGTTACGAATTTGTAACAATTTTTACTGGAAAGTGTTCATTAACTCAAAAAGTTTGCAAGGAGAGAGCGTCAAAAGAGAGAAAAAAAAAATTGAGAGACAAAATAATTCCTACAAATTATAACTAGTAAAATTTTTACTTGCAAGAATTATTCAACCACCTGTTGTGTATTTTGTTGTCAAATTAATTATTTGAAAAAATATCTGAAAAAGGAAAACTGAAAAATGTGTATTTCTTTGTTAAAAAAACATGTAGACGTATGATAAAAGAAGGCATGTTTTCTTAATTTATTGTTTTTCTCTCATTAAGCCACATAAATTCAATTTAAATGATAAATAATTTCGTTTGTTTCTCATAAATGATCAGAGATGGAAAGTCGCATTTTTATATTTTTTAATAAAATAAAATTAAAAAATTATGAAAAATTCATAAAAATAGCAAAAATACTTGAAACTGTGTAAAGAATTTCATATTAAATGTCGATTTCTAAAAAAATTTCAATTCAAAATATTATCAAACAAAATACATCAGAAAAAGTACAATTGTATCATGATTTCCATCCATGGTTCTAATATGAAGAAAATTTTCTTGCAAGTTTTTACAAGTAATGCATTAAACACATTCACCACAGCAGGCAACACGAACACACGACTTCAAATGCCGCTAGCAGCATTTGTCGCCTCGTAGCCGGCTACTGAATTATTTTGGAGACGGCAGCAGCACCATCTGCAGCTGATATTCAAGTACAAATACATTGTTCAGTATTCCCACTTTTATATATTTTGCATTTATAAAAATTAATTACTCTTTTAAAATGTACTTATTTCGCGTAAAAGTACAAAAATGAATCAATTTATTCTTTACATCAATTTTTGGATATTGTTTCTGTTCAATAATATGAAATAATTGTACAAAATCATTTATTCAACATTTTGTATTATACTCGCAACACTGAATTTTCTCATTGTAGCCAAAGAAATAGAAATTAGTTTAATTGGACTACAACGACAAAATTAGCATAGACAAGAACCTGTCGCCCTGTTGCCTTGCTGGCTTCAAAAGAATCATTCTCATATAAACATGTGTATTCTATCTTTGACATTTGGTAGTCGGTAGCTTGCTGTGCTGAATGTGTTTAATGCTTAAAGGCCCAACTATAATATGAATAAGCTGGCTTAAGCTAATGTCAGAATTGAACGATAAGTCTATCAAATGCTTAAACAATTCAGATGTGACTTTTAGGTGGCCATAATGTACTTACATGCACTTAAGTATTCTTTAGCCACAGCTGCACATCTAGGTATTGTCAATCACTTTGTAGTAATTTTGTTTCATCTCATAACTCCT
Organism: Tachina grossa; assembly: GCA_949987645.1. Taxonomy (NCBI): domain Eukaryota; kingdom Metazoa; phylum Arthropoda; class Insecta; order Diptera; family Tachinidae; genus Tachina; species Tachina grossa. Next base: position 59,187,567 of record OX465278.1, on the reverse strand, counting down.
AAATGAATGCAATTAAATCAAACTAACTTGAAAGAATGACCTAATCTATTAGAAATTCACATATAATTATATCCATCAACTTAATACTTGTTTTATTTGTTTTGCCTACTAAAAAGTACAACAGTGAATATACATAAGTAAATACATGTGTATGTGTGTATATGTGTATTGTAAAACAAACAATGAAAATAAAAGTTTTGCTTTATTTTCTGAGTTTAAAATAAGAAACAATAAAAAAATATTTAAAATCAATGAATATTTTCTGCTGCTGCTTGTTTGAGTTTAAAAAGTGCACAAACAGTTGTTTCCTTACGGAATGTGCGTTCAGTTTGGCACTTTACTTAAGCAAATGACATTTGACGAAACTTGACGAAAAGTTTGTTAAGTACATTATAGTTTGCCACATGGTACAATTATACTAGGTACATGCACGACTACAACAAAATTACAACACCAAAAAACACATTTATTTTGTTGGTATAAACAAACGTATAATTGTCAGAAACAGATGCCTTTTGTTTTTAAAAATAACAATTACAGGGTAACTAAAGTACAATTGCAGACGCGGCATTTATGAATGATTATAGTCATTCAGTGTTGCCAATAGGTGTGTAATTACACAGAGTGTGCAATTACTCTCATATGTAGGCCATGTAATTACATTCATATGTAATATGTGTGTAATTCTACTTTATGTTTTATTTTTATTTATTTTTGTTTTCATTTCAACTTACAAAAAACATTTGTAGTGTAATTTTCTTCAATATGTAATTGGAAACACATCCATGTCTAATTTCATTGGCAACACTGTAATCATTTTATGCACACACGTACACTAACATTTTTTTAGCTTGTAAACAAAGTTTGACAACTGTAGGTATTGTATACATTAACAGGCTGGGCTTGTGCATGTACCTGTTGTAATTGTATCATGGTTTGCCACATGCGTTTTATATGTAACCGCACAGTTGCTTAATAGCCTTTTCACACTTACTCACATCTTTCATCTTTCATCAATTTGGCAAGATGATAACATTTTCCCATAAGAATTATACAGGGCTGAATGTTCAACATCTTTCAACATCTTTAAAAGATGTTCCTATCTCACTTTGTTCCATTCAACATCTTTCGATTATTTTAGTGTCATCACTAGAAAAAATGTATGCAACTATATACATACATGCATACATACTATAAAAATATATACATATGCATGTATGTTTGTATGTATATTTCCATATGCATGGAGATATTTACATACATTCAAGGCTACATTTTGGAATATCCTTCCCAAAAAAAGATCCGTAATTACTCTAAGATTTTATTATATACATACATATGTATGTATATGTATGCATATAATAAAATCTGTTATATGTTTTCCAAATCGAAATAAATTACATAAAAGTAGTTGCAAATGTCTACGCGAAATCTTTGCGGATAAAGTTTGTAATATTTTTTCATTATCATTGTCCGCTGGCATAATTTCAACTAATTCTGCACATTGTAGCATTATTTGTTTCTGCTCCTCAGGAGCCAGCAATTAAATCAATTTCTACTGAATTTTTAAATTGCATTTTATTATTTGATTTTTAGTAGCTCACATTCGTAAAAATAGTATTATAATACATGACAGATGAAAGATGAAAGATGTTGTAATGTGAACAGTTTTTTTCAATTTTCAACATATTCCACGCATTCCTCAAAGATGTGAGTGAGTGTGAAAAGGGTATAAGCTAGCTTATTCATATTATAGCTGGGCCTTAAAGCGTTCATTTACTTTTTCATATTTAGGAGAGTAATTTTGTAAATTTCTTCTTTACTCTCTCGTTGCTGGTTTCTGCTGGGAAAGTAATTGAACGACCTAATGTTCAAACAATTGTTTGGTCACGGAATTTTTGACATTTCTAATTTTCATCAATTTGTGATTAATTTTTAGTGTTTTTTGGGGTGTTTTAAATTGAAAAATAAATGAACTTGTGTGTATGCAAACATAATTCTCCACAAAAGCCTACACAATTATTTTTCCGTGTAGAAATATGTAAATGTAAATTTACAAACGTGAAATTCCGTACCAGGCTTTAAAACAAACAGTTTGTTATAAAACAAAATTAAAATACTGGTCTACTGTTAGGCTAAATTTATTATTATGACACGTACTGACATCGTGGCTTACTTTGTAAGCTAGAGCGCCTGACTTACGCGTCCTACGACACTTTTATGTTAAATCTAAATAGCAAAGTAAACGAACGAATCACCACTAGAGTTTTTCTTTTCCCGGACTTTTTCATTTCCCGGGAAAGCGGGAACGACTTTTCGGTTTCCCGGGAATTCCCGCGCAGTGCAAAACAATACAAAATATTCTTTAATTTAATTTAATTTAACAAAAAACAAATTGTAATTCATGAGATCGGTTAAATAATAACATTTTATAAACAAATTAAGGCTTCATTAGCCTTTACTTTCTGTTGCTGTTCTGTGCTCTGACGTTCTGCTTCCAATTTGACTACTTCCTTTTTCTGTAGTAACTTATCAGCAGTTTCTGACCAAAAGGGTCGCAGTTTTCCACTAAAGCGATGAGTTTTGCACCGTCCACTGTTAAGTTTAAATATAATTTATGTTTTTCTTTTAAATTAAATTTTTTTAATTCTAAAAGCACAATCACAATTCATTTCAAAATATTTTTATTTAATTTATGCTGTCACTTACAATTACTTAAAAATTTTTTTGATTTTCACAGGTTAAACCGAAACAGAACAGAACGAAACAGACTTGTATTAACGACTTGCATTAGATTTCCGTAAACAAAAAAGATTCAGCTGATTCGAAACAGAACAGAAAGTAATAACTTAAGGCTTCATTAGTCTTTACTTTCTGTTGCTATTCTGTGCTGTGCCGTTCTGCTTCTAAATTTGAATACTTACTTTTTCTGTAGCAATTTATTAACTGTTTCTGACCAGAAGAGTCCCAGTTTTCCACTAAAGCGATGAGTTTTGCATCGTCTATTGTTAAAGTTCAAGATAATTATTTTGTAACTTTTCTTTTATTGTCTTGCGCATTTCTGTTTTTACTTTTATGAATTGTTGTAGAATTAAATTTTGAACGTCGCGTTCCGCTTTTGGTAAATAAAGGCCTCTAAGTCTCACAGCACATGTGTGCCAGATGTAAGCTCGGCCTTAATTGTTGTAAGGTTTTAGCTATTGTGCTAGTGCCATCACTTTATTATTACACCATCGCATTCATAAAGTTAATAACGACACTAATCAATGAATTTGTATATGCAAACTAAAGTTGCCATAATAAAATCAAAAAAATCGCGGAAATTCCCCCACAAATTTCTCGGGATTTCTTTCCCGGAAAGCACTAATCACCACTGACTTCTACTAAGTATTACTGATATCATCGATTACGTAATGAATATTTTTACCACTGGGTGCTTATACAAATAAATACACATACGCGAATATATTTCTCTGATGTTTTTCTCACTGGCTAGCATATAGTTACACGTCAGAGAAGGACAAAAGTATCATCATATCATACTTTAAACTTCGCTTTTTTCAACTGTAGCTAAGTTGAAATACATGTTTTCTTATGAGGTCAGTTACATTCAGTACGTGTCCGTTGACGCAAAGCCCAAAATTTGGTCAACTTTTAACTTTTTGCGTGCGTTGAGTAGTTTGACAGATTTATTTTTGTATGTTCTGATTTCGGTTTTTGTGTTTTGTGGCAGCAAAAATTAAATTAAACAGAAGAAACGAAATAAATACAAAAAGTTGAATTTAATAAATAAAATGGGGAATCAACCTATTGAAGCCAGTGTGCACACTTAATTTTTTTTAAGTTCGGTAGAATCGACAAAAAATAATCGGTAGATTTGAATGAAATTCGGTAGACTTGTATCAAAATCTTTCAGTAGCTCGCTTTTGAATTACACGGGCTTGATCGTTGGTTTGTGTCAAAAACGAGCTACTGAAAGAGTTCGATACAAGTCTAAAATTCGGTAGAAATTTTTTTTATTCAGAGAAAGATAAAAAATAACAATTCAAAGAAACATAAAAAATAAAATATATGTATTTACTTATATATGAAGGGTAAGTGCAAGAAGTATATAACTAACCAGGTTCCAAAAGCGTATTTAAAACTTTACATGTGATTGAAAATTAAACTGCCATAAACAGTGAATCATTTCCAATAAAAAAAGTGTCATACCCAGTTATTTACCCTTAACCTTTATATAGATATTATAGCATTGCACAGATGCATCTGTTTGCACCAGTTTTGCGTGTTTTTTGGTTTTTGTATGAAAAAATATGTTATTTAGCGTTTCTTTTACTAATTAGTTGTAAATGTTGATTTTTAAAGCAGTTATTGTATGGTTGTGCAATGACCAAATGAGAAAAACACGTTTGTATGTATTTGTTTTTTTATAACAAATAAGATACATAAAACTGGTTGTAACATAAGTACCACATGGTGTGTTGAAAAAAAAAATCCATGGTTGATGAATGAATGAATGAAAGTAAAATTTCACATACCCATGTAAGTAAATGATACATGTACATGAAACACATGCATGTGTAATTACTGTCAGAGCAAAATTGTCTCTCTCTCTCTCTGTATACTTGGCTGCGCCACAAAATAACATAACGAACGTCTGCACATACATCTGTCCATCATGTATTTGTTTCAACAATGGTTTTTTTCATATGGTTGTATTACAATATGTATTTTTGGGCAAAAACAGATCAAACAGTTGCTCAGCAGCAATACAATAAGCAATTGTTATTTGTTTTAATTGTATTTTAATTTGGAAAAGCACGCACACACAATCACCCCTATTCTGCGTTTCGATTACGTTCCCGCATTCAGTTACGCACGGATCGAAAAGAGGTATTCTGCCAAAAAAACTGAATCGAAAGAAAAAGAAGAAGAGAAGAGTATGTTTAAACCTGCTGCTTTGCTTTGAAACGGGTGAAATAGGAACAGTAAAACTAAGCAATTTTGCAAAATTTTTAGCAAAAGGTTAAATTAAGTGCAAAAAACAGTGACTTAACAATTAAAACAAATAATAATTAAATATTTTGAAAATTTTCATTAAATAAACTCTTGCAAATTTAAGTACAGAGAGTTAAAAAAAACGGGATAAGCAAGAGGTATTTGTGGACAAACTTTTCCAGTCTGAAGAATCCTGTCGCGACGGAGGTGATATTTTAATTTTTTACACATAATTGTAACACAAAAATAAAGTTTATTTGTTTAAATTTAATTAAATCCGTAGACAAAATCGTTTTTCGTTTGTCATTAAATAGGTATGTGTCAACTGTTCTACCTGTAATAAACTAAATAAAAATCGCATTTCAGTACAGAAAAACAGAACAAACTGTTTAGTTCATTAATTAAACCTTCTTTCATTTAATACTTGCATTATTTTTTGAATTAATCACTTTTTAAAGCTAAAAAAACAAAAATTGAAAACGCTCCGCCACTAAAATAACAACTTACAAAAACGTAGTTACGATCGAAATGCAGAATACATAGAATCGAAAGAGAAATCGAAGAAAGGAACGCAGAATACCAAAGTTGCCAAACGGAGAAACTTTCGATTCGAATCGAAACGCAGAATAGGGGTGAATAACTCGTATACTAGTTCTGTCGCTCACACTACAATTATATGGTACATACCATGGTATATTTGTTTTGGCTATACAAACGAGTATACAAATGCAACCCTATAATAGATATGCTATGCATATATGTATAAAATAACCCAGCAAAAAATTACACATTACCATTAGAACTACTTGCCATATAATGACTTACTTTTCTGATTGCCAAATTTCATTACACGCTTACAAATCTCATTACCTAAAATGTAAAAAAAATATGTACAAGTTGCTAAATGAAGAGAATGATTTCTTTAGATTAAATAGATTACGTGAACAAGTTTCCAAATAAGAAAGGCAAGTACTTCTCAAGAATCGATTCTTTTAGTCTTACGCCTTGTTAAAATCATTGAGTTGGTAATCCAGTAGGGAAGTGCTTCCACCAAAAATGCTTAATTCCAAACTCGATTACCTTTTTTGAATTTTTTTGCTGGGAATATACATAAATAACAGAAATTCAGTTTTTGTACATAGGTTTTATAAAGATACTAAAATAACTTTTATTTGACTAACATTTGTAACTACAAAGATTATATGTGCCCTTAATTATGAAAGTGGTCTAAATCATATATTCCTTCGGTTGACATATTTAGTAAATTACATATGAACAAATCAAAATATATTTTTATATTATACAACATTTGAATTTAGAGTTGTTCTAGTCTCGAATAATATAAGTTTATTTAACATTTATTAATTTAATATTTCAAAGCAAAAATGCATGTGACTTAGACCACTTTCATAATTAAGGGCACATATATATGTAAGATCCATTTATGAATTTAAACTTTGGTAGGAATAAGTATTTCATCCCCAAGGCACAATTCTTTGGCAAATATTAGGTTACTTATATGTAGTTTCAGTTTTTAACCGATTCCTTTGTTCTGTTTTAATGATTTTCATGACAGAAAATGACCGCTCTGCGGCCGCACTGCTATGTGGCAAAATAGGCAATTTACACACATATATCGACTTAAATTACTAAATAACAATATTCGGTAGATTTCAGGCCTTGTTCGGTAGAATTGGTAGATTTTTAAATTCACAAACATATTCGGTATAATCTACCGAATCAACCTATTGCAGCTGTTCAAATGCTTCCGTCAATAAAGTACTCATTGTGCCAACCTTCTCCGTCGTTGCGATAATGTCAGTTGAAAAAGGCGAAGTATAACGTATGACGGATTCATTGTGCCCCGGCCTTTATTTTGTGAAACCGCAACGCTTAGCGTTGACAAATTTTGTATATATTTGGTTTTTGTAATTTAAGTTTTTTTCATATAAAATTTGCAATTTGCGTTGCAATTTACCAATTAGCCCCTTGATTTTTTTGGTTTGAATGAAATTTTCTTCTATTGAGATTGATTTTTTCATGTGTTTAAAAGAGCGCCAAAAGTTGTGCTTTAAGTTTTTTTCACATTTAAATGTCACAATTACAGGGTGTAGCATATCAGACTATAATTTTATTTTTGCGCCTTAAGTACTGCACACAAACCAGTGATCAAACTAGACTTGCATCGAACTCTTTCAATAGCTCGTTTTTTTAAATGGGTTTAGACTTGGGTCGAACTCGTTCACTAGTTCATTTTTGCCACAAACCACTGATCAAACCCATTTAAATAGACTTGGGTCGAACTCGTTCACTAGTTCATTTTTGCCACAAACCAATGATCAAACCCATGTAATTTAAATGGGTTTGATCATTGGTTTGTGGCAAAAACGAGCTACTGAAAAAGTTCGATACAAGTCTAGATCAAACCCATTTAAATGACATGGGTTTGATCAGTGGTTTGTGGCAAAAATGAACTAGTGAACGAGTTCGACCCAAGTCTAACTAACTATTGTTAAATCGTCAACTCATGCTTGCTCGATTTAATAACGCAAAAACAACACAAATTTCGTTTTCCATCACATCTTTTTTTTACTAATATTTTCATAGAACAAGATGGGAAATGAAATCGATTTCGATTTAAAACTAGACTTGGGTCGAACTCGTTCAATAGTTCATTTTTGCCACAAACCAATGATCAAACCCATGTAATTTAAATGGGTTTGATCAGTGGTTTGTGGCAAAAATGAACTAGTGAACGAGTTCGACCCAAATCTATTTAAAACATAACCAGAATGAAATCGAAATAAATGTGTGCATCACAACTTTTTACGTTTTTCAGTCGATTTTAAATCGAAAACGATTTCTATCACATACCTGTATATTTCACTTTTTTAACATTTAAATTATTTTTCAAATTCGTTAAGGCATGCCCACAACAGAACACGACATCAAAAACACTGACGACAAAATGAACGGCACAATCAACATCAATTTTTCTTGCAGAATACTAAAAATTTGCTTTATCGATGAGTGGATAAAAAACATTAAAAACGACGTCGTCTTATGTTGCCGACGCCAAATAGAATAAGGATGAATGAGTTAAGGTAGAATTAGTAAAATCGTATCATTCTACTTTACAGCTTGCCGTATCGTCCAACTTTGTGCACAAGTTATAGAAAATGTAACAGTTTGCACAGCACATTTTTTTTTTGTCTGGCATTAAATGCGGCGTTTTTGACATTCGCTACAGAAAAATCTGGGGGCAAATTACGGCACTCGTTATCGAACGAAATTACGAAATATTTCCATATAAACTCTATTGAAATACTTCGTAATTTCGTTGGATAACGAGTGCCGTAATTTGCCCCCTGTTTTCTGCAGATTCCTACGTCAGCAGTGCTACCACCATATATTTTATAACTAAATAGTAACATGCTTTGTATATGGTACGGTTTTTGTCAGCTGACACGCAACATCACGATACGATTTTGCTAATTCTACCTTTAGTGCCTTTCTATTAGGGTGATCGACTCGGTTTTTCAACCGGTTTTAAAAACCGGTTTTTTCAAAATTCGGTCGTCGGTTTTTTCAAAATTTTGATTTTTTGAATGTCGAATAGTCCGGTTTTTTACAATTTAAAAACCGGCTGAGTCGAATACTTTTCGATTTGTACATTTTGCATGTTTTGTTGATTTTCGTAAGTATTTTTTTAGTGTAAAGGCTCTAAGCTTTTTTTTAGAGCATGGCAACATTTACTGAAACATGAAATTTAAGAGAATTTGTTTTATGAGGTAATAGCAGAGGCGAATTTAATTGGCCTTATGGTGTGCAATGGATGTCAAAATACAGTTGCAAAAAGTGTTTTTTAGTTTTGTTGCCATTTTGCTTCATACATTCATATGTATACACCATTAAGGAATAAACTCTACATACAACCATAATTTTTGGGGTTTGAGGAAACTTGGGAAGAAATTCAAAAAATTAAATATGCCAATATTTAGGTTGCTAATATACATATATGTTTATACAAAAAATAAAAAATTAAAAATAATTATAATTACAACAACATAATAGACCATATTTGGATGCCATTTGTTGACGGTTTGGTACTGGAAATCATAGAATTTTCAAACAAGTTGACGATATCAAACATTTTACACGTATTTTTTCATGTATTTTATGCCTGTATGCAGAATTTTCTCCTATGTATTTTTAATATTTTTGCTACTATAGGTGCTATAATTATTTTTTTTTTTATTTTTTTTATAAAGATATTTATTATTGGCATTTTTAATTTTTTGAATTTCTTCCCAAGTTTCCACAAACCCAAAAAATGATGGTTGTATGTAGAGTTTCTTCCTCAACTGTATATTATATATAAATATTTATGTACTATACATAACTATATGAAGTTAATTTTAATGTTTTACCCTTAATTTCTGTATTGTTTTATAGTATTTACATGAAGTGTTAACCCTTTTTTTATAAAGCAATTTAAAATCAAAACTTTTGTATAATAATTTTCTTACTTAAAAAAAAACCGGCTGAAACCGGGTTTTTCATAATTTCAAATATTCGAACTATTCGAAAACCGGTTTCTGGAAAAAGTCGAATAATCGATCACCCTACTTTCCATATTAAGGCAACTATATACTTGTTTATTTGACATAGTCTTTATTTAATTTGAAAATTTTGCTTGTTTTTTGTTAAGGTGGTGGAAAATAAGATACATAAGTATATGTAAAATCGAATGAGGTGCTTGTTTTGTAGAGATTTTTGCTTGATGCTTTTAAATTTATTTTGTTTGTATATTGTGATTCTCAAGAATCTATTAAGAGCCTTACTATAACATACGAAGTTTTTTTTGCAAATTTCAAAATCTTTTGGGTTAAAGTCTGCTGACGACTTCCGTGAAGCAGGAATGACATGCAACAGACATTAGAGTTGTGCTTATCAGCTCTTTTGAGTGACCGCTCTTTTCAGATCAGCTCACTTTATTGAAGTATTTCATTCAGTTGGCTCAGTAGCTCAGTTCATTTGTAGTGAAACATTTTATCAAGCATAAAGAGGGAGCGAAAACAGAAGCATAAAAAGTGACCGATTTATACAGTGAGTGTTTGTGTGTGGTTATACATTACAAAACAAGGCAGATGAAGTATAAAAAATAAATAAAACTAAAATACGAGTACATCGTTTAATGAGTGGAATTTGTTATGTTATTTTATGTACATATGTATGTACAATCAAAATTAAAATTATTTAAGGTTTCAGATATTTTAATATTATCACAATACATAATTTTTTTTAATGTACTTGTGCGACAAAAGAAAATTACTAAAAACCAAAAGACTTGTATCGAACTCTTTCATTAGGTCGTTTTAGACACAAACCTTTTATCAAACACACCTAAAATACGTAGGTTTGTGTCTAAAACGAGCTGCTGAAAGAGTTTGATGGAAGTCTACATGTAGTTTAAATGGGTTTGATTATAGGTTTGTATCTAAAACGAGCTACTGAAAGAGTTCGATACAAATCAAGAAACCACTCAGTACTGAGCTGAAAGCGCTCAGTGGATTGACCGGCTCACAGCGCTCAGTGAGGTGAATCGTTCAATTGAACTAGTTCATTCATGAGCTGCACAACTCTAACAGACATTGCTTAACAAAAAAAAAAAATTAAAATTTTGTAAACGATTTTACTGTAAGCGCTTTGTTTATTTTGTTTTTAATTTTAAATTTTAAAGAAAATTTATTATTTGACATATTGTCAGAAGTGTACATAAAATAATTGAAATTTATTTGCTGGTAGTTTAGCTAAATGAAAAATAAAACATTAATTGAACTTTAAAGAAAATTTATTATTTGACATATTGTCAATTGTAAATACTTTTATTGTTATCCAATGGATTTCTAATTGTATAAGGATGTAGAAAAATAAAATGACTTCACCTGGATATAAATTATTTGCTGGGTTTTGTATCAGTTTCAAAGCCTACTAAGCTTTATTTTTTCTTTTGTGATTTTCAAAAGTATTATTTTATGAATTCTCATATAGTTTTTAAAAGTCTATGCATAAAGTAAGAGGTTTATGACTGTTTAAGATTTGTGGTTAAAGTCTACTGATGATTTGGTTCAAGCGCCAATGAAATGCGTATATAGACATGCTAAACTACCAACAAATAAATTTCAATTGTTTTAAATTTTATTTAAAAAAAAAATATTTTATTTTATGTTTTGTAATTTAATTGTGTATTTTATTCAAGATTTACTTTTTTATTTTGTGGAGGAGATATTATTTTATTATTATTTGTATTTAGTTCTATATGAATATTGTAACTTCTTTTTTAAGTTATTTTGCTTCTACGAACTATATTTTTGATATATTTTTGTTTATTTTTTTTTTTTTTTTGGTTTTTTCATAATTTCATAATTAAACATTCAAACATATGATTTTGCATTGATCTGCTAATATTTAAATAAAAAATTAAATACAATATAGATAATTAAATTAAAATAGGGTTTTTGCAGATATCATATAAGAAACTATAAATAGCAATGATGTTTTTGTTTGATTAAATTTTCAGAATAATTATTCGAAAACTTGCGGCCTTATTTATAAAAATTATTAAGGTTTTATAAACCATTTTTAAAACAAGTTTTTATAAAAAATTTTCTTATTAATACTTTATAAAGCCTTAATACTTTTTATAAATAAGGCTGTTATATTTTAATGAGTTTTTTTAAATGAAAATGACAAAACGAATAATGTTTAAAGTTATATAAGTATGTATGTATGTATGTGTTATGTTTAATGCAGTAAGTAATATTAAGCAAAAATATAAAAACCTAAACAAATTAAATTAATTACATACTCATAAATACCATGATAGAAATGGCTAATGCTTGAATGTTTGAATGATTTAAATTAAAATTACTAATTGTAATTATTTTAATTTGTATTCTTTAATTTTCTGGAATGGTTGACAATGTTTTTGAGTGTGATCCATTTAAGGTAACATTATTTTGATCGTTGGAAGTGTTGCTACTGCCATGGCTGCTATCATTTAGGGTTGTGATTGGACCTGTAGATAAATTAAGGCTATCGAATATATTTAAATCGATTTCCGGTATGGGATCGCGCCAATAATTGAAATGTGAAAATTCAACGGCAGTTACTTCGTCGGGTTTGATGGGCGGAAACAGCTGGTCCACAATAAATGTCATACTACAGTACCTGTAAGAGTAAAAATGATATACACATACATACATATGTACATATGTGTAGAGTAAATTAGTAACAAACTTTGTATACAATCTAATTAAATTAATTGAAATTTTCTATAAACAATCAAACACAAATTATGACCTAAAACATTACTTTTGCCACTATGCGCCCACGATTTAGCATGAAAGCAATAAATTGCTCGTATTATTACATATTACTAAATCATTTTACAATCCGAATACAGCAGGCTTAGCTGTACGTACGTATATGTGTAGTACAAAAAGATATTTTCTAAAAATAAATTAAGAAAAGTGGTGTATGCGAGACAAAACCATATTTTGAACTTTCAATAAAATAATATCAACAAAACATAAGTTGGAGAAGAAAAATTTATAAGTGAAAACTTCATGTAAACCTTCTTTGTCGTTTTTCTTTAATCCGACTTTTTGGCATATGCGACAAATCAATAATGAGCTGACGATATACATATATATGTACAACAACTTTCATTCATATTCGACAAACTAGGTCACACCCGTCACGTTTTCAAGAAACATTTTTTATGAAAAGAAAAATTAGCTTTTTTCAGGCAGTAAGCATTTAATACAATCAAAGAGACTCAATAATTTACAGCTTAGAATCCTTTAGCGTAAGTTAAAGAATTAAAAATAAATAAAACAAAATAAATAAATCAATTGAAAAATCAAGATAATAATATTAAAAAATTACTATTTCTGCTGCTTTTTTGCGATATCGAAATTAGTTCGGTATTCGCTCACCTTTGATATTGCTAGCGAACCTTCGAAACGAATATTTTTTGAAACAAAACTGAGCGACAGGTAAACTTTTTTCGATTCATATTTGAGTGTCATTCTCGATAGTTTTACATGATAAATGTTCGAGATATGTATATTTGAAATATATACGAAGGTCTTTGTCAAGTGGGACTACACTCAAATTATTGAGCACGTTTTTCTAAAGATTTTACAGCATATATCTAAAAAGTAATAATTCCGCAAAAATTTAAATTTTGTAAGGTAAGTCCGTCACAACCTTCTGATGGTCATTCTGAGCATAAATTATGTTCTTTCAGTGTCTACATGTTATTAAATGTTTTTAACAGTGTAAAAAAAGCAAAATTCATAAAATTGTGCTATTGCTTCGACTTCTTAACTTTTTATTCGCCGAATACAAAATGTTGCTTATGCTTCTGCTGCTTGAAATACAAATAGTCGCAGTTACAGTTGTGTCCAACATAGAATTGGGTCGAACTCGCCCAGCAAAAAATTACACATTACCATGAGAACTACTTGCCATATAATAACTTACTTTTCTGATTACCAAATTTCATTACTCGCTTACAAATCACATTACATAAAACTTAAAAAAATGCTGTACAAGCTGATAAATGAGGAGAATCATTATTTTAGATTTAATAGATTACGTGAATATGTTGACAAATAAAAAAAGTAAGTACTTCTCAAGAATCGATTATTTTAGTCTCACGCCATGTTAAAATCATTAAGTTGGTAATCCAGTAGGGAAGTGCTTGCACCAAAAATGCTTAATTCCAAACTCGATTACCTTTTTTCAAATTTTTTGCTGGGCGTTCACTAGTTCATTTTTGACACAAAACTATGATCTAGAGTTATATCCAACAGTAGACTTGTATCGAACTCTTTCAGTAGCTCGTTTTTGATACAAACCAATGATCAAACCCATTTAAATTACATGGGTTTGATCATTGGTTTGTGTCAAAAACGAGCTACTGAAAGAGTTCGATACAAGTCTATCCAACAGCTCTGTTTGAATCAAATGTTGTTTCATACCCATTTAATTAAAATTGACGTTTTTTGCCGCACTTGCGTCCAACAGCTCTTTTTGAACTAGTTTAAAAGCGTTCGAATGAAAAGCTGCTTCAAACCCATCTAAAGGTTTTTTGCCGGATTTTAGACTTGGGCCGAACTCGTTCACTAGTTCATTTTTGCCACAAACCACTGATCAAACCCATTTAAATTATATGGGTTTGATCATTGGTTTGTGACAAAAATTAACTAGTGAACGAGTTCGACCCAAGTCTGCCGGATTTGTGTCCAATAGAACGAACTAGTTCAAAAAGAGCTGTTGGACACAACTCTAGTCGCAGTCAAACCAAAAGTCATCAAAATCAATTCTATGTAGTTTTTCTTAATATATATTTGCTAATAAATTTGTTTTTATATAAAACTTTTGTTAATATAAATTTTTATAAAATAATAATATAATAATAAAATCGCAAAAAAAAGTTGTTGTAAATTTTTTTCATCCAAATTCAAAACGCATTGATTCCTATAACTAATATATATCGAGAGCCTATATTCAAAGTACGTCAACTCAAATTTGGCCAAAATGAGTTTCTGATGGCAAATAGCTCCCCTATACAATATTCATCTGTAGTTAGTATAAATTTCATTTAAAAAAAAAAATATTTTCCCCAGTTTTATATCAATTTTTCTTATTCTGCTATCGCAAAGTATAATTTTCTTTGGTGAAAATAAATGCTAATTCCCATGTAAATTTCCAATATTTTTAAAAAATTAGTAAATTATTATAAGTCTACTTCATATTGCATTTGGCATGCTGAACACGCATCTCTTAAGGAGTTTGATATCTTATGGCTAGTTTTTGAGATATGCTCACTTTTAGTATATTAGTACAGAGAGGTTCCGGTAAAAAAAATTGGTAGTATAACTTTTAAACTGTTAATCGAATAGAAATATAATGTATGGACCGATTATAGTCAATGACATAAGCTTTCGAAGTTGATAGTTTGACCTGTTACACTAGAGAGTGAGTTAGAATAGAGTGCTAAAGCTGACCACCTCGAGATGGCAGAGGCTTTCAGTCAGGCTTAAGTTATTTTTTTATGTTATTTTAAGTTTTTTCTTATAGCTTTTGAATTCTTATATCTAGTATTGAGCAAAAGATTTCACAAATTGATTAAAAAATTAATATATTCAAAAAAAAATATATTTTTATCCGACAAAATATGCTAACTCTAAAAAATATTTCTTGTTTGATCGACTAAAACATACTATATCATAAAAATTCGCAAACCAGTGCAAAATAAAATATTTTTGGAAGACCTATAAATTAGTAAGCATATTTAAACCATACTATGGAAAACAACATCATTAATTTTTACAATAATGAGCGAATTAACTAGTTTTTTGCTCTACTGAAAAGTTACCTTTTTTTGAGTTGACGTATTTTGAATATAGGCTCTCGATATATAAGAAAAATCATCAAAATCAAATTATTTTATTTTCTTGCAGGCCAGTTTTGGTAGGATTTTTGAAAATACTCCTTCAATAAACCAATTTTCCTGAATTATAAAAGTTTTGAGGTTTTTTCTTGAGAAATAGCCATAAAAATCGCCAACAAATTTATTTATCGCCATAAAAATCGTCATATTGCTAAATCAGAAATTTAGGCGCCAAGTAAGTTGAAAAATCGCCACGTTTGCCGAGAAATCACCATATCTGACGACCCTCGCCAAAGCACAATAAAGGAAAAGTTATACATAACGATTCATTGTCAACGAAGCACTTCTGCAGTCGACATGTTCAACAGTTTTTAGTTTGACTGACTGCTGCTTTTAAAAGATCCGAAGTTAAAGCGGAAATGTTGTATATTTTTTCCTATATGTATGTACATTAGACCGTATCAGAAAAAAAGTTCACCGTACACCAGCGAATATAAAGTATTGTTCCAAGGACATTTGAAAAAAAAAAAATCTTTTTTTGCCGAACGTAGGGGTCGATTTTTTTAGTTTTTTCGTCATATCTTCCGTATTTACAGTCCGATCTTAAAGTTTTATATGGCAAATTTTTTTGTATCAGGGAGGCCAATATTTTTGCTCTCAGGTCTATTGACCTCAAGTGTACCGTTCTAGTACTTACCCCCCAAATCTAATTAACTACCACCCTAATGTGATACCCTAATGTTAGAAATTTATAGCTCGCGAAAAATCATAAAACTTTTTCCAAGAAAGTATTTCGATAACTTATGTGCAACACTATATTTGATTACAGGTGACTCGCCATAATGTCATAGCCATAAGAATATCCATAGAAACCAATTGAATTTTGGTTTTTCGCCATAACCATAAACAGCTGTTTATGTTGTTGCATTTTTGAAATGAATAAACAAATAAAAACATTAAACAGCTGTTTATGGTTATGACAGGTGAAGCAAATATATTTATAGTTCTGGCAATGATATTATGGTATGGCACGTCCGATTGAACCTTAAGTCAGGCTTTAGACGCAATAGTTTTGAAACTAGATGCGAATAAAACTAAGCATTTAGACGATCTTAACTCTCAACAAACTAACTTTTTGAATTCATATTTTATTTCTTGTAATTAAAAATCTGAGAGATTTTTTAAGCACTTTAGTGGTTCTGGTGGCACTGTAAGATATATTTGGGGGATTTCAACGGTAGTTTTAAGTGTCATAGTGTCCTGATGTTTTAAATTATTTTAATATTAGGTCTGTTCATTTACTTTCCCCGCAGAAACTAGCAACGAGAGAGTAAAACAGAAATTTGCTAAATTACTCTCCCAGATACTTAAAAGTAAATGAACGCTTTAGAGTGTGAACACAATGTAACGATTATTTATTGCGGTGCGGTTTTTCATACGATTTTTAAGTAAAAACCAGCAGTGCGGAACGGAATAAAAATAAAATCTACATATTTTTTTTTCATTGCGGACTTTCTTATTCTCTCAATTTTTGACACTCTTTCTCTTTCTGATATTGCCATAGTTTTTAAATAATTGGCGGTGTTCACAACATTATTGTAAATAGAAAACATGATTTTGAAGTTCAAAAATTTTTGTCATAAAATGTAAAAGTTCAAAAAATATATCAAACATATCTGCGATTGTATAAAATGTTAATTATTTTTTGTTTTTAGCTACTGCCGTTACAAAATATTTAACACAAAGAGTAAATTTTTTATAAAAATTTGTGAAAAAAAAATAAATAAAAATTTAAACAAACAATGACAAGTATTGCCGTCGCCGTCTTCCGTTGTATTATGTTTATTTTTCTCTCCCGCAACGAGAAATCGCACCGCACCGCAAACATTAAAGGTATTTACGTCAACTCTTGTAACTGTGCAAAAATGCATAATTGCACTTTCTGACGTGAGCAACCCATTTTGTTTAATTGTCTATAAAGCAACACAATATGTGCATAGATACATATATTGTACTCGTATGTTTGTTTAAATGCTGAAACGAAGTGTTGAAACTTCGCTGATTAATTTTGTAATCAATTCACTAATAAAAATATCAATATTAATAATATTGGTATTATTTAACAAAATTCTAATAACTATTTGAGCCATAGGTCTTTTGAAAATAGCAAAATTATGTATGTATCGAATTTGAAGATTTCTTTAGAATTTCTAGCTAAGAATTTTTAAATATTTTTTTAATTGTATAATTTTTTAATTAATTTATTTGTATCGAAAATATCTTCAACGACTTGTTTTTTCATTTAAAAGAAAAACATTTAGGAATTTCTGCGTTGTAATTTGGTGTATGGTTGATTTTATAAGTACTTTTTGTCCATTTTTTTTTAGATTGGCAATGCCATAAAAAGTTGCATAACTTTGCAAAATTTAAGGCCGGGGCACAATGAATCCGTCATACGTTAAACTTCGCCTTTTTCAACTGACAGCTAAGTTGAAATACATGGTTCCTTATGAGTGCTGTTACATTCAGTACGTGTCCGTCAACGCAAAGTACAAAAACTGGTCAACTTTTAACTTTTTACGTACGTGGAGTAGTTTGACAGATATTGGTTGGTTTTTTTGGTATGTTCTGATTTAGGTTTTTGTGTTTTGTGGCAGCAAAAATAAAATTAAGCAAAAGAAATAAACGAAATATATAAAAAAATTTGAATTTAATAAATAAAATGGAGAATAAACTTATTGAAGCTGTTCAAATGCTTCCGTCAATAAAGTACTCATTGTGCCAACCCTCTCCGTCGTTGCGATAATGTCAGTTGAAAAAGGTGAAGTATAACGTATGACGGATTCATTGTGCCCCGGCCTTTACCCTGATAATCTTGCACTTACTCAGACCCTGACAATTTTGCATCATTTGTGCAAAATAATTTTCTATGTGGTTGTTGTTATATTTTTTGAAAATTTTGCAATTTTGCTTTTCTGCCTTTATTGTGTTAAACTCTTACTTGTAAAAACTTGCAAGAAAATTTTATTCATATATGTATGTATGTATTTTATTTGATAATATTTTAAATGGTAAATTTTTTAAAAAATTGACATTTAATATGAATTACTTTACAGAGTCTCCATGTATTATTTAATATTTTTATGCATTTTTCATAATTTTTTAATTTTATTCCATTGACATATACAAAAATGCCACTTTCCATCAGATATGATGGATATGATAAACAAACAAAATTCCTTGAAAATAAAATTGAATTTATGTGGCTTAATGAAAGAAAAACAGTAAATCAGTGGTGTCAAAAATAAAACTATAGTTGTATGTATGTGTGAGAAAAGCTGTCTCATTCATCTCTGAAGTACATAGAAAAAAATAAATATTTCCAACAAATGCAGTTTAATGAAGCAGCTCAAAATATATATAAAAAGGATTCTATATGATAGAAAATTAAAAAATAAGGAATAAAAATTAAATAAAAAAGTTGAGTGCGACCCATATTTTCCGAGTTACGGGGTTGTGAACTTTTCATAGGAAACTGTGAAGAATTTCCAAAAATAAATTTTTAAATAGCTTATCTGATAGAAATTTGAAAAATAGTAAGAAAAAATTAAACAAAAAAAAAATTGGATGCGACCCATATTTCCCGAGTTATTGGTGTTGTAAGTTTTGATAT
The DNA here is from genome assembly GCA_949987645.1 of Tachina grossa. Classification (NCBI taxonomy): domain Eukaryota; kingdom Metazoa; phylum Arthropoda; class Insecta; order Diptera; family Tachinidae; genus Tachina; species Tachina grossa. Next base: position 59,168,428 of record OX465278.1, on the reverse strand, counting down.
TAAATGCAGTTTAGTGAAGCTGCTCCAAAAAGAAAACTTAAAATGTCTTCTTAATATATATTCATTTCTTTTCTTAAAATTTTTGTAACATAAAAAACATTGAATGTCGCGATAATCATTATTGATCAAAGAATATTTTTCGCATACCACCTTTTTTCTTTCACTGTATCTATAAAGAATTTAATACACCCGCTACGCATGTGTTATCGTCGTTGTCTTATTGCGGACTAAATGAAAGAGAATAAGAATATGTCTGATTTTATTTTGCACAATTGTGCTATGAAAATGACATCAATGCAATAAATTAAGAAAACATGCTTTCTTTTTACATACGTATACCAGTGATGAGAAATGAGATTTACATTTCGGTATCAAAAAATTTTTTTAGTACTTTTTTCATCCCGAGAGTACCCAAAATTATTCTTTTTTTTTTTATTTCAATTTTATTAATAAAAAATGGTAAAAAATTCGTTTACAAAGAAATAAAAAAAGGACACAAAGTGTATACGTATGCAGGTACAAATGTCAAAGTTATAACTAGATGAATTTTTAGACTTCAATAAATCTTTGTCCTGGATAAGACTTGATACGGTTGCAACATAAAATCGGTTCCTTTGTTTTATTTTCATGAGATTTTGTTAATAGAAAATCCTTTCAACATATGTAGAGTGAGGTATGGATAAAATTCCGTAAGCTACTCTCGATATATCAAGTATTCATAAACAAGTATTCATGTAATGCGTTTATAGTTTAAGCCACTTTAGATACATATATATTTTCTGTTGTTAATGGTTTCAGTTCTTTCATATCAGCCAGTGCTGTATACAAGTATTGGTTGTTAATAGCTTCAAAATTTTTCTTTCCACTAGAAAACATTTTAATTAAAAGTGGTATAATGCTCTTGGTTTTACCAGATAAAACATTTCCAGGGTAAAACTCATACCTCTTTTAGACACGGAAATACTCCTTTCAGAAACGGAAAGTTTACTTTCCAAAGTCTTAATTCAGCTGGAAAAAAGCCATAAAGAGATGGTATTCTTCCTTCTGTCTTTCACACAGCTGAATTAAGACTAAACTTTGCGTGTCTAAAAGGGGTATTACTGAGAAAAACTAACATTTCATTGTCAACGTCCACTTTTGCCCTTAGAACTTGATATAATTTAATATAAAAGTTTTTACAATTTTCTTTAAACTGATTTCAAACATTTGTTTCAACATGATTTGTGTTTATATAAAGATCAACTTCTAAGCCACCGAAAATATCAATGGTTTTCGCTTATATTGAATTTAGAAAGATTACACTTTTCTAAAACAGTTTTACTAATTAAGTTTCGTGCCATTTGCCGAAACAGAAATTTAATTCTTGGCAAAAATACTTACATGCATACACGCATAAGTTGACCGTGAGAGTATCAAATGTGTTGGGGGAGTACTACGGTACTTTTTCATGTTAAATAGTATAAAAAAAGTACGATCGTACCAAATTTAGCATCATATTTGTTTAATAAAGAAATTCATATTTTTGAGTTTTCATTTTTGAAATAATTAATTTGACAACAAAACACACAACAGGTGGTTAGATAATTATTGCAAGTAAAAATTTTACTAGTAATAATTTTTAAGAATTTTTTAGTCTCTCAATTTTTTTTAAGACGTTTTTTTATTTATTGTATCTTCAATTATGAACTAACAATAAGTATTCAAATCTTAATCTAAAGTATAATTATTAGGCCCAACCAATGTCAGACATAAACTAAGTGATAGTTATTAATAATCATAAGTAGTGATAAGCAACAAAAGGAAAAAAGTGTTTTCAAGCAGCTTCATCATCTGGAGTGTTGAATAGTAGAGCCCGCGTATCTCTCGTTTTTAAGCGGATCTTTCCAGTAAAGTTCAAAATATTACGAGCAAGCGGATTAGGATGTGACTCGAGTTTTGTTAGATATTTGCCTGCGTATTTTGCAATTTCTTCAGTCACTAGTGGCATATTCAAATCACGATGTATATTTGAATTTTTGATGTGCCATGGAGCCGATGTTATCATACGTAAAATTTTGTTTTGCCTTCGTTGAATTTTCTCTACATTTGAAGCTGAAGCAGTGCCCCATAGTTGAATTCCGTAGCACCATATTGGCTTTAAAAGCGACTTGTATATTAAAAGTTTACAGTCTAGGCTAAGTGTTGAATTTCTACCATCATTTTAACCTTGGCAAGCTTCCAGCTGTCTGGATAATACTCTAGTCGTAAAATGGCATTAAAAATGAATAACAGGATTCTCACTGCAATACGAGGCAACTTCATCAGCATCTGGTTACTAATTCCATCAATACCCGGAGCTTTCTTCGGGTTGAGTTCGGCAATTAATTTTTGTAAATCACGCGTCTTAAACTTAATGTGTTGAGGGGGTAGAGCGACTACACTCGGCAAATCAGCAACACGAGTTCATATGTTTGGCGTAAAAACGGATTTTAAGTGCTCAGCAAATATGTTACCTTTTTCAGTATCGCTTCTTGCCCAACCTCCGGTAGATGTGCGTAGAGGTGGCTTATACTCAACGGGTGTTTTAAGCTTTCTAGCAGCGCACCACAAGGAGTAATTAGATGCTGGTGTGACATCAAGACCTTCCAGATAATTTTCAAGAGCTGCAGTTTTTTCAGATGCAAGCAACTCTTGGAGTCGTTTAGTGCACTCTTTAAATCTGATTTTATTTTGTGGTGATCGGTGCTGTTGCCATTCCCTTCTAGCTCTTCTTTTTTCACGTACGAGACGTTCAATGTCTGTAGAATAAATTTTATTAAACCCAGTCTGCGGATGGGAGATAGTGGCATGTTCAGCAGCCTGTTTAATATTCTCGCTGAGATTGGCAATGTTAGATTCAATATCATCGGATGTTCTAAGCGTAATGTTTTCCGTTCAATGACTACTGAGATATTTTTTGAACCCCAGCCAATTAACACGATTGATCATCTTCACATATGGGTCAGGTAAGTTACTTCTTAAGGGACTACAAATTGTAATGATCGTCGGAGAGTGATCGGACTAAAGATCAAGAGAAGCTTGAACCTAAATTAAATCCCTAGAGATATTTTTTATGACGCCAAAATCTACAACATCCGGAATTTTTTGTATGTCAATAGGCCAATAAGTTGGCTCCCCACTCGAAATGATATCCAAGCCCATTTTTGAAATTGTGTTGAACAATGCTCGACCTCTGGGTGTAATAAGACGCGAACCCCAAAACGTATGTTTTGCATTGTAGTCGCCAGCTGCTACAAAACGAGGTCCAAGAGATTTGTAGAAATTTTCGTATTGATCTTCAGTGATTGAAAATCTGGGAGGGGAGTAAATTGATGATATAACAAAATTTGTACAAAAACTTTCAATGCAGATATTTGTTGCTTGTAGGTGTTCTTCACAAATGTTATCAAGAATATAGTGCTCGAGTCTTGAATTTATTAGAATCGCTGATCCACCGCATGCTCTTCCTCTAGGGTCCTTTGAATCATATAAGGTGTAGCCATAAATTTTAAAAATGCTTCTCGAAGTCAAATGAGTCTCAGAGACTAGCATTACATCAATATTTTTTTCCGTGAGGAAGTGCTCAAGTTCATTTTTATGTTGGCGAATGCCGTTTGCGTTCCAGAAACATATTTTTAACGAATTCATGGCTTGTTAATTAATGCTTGAAGCAGTGTATTCTGCATTCTAAGCATTTCCTGCATCATGCTAGTCATATTTGTTGTACAATTGTTTATAGTTTGCACCAGATTATCAATAGTAGCTTCAAGGCGATTGAAATTAAAGCTTGACTTTGTATTTGTTGAACTATTTGCCGGTGAAACATTTTGTGTGGGAATAGAACTAGCCCTAGCAGCATCTGCATACGATACACGGGAAGTAACGGGTTGGCTCATTTGCGCAGAAGTGGCGGAGGAATCGTTTGCTGTTTGAACTGGAACTAATTTAAGTTTTTGCACCATAACCTGCTTGACGAAAGAGTACACAGGACAACCTCTATAGTTAGCGGTGTGGTTACCTCCACAATTACTACATTTTTTTTCTGCTTGATCTTTTGGCTTAGTGCAGCTAGCAGTATCACAGATAACACAAACTGTAGGTAATTTGCAGTAAGTTTTTGTGTGACCATATTATTGGCAATTATGGCACTGTACGGGACCTGATCGCTTATGTGGCTCTTTAACTGTGATTTTTCGATATAAGAGGTATTTTAGGTTATAAATTGGATGTGTCTCGTTTTTTTTAACTTTATATCATTCGGCTCCAGTTCAACACGAAATAGAGGCTGGGGGATTTTCTCCCTATTGAATATATTAGTAACATTTTTTAACTTAAATCCTTGTATGATGAGTGCATCTTTTACTTCTTCGGGATTAACATAAGAATCAATGCCCTTCAACACGATTTGCATACCTTTAGCACTCTTAAGCTGGTACGTATACAAAATTGGTTTTATATTTTTTCGAATTCTGTTACTATTTTGTGGAAATCTTTTTCTTCGTATATTTGAATTTTAGTTTCGTCAATGTTACCACGTTTTATTGGAATAACGTGAAATGCGTTCTCACCAATTGCCGAGACTAATTTTTTAATAAGGGAGTTAGAATTTTTTTCTGTCAAATATATTGGTGGTGGTTCGGAGGTTTTTGTCGAAGATACAGCGGGTTGGTCATTATTAGCCTGCAATACTGAAAAACGATTACTACGATTAATTGATGAAGCGTCGTTATCCCTGGATATCTTGGAAAGCGATGAGATTTTTGAAGAATTTGGGCTTCGCTCACGCTTTACAACTGTAATATATCTGTCCATTCCGACTTGAACTTTAGATTTTTGACTACTGTTATCTAAAGTGATAACTTGATTAAGTGATGAACACGAGCCAGAAGCGGATGATATCGCTGACTTAATTGAAGAAGTACCAGGCAACTCAAATGTTAACAAATCACTAGTTGGCATTGGGCAAAGCGAAGTTGAACGCTGACGAAAAATTGGATTTGCCTTTAGAAAAATACTATCACCAGATTTTTTATTTTTATTGTTTTCATTAAGAGCTCCAGAACTCACAGTACTACTATCATCAGATTTTTTATTTTCATTGATTTCATTAAGAGTTTCAGAACTCACAGTAAAATAAGCATTTCTGCCGTTAGAACTCACTTCCAAATTTTTTTCCTTTCAGGTACTCATATAGAGTATTATTCCTCAAGGGTACTTTGTTTGTGTTTTTTTGCGGTTTTTTTGTTGTTGTTATTTCTGCTATGTAAAAATATTAGCAAAGCAATAAAGCTTAGTCTTGTTTTAGACTTGGCAGTTTTTCTTGAAGCAGTTATCTTCAATTCTCTTTTAAAACTGCTCGTTTGTTTACACTCAGACGGTTTCTTGTTCAATTTTCCTATTGTTTTAATGCTGCGAATGAAATAACAAAAAAGAATTGAAGTAAATTTTCTGTACAAGCAAGTCAGTACCCCTCTTCTTTCTTCTTTCCTCTCTCACCCATAAACTCAGACTTGCTTCAAGAAAAACTGCCAAGTCTAAAACATGAGTTATTTATTACAGTCAGTATGTACCTATTACGAATAATATGTACTACGAATATTTTTTTTTTGTATAATGTTTTTTTTTGTTTAGTAAGTATTTAAGAAAAATTCCGCTAATCGACTATTCACTATGAAGGTACAACGAGAACGAGAATTTTTTTTCTATCTTTTTCTACGCTCTCTCCTTGCAAACTTTTTGAGTTAATGAACACCTTCCAGTAACAATTGTTACAAATTCTTAATCACCCTTATTCCAGTTGTCGACATAAACGTCACTTTAACACAATACCAAAAAATTGGGGCTTGTGTACCCGTTGTCGAAAACAACTGACTTCTGTTGGCGGGTTTATGCTATTTTCTAGACTTTAGGGATCGGAAATAGATTGTCAGTAGAACAAAATTGTTCTCGAGAGCGAGTAAACAAGCCCCGATTTTTTTGTATTGTGTTAAAGTGACGTTGATGTCGACAACTAGAATAAGGGTGAATAGTTTTTAGTAAATGAACAAACCTATTTTCTTTTTTTTTATTCTTTCAAACAAAAATTTTAAAATATGACACAATGACACTTTAGGCTACCGTTTAAAACCCCTGTATATCTAATAACGTTTTATGTATATTTTAAGTTTATTAAATTTTTTATTTAAGTTTTTAGAGTCTAAAATTAGTGTCAATATTCAAATTTTTATTGACAAACTAATCTCTATTTGTGAGTAAAAAAAATAGAAATATTGACAGCAAATTTTATGAAAATATAAACTACATACTTTCCAATTGGCACAAAAACGTAATCTATATTAGTAAATATTGTTTTTTTTTCTTATGTCGATGTAATTTTAGCTAATAATAAAATTAAAGTTAATTATTAAACTTCCGAATATTGTACTTGCCAAATATAAAATTAAAACAAAGTTTTTATTTATTTGTTTTTATTTTAAATTAAATATATAATTTTACATTAATTAAAATAAGAAAAAAATCAACGCAAAATATGTACTTTTTCACATTTCATCACATGTTTTTCTGTTTCAAGATACATATTTACAAATTATATATGTAGTTATACGTACATATATTTATTCCTGCGGTTCCATGGTGGAACAAAGGGTCATATCTACATAATTAAAATTAGAAAAGGTACTTAGTGTAACGCTTTTTTGTTTTAGACAGAAATTAAACTAAAAAAACAAACAAAACAAACTTAGAACATTAAATAACTTTAAGATGACTAATATGATAACAATACGTGGATATTCTTTTGTCATAAAATATTTTTAGTAACAATACTTTTGGTTTTGGCTTAAAACTAGTAAATAGATTTAAAAGATATCAATACAATAAGAAAAGACACACAAAAACCCTTAAAAGCTATAAGCACTGTAGATTTATTTTTTTAATTTAATGTTAAAAGCAATTTCATTGAATAACCAGGTCATAAATATCACAATTTAGTTGCCGAAAAGTTTTTTTTTCCATAATTCACATAGACATAGAGGTATTATTTAATGAGAGCAGACGTTGCTGGCGAGGAATTCACATTACCATCCCCATTCGTAAGAGGTGTGTAGGTATTAACGGAAGCATTTAGACTAACAGATTCTGCGACATCATCTACTACAATGCCATCATCCTGATCATCTAGATATTCATCACTGAAAATTTCATCTTCATCACTTTCGGTATCACTAAAATTGAGTTCCTCTTCCTCTTCATCATCATCGAATACATCCGTTTTATAATCATAATCATCATTATCCAATAAAGGAAAATGTTCATCTACTTCTAGTGACTGATTGATATAACCACTAAAGAGTAATGTGTTGCAATAAAAAAAATTGTGTTTTGAAAAATAATAACAAAAAATAAATGCAATTCTTATTTTGAAAACACAAAAACAAATATAAACGAAATACAAATAAAGTTGATGGAAATTAAAAATTAAAGGCGTATGGAAACTAAAATTACTTCTAATTATACATTTATGAAAGTTTTGTTCAAGTTCAAGTTCGATTAATCAATAATTGGTCAGCGGCTCTGTAGCTGCAGTTAAGTGTAGATCGGTTAAATGCTCTGGAGAATATAAAATTAAATAATTTTTTGCGTTGACATATAATGCTAAATTACAATGAATGCAGTTATTAAAATTGCATTCGTTGCTAAAAATCGCTTGATAGACTTTATAAATTTTCCGCCTGCAGGATCGAAATATGTGGCAAGAAGCTGAAAAAATTCTCTTGCAGACAATCATCCAATCAGTTACTTAGGGACAAAAAGTTCAATTTGGACCTCAACAATTTTAAGAGATAGATTACACAACCTGAAAATGATTTTCCTCTTAAGAAATTAATAAGCAATTCGGATTTATGTAGGTACTAAGCTTTAGAAGAAATATTAAAAAAATTCCATCACGTCAGATTTTTTTTATGATCCTACCCAATATTTTCACAAGGTATGACATTATAATTCATCACAACTCCGACGTTGACTAAAAGTACACCATCGGCTAACTAACAAAATTTGCTTCAAATTATCTGAATAAGCTAAGCTAAAAAAATCAATGGTTTCCTACATATTAGTAAAATAAAATTGAAAAATTAAATTTTTTTCTTATAAAAAATTCAAAACTGCAAAATATTAAACTTTTGACATTTGTGTGTAAAGGAAAATGTGTTAAAAATAAAATAAGCTAAATATTCAAGGCGAATTCATACTAGGTGGTCGCAAGGGCTCAGGTGACTATTTTCGCCGCTTGTAAATTGAATATACGTTGGATGTCAAAACACATTTTTCAGTACATTTTTCTGACACTTCAAGTATAAATTTCTCAAAACGAATTGAGCTGAGTATACCTTATATAAATTTGCCTTGCTAAATATTATGAAAATCACTTTAGGTCGGGGCAACCTATAAAATTTCACTTTACGATTGTGTGCGTTATACTCTCACCACTAACCGGTGTTGCCAGTAAAATTTCGCCTCATTAGCGTAATTTGAAATTTCAAATCTCCAAAGGCAAACTTTAATTTATTATATTCAGTAGAAACAGTAAAGTCTTGTTTATAAATAAAGGGATCTTTTGTTGTTTTTAAGCCAATGTAATGGTGAGTAAAAAGATGGTTTTGTAGAAATTTTTCATAATACAATTGAAATATATGCTTGAAAAATTCTTAGGATGTCACGTGTTTTCATGCATGACAACGCACGTAGACAAACCTAACATTCTGGGGTCGAATCGTCACATCCGTGAACGTACAACTCCTCACGTAAAAACACCATTTTCGGATTATGACATACATGAACGTACTGAAATCCTATTCAGGTTATAAGATTGAGGTATAACTTAATTTGTTTTCGTACGATTGTCGATACGATCACGGATGTGACGATCTGAGCCCTGGGGCAAATCACGGCACTCGTTATCGAACAAAATTACGAAATAATTCAATAGAGTTTATATGGAAATATTTCATAATTTCGTTCGATGACGAGTGCCGCGATTTGTCCCTGGTTTGCCAAAATAACTTCTTGAAAATAAAAAATTTAGCAAATTCTCATCACAACTTGCGTGTGTACCCATACGTAATACAAGGGCGCCGCGCCCTTAATTTAATTAGGTAATAATACAGTGCGCAAATTACGGCATTCGATACGGTTCGAAATTTTAAAATATTTCCATATAAACTCTATTAAAATATTTCGTAATTTCGTTCGATAACGAGTGCCGTAATTTGCCCCCATGCTTTTGCTTAACTTAAGATTTCTTAATCAGTTTGTTTTCACTAAATTACTAATAAAGTCTATAACTTTTAGCCCATTTTCATTATAGTTAGCTTATTTTATTCTTAACACATTTGCCTTTACATACAATGGCCAAAAGTTCAATAATTTGCAGTTTTGAACTTTTTATAAGCAAAAAAAAAAAATAGAAACTTTTATTAAAAAAAACTAAATTTTCAATTTTATTTTACGAATCACTAAGAAATCATTGATTTTTTTAGCTCAATATAATTCGATGATTTGAAGCAAATTTTGTTAGTTACCAGACATAATGCCTTCGATTTATGGTAAATTATACTGGCATACCTCGTGAAATATTAGGTAGGCTCATAAAAGAATAAATTATGACGTGATTAAGATGAATGGAAAAATAATTAACAGTTTTTTGTGGTGTGTCATAAAGTATTCCTAACACGATTACGGTGTTATGCTATGCTATGTCAAATTGAATCTTAGTTATGTTAACTTTTGAACTATTGTTTATAATTTATCAATTATAGATTTTACACTAAACATATTTGGATGATCCGTTTGTGCAACTATAAAATATTAAGCGTAAGCATAGAAATAATAGAAATAAGTAATAAACTTACAACTCTTATTTTTAAATCTCTTTAATTGAATTAGAAATTCTTAATATTTAACTAGTTTTCCATACGCTCTTAACTTTAATTTCCATCCATGATGGAAAAACAAATATGACGACGAAGCTTAATAATTAAAATGCATTTCTTAGGGTTTTATTAGAAATTGAAATTAGATAAACGATTTGTTTATGAATTACTACATACAAAGAACATGATTTGATTATTATGTCATTTCATTATACTAATTGATTGTGTTTTTATTTTATTTTTTATATATGTAGATTAATTAGATTTATATAGATTACGTTTTTTGCCAATTAATAATGTAGTATTTAAAAATAATAAGTTTAAATTAATGTGTTTCATTATAATGCTGCATGATATATGTATTTAATATGTAATTTATTTTGTATGGAAATCTTCTGTTTTGTAAACCTTATTTATAAATCAAGAATATTTTCTATGAATAAGGCCTTTTGAAACTGTTACACCATCTAAAATATTTTAGAAGTTGAGAAATTCCAAAACTAATTTATTAAGATAGCAAATGAAAGATTTTGATGTACATACACCGTGCGCCGCCGTGCCTTTTTGAATATAATATGTATGTATGTATGTATGTATGTATGTATGTATGTATGTATGTATGTATGTATGTATGTATGTATATAAATATGTATGTACATACATATATTTAAGTATATGGTATATGGTATATGAAAATACTTTTGTGAACTTGCAATACAAGTGACAGTTTAAATGAACATTACACCAGTTACTTTTTATAATACAGATGTTCAAACTTTACATTTGTGTACAAAGTTTTGTTTTAACTTTTTATGAGGAAGGATATTTAAATTAAATACATACATACATATGTATTTACATCTACATGATTTGTACTTACGAAGATTGGAATGTTTGTGTTAATTCATGTTTTAATTCGCCTTTAGTATTAATAGTGAATATACGTTTTATTGGTATACCAACAGCACGATAAGCCCACACATCCTGAAAAAGAAAGATAAATGAATAAGAAATAATCATAAAAAATCAAATCAAAAAAATTTTAAATTTAATGCTATCAATAACAAAAATTAAAAATTTTAAAAACCCCCGACTTTTTTCAGAAAAGATGTTATATCTTCTAAACGGCTGGACCGATTTTCTTCAAACATAGCTAAAAACCCTCTCGATCCAGTCATCATTCAAACAGAAAAAAAACTAAATGAAAATCGGTCCAGCCGTTTGGCCTGTACGTGGACACGGACAGACACACAGATACACAGACACACACTACAAACTTATAACACCCCTTTTTTTAGTCGGGGGTTAAAAATAGGAAGATATCATGATTTCATGCCGATTTTCGAAGAAGGATTTTTCATCAAAAATCTCGACGTTAATTGAAATCTATTCTGATTATTTTTAGGATGTTTTTATCACACTAAGAAATTTTTCTTTCTGAATTTTATTTAATTCTCTTCTTTCACGTCTGCACATAGAAATTTTTTAATGAAATTCTATTTCTTTACATGTTTACTTAAATATTAGGTCTGTTCATTTACTTTCCCAGCAGAAACTAGCAACTAGAGAGTAAAGCGGAAATTTACAAAATTACTCTCCGATATACAAAAAAGTAAATGAACGCTTTACTTGTAAAAACTTGCAGGACAATTTTATTCATATCAGAACCATAGATGAAAATCATGATAAAATTTTACTTTGATATATTTTAATTGATATTTTGAATTGCAAAAATAAAAAAATCAGAAAATTATAAAATCGCCAAACCGAAAAAAAATCGCCAAAAATTAAAAAAAAACTATGTGTTGTTAGTCAGAATATTTACAACAGACTTTGGTGTTATTTGTTCATTAATAATTATCACATGTAATTTGGCTTAAAAAGCAATACGAACCTCTTAGCCCGTTCAAATCACAAATATAGAAACAAATGGAGTTCGAATAATAATTAAAATTAACTAAAAATTAATAGCCATGGGCCTGTGGCAAAAATTAAAAAATAAAAAATATACTTAATAGTAACAAACCAAAAAGTAGAACAAAAATAAGCAAATTAACTAACATGTGCATAATTAGTAAAGAACAAACGACAATGGTAAGACTGTTGTAAATATAGAGATGGTAAAATTGAGCTTTCATTACAAAAAAGCTTTCAGCAAATTGAAATAAGATGAATCAAAACAATTCACACATACCATTTGCAATAATGCTAAGTATATAAAGCAAAAATCAACATCTACTGACACCACACACAGTGGAGCAAACACAAAAGAACGCTGATGATGAAGGTTTAGTGGCTTTCGAAAACGGCTGGCTGTTCCGTTCAACTATGTGTTGTTAGTCAGAATATTTACAACAGACTTTGGTGTTATTTGTTCATTAATATAGGGTGTTTTTTAAGAGGTATAGAACTTTGATAAAACACAAGAAAATCGTTTTAATGTCCATCAATTTGGCTTTATTGAAAGGATAATTTTATGCCATTTATGCTTAAATATGATTTTGGGCATGTGGCCGCCGCGGCTGGCTCGAATAAAGCCAATTCTACAGGTCCAATTTTCAACCACTTTTTCGAGCATATGGGGCCGTATGTTGGCAATAACGCCACGAATGTTGGCTTCCAAGTCCCCTAACGTTTCTGGTTTGTTGGCGTAGACGAGCGACTTCACATATCCCCAAAGAAAATAATCCAATGGTGTCAAATCACACGATCTTGGTGGCCAATTGACAGGTCCATTCCGCGAAATTATGCGCTCATCGAATGTTTCTTTCAATAAATCGATTGTGACGTGCGCTTTGTGGCATGTAGCTCCGTCTTGTTGGAACCACAACTCATCCACATTCATGCCATCCAATTCGGGAACAAAATAGTCGGTTAGTCGGCTCCAATTGCTGTGCACGGTGGCGAATCGATTCATTCGGGTCCTCTTCAACACTTTTCTCTACAGCGGCAATTGTTTCTTCGGTGCGCACTGTTCGACGTCTGTGCGGATGCGTATTATCACATAGAGTAAACGTAGTGCGAAAACGATCCATGGTTAACCGAATTAATTGCTCTGATGGACGATTATGTCGACCATAAAATGGACGGAGCTTGCGGTAAACTTCGCGAACTGAACCATTATTTTCGAAATAAATTTGCACGATTTGCAAGCGTTGTTCTTTTGTCAATCTGTTTATGATAAAATGGCAAACCAAACTAAATATTAATCACTTGACAGCTGACAAAACGGCCGCCAGTTAAAAAAGTGATGCCAACTTAAAGTTCTATACCTCAATAAAAAACACCCTTTAATTATCACATGTAATTTGGCTTAAAAAGCAATACGAACCTCTTAGCCCGTTCAAATCACAAATATAGAAAAAAATCGCCAAAACTAAAACAAAAATTCTAACACTAAAATAAATCGCCAATTCGAAAAAATCGCCCAAGTGAAAAAAATTGCCAAAATAAAAAAAAAAAACGCCAAAAACCGAAAAAATCGCCAAAAAGCGAAAAAGGCATCAAAACCAAAAAAAAAAATGTTTATATGAAAAAAAAATGTTTATATGAAAAAAAAAATCGCCAAAATTAAAAAAATCACCAAAATTAAAAAACGTCAAAAACCGAAAAAATCCTCGAAACAAGAAAAAAAGCGTCAAAACTAACAAATCGCCAATAATTAAAAAAAAACGCCAAAACCGAAAAAACTCCAAAACTAAAAAAACGCTCAAAACCGAAAAAAACCCAAAATTGAAAAACAAAATGCCAAACTATATTTTATATAGGCTAAAGTTCGTATTGAATTATTGTACGGAACCCTTCGTGCGCGGGTCAAAGTCGCACTTAACTGAATTTATTATAAATAAGGCTGTTACATTTTTACATTTACATTTTTAAATTATCTCAAACACACTTTAATTGCTCTACAAATTAAAATTGCTTCTTAAGTTATTTCGGAAGCAGACCTCGAATCTGGACTCCAATTTTTTTAATTCGCTATACTTTTCGGGCCTTATTATTTCGACTTCGACTACGACCATTTTATACCAGATTAAAGAAACAATTTTGCAGTGTTTTTAAGTCTAGTACAAAATCATCGTAGTTGAAGTCGAAATACGATACGATACGCCCATTATAAATCTCCCTACATTCTCTCTCCGCCTGCAAATGAACCCAAGTTTTATAGCCGCAGTCAAATACTTATGTATATTCAGTTCCTCAAATATCTTTATATAAGATATCAATAAATTAAATTTTTTCCTTCTCTCTCCCGCTCTCTCTCTCTATATCAGTGCTGGCCACCAATAAAAATATATTCATCGTTATGTGTATTCATTTGTATAAGAAGCCGATTGAAGTTCGGCACTCTGGTGCCACTTTGAGCGACTATGCTCTATATACATATGTATATCGTTAGCTGAAATGCAAAAAGGCGTAACTAACAAAAATATAATTTTAGAGGAGAAGCAAGAACTAAAAAAAAATTAAACAAACTTGTAGTTAAGTCAACTTGCTTTTTGTTATTAACAGTGAGGTTTTTGATGGCAGAACTGTAAAATTTGGTCAAGAGATGTAGTTGAATGGCATTCATAATAATCAATCAAAAACACAATTTAGAATTTTGCTTTTTGCATTTTAGCTAACAATATGTATATAGTAAACTTACATTGATACGATTCCCATAACCGGCATAGAAGGGATCCTTATTTGGGAATAAATCTCTTATATCCGACAAACAAGCAATTTTGAATTGTTCCGGTTTGCGTTCGATCACCTCACGATGGAATGCCGATATCAATGAAGTGGGATTTAATAGCAGTGGACCATCGGGTAGCTTAACATCTCCTTGACGAATGGAACGTAAATATTCTCGTGTTGCCCTCGACTGGCCAATAGCACGAGCGGATAAATACAACAGCTTATAGCCATTCTGTTCGATTTTCGAGAAAAGTTGAGCTACACCCAATTGAGCCCAGTCCTTGCCGACCATGGGCAAAAGATGGCCCAAAACATCGGATTTTGTAATGGTACCATCGATGTCGGATATCACAACTTTATCATTGTGTTTCCAACGGAATAAGTAACATTTGCAACGTGTGGTACCCTGATAGGCTGTGGTAACACTAAATTCAATCTCATTCATGCCCTCTTTCAAGTTAAGCTTTTTCTGGGTATTCAAGGAATAAAAATAGAAAAATTATTAGTTATTTGTTGTATTTACTTTTTCGTTACTCACTATTAATTCTGAACTAAGGCGCAATGACTTTTTGAAATGTTCCAATTTATTTTTACTATCTCCCATTTCACTCTTGGATGAAGCCTGCGACAAATCCTCCATGTTATCCATTATGGCTGAAGTATTTTCAGCATTCATTGTGGAATCAGTTTTACTTAAAGTACGCTCACTGGCATCGGGCGAATTGGGACGTGTTGTTTGTGTGGCCACTGCATTTTGATCATTTTCTAACGATAATAATGTAAATTTTTAAATAGAATATTGAGGAAAACTTGATATTTAAGCTTACCTTTTTCGTCCAGCTTTTCATTTAGTTTGCCGGATTTAGAGGCATTGCTTGCAATATTAGCCGTGTTATTGACTGTTTGGGAACGCCTCCAATACCACCATGAGCGCTTGGCTTGGTTTTGTGTACCAGCCGGAGTGTCGCCATCAACTTCAGCCTTAATGACATCCTCAGCAGCATCTACAGCATCTTGTTTAGTATTCACCATTAATTGATCTACGGCATCCTTTTTAATATTATTGGTAAGTGGATTATATTAAAACTTTGTATCATTTCCAATTTAAGCAAATCTATGTAAACTACATTTATAAGTATGTACGAGTATGTATGTGCATTTAATATAAGTATGTATTTTAAAGCTTAAAAAGATATTTTACTTATTGTGTTTTGAAAGTGAGTTGAATTTAATGTTAATATCAAGACAAAACAAACTTACATTAGTTAAGGGTTTCTGGAATGTTATTATTGTCATAACAATTGGACATGCAGCCGCCCAGCTGTAGTATTTACCATTAAGGCGAACAACTAAATTAGGTGATGAGAAGATGCTGGGATTTTCACAGACCTAAGACAATGTACACAGAAGTGATGATTATAGTATGTATGTTTGTATGTATGTATTTGTTGTTGTGTTTATTTGTTTTTTTTTTAAATTTTATTAAGATTAATTGTTTTAATATGAAGGCTGTTTTTAAAAGAAAATAATAGCAGATTTTAAGAATGTGTAATTTAAATTAGAAAATTAATAATAAACTAAGACTGTTATTTTAGTATTAAGGTACGGTCACACTTGTCAAACATTTGCCCAAAAAAGCGTAACCACTAAATGCCAATGAAAAATCATTCAATTCAGACAAAAGTTTGTCAAGTTAAAGAGTAGCCAATAATGTTGGATTCTATAACATTTTCTATTAGTTGTATTCGAAACTGTTTAATTTGATAAACAAGTGTTTGGATCAAAACTTTTTTCATTAGTGTTTGTTGGTTACGTTTTTTTTGGGCAAATTTTTTATATGTAAGACCGTACCTTTAGAAATGCACTTTTTGTTTGTTTGTTTGATTCCGGATTGTGATATTTTTACATGAGTTTTATTGCGTTATGATGCTTGTTTAACCAATTTCAAAAGCGGAGAATGTTATACATTTCCCAATTCAAACACAAAGTCTCTGAATCAAATATTAAATTTTTTCAATTTAGATCCTACAAAGAAATTTGTAAATTCAAATGCAAAAATTTGTAATTTATTTATTTATTTATTTATTTATTACCAATAACCTAGCCAATGCAGGCCATAAACGGTTACAAATTTCTACTATAATAATTTTATTTTAAAATAGTATATAAAAATATAACTTATAAATTATAAAAACAATAACAAAAATTAAAAATTTTAAAAACCCCCGACTTTTTTCAGAAAAGATGTGATATCTTCTAAACGGATGGACCGATTTTCTTCAAACATAACCCTCTCGATCAAGTCGTCTTTCAAACAGAAAAAACTAAATGAAAATCGGTCCAGCCGTTTGGCCTGTACGTGGACACGGACAGACACACAGATACACAGACACACACTATAAACTTATAACACCCCTTTTTTTAGTCGGGGGTTAATAAAATATATGCAATAAAAATAAACTTTAACAATTAGGAAAATGTGTAATAACAATAAGTGCGTTCGAGAACTCAAAAATTTGTAAAAATCTTTACTATTTTTTACTGGATTGCGTTCGAGTACACAAAATACAGTAAATGAGAAGGCGAATTGAGAGAGAAAAATGACAGTTCATTTACTGAGTAAATGCAAGTTTTTACTGGACAAATTTTTGCCAGTAAAACGAAACCATATGTTTTTAAATATAAACAAACAAAAGTAAAGGGAAACAAAAATTTTTAGTTTATGATGAAATTTTTAAAATGACAAAAAACAAATGTATTAAGTTATAAGCATTATAACATTTATTTAAGTTTGATGCTAGAAAAATATTCGGGTATGTTATGTATTTCACGTGGAATTAAAACGTGCGGAATTTCCATAGAATTTTTGGAAATATGTATGTATGCACATATGTATGTACATATGTATTTATAATAACAATGCTATTGCATTTCCGAACGATTTAATTTCACATGGAATTCAGAACATAACCGGTTGTTTTTAAACGTGAATAAAGTTAATAGATTATTATATTGAAATTTTTGTTTATACATATCGTCGGGTCGACGGTTCCTGGCTTGCCGTATGGGACATTTAAAAAATATTTACTTTGTGTACTTTTTTTGAATAATTTCCCAGTTTTTCGTTGTCATGAATATATTATCCTAATAACTTCTCACATTTAGGGTAAAAAGCTTAGAAACTTTAACGGCCTGACCCGCGATGTCGACAAGAAAGTTTCTATCGCTTACTTATATTTAAAACAAAATCAAAATAAGAAAGTTTATTTTTGTTTTCAATATAAGTAAGCTATAGAAAGTTTCTTGTCGACATCGTGGACCAGCCAAATAAGTTTAAATAACAACATATGTCCATATCTATCAGTTCTCGTGGAACCTTCATAGTGAAGAGACGTTAAAGCGGATTTTTTTTACATACATACATACGAAACAAATATAAAAAACAAAAAAATCAAAAATCATACAGGAAATATTCGTAATACATTCACCTTGATAAATAAGCATATTGGCTTTACTAATATTTTTTACATAGCAAGAAATAGCAAAAACAAAAAAAACCGTAAACACAAACAAAGTACCCTTGAGGAATAATACTCTGTATGAGTACCTCAAAGGAAAAAAATGTTGAAGTGAGTTCTACCGGCAGAAATGCTTATTTTACTGTGAGTTCTGAAACTCTTAATGAAAACAATATAAATAATAAACCTGAGGAAAGTCTTTTTCTAACGGAAAAGCCACTTTTTCGTCATCGATCAACTTCGCTTTGTCCAATGCCAACTAGTGAATCGTTAACATTACCATTGCCTAGTACTTCATTTAAGTCTGCGATATCATCCGCATCGGGCTCGCGTTCATCACTAAACCAAGTTATCACTACAGATAACAGTAGCTCATAACCCAAGGTACAAGTGGGAATGGACAGATATATAACCGTGGTAAAGCGTGGGCGAAGCCCAAATTCTTCAAAAATTTCATCTGCTCCAAAGATGTCTAGGGATAACAGCGCATCATCTACCAATCGCCAAAATCGTTTTTCATTATTGCAAGACACCGACGACAAGCCCTCTACATCATCGCAAAAGTCTTTTAAGCCACCACCTATTTATCTGAGAGAAAAAAATTCTAACGCGCTTATAAAAAAACTACTGTCGACCATTGGTGAAAATACTTTTCACATCATTCCAATTAGACGAGGTAATATTGATGAAACTAAAATCCAAATATATAATGAAAAAGATTTCCGAAAAATTGTTAGTGAATTCGAAAAAAATAAAACAAATTTTTACACATACCAACTTAAGAGTGCTAAAGGCCTACAGATAGTATTAAAGGGCATAGATTCATATGTTGAACCCGAAGAAGTAAAATGTGCACTTGTCGACCAAGGATTCAAGGTAAAAAATGTTACCAACATATTTAATAGAGAAAAGGTCCCCCAACCCCTATTTCGGGTTGAACTGGAGCCGAATGACATATAATTGAAAAAAAATGAAACCCATCCAATTTATAGCGTAAAGTATCTCTTACGTCGAAAAATCACAGTTGAAGAGCCACGTAAGCGTTCAGGTCCCGTACAGTGCCATAATTGCCAAGAATATGGCCATACGAAAATTTACTGCAAGTTACCTACAGTGTGTGTTATCTGCGGTGAATTGCATGGTACTGCTAGCTGCACTAAGCCAAAAGATCAAGCAGAAAAAAAATGTAGTAATTGTGGAGCTAATCACACAGCTAACTATAGAGGGTGCCCTGTATATTCTTTCGTTAAACAGGCTATGGGTCAAAAACCCAAGCTAACTCCAGCTCTACAAGTAAACGCGAACTCCGACACTTTTGCTCAAATCAGCCAACCAGTTACTTCACGTGTATCGTATGCTGATGCTGCTAAGACTAGTTCAATTCCCACGCAAAATGTTCCACCGCCAAATAATTCAACGAATTCAAACTCAAGCTTTAACTTTAGTCGTCTTGAAGCTACTATTGAGAATCTGGTGCTAACTATAAACAACTTTACTACAAATATGACAAGCATGATGCAAGAAATGCTGCGAATGCAGAATACACTGCTTCAAACATTAGTTAATAAACCATGAACACGTTAAAAATATGTTTCTAGAACGCAAACGGCATTCGCCAACATAAAAATGAACTTGAGCACTTCCTCATGGAAAAAATATTGATATAATGTTAGTTTTTGAGACTCATTTGACCTCAAGAAGCTTATTTAAAATAAATGGTTACACTTTATATGATACAAAGGACCCGAGAGAGAGCATGTGGTGGATCAGCAATTCTGATTAAGTCAAGACTCAAGCACTATGTCCTTGACAACGTTAGTGAAGAATATTTGCAAGCAACGAATATTTTCGTAGAAAATTTTTGTGCGAATTTCGTGATATCATCAATTTACTCACCTCCCAGATTTTCAGTTAGCGAAGATCAGTATGAGAAGTTCTACAAATCGCTTGGATCTTGTTTCGTGGCAGCTGGTGACTACAATGCAAAACATACGTACTGGGGATCGCGTCTTGTTACACCTAGAGGTCGAGCCTTGTTCAATACAATTTCAAAAATGGGCTTAGATGTCATTTCGAGTGGGGAGCCTACTTACTGGCCTACTGACGTAAGAAAAATTCCAGATGTTATAGATTTTGCCGTCACGAAAAATATTCATAGGGACTTAATTCACGTAGAGGCCTCTCTAGATCTGTCCTCCGATCACTCTCCTACAATAGTTACAATTTTCAACCCACTAAGGAGTGATTTAACTAACTCATATGTGAAGATGATTAATGGAATCAACTGGCTGGCATTCAAAAAATATCTTAGTAGTCACTGCGTAGAAAACATTCAGCTTAGATCATGCGACGATATTGAATTTAACATTGCCAATCTTAACGAAAATATTAAACAGGCTGCTGAACACGCCACTACCTCCTATCCGCAGACCGGCTTTAACAGAATTTATTCTACGGAAATTGAACGTCTTGTATGTAAAAAAAGAAGAGCTAGAAGAGAATGGCAACAACACAGATCACCCCTAAATAAAATCAGACTAAAAGAATGTACTAAACGACTCAAAGAACTGCTATCGTCGGAAAAAACTGCACTACTGGAAAAGTATTTAGAAGGTCTTGATGTAACGTCCGCATCTAATTACTCTTTATGGCGCGCTACTAGAAATCTTAAACGACCCGTTGATCTTAAATCACCACTGCGTACTGCGACCGGAGGCTGGACAAGAAGCGATAGTGAGAAAGGTAACTTATTTTCTGAGCATTTAAAATCTGTATTCACTCCCAATTCACGTACGGGTGCTGCTGATTTACCGAGTGTAGTTTCTCTACCCCCTCGTCCCTTAAGGTTTAAGATGCGTGAAGTACAAAAAGTAATTGCTGAACTTAACCCGAAGAAAGTTCCAGGTATTGATGGCATTAGTAACAAAATGCTCATGAACTTGCCTCATATTGCAATAAGAATCCTGCTATTTACTTTTAATGCTATTTTAAGAATGCAGTATTTTCCACATAACTCGAAACTGGCCAAGATCAAAATGATTCCAAAGGCGGGCAAAGATCTTACCAAGACTGAGTCATATAGGCCTATAAGCTTACTATCTACAATCTCAAAGCTTTTCAAAAAGCTGCTCATGACTAAATTGTCCAAAATTT
This sequence comes from Tachina grossa, assembly GCA_949987645.1. NCBI lineage: Eukaryota > Metazoa > Arthropoda > Insecta > Diptera > Tachinidae > Tachina > Tachina grossa. The sequence continues at coordinate 59,147,130 of OX465278.1, read as the reverse complement.
TAACTGATAATGGGTGCATCCCGGACCATCAATTTGGCTTTAGAAGTCAGCACAGCACGATTGAACAAACGCATAGACTGTTCCAAGTTGTAAGAAGAACATTTGAAGAAAATAAGTATTGTTCTGCTCTCTTTATTGATGTTTCTCAGGCGTTTGATAAAGTATGGCACGAAGGCCTAGTTTTAAAATTGAAGACATATCTGCCAATAAACATTCAAAAGCTTTTGGAAAGTTATATTATTGATAGGAAGTTCACTGTTGTGGAAGGAGAGTTCACGAGTGTGCCCGAATCTATATCTTCTGGTGTGCCACAGGGTAGTATTCTGGGTCCCGTCTGTATTTAATATATACTTGTGATATGCCTGTGAGCAATAATATCCATATTTTTACATTTGCCGATGATACAATCTGTATGAGTGTGCACGAAAACCCTTATGAGGCATCCCGCAATCTCCAGGAACATATTACCCAGCTGGAAATATGGTTGAACTTATGGAGAATTAAAGTCAATGAACAAAAGTGTGTCCATATAACGTTCACCCTAAGAAGAGATACTTGCTCCCCCATTCGAATCAACAATAAAAATATTCCTCAACATTCCCAAGTGAAATACCTTGGTATACACCTTGATCGAAGACTTACATGGAAACATCATATTGACTCTAAATTAACTCAGATGCAACTTAAGTTAACTCAAATATATTGGTTGATTGGTAGAAATTCAACACTCAGCCTAGACTGCAAACTTTTACTATACAAGTTGCTTTTGAAGCCAATATGGTGCTACGGAATTCAACTATGGGGCACTGCTTCAGCTTCAAATGTAGAGAAAATTCAACGAAGGCAAAACAAAATTTTACGTATGATAACATCGGCTCCATGGCACATCAAAAATTCAAATATACATCGTGATTTGAATATGCCACTAGTGACTGAAGAAATTGCAAAATACGCAGGCAAATATTTAACAAAACTCGTATCACATCCTAATCCGCTTGCTCGTAATATTTTGAACTTTACTGGACACATCCGCCTAAAAAAGAGGGACACACGGGCTCTTATACCTAACACTCCAGATGGGACTACTTGAAAACACTTTTTCCCCCTTTTTTGATTATCACTACTAATGTATTATTTATAACTATCACTAAGTTTATGTCCGACACTGGTCGGGCCTAATAATTTTTTTTATAGATTTAAGATTTGAATCCTTATTGTTAGTTCATATATGAATATACAGTAAATAAATATATGCATTAAAAAATTATATATATCTATTACTTTTATTATTAACCAAAATATTCTATCGTGTATTTCATATGTATAATTTTTTTAGCGCCTGAATTGGTAATCAGCTGTTGTATATATTTTACTGGATTTTACAATTTTTCCGTTCGCGTACTTTTAGATGCAAACTTTTTTATTGAGAGTAATTTCTTTAAATTACTCAGTATTTACTCAGTTACTGGATTTTACTGGAAAAGTACTCAAACGCACCTAATAGAACTATCCCAATTAGTCAAAATGTAATATTAGTGAGAAAAAGAGAAGAAAAAATAAATAAAAATTTTATAAAAAGAGAACAACAGTGGCTAACTTACAAAATAGTTACTTATACATTATCCATCAATACTACAAATTATTACTAGAGAGTTCTAGAAATAGTTTTTTCTTATACGTGAACGGTGAGACATTAAAAGTTTTCAAAAAATTAGGCAAAATATTGTATGCGCGTGCAACCCTTACACAAAAAGAACGTTCCAATCCTCCACTCAGTCTTGGTATAATCAACTGTTTATTTCTAGTGGATCTACTAAACTCAAATAACTCAATCAAATAGCATGGTGCTTGCAATCTATATGACTTATAAAGGTGATATAAATTTCGGAACTTTATATAATCTGCAAAAAAATCTCCCAAAAAATCTTACAATGTAAGGTAACACATGCTCCCATATTCGGAGAGAGTACATGTACCTAATAACTCTATTAAAAATTAACTTTAACTTCCTCAAGACATAACCAAAAGTACCAGAATAACCTTCCAAGCCATATAATAGAATAGGCATAATTATACCATAAACAACTCTTTTCTTAACATGAAAGGGTAGTATCATATCCAGACTATATAATTTGCGTAGAATATAGTTTATTCTAGATACTAGTGTGTTAATATGCCCCTCAAAGATTAATTTCGAATCCAGTACTAAGCCTAGGCAAGTGAGCTTATCAACAAATTCAACAGACGCATTACTGATAGTTACAGAAAATTGGCTACAACTACCTCTGCCAAACAGCATTGCTTTTGACTTTTTTGTATTAAGAGAAAGGCCATTATCAGAAATCCAGCTTTTTAGAACCCCAACGGTATAGTTAATCGTATTTTGTAACACATGAGGAAAATCTACTGAACCTTTAAAACTCAATTGCACATCATCAGCAAAAGCAAATGGAAGACATATGTTGCTAGAAACAATATCAAAAAGATCATTAATGAATAACACAAAAAAAAACAAAGGTCCGAGCACAGATCCTTGTGGCACACCACTATGAACAGGAAACAGTACAGAAACACGACCACAACTCAAAACATATTGACTCCTTTCAGACAGGTAAGAATATATTAACTTGCAAGCGGAACAGAACATAAATAAATCCTATGCAATTTATCAATTAAAAGTGAATGACTCACCCTATCAAAAGCTTTTGATATGTCCATGGACAACAAAACACACACGCTTCTATTAGAAATATTATTCCTAATGTTGTCAGTCATGCCAAGAAGCAATGAAGTAGTATTTCTGCAACTTCTAAACCCAGATTGGAAACCATGCAGAAAACGATTCTTTTCAATATGGCTCATAAGTTGAATTTTTTATTATATGTTCCACTATTTTTGAGAGAATAGGCAATATCGATATTGGCCTAAACTCTTTACAACCAGCAATTGTACCTTTTTTTTCTATTGGAACAATCTTGGCAATCTTCCACATCAAAGGATATTTACAAGTAGTTAATATAGTGTTAACCAAATGCAGAAAATAGTTCCCAACAAACGGCATTAAAAGCCTGATATACTTGAGTGTAAATCCATCAAATCCTACAGCATTAGACTTAATCAGATCAAAAGCAGTAAGCAACTCCGGCAATTCAACAGTACGAAAAGAAAAACCTCTATTACGATATCGTGAAAATTCAACAACCTCGCCACTAATTACCTGGTTAGTTGCAAACACACCATTCAAGAAATCAGGGTCCACACTCTCAACCTGGTCAATGCCGTCCACCACTCCATTTCTATTAAGAACTGACCAAATCCCCTTACTATCCTTGTTTTCAAAAATTATCTCACAATATAATCCTTTTTAATTTTTCTAATAATTTTCTTTATATAATTCTCTAAAAACTCCGATTTTTTTAATTAACTAATTGATTGATTCTAATTTTTAACCCCCAACAAAAAAAAGGGGTGTTATAAGTTTGTAGTGTGTGTCTGTGTGTCTGTGTGTCTGTGTATCTGTGTGTCTGTCTGTGTCCACGTACAGGCCAAACGGCTGGACCGATTTTCATTTAGTTTTTTCTGTTTGAAAGATGACTTGATCCAGAGGGTTCTTAGCTATGTTTGCAAACAATCGGTCCAGCCGTTTAGAAGATATAACATCTTTTCTGAAAAAAGTCGGGGGTTTTTAAAATTTTTAATTTTTGTTATTATTACCGAAATTAAAAAGCATATCAAACGAATAACTATTATGTACAGTATGCCATTTCTTTTCTAAACAATCTTGTTATAGATATTACTTTATATTAGTTGTATGAATTAGAATTGTTCACTCTACATATCGTTACCTTAATATGGAAAGGCTTTTTATTAACTGAAATTTTATTTTTGAAATCGAGTTTTTAGTATATTTCGATAGAAGAACATTCTAATGTATCGAAAAATGCAAAATTCTCTAATTAAAAAAAAATGAGTTAGGGCCTTTATGTTTTAAGGTAACGATATACAGTTTTTTGCATAAAATAAAATTGGAACCAACGATTTATTGGAACAGTAAAAAATATTTACTGAAACTAAATTTTATTTCAAAAACACTTTTGTTTGAAAATTTTTTGGAAATAATTTGTTCTGTGTATAGTCTGTACCTTTTTATCCCTCATTTTTAAACCGATTTTAAGAATTCTTTATTTCATTTGGTCCCATTGCCAAAAAAAAGAGGGCGGAAACAAGGCCATTAAATTTTTTCATTGATGTTATTTAGTAGTGATGCACGCATATTCGCATTCGTATTCGAATTGCCGAATATCCGGCCATTTTTAAATATTCGTATTCGCATTCGTATTCGTCAAATTCAGCCGAATACGAATACGAATATTTTCCCAAAAAAATTAAATAAATAAATGCATAAATCCGAAAGGAAATTTAAATAAATGGCTAAAAATATGAATTTGTACGAATCCATTAAATTTTTTATAGAAATTTGTGCTTTGTATCATTTTCAAATATTAGCTGTAGAATGTCAAAAACTTCGTTTTGTTTTGGTTTTAGTACAATTATTTTTGTGCTTTTGACACTCTTCGGTTCTTTACACAGCTATGGTTGCCGTATTTTTGTATAACAAATCCTTAAGCACCCCATACACGTTTCAATTCAATTGTGAATTGAGTCTTTCAATTGAATTGGTTCTTGGCCACACACTTCATAAACTGAATTGAAAGATTTTCATTCAACTGCCAAATTTATATTTTTTTCACAATTACAAATTTAAAAATTTAAAACTTCTATTGCATTCATTCATCACTTTTTAAATTTTTTATCTAAATTTCAATGAAATAAAATGCAATTTTAAGAATACATAACTTTTTCTATACAAAATAAAGCTAAAAACATAAATTTTGAAACCTAATCACGAAACTCGAGCACACACAGCACAATCGAATTGAACGATTTACTAGTCAACATGAAAAATCAAAATCTTTTGATTTTTCTTCAACCAACTCGACAACTGCCAAATTAATCAATTGACAAAGCCATACACGCTTTGATTTGAACAACAACCGACTCAATTGAAAATTGAATTGAATAGTGTATGGGGTGCTTTACGCAGTCACCTATATAATTAAACCATGGAACAGAGTTTAATTTTTTAAAGCACAATTTACACATTTGAAATATTTTTTATTACCATTTGACGATGGATGTGGGAAATCGCTGATGTGGGAAATCGCTGATGTGGCAAAATAGATATTTGACAAAGGCTTAAGTTAGAAACATAAAACCAGGCGAACGAGAATTCGAATATTATTGGGGCGCTCAAGCTCACGAAAGTGAGTGACTATAGAGCACGTTAACGTGTGCCATCGTGGGATTGGCTGTTAATATTATATTTCACATGCTTCTGATTAATCGATTCTTACTAAACTTGGCACACACCTTGTGCACTAGAAATGACGCTTTCATTTAAAAATTTTAGAGGGGCCACGACCACTCAAGTTTATCATTAAATTATACTTACTTCTACTTATCAAGGAAACATGAAATGCATTGGAACTGGTCCAAATACAATGTGGCGGACGCCCAAAAATGGCGCAACACTACTTTTTACCCAGTCCCATTATATAGGTGTCAAATGAAAGGAATTTTTGGGATGAAAATTCAAAATAAACTGAAAATATTTGGACAAATGGAAACAAGAAACATACCTATCAATACGTGTCTGATACAAGGGGTTTGACGGTTGATCACAATATCAAAATAACAAATGGCGTGTAGAAAATAACAAAATATCTATGCTCTCTTTTTAAATATGTATATTTTTAACCCCCGACTAAAAAAAGGGGTGTTATAAGTTTGTAGTGTGTGTCTGTGTGTCTGTGTATCTGTGTATATGTGTGTCTGTCCGTGTCCACGTACAGGCCAAACGGCTGGACCGATTTTCATTTATGTTTGAAAAAAATCGGTCCAGCCGTTTAGAAGATATAACATCTTTTCTGAAAAAAAGTCGGGGGTTCTTAAAATTTTTAATTTTTGTTATTAACCCCCGACTAAAAAAGGGGTGTTATAAGTTTGTAGTGTGTGTCTGTGTGTCTGTGTATCTGTGTATATGTGTGTCTGTCCGTGTCCACGTACAGGCCAAACGGCTGGACCGATTTTCATTTATGTTTGAAAAAAATCGGTCCAGCCGTTTAGAAGATATAACATCTTTTCTGAAAAAAAGTCGGGGGTTCTTAAAATTTTTAATTTTTGTTATTAACCCCCGACTAAAAAAAGGAGTGTTATAAGTTTGTAGTGTGTGTCTGTGTGTCTGTGTATCTGTGTCTGTCCGTGTCCACGTACAGGCCAAACGGCTGGACCGATTTTCATTTATGTTTGAAAAAAATCGGTCCAGCCGTTTAGAAGATATAACATCTTTTCTGAAAAAAGTCGGGGGTTTTTAAAATTTTTGATTTTGATAAAAAAAATAAAATTTGTAAACCATAATAGCACAGAACAGCTGTTCGTTAAATTCTTGTAAGTAGAAATTTTACCAGTAAGAATTTGCATTTTTTTTTTTTTTGTTAATCAATTCGTTTACTTTTTACTCTCTTTTGTAACAATCTCTCACTTTCCAGTAACAATCGCTACAAGTTCGTAAAAATGTTTAGTAAATGAACAAACCTAATGTGTACCAAGATAAATTCGAATTTAACTAGCAGAAACGGAAACCAGAATTTCGAGTATAGCATGTTATGCACACAACATAGCACTGTTGGTTACTCTAAGAGGTATTTAATAAAGTTATGGCCCTTATTATGAGCAACTTTCGATCTTCGACCGCAGTCGAAAGTTCTGATCGAACGACTTTTAATTTGGTATTATGACGAGCATTCGATAAAGAACGTCGTTATTGTAAATAAACTCGACAAAAAAAAGCTTACAATTTGTGTTTGTGTACTTAAAAATAAACACTTGGGGTATTCACAAGGGTGTCTTAAGTGTCCTAAGTATCATAATATCATAACATTTTAACATTGTGGCTCAGCTATGTTTATTTTTTGTAATAACTACATTTAGAAATGCGTGAGAGTTTACCAAAGGAATTGAGAGAGAGAGAGAGAGAGAGAGAGAGTAGGAAATGTACAAAGATGCTAAAACCAAAATAAAAATACATAAGTACAATATTTATAATTGTAAATTATAAGGGGTTGCTCACATCAGTCATATTTTTTCGTTTTATAACTTTAACGTACCTTTTCACAATGTATGGTTAAGAGTTAACGTGAACTTTAATTGACAGTTTTTCATAGAAAACTTGCCGTTAAAGTTCCTGTTAGCTTTTAATTGTACATTGTGAAAAGGGCCGTAAAACGTGTTAATTTATGAGTACCATTTGAATATCCCAATTGTTTAACACTTAAATTTTTTAACAATTTTTCATATTAAAATACTTGATCGAAAGCCAAATTCTATTCGATAGAAAATTTGTTGCTTAGCGAAATTTTTGATGTTCATAATATGAATTTAATATTCGATTTTCGATGTTCGATACCCAACGAAGATCGAAAATCGAATGCAGCTCATAATAGGGCCTTATAATAGTAGGATGTTGTTGGCAGTGCCAATAAATTAGATTTAAAAAAACATTTTGGTTAAATATGTCCTTAATGTGACCCAATTGGCCACTTTTCTGAAATTGAAAAATGGACTTTGAGTGTGATTTTTTAAAGAATTTTCTTGAGAAGATTAGTTAGTACTCATTTTGGTCAAATATGGAATAGCACATGCTGTATTTTAAAATATACTTGGGTTGAACTCGTTCATATGTAATTTGAATAGGTTTGATCTCCGGTTTGTATAAAAAATGAAGTAGTGAACGAGTTCGACCCAAGTCGAGTTTAAAATTACTGAATGAATGAAGTTGACTTGGGGTGAACTCCTTCATTTTTTACACATACGAATGATCTAACTCATTTATAGGACATTTACAGCTGCACGAAATTTCAGGAAATTTCAGTTGACATCTTTATAAAAATCTATACCGTTTAAGTCAAGTTTTTGAACATTTATCAAGATTTCTTATCCAAAATAAGAACTGTTGGCTGAAATTTTTCCTAAACTACAACAATATAGCTAATCCACACACCGTTTTAACTACAGCGGTTTATTTTTAATAAATAAACCATAGATGCATCACTAATGTGTACTAGATTTCGACAAAATCTAGCGACGAACTATATCTTGTTTTGTATGGGAATTCTACTCCAAATGTCGTGAGTACCAGATTTTGCTCAGTTGTAAACGCACATGGTTTTGAGTTCTTGTTTTTAACTTTGTTATTTGTTGTTGAGCTTCTCATTTGTTTAAATGAAAGTTTATAACATAATAACTCTAGTTGTTCTAAGAAGCTTTGGGTAAAGGTTCCCTGATTATCTGCATTAGCAAAAATCCAGCTAAACCCCTCAATAATCAATTTCAATGTATTTTTAATAAGAAAATATTTTACTTAATAAGTAAAATAATAACTTGGGATTATTAGTGCGTTTAAAAAATTTTAAACTTTAATTGTAGCAATTCCCATAAAAAAACACTAATTACAGAATTAAATAAATTAGACAAAATCTTTAATACTTTAAAAAAAAAAATGCGGTTTTCATTTTAAAAAAATGTAAATAAAAGTGCTTTAAAAAAAATTGTTATTTGCGAAAGAAAAAAGGTGTCGAAGCATATAATTATGTATAATAAACAACGTGCCATAAACTGTTTTTCGAATGGAAAATTATTAAACAACTACACATGTATGTTATATGTATGTACATATGAATATGTTTTTGTAAAAATAATTTAAAGTAAACAGAAAATACTTACATCTTTATATTTTATAGAATGACGTTCAAATTCCTCATCTGAGGGATCACCTTTTTCTTGCAAACCACACAGTGACATGGCCACAAAATCCAAGTATCTGATATATTAAACGAAAATAAATGAGTTTTTAGTGAATGAATTTGAAGCCAAGTACATATCGCACAAGTTCCTCCAAATATCGTCTAAAATTTTTCAATTTACACTTTTTGCCAGAAACCGATATTTGCCCGCTGTAACAATCCAACATAATTTTCTCTACTCTTTCGCCAAAGAATAAGTTTTATTTCTCTTTTTAATATAAGACTATATCGTTACCTTAATATAAATAGAAGGCCCATTCTTCTATTGAAATATACAAAAAAATCAATCAATTTCAAAAAAAGGAGTTAGGGTCTTTCTATTTTTAAGTAATGATATGAAATTCACAGCTATTTGCCTCTACTGAAAATTTGTAAATATGTATTGAGTTGACGCTCTTTAGAGGAACTAGTGTCATATGAAGTATACAATAAACCTACTTTCCCTCTGGAGGCTTGCCATCCTCGTAATCGGAGTCTAAACTTTTTTGTCCCTCCAACGAACTTGGCGAATGAGGCAGAGAGGTGCCATTACCACTCTCTCGATCATCATCGTTACAGGTTACCCCTTGGACGGCAGGAGAAGTCTCTTTCGAAGATGCTGTTGGAAAATACATGGCCATCATTTCTGGATCCATGGTTTCAGCATTCAAATCCGATAGATAAACACCACCGTCAGTGACATGTTTACGCAGTTTATTATTAGTTTTCATGAAATTGAACATATTGCTAAGCATAGAGTTGCGTTTAGCTTGGGCCTGGGCTGCCTGATTATCGCTTTGGTCTTTTGGCTCAGGTGTGGGCAATTCTCCCCATTTCCACGAGGCAGAGTTAGTTATTAAATCACTATCGGTATCTTTTTCGCGCATAGAAATCTCTAATTCGCTATCACTTTGTATGGGCGTTGAGGGGCGCCCAATGCCGCGACCTGCACCCAACGGACCATTACCGCCGGATGAGGTGACTTCCGTATCTGAAAAGAAGTGTATATCCAAGTCCGGTATACGAGATGGATTTGGTGTTAAAGGTGATGTCTGGCAAGTCTCTGAAATGGGACTTTCATCACCGCCCATGGCAGTGACCAAGCCAGTAGAAACTGGTTCACCTGATTTAGGCGAAGCTTCATCATTCGATGAATTTGTGGTGTTATTTGAGATCGATATTGAACTTGCATCAGCATCCTCGCCTTGTTTGCCATCATCATTTGTTGCGGCACCATCTTGTGGTGCATTGCTGCCCACCGAACTGCTGGAGGAAGATTTGCGTTGGGCATTTTTCTTTTTCATTTGGGACTTCTTGCGGCGTTTCTTTTTACTCTTCGATTCTTCTTTAACGCTGTTGTTATTAGAATTCATTTGTTCTGCCAACGTCTGCTGTTGACTATCAGTGATTGTAATAGAAATTAAAGGTGTTTTAGTAGTATCTTCAGCACCTTGTTTAGTAGTATCTTCAGGATCTTGTTTAGTAGTATCTTTAGGATCTTGTTTAGTTAAAGTATTATCAAGTTGGGAAGTTTGGTTAGTTTCATCTAATGTTGGCTCCTTTTTGGCAACAAATTCGATAGGTTTGTCTTCCGTTTGAGTGCTATTACTCCAATCCTTAAAAGACATAATTAATTTAAAACACAATTACTAAGTCTCTTAATGCATATAGTACATTAAATTATATTGTACCTTATCTTTATCTATGGCATCAAATTGAAATATTTCTTCATGCTCAGCCCATTCTTGACGAAACTTTTGTGTAGTATAGTCATTGATTTTCTTACTTAAATTTGGTCTCTCCATAGTATTATCAGTATGTCTGCAAACGAAGGTAGTATGAATTTTCTTTAAAGATTGTTTTTTATGATTTAAATAATAAATGTTGCACAAACAAACAGTCTTTCTTTAAACAACTTTAACATGCTTAAGGACATTTAAACATTTATTTTATGCACACACATATACATATATGTATTTACTACCTTCTGTGGCTGTAATCAGATATTTGATTTTCAAATTTATCTGAGGCTTCATCTCCTTTGGGTGACTCTTTGGAAAAATCTATGGAATTACGTCTAGGCAATGGTAATGGCAACTGCAGTTCATCACTAGCTTTTCTATGTTGATTAAATGATTAAATAAATAAAGATATTAAATAAAATGAAAAAATAAATAAATAAATAAATTAAAATACTTTAACAAATTTCGTTCCAACTAAATAACAAAAATTCGCTACAAATTACATTACTCATACACAATTTCAATACTAAGGAAAGAAGAAGAACGAACTTTAAATTTTTAGATTAAAATTATAAAAAAATAAAAGAAATATTTTAGTGATTGCGACAATGCGGTGTTTAAAGTTCAAAGTTCTAATATAACATTCCACACTTAGTCAGGAAATACTATAAACAAAAAAATAAATTAAAAAATGTAGTTAATGCAAATATGTAAGTCGAGTATTTTATAACCTTTATATATTAAGCTAAAGGATTGATTTTTTTTTTAACAATTTAATGAACGAAACTAGTGAAGGTCTAAATAACTAGACAGGAAAGGCTAAAGAAAGGGCTCAATGCGTACTACGCATGCAGGAACTCCACAGGAAGAAAGTGGGGTCTGCAACCGAAGGTAGTAAACTGGATTTACACATCGGTTGTCAGCCCGGTTATTTCCTATGGTTGTGTGGTATGGTGGGAGGCATTGAGGAAGAAAAGTCACAGGAGATTACTAGGTAAGGTTCAGAGATGTGCCTCGATGGGCATCACAGGTGCTCAGAGGAGCACTCCTCAGGCTGTCTTGGACGTCATTCCTCATCTACTTTCTATAGAGGACTTTGTGATGGGAACGGCGACTAGAAGTCTCCTTAGACTCGTAGAAACAGGTTTGGTGAGGACAGGAACAACAGGTCCCACATCCATCTTAAATGAGATCGGTTTTGGTGATCAGGAATCCGTAACCTGTGGGTTTATGGACTATAAGGTCACTGAAATCGATTTTAGTAGAACACCCTTAATGGTAATTCCGGATATTGACTATTGGGTCAAATCCGATCGGCTGTATGAGGGTAGTGCAGTCTTTACAGACACATCAAAAATGGGGGAAGGCACAGGGGCTGGTGTCTATATCTTGGGAACGAACATTCGTAGTTCTTTCAGACTGCCGAATGAATGCAGTGTTTTCCAGGCTGAGATCTTGGCGATCCTCAGGGCCACGTAGCTGGTGGCCAGAAATGTACCTGAAGGTGAAAAGGTAACCTTCTGCGTCGACAGCCAGGCAGCGCTAAAGGCTTTGAAGGGACACAATGTCAAGTCGAAACTTGTTAGTGACTGTAGAAAGGCCCTCAACTTGCTTATGGAAAAGTATAGTGTCAGACTATGTTGGGTTCCTGGCCACAGCAGTGTTGAGGGATATGAAATTGCCGATGAGCTGACAAGCATAGGGTCTGCGTTAGATGAGGGAATGTCACACAGATTGGTGAAATTACCGATAGGCCATTACTAAAGGGTGTCCCAATAAGAACGAAAGATTTAAATTTGGCGCCATTCTAAGTGTCATTGTTTGACATTTGAACAATTGTTATTGTTTGCTAGTAGAAGGTACGAGGTTAGTAAAAATGGAGCGCTACACGAATGAACAACGCATTCTCATTGTGAAATTGTTTTACCAAAATGGTGAAAGTTTTGCGGCTACAGTTCGCAAATTTGCGATCAATTTGGGGTCACAATAATGCTCCAAAAGAGATTAATGAATAAATTTGCCGAAACTGGGTCTGTTAGTGATGTAAAGACAACAACTCGCCTTCGACTAGGTCGATCGACCGAAAATGTCGCAGCTGTACGTTATGATGTCGCTCAAACGCAGGTCAAGCGCAAACAGTCAATGGTGCTCGGTATCGTGAAATGATAACCAGTTTTTTCGTGTCTAGAATTGAAGAAATTAATGTGGAGGGCATGTGGTTTCAACAAGACGGCGCCAAATGTCATACAGCCAGAGAAACAATTTAATGGCTACATCAGTCATTTCCAGGTCGTGTTATTTCGCGTTTTGGAGACCAGAATTGGCCGCCTAGATCGTGCGATTTAACACCATTAGACTTTTTTCTTTGGGGTTTTTTGAAGTCGATGGTTTACGCAAATAAGCCGACGACGACTCAAGCCTTAAAAGAGGAAATTGGACGCTGCATTAATAAAATACCGCAGCATTTATGCAAAACGGCCATTGAAAATTTCATTAAAAGATCGCGTGTGTCCCAGCAAAGCCAAAGCGGCGGCCATCTGCCCGATTTGTTGTTCCACACATAACCTCATTTTGCCTACTTTACGATATAATAAAGTTTCACGATTTTTTTTTAATATCTGTGTTTTATTTAAAATTTAAATCTTGCGTTCTTGTTGGGACACCCTTTATAAAGAACTCAGTAATTGGGTAGAAAGCAGGACCAACAGTTCATGGCGAAGTAGGTAGGATTGTAGAGTATCCAGGGGTTTTTGGCCAAAACTTGGCTCAGGAAGATCTAAACTACTACTGGACATGAATAGGAAGGCGATGCGAATCATGACAGGCGTGTTGACAGGCCACTGCTCGGTCAGAGCAAAAACCAGCATTTGGGAAACTGGCACTCCAGTCCTTAATTTCATCGACTTTTGCTTATATAAAACGTTTAAAGAAATTCAAAATTAAAAACTTCATCTGTGGTCTCATGAACATCAAGGCTGTATGAATTATCGCCCAGGTTACTATCGCCGAAAACAGGTAAATGAAGGAACTCCCAAAATTATTTAGTAATTAGTCATTGTGAAGAAATATCCAAAAAACAGTGCCCGATCGCCAAAAAAAAAAATAAGAAAAACCCAAAAGTGCAACATGAATAATCGCCCGAAGTGTTTGGGTGTTTGTTCATTACGTACAATCACCCGAATTTGGCATGAATATTCGCCCAAATTTTTTTGAGTTTTTTAACATTTTGCGAAAATTTGGCAATTATTCATTATGAACAAATACCCAATTATTTAAAAATGTTGAATCACCCAAAGCCGATGAACTATCACCCAATTTCTTTACAACAATTTTTGGGCGATGCAACATTTTTGTTTTTCGGGCGATAATAACTTGGGCGATAATTCGTATAGCCGAACGTTTCAAAATCATTTATGACAAAGTTAATAATTGAGCACTAGCAAAAGAAACATTAAATATAAAGTTTTTTTTTTAAATTAAATCTATTTTAAATTTCTCTTCTTCCAAATCTAATATGTATAAATAAAATTTTAAGTTTTGGCTTGATGTCTACCGATATACATATAAAAAAAAACTTAAGCTTAACTCACTGCCAGTTTATAGAAGACAAGTAAAAGTTCTCATCGGTCTATTTATATTGAAAACAAAATCAATGCACTCAAATTTGTTTTTGTTTTCAATATAAATAGACCGATGAGAACTTTTACTTGTCTTCTATAAAATGGCAGTTAAATTTTAATATATTTTATAGAGGGTATTTGCATATACTAATAATTGTGTGTTGCCTTCTAAACATTATCACTCAAACTACTAAAAGCAAATCACAACTATGATATTTATTATAAAAAAAAACTTACTTTTCTTTGTCTGTTTTATTCTCGACATTATTACTATTTAAATATTTTTCGGGAAAATGACTTGATGGTATTGGCGAAGTTGCCAAATTATCGGGCAATTCTTCAACATCTTCTTCGGGACATTCTTCTACAAAAAAAGCTTCACCAGATTCACCCAGTTTCATGTGTATATCTACGGGCTCCCCATTGATTTCAATGTCCACCTAAAATAAATAAAAATTAATACAATCAGTAATATGTCATAACCAGGGACAAGGACTTCATGCATTTAAAAAAGGTATTTTAGGCGCCTAAGATATGACATCAAAAACGCAAAATATGCACTAAAAACAATAAAATATGCACATATCTTCAAAAAAAAAAAATTCAAAAGTAAAGTTTTCAATCTACATATCAGTAAACAAACATATAAAAATATTTTCTTTTCTCAAGAGGTGCGTGTACAAGCCTTTTATATTAAATCTTTACACAAGATTAAATATGGTATAATGTTTTTTCTGCATTATTAACTCCAAACTCGCATTTTCGAGACATGTATGTTTATATTACAGAAAAGGAGCGATACGTAAATAGAAAAAGAAAAGTGTAGTTATTTATTTATTTTCATTAAAAATTTTTTTATTGTTCACACATATGTATTATCGAATGTTAAGTCCAATGAATTTGTTCTTAGAAAGCTTTGTGCATTGAAAAAGGCCTTGTAACGTCTGTGGATGTAATCTGCTCAAATTTAAATGATTCTTTTTATATAATGCTGTATATTTATTTAACTTAACCATTACAATGAATTGAATACTAGCTACTAGATTTGGTTTTTGAGTCCATTATAACTTTTAAAAACAATATCAAGTTTCAGCATAATTATTTCACTACTTTCGGCTTTAATAGCAGACAATTTGAAATTATCAAAATTACAATTTCCATGAAATTTGGTAGGTGTGTGTTAGAGCTGTGCCAAATCGTTCTTTTCGGTGACCGGTCATTTTCGTTCAATTAGCAAAAAAATTGACCCGTTCGTTCAATCGTTCACTTTTGAACGACAGTATGAAACAATGCTATTTTGTAAGAATAATAAAATCGGTTGTATATACGAGTATTTAAATAATGCGAATGAATTAATTGAAGAATTTATTAAAAAAAGGTGAATTATTTATTTAAAAAATTATATTTAAATTCATTTCATAAATAACTTCTTGTTCTTTCGACTAGAATATTGTACATTTTATTTTGGCTTAATATTTAGTTTAATAAAGGGTGTTTTTTATTGAGGTATAGAACTTTAAGTTGGCATCACTTTTTTAACTGGCGGCCATTTTGTCAGCTGTCAAGTGATTAATATTTAGTTTGGTTTGCCATTTCATCACGAACAGGTTGACAAAAGAACAACGCTTGCAAATCGTACAAATTTATTTCGAAAATAATGGTTCAGTTCGCGAAGTTTACCGCAAGCTCCGTCCATTTTATGGTCGACATAATCGTCCATCAGAGCAATTAATTCGGCTAACCATAGATCGTTTTCGCACTACGTTTACTCTATGTGATAATACGCATCCGCAGAGACGTCGAACAGTGCGCACGGAAGAAACAATTGCCGCTGTAGAGCAAAGTGTTGAAGAGGACCCGAATGAATCGATTCGCCACCGTGCACAGCAATTGGAGCCGACTAACCGACTATTTTGTTCCCGAATTGGATGGCATGAATGTGGATGAGTTGTGGTTCCAACAAGACGGCGCTACATGCCACATAGCGCACGTCACAATCGACTTATTGAAGGAAACATTCGATGAGCGCATAATTTCGCGGAATGGACCTGTCAATTGGCCACCAAGATCGTGTGATTTGACACCATTGGATTATTTTCTTTGGGGATATGTGAAGTCGCTCGTCTACGCAAACAAACCAGAAACGTTAGGGGACTTGGAAGCCAACATTCGTGGCGTTATTGCCAACATACGGCCCCATATGCTCGAAAAAGTGGTTGAAAATTGGACCTGTAGAATTGGCTTTATTCGAGCCAGCCGCGGCGGCCACATGCCCGAAATCATATTTAAACATTAATGGCATAACATTATCCTTCCAATAAAGCCAAATTGATGGACATTAAAACGATTTTCTTGTGTTTTATTTCAATTCGAAGTTCTATACCTCTTAAAAAAACACCCTATATTAAGATTAAGAAAGGTACTTTTGTTTGGTTTTACTATTTATTTTTTCTTCCGATAATTAATAAAAGCATTGTAACTCTTTTATCGTTATTTATATATCAAAAGCGCATCAATGTTTGAATGTTACTTCTCAAAGTTCAAGTTAAAATTTTGTCGTCAAAAATATTTTACCGGAAAAAAAATATCTCAAGCACTACAAATTCATTTTAGATTGAAGTAATGAAATGTACGTATAAACATATATACAGTTAAAGTCTAACATCTTTACTTTGTAAAAACACTTTATAAAAGACACTAGTAAAAATACTTCTTGTGAAAAGACTATTAAATCAAATTATAAAAGTAATGATGGCAGTGCCACAGCGATGCTAAATAAAATTTAGTATAAACGTACCTAAACCTTTTAAAACACAAAAACTCAACTCAAACAAAACGACATAACATAAATAGCAAACATGAACGAAAGCAAATTTGACATAAAAGACTTGAAACACAAACTGAATGAACGAAAACATCGAGCGTTACACTACCGTTCAATTAAGTGATTCGTTCAATTTAACCCGTTCGTTCATGAGCTACACAGCTCTAGTGTGTGTGCTTGTACAATCGTTCCACAATTCTACCAAAATGCAAGCGGGTACAGTTGCCAAAAACAGTTTTGCAATATTTTTTGAAATTTGAATTTTTGGGAAAATATGACAAAATCAGCATTTATATCAATATATGAGACAAAAATATGCATTTATGACTAAATTATGCAAAAATATGGATTTTCAGCAAAATATGCAAAAATATGCACTAACAAATCGATGCCATTTTTACGCAAATTCATTGTTTCGTAAAGATATTTCGTTCTAGCCATTATCAGAGTTAAGGGAAAAAACATGCATTTGCATGAAACCCCTGTCCCTGGTCATAACATATGTATCAAGCAATTAATATTTTTTTTAAATCTCTGCAATAATACAACACTAAACAAGTAGCAATAAAACAAAAAATAAATAAAAAACCCGACTGCGACCAACTTCGAAACGTTAAATATCCTAAATGGTAAATGGAAATGGAAATGAAAAATTATAAGAGAGACCTAAAGAATGATACCCATTTTACTATAGTTAGTTTGCTGACTTCTTTTTCATATATACAAAATGGCGTCTGTTTGCCGCCATATTGAGTTTTGACTACAGTCATATCTTTAGTGAAATTCCCAGTACTAAGACAAATCAATTGATGTAAGAATCATCAAAAAATCGGTCCACGCGTTCGGTTTATATAGTGCCGCAAAGGAACACATATACATGAAGAATTCGTTCGAATTTGCCTATGTATCCACCTGCTAAGCTTTTAAAGTGAATGTGAACCACACCTAGTCGGCATTTCATTTGACATTTCTCAATTTCAGACTGACTCAATTTGAACCATGAAAAGATACAAAATCGAGCAACGCGTTAAAATTAAAGTTATTAAGGTAATTTTTTCGGACCTCAGTGGATTCGTCAATAAGCAGAATTGCCGCATTATTAGGGTTCCGTACACCAAATAGGGTTCCGTACACCAAAGGTGAAAAGGAACCCTATTGTTTTCGCTAGGCTGTGCGTCTGCCCGTCACACGCTATTTGCTCAGGAACCGTATTGACACTTGAAATTTGTAAAATTAGTGTATTTTTATATAGACTACAACAATTAACACTAAAATTAAAAAAAATTTAAATTAAAGGGTTGTCCATCAGTTTAATGCAATTTTGTATATGTAATTTTGACAACATGCTATATCTTGGAAACCGTAAGAGGCAAACTCTTGAAATTTTCAAAAACGGTAAAACTACAAAAATCCAAAAATTATAAAATCGCCAAACCAAAAAAATCGCCAAAAACCAAAAAACAATCGCTAAAACGAAAAAAAAACTCCAAATTAAAAAATAAATTCCAACACTAAAATAAATCAGCAAAACCGAAAAAATCGACAAAATGAAAAAATCGTCAAAATGAAAAAAAAACTGCCAAAAACCGAACAAATCGCCAAAACGCGAAAAAGGCGCCAAAAATAAAAAAAATTGCCCAAATGCAAAAAAAAATCGCCAAAATGAAAAAATCGCCAAAATGAAAAAAATCGCCAAATTGAAAACACGCCAAAAACCGAACAAAATCGCCAAAACGCGAAAAAGGCGCCAAAACTAAAAAATGCCTATATGAAAAAAATCGCCGAAATGAAAAAAATCGCAAAAAACCGAAGAAATCGACAAAACGGGGAAAAAAGTGCCAAAACGCAAAACCCAAAATTAAAGAAAAGCCAAAACTATTTATTATATAGGGTAAAGTTCATATTGAATTACATATCTAGTGTCCGTACGGAACCCCTCGTGGGCGGGTCAAAGTCGCACTTCACTGAATTTATTTCAAAATGAGGCCGGTCAGGCAGTTACTGTGAATGGTGTTCGCTATCGTGAGATGATAACGAACTTTTTATGGCCCAAATCGGAGGATATTGATGTGGACGATGTGTGGTTTCAACAGGACGGTGCCAATTGCCACACAGCTAACGAAACAATGGCTCTTTTGCGCGACAAATTCAATGGCCGTGTTATCTCACGTGGTGGCAATGTCAATTGGATGCCAAGATCATGTGATTTGACACCGTTGGACTTCTTTCTTTGGGGTTATTTGAATGAAAAGGTGTACGTCGATAAGCCAGCAACAATTCAAGAGCTAAAGGATGAGATAATTCGGCACATTAACGGCATAGAACCTCAAGTATGCCTCAGCGTGTGCCGCTGAGGTTGCGGCGGCCATTTGGCCGATATTTTGTTCCATACATAATTGAACCATACCATATTATCATAATAAAAAGAAATGACAATAATTTCCTAAATAATTTGTATTTTATTCAAAATCAACATCGGCCCTTAAAATTTAACCACCTTTGACGAATGTATTTATTCTTATAATATCGCATTCCGATAAATAATACGATTTAGGACCTTTCTACTTGAGACCATCGTTATGTATATGACAATGTCCTGTTAGTACTGTCACAAGTAAGCGGAGTTGATCCCTCGGGATTCTTTCTATTATGGCGGACCATCTGGGATTGTAACGTGACCAAGCTAATTTTGAGGTAGAGCAAATGACAGCTAACTTCTAGACCAGAGCCCAGATATAAACTGATAAATACTTCAAAATTTTTACATTCCAATCACAATTTGAATATGGATTAGTGTTGCCATATGTACCGCTTTTCGCGGGATTGTCTCGTCTTTTTTACCGCGCGGGATTTAAAAATTCAGCTTTTTAAGTTTTATTTTTTCAATTTAACACCAGCGATTTTCAACTAATGAAGAATAAGTAAATCTTAACAGTTTTTTTTTTTTGAACAGCCACTTCACGCCGAATCATGAAGAATTCGCCTTGATACTGTAAGTTTGTCATGCAAATTTATATGAATAAACAAAAATTGTTGAAGTTTTTAAAGCTCAGAAATTGAAGAAAAAAATCTAAAAACTGTCAAGAAGAAAATTTAAGAAGATTAACCAAATATAATTTCAATTGGGAATTAGAGAATTCATGCTTAAAACAAAAGAAGAGTGGTGTCTCAGGACACCTGGTTAGAGCTATGCTGTTTAGCTATATGAAACAAATTTCATGTGTTTAATAACAATGCAATAAAATTATATTATGGGGCAATCATGAATAAAGTTACACTAAAAATTTTTTACGGGGAACAATTTCAAACAATAGCAGGTAATAGGAAAAACAAAAAATTTATCGTGGAATTTTATTCATGATTGCCCTACATATGGTGATGTCCAATTAGCCGCAAATATTTCAAAACATTTCCATTTAATTCCTATTGTGTTCTTTTCTAGAAGCGTACCATTAAATTAATGTGTTGCTTGTGTTCGTGTGCATAAAATAACAAATTGAGCAATCTTTCTCATTGCTTTTGTTTTTGTTTTACTCACATCAAAGAACGAAACAAAACAAATTCAAACATTTTGTTTCGTTTATTTTCGTACTCTGATTATAAGTACAAAGAAATCAAAACAAAAATATATTTATAACTGTAATAGTGTCGATTATTTTTGTTACGAAAATCACGTCACGTCGTGGCATAAAATTTTAAAAAAATCTTCATGAATAAAATTCCGCGAGAGATTTCTCCCTTTCCCAGTTATAACTTCTTCGTTTTCCCAATTACTTACTATTGTTTGAAATTGTTCCCCGGGAAAAAATTATCCCGGAATTTTATTTATGATTGCCATAATATAATTTTATTGCATTGTTATTTAACACATAAAATTTGTTTTATATAGCTATGCTGCTTAGCTCTAACCGGGTTATTTTATCTTGTTTCCCATTCAACTTTTATATTTAAATTCGTTAATTCTTCTTAATTGATTTAAGAAACATGTGTGTAAATTTGTATTTGTTTTGTAAAAACCGTTAGTTTGTTTTAATAAATTACAGCCTTATTTATAAAAATTATTTAGACTTTATATAAGGTTTTTAAAACAATTTTCTATAATAAATTTTGCTTATTAAGCATTTATAAATCCTTAATAATTTTTAAAAGTAGCGCCTATATTCCTTAAAGTAGAAATATTTCAGTGTTTTTTTGTACCGCGAAACTTTTGAAAATCCCGTGATTTTTGAACTTTTTTCGAAAAATAAAACTGGCAACCCTAACATGGATGCAATGGAGGAACTCTATATATAAATTCGCCCTTAGTATGAGTGCATATTTTTTTATTGCAGAGGAGAATGTATCAACTAAGAAGTGAATTTAAAATGAAAATTGCGTCATATATGAATGTATTTAGTCCTCTGCGGAACTTTCCTATTATGCGTCATTTGACGCACAAAGAGAAAACAAATGGAAAGATTTCATTAGCTTATCAGGCAAGCGATCATAGACTATAAATATCTTTTAAAATATGTAGTTCAAAGAACTTTACCATTAGAAATATACAAATGTATTAAATGATCTTTAATCTGTGAATACTCGTAGCTACAGACTTTAAATGTTGTGCGAGTAAAACATCCATTAAAAAATATAAATGAAATAAAATAAAATATTATATAAAAAAATATTAAATAAAATAAAACAAAACAAAAATATATATGTACAACTTACCACTTTCTCACGACTCCTTAGGACACCCAATTTACCGAAACGTACATGAAATGGTGAACACTGGAATTCGCCATCTGGCTGTTCCACAACGATGACATCGATGGCCCCTGTCAAAGTGGCTCCATTGATTTCACTATAGAATTCCTTAAAATTACTGAAAACTTTAACTAAACTATTCATTTTGACGTGTGAAATGTGTTACAGAGTGCTTAAAGCAACAGTCAGTCAACTAGAAAAGCTCTACAATATCGGCTTGCTCGAATAAGTAACTCTTAGATGTACTTATGTTTGTATGTAAATTCCAGACAATTTTTGTTGTTGTACTTTGCGTTTTGAATTTAGCGATTTCTCAGTAGTTATCGCAGCTATAAATGACGGCAACTGTTGTTTATTGTTTGATTTATTTTCTACTTTCTTGTTTAATTTTATTTAATCGCTAAACTTAAATTATTTTATAATCAAACATTAGCGGCTCATATCCTTAGTTACTTGTCTGGAAATTCCTGTTGTTGATTATATTTAGCGATAGCTCGGGGTAGCGAACTGCCCATTTATGGCCTTAATAATAATGTTATCTTTGTTCTTTTATTTATTGTTTATTATTTCTTGGCCATTTTTTTTTGTTTGCTTCTTTTTTAAAGTCTATTGTATTGTAGAAGAACGTTAACACAGGTTATAGACAAATCAATTAAATTTATTTGTAGACTGTTGTGATCTGTCAATCAAGTTATCTGCAAGCAAAAAGAAATTAAATAATTAAGATAATTAAATATGTACATGACATGTTTGGAAAGAAATTTAAAAATTCATTTTAAAATTTTCTTATTGAATCATACATACATATTTATGAAGATAATTCTTGAAAGTATAAATAAAATATATTGAGACTAAATGAATGATTCACGTGGTTGTCATAATTTGTTCTCATGATTGAATAAAATAATATAAATTAGAGTTAGGTGTACATTTTTCATGTAATTTTTGTGAATCAAGTTATCATACATACTAGTGTCCTGTACAAAACTATTTATAAGACCTTTCAAGACATGAGAAATTTTTTCAAATGCTTTACTACAGCGAAATATTCTAAAAGAATCGCTAAGCAACACTGTTGGCAAGACATTTTTTCGGTTTTTTGTCTTGCCAACAGTGTTGTTTAGCGATTCTATTAGAATACTTCGCTGTAGTAAAGCATTTGAAAAAATCTCCCATGTCTTGAAAGGTCTTATGAATAGTCTTGTGCAGGACACTAATACATATGTGCATACTTATGTATGTATGTACATAATCGTATATGCTAGAGATAAATGTCAGCATTAATGACTCGAGTTTAATAAGCGTGCCACCAGTAGTGATGCACGAATATTCGTATTCGTATTCGAATTGGCGAATATTCGGCCATTTTTAAATATTCGTATTCGTCAAATTCAGGCGAATACGAAATCGAATATTTTTCCAAAAGAATTAAATATATAAATGCATAAATATTATATAAAATAGATCCATTAAATTTTTTATAGAAATTTGTCTTTGCATCTTTTTCAAATATTATTTACTGACAATCATTAAAATTTCCATTTCATAACAAATTTTTAATATTTTATATTGCAGGCGTAAATAGAGCCCCAATTTAATGGCTATAAATTTCAGATACACTAAAAAAAAGAGATATACTGTTATTAAGGAAAAAAAGTTCTTAAATTTAAGTAAAAAAAAATTCTAAGTTTAAGTAATTTTTTCTAAGTTTAAGTAAATTTTTACAAAAATCTAGTAAAAATTACTTAATATGAGTAAAAAATAAAAAGTTCATATCCTTAAAAATAGTTCATAAAAATACACAAAAAAATTCTCACATTCAAGCACAAGTTTACTGGCTTAAAGGAAATACATATTTACCAATAGTTGGAAAAAGGTAAAGGGTGTTTTTTATTGAGGTATAGAACTTTAAGTTGGCATCACTTTTTTAACTGGCGGCCATTTTGTCGGCTGTTAAGTGATTAATATTAGTTTGGTTTGCCATTTTATCATAAACAGGTTGACAAAAGAACAACGCTTGCAAATCGTGCAAATTTATTTCGAAAATAATGGTTCAGTTCGCGAAGTTTACCGCAAGCTCCGTCCATTTTATGGTCGACATAATCGTCCATCAGAGCAATTAATTCGGTTAACCATGGATCGTTTTCGCACTACGTTTACTCTATGTGATGATACGCATCCGCAGAGACGTCGAACAGTGCGCACCGAAGAAACAATTGCCGCTGTAGAGCAAAGTGTTGAAGAGGACCCGAATGAATCGATTCGCCACCGTGCACAGCAATTGGAGCCGACTAACCGACTATTTTGTTCCCGAATTGGATGGCATGAATGTGGATGAGTTGTGGTTCCAACAAGACGGCGCTACATGCCACACAGCGCACGTCAAAATCGATTTATTGAAGGAAACATTCGATGAGCGCATAATTTCGCGGAATGGGCCTGTCAATTGGCCACCAAGATCGTGTGATTTGACACCATTGGATTATTTTCTTTGGGGATATGTGAAGTCGCTCGTCTACGCCAACAAACCGGAAACGTTAGGGGACTTGGAAGCCAACATTCGTGGCGTTATTGCCAACATACGGCCCCATATGCTCGAAAAAGTGGTTGAAAATTGGACCTGTAGAATTGGCTTTATTCGAGCCAGCCGCGGCGGCCACATGCCCAAAATCATATTTAAACATTAATGGCATAAAATTATCCTTCCAATAAAGCCAAATTGATGGACATTAAAACGATTTTCTTGTATTTTATTTCAATTCAAGGTTCTATACCTCTTAAAAAAACACCCTATATAAAGGTTTAGGGAAAATGTATGCCTAGAACTAGTCAATCTCGTCTTAAATCAATAAATTAATTTTAGGAAATGACTTACTCCCGATAAGTTCATCAAATTTGACTTATTTGAAAGATATATAAAGGTATTCTAAATTTTAGAAAAATATTTATTAGTTTTAAGTATTTTTCCTTTAAATTATAGAATATATCTTTTGTTTGCATTAAGCAAAAATTCTAAGTAAGTTTTTCATATTTCCGAGGAATATTTAAACTTGAAATATATTTTTTTGAAAATAAAATAAAATTTTAAAACTCAAAAATTTCAATGCTTAATCAGGCTGCCCTGTTAGGCAATTGGTTAGAGTGCTTGCCTATCAGTCAGAAGGTTGCTGGTTCAATACTTGTCTCCTCCCGAGGAATTAATATGTATGTATGGTGAATTAATTAAGAATATAATATGAAGATATAACAAAAAACATACCATATGGTAAGAATATAATTAAAAATAAATAATAAGTACCAGAATTAAAGACATAAAAAAACTTTGAAAATTTTATTAAATTTGAGATCAAAGATGAAAAACATTTTTTGCAAAGCTCCGAGTTTTATGGGAAAATTTTACTTACTTTTAGAAAAAATTTACTTAAATATAAAAATATAATTACTATAAACTAGTCCATTAATGAGCTAGAAATTTAATAAATATTTTATTGGTTTCAAGTAAAAACAGCTTCGGCGCCATACGACAACTTTTTTTTACTCAAATTTAGAAAAATTTCCAAAGTTGTAGTTAGTTTTTTTTAGTGTATAATATTCGTATTCGCGAATATCGTTTCAAATTTTCGTCTTCGTATTCGAGAATATCAAAAATTGACATTCTTTACTTCACTAGTACATACTAGAGTTGAGCGATATTTAGAAACCTGTTACTTTTTCACAGAGATGGAAAAATCACAAATCACAACTGTGACTTAATTTATAAAGTAACAGGGTTTGAAAATATAGTTCTTTCATACAAACTGTGATTGTTCTTGCATGCTTACCTTACAATAAATAAAGCTATCACATTAATTTTTTTTATACCTTCAGCTTTTGTCAAGAAAAAAATCGCCAAATCAAATCATCTTTTCTGGCAACTATGATGTACAACTCACGTTCACAAGGAGCAACATTATTAAAAATTCACGCTATCGCTCATCACTAGTACATACATATACCACCCAATTATCAATAAAATTCCGCACGAAACTTTTCCCTGGGAACAATTCCAATTAATAGCAAGTAATAGGGAAAACAAAAAATTCTAATTGGAAAAGGGAGATATTTTTTGCGGAATTTTATTCATAATTGTGTGGATATTGTTTCTTGCACAAAAACATTTGTTTATAAATCACGTTAATCATACGCTGGTGATATACATACCAGTGATCGGCAATGAATCGTTTTTTCGCTATTCATACTGACTCACGAAATTTTAAATATATGTATGTGAGTAGACATCATTCCCTGCAAATAATATTGGAGTATGTGGTCCAATCTAGATGAAAAAGACTAGTTACATCATGGTCCCATCTAATGCAGTCATGGATCATGTCGTTTTCATACAAGCATTTAATGCTGTACGATAAGTGTTCGTGTTTAAACGAATATGATCGTTCTTCTTAAGCACTCACAAATTGTATGCGAGTAGTCTATAACTATTCCATATGGAGTAGTTTTGGCGTTAGTCCGATGTAATGCAAAGTTGGACCATGTGGTTAAAATGTTAAATCGACCTTTTTTTCATATATTTGGAGTAGTTTTGTGGTACTCCTACTCCTCTTTGGACTAGTCTTTACATGCATGTTTGGACTAGCCGCATTATTTGCAGGGTTTAAACTTAACTACTCTGATTTACGCACACTCACAATAATATTGATTTGTAAGTATTGGTTGAAATAAATATGAATGCGACGTCGATATCATAGTCATACCACACTCACACTCATAAATCACCTCAGTTTGATTTCTATTTTCAGGAAAATACTTTTACTACTCACATTGATTGTGCTCACTCAACTCATGCATGTATGTTTATTTAACTGCCAGTTTATAGAAGCCATGTAAAAATTCTCGGCTGTCTATTTATATTGAAAACAAAAACAAATTTTGAGTGCTTTGTTTTTGCTTTCAATATAAATAGACAGCCGAGAATTTGTACATGGTTTCTGTAAACTGGCAGTGAAAGTTTAAGGCTCAGTTAGCCGACTGTAATGTAACGTAACTGCAACAGTAAGAAACAGCTGATCGATTTTGTTAGGTGAAAAGTAATGAAAATGGTTATAGAGATGAAATGTAATGTAAGCTAATTTTCATATAAAAATATCAATCAGCTGTTTTCTACGTTACAGTTACATTACATTACAGTCGGCTAACTGAGCCTTTAGTCATTGAACAGTTTGCAAGTAGTATGCAATAGCAATAAATAACGTTGTTTTTCAATTCCTGAAAAAATTACAAAAAAATAAAAAATAGAAACAGAGAAACACATAACCTAATAATGAGAACTTTAATGTTCGTATGGGAAGTTCGCATTGTGAATGATGCTTATTTTGCATCGTCCATAGGCATTGAGTTAAGGAGAGTTGAAATCGACAACTTTAAAAATTTTGCTAAGTGAATATGATTCATAGACAACATTGCAATGAGTATGAGTGCGCATAAGTACAAGTCATGATTCAACTCTACTCACTTTTTCACTACTCATTGATGTTCTCTGATACATACATACGTGTGCATTAGTCCCAATTTACACTATGCAAGTCTTATTGCTAAGCTGATTAGTTTGTTAGGGGAGAGAGACGGGGGGAAAAGAAACGTTGCTGTTTCCCTCGTCTCTCTCTCTCCCTGAAACGAATCAGCTTAGCAATAAGACTTGCATAGTGTGATTTGGGACTAAGTATCGCACACTAAATTCAAAAAAAAAATTTAAAGCTTTTTCAACAAAATTTTGAGTGAATAAGCCCACGAATAAGAATCTACACATAAATAATAATGGTTTATTTCGGTGCGATTAATTGCCTATTTAAGGATGTTGAATCGTATTCGTTTAATTACACCAATGAGCGAATATGTTTAGCTTGATGTTTTACCCCCATAACCAAACAAAAGTTTTGCAAATATTGATGAAGGAATTAACCAGGGATTACTGTAATTATTTAATCATTATATAATACGTGTGATGTGATTATATGTATGTATGTTGATGTATGTATGTTTAAATTGTTTTTAATATTTTTTCCATCCAGTCACTTTTTTTAAATCACGTGACTACAGGCTGTATCCCAGATGAACATTATCACCTACGATGGTGGTCCCGAAAATCGCTGACCTGACGGATAGATGCCGGCAGCAGTTTAAAAAAAATTAATTAAGTGTGGGACTCACTATCCTACACAATCGCACGATCTTAAAAAAATAAAGCCCCGATCTAATGAATTCTTACTGTGTTTTAAAAATGTTTATAAACTTCATCATATCAGGGTAGTACTTTCTCAAACGTCGTGCGATTGTGTAGGATAGTGGCTAGCCCGGATTATTTCTAACTATTGGCCAATAATGAAAAGGAGGTGTCTGTGGTTAATGGCTATTTAATAGAGCTGGTTGAGGATGAGCTGGCAAGAATAGGGTCAGCGTTAGATGAGGGAAATTGTGACAGATCGGTGAAACTACCGATAAGTCATTACTACAGGGAACTCATTAATTTGGTAGAGAGCAGGACCAAGTGCATGGCGAATTAGGGAGGATTGCAGAGTCTCGAGGACTATGCGGCCAAAACTTGACTCAGGAAGATCCAAACTGTTACTGGACACGGATAGGAAGGCGATGCGAATCGTGATAGGCGCGTTGACTGGTCACTGCTCGGTCAGAGCAAGAACCAGCATTTGGGAGTGTAAACTGGAGGACATTAGGGGCTTCGTTATAAGAACTCCAGGGTCACTTCTGGATACAAATGGTGGGGGGGGGGGGGGGGGGGTATATATTACTTTTAATGGGCAATAGAAGGGAATGACAATGTACGTGCGTTTTACCACCACCCTTCCTAACATAGCCTAATAGAGCTGGACTGTTCTTACTACGAGTATAAACAAGGTATCGAATATCGCAGAGAAAAATATATCATGATAAACGAAGATTTATTGAGAACTTCAAAAAACAATTTTCCCAAATGTATTGTGTGTTCTTTGTTAAGGCGGCTAGTTTTCGACCGCCCTCGTAAATATATTGGAAATATTTATATTATAATATGCATACATACATACTTACATACACATATGGATATGTATGTACATACATACGTATGTATGTATGTCGAATGAACAAATTGTTGAAAAAAATAATTTTGTTTACCAAAAATATGTCAGTGGCAATTTCGTTTGTTTTTCCTACTTTGACGATGATGTATTTTATTTGAGAAGCTATTCTAAAAGAATGTCTAGCGAAATAATAACAAAATTATACACATAGGACTTAATCATAACATATCGCTCATTTACTAAAACAACGTCATAACTCAACAACTTAAATTTTCGCGTTAATGATGCAGATTAAACCTCATATTATTTCTTATGTATATTGTGTAAAAATTTCATACAAATAAATATCTCCTTTAGTCAACTCTTGAGAGAAAACTTAAATTTTCTTTTTCCATTAATTTGTGTGTAAATTGAAACTGGTTTTCTGGCAAAATAATTTTTTTTGAGTTATAACGATATTTTAGTAAATGAGCGATATGTTCGTATGTATAAATATATACATATGTATTTATGTATAAATATATATTCATATGTATTAGAGATGGGCGCGTGTAGAATTTTTCGAACACGACACAACACGAACACGGATATCAAGACGTTCAACACGTGCGAAACACCCACACGAAAAATTTATTCAACACGATATTGCGTAACAGGCACGAAATATTATTGGTATGGTATTGAAGATCAGAAAATTTCATTGATTTTTTTTTTCAAGAGTTGCTTTTTAAAATATGGCACCGATTTGGCACTGCCAGCTGATACTATCTGTCACCACAGCTGATGCTATCGGCTTAAGAGGCCCATACAATATATGGTGGTGTTGTGTGTTTGACGGTACAAATTGTTAAATTTTTTCTCTACTGGAAATTCATTGATACATATTCTAAATCTAAAACAGTTTCGTGTTTTTCGTGTCAATTTTGTTCAACACGAAACGAACCGAACACGCATATAAGCAGGGGGCAAATTACGACATTCGATACGGTTCGAAATTTTAAAATGTTTCCGTATATGTAAACTCTATTGAAATATTTCGTAATTTCGTTCGATAACGAGTGCCGTAATTTGCCCCCAGTTTTTTTTTTGCCACGAACACTTCATGTGCATGTTTGTGTCACGAAAATAAACACAATACGCGCCCATCTCTAATATCTATGCCCTGCAGTAAAACTCAGAAGACCTTCTTGGTGGAGGCCTTATTAAAGGACTATTTCGCATAAAATATTCAATACACATTCCACACTCGCTTCTATGAGAAGGGAGAAGAGAACGAGTAACATGTTTTGTTTTGTTTTTTTACCAAAGCAAAAACAAAATCTATTAGTTTGAAGTCCTTCCAGAATCTCTGCCAAAAGAACAGAAAAACAGAAGGCCTGCTCCGCAATGACAACGCATGTAAAAAAGATATTAGTATGGAATGGAGCGAGCAGGCCTTTTACATCCAAAAGAAGGCGTACATAGGTCTTCTAGAAGGCATTCCTACTCCTTCTAGTTCCCGCTGGATTATTATTGGTTTAGTATAAAGCTATAAACAGACGGTTGTCAGATCTTACAATATTGTCAGTAAAATATGCTCAAAATTTCTTACAACCGTGTGAACTGACAATTTTTGTCAGACGTCGTTGCCAGACAAAGCATTGTCAGTCCATTGCAAGACTAGGAGCTGACAACAAATTGTCAGACATCTTACAATCGTGTTAACACATTGTAAAATTATTGCCAGATATTTGTCAGACATTTTAATATTGTCAGATGTGCGAAGTTTAAGCATCTGACAATGGCGTCATTGTAAGAGAATTCTTTCTATGGGCAACACTGCACACGCTTGATTTTAAGGAAAATATTTAAAATAAAATATATGCAGACATGGTCCATAATAATTTACACTTTCACTTTTTACATTTAACACAAACACAAACGATAAATATTGAACGATTTCTAACAAATGCTTTAAGTCTGGCAACGCATAACAACAGATCTAACAATTTGTGCATATGACAACTGTGTGAACTGACAATTTTTCTACTGACGATTTTGTCAGATGAATTTATTTTCATACAACCGTCTGGCAATAAATTGTAAGATTTTCTGACAACCGTGTGAACTGACAAGGAATATTGTGCTGGCAATTTTCGATTGCCAGTACGTTGTCAGCACATTGCCAGATCTGACAATATTGTAAAATCTGACAATCGTCTGTACATAGCTTAATACAAGCTACAACAATACATTTAGGGCCTAATTGTGTAAAACGCAACGCCAAGCGTTGTCAAATTTCATATGGAAAAACTTTAAATTACAAAAACAAAATACATACAAAATTTATCAACGCCAAGCGTTGCGTTTTACAAAATTAGGCCCTTAAAAAACAAGACGCATTTACATTTCAAGACTGTTCGCGCAGGTCTCTAATACACAAAAAGCAAACTTTTTTGGCAATGATAATTAATTAATGAATGAAAAACAAACTACTCTCTAGTCAGCCTAGAACCATACATATGTCTCTATGTCAATACTCTTTTTCCAGCGACAATTGCACTAGTTAAAATGTCGACAACTTTCCTTTTATGCACGAGTAGAGATACGTTAGAGACGACAGTTCTAGTGTATTTCTGGTGGTATTGTTAATGAACGCGTCAATAGTTTGTTTTTCTTTTTTATTATGTTGTGCAATAATATTAAAAAAATATATGTAGACGAGGGTCACTAAAATCTACTAGTGAATCTCCGGTTCAAATATCTCCATATGGTCGTAAAAGAACTACCTTCTCAATAGTGCTAAAGTCTACTGGTAGATTTTGAATGACAACACTATGTTATGTGTCAATAGGCATTTACATTGGCTTGGGTACACCTAGTCAGTAGCACCATTGACAATGTCACTAGAAAATCACTATAATTTTACTTTTGACAACGATACAGGATATATCGATATTGTAGACTAGAGCCCCTAAGATTTACTAGTGAATCTTTGGTGCCAATGCCTCCATGTGGTCATAAAATAACTACTTAGTCAGTAGTGCTACAGTCTAGTGGTGGATTTTCAATGACAAGCTAATGTTAAATGTCAATAGATGATTACATTGGCTTGGGTACACCTGGTCAGTAGTACTACTGACAATGTCACTAGTAGATCACTACAATTTCACTATTCGTACTTTCTGCAGGGTAAATACAAAAATTTACTAGATATGCACACACAAATTTGCATGCACTTTCCATACATTCATACATACATATCGCTACCTTAATACAGATAGGCCCTAACTCATAGTTTTTATGAATTTCGAGTTTTTTGCATTTTTCAATAGAGGAAAATCTAATGTATCGAAAAATGCAAACATCTCGATTTAAATTAAATAATGAGTTAGACCCCTTCGATATCAAGGTAACGATATGAATATGTATGTAAATATGTATGTACGTACTTCTATGTACAATGCATATACATAATTAAGTCTTTTAATCTTTCGAAAATAATTTATACAACAACAGAACGAACATGCTTTCTGAGATTTCAAATGGAAATTTTTCAAAACAAAATTATTGTTTATGTATATATGTACATACCCTGTCGGATTTTTATTAGCTAACTCAAAATATATGTACATAGGTGACTTTTTGCTAACACATTTACAACTAGCTTCTGAACTAACTCATAAATAATACAGATTTGAGTCAGTTGTGTTTTGTACAACTGTCTTCTTCCCGATAAGTATTGAACTAACTTTAAGCTAAAGCTACGTTCACACTTGTCAAACATTGCCCAAAAAAGCGTAACCACTAAATGCTAATGAAAAATCTTTCAATTCCGACAAAAGTTTGTCAAGTTAAAAAGTAGCCAATATTGTTGGATCCTATGATCCTCGAACTGTGTATCAAAACTTTTTTCATTAGAGCCCATTTAGATGAAGGGTGGCCTTACTGCGACAACGTTTACGTTCTCTTTTGGAGTCCCTTCTTAAATCCACGCGCGTTTAGATGAAGACTTTTTTGTCGCAATAGTCAAGCGACTTTTTGATATTAATTTGTTCAATGCGTTTTATTTGTTCATTCGTAGCAGTGTTGCCGTAAAGGAACTAATTGTTAGTTTGAGAAATGTAGAATTAATATGTCCATATATTTTTATTTTTTTTAATTTACTACTAAAATAAAATAATTCCTTTTCCCTCCTTACTTTATTTGTTTATAATTTTTATATTATAACAGCCGTATTCATAAAAATTTTAAACCGCGTCTCAAATATTGTTTAAGCAAAATTCGCTAAAATTGTATTCATAATAGAATTTTAGCTTAAAAAACGGTTTTTAAGCCTTGCGTAAATCAGCAAATTTTAAAATTGACTGCCCCCATGTTTAAACCAATTTTAAGGTGACGTTGTTGTAATTTTGCTTCGTTTTTGTTTACATTTTGAACTTTACCTGTATGTACATACATATGTGTGTATGTATGTATGTACTTATGTATGCATGTATGTATGCATATGCCAGTGTTATTTAGAAGAAAACAATGTAATTTTTTTATAGGACTATTGCCGAAATAACAAATATACTCCAAAGAATATTTAAAAGAAAGGGAGCGATCCAGTTTCCATTCCCAGTCATTGTTTTCTCATTTTATGTGTTAACAAAAATAGTATAATTGTAGAAAATTAACTAGTGATGTATAAACACTCAAAATAAACAAAATAAAGCTCGTTATTATAGTGCTTCTTTATCTGCAATAAAATAAATAATATAAAAAGCACTTTTAACAAAGATTTGTTATGAACTTTATTTATTATTTTATTAAATACAAGTTGGAACATATCTTTTATTTTATAGAAACAATATTTCTCTGAAAACCGACAAATAAACAAAATAGACACGAGTACTTTGTGAGTTAACAATCGTTGTTTTGCAGAACTAATATGCAAGTGACAAATAAAGAATACAGTGTTGCCACGATATTTAAACAAAATCTAGTTAATTGATTTTTAGTTAAAAAACTGATTATGAATACCAATATTTAAAAAACGTTATTTAGCCTTAAAACGTTTTTTAACTAATATGAATTTTAAACCTCAATCAACTTTTTTTTATGAATACGGCTGTAAGTGTTTATTTCATGCATGTTATAAAAATTTGGTCTAACTGGCAACTCTGTTTGTACATGACACACAAAAATATGATAGAAAAACATTTGTGAGAGAGAAGAGATAAAATTGTCGCTTCAATTCCCAGTACGTGCGACTTTTGCTATCCCGCACAGTGATGCCAACTTTTTTGGCTCTAAAAGCACATCAAAATTAAAAAAAAGCACTTAAAAGCGTAATTTTGATATCTAAAAAGCGCATAAAGCACTAATGTGAAAAAGGAGTGAAGATTCAAATGAGTAAAGTTTAATAATGTTTAATATTTCCTAAGCAATTCTCTATTTATGCAATAATATCATCTTTAATGAAATATATCAGACGAAAAAGGTATGCTTTAGACTGAAAAAATAAATACACCAAGTTTTTATTAAAGTAATTTTAAGAAATACTCAAATTTCTTAAAAGCACTACTTAGTGCTTTTTCTTAGTTTGGCACTAACGCTCAAAACTTGGCGTTTTGAGTCTTCAAAAAGCACTAAAAATAGTGCCAAAAGCACCAAGTTGGCATCGCTGATCCCGCAAGCTTCTCCTCACTTCTTGCATAAAAACTAGACTCGCAGGCGACGTGTCGCAGCGAGGCCACCCTTCATCTAAACCATGGGTGACCAAGATAAATTTAAGGTTGTGTAACTGAGCGAAAAAGATAAACACACAGGCAGAAACAATTAATAAAAGTAATTCTTATATGATTTTTTTTTATGAAAGAATTTTTTTTCTTCAACAAAAAGTAATAAATAAACATTATTATTCACTTAAATTCTGAGTTTAAAACTACTAAAAACCAATTTGTAAGAGAAAATAATTTTTAATTTTCACGCAAGCAAAAGCATTTTTTAACATAAACAGCATACACAGTAAATTTCTCGCAGTGCGTTTGAGAAAAATGAGTAAAAAGATAAGCAAAAATTTATCTCAGATAAGACTAAATGAAAGAGAATAAGAATACGTGTGAATTCGATTTGCAAAAATTTGCTACATGATGTTCACCCATGATCTAAACGGCCTCTTAGTGTTTGTTGGTTACGCTTTTTTGGGCAAATGTTTGACAAGTGTGACCGTACTTTAACTCAAAGCTGATGCAGAGACGCGTCAAAGATTATCAAGATGTCAGCATACAATTCATGTTTAACTCTCTCTGCAGTCTATATTTTATACGGCGTGATAGCAAAGTGTTATGTATTATGCCTGACAAACAAAGTTATCACGGTTCGATACCCATTCTCGTCTCTAAGAAAAATAATTTCAACTTAAGTTAAATTATATCATGGCTAGCTCAAAGCACTCCCTTTTGTGATACGTCACAAACTAACTCACAATGGGCCAAATATTATTTTGCCACTTCCCAGCTAACTAA
This sequence comes from Tachina grossa, assembly GCA_949987645.1. NCBI lineage: Eukaryota > Metazoa > Arthropoda > Insecta > Diptera > Tachinidae > Tachina > Tachina grossa. The sequence continues at coordinate 59,111,734 of OX465278.1, read as the reverse complement.
TACTGCACTAGAATTTTATCAGCTAGCTAAACTAACTCGAAGTGAGCTAACTTGTGGTTAATTTGTATTTATTCAGCCTGAGCGAGTACTAAGTTGTCACTTGTCTCTGATTAACCATTAGTTACTTTTAATTTAGCTCAAATCCCAACAGGGTACCTTCATACATACATACATCCATACGTAAGCGGAAATTTATTAATTTTATATTTTTTGTAGATACTCAGCGGAAAAACTAAGAATACCTTCTTACTTCAGAACTTATTAAAAGTCTGCTTATAAATTTTTTTGATTCAATTGCTATTCTTATCTAATTGCTAAAGTATGCCTTATAGAAGGCTTCGACTTTTTTCGCACAAAAGATAAGGCACATGTTCCACATTCCTTTTTATGAGAAGGGAGAAGAGAAAGAGTAACAGTTTTTGTTTTGTTTTTTACCGCAGCAAAAGAAAACTCCATTAATTTGAAATCCTTTCAGAATTGTTGGCCAAAGCAGCGAGAACGCAATGAGAACGTGTGTAAAAAAGATATATAACTGCATTAAGAGAAAAATGATGATCTAAATTTAAGAAAAAAAAATTTTTGAATTTAGATTCCAGAAATCTTAATATTTCTATCTTGAATTTTAGTCAGTAAGATTGACGTTAAGAAATTTAAGCATAAATTCCTAATTTATAGAATGAATTCTTAAAATCAAGAACGTGGTCTTAAACTTTGACCCTTTTTTTATTTAGTGTATGGAATGCAGCAAGCAGGCCTTGTACATCCAAATTAAGAAGGACAGAGGCCTTCTAGAAGGCATCTTTACTTCTTTTTTCTTCCCGCTGGGTACTTGGTAAAGCCGACTGAACTGACAAGCTTTATTGTTATCTTTGTAGATGAGGATTTGCACCAGCATTATGTTTTTAATAAAATTGCACATACATTCCACATTGTGAATGGTAAAATCTTAAGTGTATCTAAAGGTGCAATTTATTATTATCTAGTGTGATTGAACTTTGTTTCCAACAAAAATCAACAATATAACGATAGTTGTTCATATTTTATATATTCTTTGTTGTAAATATTACTTTTAGTAATTAGTCGTACTATAATCTTTGTTATCGAGCATTACTTGTATTTTAAATGTTAATCATATATGTATGGCCCATTGGGCTCGATTAATTTATTGAATAAATAAATGAAATGAAAATGTTTAACCAAGTATCCCATTATTGCAGAAACCTTATAAAAGCGAACTACACTCAAAATATTTCATAGGTAAAATAAACGAAAAATGTGGTTCATTTTACGAAAATATTCGTTGTTTTTACGGTACGAAATGCTTCGTAAATAGTAGAAATGATATTTGTTTATTTTACGAAATACTTTTTGTCTGTAATAGCCTTTTTACACTGACGCACATCTAACATCTACCATCAATTTGCGAAAATGTTAACATCTTCCCATAAGAAATACACAGTACTAAAAACCAACATCTTTCTACATCTTTAAAAGATGTTCCTATCTCATTTTGTTTCATCTAACATCTTTCGTTAATTTTAGTGCCATCACTAGCAAAATTACATTGTTGTGTCAAAAACAACGTTGCCACTTTCTGTGTAATAGTGCAAAATCTATACTGTTTATATATTTTCGCAGTATTTTTGCACCATAAATTTTTTGTGTAATTTTGCACTATTTGACTTTAATGGCATTTATATTTATATGATATAAGGCGATAACACCATGAGTTGACTAAAGACAAAATCGAGTTATACTTATGTACTACAACATTCTACAGACGAAACTTCATGCCTTATTGAAGATTGCAAGTTTTTAAAGATCATTCAAAAATAACTGAATCAATTCTTTCTGCTTTAGATGAAACATCTACAAAATATTATTTGCAGTTTCCTTCATATTCTCTTGGAGCTAATACCTGCTTTTATACAAATTAAAAGCTGAAGTAATCAAAGATGTGTCAATTTTTTTTCTAATTACTAAAGCCTTATTTTTTTAATTTTTAGTTTACCGATAAAAACGAGCAACTTGTTAGCAAAAGTGGAATTTATATTAATTTAGCTGCTTAAAATACTATTCCGAGGCACATCACAAATTAAAAAAAAATCAACTTTCATGATGACCTTTATAATTTTTATTGATGTAGTATAATCAGAATTTGCACAATCATTGAAATAAAAATCGATTTCCATTTGTTAAGCTAGATTATCAAAAATTAGACAATGAGTGGCGTGAATATGCACTTTTAGACCATAAGGATAAATTAGATGTTTTGAAATTTATTGTTCTAAAATTTCTCAAAGTAAAAACTGTGCTGGCGATATTTTCTTTACAAATTTAAAAGTTGTGATATTACCATTCTTAAACGCTTCTGTTGAAAGAGTTTTTTTAAGTAAACTGATCTTTATTAAAACTGATACCCCAAGAATTACTTATCGGCTAATACAGTAGCGTCAATTTTAAAATTGTGGTGCAAATTTTCAGCTTAAGATTATGAAAATAAATTGGAAAAAATAGTTTAGTGTAAATATGTACATATGCTTAATGAACCAACGAATGTATAAGTATCGCTCAGTACTTCTAGTTAAATGAGTTTAAATTAAGAAAAGAAAAGGTTAGTAACCCTCTTCTCAAACGCATGGTTCAAAAAATATTTTATTAAATTTAGACAAAATGTTAAGAGGAAAGTGGTAAATTATTCTTCGTTGAAGTAAATATTTACGAATTAGTGATTTTTTTTTTATATTTTCAATTGTACGTTTTTTAAATATAAAAAAATTAGCTGGTATTAAATTTCAATGTACTAAAAAAACTATTAAGAAAATAAAAATTTTTTCTTAAATGTTTTTGCATTATTTTAGACTTGCGGCTTTGTAATTTCTTTTTTCACTAGTGGCAACTCTGGTCAAAAACTAAGAAAAAACGACATACGTATATACATACATAGTACCTTTTAAAAAATCTTCATCTTATTCTTGCAAATCTTTTATAATTTCCATGTACTGCACTTTAATTAGGGTTTGTTCATGCAAAGCAGCAACTACTCCAATTATTAATTTTACATCAAAATCTATTTTTTATAATTTCCTTAACAAAACCTATGCAGAACGTGTTGTCTTTTTGACAAGTGAGATAGATGATGGTAGATGTTAGATGGTGTCAATGTAAACGCATGTTTCACATTTTTTACATCTTTCATGCGTTTCACTGAAATGTGTGTCAATGTAAATAGCCTATAAATAACAAAATTTTGTATTTTTACAAATTTTTTTTTCGTAAATTTACGAAACACAGTGTTTATATTACAAAATAAGTTCGTGAATGATGAGAAGCAATTTTGTATTATATACTAAATTTTGTGTTAAACTAAAATCTGCAAAAAAATTACATATTGGAATTAAATGTTGTAACAATAGGAAGAAAAAGATAATTTAAGGGGAATTGTTACAGCATCTGCATTCCTCATATATCACATACACATACTCGTACATACATATACATATTTTGCACTGAAACGCACGAATCAAACTGGGAACACAAGTGGGAGGAACTACGAAATTTTCGTTGTGAACTTTCAATAAAACACATTTGTTCATCTGAAAATTAACACCACAGCTCTGTAGATCGAAATTCCTCGAGCGTGACGAATTCTGCGATAGATTTATTTCTATTTCTTAAGCCGACGAACGACGAAAAAACAATTTTTTGTCTCTTTGCACATTCAATAACCAATTATTCAATTATCAATTATAAGATCTATTACGTATTCTTCGTCGGTGTGCCGTGGAGGAGATTTGTCGTTCGTCCCAGTTGTTTTCCCAGCATAAACCAAAAACAATAATTATAATAATGTTTTATTTTAATTGAAATTTATTTAATATGTAATTTTTTATACAACATGTATATACAATGACAGGAAAATAAATTTGGAAAATATTACAAAAATAAAACAAAACAACAGTTTTTATTCTCATATTTAAACATTTTGTTTCGTAAAATTCACGAAACTTGTATAGATTTAAGAATAATTTTGTACTGCAAAGAAAATGATAACAAAACAAAATTTGCTTATTTTACGAAATTTTTAATTATATAAAATATTTTTTATTTTCTCTTAAGTTCAATAAAATAAACGAAAAATGTGGTACTATATACAAAAATAATTGTACGAAATAATTTTTGTAACTAAACGAAATTCGTAAAATTACGAAATTTGTTTTCCTGCACATGCTACAAATACTTTCGTAAAATGTGCAAAATTTTCCTTTATTGCACAAAAATTAAATTACGAAAAAATGTTTCGTATTTTTAAGCATGGTATATTTTGAGTGTACATATTTGTAAGTTTTGTTTGGGAATGAGTCCATAATATTTTTACGTATTTAGTACGTAGAAAGTTCACTTGCCTTGAGTAACCTAATATTAAGCACCATCAATCAAGTTATTTGGAGTAGCAAACAGGGGGCAAATTGCGACACCCGATAGCGAGCGAAATTTTAAAATATAACTCAACTATTGAAACCGAAACTTAAAAAATTCACCCCAATCGAAATGTTTCCCTTTTTCAACTAATTGCAACCGTGAATAATTTTTTCCTAAAATAGTTTGCTTTTTTTTTTTGATTCGCCAATATTTTTCACGGGAATTTTTCACTTCTCCCTGGGTTTCGTTCACTTTATATTATAAAGTTATACTTATATAATTCCCTGCAATACTTTTTTAAATAGTGCTTAAAGCACTTTAGTTTGAGGGTAGCGTTGGGTGAAGTAGTTAGCACGTTGACTACAAGACCGAAGGTTCTGTGTTGGAGTCAGGTCTCCGACATTCATTAAATAACAACACCACGCATTTGTCTGATGTGCATTAGTGTCCCTTTGTGTCAGTTGTTGTAGGAAAGTTCAAGTGATGAAGGCATAGTCACTGATCACTGAGCCAAATCGACTTCAGCAGATGCTAATCCTAATGTAACATGATAGCTCCCTCCTTCGTCATTATTATGTAGCAGAAACATCGGCGAAGTAAAATAACCAATAAAATGGCCACTAAACATAGATTTGAAAATTTAATACACCTCATTGACACCAGAGGCGCTGCAACTCTGAATTATTAAAAACGTGCAAAAAGCAGAGTTGTAAAATAATGAAGCTTTCCTATATCTGTTCCTTCACCACTTTTCTTCTATCACTCACTATCCCTTTCCTAAAGAAGGCAACACCTAGTAATATTAATAGATATTCATTGCCTGAGTGTTACTTCTCTTTAAAAATAAGAAAAAGAAAAAAAACATGCAGTCAATTTTAAAGTCATATACTAAATAATTTTTTCCACTGCACCTAGAATGTTTAAAACACACAACTTTACATTTAAAAACATTTCAATTCCAACTCAAAATTTGTGCATTTCTTATTATTAAACTCAAATTTGATTCTTTTGAATTAATTTTTAGCCTTTACAAAACGTCTTTTCGTTGTTCACATTCACGGTTTTCACGAGAGATTCACTATAGCATTTTCCGCTTCGAGTGGAATAAAAATTTCAGGGAAACAAAAATTGCATTGGTTATTGACGATTTAGGGGTGATTATAATTTTTCCTATATTGTTTGTAGTTTTTGAGTTTTTGACGATTTTTTTTTGCCAATTTTTAACCTTTGAAAAAATAAATTATTTTTATTTAACTCCGATCCGATTGTCTTTCTAGGTTCAACAAGAAGAAAAAGGATGTAAGTAACAAATGTTGAACAATATTATGATATCCGGCCCTGTTCTGTAAACCGAATCCGAGTAAATTTCTCGTTTTCAAAAAATTAATAATGGTTCTGCAGACGTGTTTAAAATCATACACTTTAATTTTCTTTCAGATATGATATTTGAGAATCTATGTATATAATAAAATGATTTAAAAAACTCAAAAAAAAAATATTTCTATTGTCGGAGTTAGTTTTCTAAAATCGTGCGATTTCAAATCGATCGGTTTACAGAACAGGGTCGATAATACACAAGATAAAACCATTCTTACAATCTTACAACACTCCCAAATATAGAAAATAAGACAGGGATTTTATGTTGGGTCCATCCAATATACAACAGCGAGAAAACAAATTAAAATATTTCAAATTTTTCCTACTACGCTTAACACGAACCCAGTTCGTTATAACTGAGTTTTACCATAACTAATTAACACACAACGTATAGAAAAAAATATATAAACAAAGTTTGACATTGACTAATGCGAGTCGTCACTTGGGTTAATAACACCACTTGCGGAGTATAAACTTGCCTTGTAAAATAAATAATGGGTGTTTTTTATTGAGGTATAGAACTTTAAGTTGGCATCACTTTTTTAACTGGCGGCAATTTTGTCAGCTGTCAAGTGATTAATATTTAGTTTGGTTTGCCATTTCATCATGAACAGGTTGACAAAAGAACAACGCTTGCAAATCGTGCAAATTTATTTCGAAAATAATGGTTCAGTTCGCGAAGTTTACCGCAAGCTCCGTCCATTTTATGGTCGACATAATCGTCCATCAGAGTAATTAATTCGGTTAACCATGGGTCGTTTTCGCACTACGTTTACTCTATGTGATAATACGCATCCGCAGAGACGTCGAACAGTGCGCACCGAAGAAACAATTGCCGCTGTAGAGCAAAGTGTTGAAGAGGACCCGAATGAATCGATTCGCCACCGTGCACAGCAATAGGAGCTTTGTCCATCAACTTTATGGAAGATTTTGCGCAAAGATCTTGGCTTGCGACCTTACAAGATCCAGCTTGTGCAAGAATTAAAGTCGCGAGACCATGCAATGCGTCGTGATTTTGGTGTATGGGCCGAAAATGAGATTGATCTCGATGCTGATTTTCATCGCAAAATTTTGTTCAGTGATGAGGCTCATTTTTGGTTGAATGCCTACGTCAACAAGCAAAATTGCCGCATTTGGACTGAAGAGAATCCACATGAGACCCTTGAGACGCCATTACATCCACAAAAACTGACTGTTTGGTGTGCTCTATGGGCTGGCGGAGTCATTGGGCCATACTTCTTCCGAAATAATGCTGGAGAGTCAGTTACCGTTAATGGAGACCGGTATAGAGCCATTATAACCGACTATTTTGTTCCCGAATTGGATGGCATGAATGTGGATGAGTTGTGGTTCCAACAAGACGGCGCTACATGCCACACAGCGCACGTCACAATCGATTTATTGAAGGAAACATTCGATGAGCTCATAATTTCGCGGAATGGACCTGTCAATTGGCCATCAAGATCGTGTGATTTGACACCATTGGATTATTTTCTTTGGGGATATGTGAAGTCGCTCGTCTACGCCAACAAACCAGAAACGTTAGGGGACTTGGAAGCCAACATTCGTGGCTTTATTGCCAACATACGGCCCCATATGCTCGAAAAAGTGGTTGAAAATTGGACCTGTAGAATTGGCTTTATTCGAGCCAGCCGCGGCGGCCACATGCCCGAAATCTATTTTAAACATTAATGGCATAAAATTATCCTTCCAATAAAGCCAAATTGATGGACATTAAAACGAGTTTCTTGTGTTTTATTTCCATTCAAAGTTCTATACCTCTAAAAAAACACCCTATATGTATGTACTATTTATATTTTTTATTACTTAAATTGCACGCGATCACACTCAAGTTCCATATTGCTATTGGCATAGGTTTAGCATTATAATGGTATTATTCTTTCTTCAAACAGCACACTGTAGGTAACACATATAAATATATAAACATGTTTTATTTGACTGAATATATTAATTTCGACTTTTTTGTGCTTATTTTTAAAGTTCGTTAAATTTTGTTTTTAAGTTTTATTGTCGAAAGATTTGATTTAAAAAATGTATGCAGGGCAAAACTTTCACTTTTTAACGTCATGTTTCTATTCTTCAAAAACAATTCACATATTTTAGTTACTTAACTATCTTCAATTTTTTATTTTTTTGTTAAAGTTTCATTGCAACTTTCATTGTTTCTGAAATCGTTTTTCCATGTTTTTCTTTTAATAAAACACATTTTTCCCGATTTTTTTTTAATATTTTTTATGAATCTTGGATCTTGGCACTTACGGTTTTTAATTTTCATGGGTTTCATGGAAAAGCGATTTAGAACAGCCGTAAGTACCACTAGGAAACAACGATTGATGTTTTTTCGAATTTTTTTATTGAATTACATTGGCTACTAAGAAATAAATAGTCTAATATATAGAATACATAGTAATTTCTAGTTTTTGCTTCTCATTTAAAAAAGTAAAAAGTGCAGTTACGGCTTTTTGAATTTTAGGTGGCGATATATCGCTCATTTAATCATAGTCAGTATCTCTCGAAAAAACTAGTTTGCCAGAAAACGAGTTTAAAGTTTTCGATCTACACACAACTTAATGGAAACAGAAAATTTTCAAGATTTGAGTAAACAAGATATTTTTTATAAAATTTTTACAAAATATGAAGAACGATATGAGGATTATATCTGCACCATTAACTCAAAAATTAAATTTTTTGAGTTATGACGTTCTTTGAGTCAATGAGTGATATGTATGTATGTATGTAGATACTTGCATACATAGTGACACACAGCGTGACCATATTAGCTTATTTAGGGCTAAATTCAGCTTATTTTTTTGGGATTTAGCTGCAAAATTTTTATTTAGCTCTTAGCTTATTTTTTAGCTTTTTTCAAAAACTCATTTAGCTTTTTTAGCCGTTTTTTTAATCTAAATTGCATGTTCTCAAAAAATATGTTAAAGGCATAAAAAAGTTATAATAACAAAAATTAAAAGTTTAAAAAACCCCAACGTACTGACCAAACGGCTGTACCGGATTTTCTTGAAGTATAGGCAAGATCAAGTCACTTTTTAAACGACAAAAACAAAATTAAAATAGGTCTAACCGTTTTGGGAGCTACGGTTAGAAAAACACAGATTCAGCTAAATATATCTAAACGGCTGGACCGACTTTATTCAGCTTTCAAACTAAATCAAAATCGATCCAGCCATTTGGTATGTACGTGGACTCGTACAGACATACAGATACACAGACACACACTACAAAATTACAATACCCCTTTTTTTGGTTGGGTGTTAAAAATGATAATTTGTTAACAATTAAAAATATTTTTTTTTTTTAATGCATGTTTTTTTATTTATTGTATCTTCAAATATGAACTAACAATAAGTATTCAAATCTTAAATCTATAAAAAAATTATTAGGCCCGACCAATGTCGGACATAAGCTTAGTGATAGTTATTAATAATACATAAGTAGTGATAAGCAACAAAAAGAAAAAAGTGTTTTCAAGCAGCTTCATCATCTAGAGTGTTGAATATTAGAGCCCGTGTATCTCTCTTTTTTAAGTGGATGTGCCCAGTAAAGTTCAAAATATTACGAGCAAGCGGATTAGGATGTGACTCGAGTTTTGTTAGGTATTTGCCTGCGTATTTTACAATTTCTTCAGTCACTAGTGGCATATTCAAATCACGATGTATATTTGAATTTTTGATGTACCATGGAGCCGATGTTATCATGCGTAAAATTTTATTTTGCCTTCGTTGAATTTTCTCCACATTTGAAGCTGAAGCAGTGTCCCATAGTTGAATTCCGTAACACCATATTGGCTTTAAAAGCGACTTGTATATTAAAAGTTTGCAGTCTAGGCTAAGTGTTGAATTTCTACCAATCAGCCAATGTACCTGAGTTAATTTAAGTTTCATTTGAGTTAACTTAGAGTCAATGTGATGTTTCCATGTAAGTCGTCGATCAAGGTGTAAACCAAGATATTTCACATGTGAATGTTGAGGAACAACTTGATTGTTAATCCGAATGGGGGAGCAAGTATCTCTTCTTAGGGTGAACGTTATATTGACACACTTTTGTTCATTGACTTTAATTATCCATAAGTTTAACCAAAGCTCCATCTGGCTAATGTGTTCCTGGAGTTTGCGGGATGCCTCATCAGGGTTTTCGTGCATACTAAAGCAGGCTGTATCGTCGGCAAATGTGGAAGTATGGATACTACTGCTCACAGGCATATCACAAGTATAAATCAAATATAAAACTGGTCCCAGTATGCTCCCCTGTGGCACACCGGATGAAATAGTTTCAGGCCTACTCGTAAAGTCTCCTTCCACAACAGTGAACTTACGGGAAATAATGTAACTTTCCAAAATATTTAAAATGTTTATTGGTAAGTAAGTCTTCAATTTTAAAATTAGGCCTTCATGCCACACTTTATCAAATGCCTGGGAAACGTCAATAAAGAGCGCAGAACAATACTTTTTTTCCTCAAAAGTTCTTCTTATAAATTGAACCAGTCTGTGAGTTTGTTCAATGGTGCTATGCTGACTTCTAAAACCAAATTGATGGTCTGGTATGCACCCACTACTAATTAGAATTGGGGACAATTTCGTTTTGAGCAGTTTTTCGAAAAGCTTTGACATAGTTGATAGTAGACGTATTGGCCTATATGACTCAGCCTTGGTTAGATCTTTGCCCGGCTTTGGAATCATTTTATCCTTGGCAAGCTTCCAGCTGTGAGGATGATACTCCAGTCGTAAAATGGCATTAAATATGAATAATAGGATTCTCATTGCAATACGAGGCATGTTTATAAGCATCTGGTTACTAATTCCATCAATACCCGGAGCTTTCTTCGGGTTGAGTTCGGCAATTAATTTTTGTAAATCACGCGTCTTAAACTTTATGTGTTGAGGGGGTAGAGCGACTACATTCGGCAAATCAGCAACACCAGTACATATGTTTGGCGTAAAAACGGATTTTAAGTGCTCAGCAAATATTTTACCTTTTTCAGTATCGCTTCTTGCCCAACTTTCGGTAGATGTGCGTAGAGGTGGCTTATGCTCAATGGGTGTTTTAAGCTTTCTAGCAGTGCGCCACAAAGAGTAATTAGACGCTGGTGTGACATCAAGACCTTCCAGATAATTTTTAAGAGATGCAGTTTTTTCAGACGCAAGCAACTCTTGGAGTCGTTTAGTGCACTTTTTAAATCTGATTTTATTTTGTGGTGATCTGTGCTGTTGCCATTCCCTTCTAGCTCTTCTTTTTTCACGTACGAGACGTTCAATGTCTGTAGAATAAATTTTATTAAACCCAGTATGCGGATGGGAGATAGTGGCATGTTCAGCAGCCTGTTTAATATTCTCGCTGAGATTGGCAATGTTAGATTCAATATCATCGGATGTTCTAAGCGTAATGTTTTCCGTACAATGACTACTGAGATATTTTTTGAACCCCAACCAATTAACACGATTGATCATCTTCACATATGGGTCAGGTAAGTTACTTCTTAAGGGACTACAAATTGTAATGATCGTCGGAGAGTGATCGGACGAAAGATCAAGAGAAGCTTGAACTTGAATTAAATCCCTATAGATATTTTTTATGACGCCAAAATCTATAACATCCGGAATTTTTTGTATGTCAGTAGGCCAATAAGTGGGCTCCCCACTCGAAATGACATCCAAGCCCATTTTTGAAATAGTGTTGAACAATGCTCGACCTCTGGGGGTAATAAGACGCGAACCCCAGAACGTATGCTTAGCATTGTAGTCGCCAGCTGCTACAAAACAAGGTCCAAGAGATTTGTAGAAATCCTCATATTGATTCTCAGTGATTGAAAATCTGGGAGGGGAGTAAATTGATGATATAACAAAATTTGTACAAAAACTTTCAATGCCAATATTTGTTGCTTGTAGGTGTTCTTCACAAATGTTATCAAGAACATAGTGCTTGAGTCTTGACTTTATTAGAATTGCTGATCCACCGCAAGCCCTTCCTCTAGGGTCCTTTGTATCATATATAGTGTAGCCATAAATTTTAAAAAGACTTCTCGAAGTCAAATGAGTCTCAGATACTAACATTACATCAATATTTTTTTCCGTTTTCCGTTTTTCATTTGAAAATGATTTAAAAAAATACAAAATGTAAATTGCTTATTTATAAGGGAAATTGCAAATTTAAATATAGAGGACATTGATTGAAATTTTGGAGTTACAATGCCAAGAGATACATAAGTAATTAATATTACCCATAAGACTTTTAAAGAGTTCTTTTGACTTGAGTTGAACGTGCATTCAGCGGCATGAATTTACTTAAAACAAAAATTAGAAATAGATTTAAAAAAGGTTTCGTATTTTAGTGTAAATGCTTTTACATTTTTGAAGACTGGTTAAGCTTATTTTGGGAAGTTTTTCTTTTGTTTTTCCTTAAACTCAAATATAATAATGAATAAATAATTTAATTAAAAAATTATTCAATATTTTTTTTTTTAAATAATAGAAAAATATGTTTGTGTTAACGTTATTTTAGCAATGAGAAACTATTGCAAATTGATCAAAGAAGTCGAAAAATGTTTAGCTTTATTTTCTGGCTTAAAATTTAGATTTTTAGCTTATTTTAGCTCTTTTTCAAACGTGATTTAGCTTAATGTTATTTTAAAATCTGGTCACACTGGTGACACATACACACATAGAGTCGAGTTGGTTTTGTTAAATATTCATTAATATTTTTACCACAAAAGTTTATCTTTTAGTCGTTTTTGTTTTTAATTGTCAAACCAAACCACACGTTTTTCTATTAATTACAAACAAAAAATTATCAACAAAAATTGTGCTGATGATTCCCAGTTGGCCAACTATTCGCAGAAGACACTTCCATTAACGACTAGGTACGAAGGGATATTTCAACATTTCGTCAGTTGGTTATTGGTTTGCAGCTCAGTATATTCAATATACATTATATCTGCTGCAAACCAATAGGCAACCGACGATTTGTCAATTACAGTTTCTTTTAAGACAATCTAACAGAACCCGTACTCAAAGACTTAGTAAAACAAAAACTACTCAACTGCCTCCGTAGTCTGTAACTCGCTAAATATAAAACTTGAAGTGCAGAACAAATAGAAAATTAAAAATTTTTGGCTATTTTTGATCCAATGCCTTATTTAGTCATACACGTTTGAAAATTGAATTCGTAGTTTTAGCAATAGAGATTTTGCTTTAGCGAGTTACAGAATATTAATTGTGAAATAAATTTTTTGTTATAAGCGTGTAAACAAAAAATCAGCTAATGAATAATCTTGATAAGAGTATCTGTTTAATAAGCCATGGTTTTATTAACGAAAATGTTACAGCTATTGTAGTTCTTGTTTTCATGTTTGAATTTAGCCGCCATTTGTACGACAACAGGTCCTCCACGCTTTAACATTATCGTACATCCGTATTGCAAGATGTCGGAAAGACATGGCCAACTGGGTTGTTTGGTGAAATATACCATGCATACATAGATACACTTCCCATACACATGTATAGAGTATACATACATACATATACATATATTTACGCACATCACGTGTTATACGTTGGGATATCACGCCACTCACATGTCTCTTCATTGGTAAATAAAACCAAGATCATTGAAAGAAGCAAACAGCTTTGCAAATACAGTGAAGTGTGGTTATCATGAACACAGGTAATTTTTGCGTATAAAGAACAACTTTTCGGGCCCCAGTTTTTCACTAATACAGAATAAACTACTATAGGGTTTGAATTGTTTGTAACTTTTATATTTACGTATTATTTTTTCTTCGTTTTTTTTCAGTATTTTGTGAAGAGGACTTGAGGAATTTAATATGAATGATTACACAATCCAACAGCGTAGCAAAACAATTGAATTGTGTGAGCACAGCGTGCATATCGTCGTCATTTTAATGTACGGATTTCACATCCACATGTTTTAGTCAACATGGGTCTGTTAGAGTCAGAAGCAGGAAGAAAACCTACCGTAAACACTGGTGAAAATACTGAACGTATACGGGAGAGCATACATGATTGTGCCAACATCAACAAGGAGACTACTTGGACACAAAACATACAGAAGTGTCACGAGACGGAAGATACGGGTATTTTTCAGTTTGTCTCGTTTTCCCTCAAATTTTGTCGTCGGTTTTGTTTTGCTACGTCTTTCTAGTGCAATACATTTTTATTAGCTGTGTTAATTGGTAAGTATGTAGTAATACACTAGAGTATCAAATACACTATGCTTTTCTCTTTCTTCCATGAATTTTAACAAAAACCTGATTGGAGCTTTTTTTACCTGTCACTTTCTTCACTTCTGTGTATTTTGTGACTTGGATTCAATTAAACGCGCCATAACCAAAAATGTATACTTCTAACGTCAAAATTTATTGAAAAATGTGTGTTGAAATCTAAGGGATATTTAAATTACTAGAGGCGAAAATAGTGAACTGAGCTGTTGAGACCAACTAATATGTACATATTCCCTTTGCCCTATTTCATCTTATAATTTTATGTTTTGTTTGCTTTGTATCTGACAAATGTAAAAAAAGTTATTTTTCTTTTGTTTATAGTATAATTAACATTGTGTTTTTGACGTTCTTTGGGTCTTTACACAGCTGTGTGCGTTGTTGGCTGTTGTAATGTTCTACAACAATTCCTTATACGAGTAATCACCTGGTATAATTGCACCATGATTGCAGTCTGCAGGCCTTGCGAAAACACCCGACACTGTTCTATTTTGTTATCATTTTTATTACACAACGACAGAGATAAGAAAAAATTGCTATAATTTATTGGAAATATTTTCAACAATATATTCCATTGTGTGCATTGTTTAGATGTACATTAATACTACGAAGTAATAAGTAGATTGCATATGTTATATATTTTGTACATAATATAGTACTCGTATAATAAAAATTAACCAAATTGGGGCTGTGTCTTTCCCTTTTTTTCGGAGTAAACATTTTAGCAGTTTCTTTTGGAGTCGCTGGTTAGAATAATATTTTCAGTGGTTTGGCTACTTAGATGGTACTTTTTTATGCAGAAGATGTTGGCAAAAGTGGGCGGGGTAACAGGCTTAGTGCTTGTTCCTCCAAATGCGAACGATGAATTCGATCGAATATTAATATTGGGAACAAAAAAATTAGTTTTTTGTTTCTAATTATGGACAATTCAATTAAGCTTGTATTTCAAATCAATGCGGTTAGATTTTTCCCTTATATTTTGTCAAAGGTGGAGCTACTTACGCTCCTCAAAAGTACATAAAGAAATAAAGAAAAATTTAAATTTTCTCTGAAATACAAGCTTAATGATTGGTCAACGTACGTGAT
Source organism: Tachina grossa (assembly GCA_949987645.1). Lineage (NCBI taxonomy): Eukaryota > Metazoa > Arthropoda > Insecta > Diptera > Tachinidae > Tachina > Tachina grossa. Next base: position 59,096,580 of record OX465278.1, on the reverse strand, counting down.
ATCGTACGTGACATTCTGTAGAATTGCCCATATGTAAATATTCAAGTGAATCTATCGTGCGAATTTAGAGAAACAGGCCCTTAATATTTTGTTACGCGTACTTCTGCTGAATCAAAACTTGACACACACCTTATTGTGTGCTCGGAATGATACCTTGGGTGCTTTTAACAAGTTAGCGATGCCACACCTCTTGAAGTTAATGCCCGTATTCTAACCTCTGTGACAGTGACAAAATTATAACAAAACTGAGGTGAATGACTATTTGTAGTTTATTGGTATTCTGAAAAATATAGTCATGAACCAAATATAAGAAATTTGTCACCTTATAAAAAGCACATAACAAAATAAAAATTTATTTTTTTTACCTTTTAGTTTTAAAATTAAAGAGAAAAAAGCACGATTATTGAAAAATATGGCCGAGTAACTAACATTATCACAAAAAATATGTTTTAAATCGAAAATAAAATCACACGTCTTCATTTCGACGAAGTATGATAGTGCAGGGTTAAATAGGTAAATAGAGTGCCTAGATACGTTCAAATTATATTGATGTGTTCACAGCATTTGTCCGACTTTACCGTTGCTACAATTTGCCCAACTATTGTGAGCAAAAAATTATTCTGAAAAAATGAAAAAAAAAATTTCCTTAATTGCAAAAAAAGTGCAAGAAGAAATTATTTTTTGGCATAAGATGCTAACAAGATTTGTTTGGTGGAGTCTAAGCCACATTATTGTTATATACATTTAAGAGCTTTCATTACGGCTAAATAATCTGTTTGCCAAATACTGTTTTGAGTGCGCACTGATTTTGGAAATCTTTGGAGGCCCAGAAAAAAAATTGGTCACCAAAATCGCCAAATTAAGTATAGGATTTTACTACCCTATGGTATTACTATCGAACCTATACTCTCCAGTCCGTGTGTTTTTCAAAAAGTCTTAATTTGTTGCACGGTGTTATTACCCATTAATTATTAAAATATTTCTAGGTGTAGCACCATCGTTTGCTATTTATTTACCCATGTAAATGCAAGATACCGCGGGGCATTTCATGAAAAAATTACCTTTCTTTACGTTCATAACAAATTTTTTTATTATTTTTTTAATAAATAAATATAGTTGGAGCCGATAGCCCTGGCAGCTAGCACTCCTTAAACCTTTAATCTTAGAATTAATTTGTAAGACTAAAGCCTACAGTACACGGCATATAAAAAGCCACATGCGTATGTGGCGATGACGTCACGAGAATTTTCAGCATGCTCGTTGCATTTTTTAAAATTACTAGTAGTGGCTAGATGCCGTAAAAATTTTATAGTATTTTTGTTTCAAAATACATATTTGGCACATGTAGCCGCATCGAAGACGCTTTCTGAGGCAGCTCATCTGTAAGCATGTTAATATCCACATGTACATATGTTGCTAGTACACGGCATGTAGCAAATGTAGCATCGTGATGACGTCAAAATTACGTCAGAACTACATGCGCATGTCGTTTTTTACATGCCGTGTACTGTAGGCTTAATGCTAGGAACACAACTGGGACGAACGACGAATTTTTCGGTGCGAACTTTCGTCATAAAAAATAAAACACATTTGTTCATATGAAAATGAACACAACACCGCCGTAGAACGAAATTCGTCGTGCGTGACGAACTCTAAAGGTACCATGTTTTTTACATGCGTTTTTTAAGTTTTCGACTCGTATGTTTTTCTTTATGCTTGTCAATATTGGTTAATTTACATAAGGTTTATAATTTTTGGTCACAAACGTACATGTAGTATCACTTCTTCTTTTTCAGTACATAAATATCCACGTAGTTTGTTTTATAAATGGCTTGCAGCCGTCGAAATATTTTTGGTTCCGTCGCTGTGCAAATTTGCTTTTTTAATTTTTTCTTTTTTAAACAAGACGTTGAGGTTGTATCTAAAAATCTATACATTTTTGGACTTATTTTAATAAAACGACAACGTTAAATTAAAAAAATATATATAATTAATTTGTCTTGCAAAATACTTCATTCAGACGGCTAATGATAGTGCACATAATCAACCGCCGACGAATTTTGTTCGCATGACATAGACATTTGAAGATGTATGTTTAACATAAGAAAATAGAGCACGCTCTATTTCAAATAATGTTTTATGATTTTTGTCATGTTTTTTAGACAAGCAATGTTTTAAAGGTAACTCACGACATGTTTTCGTTTACATATGTAAATTCTGGCACATACAATGTGAAAAACATGTCGTCTGTTGGTACCTTAATAAAATAGATTTATTTCTATTTTATACGCCGACGAACGACGAAAACCACAATTTTCTCTCACTCTCTTTACATACACAATAAACAGTGTGACCAGATTTTAAAATAAAATTAAGCTAAATCACGTATGTCTTTAATATATTTTTAGAGTATGCAATTTGGATTAAAAAAGGCTAAAAAAGCCAAAGGCGTTTTTAAAAAAGCTAAAAAAAGAAGCTAAGAGCTTAATAAAAATTTTAAAGCTAAATCCAGAAGAAATTAACTAAATTTAGACCAAAATTAGCTAATATGGTCACACTGACAATAACCAACTTTATCAATTATAAGCAGGGATGATAAAGTTGGTACAATTGTAATTTTTTTGGTACTATTCAAACCTTAAAAGTACGTTGGTACCCCCGTGACTCATTTGGTACTATTTGAAAATTTTGCGAGACTATCTCGTTGTTTTTTTTTTTTTCATACAAAAAATTAATATCGATCATTTAAAGTATGTCCAGTTTGACAGAAAAGTGGCGAATTTGATTTGTTGTTGAGATCGACTACCTTGTTAGATATGCATTACTCTTGTTTGATTTAGTATAACTTCACCGGTGTTTCGTTCTTAACATGATAGCGTGTCTTTATTTAATTTATGTTTTTCATTAATCTAAAATTTATGAGCAATAAGAAACTTGCTATATTACTAACAAATCAATCGTTTAAGTGATGGAATTAAATGAAACTAGGTATGTAATATAAGTACATACATATGTAAACAACCAAAATTCACTCTGAAAAGAAAAACTTTATATATTTATCTAGAAATAAAATTTAAAGTTGTATAGTTACGGAATTTGAAATAAATGTTAAACAGTTCTATACAACACTTTGCGAAACTAAATTTTAAACTCCCGAAAATATTAGTAGTATAGCTCCTTTCTTGTTAAAAAAAATCCCAAAAGAAAATGGAAATTATGATACTATAAATAACGAGTTTCGAGCTTTGAAAAATCAATTGGATGAGCTAATGTTTCCGTAGCTTTCAAAAGCTATAAGGAGAATATTGTGAATTCCACACTCATTGGCGAATGTGGAAAGAATATTTTCATAATCAAAACGAAGACTCGAAAGTCTAATACAAACAAAAGACTTTTCGAAAGGCAATAACTCGTATTTTTTATTTTTTTTTTACAAAATTGAGCTTTTCAGAGATTCCAATACATTTAAAAAAATCACAATCGGTTTTACAAAAATATTACCGAAAGAATATTAGAGTTTCTATTGTGTTTCTAAATTCTCCTGTAAAATAACAATAGATATATCTATATTTACAGCCTCTTCCAATATGTCGAAAGAAAAACTGTGCGAAAGAAGACTAGTATCACAAATTCTATTAAATTTTAATTTTTGAGTTAATGATGCAGATTAATCCTCATATCGTCTTTTTATTTTATTTTTTAACCAAACACAAAATTTTCTTACTTCACTAAGTTGTGTGTAAATTAAAAACTTTAAAATTGTGTTCTGGAAAACTAGTTTTTTTGAGTTCTGACGTTATTTGAGTAAATGAGCGATATGTTCTAAAAATTTAATAAAAATAACTTAAAACAAAAAACCGAGTTTAGTACTATTGGGGTCTAAAAAGTACAATTTTAAAAGCTAATTGGTACGAAATTAGTTTTCTCATTTATCATCCCTGATTATTATAAGAGCTGAATTCGCTGAGTAAATTCGTCGTTATTGTGCTTCACACGACGAATTTATGCAGCGAATTCTTATCGACGAATTCGTCGAGGGTGAACGAATTCGTCGTTCGTCCCAATTGTGTTCCTTGCATAAGTCAAATAAATAAATAAATAAATAAAATAAATATAGATGTCAATTTGAAATAAATCTCACCATAGTGTGTTGAAAGCTTTTTTCATATGAACAACAGAATACTATCAGACAAGGCGAATCCATAATAGGTGGCCGAAAAGGCTCAGGTGACTATTTTCGCCGCTTGTAATTTGAATATGCGTTAAATGTCAAAACACATTTTTCTGACATTTCAAGTATAAATTTCTCAAAGCGAATTGAGCTGAGTATACCTTATATGAATTTGCCTTGACTATCAGAATTTTAATTAAAAATATATAACAAGAAACTTGACAAAATTGTATGACAAAAAAATTTGTCAAAACTTATTAGAATACGGGTATAAGATTGATATTATAGGCCTGACCAACTATATCGACAACGTTCGACTTGTCGCACACTTACATTTGAAACAACAACAAAATATTAAAATTTGTTTTTGTTTTGAATGTAGTTAAGTGTGCGACAAGTCGAACGTTGTCGATATCGTGGGTTTGGGCCTATATCTTGTGTGCTTCCACTCAACCAATTCCTGCGAGAAAAGTTGCTCACGCCTTAGGCTCGGAAAGTGGCATATCTTACATTTCGAAAAGTGGGCGAATCCACGCCCGTTAAAATTTAGTATTCGAATTTATGTACTTCTCCCCAACCGATTCATTGAGAAAAGTGGGCGGAGCCAGGACTATTAAAATTAAAAATTATAATTCTCGTACTTTTATTTTTGTCAAACGATTTCAATGAAACTTTGCTTACACCTTCACTTCTTGCAATGACATGATTTCGCGCCTATTGGAATTTAGTATCATACCTTTATATATGTATATAATTCTAATGTACGTGTGTGTGTGTCACTGTATGCTTTTGGGTGGCGCCTTGGATGGTTTAGATTCACAAAAAGCCCGGCAGATGGCGCTGCGGTCGGTATCTAGGTTATTTATCTATACTGCAGCTAAACAGCTGGATCGCCTTGAATAAATTTTTTGCACACTCTTGCTATAATTAAAATTTGTTACCCTACGTCTACACCTGATATATTTTTATCATGACAAATGACAAATTCCATATATGTACCAAAAACAGCTAACATAAAAAAAAATAAATTTTCAATATAAAATTTGACTTTTGTCATAATAAAAATATATCAGTTATAGACGTAGGGTTATAACATAGCGTTCTACAACTGCGACTAACCCTGACATAATATGTGAGAGAAAGTCGGCATGAAAGTCTTTATGTCATGCAACAGGACAACGTAATTTTACTTTTCTTATAACATTTCATTTTATACAAATTCTCATCGAGTTAACATGTATTAATTTTATATAACTATTTATTTTGTTTTTACTTTTTTCAATTAAACATATAAATTCAATTAAATATATCAAATTAAACATACAAAATCCCAGAAATTTTGTCCAAAACATTGTTTTTCATTTATTTTAATAAACACTCACACATGCACACTAATTTATTTTCATGTACGTGTAGTTTTTTGACAGTTCATATCATAAGATTGTTGTTATAGGATTTCTTATAACAACGCTCTTATAATAAATCTTATAATATTGACATAACACTAATTTGAAGTCTAGACGTAACATAATTCTCTCTGCGATTGAATTTGACGCTCTTATCTTACATATTATGTTAGGTGGAGACCCTATGTAAGTAAAAAGGAGAGTGTGTCACATTATAAATATCATCAGTGCTACCAGATTTTATTTTCAACTATTTTAAACACTGACTAGATACATTTCGTTGCATTTCGAATTCATTTTGATACGCCTCAAAACAAAAATAAAATATTGAAATAGAATTAAAAAGTTAAAACTAAATTATTTTTAAAATTTTAGAGTGTATTTTTTAAGTTAGTTTTTAATAAAGTTTAGTTTACAGAGTGATATATGTATATGTTTCAATCAATTTCGAAAGTTGTAAGTTTTTTTGTATAGTTGACTTGTATAGTTTAATATGATGAGATTTATGAGACAGCTGAAATAAAAATCTCATAATTTCGAAAATTCTAATCTGTTTGGCTACATTTACAATTTAAGATTCCTCATTAAAATGCACCAAAGTCATTACAGGGTCTCAAATATTAGATTAGATTAGATACACAGTATGTATGTATGTATGTATGTATGTATGTAATTACGTGTACTTTTACATTTTTAATTCGTTTTTATTTTTTTAGTTGAATATTTTTTTTTATTAAAATTTCAATACAGATGTAAAATCGCAATTAGTAGAGATTTATTGCTGACTAAACAAATTGCTTTAACGCTAAATTGTTTTTTATTCTTTGAATTTTTTTTTTTAATTTGGTAGCTGACGTAAAAGGTGAACCCTGCAAATCCGGTAATTCATGTGAACAAAACTGATATCTGCTGCTTTCAATTTTGTTTTTAAAAGTTAAAAAAAATTAAATAAAAAAGAAGCTAAGGATTAGTGAAAATAAAATTAAGTGTGTTCAATAGGGCAAACTTAAGGACTGATAAATTTCACTTCTCTGTTCGCCACAGAATATTAATGGTTTTGAATATTCAAAAACAAGTTTAAACAAACAGTGAATATTTTTCCTTTACACATTTGTGTATGTACATATTTATGATTAGACAATTCAAATTCATGTGTACCTTGAATTAAAAATTTCTGTTTGTTTATTTTCTTAAGTTTTGCCAAAAAATTAATTTTTTTTTTTCAGTTTATGATTTCTGTCTGTTTTGAAATATTTTAAATTTCATTTACTATGTCTCATTTAACCTTGAAATTGCAATGATAATTTTCAATATGCAGCATATTGCAAAATTTCCTACCATTTACAAAAAAATTCTGAATCTGTTATTCATTGCAAAGACTTTCATCATACTTTACGACAAAGAAATCTAAAGACATTTGTTTCGACTGTCACAAAATATAACGTAAAGTGAAATTTTCTGTTCACACCATCACATCTCATATTACATTTAAAGGCTCAGTTAGCCGACTGTAATGTAAAGTAACTGCAACAGTAGGAAACAGCTGATCGATATTGTTATGTGAAAATAATGAAAATGGTTATAGAAGTGTAATGTAACGTAACCTACTTTTCATATAAAAATATCAATCAGCTGTTTTCTACGTTACAGTTACATTACACTACAGTCGGCTAACTGAGCCTTAACTGAGCCTTAAAACACAAGTAGATATAAAGCAAACAGCTGTTGAGGACTATTGACTTCCGGCGGCAGAATAGTTTCATGCGCGCTGTGGTCGTGCCGGCCTTTAAAAATAGACGGCGCATAAGTTAGTTGATTTAAATAAGATAAAGAAAAAGAAATACATATAATAATTTCGTTAATTTTCAGACATGGCTTACACGAAAAATTATGCAATACGATAAGCATATTCAATATTTTTAGCCGGTTTAAGACGAAGATATGTACCATAAACGACGGCACGGCATCTGCGTCGAAACAGACGACTTCTTAGTTTGTTTATTGCTTGATTTTTTAATAATGCAATGCTGATCAGATGAAAAGTATTATCGTCTATGAAAATTTCAAAAAAATGGTCAAGTGTTATGGGATGTCAAATTTTTATCGTATTAATTACCATTCTTTATGACATTTTTCATTCACAATATCACACTTGCACATATTATTTGAATTTTTGACATGTATTAATAATGGGTGTTTTTTATTGAGGTATAGAACTTTAAGTTGGCATCACTTTTTTAACTAGCGGCCATTTTGTCAGCTGTCAAGTGATTAATATTTAGTTTGGTTTGCCATTTCATTATGAACAGGTTGACAAAAGAACAACGCTTGCAAATCGTGCAAATTTATTTCGAAAATAATGGTTCAGTTCGCGAAGTTTACCGCAAGCTCCGTCCATTTTATGGTCGACATAATCGTCCATCAGAGCAATTAATTCGGTTAACCATGGATCGTTTTCGCACTACGTTTACTCTATGTGATAATACGCATCCGCAGAGACGTCGAACAGTGCGCACCGAAGAAACAATTGCCGCTGTAGAGCAAAGTGTTGAAGAGGACCCGAATGAATCGATTCGCCACCGTGCACAGCAATTGGAGCTTTGTCCATCAACTTTATGGAAGATTTTGCGCAAAGATCTTGGCTTGCGACCTTACAAGATCCAGCTTGTGCAAGAATTAAAGTCGCGAGACCATGCAATGCGTCGTGATTTTGGTGTATGGGCCGAAAATGAGATTGATCTCGATGCTGATTTTCATCGCAAAATTTTGTTCAGTGATGAGGCTCATTTTTGGTTGAATGCCTACGTCAACAAGCAAAATTGCCGCATTTGGACTGAAGAGAATCCACATGAGACCCTTGAGACGCCATTACATCCACAAAAACTGACTGTTTGGTGTGCTCTATGGGCTGGCGGAGTCATTGGGCCATACTTCTTCCGAAATAATGCTGGAGAGTCAGTTACCGTTAATGGAGACCGGTATAGAGCCATGATAACCGACTATTTTGTTCCCGAATTGGATGGCATGAATGTGGATGAGTTGTGGTTCCAACAAGACGGCGCTACATGCCACACAGCGCACGTCACAATCGATTTATTGAAGGAAACATTCGATGAGCGCATAATTTCGCGGAATGGACCTGTCAATTGGCCACCAAGATCGTGTGATTTGACACCATTGGATTATTTTCTTTGGGGATATGTGAAGTCGCTCGTCTACGCCAACAAACCAGAAACGTTAGGGGACTTGGAAGCCAACATTCGTGGCTTTATTGCCAACATACGGCCCCATATGCTCGAAAAAGTGGTTGAAAATTGGACCTGTAGAATTGGCTTTATTCGAGCCAGCCGCGGCGGCCACATGCCCGAAATCATATTTAAACATTAATGGTATAAAATTATCCTTCCAATAAAGCCAAATTGATGGACATTAAAACGATTTTCTTGTGTTTTATTTCAATTCGAAGTTCTATACCTCTAAAAAAAACACCCGATAATAGTCTGAGTGGCCCTTTAACAGGTAAGAGAAGAAAAAAAATGCTAAATCCGCGTTCAGACTATTATACTTTGTATTTATACTTGTCAAAAATTCAAATAATACGTGCAAGTTTGATAGTCTGAACGCAAAATGTCATCAAAGTGGCAAATAATACGATAAAAATTTTGACATCCCATAAAGAAAATTTTCTAAACGATAATACTTATCATTAGATCAGGGTTGCACATTCACACAAACCAAACTTCCAAGTCGGTTGTTTCGCCGCCGATAGCGTGTCGTCATTGATGTAATGTTTTGTCATATGTAATTATATCAGCTCAAAATTTTGAATAAGTGAATCGTATGGAAGTATATTTCGTTGACGTAATTTTTTAACATTTTTGTAATATCTTTTCTTAAATTTTTTTCTGTTATTTACATAGAATATTTTTAACTGCTGAATTTTTTCAAGTGTCGGCACGTCCCCGCCTGCATGAAACCGTTTTGCCACCGCTAGTAAATGAATAGCACAGACATTTTCATTGAACAGCTGTTTTGTTTTCTACTGGTATTACACATTTGATTTGAAGTGTGATGGTCTGAACACAATATGTGATTTTACGTTAGATTTTTTTGACAGTCGCAACGAATGTATTTAGATTTCTGTATCGTAAAATGTGATGAAAGTATTAATACTTGTATAATAGTCTGAACGGGGCTTAAACAAACTTGGGGGTTTATTATGTAATTCGTTTTGAAAAGAAAACTGTTCGAATTTATATGTTAATAGGTCATTAGCATTACAATTTGAAAACATTTCCGTTCGATTCGGATTACATACATACATAATAACCCCCTTGCATTTAAGTCATTTTTGATTGCAGAAATTCAAAATTTTGTAGTTTGTCATTGAATTGGCATTCATAATAATCAATCAAAAACTCGATTTTGAATTTTTTTAGTTAGGTTAGGTTAGCAGGCTGCTGGTAAAGAAGGGTGAAATTTAAGGTCCAATACAGTTATCCCAGTTAATTTTAATTATTATTGTTTGAACTTCATTTGTTTTCATATTTTATGATTTGAACAGGCTAAAGTTCGTATCGCTTTGCAAACCAAATTAAATGTGATAATTATTAATGAACAAATAACACCAAAGTTAATTGTAAATATTCTGACAAACACATAGTTGAACGGAACAACTAGCTGTTTCCGAGGGCCACTACACCTTCATAATCAGCATTCTTTGTGTTTGGTCCACTGTGTGTAGTGTCAGTTGATGTATTTATTTTTCCTTTTTGATTATCACTACTTATGTATTATTTATAACTATCACTAAGTTTATGTCCGACTCTGGTCGGGCCAAATAATTTTTTTTTATAGATTTAATATTTGAATACTTATTGTTAGTTCACATATGAAGATACAATAAATAAATACATGTATTAAAAAAAAAAGTTGATGTAGATTTCTGCTTTATATACGCAACTTTTTTACAAATGGAATATGTAAATTGTTTTGATTCATCGTATTTCAATTTCCTGAAAGCTTCTTTCTACCTGTGAGTGGAAGAGAAGATAGTGAGAGCGGGTGAGAGGGAAGGGATAGTGTCAGAGAAGACAGGTGGTGAAGGAAGATATGAAGGAAAGCTGCATTCTTTTACAACTATGCTTTTTTGCACGCTTTTTTAATAATGCAGTGTTGCAGCGCCTCTATTGTCAAATGAGGCGTGTTAAATTATGAAATTGTGTTTAGTAGTCATTTTATTGGTTCTACTTCGCCAATGATTCTGCTACACAGTACAGATGAAGGAGGGCGCTCTGATGTTACATTAAGGATTAGCATCCGCTGAAGCCGGTGTAGTTTTAGTGATCACCCAGCAAAAAATTAGACATTACCATCTAAACTACTTGCCATATAATGACTTACTCGCTTACAAAATAATTTACGCAAATTTTTAAAAATAGAAAGCGGAAGTTGAACATATTCATTGGGTTTTAAAAGAAGACGTGAAAATATTGCCAAAATAAGTAGTTACTTTAAATAAATTATAAATATTTCTAAGCTGCCTACTTATTTATTTTAAACTAAAAAATAAGTACTTACATTTTGAAAAAATAATTATTTAAATAACGGTTTTAATGAAAGTTCATCAATGAAAGCAATTGAAATTTTTCTAAATATAGTATTTATAAGTAACAATAGAGGCACTGATACGAATAAAATATAACCCACTTCAACTGAGTTTATAAAAGAAATTTTACAAAATGGTGTATTTCGTAGCAAAACAAAAGTTTTTTTTTAAATTATTTAAATTTTTCTTAAAAGTTATTATATGTATGTATAATCAAACTGAGTTTTTAACGAAGACCTTCCATTTACTCAAACGGCATATTTAAAAAAAGTAGTTCGTTCAATCAAGAAAAAAATAACTATTTCCCACAACGGAAAATATAATTAATTCCTACAATAAACAACAAGAATTGATTATTTTAGTCTCACCACGCCTTGTTAAAATCATTAAGTTGGTAATCCAGTTAGGAACAGCTTCCACCAAAAATGCTTAATTCCAAAATCGATTACCTTTTTTGAAATTTTTTGCTGGGCAGTGACTATGCCTCCATCACTTGAACTTTCCCACAACAACTTATACAAAGGACACCAATGCACATCATAAAAATGCGTGTTGTTGTTATTTAATGACTGTTGGAGACCGGGTTCGAATACAGGACCTTCGGTTTTGTAGTCAACGTGCTAACTACTTCAACCAACGCCTCCCTATTTGTTAGTTACGCCTTTTAGCAACTGTTTTGATCTGATTTGCTTCTCCAGGTCTGCTATTGACAATTTCGCAAAAAAATTCCATGCAACTAATTTCATGAAAATATTTACATTTTCTTCATTTCTTCGTGAAATTTTATGAATTTTGTTGTATGAACTTTTTCTATTTACTAATTGAAGCGCTATAGAAGAGAATGATGTATAAATAATTCTGCAAAAAAAATTTCGAAAAATAATTTATAAGATTTAAAATTAAATATTAATGGGTGTGACTCCGCCCTATTTTTTAAATGCAAGATTTTGTGTTTTTAAGAGTTCAAGGTGTGTTCCAAGTTTCGTAAAAATTGGTGAAGTACAAGCACGTGAAATATTATATTAAAATTTAATGGGCGTGCCACGGCCACTTTATTGAATGCAATATTGTGCCTTTTGATAAGCTTAGAGCGTGTGTCAGGTTTCGTAAAAATCGCCGGTATAGAAGCATGTGATATATAATATTAAGTTTTGTTGGGCGTGGCTCCGCCCATTTTTTCAACTTCAAAATTATGTCATAACGAAAGCCTAATGTATTGGGTAATAAGCAGAATATCATAAAATCAAATAAAAAAATTGTGAGCGCATATTTTAGTGTTTTAAGCTTTCAGCTGGATTTTCAGAAATTTATTACTTTTACATTGAAATTAGGAATTTCGGTATTGTTTTAATTTTTTTTTTAAAAAACATTGATCTACACACTGTAATTAAAACATTCAATTTGAAATATACCAAAGTATAAGTTAAACAAGTATTTGTACAAAAAAAAAATATATAAAAAAACCCCGACGGCGACCAACTTTGAACCGTTAAGTGTTCTAAATGAACATTCGAAATGAAAAATCATAAGAGAAACCTAAACCGTTTTTTCTTGGATCCCGATATATTTATAGGGGGAGTACGTATTGACTTTATTGATAACCTTAAATGTTTGGGTGTGATATTGGATAGCAGACTATCCTTTGTACATCACGTTAACATGATGTGTGGTAAACTTTGTTCGATCCTGCGTATTATCTATTCTTCTAGTTTATACTTGCCTATCCATGTTAGATCTAAATTATCATGGGCTTTATTAATGTCAAAAATTTTATATGGTCTTGAAGTTTTTTCTGGTACTAGTGCCATGTGTTTGGGTAAGCTTCGTCGTTTGGTTAATTCTGTAGTTAGGTTTGTCTACAAGGTTCGACGTCGTGATCACATCTCGAGCTTTGTTCATAGTTTTCTTGGTTGCTCTTTTGAAAATTTTATTAAATATCGCAATATTTTTTTGCTCTACAAAGTAATTAAAAGTTGCAGGCCCAAGGCCCTATTCGACTCCTTTAGGTTTTCGCGTTCGACTAGGAACCCACAACTTTTTATAACTAGAATTATGTCCTCTTATTTTGAAAAGTCTTTTCGTGTTAGGGTTGCACGTTGGTGGAATTGGTTACCACTATCATTCTAACAATGTTTTCCGTTTAAAATTGTTACAATTTTTTTCAACTCTTTAATTTTTTTTTTTTTTTTGCTTATTCTAAAATATGTTGGATCATAACCATTTATTGCGTAATGTTCCTATTTTTGTTACTGAAGAGGCCGTTTACCTTTACCTTTTTCAATTATTATACTTGATCTTCTCTTTATCTTCAGCTGGGGAGCTGGCAAAGTCTATTTCTTATATAGAAATACTTTTTAACTTTTAATTTACTTTTTTAGTTATTATCATTTCTTGTTATTACATATATGTATTTGAATTTTGTGCTTTCGAAATACTTTTAGCTTTGTATTTACATATATATTTTTTATTCAAATTACTTAATTGTTTGAGTACCTGAATTTTACTCAAGTATACTAGTTAGTACCTTGATGTAATACTTTATTTTGGGTTTTTAGGCTTGTATTACAATCTGTTTTTTTGAAATAAATAGATAAATAAATAAAGATGATTTTAAAATACCTGTCGAATGATAACCATTTTGATATAGTTCACTGACTTTTTTTCTATTTACAAAATGGCGTCTGTTGGCCGCCATATTGAATTTTGACAACTGACATAACTTTGACATTCCCGGGATTAAGACAAATCGATTGACATAAGAATCGTCAAGATCGGTCCACACGTTCGGTTTATAGTGCCGCAAAGGAACATACATACATATGTACATATATACACAGCCTGATAAACACAATACCCTTCTTTGCTTTGCCCAGTCGGGTAATTAAGTTGTTATTTCATATGAAATGATGTCGGAAAAAGACAAGCAGCAACTCATTGCGCTATAACTTTCTTAAAAATCGCACAAAATAACTGAGATTTCGCCCAGGGGTACTTTCAAATATGAAGATTACAGGAGTACCATTAACTCAAAATCGGCATATCTCGACTTAAGCATTTTTTCCTTTTTGCCACAGATGTTCTGCAAAGTGCTGAAACAACTTATATTGACTTATATTCTTATTATTTTATTATGTTGTTACTTATTTTAACATCTTCATAAACTGATTCATTAAAATTACGACATTAACGTTAATATGACATTAATATTAACGATTAAAATTAAGAAATTATTTTGCACAAAACATGAAGTTATTTTTTTATTAATCATGTTTTAAATTATTTTATTATTTATTAATCATGGGAATTTACTTTAACAGCTGATAAGTTTACGTTGCTGCAATCAGCAGAAAACTGATACATTGAATCACAGTGAAATTCGCCCAAAAATTTTATTAAAGGAAAAGAAATTTTTTTGAAATCTTTTGTTTAGAATAAAGTTAATGAGTCATTGAATGTAAAGAACTGACAGTTTTCTTAATTCAATTATTTATATATTAAAATTTAACAAAAAAAAAAAAAAAAACAAAAACATGTAAAATTTCAGCTCACAATTACCAAAATTTCTAATTAATGCACTTGCAAGCACAAAGTCCCGACCCCAATCCAATTGAGAATTCGTGGTCAATCGTAAAAAGACATTTTGGACAATACCGAACAACTCCAACGCGCTTAGACGAGCTTTGACGGTGTGTACATCGATAATGGCAGATGCAGAGTATCCCAATTGAAGTTAAACAGAAACGTATAGAAATTAACGGGTGTGAAGTTAAATTTTAAAATTCGTTGTGTTTAACAGAGCTCTGTTAACAAAAAAAGACAGACTCTCTTAAATAGTAAAAATTAGTTTTTTTTTCACAAAATGTACTTGATACCTTGTCTATGTCTACTTTATTTGGATGTAACATTTATTAATAATGTTACACGGAATGTCCCTATCTTAGCCCACAGTCATAATATACCATGTAGAACTTGTAAACTGAGGACAAATTACGGCACTCGTTATCGAACGAAATTACGAAATATTTCAATAGAGTTTATACGGAAATATTTCGTAATTTCGTTCGATAACGAGCGCCGTAATTTGCCCCCTGATTTAAATGCAACTTAGTTACTTCCGGTTCAGTTTTTTTTTTTTTTGTATAGTTGAGTTATTTATTTAACATTTTTAAATTATTTTTTAATTATTTTTTACTATGTAATACGCGTTTTTGGCTTTAAAGGCTTTTGTATTACACTAAGGATGAAATAAATAAATAAATAAATTTTTATACAAATTTAGGAACGTCTGCAATAATATTTTTTTATATTTTTCTTATTCATAAGAGTTATTATGGAAATACAAGTAATGGCTATTGAAAAGTGAAATCTGGCACAATGAACCAAAAACGGCCAGAAAATAGTGTAAAACTGAAAATAGAATTATATGTATTAAACACATATGTACATATCCACATGCATACATATCGACACATTTTTTGGACTTCGTTTTTTTGACGAAAATCGACTATTTACGATCGCAAATAATCAATTTTGGTCAAAAATTAAAGTTCAAAAATTATGTCGCTCAAGCTATTTTGGCGGGTATGGCGCGATATGCACTTACAATAAACTAGTAGTTTTAAAAGTCTGAGTACATACGAACATACATGATATGTATGTAAATATAAATTAAATTAAAATCCAAAAGGCCGTAACTACACTTTTTACTTTTTTACATGAGAAGCAAAAAACCTTATAAATTTAAGACTATTTATTTGTTAGCTGCCAAATTGAATGACGAATAAAATTGGTATTTTTGAACATAGTATGTATGTCTGTAAAATTTTAAGGAAGTATGTATTTTGGTTAATCACATCATAATCAATCAAAAAGTATATTTTGAATTTTTTGGTTGTTAGGGCCTTTTGGATTTTTGGTGACGATATGTATACATGCACATATTGTCAAACTTTTAAAATTACAAATAATCTCATAAAAATGTGATAAAAATCATTATTTTAAGGCAGATTTTCGTTACCCCCGGTCTAGACTGGCAATAAAATCATTAACATATATTGCAGCAAATGTCAAATTATTGATATTGCCAATGTAGACAGCTCATTGCCAGTACTTGCAATAATTGTTGCAATAATTGTCAACAGTTTTTCGTTGACAATTATTGCGAACGTGAAACATCAAACTCGGTGTTAATTTATGTTCGACTTTTCTGTATTGTGTTTGGCATTTCGATAACATTATTGAAATTTATAAAATATACATATGTATGGATATTAAAAAAGAAAAATAGTCTCTTAAAAACGTGTGTAGTGAAGTAATTTCTATTATTATAAGTTTTTAAAAATAAAAAATTGTTCGATTAACCAGATATTTACAAGTGAATTATATTTTTATTCTGCACCTTCCCTGTTGACTTTTTCCATATTGTTGCTACGATTTCCGATAGCCTTAACATAAGTAAAGCAATAAGCAATATTGTTCCGCTATTCTGACGGCGTTATTGCTATATTGCCAACATATTTATTGCCAGTCTAGACGGGGGGTTAGGTTACATTTTTTTTTTAAACGTAGGGGTCGTTAAAATACGTTTTTCGTTATACCTTCGACATTTACAGTCGGATCTTAAAGTGTGATATATCGATGTTCTTGTCTTTGCTTTGCTTCAATAGTCATTGACCTCATATACCCCGTTCCAGCATTTACCTACCAAATCTCAGTTCCTACAGCCCTAATTAATGTACCGCCATAATTTCAGAAAATTAAAGGTCGCAAAAAATTATTAAACTTTTGCTAAGGAAGTATTTCCATAAATTCAGCAGAACTATTTAAAAAAATTTTTTTGTTTTTTTGCCGAATTTAAATTAAATTTAAATTTTTTGTGATATTTTCGGTATTTACAGTCGGATCTTAAAGTATGATACATCGATGTTTTTTACCCGATTGCGCAACGCAAGGAAGGGTATTGCGTTTATCAGTCTATGGCTGAGTTTGCTCCATTTGCCCAAAAAAGCTTAACAACTAATTACTCTTGAAAAACTGTTTGATTCAGACATGTATTTATTGAGTTAAACAGTTTCATACATAACTAATAGACAATTTTATTGAATCCAATATGATCGGAAACTGTTTAAACCAATAAATACATGTCTGAATCAAGCAATTTTTCAATAGTAATTAGTGGTTGGGCTTTCTTTGGCACATGGCACACAGATGTAAACCCGGCCTATATACGAGTAGATATGTCAGTTGTCAAAATTCAATATGGCGGCCAACAGACGCCATTTTGTAAATATGAAAAAGTAAAAAGTCGGCGAACTATATCAAAATGCGTATCATTCGACAGGTATTTTAAAATTATCTTTAGGTTTCTTTTATGATTTTTCATTTTGAATGACCATTTAGGATATTTAACGGTTCAAAGTTGGTCGCAATCGGGTTTTTTTATTTTATTTTTTTTTATAAATACTTGTTTCTTTACTTTTTTTTCGCCTGTAAAGCCTGCTACTCTGATCACAATTTTGTGCGAAATACTGTCAAATTACTTGTAAAAGTATTTGGGATGAAATAATTGCGAAATAAATTCGTAAAAGTAATTCTGTTCTTATTGCCAAAAACACGTAAAATCTATCTGGCAGCTCATTTTTCCATGCAAAATAACGATGGCATCATTTTAGTTTCATTTGCGAAAAACATGAGCAGTACCAAGGCACATCAATCAGGTACCCGCGATTCTACAACAAATATTACAACAGCAACAACCACATGTACTTTGTTGGTATAAATTACCTTCTTATTTTTCAAAACATATTTCTTATAGGAAATGTCAAACACCATACAAAACTGAATATTCGAAAGGTGTTTATGGATACCCAAACAAAAGCACGCTTTTAGGCTTATACCTATACAATCCAAATTTGACATTTAGATTGGTATAATGACATTAGTCACCTGGCGTAGTGCTGCCACCTAATAAATGCGCCTTGAGCAGTACTTTTTTCCCACGGAATTTCAACAATGTTGCATACTTTCAAACAATAAAAGCAAGAAATTTATAAAAAAAACCGCGAGTTGTGCTACATTTAGGCCCAATAATCGACTTCTCAATTAAGTGTCATTTAGCTAATAACCACTTAATTTTAAGTTGCACTTAATTGTAGTTTCATTTTTTCAGTCGTAAAATTAAATGATCACTTAAATACTATGAAAGTGTGGTAGCACTGTGAAATGTTTATAGTTCTAAAAGAAAACAGATGTTTAATGTATATGTAGATCGCACGACTTTGTATGATAGTGTATCAGGGCCTTAAAAGAGCATGTGTTTTAACTGAACAGCTGACTGTTGTCGATTCAATAACACCACAAAAATTAAAGTGCGCCAAGATAGCGTCGACGAAATAGCGTCGATTTTGGGAATTTAAAAACCGGGAAAAAATTGGGGAAATTTTCAGGGTATTTTTAAAAATCTAACAACGATTTTAGGAATTAAAAGGGGGAAACAAAACAAAAACCGTGGATGTATTTTCCCAGGAGCACTGTTGGACTCCCACGCCAAAACGTTATATATTCATAAAGTGGATACTTTGGTGAAGAAAATGAGACAACCGTGCAAAAATTCTGTTCGCACGTTTTTGAGAAAATCGACTTAATCGAAAATGGTCAAAAAAAACCGTGGATGAATTTTCCCAGGAGCACTCTTGGACTCCCACGCCAAAACGTTATACATTCATAAAGTGGACACTTTGGTGAAAAAAAATGAGACAACCGTGCAAAAATTCTGTTCGCACGTTTTTGAGAAAATCGACTTAATCGAAAATGGCAAAAAAAAAACCGTGGATGAATTTTCCCAGGAGCACTGTTGGACTCCCTCGCCACGCCCAGTGCTCCTGGGAAAATTCATCCACGGATATGAGAACCCTGTGTATTCAATATAACAGCACTAATTCAAAATTGGCTTTGCCACCAGTACTACTGACGAATTATATCCCAGAGAATGTTTTTCATTGTAGACATTTAACCGGGGACCGTAAATAACAATTATCCAGAAAATTTACAAACTCAAAAATGTTATTTTTCAACGAAAAAATTGAAGATGTAATGAAGCTTACAATTTTATTTCTTCGCCATAAAATAAAACTATTTTGAGGAGTTTTAATTTTTCCGTCTAAAATAAAACTAAATAGATTTTGCACGTGTGATTCAGACCAGTGATGCATTTAGGAACACAGCCTACATATACATATACATATGTATATATACATACATTATACCACAATTAAAAAAAAAATACTTATGGATAAAAAAAATTGTGCCTGCAAATAATTATCAGTCAGATGTAGTCACCGAGAGTGTGTACTAGATAGACAAAATGTTTTTTTTTCACTTATCAAAAGTAAACATTAATACAAATATGTAGACGTTATGTTGACAATTTCGCCAAAAAGTAAGAAAATAGTGGACAAAGGTGCTGATTCGTAGGCACATAAGTCAAGCTTCCTACAGGGAAGTTTAAGTTTTATATCAAATGCGTATTTTATACCTATAAAGCATAACTTAAGTCAGTGTGGTGTGACTAATTTTATTAAGTAAGCAAACTATAAATTGCAAACTTAAACTCATTAAACATTAAAATTAAAACCATCAATAATAAATATTTATTTAATTGTACTTTTACACGCATTTTTTCTAATATTAATTGTACATTGAACTTTAAAACCAGGAGTATATTTGATTTTTAATTTAGCACAAAATATCTACAAATGGAAATATGTACACAGAGCCAGCCATACATATCTATATTAGTATCTTATTTAAATAATTACAATAGTTAGAACAACTTTGCGTACAAGTCAAAATAAAATATTAGAGTGCTGATAAATTTTTTATAAGTACATATGTATAATAATTAACATTTTTAGTTGTTAAATAGAACAAACAATCATTTAATTCACAATTAAGCATCAACTAAATCGAGCGTTTTCTTGGAAAGGAGGTTTGAAAAATTCCTAAATTGAAATAAGGTTACAAAAATCAGTTGACATACAAAATGCTCCAAAAATCTGTTTATCAGAGGAGTTCCTCGGAAAAATTCACTTGTATCCCAGATTAATAGACATAAAAGAATTATTTACCTTCGCCAAACAGCATATTATAATAAGCAGCTAAAGTTTATGGGAAAAGTATAGTCCCGTAAACTTAATTACATTTAAAAGATAGGGCCGATTGAAATGATTTTTTGAAATCAAACTTCCTTCGGAAGCCTCTCTCTTTACATCCTTAAAATTTGTATAATTTAATTACACGGAGAAAAAATAATTATCACTCACGCTCACGTCCTTTCATACGTGGCAATTTTTGACTAATATTAATAATACACATTACACATCTTTCGACATTATTTGTTTTCATTGCTATTGTTTTTATATTAAAGCAATCACGTGCAGTCTCGTGCATTCTCACGCTTGACAATTTTTAAACACTTCTTTTTTAGACCGTTTAATTCCTGGTACTCTGTTCGAAGTTGTGAAAAATTTTATGTAACATTGATTATTTCGCGTGAAAAATTTGACATGTACTAAATGTATCCTAACTCGCGTTTTTTTTTATAAATTTCTCGATCTTAGGGCCTGTGCCAAACGGTAGCAAAGTACTAGTGTAAGTACTACTATTTTAGTTTGCGAAAAATGTTGCATCATATATATAATATTATATAATTAATTGCTACAAGAATATTGTTTTATATAAAAATGTCCTCTTAAAAATTTGTTGGTAGCCGGCGGCTTGTAGTCAGGCGAGGCAAAACCGCTGCCGCAGCAATTGTTGCATCAGCTTCTTGATATGCTCAAAAGAATTTGTCAAAATTTTACATTGTCAAAAAAGATATCATTTGGCACAGCAAACAATTAAATTTTCTCCCCACAGGCAAATATTTTTTTACCATAGTACTTTTCTACCGTTTGACACACGCCCTTATTGCTTGAAAGTATGCAACATTGTTAAAACTCCGTGCGAAAAAATTACTGCCCTAACAGAAGATTACTAGTCAATTGACTAGTCATTTGACTAGTAGCGATAGCCGACACTTCGGTCACAGTCCCCAGTTAGTTTATTAGGGGCTTGGTGAAAAAAATGACCAAAACATTTGTGTACGTGTGATTTTTTATCTTTCTCTAACTTATTAATTTCACTTAATCAAAACACATATATCTTAACTTTTTACTCTGCTTCTTTTTTGCCAGTCACTGATTACATAAGCATTGGTAAACTATGACTAGTCAATGTTTACATAGAGACTGGTCAACTGTTACTAGTCAATATATACGTAGAAACTGGTAAAATGTAACTTTTAAATAAATAAACATAGTTTTTATGTATTTCAATTGTTTTTTATTATAAGATAATAGAGAAATAAGTAATATTCATATTAATAATACAATTTAATACACAAAATAACGCAGGTGGTACCACTCAAGTCTTCTTCACACTTTTCTCCAGCTCCAACACACCTTGCGTTTTGTAAATATCTAAAATTTTAAAAAGAAATACACAAATGTACACAAAAATTAATTAATCTTCAAATTCTTTTATGCAGTATTGTTGCTAACTTCACTTAACTTTCTTAGCACTTGTATAAATTTTATTTCACAGACCGAACGAATTGTATATTTTACAATAAAATGCGATGTCTTAAAAGTTTTAGCATATGTACATTAGATGTTTCACTCTAACATACATGTTAGAGAGGAGCAACTATAATTGATAAATGTGTCGGTCATCTGTACCAGTCAAATGACCAGTCAATTGACTGGCAGTCTTAAATTCAATGGAAAATTATTGCAAATGCATTAGAGAAAAAATGTCGTTTGTGTTAGTTTCAGTCATTCATTTCTTGTAGGGTATGTAGTAAACTTTGTTGCCATATTATAGCACTTGACATAATTACGACTTCTAATTCCATATACATAAATACTTACGACCAGTGAGCGATTTCTCATTTATTAACGTAAAAGTGATAGTATAAAATTTTATTTATTTATACATCAGCAAAATAAAGAGACACAACCAAGAAAAGTGCAACAATATACTATGCGCTGTGTTGGCAAAATTGCGCATAGCTACACAAAATGTATTCTGTGATAACTATTTCCGCAAAAAAATTTAAGACAGCAGCTTAAGGAAATGAAATAGTGATAAGACAATAAGTATTTAAAGAAGGCTGCGTAAAGATTCTTGAAACGTAAATACGTCTTGTTTTTTAAATGTATTGTCGTAGCATGTATTATACTAGACCAATAATAAATGATGTCGTTTAATAAGCGAAGCACTATGGATGTATTGATGTACGCGTATATGAGTGTTTTTAAGCGATGTCGCGATTCTCGAAGACTTCTTGTTCGTAACAAACACTCAAAAGAAGTAGTGTTGATGTGTGTATGCTTGTGATTTTGCATATTGTACGTTTGAGTGTGTGTGAAGATGTAGATGCCCTGCAGAAAGTGCGAATAGTGAAAATGTACTGAGTCGCTTTTGACTTTTTCACCAGTACTAATCTACAATTATTCCCCGTACAATAATTTATGCTATAGACATTTAGCATGTGCTTGTCATTGAAAATCTACTAGTAAGACTAAAACAATTGACTAGATAGTGAATTCATAGTTCTTATGGGAACATGGAGACATACCAACCAGACATTTACTGGTACATTTCTATACCTTACGTACATACAAATTTATGTATATTGACAAGTTGTTGCAAAATCCACCAGAAATATACCACAACTGTTTTCTCTATTTCTTTTATACTGACGAATAGAAGAGAAATTGTAGACAATGTAACTACTACTAGAATTTTAGTGTTGACATAGAGACATTTGGCCCCAGTCTGACTGCAGGGTGGTGAGCTATTATGTGTTTAAGGGAGGTTTTTAAAGCAAGCGCATACAACTAACGTCAATGCACGTGCGTGCGTTTGTATGTGCCTAGAAAAATATGTACTCCTATACCTGCAATAACTGAAACAAATTTCTTGCAAACAGTGTTGCTTAGCGTTTGTTTTAGAAGATTTCGCTGTAGTAAAGCATTTGGAAAATCAATTAAGTCTTAAAAGTTCTTGTAAGTGGTCTTGTGCAGGGGGTCTAGTACCTATCGCTCCTTTGTTGATACATACACATGAGTACGTATCTAAAAAAAGAGTTTTTGGAGTTAATAATGCAGAAAACATATGTAACTAGTTATGTATATCATATTTATTAATATTGTGTAAAAATTGCATATAAAGTCTTGTATATTCACCTCTTGAGCAAAAAAAAAAAAAAAAAGCAATGTGAGTCCGATCACAGAGGAGATGTGTAAACATCTATTAATGAAAAATTTTTTTTAAGTTGGAAGTACTTATGCTATTAGTATTTTTTTTTTAAATTAATTAATTAAAAGTATCAAAACTTTCAATATTGTAAATACATATGAATTTGTTGATTTTTGTTTGTTTTATTAAACTTATTTGGTTAGTAAATGGGCACACTGCACTATATGTAAATGTACTGCATTCAAAATTGCATTAAGCAGTAAATTTACTGATTACTAAAAAAAATTCAGTAAATTTTTACTGCTAATGAAATTTAATTTGCATTACCAGTAAAATCGTAGGGCCGTAATCATAATAAAATTGTAGCAAGTGGCAAAGTTTTTTCATTCAAATTTTGAAACTTTTGTATGAAAAACATTTAGCCACTTGGTAGAATTTCATTATGAATATGGGCATTACTGATTACTGAAAATTCAATGCACCTCATCATATAACAAATCATTTAGGCAATTTATAAAAATTGTAGAAAAAAATTTTAGTAATCAGTAAAAATTTACTTGTTAAACATTTTTTATTGTTTTTACTAAAACTTTAGTGGTACTGCAGTGACTATCTATTTTAAATGCCTTTACTTTTACTTTTTAATTTTTAATTCCTGTTGTTCATCGTTTAGTTGTTGCTGTTCTTGTTGTTGTGTACGCATTGCAATTACAATAAATTCAGTAAAGTGCGACTTTGACTCGAGCACATTCGGTTTTGATCATTTTCTTTTTATTTAGCTTTCTTCCTTTTTTAAGTTTTTTAATTTTAAACGATTTTTTTCAGTTTTATCGCTTTTTTCTCGTTTTTTGGCTTTTTTTTCTTTTTGGGTTTTTTTTTTAATTTTCGCAATTTTTTTCATTTTGGCGATTCTTTCATTTTGGCGATTTTTTTTCTGTTTTTTTGTTGGGTTTTTTTTTTCATTTTGGCGATTTTTTTCTGTTTTGGGGTTTTTTTATTTAGGCGATTTTTTCATATTGGCGATTTTCTTGTTTAAGGATTTTTTCATTTTGGTGATTTTTCCGGTTTTTCGCGATTTATTTTAGTCCTAGAGATTTTTTTTAATTTGGTGCTTTTTTTTGGCGATTTTTTATATTTGGCGATTTTATATTTTATTGATTTTTTAGTTTTACCGTTTTTGAAAATTTCAAGAGTTTTGCTCTTACGGTTTCCAAGATACAGCAAGTTGTCAAAATTACAAAGTCAAAATTGCATTAACTGATGGAATTTTTTAAATTTAGTGTTAATTGTTGTAGTCTGTATAAAAATACACTAACTTTTAAAATTTCAAGTGTAATATGTACATACAATTGTATGTATATTACATGAGATTTTTACATTTTTCGTTGTTCGTTTTGGAACACCCTTTAGTTTTTAACTCTCATGTATTTGTTGTTGTAGTGGCCAAATGTCTACACATTGTGCCCAAATTTCAAGTCCGTAGCTCTTACGGTTCATTTTCACCTTTGGTGTGCGGAAATATACAGAAAAATAACCGGCGCCGGTATTGTGGTATTGCTTCTTTCAAACACTAATACCACAAAATACACAGAAGTGAAGAAAGTGACAGGTAAAAAAAGCTCCAATGAGTTTTTGTTAAAATTCGTGGAAAAAGAGAAAAGCATATTGTATTTGATACTGTAGTGTATTACTACTTACCAATTAACACAGGTAATAAAAATTTATTGCACTAGAAAGACGTAGCAAAACAAAAACGACGACAAAATTTGAGGGAAAACGAGACAAACAGAAAAATACCCGTATCTTCCGTCTTGTGACACTTCTGTATGTTTTGTGCTAATACACTCATACATAGCTCACACCGATTTGACAGTGCAAAGAAATAAATATCAGCAAAGAAATCAGTCAAAAGATTTTTACCCCCTAGCGTATAGATGTTTACACATCAAAAAATACTGTTATATCTACAGTGAATTGTATGTAAATTTAAAATCAAAAACTTATTTTCTGCAAAACCAATTTTTTCGAGTTGCACCTCTGTTGCGATATGATTTTATGTTGCTTAGGTATAACACACACGTTGCGTTCGATTACAAGATTTCAACGTTTCCGTGGTCGTTGTGTTAAAAGGTTTTGATTTTTCGGAAAGTAGGCCAAGTTAATTTTTGAAAACAAATTAAGATATTTATAGACAAAACTTGTTACAACGGACTTGCTTTTTGAAAGGAAGAACTCAAATAATGCAGCGATTACTTAAAAAAAATAAGAAACATTTGACGCGAAGAAAATAAAATTAAATACATATATAGGCAAACATTTTTAAATTCGGAAAATGAAATTTTAACTCGTAGTCAAAATTAGACTTTAACTATCTCGAAAAGTATTTTAAAAGTATTTTATAAAAAGATTCTTATTAATATATGACAACTTTTGGAAAATCTCCTCTCCTGAATACATTTATGTATAGGATGTCAAGAATTTCTTACTTGTGGCTTAAAACAAGTTCGTATTAAATAAAACACCAAAAAACTTACAAAAAAGAGAGTGAAATTTTTTTGCAACAGACAATTCTGGAAGTTGAAACATTTTTCAAATATGTGTCCTTCTCCGAGAAAAGGGACCTATTGTGTTAAAAAACGGGTTTGGACTTAAGAGTGGATTCTGGTACCTAAAAGGGTGTAGAATAAGATGAAATGAGTTAGATTTCTGATAAAAATTTGTTTACCCCATAAAAACGTACAAAACGAACTTGGGAAAATCGATAAGAATGCGTTATGAAATTTTAAATGCGTTTTTCTCAAAACTTCATTTTCACACACTAGGTCCCTTTTCTCGGAGAAGGTCACATATTTGAAAATATTGTTGACTCATCTAGGGCTAAACTGCAATCATATTGGCAATAAAATACATATCGCTCATTTACTCAAAGAACGTCATAACTCAAACAAAATGGAATTTTTGAGTTAATGGTGGAGAATTAATCCTCATATCGTTCATCATATCGAGCCTTTTTTCGATTGTATCGTAAGCGACATGTTATCGAAAATAGATTTTTTTTATTGAAATTAATTTTTTTATGAGAATACCCATAGTTTAGAAATGCCGAAATTTTCCATAAATTTTAAGATGTGGGCTGTAAAATTTTATCGTAAACGCCAAGTTACTTACAAAAACGTATTTGAATATTTTAACAAAACTTTCCCCTGAAAAAATTAGTTTTTGTCGCTTACGATAAAATCAAAAATAAGGCTCGATATTGTGTAAAAATTTCGTAGAAATATCTTGTTTGCTCAACTCTTGAAAAGGGTTGTCAGATTTATTCCGACCTATTTCGCCAAATTAATTTTAAAAATCGCCAAAAGTCGCCAAAAAATCAGTTTTATGTAGTTTTTCTTAGTATATTTTTGATAATAAATTTCTTATTATAAACACTTTAATAATAATTATTCAACATTTGTCAGAAAAACACCAAAATTAGAAATAAAATCGCCAAAAATCATATTGTTTTAATTTCTTGCAGACGAGTTTTGGTAGAATTTATTTTTTAAACTACTCCTTTAAAAACTAATTTTCCTGAATTAGAAAAATTTTGAAGTTTAATTTTGTTAAAATATAGACATAAAAATCGCCAATAAATTCATTTATCGCCAGAAAAATCGCCATGTCGTTAAACAAAAAATTTCGACGCCAAACAAGTTCAAAAATCTGACAGCCCTGCTCTTGAAAGCAAAATAAAATTTTCTTTTTCCATTAAGTGGTATGTATGTACACTGAAAACCTTAAACTCGTTTTCTGCAAACTAGTTTTTTTCTGAGTTATGACGTTTTTTGAGTAAATGAGCTACATATATGTACTAGAAATCTGCCATAATTTTAGAATTCACTTTTTAAACGCTTTAATTTTAAACTGACGATTTTCCATTAAGTTACCTGGCAACTACAAAGTATGTCGACAGAAAACAAAACCGCAAAAAAGCCAAACAGATGTTGCTGGGAGAGTATAAAAAATTAAAAATGAGATTTAAAAAAATAAATGCAAAAACATGATGACAGTTGATGCAATATGCAGTTTGAAAACTGCAAGGGAGGCACGAATATGTATATGAATGGATGTATGTATGTACATGCATATTGTATGTACGTACATATGTGCATACAAATGTAACATATACATATGTATATTATGCATGAAAATAACATGTTCTTTGCCTTTGTTAATAATTTTTTTAACACTTGAAGGAAGACCAAAAGAACGTACATAGGTACATATAAATATGTATGTATGTATGTAGGTATATTTCTAAATAAATAATCGTATCAAAGTCCAAATCACATGTACTTATTTGTGCACTTGCAAAAAAAAGAATACAAATAAAAACACAGCCTTTGTCTGGCTATAAAAAGTATTAAATACATATGTACATATATACATACATACATATGTATGTACACATATACACCTATTAGGCAGACTATTCTAAAATGTATCCAAAATTGTTTGATTTGTTTCAAATTAATTTATGTACATATTTTACCTTTTGCATGTAGTTTTCCAAAATATTGAAAGATTCCGTAATACAATGCGGCTTATCTCTTTAGATATTACAATGTTGGGTATTTGTTTAGAAAAACTAGGGAGTTATTTGTTTATAGAAATTTTATATATGTAATTACATACATACATATGTACGTCTATAATATAGACTATTTATGAACATACATACTTACATTCATACATATTTACACAAGTAGATGCGTTCACGGCTTTTTTCTTCACTAGACAAACTCACTCTATTTCACAATAGGTGGTATCTATGATTCTGTTTTTTTTTTATTAATCAATGATTTCTAAAGAATGATGTTTTTATGCAAGAAGCACTTATCAAAAATACAAAACTTTTTAAATTAAATTTGTTTTATATAACGTTCATGTGTTTTCAAGGGTTATTTTTTCTTTATTAAATTTTATATAGTGTATATACTTATGTATAATGTAGGGATTTTTCCCTGTATATATTGCTTTTTTTAACGTTAATATAATTCTTCTCTTGTGTGTAGTTGCTCCGACAAGTGCGATTATTAAACTAAAACTTGCGCATTGACGACCTCGAATGTTATAAGAAAATAACACAACAACCAAACGAACGAGCCATAGCACAATTAAATAAATGTTTATAATAACCAGGGAAACCAGAAATATTTTCTAATAAGTGTTCAATGCGCATTCAGTATGCACTAAAAACTTGAAAATATGCACTAAAACACAAAATATATGCTCTTAAAAATAAAATAAGTTGGTTTATTTGTAAATGAAAATACATATATGTTTAATTTAAAAATTCAACAACGCTTGCATATAAAATAAGACAAAAATAAAAGTTGAAGTGAACGTTAAAACAAAATTACGATACAAATTTTGACTAAAGGCTCAGTTAGCCGACTGTAATGTAATGTAATTGCAACAGTAGGAAACAGCTGATCGATATTGTTATGTGAAAAGTAATGAAAATGGTTATAGAGATGTTATGTAACGTAACCTAATTTTCATACAAAAATATCAATCAGCTGTTTCCCACGTTGCAGTTACTTTACCTTACAGTCGGCTAAGGCCCCTTTCAGATTAGGCAACTTTACTTGCTCAAGTCTTGTGTTTGTGGGTGTGAAAGGAAAGGTCGGTTTGAAGGGGAAATAATTGCCGAGATTGGAGTACAGACTTGCTTGTACTTGGCAATTCTGTTTCTGTTGGCAATTCTGTTTCTGTTGGCAATTCTGTTTCTGTTGCAACCGCTTCTCCGATGCATTCAAGTATATCTTTAACTAAATTATTTTTTTCTTCAACTTCCATTGTATACACCAAATTAAAAATCACTTTTACAATTACAATGAATACAGAAATGAAACAAAACGTCAACAAATTAAGAAAATTCGAGCATAAGAAAATTTAACTTGCTCAACAAAGTTGCTGAATGTGAACATAAAAGCAAGTTCAAAAGAAAATAAATAAAAATGAAAATTATACTTGCGCAATTAAAGTTGCCTAACTGAGCCTTTAGCTGACTATAATGTAATGTAACTGCAACGTAGGAAACAGCTGATCGATATTTTTATATGAAAAGTAGGTTACGTTACATTACATTTCTATAATATTTTCATTATTTTTCACATAAAAATATTGATCAGGGGCCTAATTCCCACATTCGATTGCGAGCGAGTTGTTACTCGAATGTGCGAGTTTTTTAACTTTTGGGATTTTCGCATTCGGTTTCGAATAACACATATCGAAATTTCTAATGACAGCATTCGACAACGTGCATACATTCGAATGCAACTGTTCGTGTTTTTACTCGCAAGCAAAAAGGCATTCGAAATCATGTTTAACATAGAAAAAGCGAAGAAAAAGAAAATGCATGTTCAATATTTGACTTATTTATTTATAAGTGAATGAATGCAGAAATGTAAGTATGAAAAAAAACATAAATTAAAGAATTTCTAGTTGACTTTAAATATAACAAAACACACTGACTTTGCAAATAATGTTTTGCCTAAGAGTTGTCGGGGAAAATAAAAAAAAAACATCTCTGGGAGCATCTGAATAACAAATTAACTGCTTCTGGTCAACCAATAAAAGAATCGAAAATGTGCCTAGTGCTCTATTCTCTAACCTTACACTAATTTATTGTTATTAAAGTATTAATTAAATTAAAATGAAAATAACATTTACATATGTATATTCGTTTCTTTTTTCTGCATATACGTGTGTATGTACGTACATACATATATTTTTGCACACTTATGTACATATATACAAACATATGCTTTTGCTCACAATTTATTCAGTGTTGTGAAATAAATTTATATATAAATATATTTGCCTTTTTCCAACACTGAAACAAAAACTCGATTCGCTTGGTAACGAGTGACATCATCAGAAAATTTCTTGCCATCGAAATTAATTTCTATTCGAATGCAATTCCGATCACGAGTGCAGGAATTAGGCCCCATATGTTTCTTACTATTGCAGTTACATTACATTACAGTCATTACTGAGCCTTAAAAGCTCAGTTAGCCGACTGTAATGTAAAGTAACTGCAACAGTAAGAAAGAGCTGATCGATTTTGTTATGTGAAAAGTAATGAAAATGGTTATAGAGATGTAATGTAACGTAACCTAATTTTCATATAAACATTTCGATCAGCTGTTTTCTACGTTACAGTTACATTACATTACAGTAGGCTAACTGAGCCTTAAGGCTGAGTTTACATCTGGCATTACTTGTGTGTCATTTGCCCAAAAAGCGTAACCAACTAACTACTAATGAAAAACTTTGATTCAGACATGCATTTATTGATTTAAACAGTTTGCAATCATGCTGGATTCTATAAAATTGTCTAGTATTTATGTATGTATGAAACTATTTAACTTAATAAAAACATGTCTGAATCTAAAAGTTTTTCATTAGTAATTAGTGGTTACGCTTTTTTTACGCTTGTGTGGCACATGACACACAGATGGAAACCCGGCCTAAAGCAAATAACACAAATTAATTTTTTTTTTGATACTCTCGTAAAAACTTAGCTTGAATTTCAAAAGAGAGCACGATATCAAAATTACAACTTTGGAGTTGTATTTTTGATATACATATAAAGCCTATAGTACACGGTATGTAAGAAGCCACATGCATATGTGGCGATGACGTCACGGACATTTTCAGCATGTTGGTTGCATTTTTTAATATTACTAGTAGTGGCTACATGCCGTAAAATTTTAATACAAAATTTGGTTCCAAAATACAAATGTGACATTTTTAACCGAATTGAACACATTTTCTGAGGCAGCAAATCTGTAATCATGTGAATATTTGCATGTACATATGTTGCTAGTACACGGCATGTAGCAAATGTAGCTTTGTGATGACGTCAAAATTACGTCAGAACCACATGCGCATGTGGTTTTTTACATGCCGTGTACTACAGGCTTTAGACATGATTTTATTTATAATTTTTATTACAATAAACAACAAAATATTGACCTACATTTTCAAATAAAAATCGTTGCAGTCACATATTACATTAACAATGTTTCTTCAAAGTCTTCTTGGGGCAAAGTCTAACATACGTAATAACTGCGTAATACATTAGAAAAATTTATACACAACATGGAACAGCCGTTCGAACCAAACTAATGGGCAACACTGATTATAGGTGACTCGCCATAGCTCTCACCATAGAAACCAATTGAATTTTGGTAATTTCTTTCTTTCAAGTAGTTTAAATTATTGAATTTGCTTACATAAACATAAAAAAGAAGAAGGAACTCATCCAATATATACGATATGTACATATGTATATCGTCAGAGGGTTACTAATTTGTCGCATTTAATGGAAATGCTTCCAATCTTCGTGCTTTGAACTAGAGCTAGATCGAAGATAATAATGAATAAATAAGCTTTACATTGAAATGTGGCTCAAAGCGCAGCAATTTATATATGAAACAAAATAATGGGCCTTATAGTGGTTGGCGTTTTTCGATTTCGATTTGTAGTTGATTAAAGAAAACGAGCTATATTTTTCTTTAATCTAGTACAATACACATGACTTTCTCGCAAAGTTGCCAATTACAACAAGTAATAATGCTTAGTAAACTTGAAAATTACGGATATGAGGAAACTCTTGGGTTTGATATCTTTTAATATATTTGAAATGTGGAAAAATGTATAATATATATAAAAAATATATTTCATATACATAAAACCGATATGTACTCTTTTTTTAAATATGCTAGACATCATATAAGAAAATGAGTGAAGAGTTTACTTAAAAATAAAATTCACAAAAAAGAAAAGTGTAACCGCTATTTTCGGCAAGCATTTATTCAGTAAGAACTTGCAATTACTCCGACTCAAATTACTCTCTCGGGATTTTAAATAAACGACCGAAATTGAATATAATACAGCGAAGCTCAGTAAAAAGATCCAGGTACTCGAACAAACCTATTATTAATTTCCTTGAACAAATTTATGTACACAAAATTGAAAATAGAATTGTGATGAAATTGTATTGTATATAATGTAAAAAGTGTTGGGATTTATACTTGCAGTTTCCATAATGGTTCAATTAGACGATTGTGTGGACATTAGATTTCTTATTTAATGAACAAAAACCTATTTTAATTTCCACACAAGTACCTTTTTGTAATTTCCTGTATTTGACATTAGATACAATTGGAATTGTTATGTAGAAACAACAAAATAAAAAAGTATTACGTTTTTTACTCAGAAAAAGTTGACACTTGTTTTATGGAACCTCAAAGCCAACTTTTGTACTTATATGAAGAAAATCTTTGAATTACTTGTTATGTAGAAAAATGCCATAAAATAAAGAAATTCCATAAGGTATCAAAATATGCTCTAAATATTGGAAAATATGCTAAAAATGTACCTGTAAGACTGACATATGCAAAACCATGCTTTAAAGGGTAAAATATGCAAAAATATGCACTAACAAATCGATGCCAAAATTCATAAGTTCTGAAATGGATAAATATCTTGTCCCCGCATTAATACCTCACACAAGAAAAAACATGCAATTGCATATTTGCGGTTTCCCTGATAATAACAAATTCAAGACAAAAACGGTCAAAAACCCATTAGCTTTTAGCTCAATCAGTGTTGCCATATACGTTTGAGGAAAAACCAACCACATCGAATAAAAATACTGTTTTTCAGAAAAAAAAAAAAGAAAAACCTATTTACCTAAAATTGTTGTAAAAATATTCCAAATTTAAAATAAATACTCATACTAACATACTAAGCACCATAGATAGAGTGGCCGTTATTTATTTATTTTTTTGATTTCTTATGTTTTCTCCCCCCAAATCGGTTCATAGTGTTTTCACACTGAAAGTTAAAACCTGGTTTTAACGTTAAAAGCATAAACAGCTGATTTTGCTTTCACACTACAAGTTTGTTAAATTCAGGTTTTAACTCACAGGCTGTCTAATAACTTTGCTCAAAATAAAATAAATCTCCTGCCGAAATACGTGTATTTCTTGTTGCATTTTTTCTGATTGGACATACTGTTCAACTGTTTTTGTTTGAATGAAAAACTGAGATATTTCACAATTCGCTCTAAAATGGAAATTATTTTATATTTTATAAATAAAATCTTTTTAAATTATGGAACTTCTTATACAGAATGAATAAGTGCTTGGAAATATTGTTAATAATATAAAAATGCACAAATACATTATAAGATGAATGTCAGTCATATTGTCTATTTTCACTTTCCACAGTTAAATTTAAAATATTTTCGTTGTTTTCCTTCCAAAAAACTCTTTTTTTCCATAATTTTTTGATTATTGTTGCTGCTGCATCCATTTTTAAGTTGAAAGTTTTTCAAGCGCCATCTATTGTTATTGACTGGTATAACATTATCAGCTGCTGTCGGTCATTTCAACTTGGCAGCACTGAATTTATCACAGAGAAAACAAAGGTTGCATTTCATAAAACCAACTTAAAACCAATTCAAAAATGGTTTTAATTTGGTTTTAACAAAAACAATTTGTATGGTAAAACCAGGTTTTAACAGTTGGTTTTAACGTTAAAACCAGTTTTAATAAAAACCATGTCAGTGTGAAAACACTTTCAGTTTTATTATTTATTTATTTATTTTTCCTTTTTGATTATCTACTACTTATGTATTATTTATAACTATAACTAAGTTTATGTCGGGCGTGATAATTATATTTTAGATTTAAGATTTTAATACTTATTGTTAGATCATATATGTATGTATAAAGATACAATAAATAAATACAAAAAAAAAATGCGCTAGTGTCCTGAAATTTGATAAACAAATAGGTTATGTTATCAACTAAGTAGAAAAATCTGAAATCCCGGAAATTTAAACTTTGGGAACGGGGGTACTACACCAATAAAGCTCAGAATAAAAAAAAACAAATCTAAACGTTTAACTCAAGCGATTTTATTGAAATTTGGCATAGGTATATATTACAATTTTATAAGGTTATAAACGTTCGCTAAAAAATGGGCGTTAATGCGCTCATCAAATTTAAATCTCCTATTTCATGTCCTTCGGATCAACAGATTTAAATATAATATTTATTTAGATACTATTATCCGTTTCTAACGAAACTTGACGCGAATAATAAGCACTGGCCAAAAAAACATTTTCTTTAAAAAAAGTGGGCGGGAATGCGTCCATAAAAATAAAAAGCTAAATTTGCGCTAGAGATCTGAAATTTTATACGCAAGTAGGTCAAGATGAGAAACCAACTAGAAAATTTTTAAAACCCAAATATTTTAACCAGGAGTGGCAGGGCCACTCTAATATTATACTGAATTGAAAACAAAACATACAGCTCAAGGTGTATCTAACTAGGTGGCAGCGCTACTTCAGCTGATAATTTTTTGCTCTGTGTGCTTTGTAGCTGAAGAATGTCAAAGTCTTAAATTTTGTTTTGGTTTTAGTACAATTATTTTTGTGCTTTTGACATTCTTCGGTTCTTTACATAGCTATGGTTGTCATATTTTTGTATAACAAGTCCTTACGCAGTCACCTGTATAATTACACCATGATACAGCTGAAGCCATTTTATAGAAACTTGTATGCACGTTAGGGTTGCCATATGGCCTGGATTTTCCAGTTTCTGGAGCCTTGTCCAGTTACCAGCTAAAATGAAATTTGTCTAGTTAAAAAAGAATGGCGCATAGCCATAGTCAAAACAAAATATAATTTATGAATTTAAAACCAGTATTTTGTATGACAATACTAGTTTTAAACTCTTAAAGTTTACTTTGTTTATGACTATGACTATGCGCCATTATCTTTAATTTTGCAAAATATTTTATTGTCTTTATATATTTTCAATAATATTTTTAATTAATTAATATAATGTCTTCTACAGAAAAATATTTAATGCCCAATTCATACGAGGATTTGAAAATCTTCTTTTATTTTCCATTCTCTTTAAAGGTTGTTTCATAAAACTTTTTACATCTGTGCGATGATTTTTTTATGATTCTAGGATTGATTTTTTTCTTTGAAAAATTGTATCAGTGCTGCCAGTAGATTTAAAAAAAATCCGTTTTCCCCCTACATACTCCTAATAAAAACTTTTCCGATACTTAAACCTTTATAATTTTTAGTAATTTTAATTTAAATTTTAAACTGACTACTTGTGCATTCGAAATTAATGCATACGTTTGTACACTTCTTCAGATGTTTTCTTGTTATACAAATCGAACATACAGCTATGGAGTTCATTATGATTTAAGTTAGATAGTTGTAAAGGCCGTGATATACTATCCTACACAATCGTGCGATATTTGAGAATGTGCAATCCAGGTATGATGGAGTCTGTGAAAATTTTCTAAAGAACAAATCATCATATAGAGCTTAAGAGACACATTTTTTCGACTTCGTTTTTTTTTTTTTTTGACGAAAATCGACTATTTACGACCGCAAATGATCGATTTTGTAGGATAGTGAGTCATGGCCTTAAGCAATTTCTTTAACTATCAAATCATGACGCCCATTTTTTATTTTCTGAAGGACTGCTGCCATTAGATGAATGTCGAGGTAATTTTGAGAAAAAACTAATTTTGAAGTATAAGTGCATTTTTAAAATGTTCCAGTTATTTTTTCAAAATCCAGGTGAATTTTTTCCAGTGTCCAGTTATTTGACCTTTGGTATCTGGCAACCCTAATGCACTTATGTAAGGCTTGAAACTATCATCTTAAAAAGATTTAAAAATAGAAATTGCACTGCAAATTTTAAATTCGATACAAAAATAAATTTTAATCAGAGTTCACCGAGAAAAATCTAAAATACTAGAATTTTGAATAGGGGGGGCATGGACACGCACTTTAAACTCGAAATTAAGAATTTAAGTTAAGGGGTAAGTTACGAACTGGAAAAATCCGACAGCACCGATTGTTAAATTAGGGAGGTAGGGCCACCCACGTTCGTAAAAAGTTAACGTAATATTATACGGTAGACAACTAAAATTTTGCAAAAAAAAAAAAAAAGGCTTATAGTGTTTTCACACTGAAAGTTAAAAGATGAATGTCAGTCATATTGTCTATTTTCAGTTTCCAGAGTTCAATTTAAAATATTTTCTTTGTTTTACTTCCAAAAAACTCTTTTTTTCCATAATTTTCTGATTATTGTTGCTGCTGCATCCATTTTTATGTTGAAAATTTTTCAAGCGCCATCTATTGTTATTCACTGGCATAACATTATCAGCTGCTGTCGGTCATTTCAACTTGGCAGCACTGAATTTATCACAGCGAAAACAAAGTTGCATTTCATAAAACCAACTTAAAACCAATTCAAAAATGGTTTTAATTTGGTTTTAACAAAAACAATTTGTATGGTAAAACCAGGTTTTAACAGTTGGTTTTAACGTTAAAACTAACTTTTATTAAAGCCATGTCAGCGTGAAAACACTATTAGGTACCCAACTAGAAAAAGTTAAACCACAAGCTACTCTATTGAAACATTGCATGCACATTGCGCTTTTATGCTAGCCTTTAATTTTGCGTTTTCAAGAGTACTTCGTCTAAAAAGACTTAAGAAAAATAGGAGGGGTTACTCACTTTAATAATTACGCTTTATTTTACATAATTATTTTTACTCAGACGACTCTTAAAAAATTTCTTACATTATTGGGCCGTTGTAATAACACAACACACCTTTCTAAAAATGGAGAGAATAATACATATGTATGTATATCGGAAAAATATTGTCAAGTAAGCAGATTATCTAGATTACAAATTTATACAATGCATAGCATATTTCAGTGATACATAGGTATTGTGCCAAACAAGAACTTGTTCGAAATTCTTATCTCACTACTTTTGACGCTTGAAATTTCGGAAAGGAACTTTGCCTTTTTTCACATTTATGTTTTTGTGAGGATTTTACTTTTCAATAGCTATTAGAGGAGCTTGGGTCTATTATTTTAATTTTTTAGCTTTTTTTATATTTTTTCCCGCTAAAGAAAAAATATAGCGGTTTCTAGCGGTTTTTAGGTATAATTTGACGGGAAATATTGGGAAAAAGTTGGCAACAGTGATGATACGGCACATCCACCACTCGCCCTTCTCCCGTTCCAAAAAATGGATTCATAATTTGCCTTTTGTTTACAAAAGCTCTTTAATTCTCTTACACGTTCAGGAGATTTAGTGAACTCTTAAAGATCACCTTTATGATGTTTTAGCATAAAAAAGCTTTCATTGCTTTGTTTTGATTGTAGTTTTTCGGGTTCATTTTTACAAACATACATACATAAATAGTGTATATACATACCTATTGTATGTATGTATGAATCTTTATATTATAACGAGATAAAAAACAAATTCTTGGAAATCAACTTTTTATTATTTCATACTAGAGCTGTGCCAAATCGTTCTTTTCAGTGACCGGTCATTTCCGTTCAATTAGCAAAAAATTTACCCGTTCGTTCAATCGTTCACTTTTGAACGACAGTATGAAACAATGTTATTTTGTAAGAATAATAAAATCGGTTGTATATACGAGTATTTAAATAATGCGAATGCATGAATTGAAGAATTTATTAAAAAAAAGTTGAATTATTTATTTAAAAAATTATATTTAAATTCATTTTATAAATAATGTCTTGTTTTTTCGACTAGAATATTGTACATTTTATTTTGGCTTAATATTTAGTTTAATATTAAGACTAAGAAAGGTACTTTTGTTTGGTTTTGCTAGTTTTTTTTCTTCAGGTAATTAATAAAAGCATTGTAGCGCATCAATGTTTGAATGTTACTTCTCAAAGTTTAAGTTAAAATTTTGTCCTCAAAAATATTTTACCGGAAGCAAAAAGAAATATCTCAAGCACTACAAATTCAGTTTAGATTGAGGTAATGAAATGTATGTATATGCATATATACAGTTAAGGTCTAACATCTCTACTTTGTAAAAACACTTTATAAAAATACTTCTTGTGAAAAGACTTAAATCAAATTATAAAAAAAATTATGACAGTGCTACAGCGATGTTAAATAGAATTTAGTATACACGTACCTAAACCTTTTAAAACACAAAAACTCAACTCAAACAAAAATCATAACATAAATACCAAACATGAACGAAAGTAAATTTGACATAAAAGACTTGAAACACAAACTGAGTGAAGGAAAACATCGAGCGGTACGCTACTGATCCAAAAGCGTTCAGTAAAATCACCGGATCAGTTCGTTCAATTAAGTGATTCGTACAATTTAACCCGTTCGTTCATGAGCTACACAGCTCTATTTCATACCCACTAAAGCATGGTACAATTATACTAGGTACATGCACGACTACAACAAAATTACAACACCAAAAAACACATTCATTTTGTTGGTATAAACAAACGAATAATTGTCAGAAACAGATGCCTTTTGTTTTTTAAAACAACAATTATAGGGTAACTAAAGTACAATTGCAGACGCGGCATTCCTGCATGATTATAGTTATTCAGCGTTGCCAATCTTTGTGTAGACAGTGTGTAATTTCTACTCACATGTATAATCTGTGTGTAATACTACTTTGGGTTCTATTTTTAATAACCCCCGACTAAAAAAAGGGGTGTTATAAGTTTGTAGTGTGTGTTTGTCTGTGTCCACGTACAGGCCAAACGGCTGGACCGATTTTCATTTAGTTTTTTCTGTTTGAAAGATGACTTGATCGAGAGGGTTCTTAGCTATGTTTGAAAAAAATCGGTCCAGCCGTTTAGAAGATATAACATCTTTTCTGAAAAAAGTCGGGGGTTTTTAAAATTTTTAATTTTTGTTATTTATTTTTGTTTTAATTTTAACCTACACAAAAGATGTGTAGTGTAATTTTCTTCGATGTGTAATTGCAGACACAGCGTTGTGTAAATTCATTGGCAACACTGTAATCATTTTATTCACACACATGCACTAACATTTTCGCAGCTTGTAAACAAAGTTTGACAACTATTTGCATTGTATACATTAACAGGCTGGGCTTGTGCATGTACCTGTTATAATTGTATTTATCATGCACTAAAGTTTAGTGACTAAAAAGAAACATATTTATGTTGATGTATGTACATATGTATACAGTTGCGAACAAAAGTGATTGCATGCTCAGCACAATTTTACTTAAGGTATAAATCAGAA
Organism: Tachina grossa; assembly: GCA_949987645.1. NCBI lineage: Eukaryota > Metazoa > Arthropoda > Insecta > Diptera > Tachinidae > Tachina > Tachina grossa. The sequence continues at coordinate 59,056,921 of OX465278.1, read as the reverse complement.
AATGGTATACATATAACATACCATTTACACATGCCACTATAGTGGCATGCCATTTCGAAAAACTCAATACACACACGATTTTTCACTAACACACTCAAATTTTTGAAATTGGCAGCCCCAGTGCAGAGACCTGCGTCGTCACGGCTCGCAGCCGGCTGAGCCGAGCCGCCGATATTTTTAGGCAGCCGCGCCGCCGCCGAAAATTTTTTGGCTTACTTCGCCTGAAAATTAGCCGCCGATTATCGATGGCAACATTTTTTTTATTTCATTTTTCATGGCATGCAGTGCTGCCAGAATAATAATTTTATCACATTTTTGGGTGATTTTTTGGTCCACATGTATTTTTTTTTTTCTGGAATGATAATTTTCAATTATTAAAATTATGAGTTTTACTTTATGTATATATACATGAATAAATACAACTTGCATTATGTTTTCAAAATTTGCATGCATGTACATACATATAGTTATATATATAAACAAATTGAGTTTTGTGCCGGCTTTTTATTTATTGCTTTTATTCACTTTACTTGTGTTATTGTACAAAGTTGTCAACACAATGTCATAACAAAATTCAATATATCATATACCCATATATTAATATAATACAACATAATATAATATAATATAGTATAATATAATATAATATAATATAATATAATATAATATAATATAATATAATATAATATAATATAATATAATATAATATAATATAATATAATATAATATAATATAATATAATATAATATAATATAATATAATATAATATAATATAATATAATATAATATAATATAATATAATATAATATAATATAATATAATATAATATAATATAATATAATATAATATAATATAATATAATATAATATAATATAATATAATATAATATAATATAATATAATATAATATAATATAATATAATATAATATAATATAATATAATATAATATAATATAATATAATATAATATAATATAATATAATATAATATAATATAATATAATATAATATATAACACACAATCAATTTTATCGTACAATATTAATTACTGAGTAGTGGTATTGAAAATGCGTGGGTCAAAACTTAATGGGTAGTATGAATATAAAAAGAATTTGTTTTTACTTAAAAAGTTTCGGCCTGGCCCACAATGTCGACAAGAGAGTTTCTATCGCTTACTTATATGGAAAACAAAAACAAAATAAGGAAATTTCTGTTTGTTTTCAATATACGTAAGCGATAAAAACTTTCTTGTCGACATCGTGGGCCAGGCTCTGTTCTAAAACCTAAAATTTTAAGTTTTATATTCAATTTTCAGAATTTTGCGTTTTAAAACAAATTTTTAAATATAAAGCAAATTGAGTATAAAAAATAACATCATTATATACTTTTAATAAAATTTAAATATTCGAAACCAAACTTATATTTTCTGTTCTGTTCTTGTGTGGAGTCATGTCATAAACACAGGTATAGGATCAGAAATTAGTGACTGAAACTAACACAAAAGACATTTTTCACTAACATATTTGTAAATTTTTTTTTATTGAATTCAACAGTAACAGTCAAATGACTGTTGATTTTTTCGGTAGTGATGATGGATACATTTATTAGTTACAGTTGCTCTACTCTAACACATATGTTAGAGTGGAACATCTATTTTTTATATGCCAAACATTTTAAGACATCACATTTTATTGTAAAATATACAACTCGTTGCGTCTGTGAAATTTAATTTAAAAAAGTTAAGTAAAAATAATAGTAAATAGAAGAAATTTACAAAGTTTAATTGTAGGTATGTATATATGTATGTATGTAAAAAAGCTGAAAACTTGCAAAAAGTCGCGGAAAATTGCTTCATTTAATTTTAAGTGTAATTTTCCTCATTCCTAAATATGGCAATAGTTGCAAATCTTTCTTTCATTACCGGTATGGCATCCCTCCCATTCGCTCGTTACTTTCAATGTGTTTTCAACTGCAAACATTTTTAAGCAGGCATTTGCTAAGCAGCTCTGGGTCCTCTGAGCTGAAGAACAGCTCTCGCGTAGTGACGTGTTGTTTGGGGCTTCATCTCGCTCGCACTGGTTGACTGATCTGCTACGGATAACTGTAAAATCTTGTGGATGTTTTGAGTACTTACGTTGGCAACCTCGTTGCTACTTCCTATGTGAAGCTATAGGTCGTGTGTAGTCAGTCACAAAAACTTTTTAATACTGTTCATAACATCTTGGGCATAAGGTCTAGCTACTCATAACATTTTTGTGCTATAAAAGTTTATAAATTTATTTTTTAAAGTACACATAAAATAAATAAATAAAACAGTACTTAAACAGAAAACTCTAAGAATGGAGGAGAAAATAACAAATTTTTTCCAGACATTAAATCCTCTAAACGAAGTGTCAGAAACAGAATCGGAAAGCGACGTTGAGGATATTACCGCATTGGGCAATGATTTGGCAAAGTACAAAAAACTATTAGACATGAAAAGTAATATTAAACAAAAAACTGAAATAATTCTCAATAAGATGACTGCGGGAAGCTCCAACGTTTGGAACTACTTTGGACAAATGGTAATTTCCAACAAAGTTGTAATGAAGAAGCATCATATGTATATGTAAACTGTGTTTTGAAGAAACTCCAATGCGTATAAAAGGGTAAGTGTTTTTATTTATATCCGTGTTCTTTTGCTATGACAAAAATAAAGTTTTAGGACCGTATCCAAAAAAATTAAATTGAACTTCAAGTATTCTTTTGTCGAAGCTTGTATGGAAATTTTGTTTAGCTCAAATAATTTTTGATACGGCGACTACTTATTACGTTTTTAAAACCAATTGTCGGGAAAAACAAATGTGCGAGCAAGTTTCATAAAATCCAGTTAAGTAAAAATAGTATAAACGCATTGATTGATTGATTTTAAAAACGTAAACTTTATGAAATAGAACTCCAGTAGTTTTGACTTGGCTGTAAATAATAAGTAAAATGCAAATAATGCAGTAAAATTCAGTAAATGAGTAGTTACTGCGAAAATTTTAAAATTTACTCTCAAAAAGAGCGATAGCCAAAAAAAAAAATATATAACCTTTGGACTATGCAACTTTTTTAATTATTGGTACTCGATACAATATTTTTATAACACGAACAATCTAAGAATAAATTCTGTAATTTATTTCATGTAATATTTGTAATTAATTTCTTTTTGAATTCCTTGTTTTGTTGTTAGCTAAATTAGTAAAAAGTTAATGACTATTTGTTAATGTTACCGATTACCTTAAAAGAAAGTGCGGTACTAAGTACTCAGATACTGTACAGTTTTACAACTCTGAGTAATTAAAGTAAATTTCAAAACAAAAAGTGTAATAAAACATGTTACAAAATATGTGTATTAACAGCTTTTATTGTTATGATTTATAAAATAATTATTTTTTTTTAATGAATTTCACGATTTTCACTTAACCTTTTTTCAAATTTTTACACTTTTCGTTTGCTTACTTTTCATTTGTTTACATTTTGAATCATATGTTTTTATCTTACTAAACTTTACTACGGCAAATTTGTCCTACACTAAGCAAGTCTTATTGCTAAGCTGATTAGTTTGTCGGAGAGAGAGACGAGGGGAACATACATTTTTCTTTTCCCCTCGTCTCCCTCTCCTAAATAACTAATCAGCTTAGCAATAAGACTTGCTTAGTGTGAATTAGGACTTTCTGCAGTAAAAATTTGTAAAACATTCAGTTAAGAACTGTCACTTTACTCTCTGAATTTGTGTTCTCATTTACTGTATTTTGGGTAAGCGAACGCAATTTAGTAAAATGCAGTAAAGTTCAGTAAAAATTTTTAAAAACTTTTGAGTACGCGAACGCAATGAATTACAGATTTAGCATTTCCACTGCAACTTCAAATCTTATTAATCATTTGCGTAACACCCACTTTGTGGACGTCATCACAAAAAAAACTGAAGTTTCTCAAAAAGTAACCAAGTCCATATTATCTTCAAGCTCCAAAATATTAAATACTCCAAACAAAGACAAATTTTCAAACTCTCGATTACTTGTGGAAATGTGTTGTAGGGATTTGCGCCCTTTTAACATGGTAGAGCAACCAGGCTTTGTAAATTATATTAAATCCATTAAACCAAATATATCAATGCCCGCAACGACAAGTTTAAGTAGATCAGCTCTAGATGATGTGTACGGTGCTTATAAAACAACTATAAAGGATTTCTTAATGAAATATTGTCCGCCACATATCTCGTTAGTACTGGATATGTGGACTGATTCGTTCAAAAGAAGAAGTTATATTAACATCAGAATCCTTTTTTGCCATGAATTTGAAAATGTGTGTATAAGCTTGAAAACTGAGATTTTTCCGCACCCCCACAACAAATACACCATAGCCAGTAACATACAAGATACACTTTTGGATTTTTCTTTGCACCAAAAAGATATTGTGGTCGTTAGCGATGGCGGTAGCAATATCGTTGCCGCTATGAAGCTAGCAAAAATAAAACGATTGGGCTGTTCAAGCCATGCTCTTCATCGCCTTTTAATTCATGATATACTACAAAACAAAGATTTAACTGTTTTTCTTAAAACAGTTAAAAAATTAAAAGATATATATAAATGTTTGAACTACAACACTGAACACATTATAAAAATTCAAAGTGTATTTAATAACGAACAGCTGGTAAGCTTTCTAAGTGAAGTAACGGAGATATACAGCACATTGGAATCTGAAAATCAATTCGCAGCTGGAGTAGAAGAAATCGTCGTGCCAGAAGATTTTCTGAAAAGCCATTCATTTAATACATTGAAAAACTCTAACGATACACGATGGAACACTTTGTGTTCCATGTTTAAAAGCTTCGAAATCAACCAAAAAGTACTTAACATTGCTTTAGCGGACTTGGTACTAAATGCAATGGAAAGGCAATTAATGAAAAAATTTCTGCAATTCCTCACAATATTTGAAGATGCTACGAAATATTTACAAGGCCGAAAGTACCCCACAATCAGCAGCAATATCGTCTTCTACGAAAAAATTTCAGATGCAATTCGAGAAAGTTCTACAAAGGTTAGCTTCGAAGAAAGCATAAAAATGTATGCCTGTGCCTCTGAAAAGTTTGCTGAAAGATTTAACATCCGTAAGGTTCATTTGGTCGCTGCACTTTTGGATCCAATCCAAAAAAACTGGAAAAGGTTGGAAAACTGGCTGAAGAAGGTTCCTGCAAAAGATAATATGGACCTATTTGAGTTTTTAACTTCTGATGATCCTGACGGTGGAATTTCGAAAAATGACATAATTTTTAATGAAATTGCTAAACTTCAGAAAAAAGGCGGTGGAATAGTTGGGGAGGAAGTGCCGACAACTTCGCGAAATGCCAAAATAAAGGTAAACATACTAAACATGAAAAGCTGTGTGAATTATTGTGCTACTTGGTCTAAGATTTATGTAGTCAAAATTTTAGCCAAATCGAATAGCTCGCAGGCTGCACAGCTTTTTGTTGAAATTAAAAATTCCATATATTTTGCACACTAGTGTACATATACACACATATTTAATAATAAACAATTATCAGAAATTAGATGGAAATAAGATGCGGAGTGATATTGCTATGTTTATAGCTTCAACTAGCGATTCGGATGCAATACATCCTCTAAAGAAGGAAATTCAATCATATTTTGCATCACAAGACGAAGAATGTAATGCATTTATATGGTGGAGGAAAAATGAAAAGGTAACTAAATAAAACTTCTTTCTCCACTTGATACATTAATCTTATCTTTAAATAAAAATATTTTTACTTTTTCACAGGAATACCCAAACATAGGAAAACTTGCATCATCAATTTTGAGCATCCCTTCAACGAGCGCATCATCAGAAGAGGTCTTTTCAAGTGCTGGTACACTTGTCAATGCTAAAAGGTCAAATTTAAATGCTTTGACGGTAAAACGTGTCCTTTTTGCTATCTGAATAACTATCAAAGGCAAAAATACCGCCACAATTTAATGTATTGCTTTTTAGAACCCTCAGATTTTTTTGTAACTGGTTCTCATGTCACTTCATTTGCAGACCTTAATTATTACAATTAGTTCACTGCGTTTTTCGCAGGGGTTTTCTACTTATTGTTTATATTAGCGTAATTCTCATTTGAGAGTTTTTATATACACTTCGAAGCAGACAACTTTTCAAAAATATAATTGAATGTTTACTGATGAGCTGGCATAAGTACCAGCGATGTCAAAGAAATTGTATAAAACTAAAAAATAAAACTCATGTATCTTGTATATGAAAAAAGTTAAAATTGTCTTGTTTTTTAATTGTGAATAGGACCATAGGCAATCGATGGTTTCAAAATTAAACTTTGCTTAATTTTGAATGATGTTTGAATAACATTATAGGTAGAAACTAAAATTTTTAAGTTCTTATGCCATTATTTTGTCACTACGTATTATATATTGCATATAAGTTGTATAATATTGAAGAAAAAAAATTATTTCTATATTGTGGATTTTCAGCCGGCTAAAGCCGAATTTGAGCCGCCGCCGCATGCCATTGAATGTCAAAACGAAGAAAAGTGTTACCCTGTTATACATTTGATGCAAATTTATTGGATTACTGTGAAAATTAAATTAATATTTTAGCTTGTTAAATGTGTTATTATGATTTATAACTTGATTTGTGTGTGAAAAACTGGAGTTTGTTAATTATAAAGAACTAATATTATTAAAATAATAATAATAATAATAAGTGTTAATAGTTTCCTCAAGAATGTGCCTTTGTGACGTACTAGGTAACTCTATTCTATAAACAAAAGGAAAAGTAAAAATGGAAGCGAGACTGAGCCAGCTCGCTTCGACGACATTTTTAAAATGGAGTGGCAATGGCATGTGTAAACAGCAAAGCAAATGGCAAGAGATTCGACTTTTTCGAACAATTTTTCGTCGATAATACGTACACAACACTGGCATGCCACTAGTGGCATGTGTAATTGCAGTGTAACAAATTATTCTTCATTGTATTTACCAAAAAAAAAATCTTAATAAATTCATAAAAGGGAAAAAACAAAGTTTTCAGCAAAAACTTATGAAAACGGCGCTCCACTGCGTTCACTCAGTTTTACACGGTTCTCTGGTGCAATAATAAATTATTCATTTCTGTACGGTATCCATAATTTTTTGTTCTGAAGTGGGATACACACCATCGAACATGAGTGACAGTTTTGCTCCAATTTTACATTGATCGATAGTCTGAACAAAAATTTCATCAGTTAACACTCAACTACAGAATTTTTGTGGTTGAGTGACAGTCAGCGGCCATATTGGTTTTTGACTGATAGTGTGTACCAAAAAGCGTCAGTCAAGAGATATTTTTGTAGCATAAACAACACAAAATGGACGCGGAAATTTTTTTAAAGAAATTTACATACTTTTATGAAATGCAAGGCTCTGTGTATTGTTAAAGACAAAATTTTAACAGAAAATCGTACGAGGAGTTGTTAGAGATAAAAAAACATTAAAATAATTCATTATAAAAAAATTTTGTTAGCAATAATGCGAATTAAAATGTGTTTTTCTGTGTTTGTGTGTTTAATTTCTTTCTTGAATGAAGGTTTAAGTGTCAAACATGATCGATAGTCTGAACAGCCAACACTATCATGCAAAACTGATGCATTTTTGAGTGTCACTCAAGTGCGATAATGTGTATCCCACTTTAATAATGCTTTCTATACGTTTTGGCACACTTTCCACCAAATGTGTATTCTTGAAATTCACTTGGAATATTTCCACACGGTTTTAAGGGGCCTCCCTCTATGTTAGAAGCTGCTCGACCAATACAGACCCCCAAATTTTCTATAGGTTAGAGGCCTGGATTTTGCGCAGACAATTTCATCATCTAAAATTTTTACACAGACATCCAAGTATGGACAACATTTGCCGTGTTTTGGATATCCATCCTTTGCAGAATAATTTTATCTTCGAGGTAGGCACTGTGGTTCACAACATCGGGGTTAAATAAGTTTGTATAAATTGGAGGCAGTCTTCCTTCTTCATAATTCTATAAATTTTTACACCCAGTGAAACAACCTATAACCATCAAGCTACCTATGCCCCTCTCTGATTCAGCAAAAATCATGACCATTGGACTAAATAAGATTTCAAAGGGTGGTTTATTTACAAATTTTCTAATGTTATTGTTGTTTGCAATACAAGTTGTCGATCCAACGATTTCTGGTGACATCGGGGGACAGGCTGTTAGTTCGATGAGACCAAAATTAACCGATTTCAATCTGATGGGAAGTAGTTCTTTTGGAGCAGACCTCATGAGTCTCCTCAAAAGCATCATGTGAAACAGACTGTCAAATATGGTAGAGATAGCTCTATGGGTTGGGATTGTTTCACATTAGTACAAAGTTTCATTTCATCAAAACTGTTGCCAGAAAAAGAACTATTTGGTCAAAGGAGAGGTTTATACAAAAAGAAACATATGCTAGCAAAAATGTTTGAAAACACTAAAAGAAATTGAGCTCAAGGACCATAAATATTAGATGCGGATGCCAGGTAAAGTATTTAATGACCTTTTCTCAAGAGATTCAATCCATATACATACATACAAATAAAAGACTCCTTCCCGCAAACTGCAAAAGGCGATAAAGATATAGACTGACAGTTAGTCGTTGTGGTCATTTATTAGATACTAGTATCGTAAGCGGCATGGAATTTTCCTCTTAACATTAATTGAATTCGTTTTAATCTTTTGTCTTTTTTGTTAAGAGAAGTAATACTCAGGCATGCTTCTAATATTACTAAGTAGTAAACAGACTATCTAGAAATTATATGACACCCTTACGATTACAAATTTATATAACGCATAGGATATTTCTGTATTAGGTATTGTGCCAAACAAGAACTTGGTCAAAATTTATATCTCACTACTTTTAATGGCCGAAATTTTGGATAGGAACTTGGCCTTTTTTCACATTTATGTTTTTGTGAGGATCTGACTACTGTTTGAAAAATTTTCTATAATAGCACTTTTAAAACTTAACATTTCTAGTGTATCTTATTTCTAATAATAATTGCTGTGCCAGTTGAAAATGGCATAGTTACATAAAATAATGGGTTAGAGTGTTATGGGTGTTGAATTGTAGACCTTTAAAATGCACTATTGCGTCATTACAACGGGTCACTAGTGTGTACACAATTTGTTAAGAGTCCTCTGGAAAGAAACATGTTATATACAGCATGCATTTTAGTGGACGCGATCCCGTCTTTTTTCTCAATAAATTTACATATTAAAGTCTGCTTAGCCGAAGTACATATATCAAAAGGATATGCCCAATGTGCATGCAAAGTTTCAATAGGGTAGCTGGTGCTTTTAATTTTTGGATTTTCCGATTGAGTCAATCAATTACTATTTGTGTACAAAATGCCAGCTCTCTATAGTATAATATTACGTAAAATTCTTATGGGCCTGGCCTCGCTGACTTTTATATCTTCTAGTTCTTATGGTTCATGCAAAGTTTGGTATTAAAAAGTTAATAAGAAATAACTGAGTAATAGACTAAAAACTGCTAAGCCGAAGTACATGAAAGAAAAAGCTAAGATTTATGGGTGAAGTCACGGCTACTTTTCAAAATAGGAAATTTTTATTTTGGATAAGTGCTTCATTCAATAAAATTTATCTTAATTTTGAATTTAAAGTGCTTGTTACCGCACTCTGGTTGAAACTTCAGGTTTTTTAGATTTATCTTAGTGATCTCTGATCTAGATTTATTTGTGTATCTAGTTTCAACTCTCTAGTGCAAATTGGAGTTTTAAAGGCCTGGCCCCGCATACCGGAAAAAACTTCTTGGTTTTATGATTTTCCTATTAGCTTACTTATGTATAAAATTTCAGCTCTCTAGCGAGAATTAAATTTTATGAGCACTATCCCTCCCACTATTTTCAACTCACAATTTTGTTGTGAGCAGCGCTTACAACTCATGCTAATTTTCTAGTAAAATATGCTAGACTGAAGTAGATTAAACACAAGGCTAACATTTTATAGGAGTGATCGCGCCCACTTTTTAAGGTGATAGTTTAAAGTACTGTACACGTGAAACGCGTATGCAAGGTTTCACTAAATTTAGTTTGTGTTAAAAGCTGAGTAGTAGGGAACTGCCGGTTCTGGATCAATTAAAATTGTTAAATTGTTGCTGAAATTGTTAAATTGTGGGCTGAAATTGTTAAATTGTGGCTGAAATTGTTAAATTGTTGCTGAAATTTTAAAATTCTTGGAAATTTGTGTTTTCGGCGGCGCTTTGATGTTTTTTGTTTACATTAGGAGTTTTTTGTTTACATTAACTTTGTGTGAACGGGTGATTTTTTTTTTGGGTTACATTAATTGTGATAACGGGTGATTTTTTTTTTGAGGTTTCATATGAGTGTATATGCCGACGGCAATACATGATTATTATTTTTTTCAAATGCCGACGGCAAAACATGTTTATTAATTTTTCCTAATGCCGAAGGCAAAACATGAATATAATTTTTTCAAATGCCGACGGGAAAAAGATTTTTCCTAATGACGACGGGAAAACGTGAAAGTTATTTTTTCTAATGCTAATGTTCATGTTGATAGACTATGAGAATTTGGACGTGATTTGAGTAGGTGGCGTTGTTGCCGTACTATGTAACCATAGGAAATTGTGGATGTGTCTGTCTGTGAGAATTTAGGTGAGGGTTTGATTGGCAGGGGGCGGGGTGTAGTTGAGGTAGATCGATTGTGTGTGTGTGTGGGTATGTGTTTATGTGTGTGTGTGTGTGTGTGTGTGTGTGGGTATGTGTTTATGTGTGTGTGTGTGTGTGTGTGTGTGTGTGTATGATTGTAGGAATTTCAATGTGTGTATTTCTGTAGGAGCTTAAGGCTGATTGTGATTTATGAGGGGTGAGGTGTTCTAGTAATATACAACCGGAGGAATCTGTGTGTTTGTATGTCTGTAGGAGTTTAAGGCTGACCATGATTTGGGTGGGCAGGGTTGTTGACGTAATATGTTTCCATGGGGATTTGTGGATGTGTCTGTCTATAGTAGTTTAAGGCTGATCGTGATTTGAGGATCTTGTTGAGGTAAATTGGTTATGTGTATGTATGTATGTATTTTTGTAAGAATTTAAGATGATTGTGATTTATTAGGGGCGAGGTGTTCTTGTAATATGTAGCCGTGAGAATCTGTGTGTATAGACGTCTGTAGAAGTTTAAGACTATCTGTAATTTTAGGTAGGTGAGAGTGTTGTGTTCTTGAAATTTATGCACAAGTAATTGTATATGTATGTATGTATGACAATGGGAATTTATGTATGTATATCTGAGGGAGAATTTAAGACTCGTCATGATTTGCAAAAGGGGGGGGGGGGGGGTGTTGTTGAAATTTTCTGGGATATTTCTTATATGAATTCTGCTCTGTGTGTGTATTTGAGGTGGTATTTATATGTAGGTGGAAATAAATTGTTTTCAGTATCGACATTTGGTACTATAAAATAATATCATATGTCTGGACTTCCCTAATCCTAGTATGCTTTTATACTTACTATTGCTTTATATTTTCTCATGCTTAAATTTGTCTCGCGTTGAAGTCGGTCTGTGTGAAATTTGTTTATATTACAGATTTTGTTTATTTAACTACATTCGTCTTCTTTGACTGAAAGAGTTTTCTACACACAGAGAAAACCCAACTTGAAATCAGTAAGAACCATGCTGAATTAATAAGAACCATTAGCGAAGGTTTAGTCATATTGAAATTTCTTATTTCAATAGGGACAAAATATTAATTTAGAGTATCCATTTAACTCATTAACTCATTAGTTTGTAGATATCTCCATAGACATTTTCTATTATACTAAAAATTATTGAATTAATGTCAAGCATGCTTATTTTTAAGCTGCAAATTTTTTCTAGTGTATAGATCATTTATATTTGCATTGTGCTTTAACTAAACGACGCTTCATATACATATGTACATATTTTCATTAGGTAGATCTGATAAATACTTCAACATTCATAAAAAATTTGATATGTATACATACATATCTACAAATTGATTTTATGTATGTATGTATGTATGTACATACAAATAAGTGTTTATTTCAATCTTTGAATACATTTTTTTTGTCATTGATGTCTTTTGTTCTTCTTGTTGTTGTTGTTGTTGTTGTAAATATCGTCTGTGTATACATAGATGCGATATATTCAGTTTTTTTTCTGCGTTTACTTAAAAGTTTGTGAGGATTTTCTGTTTTTAAGTAAAACTGAATTCCTGAAGATACATACTCTATAGTAATAGCAACTATAATAGAAATATTCCTTATACTCAATTTACATTTTTTAAAGTTGATGCAACGTTAGTAAGTTAACGTTAGAAATTTTTGGAGTACATAATTTTTCTCTTCACTTTCTACATTTGTTTTCGAAATCTTGCTTTGCTTTATGAAAATGTATAAACATTTTTAAATGAAACTGATCCAGCACTCCAGCTTATATACTGATAGTTTTTTTTTTCTTTGGTAGTCAACTTACTTCTTTTTGTATTTTTATTGATAAACATTTAAAATCAAAAGGGAGCTTTATATTGAAATTATTATTTTCATAATTGTTGAAAACAATCACTAGTTTTTTTTTTTTTTTTGTGTGATGAAATCATTTGAAGTTGAAGCTGATATCTTTGCTTACTGTTTTAAATTAAAATTTTATTCAATAGAATAAAAGGAGCTTTTTTCTTAAATTCTGATGCAGTTAAGATCGGATATGAGACTGAATTTAAATGTACTTTTAAATTAGTCATAATGAACAAACATATTTTCTTCTTGGATAGCGATCAACAGAAAACGAACTCGTTTCATATAATTTAGGTATACCCTTTCGACGGTTCCTCGAGGATACAAGATGACTCTGTTTGACGAATTTCTGTTGCTTTATACTGATAATATTTTTACATTAATAAGGTACATATATGTTTTTTTTTTATGAAGGGTGAGCACCTTTCACTTTTATTTGTTGTCATATATGAAGTTCAGCGTATTGTGTATATATTTCTGAAATGTTTAAGTATGTTTTGTGTTCCCATCGGACAGAGTGTACGTATTAGTTGGTCAGTCAGTCTATATATTTATTTATTTTTTTCTTCTAATGTGCCACTCCTTTTTTCAGATTTTACTACTTGGAATAGAGTATTTTTGTCTAATTTTTTTCTGGGTATCTACATACATTAGTTAAATATGTCTATGAATTTTTAAGAAAAAATTTTAAATAAAATATTGGAAAAAGAATTAATTATGTGAATGGTTTTTATTTCTTTATTAGCTTTACTTCGCTAGATCAAAAAAATTTTTGTTTTTGCTTATTTGCAAATTCTTGTTTTCATGTCGCTTAAACATGTACAGTCTTGTTTTCATATCGCTTAGACATGCACAGTCTTGTTTTCATGATGCTTAGACATGCATAGTCTTGTTTTCATGATGCTTAAACATGTACAGTCTTGTTTTCTTTGAGAGGTTATGCACAAGACAAATTGAATTTCACAATATTATGAAATTCCATTAAAAGAGAAACAGTTTAGACAATCGGATAAGTCCTTATATTTTTCACTACATACAAGTTTCTGTTATTTTATATTCGAATAGATGAATCCTAACTTTCCTTTAAAAAATAACACAAAACAAGGATAAATTTAGTTTAATTTTATTTATATTAATAATACATTTTAATTTAATTTTATTTATTTGTATTATAATGATGGAAACATTTCATAATATCCAATTATTAAATTTTCTAATATACTTTTACGCAAAAAATATATTGTACATCTGCAAGTATCTGGTCCTTCCTCACACTCGGGATTATACCAAGGACAGCTTCTGAAGTGGCCTTCTGTGTTGTCTTCATCTTCCATGATACCATATTCTTCGTTCTCATCCAGCATATTTTGAAAAAATTTGATCATCCCCCAATGATCGAAAAGCCTGAAGCTTTCAAAATCTCTTATAAATTGGTTTAGAGTACGTCTGATTTGACTCATTTTATTTGCTTATAAGTTAATGAATGATGATTGTTTGAAGGTTCCTTTAAGACTAATTTCCTCTTTTAAATTTTTAAAGTAGTATCTCTTGATCTTTAAAATATCTATACCATCATCTATATTCCATACCTCTTTTTTAGCACTCTATCTCTCTCTACCCCTTTTCTCTCTATAACTGTCTCTTTCTGTCTATCACTACCCCTCCACTTATTCACTATTTCACCATATTTTCGATTAGCCTTCTTGAAGTCGTCATCGCTACTTTCAAGATCATTTTCAGTTAAACATTCAAAATGCGGAGAAGTAAATGAAAAAAAAAAAATAAATAGATAAAACAAAAATGGAGTCTACAACAAATCTAACATCAAAATTTAATTCACTAAAAAATAAAACCTTAATCCACATAAAGGAGCTTGAGACATCAACTAAATACACCATTCGAAAAGTGTCAAGAGTAACAACAAAATATGGGCCAACACTAAAAGTTGAAATGGAAAACCACATAATGTTCCTCCCAAAGCGATATAATGCTTTAACCGATGCTGAAATTAAAGAACTCTCGAGCGGATCATATTGCTTAAGTAGAGAAGGTGAACAAAGCTTAATTGTTGAAAGCGAGCTGAGTGAATTTCTAATTCAAAATTCCCAATTTCCAATTTGGCAATAATATATAATAATTTTGTATTTTAAATTATAAATAAAAATACATGAAAGAGTTTTGTAAAATATAAATGTTTGTGCTTTTTTATTTAATATTTTCAGTTATTTCATAAAGAAATTTAAGACATAAATGACCACAGGTAAATGTATTGAAATTCTGATGTTGATTATAGTTGTATTTTATATTTCTACCAAGATATTTGACTACTTCCGAAGGAGGTTGTAAGTTTCCAAAGCTGTCGAAATATTCTTTTTCATTGTTGTTTTTATAATATGCTACCCAATGTGTACCAGGTCCTGTTGATACGTCTAAATTGATTATTCCACATTCTATTTTCTTTGTTCGTTTTGGTAGAGTATTCAACATGAAAACTCCTCTAAAATATGGAATATTTATAGAGAAACGGTTTATGTCCACATCAGATAGTGGTCTGTTCGTAGCATCTCTAAGAGTTTTTTGATTCCTCTTTGTAAACTAAACCATAACCCTTTTTATATGGTTTTAAGTAAAGTCCCTTTCCAACTGCTATAGATTCCATTGCTCTATTATGTCTAATTGCTTCATCAAGTTGATTTTTTGCATTCTTTGTTGCATTAACAGCTTTAGCTATAGCAGCACCTCCAGTTGTTAGACTACCAATTGCACCCAGAGCAGTTAAAATCGGTATTAGAGGCAAAAACCCACCAATTTTCGGTACACGTATTACATGTGGTACTATAATTTGAGATTTTCTTCCTTTTAATGATTTGTTGATAGTTTTTCGGGCAATTTTAATTGCTGAGTTAATATTTAATGGTTTTTCCTTCTTTAGTATTTTTGTTGCAGCTCTAATTGATGTTCTAAACAGTTTTTTATCATTTATCTTGTTCTTTTTAACATTTTTCTTTTTCTCCACACCCATACCAAATTTTGTTTTGGCTTTCATTGCGTTAGTAACCATATAGGCAAATGATTTTTCAGCAATACTACTATCTTTTGATAAAACTCGATCCCAAGCTGAATTTTCAAGTATTTTATCAGCTTTATGTCTAATGCTTAAATCCTTACAAGCAGAGTCCAATAAATTAATTCCTTTGTCACCTCAATTTAAACGTTTTTGTAGTTTTGTTTCAGGTCCACAATACTAATATCCGGGAAGATAAAGTTCACCAGTTAGAGAGTTTATTCTTTTTATCTACTATACCTCCTCCAACGAAGGTGTTTTTTATGACTAAACCTTTTCTGATATTGTATAACTATATCATCTAATTTTGTCGATAATAACAGGTAACATTTATAAAATCTATTTAGTTCGTAATATTGTTCCTTCTACTATTTTTTTTTTTTTTGTTTTTTTTTTTTTTTTTTGTTTACTTGCCTCTATCTTGACTGATCGTTTCTCAGTCCTTAAACTTGTATATTCTGAAAAATCTGTCTTGATATTACTTTCTTCTTTCATGCGAATTCTTGTTTTTTCTTTTCATATGACTTAAACATGCACAGTCTTGTTATCGTTGAAAGGTTCTGTACAAAACAAATCGAATTTCACAATATTATGAAATTCCATTATATTTCATTAGGTATTTTCTTATCGACACCAACTGCTTTAACACCATCTCATTTACGTTTGCTAACAGCAAATAGTACAATAGGTGTCAGCTATTAGATCAGCTTATCAGCTATTAGATCAGCTTATCAGGAGCTGGTCTGGTTTCCAGATTAGCTTTTTAGGCATCAGATCAGGTTATCAGGTACCTGGTCTGGTTTTCAGATCAGCTTTTCAGGACCTGGTCTGGTTTTCAGATCAGCTTTTCAGGACCTGATCTGGTTTTCAGATCAGCTTTTCAGGACCTGGTCTGGTTTTCAGATCAGCTTATCAGGACCTGGTCTGGTTTTCAGATCAGCTTTTCAGGACCTGGTCTGGTTTTCAGATCAGCTTATCAGGACCTGGTCTGGTTTTCAGATCAGGCTATCAGGACCTGGTCTGGTTTTCAGATCAGCTTATCAGGAGCTGGTCTGATTTTCAGGTCAGCTTATTAGGAGCTGGTCTGATTTTCAGGTCAGCTTATTAGGAGCTGGTCTGGTTTTCAGGTCAGATGAAATAACTAAAGTCTATCTTTTATTAGCAGTATTTTTTTTTTTCTATAACGAAAATCGTTTAATTCAATATATTTGCTTATAATCAAAAATCCATATTTATCCTTCCAACACTCTACAAATTTTTTAAAACTTGTCAAAATTCATATTACTGCCAACATGAACCTTGTAAACATGCTTCATATTTTCCTCATCTTACTTAAACATTATAATTACATTTGCATTGTCTCTTATTAAATGCTTATAGCCATATTCATAAAAATTTTAAACAGCATTTCAAATGTTGTTTGAGCAAAATTCGCTAAAATTGTATTCATAATAGAATATTAGCTTAAAAACGTTTTTTAACTTGCGTAAATGAACAAATCTTATAAATTAAATGCACCCATATTTAAAATAATTTTGAATTGACGTCGTTGTAGTTTTGCTTCTTGCTTATTTATATTTTTAACTTTGTCTGTATGTATGCATGTATTAAGAATTATGCTTATGTTTGGCACAAGTAGAATGAGTCATCATTCTTCTGTCGCCCCATACAAAAATATGTACGTATATTATTCTGCTTTTCACATGCAACATCATCAAATATCATAATTGAATTAGTTTTAAGTTTCATTACCCATAACTCCGACAAAGGACACCCAGAAATTATTACACAACCCAAATCACTGACAGACTCAAATTTCCACGGTCAGCCAGACAGACAGACATAGACTTAATGTAAACAAAAATTCCTAATGTAAACAAAAACTCCTAATGTAAACAAAAAACACAAATTTCCAAGAATTTAACAATTTTCAAATTTTAATTACCCAAATTTAACAATTTCAGCAACAATTTCACAATTTCAGCCCACAATTTAACAATTTCAGCCACAATTTAACAATTTTAATTGGGGGCCGGAGCGATAGTTCCCTACTACTATCTGAGGTTTAAAAACATATATTTATACTAAAATTATCTATATACTACTACAAATATGAATACTTAAAGAAATTACATAATTTCATAATTAAAAGAATGGGTTATTATACATTTATTTTTTTTTTTCTGGTAATGAAGCTTAAAACTAATTCAATTATGATATTTGATGATGTTGCATGTGAAAAGCAGAATAATATACGTACATATTTTTGTATGGGGCGACAGAAGAATGATGACTCATTCTACTTGTGCCAAACATAAGCATAATTCTTAATACATGCATACATACAGACAAAGTTAAAAATATAAATAAGCAAGAAGCAAAACTACAACGACGTCAATTCAAAATTATTTTAAATATGGGTGCATTTAATTTATAAGATTTGTTCATTTACGCAAGTTAAAAAACGTTTTTAAGCTAATATTCTATTATGAATACAATTTTAGCGAATTTTGCTCAAACAACATTTGAAATGCTGTTTAAAATTTTTATGAATATGGCTATAAGCATTTAATAAGAGACAATGCAAATGTAATTATAATGTTTAAGTAAGATGAGGAAAATATGAAGCATGTTTACAAGGTTCATGTTGGCAGTAATATGAATTTTGACAAGTTTTAAAAAATTTGTAGAGTGTTGGAAGGATAAATATGGATTTTTGATTATAAGCAAATATATTGAATTAAACGATTTTCGTTATAGAAAAAAAAAAAAAAATACTGCTAATAAAAGATAGACTTTAGTTATTTCATCTGACCTGAAAACCAGACCAGCTCCTAATAAGCTGACCTGAAAATCAGACCAGCTCCTAATAAGCTGACCTGAAAATCAGACCAGCTCCTGATAAGCTGATCTGAAAACCAGACCAGGTCCTGATAGCCTGATCTGAAAACCAGACCAGGTCCTGATAAGCTGATCTGAAAACCAGACCAGGTCCTGAAAAGCTGATCTGAAAACCAGACCAGGTCCTGAAAAGCTGATCTGAAAACCAGACCAGGTCCTGATAAGCTGATCTGAAAACCAGACCAGGTCCTGAAAAGCTGATCTGAAAACCAGATCAGGTCCTGAAAAGCTGATCTGAAAACCAGACCAGGTCCTGAAAAGCTGATCTGAAAACCAGACCAGGTACCTGATAACCTGATCTGATGCCTAAAAAGCTAATCTGGAAACCAGACCAGCTCCTGATAAGCTGATCTAATAGCTGATAAGCTGATCTAATAGCTGACACCTATTGTACTATTTGCTGTTAGCAAACGTAAATGAGATGGTGTTAAAGCAGTTGGTGTCGATAAGAAAATACCTAATGAAATATAATGGAATTTCATAATATTGTGAAATTCGATTTGTTTTGTACAGAACCTTTCAACGATAACAAGACTGTGCATGTTTAAGTCATATGAAAAGAAAAAACAAGAATTCGCATGAAAGAAGAAAGTAATATCAAGACAGAAGTTCAGAATATACAAGTTTAAGGACTGAGAAACGATCAGTCAAGATAGAGGCAAGTAAACAAAAAAAAAAAAAAAAACAAAAAAAAAAAAAAAAAAAAAAAAAAAAATAGTAGAAGGAACAATATTACGAACTAAATAGATTTTATAAATGTTACCTGTTATTATCGACAAAATTAGATGATATAGTTATACAATATCAGAAAAGGTTTAGTCATAAAAACACCTTCGTTGGAGGAGGTATAGTAGATAAAAAGAATAAACTCTCTAACTGGTGAACTTTATCTTCCCGGATATTAGTATTGTGGACCTGAAACAAAACTACAAAAACGTTTAAATTGAGGTGACAAAGGAATTAATTTATTGGACTCTGCTTGTAAGGATTTAAGCATTAGACATAAAGCTGATAAAATACTTGAAAATTCAGCTTGGGATCGAGTTTTATCAAAAGATAGTAGTATTGCTGAAAAATCATTTGCCTATATGGTTACTAACGCAATGAAAGCCAAAACAAAATTTGGTATGGGTGTGGAGAAAAAGAAAAATGTTAAAAAGAACAAGATAAATGATAAAAAACTGTTTAGAACATCAATTAGAGCTGCAACAAAAATACTAAAGAAGGAAAAACCATTAAATATTAACTCAGCAATTAAAATTGCCCGAAAAACTATCAACAAATCATTAAAAGGAAGAAAATCTCAAATTATAGTACCACATGTAATACGTGTACCGAAAATTGGTGGGTTTTTGCCTCTAATACCGATTTTAACTGCTCTGGGTGCAATTGGTAGTCTAACAACTGGAGGTGCTGCTATAGCTAAAGCTGTTAATGCAACAAAGAATGCAAAAAATCAACTTGATGAAGCAATTAGACATAATAGAGCAATGGAATCTATAGCAGTTGGAAAGGGACTTTACTTAAAACCATATAAAAAGGGTTATGGTTTAGTTTACAAAGAGGAATCAAAAAACTCTTAGAGATGCTACGAACAGACCACTATCTGATGTGGACATAAACCGTTTCTCTATAAATATTCCATATTTTAGAGGAGTTTTCATGTTGAATACTCTACCAAAACGAACAAAGAAAATAGAATGTGGAATAATCAATTTAGACGTATCAACAGGACCTGGTACACATTGGGTAGCATATTATAAAAACAACAATGAAAAAGAATATTTCGACAGCTTTGGAAACTTACAACCTCCTTCGGAAGTAGTCAAATATCTTGGTAGAAATATAAAATACAACTATAATCAACATCAGAATTTCAATACATTTACCTGTGGTCATTTATGTCTTAAATTTCTTTATGAAATAACTGAAAATATTAAATAAAAAAGCACAAACATTTATATTTTACAAAACTCTTTCATGTATTTTTATTTATAATTTAAAATACAAAATTATTATATATTATTGCCAAATTGGAAATTGGGAATTTTGAATTAGAAATTCACTCAGCTCGCTTTCAACAATTAAGCTTTGTTCACCTTCTCTACTTAAGCAATATGATCCGCTCGAGAGTTCTTTAATTTCAGCATCGGTTAAAGCATTATATCGCTTTGGGAGGAACATTATGTGGTTTTCCATTTCAACTTTTAGTGTTGGCCCATATTTTGTTGTTACTCTTGACACTTTTCGAATGGTGTATTTAGTTGATGTCTCAAGCTCCTTTATGTGGATTAAGGTTTTATTTTTTAGTGAATTAAATTTTGATGTTAGATTTGTTGTAGACTCCATTTTTGTTTTATCTATTTATTTTTTTTTTTTCATTTACTTCTCCGCATTTTGAATGTTTAACTGAAAATGATCTTGAAAGTAGCGATGACGACTTCAAGAAGGCTAATCGAAAATATGGTGAAATAGTGAATAAGTGGAGGGGTAGTGATAGACAGAAAGAGACAGTTATAGAGAGAAAAGGGGTAGAGAGAGATAGAGTGCTAAAAAAGAGGTATGGAATATAGATGATGGTATAGATATTTTAAAGATCAAGAGATACTACTTTAAAAATTTAAAAGAGGAAATTAGTCTTAAAGGAACCTTCAAACAATCATCATTCATTAACTTATAAGCAAATAAAATGAGTCAAATCAGACGTACTCTAAACCAATTTATAAGAGATTTTGAAAGCTTCAGGCTTTTCGATCATTGGGGGATGATCAAATTTTTTCAAAATATGCTGGATGAGAACGAAGAATATGGTATCATGGAAGATGAAGACAACACAGAAGGCCACTTCAGAAGCTGTCCTTGGTATAATCCCGAGTGTGAGGAAGGACCAGATACTTGCAGATGTACAATATATTTTTTGCGTAAAAGTATATTAGAAAATTTAATAATTGGATATTATGAAATGTTTCCATCATTATAATAAAAATAAATAAAATTAAATTAAAATGTATTATTAATATAAATAAAATTAAACTAAATTTATCCTTGTTTTGTGTTATTTTTTAAAGGAAAGTTAGGATTCATCTATTCGAATATAAAATAACAGAAACTTGTATGTAGTGAAAAATATAAGGACTTATCCGATTGTCTAAACTGTTTCTCTTTTAATGGAATTTCATAATATTGTGAAATTCAATTTGTCTTGTGCATAACCTCTCAAAGAAAACAAGACTGTACATGTTTAAGCATCATGAAAACAAGACTATGCATGTCTAAGCATCATGAAAACAAGACTGTGCATGTCTAAGCGATATGAAAACAAGACTGTACATGTTTAAGCGACATGAAAACAAGAATTTGCAAATAAGCAAAAACAAAAATTTTTTTGATCTAGCGGAGTAAAGCTAATAAAGAAATAAAAACCATTCACATAATTAATTCTTTTTCCAATATTTTATTTAAAATTTTTTCTTAAAAATTCATAGACATATTTAACTAATGTATGTAGATACCCAGAAAAAAATTAGACAAAAATACTCTATTCCAAGTAGTAAAATCTGAAAAAAGGAGTGGCACATTAGAAGAAAAAAATAAATAAATATATAGACTGACTGACCAACTAATACGTACACTCTGTCCGATGGGAACACAAAACATACTTAAACATTTCAGAAATATATACACAATACGCTGAACTTCATATATGACAACAAATAAAAGTGAAAGGTGCTCACCCTTCATAAAAAAAAACATATATGTACCTTATTAATGTAAAAATATTATCAGTATAAAGCAACAGAAATTCGTCAAACAGAGTCATCTTGTATCCTCGAGGAACCGTCGAAAGGGTATACCTAAATTATATGAAACGAGTTCGTTTTCTGTTGATCGCTATCCAAGAAGAAAATATGTTTGTTCATTATGACTAATTTAAAAGTACATTTAAATTCAGTCTCATATCCGATCTTAACTGCATCAGAATTTAAGAAAAAAGCTCCTTTTATTCTATTGAATAAAATTTTAATTTAAAACAGTAAGCAAAGATATCAGCTTCAACTTCAAATGATTTCATCACACAAAAAAAAAAAAAAACTAGTGATTGTTTTCAACAATTATGAAAATAATAATTTCAATATAAAGCTCCCTTTTGATTTTAAATGTTTATCAATAAAAATAAAAAAAGAAGTAAGTTGACTACCAAAGAAAAAAAAAAAAACTATCAGTATATAAGCTGGAGTGCTGGATCAGTTTCATTTAAAAATGTTTATACATTTTCATAAAGCAAAGCAAGATTTCGAAAACAAATGTAGAAAGTGAAGAGAAAAATTATGTACTCCAAAAATTTCTAACGTTAACTTACTAACGTTGCATCAACTTTAAAAAATGTAAATTGAGTATAAGGAATATTTCTATTATAGTTGCTATTACTATAGAGTATGTATCTTCAGGAATTCAGTTTTACTTAAAAACAGAAAATCCTCACAAACTTTTAAGTAAACGCAGAAAAAAAACTGAATATATCGCATCTATGTATACACAGACGATATTTACAACAACAACAACAACAACAAGAAGAACAAAAGACATCAATGACAAAAAAAATGTATTCAAAGATTGAAATAAACACTTATTTGTATGTACATACATACATACATACATAAAATCAATTTGTAGATATGTATGTATACATATCAAATTTTTTATGAATGTTGAAGTATTTATCAGATCTACCTAATGAAAATATGTACATATGTATATGAAGCGTCGTTTAGTTAAAGCACAATGCAAATATAAATGATCTATACACTAGAAAAAATTTGCAGCTTAAAAATAAGCATGCTTGACATTAATTCAATAATTTTTAGTATAATAGAAAATGTCTATGGAGATATCTACAAACTAATGAGTTAATGAGTTAAATGGATACTCTAAATTAATATTTTGTCCCTATTGAAATAAGAAATTTCAATATGACTAAACCTTCGCTAATGGTTCTTATTAATTCAGCATGGTTCTTACTGATTTCAAGTTGGGTTTTCTCTGTGTGTAGAAAACTCTTTCAGTCAAAGAAGACGAATGTAGTTAAATAAACAAAATCTGTAATATAAACAAATTTCACACAGACCGACTTCAACGCGAGACAAATTTAAGCATGAGAAAATATAAAGCAATAGTAAGTATAAAAGCATACTAGGATTAGGGAAGTCCAGACATATGATATTATTTTATAGTACCAAATGTCGATACTGAAAACAATTTATTTCCACCTACATATAAATACCACCTCAAATACACACACAGAGCAGAATTCATATAAGAAATATCCCAGAAAATTTCAACAACACCCCCCCCCCCCCCTTTTGCAAATCATGACGAGTCTTAATTTCTCCCTCAGATATACATACATAAATTCCCATTGTCATACATACATACATATACAATTACTTGTGCATAAATTTCAAGAACACAACACTCTCACCTACCTAAAATTACAGATAGTCTTAAACTTCTACAGACGTCTATACACACAGATTCTCACGGCTACATATTACAAGAACACCTCGCCCCTAATAAATCACAATCATCTTAAATTCTTACAAAAATACATACATACATACACATAACCAATTTACCTCAACAAGATCCTCAAATCACGATCAGCCTTAAACTACTATAGACAGACACATCCACAAATCCCCATGGAAACATATTACGTCAACAACCCTGCCCACCCAAATCATGGTCAGCCTTAAACTCCTACAGACATACAAACACACAGATTCCTCCGGTTGTATATTACTAGAACACCTCACCCCTCATAAATCACAATCAGCCTTAAGCTCCTACAGAAATACACACATTGAAATTCCTACAATCATACACACACACACACACACACACACACACACACACACACACATAAACACATACCCACACACACACACACACACACACACATAAACACATACCCACACACACACACAATCGATCTACCTCAACTACACCCCGCCCCCTGCCAATCAAACCCTCACCTAAATTCTCACAGACAGACACATCCACAATTTCCTATGGTTACATAGTACGGCAACAACGCCACCTACTCAAATCACGTCCAAATTCTCACAGTCTATCAACATGAACATTAGCATTAGAAAAAATAACTTTCACGTTTTCCCGTCGTCATTAGGAAAAATCTTTTTCCCGTCGGCATTTGAAAAAATTATATTCATGTTTTGCCTTCGGCATTAGGAAAAATTAATAAACATGTTTTGCCGTCGGCATTTGAAAAAAATAATAATCATGTATTGCCGTCGGCATATACACTCATATGAAACCTCAAAAAAAAAATCACCCGTTATCACAATTAATGTAACCCAAAAAAAAAATCACCCGTTCACACAAAGTTAATGTAAACAAAAAACTCCTAATGTAAACAAAAAACATCAAAGCGCCGCCGAAAACACAAATTTCCAAGAATTTTAAAATTTCAGCAACAATTTAACAATTTCAGCCCACAATTTAACAATTTCAGCAACAATTTAACAATTTTAATTGATCCAGAACCGGCAGTTCCCTACTACTAAGCTGTATATTAAGGTTTTAGTACCAAACAATGTTAGCGTGGCCGCGCCCATTCTGGTAAACTATTTTGGGTTTTCAGATTTTTTTAGTTGGTTGCTCACCTAGACCTATTTGTGTATTAAACTTCAGCTCCTTAGCGCAACTTTTCATTTTTAATATTTATGGGCGTAACCCCGCCCACTTTTCCAAACTAAATTTTTTTCGACCAGTGCTTATTATTCGTGTCAAGTTTCGTTGCAAACGGATAATAATACCCACATAAATAGTATAACTAATATGCTGAACCGTTGTACACGAAAATGGGGTTTAAATTATATGGGCGTGTCACCGCTCACTTTTTTAACAAAAAATTTATAGCCCTGCATTATCGCAGTATACATGCAAAATTTCAATAAAACAGCTTCTTTTAAGCGCCTTATATTAGCTTTTTTAATTCTGAATTTTATGGGCGTAGCCCCGACCTCCTGGCCAAAATTTCCAGGTTTTCAGATTTTTTTATTTTAGTGCTCACCTAGACCTATGTATGTATCAAATTTCAGCTCACTGGGCGTAGCCCCGCCCCTTTAACTAAAATTTTCGGGTTTTCAGATTTTTCTAGATGGTTTTTCACCTAGACCTACTTGTATATCAAATTTCAGCTCCTTAGCGCAACTTTTAACTTTTAATTTTTATGGGCGTAACCGCGCCCACTTTTCCAAAGTCAAAATATTTTTGGGCCAGTGCTAATTATTCGTGTCTAGTTTCGTTACAAACTGATAATAATTGCTAGATAAATAGTATATCTAAATATGCTGAGCCGCAGGGCATTAAAATGAGGTTTAAATTGTATGGGCGCATTAGCGCCCACTTTTTTAATGAAAAATTTATAGCCTTGCATTACCGCAGTATATATGCCGAATTTCAATAAAATAGCGCCTTAGATTAGCATTTTTAATTCTGACCTTTATGGGCGTAGCCCCGCCCTCCTGGCCAAAATTTCCAGGTTTTCAGATTTTGTTATTTTAGTGCTCACCTAGACCTAGCTATGTATCAAATTTCAGCTCACTAGTACAAATTTTAATTTTTATGGGCGTAGCCCCGCCCCCCTGGTTAAAATTTTCGGGTTTTGAAATTTTTTATTTTAGTGCTTACGTAGACCTAGCTATGTATCAAATTTCAGCTGACTAGCACAAATTTTAATTTTTATGGGCGTATTCCCGCCCCCTTGGTTAAAATTTTCGGGTTTTCAGATTTTTTTATTTTAGTGTTTACCTAGACCTAGCTATGTATCAAATTTCACCTCACTAGCACAAATTTTAATTTTTTATGGGCGTAGCCCCGCCCCCTGTTTAAAATTTCCGTGTTTCGTGTAAATATACACACTGCGTGCATTGGCCAGAACTTGGCCTGGCGCACTGCCGTGCAGGTAGTGTGTATATTTACAGGAAGCCATTCGAGCTGTTTTTACCCTCCTCATAACTTTGTTACCCGCCACCGTAAAATTATGAGATTTAAATCATAATTAGAATAAATTCATATAACCTCATACGCAAAGTTTGAAAGTTTTACAATGAAAGGTTCCGGAGATATGGAGGTACAAAAAGTGCATATTTTAAGACATACTCACTGACTCACTGACTCATCAATATTATGGTGAGCAATGAACTAGAAAAATCTGAAAACCCGAAAATTTTAATCAAGGGGGCGGGGCTACGCCCATAAAAATTAAAATGTGTGCTAGTGAGCTGAAATTTGCTACAGAGCTAGGTCTAGGTGGACATAAGCTAAAAAAAATTGAAATCCGAAAATTTCGGCTAGGAGGGCGGGGCTACGCCCACAAAGGCTAGAATTAAAAAAGCAAATCTAAGGCGCTTAATGGAAGCTATTTTATTGAAATTCGGCGTACATACTGCGATAGGACAAGCCTAAAAATTTTCTTTTAAAAAAGTGGGCGTTGACACGCCCATACGATTTCAACTTCATTTTCATGTTCTACGGCTCAGCATATTTAGATATACTATTTCTGTATGTATTATTATCCGTTTGCAATGAAACTTGACACAAATAATAAACACTGTCCGAAAAAAATCTTAAGTTTGGAAAAGTGGGCATGGTTACGCCCATAAATATTAAAAATTAAAAGTTGCGCTAAGGAGCTGAAATTAGATACACGAGTAGGTATAGGTGAGAAAACAACAAGAAAACCCAGAAATCTTAGTCAGAGGGGCGGGGCTGCGCCCATTAAAATTAAAAATTAAAAGTTGCGCGTATGAGATTAAATTTGATACATAAGTAGGGCTAGGTGAGAAACCAACTAGAAAAATCTGTAAAACCAAAATATATTACCAGAATGGGCGGGGATGCGCTACTATTGTTTGAACCTGAAAATTTACAGCCTTATTTATAAATCTTATTAAGGCTTTTTAAGAAAAATTTCTTATGAAAATTGGTCTCAAAATCCCTTTATAAAGCCTTAAAAAGTTTTATAAATAAGGCTGTTAATATACAGCTTCTAACTTAAGCCATTTTAGTGAAAACTTGCATATACGTTACACGTATACAAAACTTTAATTTATCACCTAAAAAAGTGGGCGTTTAATCTACTTCGGTCTAGCATATTTTAGAAGAAAATTAGCATGAATTATAAGCGCTGCTCACAGAAATATTGTGAGTTGAAAATAGTGGGAGGGGTAATGCTCATAAAATTATAAGGTACAGTTCACGCTAGAGAGCTGAAATTTTATACACAAGCAAGTGTAGATGAGTAAGCCAATGGGAAAATTTTAAAACCAAGAAGTTTCGCACTAGAGAGCTGAAATTTGGTACACAAATTAATTTAAATCAGATATCACTAAGAAGAAGTTTCAATCAGGGATTGGGAAGAAGCACTGTAAACCCAAAATTAAGTTCAATTTTATTGGAACTTTTCATACAGATTTCACTTATCCAAAGTAAAAATTTCCTGTTTTGAAAAGTGGCCGTGACGTCACCCATAAATCTTAGCTTTTATTTTCACGTACTTCGGCTTATCAGTTTTTACTCTATTACTCATGTATTTCTCTTTAGGTTTTTCCTACGAAGCTTTACATGAACCATAAGCACTAGTATAAATAAAAGTCGGCGGGGCCAGGCCCATAAAAATTTTACGTAATATTATACTGTAGAAAGTTGACATTTTGTAGACAAATAGTCCTAATTGATTTATTCAATCGGAAAATCCAAAAATTAATGCACCACCTACCCTATTGAAACTTTGCATGCACATTGGGCATATCCTTTTGATTTATGTACTTCGGCTAAGCAGACTTTAATATGTAAATATATTGAGAAAATAGCCGGGATCACTCCCACTAAAATTTACGCTGTATTTTACATGTTTCTTTCCAGACGACTCTTAATAAATTGCGTACACACTGGCGACCCGCTGTAATAACACAATAATTCATTTTTACTCACGCTCTAACCCATTATTTTATGTAACTTTGCCATTTTTAACTTACAAAGTGATCATGAATAGAAATAAAACACACTAGAAATGTTAAGTTTTAAAAGTGCTATTATAGCAAATTTTTCAAAAAGTAGTCAGATCCTCACAAAAACATAAATGTGAAAAAGGCCAAGTTCCTATGAAAAAGTTCGGCCATGAAAAGTAGTGAGATATAAATTTTTACCAAGTTCTTGTTTGGTACAATACCTATCACTGAAATATGCTATGCATTATATAAATTTGTAATCGTGAGGTTGTCATATAATTTCTAGATAATCTGCTAACTTGGCAATTATTATAAAATGTATAAACAACTACATCCACACATACAAACATACATACATATATACAAAGGTACGCATTTTGTTTTTCAAAACAACAGCCTGGGGGCAAATTACGGCACTCGTTATCGAACGAAATTACGAAACATTTCCATATAAACTCTATTGAAATAATTCGCAATTTCGTTCGATAACGAGTGCCGTAATTTGCCCCCTGTTCTAAATTGATCGCAGTACTGAATAATATCATTATTCTGCAAAACTGAAGTTGAAATTTAATATGTGATTGTTTGACTTTATATTTGCGCCGAATATATATGTATGTAAGTATATGTATTTAGGCACTGCAGATTTGCATTGGTGTGAAGGCTTACGGTTTCAAGGACCTAAATGGTCATTCTGACAGGGACTCACTACTTGGAAGGTTAAACCATTTCAGACAGACTGATGGTGGGCAATTTACTAAGAACTACATCCCTAATTCATTTCGTTATTTGATGAATTGAAGCCGGGGGTAATTAGGCTGTATTAGAGCCTTGCCGATACCGGTCCGCTCGAAAGGGATGAAATTCTCTTAGAAGACTTCCTACAATTTCAATTTCAAAGCATTCACTTTCCGCCAGTCATGATTATAAATAACTGCCTTGGTACACAGCAGAGTACAGAATGAAACCATTCGCATTTGCTAACAATTCATAAAATCGTTGCTTTTGCCATGCATTTATTCGACAACAATAACAAAAGTAATTGCTATTATACAATTCACTGCGATTTGTGGATTGCTCATACGCTGTTATTACAATGTCGTTATAATGTTATAAATAAAGAATGCAGTGTGAGGGTGAAATTTAAAAAAAAAAATGCCGATATTTACAGTGTTATAAAAAAAGAATATATAAAAATTTTAATTTGGAAAAAGTAAAATAGATCTGAAGTTTATTTAAAATAACCGTTTCATTTAAAATTTTACATAAAATACATTTCAAGTCTATATAGTGTCTTATGAATACTAATGTAAGTTTTATACAAGCACAAAGTACAAAGACTACGTTGTGTTCAATAACAGTAAAAAGTATTCGCACCATTCACTGAGTATTCGTTGCTTTTGACAAGACCAGTGAACATTTATATAAAACAAGCAATGCAAGCAATCAAATTCGACGCACTCATCTCTTTCGATTGTGACATGCGTTGTTTTTTTTTTAAATGTTGTGGATTGACAACAATATGCAGGTTTTTTGTGATTGCATTCATAACAACAAAATAAGGCATTCAATATGTTCTCTGGTACACAGGCGGTGGAACGGGTTAAGTCGGCAGCAACGATGCTGAACGTGTGGAAAGGACTTAAAATGCCACACCATCACTGAGTGCAGGACAGAAATATTCCATAGTCCATACCTGTCCTTGCCAACCAAAACCATATTGCCTCTACTTCCGCAATCATCTGATAGGATGAACAAACTGTATGACTTTGACAAGAGGTTTGATACGGTTCCGACAAACAGAAGGTAATGGGGAGAAATGATACCTCGATAAACCTTTGGACCTGGTACCACCAGGTGGTAAACCGATAGTTTCAGAACTCCCGAAGTGTGATGTGGTGTGGGAGTTATATTTACTATCGAGGATTTACTATTACAAGTCTTTGGGAAAAAATCCTGCCTTCTTTTAATCGGAAGTTTATTCCATTGAGAGATGCGCACAAATTAATCTTGACAGAGACTACGGAGGAAGAGAAATACCAATTTTCTCTTCTTCTTCTCTCAACATGAATAAGGTCTTATTGTGCTGGGTTCCCGAACTCGTTGGAGTGAAAGGAAACAAAAACGCATACAAATGGGAAGATATATGGATGAAGATCAAGAATACCGGAAAAACACTCATAATCTCCCTCGATCGTGGCATGCAAAGCTAATGATTGGAAGTTATAACCAAAATCGTTTCAAAGCTCTCATGTCCCTAAGTAAAAATAATTATAGACTCCTCACAGTCATTGCAAACTGAGTGAATTTTAGAGCAGTAGAAAAAATGGAATTGATGACACATCCTTCGTACAATCCTGACTTTGCACCCAATGACATCTTCTTGTTCCCGAATATTAAAAGTAAACTGCGTGGTCAACGATTTACGAGCGCCGAAGAAGCAGTTGAAGCGTTCAAAACCATGTTTTGGAGGTGTCTCAAGAGCAATGGAAAAACTGCTATGACAAATGGTTTGAAGGAATGAAAAAGTATATTGATCATCAAGGGGAACATTTCGAAAAACAATAAAGTTATTTTCATTTAAAAATGTTTGTTATTACTTGCTATTCACCAAATATAAATGGAATCCTTCGAAATATAAATGGAAGCCCTATAAGAATCAAAACATCACATACCATTTCATTATAAGCTTTGTTATGTATTTGTAAATAATCCTACAGCTCGTGAGCTATTGAATATATCTCAAGAACCCTAGTCACAAATAAAGACAATAGAGAAAATTATATTTTTGTAAAAAAAATATTCGTACATACTTGCATATACATATAATGTAAATTCACGAACAATTCATTAGGATTATTTTTGACAGGCTCGGCAACAAGCAGACAAGTGTTAATTACATTGCGCTACTTCAAGAATATAACAAGGGAGGGAACCGGTGGGTAAAGCTAATTCGAATACGCTGAATCCTTTGTTGTTAACCGTTCTTTTAGGTTAGCTCTTGTTAAAAATATAATAAAGTTTTGGAAATTATGATTAAAAGTACCTAAAAATTTAAATTTTCCTCAGTTTTTTTTTTATCATTTATTTACCCTTATTCCAGTTGTCGACATCGACGTCACATTAAAACAAGAAAAAATAAAGCTTGTGTACCGTTGTCGAAAACAACTGACTCCTGTTGGCAGGTTTATGCTATTTTCGAGACCTTAGGGAACGGAAATAGATTGTGAGTAGCAAAACATTTTTTCGAGAGCGAGTAAACAATCCCCAATTTTTAGTGTTGTGTTAAAGTGACCTTGATGTCGATAACTGGAATAAGGGTGATTAATTTTTATATCGATTAAAATAGAAAAAAAAATATCAAATAAAAAAAAATATTATTGTTGAAGATATGTACAAAAAAACTTTTTGAGAAAATATAAAAAAATTGTCAGTTAAAAAGAAATTAAAATTTTCAATCCTAATTATTTTTTAAACACGAGCTGGAGTAAAAACCCGGTTAACACCAATAGATTCAGCGTACTCGCATTAGGTTCACTCACCGGGTCCCCGCTTGTGCCAAAAAAGGTTTCGGACGTGGCATCGACAGAGTTAGGGTATAAGGCGAATATCTAATGGTGAAAAATTTTATTTTATGGGTATATTAAACAAGGGATTCGTAAGGATCTGGTTAAGTACCTACAAGTTGTCAATAAATTTCGAATTTAGTGATTCGAATTGTGTATAAAAAAACTAAACTATAACTTACCAAACATAAACAAGAAACAAAAGCCCACTGAGTGCCAAAAAATTAAATATTTTCAATTAATAAATTGATATTTTTATTTAAAAGTTAAATCAGCAAAAGATAATTTATTTCTATACAAATTAGGCCAAAATAAATTATAGTTTAAATTAAACAACAATTAAACGGTAGTTTTTTTTTCAAATTAACAAAAAAAAAATGTAAAAAACACAAAAAATGATTTTACATAAAACACAAAATTGTATATAAGTTAAATAAAAATAATAATACATTAAATTTTAACATTTAAATATGTATGTATTTAATATAAATTAAAATAAATATTGGCAAATGAAGAGTAAAATAATAACTACATGTAGGCGTTAAAACAATTAAATAAATGTTTAATTACAATTTAAATAATTTTTAAATAAGTTGGCTTCCTTCAGCGTCAATTTCTAATAAATGGCTTTTGTTGGAAATAAATAGAATACGAGGGGCATGTTTTTTTTTCTAATACAAATTTTCGTCTAAGCTTCATCGGACTTTTAGTTTGGATACTAATGGCCACACGCCGCTCTGCAGCTTAAATTAGACGTGCCATAACCATAACGACACAAAACACCTGTTCGAACCAAACTAATGGGCAACACTGTATTTAATTATAGGGGACTCACCATAACCCCAATGACTCATTATTTTTTTGAAATCGAGATTTTTGCACTTTTCGTTACATTAGATGTTCCTGTATCGAAATATACAAAAATCTCGATTTCCAAAAAATATTGAGTTAGGGCCTTTCAATATTAAGGTAGCGATATATATTTATAACAACAAGTTATGGCAATTCGGAACGATTTCATTTCACGTGAAATACAGAACATACCCGCAACATAGTTTTTTGCATTGTTGTGGTACATATCGTTACCTTAATATACGGCCATGATCTGTAAACCGAATCGGAGTAAATTTCTCGTTTTCCAAAAATAAATAATGACCCCATTAATGTGTTGTAAATCATACATACTAAATTAATTTCAGATATGACATTTCAAGCTCTAAAAATGGAAAATTACAAATAAGTCTGAAAAAATTCGCTATTAGTAGTGGATTTAATTTTTTTAAATCGAGCGTTTTTCAATCGACCTGATTTACAGAACAGGCAGGGTAAAAAGGTCCTAACTCATTTTTTTTATACAATTTTTTTATACAATACAATTTTTTTTAGATACAATTTGCATAAATTCCTTTGAAAAGTTTATGCATTTTTACATACAATATCGGGTGATTTTTTTTTTGATATTTGTTTTTCCTGTGCAAACTTTTTCGGGATAAAAAAATATTTGTGACATGTGGCAATGCTAAACATGCTCTGTAATTTTTGCCATTTTCCCATGAATAGCGCTCAACAAGAAGCTCCACATGCCACACGGCACGCGATACCAGGAGAGGCGAGTTTGCTGAGAAATTAATCTCACGTTTTTCAGCAGCCCAATGGCCGCCAAGACCATGAAATTTGACCTCACTTGACTATTTTTTGTTTAGATACGTAAATCTCTCGTAAACGGAGACAAGCCAGCCACACGCAAAGAAAATATATGGTTGTAGAATGGTTGATGAAACAAATGTGTGGTCGTTGAAAACTAGTTATTGTTACTTTAAACATTTATTTCGTTACGATAAACAGAGTAATGTTTGAATTTAATAATTACATTATCACATCCATAAAAAAGTCTGATATGGTTAGAGTTTAACAATACAGTTTTGTTAAAAATTTATGACAACAACATAATTTGTATTATTATTTAAAAATAATATGATGTAAATAACAATATAATGTTATCCAAAACCATACTATTTTAAGTTAAAAAAAATCTTTTTCAGAAACATCTGTCAGTTCGGTATTTCGTTTGTAAGCTATCGGTAGTGCACGGGTGGTGTTAAATAAATGAATAAATTAATAAAGTATAAACAAAAGGTTAGACCAATAAAAATATGTAAACATTTGTGTATCTCTTTATACAGACATGTCTGTATGTCGTGTAAGTATACATTTCTATATACACATTTTATGTCAATAATATTAATTTATTTTTATTTCGAATTTAACGCACAGCTGATTCTACAATAAAAATATGATTAAAAAACAAAATAGTATTATTACATTAAATAATACTGTGGTCGCATTTAACAATATTAATATAACATTAGATCATGGTATGGTGAGTCTCAATTATATTTTAGTCACATCTTACAATAGTGTTGTCGTATTAACAATAATAAGATTAGGTACAACAAAGTCAATTGTTCTTGTAGATAATATTATTATTAACTCATAATAATATAATTAAAATTTGACTGCAACCATATAATTCAATCATAGTGTGTTGCTGTTTGATTATGGTTGCCTCAACCATATTTTTTCTTTGCGTGCACAATTCCAGCCCTGCAAGAAGACACGTAGAAACAGGTTTGGTGAGGACAGGAATATCAGGTCCACATAAATGTTAACTAAGAACGGTTTTGGTGATCAGGAATCCGCAACCCCTAGGTTTACGGACTATAAGGTCGCTGAAATCGATTTTAGTAGAACACCCTTAATGGTAATTCCGGATAGGGAATATTGGGTCATATCCGATAGGCTGTATGAGCGTAGTGCACTCTTTACAGACGCAACAAAAAATGGAGGATGGCACAGGGGCTGGAGTTTATATCTTGGGAACGAACATTCGTAATTCTTTCAGACTGTCGAATGAATGCAGTGTTTTCCAGGCTGAGATCTTGGCGATCCTCAGGGCTACGGAGCTGGTGGCCAGGAATGTAGCTGAAGGTGAGAAGGTAACCTTCTGCGTCGACAGCCAGGCAGCGCTAAAGGCTTTGAAGGGACACAATGTCAAATCAAAACTTGTTTGTGACTGTAGGAAATACCTCAACTTGCTTATGGATAACTATAGTGTCAGACTATGTTGGGTTCCTGGCCACAGGAGTGCTGAGGGAAATAAAATTGCCGATGAGCTGGCAAGAATAGGGTCGGCGTTAGATGAGGGAATGTCAGACAGATCGGTGAAATTATAGATAGGTCATTACTATAATAAACTCAGTAATTGGGTAGAAAGCGGGACCAACAGTTCATGGCGAAGTAGGGAGGGTTGTAGAGTCTTGAGGGGTTTTTGGCCAA
Source organism: Tachina grossa (assembly GCA_949987645.1). Lineage (NCBI taxonomy): Eukaryota > Metazoa > Arthropoda > Insecta > Diptera > Tachinidae > Tachina > Tachina grossa. Next base: position 59,021,438 of record OX465278.1, on the reverse strand, counting down.
AACTTGACTCAGGAAGATCTAAACTACTACTGGACATGAATAGGAAGGCGATGCGAATCATGATAGGCTTGTTGACAGGTCACTGCTCGGTCAGAGCAAGAACCAGCATTTGGGAGACTGGCACTCCAGATTTTTGTAGGATGTGCGGGGATGAAGAGGAACCAGAAACCTCTTCGGGCTGCAAATGGGAAGGTAAATATTACTTTTTGGGCAACAGAAGGGAATCACAATCGACCCAATAGGGTCTCCGAGTGGAGCTGCGGTAAAGCACCACCCTTCCTAACCTAACCTACCATTGGTGAGATACCGACCGAAATGCTGGAAAACGTATACCGAAATTGGAGCTGACGGATGGAACACCTACTGCGTAATCGCGGGCAACATTTACATGAAATAACCTTAAAAAAAAGTAAATGGCAGGAATTTATTTATCGACCCACATAAAGTGAATGAAATATTTTTGATAATTGAAGATTTTATTCTCAAGATATTCACAAGATGTTCTACTTGTTGAATAGCAAAAAAGAGACATTTTCAATGCGTTAAACTTTTTGTGAAAGTTTTTCCAAATAGATTTGTATTTTAGATGCTTAGATTATATATCTGTATCGAATATTTGATAAATCTAAATGCAGATATTTCTAGGGATGAAACGATACGAGTAAATACAAGTAGGTACTCGATACTTTTTCTCAGAAACCAAGTACTTTTGGTATCGATACTTTACTACAGAGTACCAAGTAGCTATCGGTAAAATGTACTCGTATCGGTCAAAAATACTCGTTTCTAATTTTCCACAACAATGTTGCGCATGACGTCAGTTTAACAAAATTTCATTTGTTCGTATTAAATTTAAATTTATGTTTAGAATATATCTGTGGCAAAAAGAAAAAAGTGCTTAAGTCGAGTTGAGCTGTTTTTAAGTTGACGGTACCCATGTAATCTCCGTATTAGAAAGTACCCTTGGGCAAAATTTCATTTATTTAGTGCGCTTTTTTAGGAAGTTATAGCGCGATGGATTACTTCTTATCTTTTTTCGTTCTATAATCTCATGTGGAATATTACCTTACCATAGCTTATACTTGGTATATTCCAAATCGAATATATTATTTATAGTGTAGAACGAAATTTTAAATTGTCTAAAAGAAATTTAAGTGAATACCGAATTTTCTAATTTAACTGTAGAAGAAATACTCGTGGATTTCCGAAAATCGATTTGAAAGTTTAAAAGTGCTTTTTCAGCAGAGCAGTAAAATATGACTCAAGCACTTTTTCTTTATTGTATTCACTTTTGTTTCACTTCTTCAAATCATATGAAGAACTTGACCGATACAAGTAAGTATCGATGCTTTTTATTCGATACTGAGTAGGTATCGATACTTTTGAGCCGATACCGTATCAAGTAAAAGTATCGATGCCTTGGTGGTATCGTTTCATCCCTAGATATTTCGCCCGTAGATTAGGCCTGCCAGAAACATGAGTCCGTCAATCAGGACACTCATACAAACCACAAACGAACGTACAACAGAACCTTATATGTATATAAAATTCATTTAAATTCATTTAGTTGAAACAAAAATTTAATCAGAGTGGCTCTCTTCTATATTTTCAGGTACAAAAAAACCTGGACAATTTAAGAGTGGACCAGGACACCAGGTCAATTTGTCTAAATCCAGGACAAATCCTTGAAAACCAGGTCGCATGACAGCCCTACCGTAGATACAAATGTGCATTTGCAACGAATATTTATGGCCCAAAAGTCAATTCAAGATCAGGAGCAGTTTTGATAACGTGGTGGAGAGTATAACATTGTTGTGTGAAAAAAATCACCTTCCCTAACAATGGGGACGTATTTAAAAACTGGGTTTTTAATTAAATAAAAAAAATTAATTAATTAATTAATTAATTAAATTAATTAAAAATTAATAATATACACATGTATTCACTCTTGAAATTCAAACTTATTCAGGTACATATGTGGTGAAAAACAATTTAGGCACAAAACCGATTTGCAAACGATAAAACGTCTGATGTGTTTTCACATCTCTTCAAAGCGACCGTTTTGATTAATAAACTTTTATACCTGTCACGGTAAATAAATCCTTTCTCGAAATTTAAACGTATTAATAAATTTTTAGACCTTAAATACAAACGTAAAAAGCTTCCAAGTAAAAACTATGGATTACTAAAATATCCCAAAGAGCCAAAGGATTATTTTCTCTTAAACTGAAAACAAAACTGAGCTTAAAATCTTTTGGCAGCTAGTGTGCACAATAAGATTCGCTAATTTTAAAGGAGCCATGTATTTCCTAACGGTATTTCAGCCCAATTTCGGTAATATGAACTTTTATCGGCACTAAAATTTATATAGTCCCATAACCGCCAAAAAAAAAAAAAGGTTAAGCGACATAATTTGCGAGGTTATTTTTTGACGAAACTCGATTATTCACGATCGTAGGTAATAGAGGGCTGCGTACAGTCTTTAAATGTAAATACATACGTCTTGTTTTTTTCAAATATATTATGTATTAGAGGGCTGCGTAAACAGTCTTGAAATGCAAATACGTTTTGTTTTGTATTCTCATGGCATGTATTGTAGTAAACTAATAATAAATGATGTCGTTTAATAAACGAGGCACTATGGATGTACGTAATATGTACGTGTATATGTGTGTTTTTAAGCGATGTTGCGAAGACTTATTGTTCGTAACAAACACTCACAAGAAGTAGTGTTGATGCGTTAATGCTTGAAGCGCACACAACTAATGTCAATGCATGTGTGCATTTGTATGTGCGCAGAAAAATAAAAGATCATACCGTCAATTTAAACGCAAACGGACGTAACTACACTTTTATATTTATTACAGGAAAAACAAATAACGTTACAAAATAAATAATAATGAAGTATTCTTGAAAATAGTCTTTGAAATTTACTTGTAGTATGTGTACTTATAACCACTTATTTCCTTTTTATATATATTTAAGCTTTTATGTTAGTTACGTTCCTTGCAATAAAAAACAGATGCACTCGTAATTACGTCCGTTTGAATTTCTTTAATAAAGTCGTCATTTTTGATCGCAAAGGTCTAAATTTTTGTTTGTATATGTAGTTTGATAAAATGAGCCATAAACAATCAAAAATTCGATTTCCAATTTTTGTGTAGTTACGTCCGTTTGCATTTAAGGTGACGATACACACAACGTGTGCGCCCCTGCGTAGGAAGAAGCAAGCATTTCAAATCCTAATGTCACGAAGTATTTCCTTTTTCACTCCTATTTCGGCAATAACTGAAACACATTTCTTGCAAATATTGTTGTATAGCGTTTGTTTTAGAAGATTTCGCTGTAGTAATCCATTTGAAAAATCCCTCATGTCTTAAAAGTTCTTGCAAGTGGTCTTGTGCAAGGGTCTAGTAGGTAATCGATTGTCGTAAAAAAATATATGCCGCTCAATTTTTTTTGACAGTTATGGCTCGATATGTAGTTCGAAATAAAAAGAACAATCAATTTTAATCACGCGATTTTTTCTACCTTCTTGGTTATTTGCAGTTTTCTCGATACAGTGGACTTTAAATGGTAACTAGCTCTGAACCGGTATTCACTATGCTACATAACCAAACAACTTATGAGAAAATACAACCCTGGTACGCTTTACGAAAATTTTCATAAGACAATAACAAGGCGAATTCAGTATCAGGTGACCTTTTCCGCCCGGCAAATTATCAGTTGTTGATGCCAAATTGAGCAATTTGAACCAAAATGTCAAAACTTGCTCAAAATCTTTTGACAGATTGGTTTTGAAGCATAGCAAACTACATACATGTTGTTTTTTGTGTAGTTGTATTGTTGTAGTGATAAGGTCACATGATACTGAATTCGCCTTGGTCAATAATATTTCTCTAGATCAGGGTTGTATTTTTTTGTCAAAAGTCGTACGATTGTACAGTATAGTGAATACGAGCCCTGATATTGCCTTCTTAATACATTGTTGGGAACAATTCCTTGAAAATCGTACATACATATTAGTGGCATGGAAATGACAGAAGCAAAAGTCTTAAAATAAACGACAATGACATTTGTATTTTTTTTTTTTATAATTTCCAACGCATTTTAGCGATAAGGAAACAACATGTTACAATTCTAAAGTAATATTTTTCATTTGTAGTCCTTTAACTGCGCCATTAAGTTGAAAATTTCGTGTAAAGATTTTTTTTTCGCAGCTTAAATAATTTATTTTTCGTCTCCATAAATTTGAGCAAAATAAATAATAACAATTAAATTTCAAATATTTAGTTTCGCTTTTTTTTATATTATATGTGTTTTTTTTTTTTGCGTAAATTAAATTTTGTTTAAATAACTTATTTTACTTATGGGTCTTTCATGGATAGCAAGCAAACTTCAGCAATCAAAAATGCTTGGAAGCCTATTCTTCGTTTCTGTAAATAGTGAGAAGTTTTCGCATTGTAAAAAAAAACATATTGTAGTCATGTCAATAATTAAATAAACTTACTAATAATTCTGCGAAAAAAACCGACTTCAGTGAAAAAATTCTTTGTAAAAATCGGTACAGTAGAACCACTTAAAATGAAATATTAAACTTTAACCCCGCCCATTTTTTCAAATGGAAGATTGTGTCTATTTTTTTAGCTAAAGGTGTGTGGTAAGTTTCGTAAAAATCGGTTGAGTATAACCACGTGAAATATAATATATTTTAATGGGCGTATACCCGCCCATTTTTTCAACTTTAAAATTATGTAATTGCAAGAACCAAAGGTGTTTACTAGGTTTCGCAGAAATCAAATGAGCAGAATATCATAGAATCAAATAAAAAAAATTGTGGGCGTATCCTAGCCCACTTTTTTACAATAGGACCAATGGGAAGCTATACCCTCTCAGACAAAAAAAAAAAGAATTTTTACAATCAGTCTAAAATGTACCGAGTTAAGAAGTAACACCCCCAAAAAATAGAGACGAATTGATAACCTCCTCCTTTTTTTGAAGTCGGTTAAGAATACCAAAAAAAAGTTTTTTTCTTACTCATCCTGTATATCACAAATTGATTTCAAAAAAATTCGATTCGGAAACTTCTAACAATCACTATATCAATGAAAAATTACATTACTGCTGTCAATCAAAATAACAGCTAATATTTGCCAGTTGTTATCGGTAACACTTTTTTAACAACTGGCAACGTAACTTAATGCCGAGTACACACTTTCGTAGTGTGACATCGCAATATTGTGTACTAGTAGCAAGGTTTGTCATTGGAGATATTTTTCGAAATGACAACACAAGAAAAGCCAGATGTATACTCAGCATAAGTTCGGTTGCTAGCTGTAATCGACCCATTATAGATTTTTCTACCTTTAAACATTTTGATAAATACATTTTTTAATGAAAATAAAATAGGTATACATACATACATATGTATGTATGTATGTACATATAAAATAAAAATACATACATATGTATAAATATATTTTGCAACAAATTTTAAACTATTGTTTTTATGACCACATTTTTTAACGTTACAAATTTTTGGCAGACTTTTTACGTCTGGCATCTGTTATAGCACCCCATAGTTCAATGATGAAATCATCGGTGAAACCAAACGATTCCAAGTCAGAATTATCAATGGCCTCAGCAAAATCCATGGAATTTGTTTTGTCACTACCTAGATCCCAAATTTGTGTGGCCAATTCGGTATCGTTGATGCCCATGAAGGATTCGAGTAAATTATTGATAGCTTCTATGCCCGCCTGCGTTGAATCATCGAATTTTTCTTCGATTTCTACATTGCCATTGGCCTTAAAGCGCAATGTCTCCTTGCCACTGCCATAGCCCCCTCGACCCGAAGGCATGCGTGATTGTGATCGTGGCCCTATACCCTGGAAACCACTTTTCATGGGCTCCACCAGACGCAGGGTAAAGGTCGCACCGGTTGGAATTTCTTTTAGCAAGCGGGCCACCTCGTAGTGCCGTTTACCCACCATGGTCACACCATTTAACTTTTCAATATGATCCCCCACCAAAATGTGTTCAATGTGATCGATTACGGAGCCTTCTTTGATGCGCTTAATAAATGCAAAACCAGCACCATTATCGGTAATTGTTAGACCCAAAGCATCTTCTGATTTTAAGATTTCAATCTCTTTCGGTTGACCTTTTCGATGGGCAAATATAAAATCGTCCAGCCCTATTTGGCCGCCCAGCAACTTGGACATATCCACTTTGTGCGAGTTGAGGGTGCAAAATAATATTTCATCAGCTGGTATTTCGTAGCATTCGGCAATTTTCTTGTATAGTTCTCTAACACTGGCAAAACCTGTTATCAAGCCGGTCGGACTGCCGTGGGCCAGCTGACAGTGAAACACCAGCTGCGGTTTTGTGACATTCGCTTCAGGCACATTTTGATTCGCCGCTTTCCCATTCAAGCCATTCGTATTATTATGTTTTCCATTAGTTAGCGTACCATTGTTATTGTCATGTAGAGCTGCATTAGAGTCTGGTAATGGGGCTTTGGCTATTTTCTTGGCAAAAAGTGGCATTTTGTTTATGCTTTATTGTGACTGCAATATTGAATTATTTTGAAGTTACAAGTGGCCGGTATTTTTTTTTTTATTTAATAATTATCTATTTTGGTATAAAGAAAATTTTATATTTATAGATTTTTATTATTATTTTCAAGTCTTGTACAACTATTTATTATGTATTTATGTATGTACATCGGTAAGTGGGGTATTTTGGGCATTTATATATGTAAGTAAGTATTATATGGCGGTGGATTATAATGACAATTAAATCAGTTTTGTTTGTATGAATTACTTGATGTTTGTATGTGAACCACACCCATTTGCAAATATTTAGAACCATTCACCAAATATCTTAATTACATGTTTATGGATTATTATATGTATGACTAAATATTATATTTTTACATTCGAAGTGTGTACATAAGGATTAACGTGTGTAATTTGTGTATAAGTTTTATTAATATAATAATATATATATAATAATACATCGTTTTATATTTAAACGATTCACACACAGTTGGTGTTAAATCTGTCTCTTAAGGATCATTCACACTATTGAGAAATTGAGCCAGTCTTTTGCAGAGAAATTTCAAACGTAAACAATTTAAAAAACTAAATGATAATTCGATTCTTATTTAAGCGTAAGCTGCCGAAGTGAGATAGAGATCTATATATCCAGTGTTGCCAGTTTAGAGGATTTGTCTCCAAATTGTGGATTTTTTTTCGCGATTGTGGATGAAAATTTCGTGTTGGGGACCTGGGGATTTGTTGAGGATGATAACCAAATTTTAAGGGATTTTTTTTTTATAACTGATGGTAACAAGAATGATTTTTGAGCTAAGAAATGTGCGTCTGGCAAGTGTAAAAATGTGTGTTACTCTTCATAGTGAATGAATGCAGATTAACCAATAATGAACACTACCAAAACAAAAGTACTTGTACGTAACAAAATGAAAAATGACTTGTTGGAAGCACTTCTTAGAATAAACACACACTTTAAAAATAATTCAATTTGTTGTGACAAACTTAATCATTCTGCTGAAATGCTAAAGCTTTTTAATACTAGTGCTAGAGTCTGCTTTGAGCTCTATGGTGCATAGTCTTACGCCTTTCCAATTTTTTAACTCTCCCAAATATATAAAACTTGACGAGGTCATTCTTTATAAGATGATTTCATTGTTGGAACAAAATTTCCTTCCACCTAGTCAAATCTTCAGGTTTGGGAACAAAAAATATTCACTCGGTGCTAAATCCGGAATATAGGGCGGATGCGGAAGCAATATGCAGCCCAATTCATTTTCGCCATGGCAACTGCACATGGTCGCATACTTTCATTATACTGGTGATCAAATGCGGCCGTTATTTCTTTTTTAATCCTTATTAAATCGTTCCAGTAAGTTGCCATAACATTCGGCATTGATCGTTTTACCCTTTTTAAGCTAGTCAATGTTGATTATATCGCGTGCATTCATAAAAAAGGTCAACATGACTTTATTGGCTGACAAGCAGACGTTGGTATACTTTGGCGCCGGTTCACTTCGAGATACGATGGCAACTATTTATATTTCGTGAACTAGCAACACTAATGTCAATAGCTAAAATCTGGTAACACCAAACTGAAGTTTGACATTTTTAGCATAAACTTAGGGCGGGTTTCCGTCTGTGTGTCATGTGCTACACATGCGTAACAAAAGCGTAACCACTAATTACTAATGAAAAACAGTTTGATTCAGACACGTATTTATTAAGTTAAACAGTTTCATACATAACTAATAGACAATTTTATAGAATCCAACATGATTGGAAACTGTTTAAATCAATAAATATATGTCTGAATCAAACAGTTTTTCATTACTAATTAGTTGGTTACGCTTTTTTGGGCAAATGACACACAAGAAATGTCAGATGTAAACTCAGCCTTACTCACAACATTTTGATGTATAATTGCTATTTCAAGAGAAAGTTTTCGTTGGATTATTTTTCACAACTTTCGACGTGGAATGTATCGATGAATTCAGTTATTTGTATGGCGATAAAGCACCATAACACACAGTATATCGCTGGTATAGTGAATTCAATCGTAGTCATAGTTCTGTCGCCAACGAATTCCGTGAAGATCTTCCAAAATCGGTTGTTGTGCCACAAAAAATGGATGCAGTGCATGAACTGCTAATGCAAGAGCGTCATGTGACATATTCACCCTTATTCCAGTTGTCGACATCGACGTCACTTTGACACAATACCAACAAATTGGGGCATGTTTACTCGCTTTCGAGAACAATTTTGTGATACTGACAATCTATTTCCGTTTTCTAAGGTCTAGAAAATAGCATTAAACGCCAACACGAGTCAGTTGACAACGGGTACACAAGCCCCAATTTCTTGGTATTGTGTTAAGGTGATGAAGATGACGACAAGTGGAATAAGGGTGATTGTGAGATAGAGGCATCAATCAATTCCATTTTGCATGAACACTTAGTTGCGAAAAAGAAATTGTTCTCGTTGGATACCCCTTATAATTTATCAATTGCTCAAAAAAGGCTTGCATCAAGTGGTGTAAGCAAATGATTAAATAATTCAACCGTAGTGCTTCAAAAGACGTGTACAAAATCGTGACAGATGACGAATCATGGATATATGCTTATGAGCCGGAAAGAAAATATCAATCGACCGTCTGGGAATTCCAAGACGAGCTTAATACAACAAAAGTTGTTCGCGGAAGAGGCACAGCGAAGTAAATGATCGCCTGGTTCTTCAGCCGAATGAGCAACTTAGAACTGTCAATTCTGAGTGTTATACGACCATTTGTTTGCCGAAAGTCTTCGGATAAATTAGTAAAACTAACCCCCGAAGACGAATCATTCTTCATCGTGACAATTCGAGCTCTCACAAATCTCGTCAGACAAGTGAGTTTTTGAGCATTCGGAACATCGAATTGATGACTCATCCTCCGTGCAATCCTGACTTGGCACACAATGACTTCTTTTTGTTCCCGAATATTAAAAGTAAACTGCGTGGTCAACGATTTACGAGCGCCGAAGAAGCTCCATGTTTTGGAGGTGTCTCAAAAGTCTGAAATGACAAATGGTTTGAAGGAATGAAAAAGTATATTGATCACCAAGGGGAATATTTCGAAAAACAATAAAGCCATTTTCGTTTAAAAATGTTTGTTATTATTTGCTTTTCTCAAAATATAAATAGCAGCCCTCGTACTTTTTTTTACTACTGTCTGATGATGGTGTATCCACATTTAGTTCCTGGTTGAACAACACTAAACACTACTGTGAAGCTGTCACACGATGGCGCTTGAGATCGATTGTGAACAAACACGGCACTCATCTTGCGGAACATTTTCTTATACCCAAGTGATCATCAAAATGTAAACGACCGAACCATGTGAGATGCCTATCGTGAATTTTTTCAATATTGTTTCGGATGTAAACTTCAAGATGGGCGGTGGTTTGACTGATGGTTTTTTTCCGCAAAAAAAAATTTTAATGAGCACACGAAATTCACTTTTATCTATTTTATTTTCAAATCATGGGTTAGTCTGCTATCAATGGCTGTCAAACAGAAACTAAATGACGCATTTTGGTCAAATTTTGTCGTGAGTCAGGAAATTCAAAAAGTCACGGACTCATTAACCCGCCCTCGTATAGTTTCATAGTAAATATTTTTGTACGACATTTTTGTCCCCTCTTTTGAAAGGGTTAAAAAGGACGTTAGCGAAAAAGTTAAAGTGTTCAACAGTTCCATCAAATACGAGGGTGTATCATTAACTCAGTGTCTTTTTGAATTTCCCGTAGATTTGTGCCATTTAGTTCATTTCAGTGACCGGTCATTTTAGTTCATTATTTGTAAATGAACTAGTTCGTGCATTTAGTTCAATCGCTCTTTTTAGTTCAATGAACTAGTTAGGTCTTTTTAGTTCAATGATTTTACATCTACAATTCTACATGCATATCTATGAGTGTTGTGGTCTTTGACAATATTAAAAAGACAGATTCTGTGATTAAAATGTTTTATGAAAAATAAAATTAATTAATTAATAAATAAATTTGCTCTATAAAGGGTTTATAAAACAAATTTTTTAAAATCTCATAAATCTAAAATATATTTTGTGAATAGGGTAGTATAAGTGTTTACTTGTTTATTGCATTTGTGGTAGTAGCAAGCCATGAACAAGAACTAAATATACATACATACATACATATGGATGAGTATAGAAGATAAGCACACAAACAGTGAAAAAGTAAAGCAAAACGTTGAAAACATTTAGTTCACAGCATCTGTGTTAGTTCATTTTGTGTCTTAGTGCTTAGTTCAAAAATTGAACTTGTTTAAAAATTGAACTAGTGAGCGTAAAACAATTGAACTAGTTCACTTAGTTCAGAGTACTGAATCGTTCATTTGAACTAGTTCGTTCATGAACTACACAAGACTAATTTCCCGCAACTTGATTGATATGGCAACACTGCTCCTGGCAAGAGGCAACTGTCATTTGACTCCTGTCTAAATTTGAACAAGCTGTGTCATTAAGTTTGTGTTTGGCAGCCGTTGATAACAGACTTACCTCGCCTTTTGAGAAGAAAATGGAAAAAAGTGAATTTCGTGTGCTCATCAAACATTATTTTTTGCGAAAAAAAAATTGCCAATCAAACCAAGGAAAAGCTCGATAAATACTCTGGGTTCTCTGCACCATCGATTTCAATGGTAAAAAAGTGGTTTACTAACTTCCATTGTGGTCGCACAAGTACAAATGACGCTGAACGTTCTGGTCGTCCAATTGAGGTCAGTACACCCGAAAATTAACGATATGTTGGCCGATCAAGAGTAAAAGTGCGTAAGATTCTTGATGCCATAGGCATTTCATATGGCAGTGTAGTAGGGTGATCGATTATTCGACTTTTCCCAGAAACCGATTTTCGAATAGTTCGAATATTTGAAATTATGAAAAACCCGGTTTCGGTTTTTACAATTCAGGAAAAACCGGTCAACTGGTTTTTTTAAGTAAGAAAATTATTACACAAACGTTTTGATTTTAAATTGCTTTCAATAAAGAGTTAACAGTTCATGTAAATATTTTAAAACAATACAAAAATTAGAGTTAAAACATAAAAATTAACTTCATATATTTATGTATAGTACATACATATACATAATATATCGTCACCTTAAATGCACACCGACGCAACTACACAAAAATTCAAAATCGAGTTTTCGATTGATTATTGTTCATTTTATCAAACTACATGTTCACGCAAATATTTAGACCTCTGCGATCAAAAATTATGACTTTATTAAAGAAATTCCAACGGACGTAATTACGAATGCATCTATTCTTTATTAAAAAAAGCTTAAATATATATATATATATATATATATATATATATATATATAAAGGAAATAAATGGTTAAAACATATAAGTATCCATACTACAAGTAAATTTCGAAGAAAATTTACAAGAAAACTTTATTAGTATTGATTTTGAAAAATTTTTTGTTTCTCCTGTAAAAAAATATAAAAGTGTAGTTAAGTCCGTTTGCATATAAGGTGACGATATATACACATGAATGTATGGGTAAGGTGGATATCTACCTCTATATAAAATATGAAGCAAAATTTCAACAAAACCAAATTAACACTTTTTACAAATGGATTTTCAGATCAATTGCATACCATAAGACCAATTTAATTCGCCTCTGCTACCACTTCATAAAATAATTTCGCTATACACTGAAAAAAAGTACTCAGGAAAATCTACAGGTCTAAGTTTTAACATAGTAATAATTAATTTTATTGCAAAATATACAAATGAAAAAGTGTTCGACTCAGCCGGTTTTTAAATTCCAAAAAAACCGGACTATTCGACATTCGAAAAATCAAAATTTTGAAAAAACCGACAACCGTATTGTAAAAAAACCGGGTTTAAAACCGGTTTAAAAACCAAGTCGATCACCCTACAGTGTAGTTCTGATTTTAAGAAAGTTGTCTGCAAGATGGGTGCCGGTTCGCTCTCAATTGGCCATAAACGTAAATGTGTGACAACTTCAAAGGATTGTTTAGAGTTGTTTAACCGCAATCCGAATGAGTTTTTACGGCGTTTTGTAACATGGATTCATTATTGTACTCCGGAGACCAAGCAGCCGCAAAAGGCCAAGGTGAGTTTGTCGCCCAATAAGGTGATGGCAACAGTTTTTTTGGGATGCAAGCGGGATAATCCACATCGATTACCTTCAAAAGGGAAAAACAATAAACGACGAATATTATGCCAACTTATTAGACCGATTTAGTGAGGATTTAAAAAGAAAAAGTTCTTTTTCATCAAGGTAATGCACGAAAGCACACGTGTGCAGTCTCAATGGCAAAACTCTATGAATTGGGCCACGAATTTGTACCCCATCCGCCATATTCTCCGGATAAAGCCACCTAGTGATTACTTTCTATTTCCAAACCTAAAGAAATGGCTCGGTGGAAAGAGATTTAGCTCCAACGATGAAATTATTGCCTATTTACAGGACCTCGAAAAATCCCAATTTTTGGAAGGGATACAATAACTGGAGAAACGTTGGACTAAGTGTATGGAGTTAAAAGGAGATTATGTGGAAAAACTAGTTTTTGTTTTGCAATAAAAACTGTGTTTCATTCAAAAAGTCACGGACTTATTGATCCGCCCTCGTATTCCTTTCACATATTTAAAACCAATCCAATGCCTAAAGTGCAAAGCTTTCATGGTTTCCTATGCCGACTCACTTTAACAACGTGGAAAACGGAAAGGGATTATTAATATTAAAAAAATGGGTTTTTTCTAAATCTGGCCGTTCTAAGTGGGCATTACCTGCTTTTGTAGGGACTGATTGAGCTTCCCTCGTACATAATACAACTTTCAATGTTAAAGTAAGGTTATTAAGATTATTTGTTATTTACACTGCCTTATTTTCAAAATCAACTGCATAAATTTATTTAAAGTTGTTCTTAGAAAAAATGCAGCTCTACGAAATCAATTTCTTTAAATGAACTGATTTTTCTTAATTTTTAGTTTAATTAAATATAAATATAGTTAGTTGAATACGAGTGTTAATTTGATTACAAACTCTCTTTTTGTATTATTTTATCAATATTTAGTGCACACTCGTAAACGTTTGAGTGGAACAAACGAAAACGCTTTGTAATTGTTAAAGATAAGATTTCAAAACTTATACAAGAAAAATATTATTTTTTTATTGCATTATATTCATTGTGTGTGATATTAATGTTTGATAACACTCTTTGTTACTCTGTTATTTCTATTATTTTTTATAATATACACACATATCGTTACCTTAATATAGAAAGGCCCTAATTCAGTATATTTTTGGACTAGAGATTTTTAAATTTTTCGTTAGAAAAACATCTAATGCATTGAAAAATACTAAAAATTTGGATTTCAAATAAACAATAATTTGTCAGGGTCTTTCTATATTAAGGTAGCGATATGTACATGTCGTTAACTCGTTATTTTTTTAAATCCAAAATTTTGTATTTTTCGATGCTTTAGGTGTTTTTATAACGATTTCAAAAAATTATGTTAGGGCTTTTCTATATTAAGGTAACGATATGTATGTAGTGTATTTTTCCACTTTTTTTAGCTTAAAAAAACCTTTTTTTAAAACATTATAACCGTCGCGAGAACGTTTCTGTACTGTCTTCTTACTCTATAAATTTAATACTGATTTGTGAGAAGAAAGTGTATATCGGACAGACGGACAGTCAACTACTTTTAAATATGTCTTTCTTGCCTTGTCTCGTCTAGGGTGATGAAAAAGTCGAAGTGCAGGGCACTTCAAACAGTTTCTATATTTAACTGTTGACAATTTTACTTTTAGAAAAATCTTAACATTTAGCTAGGAAAATGTCATAATAAAAGTATGAATGATTGAGTTAAGCAGCACCCAGCGTTGCCGTTGTGACACTAAAGTATCACTTTTGACCCTTTTTCGTGCTAATGACACTTTTTATGACCCTTTTTAGGGTTCCGTACACCAAAGGTGAAAAGGAACCCTATTGTTTTCGCTACGCTGTACGTCTGTCCGTCACACGGTATTTTCTCAGGAACCGTAAGAGCTACGGACCTGAAATTTGGACACAGTATCTAGAACCTTGGCCGCTACAACAACAAATACATGAGAATTAAAAATTAAAGGGCGTTCCAAAACGAGCAATGAAATATGTTAAAATCCCATGTAATATACATATATACAATTGTATGAACATATGTATGTATGTTGAAACTTGAAATTTGTAAAATTAGTGTATTTTTATACAGACTACAACAATTAACACTAAAATTTAAAAAAAAAAATAAATAAATTAAAGGGTGGTCCATCAGTTAATGCAATTTTGACTATGTAATTTTGACAATTTGCTATATCTTGGAAACCGTAAGAGGCAAACACTTGAAATTTTCAAAAACGGTAAAACTAAAAAAACCGAAAATTATAAAATCGCCAAACCAAAAAAAATTGCCAAAAATTAAAAAAAAATCGCCAAAATTAAAAAAAAAAATTCTAACACTAAAATAAATCACCAAATTCGAAAAAATCGCCAAAATGAAAAAAAACCGCAAAAATGAAAAAAAACGCTAAAAATCGCCAAAACGCGAAAATGTCGCCAAAACAAAAAAAAAAAATTCAATAAAAAAATCGCAAAAATGAAAAAAATCGCCAAAAATATAAAAAAATCGCCAAAATGAAAAAACGCCAAACAGTGAAAAAAACCGCCAAAACATGAAAATAAAGTGTCAAAACTAAAAAAAGAGCCAAAACTTAAAAAAATCGCCAAAACCGAAAAAACGCAAAAACCGCCAAAACAAAAAAAAACGAAAAGACCCCAAAAACGAAAAAAATGCCAAAACTATATATTGTATAGGATGAAGTTTGTATTAAATTACATATCTAGTGTTCGTACGGAACCCTTCGTGCGCGAGTCAGAGTCGCACTTTACTGAATTTATTTTAATTTATCCCTTTGTAATTATCATTTTAACAAAATGTATGCTGTAGGGCAATCATATGCTCAAAAATATTGCAAAACATATGAAACTCAAATCCCTGATTCCAAATGCAAATTATTTCTGGGAGTATCACAATTAAAAAATATGTACTTTCATCTTTTTATAAATAAAATTTAAATGTGATTTTTCATTACTTGCAAATCGGCCAGACCGTCTGAAGGCGGTTTTCACTATTCTTTACCTGGTGTTCGTTCCTAATGTTTTTCCACCTGTAAGTTAAAACTTACGGTTCTTTAGGCTATATCCACTTTAAAAAAATATTAGCTTCATCCGATCATTTTTACGATCTGGCCAGTTAGAGGTCTAACATTGATTTATAATTAAAGTATGTATGTATGTTAATTAATTTTATTTTAGTCTAATGTATTTAATTAATTGTTAAAATTCGTGTTTCTTTTTTTAAATTGAAATAAATGTTATTTTTTTCTTCCAAAAAAACTTGACCCTATTTTACTATAAAATACCCTTTTATTGGCCCCTTTTTTAAATACCCTTTTTTTGACACTTTTTCAAAATTTTCAACGGCAACCCTGGCAGCACCACAAGTGAATGAAGAATACAATACGCACACTTTAATTTGAGGAAAATTATACGATAATAAAATACGATTTTTAAAATGAAACGGAAATTCAATTGAAGAAATACCAGCAGTTATTTTTTTATAAAATACTGATGTAATCTTAATTTAGTTTTTGTTTCGTTTTTTTTATTGTTTAACAAAAAAAAAAAAAAAAAAACAACGTATGGAAAAAGTAGTAATATAATAAATAATTTAATTAATAACTTGTGACAATAAAATGAGAAACTACTCGTGCCCATGAATCAAGAAAACAAGATTGGGCATTGAGCAGATCCGTTATTTTATTTTCTGCCTGTGACGTAAATGTAGAATTTTATTGTAAACAGAATACATACATTTGTTTGTGGAATGTGTTCTCTCTCTCTCTCTCTCACACACTTTTTACAACAAATACACGTGTGTATTCTATGTTGACGTAGAATCGCAGTAGAAAATTGTTTGTGCGGCTGAGTGCGCAATCTTGTTTTCTTGATTCATGACTCGTGCCTATATCGATTCTACAACGAATCGATAAACTTTAATGATATATCACACGGTACATTAAATACAGGTACCAGAGCTGTAAATGAATCATTCATTTTTTAATTAAGTCGCGAATCATTCATGCACTGAGTTATCAAATTTTGAATTAATTCTTTTCACAAAAAAAAAAAAAAAAAAAATTAATGAAATGAAATTTGAGTCAATTCAAATGAATTTGGAAAAAATTAATTTGTCAAAGAATTGAATTGATTTTGAATTAATTGAAATGAATTAGAAAATATAATTAGCAATTCATTGCCAACTCATTTTAATTGAATTGATTCATAGTTCTAATTCATTTGAATGTATTCAAAATCAATTCAATTCAAATGAATTTGTAAAATGACTTGCAATTCGTTTCCAATCCAAATGAAATTGTAGAATGAATTGCAATTCGTTTCTAAATCAAATTAATTTGTCAAAGAATTGAATTGATTTTGAATTAATTGAAATGAATTAAAAATAATAATTAGCAAAACTCATTTGAATTGAATTGATTGAAATTTTGAATTGTTTTGTTGTTCAATTAATTTTTTATGTAAAAGACAGCAAGCATTACTGTCGTTTTGTAGGAGAAATTTCCATTTTTCATTCCACCTAGATTTTCTCTGCTGAGTTTGATTTGATTGCAACTCATTTTTTATTTAATTTATTTAAACTGCAAATCAATGAATGAATTGAAAATCAATTCATAATGAATTGCAATTCCCTTCAACAAATTCCCTTGAATTAAAAACGAATTGAAATTCACTTCTGCCTACTTCCTTTGAATTGATTCAAATTTCATTAAATTTTTTTTTTGTGAAAAGAAATAATTTAAAATTTAGCTAATTCGTAACGAATTAAAATAAAAAATAGAATGATTCATTTACAGCTCTGTCAGCAGGTACTTATATTAGATGCAACTCTGCGCATTTCACAGTTTCACAAAATAATTGTCAAAAAATTGCATGCATCAAGCAAGGCAAAGAAGTATATAATTGTCAAATAAATTTTTTTTTATTTGCAACTACAGATAAATGTAGTTGTTAATTTTATTTGGACATTATAATTTTACAAATTTCTGTTTGGCCTCAGCGCCAAGAAGGCATTATTGAAGCAAGTTGGCAAAATAGTTCAAAAGTTAAATGTACAAATAAAATATAAGGTAACAAGTTACTTATAGAATATATTACAAATATATTTTTATAAATAAAAAAACGTTCAAACAAAAAATCAGCTGATGAGTAATCTCGCTGGTAATAGAATCTGTTTGATATGCCTGTAGAGTTTCGTTTAAAGTTTAACTTTTACCTATTATAATAAGAATTAAGAATTAAAAAAACCCCCGATTATAAAAGATGTGATATCTCGATCAAGTCACCTTTCAAACAGGAAAAATTAAATCAAAATCGGTCCAGCTGTTTGGTCTGTACGTGGACTCGGACAGACACACACTACAAACTTATAACACCCCTTTTTTGGTCGGGGTTAAAAAATAACACTGTAAAACAAATTGGACTCTTCGAAAATTAATCTACTTTACAACCATATTCTACTAAATTTACTTTGTAGAATATGTAATAAATAAATAAATAAATAAATAATCTACTTTGCACAATGTTGTACACTCAGTTTGTATATCGATGGCTTAATATAAAAAAGCGCTAACTCGAATTTTCGATATTTTACAGTAGAAGCAAAAAACTGAAGAAAAAATAAAGCATTTACATGCAGAAATAGTTTTTTAAGTTGCCATAAGTCCTTGATTTTGAACTGTAACGTACCAAGATCTTCAAGGAGGATGCAATTATACGTTGTCGCCCAGAAAACATTAAAAACAGGATTTCGAAAAAAATTGAGTTAGGCCCTTTTTATAATAAGCCATCGATATGTAAATGGTGGGTGACAGCACTGAAATTAGCCAAATCTCAATATTCTCCTTGAAATAATTCCTATGTAAGTAATTTTTACAGATAATAAAATCCTTCCTTTTCTTGGCAGACGGCAAGAGATCTGCAAATGTGTAAGTCTGAGTTTACATCTGGCATTTCTTTTGTGTAATTTGCCCAAAAAAGCGTAACCAACTAATAATGAAAAACTGTTTGATTCAGACATATATTTATTGATTTAAACAGTTTCCAATCATGTTGGATTCTATAAAATTGTCTATTAGTTATGTATGAAACTGTTTAACTTAATAAATACGTGTCTGAATCAAACTTTTTTTACGCTTGTGTGATAGAGACCTGCATAAACAGTCGTTAAATGTAAATACGTCATGATTTTTAAATGTATTCACGTCGCATGTATTATACTAAACCAATAATAAATGCTGTCATACTAATTATAAGCGAAACACGATGGATGTATTGGTGTATGTGTATATCAGTTGTAACTAGACTTGGGTCGAACTCGTTCACTAGTTGTAACAAGCGATGTCGCAAGACAGCTTGTTTGTAACAAACACTCAAAAGAAGTACTGTTGATAGTGTATGCTTGTTATTTTTCATATTGTACGTTTGAGTGTGTGTGTAATATATATGTAGATGGTAAGCTATTATGTGGTTAACCGCATACAACTAATGTTAATGCATGTGTGTGCCTTTGCATGTGCGCAGAAAAATAAAAGATTACACACACATGCATGCATGACGTTTCTACACGCGCTTATGCGTAAAAAGAAGCAAGTATCACAAAATCTTCCGTCATCACAAATTCAACATCATCACCGTGTTTTCTTCTTTACTCTTATACCTACAATACTCAAAAAAAATTTCTTGCAGTGTTGTTAACGTTTGTTTTATGATATTTCGCTGTAGTAAAGCGTTTGAAAAATCCCTCGTCTTGAAAGTTCTTATAAGATGTCTTATGCAGCACACTATTGTGTGACACATGGCACACAGATGGAATCCCGGCCTAACATAAAAATGTGTGATGCAACGCATGAAAAATATTTAATTTGTCATTTTAATAAAAAACATTGCAGAATAATATCAGACATATTATGCGCACTGTGATGAAATTTCGTTTGGGCTCAGGTGACTATTTCCGACGCTTGTAATTTGAATATACGTAGGATGTCAAAACTAGGAACCGTAACTGTTATGACTTTTATCGAAAAAGTCAAGAAAAAAAGTTATTTTTAACTTTTATTTTTTAAGGCAGAAATAAAAGTTAATTCTTAACTTTTATTTTTTAAGGCAAAAATTAAAAGTTGTTTTTGACTTTTATTATTTTACTCAAAAAATAAAAGTTATTTTTTAACTTTTAGTATTTTAAGGCAAAAATAAAAGTCTTGAATTAATACGGGATTTACACGATGACTTTTTCCCCTGCCTTTTTCTTGAATTCTCTTTTGTGTTGCTACCCCTTTGATCGCCTTTGTACCCCGTTTGTCAATAAACTCTAGAAAAGTCACAGTAAAAAGTCATAGTGTAAATCCCGTATAAGTATTGCATACTAATGCGCTAGTTTTATTGCCTCCAATTTATAGGTAATAATAATTGATGTATATTACAGAAGTCTATAAAAATTATTGTTATTATTATTATTGTGAAAACGGATGTTTTATCATTTATAGTATTGAAAGCAATAAAACTTGCGTATTACTATGTAATATTTAATTCATGACTTATTTTTACCTTAAAATATTTAAAGTTAAAAAATAACTTTAATTTTTTGAGTAAAATAATAAAAGTCAAAAATAACTTTTAATTTTTGCCTTAAAAAATAAAAGTCAAAATTAAAAGTTATTAATATTATTATTATTATAAATTTTATCAAAAAAAGCACAAATTTAAAAGTCATACAAAAATTTGGATGTACATCACCTATGTATCACAATGATAAAAACCAAAATTTTCTACGATCATTTTTTATGGATGCTTTTTTGATGTAAATTTTTAAAAATAACAGTTATTTTCTGTCCCTGGCCAAAACACATTTCTCAGTACATTTTTATGACATTTCAAGTATAAATTTCTCAAAGCGAATTGAGCTGAGTATACCTTATATGAATTTGCCTTGGTTTCGGTCAAGGCAAATTCATAACAGGTAAAGTTGAAAACACAGCTGATCTATTTTTTTTGCCTAATTCAAGGCGAATTCATATAATTGTTGGCTCGTATGTCAAAAGTTGTTTACATATACAGACCTGCGCCGGACAATTTTTTCGGCGGCGCCAGCTCTTGGAAAACTTTTCGGCGGAAGCTGATAATCAAATAACATGAAATACAAAATTTAAGATAAAAAAGAATTAAAAAATAAATAAAGCAGATATTTACATGCTGGTGGTTAAGCATTATCTATATATTTCATTGGTGCTTTGCCAAATCATCAGCATACTTCAACCACATATTTTGAACAGTCACAAACCTCTTATCTTATGCACAGACTTTCAAAAATTCCTGTGTAAAAAACTATTTGAGAATTCACCCAGCAAATAATTTATATTCGATATGAATACGTATATTTTATTTTTCTACACCTTTATACAATATAAAATCCATTGGATAGCAATAAAAGTATTTATACGGCAAAATGAAAAATAAAATATATAAACGTTTAAGAAATTTATTATTTGACATATTGTCATAAGTTTATTTTCATTGAAATTTATTTGCTGGTGGTTTAGCATTGTCTATATATTTGGTTGGTGCTTTTCCAAATCATTAAGAAGACTTCAACCATATATTTTGTTAAAGTTTCTAAGCCTACTACGCTTATTTTTCTTTTGTGATTTTCAAATATATTATTTGTGAATTCTCAAATAGTTTTTGAAAGTCTGTCCATAAGATAAGAGGTTTGTAACTGTTCAAAATATATGGTTGAAGTCTACTGATGATTTGGCAAAGCACCAATGAAATATATAGACAATGGTTAGCCACGATCAAATACATATCAATTAAAATAAAAGTATGAAAATATGTCATATAATAAATATTTTTAAATAAATAAAATAATTATTAGATCAAATTGTACATGAAGAATTGGCGGCTGTTTTTCAGGCAACATAAACCAAACTTTTTCCAGCGGCGGCGTAGCTGACTAAAATTATCAACGGCTCGGCTCAGCCGGTTGTGAGCCATCATGGCCTAGATCTCTGCTGGAGTAACTTCAATCAGCTGCTTTTGACATACGAGCCTCCAAGGCAACAACAAAATACCATATTGTTTTTATTTTGTTGTAGTATTAACTTTACCTGTCATGAATTTGCCTTGGTTTCGGTAAATAAAAAAAATAATCACAAATTCAAATTTTTGTACTTCCTTCTCTTCATCGAAAAATAATTCTTCTTAAATAATCATCTTTATGATAACCACTTTTACTTTAAATTCTCTTAGCAATTATATTTTGTTGCTTTGTTTACATTATTTTTAGTAGCAAATCTGTCATGATGGTTTTTAAAAAAGTGTTTGGCAACTGGAGGTACATAGATATCCATACATAATTCCAATTTTAAATTCAGTTACGAGATGGCACGGCAACTGAAGTTCGGTTGCCATATCAGCCACAAAAGTCTGATTTAATCAAAAGAGAGACGCTAATCGTCTTTGCGAAAAGCGGGGTTCCAGTGTAACGTCCCTCTTCACAATGTATGATTAAGAGATAACGTGAACTCTAACTGAAAGCTCCTCATACAAAACGTGCCGTTAAAGTCCCTGTTAGCATTTAATTAATTGTACATTGTTAAAAGGGCCGCAAATCTTTTGACCATTACTGTGCTTCTTATTATTAGTGCGTAGCAAAATAAAAAAACGCTCTAATTAAAATAAAAATTCTCGAATTACACTCGACACGCGCTACTTTCTTACATCTGATTTATAAATTATCTTGTTTCTTGCCCTTTTTTGAAAGAGGTGTGTGTACGTTGTTTTATGCTACAAATGTTTCAAATTTACCTTTAATTTTGTTTTTGTTATTTAAATAAAACGAAAATTTGTATGAAGATTTTAATTTTTATGTATTTGAATTTTAAATTGAAATATGAATATTTATTTGTTTTGACAACTATGTAATTAGATGAAAAGAAAGCAATAACGAAAGCAATAACAATACACAGAGAGAAATTCATATTATAAAAAATAAAATAAACTAGGTAAACCGCCAAACTACAATTACAACTTTTTGTTAGTGCTGTTGTTGTTTTTTTTTCCAAAAACTTGCAAAAAACTTTTACAAAATTTAAATAGCAATCACAAATAAAAAGCTAAGATATTATTACGACATAAATACACATCTATTTACCTTCTAGGCCAGTTGACTATAGTTTTTTGTTTAAATCAAATATTAAATTTGGTATGTGTTATATTTACCATCAACCATCATACAAATTTTAAAGTTTTATATGGTGTTCGATACTCGTATTTCCTTCGAGAAACATACATACACTCCGACAAATTTTTAAATAAAACTATTGGATTCTTTTTATTTTTTATTTTATTTTTGTGTTTGCAGTACTGCAGTTATTAAAACTTAATCGATTTCCTAACTGGCAAAGGTCCAAATATGCATGTATGATTTTCTGGTCGTACATAATACAGGGTGCCTCAAAAGGGTGGGCAACTTTGAGGTTAAAAAGCAAATTGGTTGTCAATCTTCTTCAAACCTTTTGACATTTATTTAGTAAAAAGTTGGACAATTTTTGTGCATGGAACGCAACACTCTTGAACAAAGAATTTTAATTAAGGAAATTTATTAGCAAAAAAATTGACGAAAACAATTAGGCGTTTATGTTGACATCAGTGACCTTGGTTTCAGTAAGACGGCGCACACAGGGACAAATGAAAGAATTAGGACGACAAAAACTTAACTTTTTATTTTGTTAAATGTAACCACTATTGCACTTAATATGTTCTATATACCAGTACGCAATCAACCTATAAGTATTTTTTTTAACGCATCACATTAGTCTGTACGTGCGGGCAAAGTATTATTAACTATTACACGTACTTACACCTGTCAGCAGCATCTAAAGGGTGTCCCAACAAGAACGGAAGATTTAAATTTGGCGCCATTCGAAGTGTCATTGTTTGACATTTGAACAATTGTTATTGTTTGATAGTAGAAGGTACGAGGTTAGTAAAAATGGAGCGCTACACGAATGAACAACGCATTCTCATTGTGAAATTGTTTTACCAAAATTGTGAAAGTTTTGCGGCTACAGTTCGCAAATTTGCGATCAATTTGGGGTCACAATAATGCTCCAAAAGAGCCAACTGTAAAGAGATTAATGGATAAATTTGCCGAAACTGGGTCTGTAAGTTATGTAAAGACAACAACGCGCCTTCGACTAGGTCGATCGACCAAAATGTCGCTCAAACGCAGGTCAAGCGCAAACAGTCAATGGTGTTCGGTATCGTGAAATGATAACCACTTTTTTTCGTGCATAGAATTGAAGAAATGAATGTGGAGGGCATGTGGTTTCAACAAGACGGCGCCACATGTCATACAGCCAGAAAAACAATTAAATTGCTACATCAGTCATTTCCCGGTCGTGTTATTTCGCGTTTTGGAGACCAGAATTGGCCGCCTAGATCGTGCGATTTAACACCATTAGACTTTTTTCTTTGGGGTTTTTTGAAGTCGATGGTTTACGCGAATAAGCCGACGACGACTCAAGCCTTAAAAGAGGAAATTGGACGCTGCATTAATAAAATACCGCAGCATTTATGCAAAACGGCCATTGAGAATTTCATTAAAAGATCGCGTGTGCTAGCAAAGCCGCGGCGGCCATCTGCTCGATTTGTTGTTCCACACATAACCTCATTTTGTCGACTTTACGATATAATAAAGCTTCACGATTTTTTTTAAATATCTGTTTTATTTAAAATTTAAATCTTGCGTTCTTGTTGGGACACCCTTTTAGCGTTTATTGTTGCTACAGTCGACATATTTTTGTAAATTTTAAGTTTAAAGTTTTGTAAATATATTTTTAAGCATCAGGTATCTAATTTAATTTGCAGTTATTATTAAAACAACAATTATATGTAGTGTAGATGTAATATACTATTTTTATTATGAAATATATTGAAAAATTTATATTGAAAAGGTGCTGGTCCCAATGTTACCCCTTTCAATAAATAGAGCATATTTTCCTTACGTAGTACCCCTAATTCTCGTGTAATAAGTTTTAAGTTTAAGAATTCGAGAAATTTTTTCAAAATTGTGTGCCATTTTGAATTTTTCAAAACTTACATAAGATTCGTAATCAGCGACCCAAAAAAACCCGTGTAATGCGTTTAAAGCGACTTCGATAATTTTTTTTTCAAATTACCCGCCTTATTTGATCCGCCATTATAAATTTTTAAAAACTGACATCATATTCGTAATCGACGACCCTAAAAAACTTGAGGTCCCTAGTTTTATTAAAATTTACACAATTTACGGCTACACAAGCCACACAGTCGGCAAAACAATTCATCTGTTGCATGAGAAATTGCCCGGTCGCGTAATTTCTCGATTTAGCAATGTCAATTGGTCGACTCGTTATTGCGATTTAACGCCGCTAGATTATTTTCCCTGGGTCCATTTGAAAGACCTTGTTTAGGTTAACAAACCAGAACCGACTGACGCTCTGAAAGATAAAATTCGGTGATGCA
This sequence comes from Tachina grossa, assembly GCA_949987645.1. NCBI lineage: Eukaryota > Metazoa > Arthropoda > Insecta > Diptera > Tachinidae > Tachina > Tachina grossa. Next base: position 58,996,169 of record OX465278.1, on the reverse strand, counting down.
TTGACGAGATAAGCGAAGCTTTGTTGCAAAATGTAGTTAAAACTTTTGTGAAAAGAGCGCACGTCTAACGAAGTGCAAGAGGTGGACATTTGCCCGACATGATATTACATTATTAATTCCCACATTTCTACATTACATTGGTATCAATAAAACTGAATTTGTTAAAAAATAGTGTATTTTAAGCAAATTTAGTTCCTAACTTTAAATTTGCCCATCCTTTATTTGTTTAGCCTACTGCGTGAACGCAACGAAATTTATAGGTTGGGGTATGAAATATATATTATGCGCCAAGCATACCTCTCATTTCAAAATGGATCAAAAAGTTTCAAGACAGTTCGTCTTTACACTGCATTTTATACAAGACCCATATCTATATCTGTACAAAGCTTAACTGGCACAAGAATTAACGCCACAGGATGCCAGATGATCGGCTTTATTAGAAAATTGTAATCCAGTAGAGGTGACATAAATTGCCCTCCAAATAGTCTTCATTTAGCTATTTTAGGGTTTTGCCTAATATATAAAATTTGCGTTAATAAATCGACTTCCTGAATACGTTTAAAAGAAAACATTCGAAATGAAATGGCATCACGTAGTCTACCTGTCGAACTGTGATACAAAATTTTACTACTCCATTATATGAGTGTAGCCAACGCGAGGTTTTACATTCGAACGATATTGTTTAAAAAATAAATAAAATCCTATTAAGAGCTTAAGACCCTAATTCACTATCCTACACAGTCGCACGATTCATTCACAAGAAAAACTCGCAGACGTCTGGCCGACTTTAAAAAATCACTTGGAAATTGTGTTTTAGGTGCCACACTATCATACAAAAATGATGCAAAAAAACATTCTCAGCTGTTTGACAATAAAAACAATTTCCAATTAACGTTCACAAGATTAATTATTTTGATGGTGTATGTAAATAGTTATATCTATCTCATTTGTGGTATATACATATGTATGTGCGTATAATTCTAACAATATTTAGAAAAGGTTGCCAAAAGTGTTTGATGCATTTATAAACAAGCAAAGTTGAACTACAACAGACACGCATATCGTTACCTGAAACGCAAACTTCGCTCGATCTCTTCCAAATATTTTCAAGCTGATTTTTTTTTATAAATTCTAGCCTTTTTACTAAAATGCATAGCTACAAACATGATATAATATATATATTATTGCACCATGGCTACAAGAATTAAAAAACCAATAAACCCGACTGCGACCAACTTTAAACCGTCAAAGATCCTAAACGGTCATTCAAAATGAAAAACCTTAACAGAAACTTAATGATGATTTTCAAATACCTGTCGAATGACGACGACGAACTACATACATACGACTTTTTATTTTTTTGGCCGCCATTATAAATTTCGAGGACATACTGTAATATCTTTAGTGACACTCCCGGGATTAATCAATGAATAAGAAAAATCATCAAAATCACCCCACGCCTTCTGTGCCGCAACGAAACACATATCGCTCATTTACTCAAAGAACGTCATAACTCCAAAAAAAAACACAGTTTGAAGTTTTCAATTTACACATAACTTAATGGAAAAACAAAGTTCAATTTGTCTCTCAAGAGTTGAGTAAACAAAATATTTGTATGAAATTTTTACACAATATGAAGAAAGATTTGAGGAAAAATTCCATTTTTGAGTTATGACATTGTTTGAGTAAAGGAACGATATGCAGACTGATAAACACAATACCCTTCTTTGCGGCACGCAGTCGGGCAAAAAAGAACTTGAAGTTCTCGAGCAGACACAGCAACATAAAGTGTATTAATAAATTCCAAGTAATCGCAACATTTTCAATTTTCGCTAATTTTTTGTTTTCACAATGAACACATCCGAAATATCGAAATAATATCGTACACATATCGAAATGTGTGTAAACAAATAAGTAAATAAATAATAAAATTGTTTATTAATTTAAATTAACAAAATTAATTTGCATTTCATGTTTATTAAAGCTTTAACGCTTCCGTATTGTCGTTAAATGTGTGTGATTGGTTAAAATTGTGGGCCTGTCTGTATTTTGTTGTTGTTATTTATGTTGTTTTTTTACAACTCACCGCACCGCACGATAGACGGATAGACAGACAGACAGACGGACAGAAATTGTTTTGATAAAACGATGATAAATTCTTGTATTGATTTTATATGCATATATGTATGTAAACACATTAATTCATACATACATATGTAAATATGTATGTATGTTTGTATGGCTGTGTGTTTATATGCTCAAATGAAATTTACTTTATAACATAGACAAATTTGTTGTGATATTATTTTGTTTTTTTAATTTTCTTCAAGGTGAAATTCCATAACGGGCGAAAAACAAAGCAATCGAATTAATCCTTTGTCGACAAATAATAACATCACTGGCCAAAATTCGCTCTTGTTCTTTTTTTTTTTTTTTAAAGAGAAGTAACACTCAGGCAATTAATGCCTACTATATACTATTACTAGGTGTTACCTTCTTTAGGAAAGGGATAGTGATAGAAGACAGGTGGTGAAGGAAGAGATAGAAGAAAGCTTCATTCTTTTTACAACTCTGCTTTTTCCACGCTTTTTAATAATGCAGTGTTGCAGCATCTTCTGGTGTGAAATGTGGCGTATTAAATTTTGAAGCTGTGTTTAGTAGCCATTTTATTGGTTATTTTACTTCGCCGATGATTTTGCTACACAATACCGACGAAGGAGGGTGCTCTGATGTAACATTAGGATTAGCATCTGCTGAAGTCGGTATATTTCAGTGACCAGTGACTATGCCTTCATCACTAGAACTTTCCTACAACAGCTGATGCAAAGGGACTCTAATGCACGCGTGGTGTTGTTATTTTAATGACTGTCGGATACAGAGATTGAACCCAGAATCTTCAGTTTTTTAGTCGACGTGCTAACTACTTCAGCCAACGTCACCTGGTGTAAATGAAGAGAAACACACCTGTTTTATAGAAAATCCAGCGAGGAACATTTCTGTGGAACAATCTAATTTTCCAACCCTTCTCGGTATGGATGAAGCTGGTATAGAACGGCTTAACATGTTCTAAAAAAAACAATTTTATTATCGAGAGGAAAGCTTGTGTAGCTGAACTTGAAAAATGTGTTCTACGAAAACAAAATTTCAGAAAATCGCTTTTTGTGCTGCTTACATAGGCTTAAAATTTTAGTGATTTTAAAGGCGAGCGAAAAATTTAAGATGACTTAAAAATTTCAATTGCCCTATTGAACAGTGCCACCAGATTAGGGGATTTGTCCCCAAAATGGGGATTTCGCCTCTAATTTGGGGACAGAATTTCGTGGGGAGGGATTTGGGAACTTTTCATTTTGAGCTCTAACAATTTGCATGTGTCAGGAAAATAATCGTGTATGTTGACCTAATATTTTAGTACTGGTAACATTTCAGTTTTAAAAATCTTTTAGAGTAGTGTGGCGGCAATCATACTTTATAATGAAGATGATATTACCATCATGGTAATACCGCGAACATATATATTATAGCATTGCAAAGATACATCTGTTTGCACTAGTTTTGCGTGTTTTTTGGTTCTGGTATGAACAAATATGTTATTTATCGTTTTCTGTTACTAGTTGTAAATGTTGATTTTTTAAGCAATTATTGTATGGTTGGCCAATGAGCAAATGAAAACAACACATTTATTTTTTTGGTTTTTCTAAGGCAAATAAAGGTAGAATTAGTAAAATCGTATCGTGATGTTGCGTGTCAGGTGACAAAAACCGTACAATATACAACGCATGTTACTAGTTATAAAATATGTGGTGGTAGCACTGCTGACGTAGGAATCTGCAGAAAACAGATTTTTCTGTAGCGAATGTCAAAAACGCCGTATTTAATGCCAAACAAAAAAATGTTCTGTGTGAACTGTTACATTTTCTATAACTTGTGCACAAAGTTGAACGATACGGCAAGCTGTAAAGTAGAATGATACGATTTTACTAATTCTACCTTAAGATACATAAAACTGCTTTTACCATAAGTGCCTTATTATGTGTTGAGAAAAAATATAATTGGCTGATGAATGAATGAATGAAAGCAAAATTGCACATACATATGTAAGTAAATGATACATGTACATGAAACACATGCATTTGTAATTACTCTCAGAGCAAAATTGTCTCTTTCTCTCTCTATACTTTGCCTACGCCACAAAATAACATAACGAACGTCCGCACATACATCTGCACATCATGTATTTGTTTCAATAGTGGTTTTTTCATATATTTGTATTACAATATGTATTTTTTGAGCAAAAACAGATCAAACAGTTGCTCAGCAGCAATACAATAAGCAATTGTTATTTGTTTTCAATTGTATTTTAATTTGGAAAAGCACGCACACACAATAACTGTTATACTAGTTCTGTCGCTCACACTACAATTATATGGTACATACCATGGTATATTTGTTTTTTTTGGCTATACAAACGAGTATACAAATGCAATCCTTTAATATATATTTATATACATAGGCAAAACCGTGCTCGCAGCTGCAGAACTAGCTCTTTAGGTCGGGAATACGTCATGCATTAAACTTCGCCTTTTTCATCTGACATCCAAGTTGAAATACGTGGTTTCTTATGAGGTCTGTTACATTCAGTACGTGTCCGACAACGCAAAGTGCAAAATTTCGTCAACTTTTAACTTTTTGTGTACGTTGAGTAGATTGTCAGATATTGGTTGGTTTTTTTAACCCCCTACTAAAAAAAGGGGTGTTATAAGTTTGTAGTGTGTGTCTGTGCATCTGTGTATCTGTGTGTCTGGCTGTGTCCACGTACAGGCCAAACGGCTGGACCGATTTAATTTTTTCTGTTTGAAAGATGGCTTGATCGAGAGGGTTCTTAGCTATGTTTGAAGAAAATCGGTCCAGCCGTTTAGAAGATATAACATCTTTTCTGAAAAAAGTCGGGGGTTTTTAAAATTTTTAATTTTTGTTATTTTGGTATGTTCTGATGTAGAATTTTGTATTTTGTTGTAGAAAAAATAAATTTGAAACAAAGAAATAATCGAAATAAATACAAAAAGTTGAATTTAATGAATAAAATGGAGAATCGACCTATTGAAGCTTTTGAAATGCTTCCGTCAATAAAGTACTCATTGTGCCAACCTTCTCCGTCGTTGCGTTAATGTCATTTGAAAAAGGCGAAGTTTAACGTATGACGGATTCATTGTGCCCTGGCATTTTGTCAATTAACATTTTTTTTCTTTTGAAAAAGAAAAATGACTGTAGAAAGTTTTATTTGTGCAATTGTTCTACGCACGGTTCTTTCTACCTTAGTTATTGTGTCACGCATAAAAAAACTATGTGTTTGTGATTCCCAGAAAATATGAAAAACTTTGAACTTTTTAAAAATTTGCAATTTAAGCACATTACAAAACATAGATTTGATTCGGTGTATGGAATTTTTAAAAATGTTATAGACCCAAAGTGTCATTGAGCGTATATGTAAACCAATGGAATACAATTGCTTACATCGACTGGCGGAAACAAACAAAACAAAGTTTTCCTAAAGACATATTTGGCTTTTGGGCAATAGTATTTATATCAGTACGAAGATAATGTCGGAAATTACTTCTTTCGTGAAATTGCAGCTGCTGTGTTCAACCTGTTGATAGTGACAATAAGTAATGAGTTTGTGCAGAGAATATTTTCATGTATGAAGACTACCAAAACTAAATTAATCTGCAATATGAAATGTTAGAATCTTTGATAAGAATAAAATCACATTTAAATATTTATAAGATCTGCTGTCATAAATTTGATTTTCCTTCCTGAAGAAATGATAAAAAAGTTCAAATCGGAAAATATGTATGTACAAGCGAGTTGTAGAGGACGGAGACGAACTTGATGTCTATGAAGTTTTGGATGGGGAAATTATTTAGATTATTCCGATTGCAAGAATGTATGTATGTATGTAATATCTTCATAAATTCGTATTCACACCTATCGTGAATAAAATGTGAAATTTTTGTTCCCATAAAATTTTCATTCCCCATGAAGGGAAATTTGCAATCTTCAATTTCATGGGAACGTTTTTTCCTGCTATCAATGCGTAGTGAATGTAAAAAAAAACGGGGAAAAGACTTGTAAAGCTTCAAAATTAATTGAAAATCAGACAAATTAAGTTTAATAATAAGAGATACACATATTTTGGGTTTCGAATGAAATGTTATATAGTGTAAAGTTGTGTTTTTAATTGTTTTAGGCGCCGCCCAAAAATTTTTTTAGTATACCACAGCCATAAAATTTACGATTTGTAAACCAAAGAGATTCATGTTCAATGAAAAAAGTTGTTCCAAGGTATTATTGTTATTAATCGTGGACATTATTTATTGATCTTGCCCTAAAAATTATTATTTATAAGTTTTAATATATAATTTCAAGTATAGCATTGAAATTACGCAGTGTATTAATTCAATTCGCCTGCACAAATAAAGTGAACAAAACGAAGTAAAAAAATCCATATGAAAAATATTATTCACGATAAGGGGAATCAAGAAAGGGAACACATTTCAGGGGAAAATTATTCACGATTGCAATTTGGGGAACAGGGAAAATATTTCGAGGGAAAAACTGTTCACGATAGGGGTGATTATTTATTCTTTTTTTTTTTTTTGCTATTATCTTCTTCAGATTATTTACTTCGACTTCCAATCGAATCAAAAGAATGGATGGAAAAGTAAATCCTAAATTTTAGTTTTATATTCTGATCTCATAAACTAATACTCTTTTATGTACCTTCTAAAATTACACATTAATATTAATTGATAGTATTAATTAATAATATTGTAATAAATAAACTTGAAAGTGCCTCTTTGTTAATTGTTAAGTTTTTCACGCATACATATGTAATTTTATGTACGTTTTAAGTTAATAAAACATTTAACAAAATAAAAATTAAGAATTTGGTCAATCGTACTGAAAAAAGTAAAATTTTTCTTTTAACTTTGTGAAAATCTTATTTCGCATCCTTAATAATAATAATGCGCATAGGACTTAATAATCGTTTTTTATGAATGATATATTTTTGGGGACAAAAGTTAGGATTTTTCTGTTGATATGGGGATTTTTGGGGACATGACGTTTTGAATTGGGGACAAGAGTCAAAATTTTTCTGGCAGCACTGCTATTGAATACAAAAGTACCATATCAGCCTGGCTGAGTTCAGCAATTTTTTCTTCTATTTTGAATATTCGAAAAGGTGAATAATTCACAAACGTTAACACCGCCGGATTTAATTAGTTCACATTATCGCGAATACACCGCATACATATGTACATATACATATATGTATTAATAATTGAGATAATTTTTTAGACTGTGTAATAGATTAAAGATATCTTCTAAAATAATCTTTTAGAAATAGTATTTGGTTAAATTAAATTAAATTTAAATTAAGTTAAATTTTTTCTTCAACTTTTGTTTCAAAAATCAATACATTCACACTTTTTTACTATCACACTCATACATTTGGGAATTGAATACCAGGTGGACTTCAATTTTTCTTTCAATGCTTCATTCAATTTATCTTTCAATTTAACAACTGTTTTAAAATAATTTTTGTGTTCGTAAAAAATTTAAGATAGAAGTAATTTACTTTGCTGAAATAAAATATGTAGGCGAAAATTTTTAATTGTTTCCTCGACGACAGCATTTTGAACATAAAATTGGTAATCAAAGTGCTTGCAGCCATTTTTGACAAACCATAAGTGTGAAAAAATTGAAAGCAATTTATTGAACGTGTAGCCGCAAGGTTAAATAAAACTTGACTTACGCTGCAACCACACATTCAATAAATCGCTTTCAATTTCATCACACTTATTGTGTGGCAAAATTCCTTAAAATAGATAGCTGTGGCACAAATTGATAGTCAATTTTATTTTTTAAATGCCACCGACGAAGAAACAACTCAAATTTGTAGCTTCAATCAATGTGTGGTGTGACCAGCTGCTCAAGTTGAAAATTAAATTGCCATAATGGATAGGTGAGTTTGAAAGCAATCTAGTTTTCAATTTAAGAAGTTTGAGTGTGTTAGTGTAAAAAGTGTGAGTGAATTGCAAATTGAATGGAATTGAAAGGCAAAAATTGAACGTGTAGCCCCAAGTTAGAACATTCAACATACTTCTTTTTTTATGAAAACCAATCTCACAACACATACCTTTTGATTATGAGAAGAAACGATTATTTGTTTCATAAAAATATATTGAAATACTTCAGAAAGATTAAATTTACTTTAAACGGATAATCGGTTAATGGACGGTTTAACCGTTAATTGAAAACCGATTAACGGTTAACCAGTTGAATACCCTATCAGATACACAAAATACACATCGCTTTCTTCCACTAAAATATGTACTCGTATTAAGCTTCTCATTTTGCATCTACTGTTTAATTAACAAAAATCATAATTTTTTTTTTAATCTCTAGTTGCCACAATTTTTTTTTTACAGATTTGACTGCAACAAAACAGAACGAAAAACGAAAAACAAACCACACATATAGATTTTCAATTGAACAGAAACAAAACTATCAGGCAAATGAATGCCTACTACTATTACTAGGTGTTAACCTCTTTAGGAAAAGTATATTGGTAGAGAAGACAGATGGTAAATGAAGAGATAGAGGAAAGCTTCATTATTTTACAACTCTGCTTTTTGCACGATTTTAAGAATGAAGAATTGCAGCGCCTCTGGTGCCAATGAGGCGTATTAAATGTTCGAAGCTGTGTTTAGTAGCTATTTTATTGGTTATTTTATTTCGCCGATGATTCAGCTACACAACAAAGGAGGGCGCTCTGATGTTACATTAGGATTAGTATCTGCTGAAGCCGGTGTAGTTCAGTGGCCAGTACCTTATGCCTGCATCACTAGAACTTTCCTACAACAAGTCCGATAACGAATATTTAAATTTAACATTTTCAAGAAGGTTTATAGTAATTAAACAAAAACTTTTTTCAATGACATCTCTCGAAAATCTTAATGATTTTAGATCAAATTTAAAACATTCGACTCATTTTTCAAAAAAGTAAATGAATCCTAAAACTGGATTTGACAAAAACTTTTGAATAGAAGCGATTTTTTTCAAAAAAAAAAATTCTCAACGATGTTTCTTGAACGAATGAATCGATTTTAGTCCGAATTTCTGCAACCAACGTTATTTTTTGAGTTTCAGAACTGGTTAGATTTTGTACTCAATCTTTTAGTAGTTGAAAATTTATTTCAACAAAATTTTTTCACGAAATCTAACCCACCATTTACACGTGAAACTCATTTCATGAAAATCGTAATATATTCACATTTTATCACTGCCACACTCACATTGTTTTAAATATCCACTGAGATTTCAGCGATATTTTCAAGAAAGTAATTTTTTGGCGTTTTCAATAATTGTATACACAATATTCATTTCTCATATATTCCATTTCATTTAGTTCTCGTGGTACCTTCATAGCGAACAGTTGATTAGCGGAATTTTGCTTACATACTTACCAAACAAACAAACAATTATACAAAAAAATATTCGTAGTACATATTATTCGTAATAGGTACATACTGACTTTAATAAATAAGCTTTATGCTATGCTAATATTTTTTACATAGTAGAAATAACAAAAACAAAAAAAAAAATGCAAATCAAAAAACTTAAACAAAGTGACATTTAGGAATACTCGTAACAAGTACCTCAAAAACAAACAAACAATCATAAATAACAAAAACAAAAAAAGACCGCAAACAAAAAAAAAAAAAACACAAACGAAGTACCCTTGAGGAATTTTATGTATGAGTGCCTCAAATACAAAAAATTTTGAAGTGAGTTCTAACGGCAGAAATGATTATTTTACTGTGAGTTCTGAAACTCTTAATGAAAACAATAAAAATAATAAACCTGATGAAAGTCTTCTTTTAACGGAAGACCCAATTTTTCGTCAGCGATCAATTTCGCTCTGTCCAATGTCAAATTAACATTAACATTACAGTTGCCTAGTACTTCTTCATATAAGCCAGTAATATCATCCCCTTCAGGCTCGTTTTCATCACTTAACAAAGTTATCACTGCAGATAACAGCGGCTCGAAACTTAAGGTACAAGTCGGAATGGACAGATATATAACCGTGGTAAAGCGTGGGCGAAGCCCAAATTCTTCAAAAATTTCATCTGCTCCAAAGATGTCTAGGGATAACAACGCAGCCTCAACTAATCGCCAAAACCGCTTTAAAATTTTGCCAGATGACAACGACAAACCCGAGGTATCCTCGAATAAAACATCCAAGCCGCCACCAATCTATTTGAGAGAAAAAAATTCAAATGCCCTTATTAAAAAATTAATTTCGGTCATCGGTGAGAATAAATTTCACATTGTTCGAATAAAACGTGGCAACATCGATGAAACTAAAATCCAAATTTGTGACGAAAAAGATTTTCGCAAAATGGTTGCTGAATTTGAAAAAAATAAAACAAGCTTCTACACATACCAGCTTAAGAGCGCTAAAGGCATGCAGATCGTATTGAAGGGCATATATTCATATGTTGTTCCCGAAGAAATAAAAGATGCACTCGTCCTCCAGGGGTTTAAGGTAAAAAATGTGTCCAATATAATAAATAGGAAGAAGATTCCGTAACCCCTATTTCGTGTTGCACTTGAGCCTAATGATATAAAATTTCAAAAAAAATGAGACGCACCCAATTTATAGCTTAAAATATTTACCTGTTATACCGAAAAATAACAACCACACAAGCGTTCTGGGCCCGTACAGTGCCATAATTGCCAAGAATATGGCCATACAAAAACATACTGCAATTTACCCTCTGTTTGTGTTTGTTGTGTGCGGCGAATTACACGGCACTGCTAGTTGCAATAAGCCAAAAGATCAAAGAGATAAAAAAATGCAGTAATTGTGGAGGTAATCACACCGCTAACTACAGAGGTTGTCCTGTGTACTCTTTCGTAAAGAAGACTATGGTGCAAAAACCTAAATTAGCTCCAGCTCAATCAGCAAACGCTTACTCTGCCACTTTTGCGCAAATGAGCCAACCAGTTACTTCCCGTGTATAGTATGCAGATGCTGCTAAGATAAATTCAATTCCCACACAAAATGTTTCCCCGCCAAATAATTCAAAAAATACTGACGCAAGCTTTAATTTTAATCGCCTTGAAGCTACTATTGATAATCTGGTGCAAACTATAAACAATTTTACAACAAATATGACTAGCATGATGCAAGAAATGCTGCGAATGCAGAATACTCTGCTTCAAGCATTAATTAATAAGCCATGAGCACGTTAACAATATGTTCCTGGAACGCAAACGGCATTCGCCATCATAAAAATGAACTTGAGCACTTCCTCACGGGAAAAAATATTGATATAATGTTAGTATCTTAGACCCATTTGACTTCGAGAAGCCTTTTTAAAATTTATGGCTACACTATATATGATACAAAGGGCCCTAGAGGTAGAGCTTGCGGTGGATCAGCAATTCTAATAAAGTCAAGACTCAAGCACTATATTCTTGATAACATTTGTGAAGAACACCTACAAGCAACAAATATCTGCATTGAAAGTTTTTGTACAAATTTTGTTATATCATCAATTTACTCCCCTCCCAGATTTTCAATCACTGAGAATCAATATGAGGATTTCTAAAAGTCTCTTGGACCTTGTTTTGTAGCAGCTGGCGACTACAATGCTAAGCATACGTTCTGGGGTTCGCGTCTTATTACACCCAGAGGTCGAGCATTGTTCAACACTATTTCAAAAATGGGCTTGGATATCATAGGGATTTAATTCAAGTTCAAGCTTGATACCATATGTGAAGATGATCAATCGTGTTAATTGGCTGGGGTTCAAAAAATATCTCAGTAGTCATTGTACGGAAAACATAACGCTTAGAACACCCGATGATATTGAATCTAGCATTGCGAATCTCAGCGAGAATATTAAACAGGCTGCTGAACATGCCACTATCTCCCATCCGCAGACTGGGTTTAATAAAATTTATTCTACAGATATTGAACGTCTCGTACGTGAAAAAAGAAGAGCTAGAAGGGAATGGCAACAGCACAGATCACCACAAAATAAAATCAGATTTAAAGAGTGCACTAAACGACTCCAAAAGTTGCTTGCATCTGAAAAAACTAAATCTCTTGAAAATTATCTGGGAGGTCTTGATGTCACACCTCCTTGTGGTGCGCTGCTAGAAAGCTTAAAACACCCGTTGAGTATAAGCCACCTCTACGCACATCTACCGGAAGTTGGGCAAGAAGCGATACTGAAAAAGGTAACATATTTGCTGAGCACTTAAAATCCGTTTTTACGCCAAACATATGTACTGGTGTTGCTGATTTGCCGAGTGTAGTCGCTCTACCCCCTCAACACATTAAGTTTAAGACGCGTGATTTACAAAAATTAATTGCCGAACTCAACCCGAAGAAAGCTCCGGGTATTGATGGAATTAGTAACCAGATGCTGATGAAGTTGCCTCGTATTGCAGTGAGAATCCTGTTATTCATTTTTAATGCCATTTTACGACTAGAGTATTATCCACACAGCTGGAAGCTTGCCAAGGTTAAAATGATTCCAAAGCCGGGCAAAGATCTAACCAAGGATGAGTCATATAGGCCAATAAGTCTACTATCAACTATGTCAAAGCTTTTCGAAAAACTGCTCAAAACAAAATTGTCCCAAATTCTAATTAGTAGTGGGTGCATACCAGACCATCAATTTGGTTTTAGAAGTCAGCATAGCACCATTGAACAAACTCACAGACTGGTTCAATTTATAAGAAGAACTTTTGAGGAAAAAAAGTATTGTTCTGCGCTCTTTATTGACGTTTCCCAGGCATTTGATAAAGTGTGGCATGAAGGCCTAATTTTAAAATTGAAGACTTACTTACCAATAAACATTTTAAATATTTTGGAAAGTTACATTATTTCCCGTAAGTTCACTGTTGTGGAAGGAGACTTTACGAGTAGGCCTGAAACTATTTCATCCGGTGTGCCACAGGGGAGCATACTGGGACCAGTTTTATATTTGATTTATACTTGTGATATGCCTGTGAGCAGTAGTATCCATACTTCCACATTTGCCGACGATACAGCCGGCCTTAGTATGCACGAAAACCCTGATGAGGCATCCCGCAAACTCCAGGAACACATTAGCCAGATGGAGCTTTGGTTAAACTTATGGAGAATCAAGGTAAATGAACAAAAGTGTATTCAAGTAACATTTACCTTACGAAGAGATACTTGTTCCCCCATTCGGATTAACAATCAAGTTGTTTCTCAACATTCACATGTGAAATATCTTGGTATACACCTTGATCGACGACTTACATGGAAACATCACATTGACTCTAAGTTAACTCAAATGAAACTTAAATTAACTCAGGTACATTGGCTGATTGGTAGAAATTCAACACTTAGCCTAGACTGCAAACTTTTAATATACAAGTCGCTTTTAAAGCCAATATGGTGTTACGGAATTCAACTATGGGGCACTGCTTCAGCTTCAAATGTAGAGAAAATTCAACGAAGGCAAAATAAAATTTTACGCATGATAACATCGGCTCCATGGTACATCAAAAATTCAAATATACATCGCGATTTGAATATGCCACTAGTGACTGAAGAAATTGTAAAATACACAGGCAAATATCTATCAAAACTCGAGTCACATCCCAATCCGCTTGCTCGTAATATTTTGAACTTTACTGGGCACATCCGCTTAAAAAAGAGAGATACACGGGCTCTAATATTCAACACTCTAGATGATGAAGCTGCTTGAAAACACTTTTTTTCTTTTTGTTGCTTATCACTACTTATGTATTATTAATAACTACCACTAAGCTTATGTCCGACATTGGTTGGGCCTAATAATTATACTTTAGATTTAAGATTTGAATACTTATTGTTAGTTCATATTTGAAGATACAATAAATAAAATACATGCATTAAAAAAATAATTAAAATTTACGTTAAATAGAGGATGTTAATAACAATCTATACGTCAGTAGATACACATGGGTGCTGATGAAGTGTGTGGCTGCACAGAAAAATATTGGTATTTCCCCCAGCTAAACAGTCTAGTTAAATTTTTCTTCTCTTCTTTAGAAACTCACATTAATTAATAAAAATATTTCATTCAATAAGAATTGAAATTACTGAACTTAAGCCCGATTAAGAAATTATTTCTGATTATTTAATTATATTATCGTACCTTCAAATACACGCCAAGAAGGTAAATCATGACCTTTTAAAACAATAAGATTATTAAATTATTTACTAATAATACTTATACCCAACTTATTGCCCTATTAATTTGTGTATGTGAATATTCTGGGTAACTCTATACTATCACGATAGTGTCGTCGATATATCGATACTTTTTCCAGCTTTTGATAGTCTTGAATCGATAGATATATCGTTAAAGTTTTTTAAACTATCAAAAACTTTCGATAGTGACACTATCAAATAAATTTCAAATTAAAATAAACTTCTGACAATATGTCAAATGATAAATTTCTTAAATGTTAAATTTAGATTTTATTTTTCATTTTGCCTTATAATTACTTTTCTTGTTATCCAATGGATTTCTAATTGTATAAAGGTGTAGAAAAATAAAATGGATTAAAATCGAATATAAATTATTTGCTGGGTTTTTTGTATTAGTTTCAAAGCTTACTACGCTTATTTTTCTTTTGTGCTTTTCAAAAATATTATTATTTGTGAATTCTCAAATAGTTCTTGAAAGTCTGTGCATAAGATGATGATTTGTTACAGCAACAATGAAATATATAGACAACGCTGAACCACCAGCAAATAAATTTCAGATTAAAATAAACTTCTGACAATATGTCGAATGATAAATTTCGTAAATTATGAAAAATGCATAAAAATATTAAATAATAAATGAAGCTGTGTAAAGTATTTTATATTAAATGTAATTTAAAAAAAAATCAATTTAAAGCATTATCAAACATCAATACACCAGAAAAAGTACAATTGTATAATGATTTCCATCCATGGTTCTGATATGAAAAAAATTTTCTTGCAAGCTTTTACAAGTAAAGCGTTCATTGTAAATTTCTGTTTTACTCCCTCGTTGCTAGTTTCTGCTGGGAAAGTAAATGAACAGACCTATTAACAGCTGTATCCAGAAAATAATAATTTGATCTTCAAGCACAAAGTATACAGAGGTGAAGAAAGTGAGTGATGAAAAAAGCTAAAATCAGCTATGACACGGCTTTGGCGAGAAAGGGACAACTGTAGTATATTTTTTATTAAGTTGTTAACAATATAATCAAAACAAACAAGAGAAAATGTGTACTTTGGGAAATGAACAAAACAACATTTTTACAAATTTAAATCAACGATTTTGAAGTGTTGAACTAAAAAACACAATGTGCAAAAGGTTATTAGTGGTAAAAAAGTGATTAAAATTAGTTTCCAAATAATTACAGACTTCATTTTAAGCGTTTTCATTAAAAAATATTAATTTTTACCATTAACTTCCAAAAAGTACATGGCGAATGAGACCACAAAGAATAAAATGAAAATACATTTGAACAAGTGAACATTTGTACAAAATTAAATCAAGGAATTTGCTGTGTTGAATTAAAAAACAGAGTGTGAAAATGATTATTAGTATTAAAAAAGTGATTAAGATTTGTTTTCAGATAATTCCTGATTTAACTTTAAGCTTTTTCATTCATAAATTTCAATTTTAACCTTTTAATTGCAAAATACTCAAAGCGAATGAGGACAGAAAGTATAAAACTCAAAAACATTAAATCAAGGCAACTACGAAAGAAGCATTAAAGGATTCGCAATTATATTCCGTCTCGTGACATCTCTGTGTACTTTGTGCTTTATACAGCGTGATCGTTTGACCGACTAAAGTGGCAATTTGCCACTTTTTCGATTGCGTTTCCCCTTTTTCGACTGCCTTGCCACTTTTTGACTCCCTTTATTTAGGTTGAGTTATATGAAAATACATTAAAAATAAAAAGTTTAGTGCAGTTTTCTCGTTTTTTTTAATTTTGCCCCTTTTTTTTGATAAATCCCCTATTTGGTGCCACTTTTTCAAAAATGTCATCGGTCACCCTGGCTTTATAGCCTTTTCACACTTACTCACATCTTTCATCAATTTGGCAATATGATAACATCTTCCCATAAGAATTATACGGGGCTGAATGTTCAACATCTTTCAACATCTTCAAAAGATGTTCCTATCTCACTTTGTTCCGTTCAACATCTTTCGATTATTTTAGTGTCATCACTAGAAAAAATGTTATAAAAATGTATTCATATCTTTGTATGTATATATACATATGCATGTACATATGTATGTACATACATTCAAGGCTACATTTTGGAATATCCTTCCCAAAAAGAGATCCGTAATTACTCCAAAATTTTATTATATACATATGTATGTATATTTATGTATATAATTAAATCTTGTATATATTTTTCCTAATCGAAATAAATTACATAAAAGTAGTTGCAAATGTCTACGCGAAATCTTTGCGGATAAAGTTCGTAATATTTCTTCATCATCATTGTCCGCTGGCATAGTTGCTACTAGTTCTGCATATTGTAGCATTATATGTTTCTGCTCCTCAGGAGCCAGCAATTAAATCAATTTCTAGTGAATTTATAAATTGCATTTTATTATTTAATTTTTAGTTGCTCACACTCGTAAAAATAGTATTATAATACTAATAGTGAGTGTGAAACGGGTATTAGGTGCATGTTAAAATAAAATTTCCTTACAAATTTTGACACAAGAACACTTGAAGTTCAAATTTTTGTTTAATACGGCCGAAAAATTTTATAATCTTTCTCCAGGCAGATAAAGGAACTTTATTTTATTGTGAAATGGAAACTTTCAAGAAGAAATCTTCCTTTCTATCGGCCAAATAAAGAAATTTATAAATTTTTCTAAAATACTAGTACCTATTTTTTGCAATAAGTTCATATTTTTATTACTACGTGTTACTGACACTCATTTGTGTTACAAAGGGTTAATGAAACGTTTCGAAAACGTTTTTCATAAACAAACAAATTCAAAATAAATAATTTTGTGTAATATATTAAATAATGTATGTCACAGCATTTGCCATCTGTCTCTTTCAATATGATTTTGCGATTTCTTTAGTATTTTGTTTATTAATTTGAGAAGGTAAAGAAGTAAACATATGTATGTACATATTTTTAAAATACTGAATAATAATTTATCAGAGGAACAGAACATACGAGTACATAAATAAAAAAAAAACATAGCTAGAGAAATTTGATTTTATTTCACAATCCAGTATGTGTTTAAATCTTTCAAATAACAATTTCTTAAATTTATGTATTTATTTATGTAGACACATACATATTTATGAAGACATACCTACATACATACATATCGTCATATAAAATCAAAAAGGGCGTTAGTTATATTTACAATACTTTAGAGGAGAATTAAAACACATTCAGCTCAATCATGAATAGTCCGTCGGAAAATAATTTTCTCAAGAAAAAATTCCTTCAATCATAAAACATTAAACACATTCACCACAGCAAACTGACGACTTCAATATGTCAAAAATAGAATACACATTTTTATATAACATAGCGTCTATACCTGATAAAAATTTATCATAACAACTAACAAAATGTCAGCAGAGCCGTTGTCAAATTTTTGTTTTTTTATTATGATATCATAATCATAATTTCTTTGTCGTCGTGAAAAAAGTTTGTCACAATACTTGCAATATTTCATTTCATATTTATTAAAAAGGTTTTATTTAATAAAAACATCAGTACTTTTCTTTATTTTTATATTTTTTTCTGAAAATTACGTAAATATTTTATTTTTTACAAATAAATTAAAACGCCACACAGTTTGTTTACGTTTTTTTTTTTATCAAGACAAAGTTGTCTCAGCTGAAGCTCTGACAAAATTGTTAAGACACCGCAATAACACTAATAAATACAGTCCACAACTGACAAATTTTTCTCTTGATAACGATTTGACTTTTATCATGATAAACATTTATCAGGTATAGACTCACTGTTAGAATTTATAATTTTTTTGACGACTATAGTATATATATATACATATATATATATATATATATATATATATATATATATATATATATATATAAGTATATATATATAGCATATATGCACATCGACAACAATTTTAATCAATTTATTACTTTACATCAATTTCGATATGTTCTTTCTGTTAAATAATGTGAAATAATTGCAAGATATTCAGGTATGTGATGGAAATCGCTTCGATTTGAAATGAAATCGCAAGCTCAAAACGTAGAAAATTGTTTTTGGTGTGACAGAAAACGCATCGATTTCATATTCCAACTTTGTTTTTTGCTGCTAACTGAAATTGAAGCCAATAATGCTGAAGTCGGCAGCAGGTTGCCAAAGATATTTACGGCGACGGCGAAACGAATATCGTTGGATCGCGGATTGCTGAAGCAATTGTTGAAAGG
The DNA here is from genome assembly GCA_949987645.1 of Tachina grossa. Lineage (NCBI taxonomy): Eukaryota > Metazoa > Arthropoda > Insecta > Diptera > Tachinidae > Tachina > Tachina grossa. The sequence continues at coordinate 58,977,626 of OX465278.1, read as the reverse complement.
AATGGCATATTTTTTCTTAATTTCAAACACCGAGTTTTATAATGAAAATCTTTTATTTTTTAAACCATAGAAAAGTATTGCAAAAAAAATGGCCACGTCGACGGCGGCTAAGTGTTTTCAGTACATGTCGGCGGCAGATTTTAACTAATCGGCTTCAACATACATACAATTAAATTATTTCAAACAAAAATAAATTTATGTAAATAAAAATACCTTTTATTGTGGTATCATATGTCTTTAATTATTTTAAAGCATTTTACTTACATTTTCACATAAGTTATTGCAGGAAAATTTTGCTTAGATATACATAGAATAATTCCTAAAACGTCAAGTCATGCTTACTCGATTTAAAAACGCAAAAACAACACAAATTCCGTTTTCCATCACATCCTTTTTTTTACTAATATTTTCATAGAACAAGATGGGAAATGAAATCGATTTCGATTCAAAACAAAACCAGAATGAAATCGAAATAAATGTGTGCATCACAACTTTGTAGGTTTTTCAATAGATTTTAAATCCAAAACGATTTCCATCACATACCTCTTACTTTCGTGACGAAAGAATTTGTGATGCTTGCTTCTTCATACGCATAGGCGCGTATACAAACGTCATGCATGTACATACGCACACACGTCGCACAGTGGAAAATTTTATTCCTTATCGGATCAAAAATGTGTAACTTTTTTGTTCTTAGAGATAGAGTTCTGAAATTTTAATAAATATATAAATATATAAATAATAAAACCTTTTTTTTAACTTATATTTTAGTAAATAAAAAAAATAACGTACCCGGCTGAAAATGGTAATAGTGTAATTAAATAAAATTATAAATAATTAAATAATACAATAAAATATAAACTTAAAAAACATTCTGTTAGGTATAGTGTAACTTTAAATATTTAAATAATACTTTAACCGAGACATTTTCTTCTTAAAAATCGCTATTTTGTGGTTACTTCATCAGTTTAAGCGTATCTTCATCATTTAATATATATTAATTGTGACTATTCTTAAACTTTCCATCTACTACTAGTCAACTTTTTTTATATAACGAAATAATGGATAACAATGCTAAGCTACTTTAACAAAAATCATTTCTTCTTGCTCTCTTGTTGTTGTTTTTTTTTTTATCTAAATACCTGAGTTTTTTAACATTATTGAATGTAACTTCTGTTTATGCACGAATATGCAGCTAATATTTTTATAGTATTTTATTAATATATTAAGCTTTAAAATTTTTTTACATATGAGCGCAGAGCTAAACACAGCTCCTAATTAAAAGCCTTAGCAAAGTTTTTACATGCAGAAAAAACAACATTACATCATTCAGGAGCTAAAATTTCAAATATTTTCACTAAAACCTGATCCGCTATTGATAAAATCGGAATCTACATCAAATTACCTTTGCAATAAGGTATATAACTTCTTAATTGTAATGTGAATTATATTAAAAATATGCTCTGAAATATGTTTTATTTTTATAGTAATAAATCGTTGTCTTAAAAAGATGTGAATACGGTACTTATTTCCGAGTATTAATATTGACCAAACATCAAATATTTTCCTCAAATTATTAAGTTCGACATCTTAGCTTTTCAATAAAAAAAAAATAATTATGGTGTAATTCGAACCTTTTTAAAAATGAATTATGGGCTGGTCTTACTCTACGATTTTCCACTGTGCGTCATGTGTATGATCTTTTATTATTCTGCGCACAAACGTACAATATGCAAAATAACAAGCATACACGCATCAATACTACTTCTTCGTGACATCGCTTAAAAACACTCATATACGCGTACATCAATACATCCATAGTGCTTCGATTAGTCCTAGTTTACACTATGCAAGTCTTATGGCCTGTTTCGCAATAACGAAAGAAAACTGAAACGAAACTTTCGACTTAAAATTTATATTGAAAACAACAATAAAATATGAAAATTTGTTTATGTTTTCAATATAAATTGTAAGACGAAAGTTTCGCTTCGTTATTGTGAAACAGGCCATTATTGTTAAGCTGATTCGTTTGAGGGACAGAGAGATGAGGGGAACACAAACGTTTCTTTCCCCTCGTCACTCTATCTCCTAACAAACTAATCAGCTTAGCAATACGACTTGCATAATGTAAACTAGGTCTTATTAAACGACAGCATTTATTATTGGTTTAGTATAATATACATACGACACGAAAATGCATTTAAAAAATAAGACGTATTTACATTTCAATACTGTTTACGCAGGCTTCTAAGACTTACATAATGGGAGAAATAATGTATTATTTTCCAAAGCAAGACAATGCATTTTTTTTTTTGAAGCGAGAGGGTAATTTGATCAGACACAATAATTATCGTGCCAAGTGTTCGTCTTTTCCTTAAAATTTGTTTAAAAAAATCTGATATTTCTGTTGTTGCGTTTATGTCTACTATTTTTATTAAAAGACGCAATTTGTCTTTGAACGCGTGCCAGTGAATTTCAATTGAAATAAAAGTTCTATACACAGCTTTTGCAAAAAATCTTTTTTAAAAATTATGAATATTGTTACTCGTACATAAAATACAAAAGAATAAATATTGATTATATTAATTAATAAAGAAATAATTGATTATTTATAGGCATAATTAATTATGAATGCACAAGAATGTAATATAAAGCAACGAATTATAATTTTCATTACAAAAATTAATTATAGAATTCATTCCACGGAAGCATTAAAATAATTCATTACAAGACATGGTCTGTGTTAACAGTATTGAATTCTGGAATGAAAAATTATACATGTTGTGCATTACGTTCTCATTTCTTAAGGCTCAGTTAGCCGACTGTAATGTAAAGTAACTGCAACAGTAGGAAACAGCTGATCGACATTGTTATGTGAAAAGTAATGAAAATGGTTATAGAGATGTAATGTAACGTAACCTACTTTTCATATAAAATTCTCGATCAGCTGTTTCCTACGTTACAGTTACTTTACATTACAGTCGGCTAACTCAGCCTTTAGCCGACTGTAATGTAATGTAACTGTAACGTAGAAAAGAGCTGATTGATATTTTTTATGAAAAGTAGGTTTGTCACATAACAAAATCGATCAGCTGTTTCTTACTGTTGCAGTTACATTACATTACAGTCGGCTAACTGAGCCTTTATTCATTACCTTTTCCCGCTGGGTATCGACCAACCGCATATGTGTGGGAAATGTGAGTAAATAATAATTATTATTATCGTTAATATTGCAAGAAAATGTTTAAAAACAATAACAAATTTCAAGAATCAAAACAAAAACAACTGAATAAAAATTCATTATTATATTGTAATAACAATTCATTGTTTATCTACTTAAATGTGTTAGGCATTAGAAAGGCATACATATGTACATCCATACATACACACATACATAGAGGGGATGTAAGGAGTACAATACATTAAACCAATATTACACAATTCACTTGAAACTTGTATCGCCATTATGAACGAATAATAACAATTTACTACACATGAATGTACATACATACATACATACTACATATGGATGTAGATACGAGTATGTGCCCTTAATTATGAAAGTGGGCTAAGTCATATATGTACATACCTGCATACATATGTATTTCTTTGGTCGATTACATTTGAACAAATCAAAAAATATTTTTATGTATATTATGCAAAAATTTAATTTAGAGTTGTACTAATCCGATTAATATCAATTTATTTAATACCTATTTACTGAAGTTTTTCATATTTATTTAATATTTGGAAGCGAAAATGCATATGAAGGTTTTCGCTACTGGATTTAGCATATGCTTGCGTAAAAACCCATTCAAGTTGTTCAAAAATATGCTAAAACACCTGCATGTGTATGTAAGTTTAAAATCTAGCATTTTAGTTTTTCCTCCGTAAAACATTTTAGCAGAAACATTGAACCGATATAACATTCTGGCAACACTGAATAAGTCGCTTATTTAGAAGAGTACAAATTTCTCTTAAGATTTTGATATAAAACTTATTTAAGAGTAAACAATTAGAGCTTTTTTACCAGAAGTACTCAATTAATTAAAAAGCTTTTTACTTGGCTTTTAATCAGTGTTGCCAATCTATGTGTAATTACTTATATTGTGTAGGGATGATAAAGTTGGTACAATTGTACTTTTTTTGGTATAATTTAAACCTTAAAAGTATTTACGTTGGTACCCCGTCGCATTAATTTATTTTATCTGTTTTCTTTTCTTATTAAAAAATATTCCCAAAAGAAAATGGAAATTGTGATACTATAAATAACGAGTTTGATCTTTGAAAAATTAATTGTATGAAGTAATGTTTCCGTAGCTTTCAAAAGTTATCAATAGAATTTATCAATTCCAAACTCATCAGTGAATGTGGAAAGAAATTTTCATAATTAAAACGAAGAGTCGAAAGTCTAATACAAACAAAACACACTTTGTCACAAAAACTTATTGCAATGGTATACAAAATAAAACTTTTACAATCATTTTTACAAAAATATTACAGGGGGTCTACTGTGTAATTCGAAACGAAAGAAATTGCTTTCCAGTTTGAATGCTTATAACATGTAAATTCGAAAGCATTTCCTTTCGTTTCGAATTACAGAGTAGACCAAAGAAAGAATATTACAGTTTCTACTATGTTTTTACCTTCTGTAAAATAACAATTATTTGAGTTAGGACCTTTCTTCTTGAGACCAACGATAAGTTTTTACTGTCTCTTCCACTATGTCGAAAGAAAAATCCTGCGAAAGAAGACTAGTATCTCGAATTCTAATAAATTTTAATTTTTGAGTCAGTGATGCAGATTAATCCTCATATCATTCTATTTTTTTTTAACAAAAACAAAATTTTCTTTTTTCAATAAGTTGTGTGTGAATTAAAAACTCTAAACTTGTGTTCTGGCATACTAGTTTTTTTTAGTTATGACGTCATTTGTGTAAATGAACGCAGAGCTGTTAGATATGGCGATTTCTCGCCAAATGTTGCAATTTTTCAACTTGTTTGGCGTCCAAATTTTTGGTTTGGCGACATGGCGATTTTTTGGCGATAAATAAATTTGTTGGCGATAAATAAATTTGTTGGCGATAAATAAATTTGTTGGAGATTATTATGGCTATTTTTAACAAAATTGAATTTCCAGATTTTTCAAATTCAGGAAAATTAGTTTGTTGAAGAAGTAGTTTCAAAAATAAATCCTACCAAAACTCGTCTGCAAGAAGTTAGAACAATTTGATTTTGATGATTTTTCTTATATTAATTATAGTCATTATTGCGTTTTGAATTTTGATGAGAAAAATATACAAGAAATAATTTTTGGCGATTTTATTTCTAATTTTGGCGATTTTCTGACAAATTTTGATGCAATCATTTTATAAAAATTTATATTAAAAAAATGTGATATTAAAAAAAAATATTATCAAATATTTACTAAGAAAAATTACATAAAACAGATTTTTGGCGACTTTTGGCTATTTTTAAAATCAATATAGAGAAATAGGTCGAAAAAAATCTGACAACCCTGAATGAGCGATGTGTTTTAAATATATAATAAAATAAAGTTAAGACAAAAAACCGAACTTAGTACTATTGGGGTCGAAAAAGTACAATTTTAAAAGCTAATTAGTACGAAATTAGCTTTTACTAGTAAACTAAACTCGGTTTTTTGTTTTAAGTTTTTTTTATTATATTATAGACCATATCGCTCATTTACTCAAATAACGACATAACTCAAAAAACTAGTTTTCCAGAATACAAGTTTAAAATTTTTAATTTACACACAACAAAATTTTGCGGTTGTTTAAAAAGATAAAATAAAAGGACGATATGAGGATTAATCTGCATCATTAACTCAAAAATTAAAATTTATTAGAATTAAAGATCCTAGTCTTCTTTCGCAAGGTTTTTCTTTCGACATATTGGAAGAGGCAGTAAATACATATCGATGGTCTCAAGTAGAAAGTTCCTAACTCAAATAATGATTATTTTACAGGAGAAAGTCAAAAATCAATAGAAACTGTAATATTCTTTTTGTAATATTTTTGTACAACTGATTGTAAAAGCATTATTTTTTACACTATTGCAATAAATTTTTGTGACGAGTTGAATTTGTGTGTATTGGAATCACTGAAAAACAAAATTTCGTAAAAATAATAATAAGTCTTTTACTTGTATTAGACTTTCGAGTCTTCGTTTTGATTATGAAAAGATTCTCTCCACATTCGCTGATGAGTGTGGAATTGACAATATTCTCCTGATAACTTTTTAAAGCTACGGAAACATTAGCTCATGTAATTAATTTTTCATAGTTCGAAATTCGTTATTAATAGTATCATAATTTCCATTTCCTTTTGGGAATATATTTTTATAAGAAAGGTACTATACTACTAACAATTTCAGGAGTGAATTTTGTTTGTCAGTTTAAAATTTCGTCATGAAAAGTAAATTTATTTATTTTCAGAAAAGGTTATATAGAACTGTTTAACATTTCATTCAAAATCCGTAACTATATAACTTTAAATTTTATTTCTAAATACATATATAGAGTTTTTCATTTCAAAGTAAATTTCAGTTGTTTCATATGTATGTAATTATAGAGCATACCTAGCTTCATTTAATTTCATAATTTAAACGATTGATATGTTATTAATATAGCAAGTTTTTTATTTCTTATACATTTTAAATTAATACAAAAAAAAAATAAATGAAGACACGCTATTATATTGAAAACGAAACACCGGTGAAGTTAGATGTAGTTCTTTATAAAAAATAAAACAAGACTAATGCATATCTAACAATTAGTTGCTCTCACCACCACTTCTTCTTCTTCGCCACTTTTCTGTCAAACTGTATATACTTTAAATGATCGATATTTATTTATTGTATGAAAAAAAAACAAGAGATAGTCTCTCGAAAATTTTTCAAATAGTACCAAATGAATCACGGGGGTACCAACGTACTTTTAAAATTTGAATTGTACCAAAAAAGTACAATTGTACCAACTTTATCATCCCTGTTGTGTATAATAATTTCTATTTACATTTGAAGTTAGGGCTTTCCATTTCTAAAACTTCCCGATTTCCCGGGATTTTTATGCGGGAAATCGGCATATAATAATAAAGGGTGTTTTTTATTGAGGTATAGAACTTTAAGTTGGCATCACTTTTTTAACTGGCGGCCATTTTGTCAGCTGTCAAGTGATTAATATTTAGTTTGGTTTGCCATTTCATCATAAACAGGTTGACAAAAGAACAACGCTTGCAAATCGTGCAAATTTATTTCGAAAATAATGGTTCAGTTCGCGAAGTTTACCACAAGCTCCGTCCATTTTATGGTCGACATAATCGTCCATCAGAGCAATTAATTCGGTTAACCATGGATCGTTTTCGCACTACGTTTACTCTATGTGATAATACGCATCCGCAGAGACGTCGAACAGTGCGCACCGAAGAAACAATTGCCGCTGTAGAGCAAACTGTTGAAGAGGACCCAAATGAATCGATTCGGCACCGTGCACAGCAATTGGAGCCGACTAACCGACTATTTTGTTCCCGAATTGGATGGCATGAATGTGGATGAGTTGTGGTTCCAACAAGACGGCGCTACATTCCACACAGCGCACGTCACAATCGATTTATTGAAGGAAACATTCGATGAGCGCATAATTTCGCGGAATGGACCTGTCAATTGGCCACCAAGATCGTGTGATTTGACACCATTGGATTATTTTCTTTGGGGATATGTGAAGTCGCTCGTCTACGCCAACAAACCAGAAACGTTAGGGGACTTGGAAGCCAACATTCGTGGCGTTATTGCCAACATACGGCCCCATATGCTCGAAAAAGTGGTTGAAAATTGGACCTGTAGAATTGGCTTTATTCGAGCCAGCCGCGGCGGCCACATGCCCGAAATCATATTTAAACATTAATGGCATAAAATTATCCTTCCAATAAAGCCAAATTGATGGACATTAAAACGATTTTCTTGTGTTTTATTTCAATTCAAAGTTCTATACCTCTTAAAAAAACACCCTATATATAAATAATTGACAACTTTACATTTAGAAAAGAACTGCTTTCACATTGGCACTTATGGAAGTTTATTGCGAACAGCGATTTTAAAAAAAAAAAAAATTAAATTTAAAGCTATTTTGTCAAATAGGTTGATGTTTAAGATAATTTATTGAAATTATTATTAAATTTGTATTAACTTTTATGTTATGTTTATGCTCGCTCATATTTGTAAGTTTAATTTTTGAATCTCCCATAACAACGTTTTTCGTGTTGGAAAATTAAAAGTTAAAAAATAAGGTTACGGTTTTGATGCCTAATTTGAATTAATATACGAGTATTTATGTACTATTAAAAAATAAGAAACGTTTTAAGCTTTCTAATCAAATTTGTGTTAATGACTAGCAAATTTAAGTTTTATTTTATTTTTATTTCTATGGAGCAGGATCCCGGACTCCCGAGATGTGTAAAAAAATTTCCCGCTTTCCCGGGAAGTTCTAAAAAAAATTCTATGAGTAATTAGTTTTATGTGTAATTTTTGTATAGTCCAGGCTTGCGATTTTTGTTGCAGCAACTTTTGATTTTTAAGTGAAATAGAACGAGAGAGGAAATAGAAATATATATGTATGGGTCCGCCATCTAACGTTTTTTTTCAACTAGTGATTATTCGTGAATGGTAACACTTAGCTCATGTCTGATTTGACAGATAATTAGTCTTATCCTTCCGCTGAACGAGCCAACTGACCATCCAATGCGTTTTCGCTTCGCTAAGTGGGCCTGCGATCGACTTACAGAAGATGCCGATTTTGCCAAAAAAAAAGCATCTTTTCAGATGAAGCTCATTTTGATCTTGGCGGGTATGTAAACAAGCAAAATTGTCGCATTTGGGGCACAGAAAACCAGCACTCATACATTGAAAAGCCGACGCACCCAAAACGAGTCACTGTTTGGTGCGGATTTTGGTCCAGACGCATAATTGGGCCATTGAGCAAGGACTGGCCGTTACAGTCAATGGGGATCGTTATCGGGCCATGTTGAACGAATTTTTGTTCACAAAAATTGAAGAGGAGGATATTGGCAACATTTGGTTTCAACACGACGGCGCTACGTGCCACACAGCCGAAGCTTCAGTATTTTTTTTATAGCATTTTCAAAAAAAAAAGTTACCTGGCGGACCCTTTATATATTTCTATTTCAATATTATCCCATATATTCAAGAACTACTGCAAAAAAAAACTGCAAGTCAAGACCGGGTCGTATTTTACTTTAAGTTCCATTTTTCATTAATTTTCGAAAGTTTTAAATCTACACAAAGATGTACAAGAACCAAATTGTAAAAAAGTAAAAAAATTCTTGTAAAATAACGCAGCATATCGAGTCATACTTTCGATTTTATCGTAAGCGACATGTTGTCGAAAATAGACTTTTTTATTGCAATTAAAATTTTATGGGCCTACCCATAGTTAAGAATTATCAAAATGCCAAAATTGTTGATAACTTTTAAGATATAGGCTGTGAAATTTTATCGTAAGCGACAATTTACGTACAAAAACATATTTGAGTATTTTAAAAAAAACCTTCTCCTGAACAATATAATTCTTGTCGGTTACGATAAAATCGAAAATAAGGCTCGATATGTCGTACGCCTGGTTGAATTACGATTTTTGGAAAAAAAAATAAATACGAATTTTAAAGCATCACTTTAATTTGTTATTTATATTATAATAAGTGTGAAAATGATAGCAAAAATATAACTAACAATGTTTTTATCAGATTTTTTAAGTTTATCGGATTTTTTAATTTTTTCTTCGTTTTTTACTCATTAGCAGGGACAGGGGTTTCATGCAAATGCATGTTTTTCCCGTTAAGCCTGATAATGGCAAGAACGAAATATCTTTACGAAACAGGAATTTGCTTAAAAATTACATCGATTTGTTAGTGCATATTTTTGCATGTTTTGCTGAAAATTCATATATTTGAATAATTTGGTCATAAATGCTATATTTTGGTATAAATACTTGGTATTGTGTCATATTTTGTCAAAAATTCAAAACTCCAAATATATTATTGTTGACAAATTATTAATGCAAAACTGTTTTTGGCAAATTTATTCGCTCGAATTGTTCTAGAATTTTTGAATGATTGTACAAGCACACACATCTACCAAATTTAATGGAAATTGTCATTTTGATTATTCCAAGAGGAAATTGTTATTAAAGCCAAAAGTAGTGAAACAATTCTGCTGAAACTTGATATTGCTTTTAAAAATGATAACGAATTTAAAAAACAAATATAGTAGCTAGTGTTCAATTCATTGTAATGGTTGAGCTAAATAAATATATGGAGGTACGACATTATGTAAAAATAATAATTTAAATTTGAGCCGATTACATCGACAGACGTTACAAAGGCCTTTTTCAATGCACAAAAGCTTTCTAAGAACAAATTTCTTGGACTTCACATTCGGAAATATAAATATAATAAAATTTTTAAATGAAAATAAATAAATAACAACATTTTCTTTTTCTATTGACGTATAGCTCCATTACTGCAATATAACAATATCTCGCCAAATTCGTAATTGGAGTTCATAATGCAAAATAATCGTTATATCACATTTAATTTTGTGTAAAAATTTAATGTACACACACCTATTGAGAAAAGCAAATATTTTTAATTCATTATTTAGTTGTAGGTATGTAAATTGAAAATTTTTCTTTTGAATAAAAATTTTTGAATATGTGCATAGTTTATTGCACTAAAAATATTTTGCGTTTCTGATGGCATATTTTAGGCGCCTAAAATACCTTTTTTAAATGCATGAAGTCCTTGTCCCTGGTCATAGCGCATTAGCCAGTTTGTCAGAAAACGCGTTTGAAGTTTTCAATTTACACACAACTTATTTAAAAAATAAAATTTTATTTATCTTTCAAGAGTTGAGTTAACAAGATATTTGTATGTACTAGTGATGAGCGATAGCGTGATTTTTTAATAATGTTGCTCCTTGTGAACGTGATTTCTAAATCGCTGTTCTTTTAATCTGTGACTGTGATCACAGTTTAGCAATATTTTGTTTGTAGAAGTTCTATTATTTTAAGAAAATCTAATAAGAACAGCAGTGAAATTAAACCAATGATGTCAGTTTCATGGCACAATTGTGCAAACTAAAATCACACACATTCTTATTCTCTTACATTTAGTCGTCAATGATAGAGTTGTGCTTATCAGCTCTTTTGAGTGACCGCTCTTTTCAGCTCAGCTCACTTTACTGAATTATTTCACTCAGTTGGCTCAGTAGCTCAGTTCATTTGTAGTGAAACATTTTATCAAGCATAAAGATAGAGGGAAAACAGAAGCATAAAAAGCGACAGATTTATACAGTGTGTGTGTGTGTGTGTGTGTGTGTGTGCGTGTGCGTGTGTGTGTGTGTGTGTGTGTGTGTGTGTGTGTGTGTGTGTGTGTGTGCGTGTGTGTGGCCATACATTACAAAACAAGGCAGATGAAGTATAAAAAATAAATAAAAACAAAATATGAGTAGTTTAATGAGTGGAATTTGTTATGTTATGTTATGTACATATGTATGTACAATCAAAATTAAAATTATTTAAGGTTTCAGATATTTTAATATCACAATACACATATAAAAATTTTTTTATAATTGTGCGACAAAAAAAAAATGCTAAAAACCACAAGACTTGTATCGAACTCTTTCATTAGGTCGTTTTAGACACAAACCTGTTATCAAACACACCTAAAATACGTAGGTTTGTGTCTAAAACGAGCTGCTGAAAGAGTTTGATGGAAGTCTACATGTAATTTAAATGGGTTTAATTATAGGTTTATGTCTAAAATGAGCTATTGAAAAAGTTCGATACAAATCAAGAAACCACTCAGTACTGAGCTGAAAGCGCTCAGTGGATTGACCGGCTCACAGCGCTCAGTGAGGTGAATCGTTCAATTGAACTAGTTCATTCATGAGCTAGCTGCACAACTCTAGTCAATGAAACAGCGACGATAACACATGCGCAGCGGGTGTATTAAATTCTTTATAGATACAGTCAAAGAAAAAAAGTGGTATGCGAAAAATATTCTATGATCAATAATGCTTTTTGCGACATTCAATGTATTTTATGTTACAAAACTTTTAAGGAAAGAAATGAATATATATTAAAAAGACATTTTGGTTTTTTTTGGAACAGCTTCACTAAATTGCATTTAATATCAAAACTTAAAAGACCAATAAATCGGAAAATATTGGTCGCAGCCAATTTTTTTGTTTAATTTTTTCTTCTTATTTTTCAAGTTTCTATCAGATAAGCTACTTAAAAATTTATTTTTGGAATTTCTTCACAGTTTCCTATGAAAAGTTTACAGCGCCGTAACTCGGAAAATATGGGTCGCCCGCAACTTTTTTATTGAATTTTTGTTCCTTATTTTTTAATTTTCTACCATATAGATTCCTTTTTTATATATTTTGAGCTCCTTCACTAAACTGCATTTGTTGCAAATATTTATTTTTTTCGATGTACTTCAGAGACGAATGAGACAGCTTTTCTCACACATACAACTATAGTTTTATTTTTGACACCACTGAATTAAACAGTGACTGTGATCCAGTGACCTGCGCCGAGCAATTTTGTCGGCGGCAGCGGCTTATGAAAAATTGTTCGGCGGCGGCTGAAAATCGGCTGAAATTCGGCTGGGTCGGCTTCACATTTTTGGAATTGTGTCAAAGTAAATTCACAACATTTTTAAAAAGTTATATATGCTACCGCTGATAAGGGCTAATCTAAATGTTAAGGATTTGTTCATTTCGAAACAGAAGAGGCAGCAAATATATATCAGTTATATTTGTTCCATTCTAACATACGTGTTAGGCTGGAACAGATAATGTAAATATCACCTAATACAAAAATAATTGGCAACATTTTACACCTCATTTGCAAATAGTGCGTTATTGTAGACAATTACAATTAAATGTTGCATATTTTGACACATACACTGCAACCTACCTACAATGCAACCTAAAAATATCAAAACATTTTAATATTTTCTAAACTTCGAACGCAGCGATACTCACTATGCGACCGACTATCTGCCTGATTGCATAAACATTTCACAATGTCTGTGGCTACCATTATTTGCAAACAGTTTTCGTTAGCTATCAACTTGCAGTAAAAAAGTAGGCAGCTTTCCATTTTTATTTGCAAATAAGAAGTGCGTATAAACAGGATTTATGCCAATTGGAAAGAAAATTTTAAAGCAAATTTGCATCAACACTTAAAAGTGTGAAGTTATTAGTGAAAAAGCCTAAAAACCTCCAATATATAAAAAAATTAATCAATCGGCGGCTGATCTTAGCCGATTTTGAGCTGAGAATAAATCGGCGGCGGCGGCTAACATAAGGTCTTCAGCGGCTCGGCTTAGCCGGCTGTCAGCCGGTCGGCGCAGGTCTCTGCTGTGATCACGATTTAACACATTTCAGCTCTTCTGCTTTAAAAGTATTTATTAGTATTGGTGTCTTGATAAATACTAATAGACAAGAATAAACAATTAGCAATCAACCCCATCCATACATTGAGAATTGTCATATAACAGGCAGAGAGACAATAAAATTGCAAATATAAAAGTGTGAGCTGTACATAGTTGCCAGAAAAGACGATTTGACACGATTTGAGGATTTTTTTCTTGACAAAAGCTGAATGTATAAAAAAAATTAATGTGGTAGCTTAATTTACTGTAAAGTAAGCATACAAGAACATTCACAGTTTGTATGAAAGAACTATATTTCCAAAACCTGTTACTTGATGAATTCAGTCACAGTTGTGATATGTGATTTTTCAATCGCTGTGAAAAAGTAACAGGTTTCCAAGTATCGCTCAACTCTAGTATGTCCATATAAATAACGATATGAGGATTAATTATGCATCATTAATTTAAAAATTCCATTTTTTGAGTTATGACGTTCTCTGAGTAAAAGAGTGATATGTATGTATTAGGGTGATCGATTATTCGACTTTTTCCAGAAACCGGTTTTCGAATAGTTCGATTATTTGATATTATGAAAAACCCGGTTTCGGTTTTTTACAATTCAGGAAAAACCGGTCAGCCGGTTTTTTAAATAAGAAAATTATTATACAAAAGTTTTGATTTTGAATTGCTTTATTAAAAAAAAGAGTTAACAGTTTATGTACTATAAACAATACAAAAATTAGAGGTAAAACATAAAAATGAACTTCATATACTTACATATATATAGTACATAAATATGTATATATAATATACAGTTGAGGAACAAACTCTACATACAACCATCATTTTTAGGCTTTGTGGAAACTTGGGAATAAATTCAAAAAATTAATTATGTCAATATTTAGGGTGCTAATAAATATGTTTATACAAAAAATAAAAAATAAATATAATAACACCTACAGTACCAAAAATATTCAAAATACATAGGAAAAAAGTCTAAATACGGGCATAAAATACATGAAAAAATACGTGCAAAATGTTTGATGTCGTCAACTTATTTGAAACTCCTGTGATTTCCGGTACCAAGGCGTCAACAAATAACATCCAAATATGGTCTAATACGTTGTTATCATAATTATTTTTTAATTTTTTATTTTTTGTAGAAACATATTTATTAGCACCCTAAATATTGACATAATTAATTTTTTTAATTTCTTCCCAAGTTTTCTCAAACCCTTGAAATGATGTGTGTATGTAGAGTTTATTCCTTAATGGTATATACATATCGCACATATACTTCAATAGTGGCATAACTCAAAAAAACCAGTTTTTCAGAAAACGCGTTTTAAGTTTTCAATTTGCATACAACTCAATGGAGAAATGAAAAAAATTCTTCCCTCAGGAGGTGATGGTACAAGCTATTTATATGAAATTTTTACACAAGATAAAATACGAAATGCCGCATCTTTCTGTATTATTAACTCAAAAAAATAATTGAAGCACAGTGCACGTCCAATAGTACGAATTATATAATGTCAGGCCTTTTCGTAATGTTGGAAAATTCGTATTATTGGACGACAGTTTTTTCCTCCTTTTATTTAAATAAAACACATGCAGATAGTTTAATTTAAACTAGATATACCAACCGGACGACACACTCGTCCGTATTCTAGAATCAAAATGTAAATAATTCAAGATTCAAAGAAAATGTATTTATCTAAACGTCATAAAAAAAATTCATTAAAACACAGCCACACACAAACTTACATACATATGCAAGCATAATTAAATAATACATGAAATTTAAAAAAAAACATAAACAAAATCCCTTCAACCTAATTCAATTTATTCAACTCTCTTCCTTTAAGTATTATGGCTTTGATACAACAAATAAGAGAAAAACAATTGTAAGGTCAAGAGAAATACTACAAACACACACACACACACTCATGTTTTGTTTCTTTTTTTACTTGTAAGCTAATAAATGCGTGTGTAATATGTGTGCATGTAGTAGTAGCAACTTTAAACGCTTATAGCTCCCAAAATACTAAACCGATTTCAATAAAATATAGATTCTGCACATCTGTATAAAAAATCCATATAAATCTTTTTAAAATCAGTGCAGTGGTACCAGCGTAAAAGGGATTACAAAAAACATGTTCGCCTATTAATTATATAAGTATCGGGTGTTTTTTTAGAGGTATAGAACTTCAAATTGAAATAAAACACAAGAACATCGTTTTAATGTCCATCGATTTGGCTTTATTGGAAGGATAATTTTATGCCATTAATGTTTAAATATGATTTCGGGCATGTGGCCGCCGCGGCTGGCTCGAATAAAGCCAATTCTACAGGTCCAATTTTCAACCACTTTTTCGAGCATATGGGGCCGTATGTTGGCAATAACGCCACGAATGTTGGCTTCCAAGTCCCCTAAAATTTCTGGTTTGTTGGCGTAGACGAGCGACTTCACATATCCCCAAAGAAAATAATCCAATGGTGTCAAATCACACGATCTTGGTGGCCAATTGACAGGTCCATTCCGCGAAATTATGCGCTCATCGAATGTTTCCTTCAATAAATCGATTGTGACGTGCGCTGTGTGGCATGTAGCGCCGTCTTGTTGGAACCACAACTCATCCACATTCATGCCATCCAATTCGGGAACAAAATAGTCGGTTATCATGGCTCTATACCGGTCTCCATTAACGGTAACTGACTCTCCAGCATTATTTCGGAAGAAGTATGGCCCAATGACTCCACCAGCCCATAGAGCACACCAAACAGTCAGTTTTTGTGGATGTAATGGCGTCTCAAGGTTCTCATGTGGATTCTCTTCACTCCAAATGCGGCAATTTTGCTTGTTGACGTAGCCATTCAACCAAAAATGAGCCTCATCACTGAACAAAATTTTGCGATGAAAATCAGCATCGAGATCAATCTCATTTTCGGCCCATACACCAAAATCACGACGCATTGCATGGTCTCGCGGCTTTAATTCTTGCACAAGCTGGATCTTGTAAGGTCGCAAGCCAAGATCTTTGCGCAAAATCTTCCATAAAGTTGATGGACAAAGCTCCAATTGCTGTGCACGGTGGCGAATCGATTCATTCGGGTCCTCTTCAACACTTTGCTCTACAGCGGCAATTGTTTCTTCGGTGCGCACTGTTCGACGTCTCTGCGGATGCGTATTATCACATAGAGTAAACGTAGTGCGAAAACGATCCATGGTTAACCGAATTAATTGCTCTGATGGACGATTATGTCGACCATAAAATGGACGGAGCTTGCGGTAAACTTCGCGAACTGAATCATTATTTTCGAAATAAATTTGCACGATTTGCAAGCGTTGTTCTTTTGTCAACCTGTTCATGATGAAATGGCAAACCAAACTAAATATTAATCACTTTACAGCTGACAAAATGGCCGCCAGTTAAAAAAGTGATGCCAACTTAAAGTTCTATACCTCAATAAAAAACACCCATTATTAGTTTTTTCAATTTAAATTAGTTTGCAGCTAAAAGTTGCGCCTTCTGCTTTTTTATAGTACAAATGGTTGATTTGGATAATTCATACTTGCTACTAATTTCATAAAGAGGTTTTCCACTTTCACTGTCTTCTGTAATTTTCAACTTGTTTTCTAAAGAAATTTGCTTTTTTTGACTTCTTTTGCTTTAAACATTTTGTATGTATCTAATATGTATAGAGCATACGACACAAGGCACTTGTTATCACTATAAAATTTGGTACCAACTGAATATTTCGCAGTTGACAGCAGAAAAAAAAACAAGTAAAAAACTTCAAAGTAAAACTTTTTTCTTACAAAAAATACAGTTATTCGTATTATCGAATGCCAAACATTTATTATATTCGTACTACAGAACTGCCAATGCCAAAAATTTAACATTCGTACTATTGGAAATTGGTGGAAACGAAAGTACGTACTATTGGACGTCCACTGTATATGTATAATGTCAACAAAACTAAAACTCACTTTTTGCAACTGGATTTTGACATCCATAAGGCCAATTAAATTCGCCTCTGCTATTACCTAATAAGATAATTTCGCTTAAATTTAATGTTTCAGTAAATGTTGGCATGCTCAAAAAAAGCTTAGAGCTTTTATACTAAATAAATACTGAGGAAAATAGACAAAACACGTTGGTCTAAGTTTTAAAATAGTAAAAACTAATTTTATTGCAACATGTACAAATCGAAAAGTATTCGACTCAGCCGGTTTTTAAATTGTAAAAAACCGGACTATTCGACATTCGAAAAATCAACATTTTGAAAAAAAAAGACAACCGTATTGTGAAAAAACCGGGTTTTAAAACCGGTTGAAAAACCGAGTCGATCACCCTAGTATGTATGTATGTATATTGGACATGCACATATTTACACGCACAAGTGAAAGCTGCATACAATATTTGTAATTACACACAGAATGGTAACACTGATTTTTTTTACAACTTTTTCTTTCGGTTCAGCAAAATTAAATAAATGTAATGCATTCATTCATTTGCATAAACATAAAGAAGGCATGATGATTTCAAAATTATTATTAAACTAAGAGTTCAATGATCGATAAAAAAAAATGCAATTGCAAATTTCAGAAATAAGAAATATCAACTCATACACTTACAGTCACATACATACATACATGCATACAAACAGCCATACATACATATATATGCATACATACAATGTAGATCCTACATACAGTATGTCAAGAATGAAGATACACATTAAAAATATGAGCATCATCAGCGACTTTTATTTTGAGACTGTTATTTTTTCGATATACATATTATAATTATTTAAATACAGGGTGGCGCAGAATGAGCTACTTATATGGTTTAAATGGCTTATAACTTTTTTATTTATGCGATTATTATAATTTTTTTTAATACAGTATATTATTGGAGAATTTTTTGCAATTATCTCTGAAAAATTATATCCTGTAAGTGATGTCCATTTTCTGCTTCGCACATACGCCCTCTTTTTAGCGAGAGAGAGTATACATCACATATTTTCCATAACTTTTCGCAAAATTTCTGGTATAATGGCCGTGATTTCATTTCGAATGTTGGTTTTTAGTTGGTTCTTGGTTTGTTAACGTACACTCTTTCTTTCATATATCCCCAAAGAAAACTGTGGGTTAAAATGACGACCATATGCACGCTGTGTCAACACAATAGACTGAAGGTTTGAAAAATTAAATTCATTTATTTTTGTACGTTGTTCGATCGTGTAATTATTCAAAATTAATTCCCTAAATCTTCTTCACAAAATGCTGAAAAAAAAACAAAGAAAGAATAATATTAAAGTTATAAAGAATTCAAACCAAATAGCTCATTCTACGCCACGCTGTACATATATATGTATACTACAGGGTTGCATGAACAATTTCATCCATGAAACTACTGAAATGTTTGTTTACTAAAGCCCAACTCCGAAAAAATATGTTAATACACAACAAACTGTTGCTTTTATCATACTGTGAGTGAAAACGTTTCGTTTCATACTGTTAACACAAAGAGATTGTTCATTGAAACGACTTTTGTTCATGCTGCTTTCTCTCATCTCATCTTTTGTTATGAATTCGCAATAGCAATGTTGCCAATATAGTGAAATCATGGATTTTTTTGTATGCGTCGCACATGTGTAATAGGTTTCACTTTTATATTAAAGTTTTAACTTTTACACATACATACATAACTAAGTACATATGTATATACCACACATATTAGTAATATATATTTTAATTTGTCATTTGCATTTTTAAATAATATAAATCTATAAACTATTTTAATATATTATATATTCTTGTAATGACCTGCACACAACTAGAGCTGCAAAACTATCGATAGTACTATCGATGGTATCGATAGTTTTGTTATAAATGAAATATCGATAGTTTTTTCCACTATCGATAATATCGGTAAAAAAACACAAGTAATTAAAAGAGTAAAAATAATCGAAGTCAGTAAACAGTAGCCCGCAGCTTTGAAGCAAATTATCCGTCGTTGATTTAAGCTTTTGTACAGCGATACAAAAGTTGGTACAATTGTAAAATTTTAGAGCTATTTGAATGCCAAAAGTACCGTAGCACCGCAATGACCCATTTAGCACTACTGGAATCTCTTTATATTTATTACATGCCAAAAATAGCATTAAAATATATTAACCCCCTTATGCAAAAAATAATGCGTGCTGGAAGTGTACATTAAAAAAAAATTCCATAGAAAAACCGGTTTTAACGTTCACTTATATTTTTGCACAAGGGGGTTAATCTTTAGCTCGAAGGTATTAGAAAATTAAGTAAATCAACCGATGTTTTCCGGTATTTAAAGAATTGCTGGAGGAATGTTATTTATTCCAAATTCATCTGCAAATGTGGAAATTTTATTTTCGTATCAAAGGGAGAAGCCGACTATTTGCATCGACTGTGAACAATCGAATAAAAAAAAGGTTATAAACGTAGTATATCGTAAATTTTACTTTTATATTCAGATCCCAGCAACTAATATTCTTTGTGCACCTTCTGGCGTTTTGTTAATTGATTTTTAGTTAATTAAAAAGTACAAGTATTAAAAAAATATAAATAAAGAATTAGGTACAAGCGTACAGAAAAAATTAAATTTTTTTTTGAAAGTTAGTACAATTTGTAAATATGACATCGCATCCCTGCTTCTGTATACATAAGTACTTAAATACATACATATGTATGTATATGAATTTATTTATAAATCCAAGTGTTATTCGACAAATAGTAGTCACAAGTATCTTAATAAATTCGACATCGTCGACACAAAGATAAATTTTGGTGGTACTGATATCGCGACGGCCGCCAATCGTCTCGGATTTATTTTGACATACCCTAGCGTTTCCCTACAAAATTTTTTTTAATTGTACCTACATACCTACATATCCAGCCTAATCTTCGATGTAATCGTATGCGATAAAAATTAAATTTTTAGAAGAAGGTTAAAATTGTCGCTTACGATAAAACTTTACAGTTAGTGTCTTAAAAGTTATCAACAGTTTTCGTATTTTAATAATTCTAAACCATGGGTAGGCCCATAAAATTATAAGTTCAATAAAAAAGTATATTTTCGATAATGTGCCGCTTACGATAAAATCGAAAAAAAAAGGCTTGATATATTTTTATATACTAATGAAAATGTTGAGGACTCTGGATTTTTTTTTCGAGTCAAATGTAGTTTATGTGGCAACTTTTATAAAACTATTCGATACTATCGATAGTATCGATAGTTTTACATAAAACTATCGAAATTATCGAGTGGAGCGACTATCGATAGTTTTGCAGCTCTACACACAACCCTGATATGAAATGCTATGGACGGAAACACACACTTTTAGATGAAAAATGAAAAAAATCAATTGGTGTAAGAGAAATGAATATATTCTTAAGCAAATTTGATTATTAGTTGTGTAGGTGTCTAACGGTTTTGGTCACGTGCTTGCTTTTTTTATTTCATATGATATAAAAAATTTGAAATTGACAAAAATTAAACAAAACACGACAATAGTACTCGTTTCCAAGCGAAAATAACTACATATTTATATTTTTCCAAGCAAAAATATAACTAAAAATTATTTTTGATATTAATATTTGTAATAAAACTCAAAAAATTTGATTATCATCACCCTATGTAAGAATACGAAATTTTAAGCAACAATAATATTGCATTTAAAAAAAATATAATTATATGTACATTTAACTTATGTTTATATGTAATCCATTTCGTAAAAGCGAAAGATAGTATAAAATTAAATACTTTTATCTAAATGAAATATTTCACCGAAGTTGCAGATCACTACTCCCACTAATAAAAACTGAATTTAATTTAGAGCTCATTAAATTTTTTAACTTCCTTTTCGGCGATTATTCTTATATTTTCCCTTTTCCTACAACTGGTAACACTGATCTTTAAAAGCTTATTGTTTTGCATGAACTTAATCGAGATTTACTCAACACATGTTCTGTTTCACATTTGTAGATGTTAGTATGCTCTTGTATAAGTAAACAAACCAACATCATTTTACTGCGTTCTTAACAATTGAGTATTCATTGCTATTGTTTCATCTATCTATATAATTAATAGGCGAACAAGTTTTTTGTAATCCCTTTTACACTGGTACCACTGCACCGATTTATTATATGGTTTTAAAGGATTTTCCGTACAGATGTGCTGAATCTATATTTTATTGAAATCGGTTCAGTATTTTGGGAGCTATAAGCGTTTAAAGTTGCTACTACTACATGCACACGTATTAGACACGCATTTATTAGCTTATAAGTAAAAAAAGAAACAAAACATGAGTGTGTGTATGTGTGTGGGTGTGTGGGTATGTAGTAATTCTCTTGATCTAACAATTATTTTCTCTCTTATTTATTGTTGTATGAAAGCCATAATACTTAAAGGAAGAGAATTGAATAAAGTGAATTAGCTTGGTTGAAGGGATTTTGTTTACGTTTTTTTTTAATTTCATGTATTATTTAATAATGCTTGCATATGTATGTAAGTTTGTGTGTGGCTGTGTTTTAATGAATTTTTTATGACGTTTAGACACATACATTTTCTTTGAATCTTAAATTATTTACATTTTGATTATAGAATACGGACGAGTGTGTCGTCCGTTTGGTATATCTAGTAGTTATTAATCTGTATGAAATAGAAATGAAACGAATAAAAAATTATAGCGAGAGTTTCATAAACATCATTATTAAGTTTCATGCAGATGTATAATGTATACATATGCATCGTAAAAACAAAATTAAAAATTTACGCTTATATATATTATGTGTAGTGGTTAAAAATATGTGGCAGAGCGCAGAAAACTGGCGAAGATGACCCAGGGAGTAGTAAATGCAGCCCACAGGAAACTCCAACCACCTCTAAAGAGGATAGAAAGAAGATCCGTTCTCCAGGTAGCAGAACGCTGTTGCGAAAAAGAAAACATGATCCCCGTCTGTTAGTAACTCGAGGAAACTTCGCCTTACTCAAACCAAAAGAGACTCTAGTCGGCCTCAAACTGGTGAGGCAGGTAAAACGTCTGCTGTTGCTAAAAAAGACGAGCGCTTCAACCAGCTCAATCGCTAAGGGGGATGCAAATCAATCTAAGCGAAAGAGAAGACTGGATACGATAAACGGTAAGGAACCACCGTCTTACTCTAAAGTAGCCATGAAGCATTATAGGGATACTTCTGGTGAAATTCCTGCGGATCGTCAAGGAATTTTTGAGGATCTAATAAATAACAGTATAATGGAACATGTCTTGGAAACAGGGGATGTCCCTGCTATACAAATTATAAGCTGCGAGTTCAAGGGAGAATCTTAATGATGAGACTAGCATCAAATTCATGCATCAAAACCCTCAGCGAACTAGTCGATGGCATGAAATGGGACAATGCAAAGTTAACATTGGTGAGGAGAAAGGACATTAAGTTGCTGTACGTTAAGGGATAAGGCAGCAAATTCACCTCATAGCGCATACTCAGCGCCATTTGGGAGCTAAAATGCAGGTCTGGCCGCGGAGAAATTACAGGTCTTTCATAGGGAAGAGAAACCAGAGCGAACTCTTCTCGTAATAGGCATACACCATTACTCTTTGGCTAGTCTAACCAAGACAAAGGGTATAGCGTTATTTGTGTCGAAGGTTGTCTTTTTTAAAATTGGCAAGAATCCTATTGGCAGGGCATCAGCGAGAAGGACAAACACATAGACAGTAACCCGAAGTCAACAAATAAGGGAGAGGGCGAACAGCTATCGAATTCCAAAGAGGAGTACAGTTTCAAGTGGACTAATCAATATATGATGATGTAAACGTTAGGAACAGGGTACAACGTGGGATGCCTCAAGGAGGAATAATTTCTCTGGATAACCACTATACACAGCCATTTAAGGGACCTGACTAATAGGGGCTATGAACTTACATGCTATGCGGACGATGTCATAATACTTCTAAGTGGCAAAGACCTTAACCAACTCTTCAGGGAACTGGAGAGATAGGTCTCTTCACCAAGAAGACGAAGATCATGCAGTATATTGATCCCAGTTTTCAGGGAAATACTATAAACTTATCCGATAGGATTAAATATTTGAGACTGATCCTAGATCGGAAACAATTGTGTAGACATCACATAGAGGAACACTAACACCAGTGCATTGGAGACCTTTGTGCCCAACCTATAGACATTCGATACGAAGCAGCTGTTGCTGCAAAACGTCTACAAGTGATGGGGGGAATGGATCGGATAATACAACATACCACACCAACATATGGACGTCTCTGAACGGATACGACCAGACTTTATAAATGTCCGACCGGGTACGTTAGACTAGGTTATAGCGATACCAGAAAGACACTCCTGAACCAATCGAACCCTAGAACAAACACCTGTGGGATTTTGCTGCTACACGTATGGCTTGAGGCTAGTGGAAAGAACGGGACTAGAATTCTTCATAAAAGAAGCGGAGACAGAAATTTACTTCGGCTTGCATGACCATAATACAGTCTTCCAGGCCGAGGTACGTACGATATAGGAGGTTTTAAATGGATGAGTGTGAATATTAGGGCCACTGATGTCAATATATTTACTGACAGCAAGTCGGAAATTAGGGCAATCACAACAGAAAACGTGAACTCTAGGATCGTTTTATATTGCAAGAATTTGATTAACGGCTATGCAGTACATAGCAACATTCGTCTTGTATGGGTGCCGGCCCACTACGACGTAACCGGAAGTGAACTCGCAAATGATTACAACTTAATACAACAGATTTATGAATTATTAATTTCAGCACCGTGATTCCGGTAAAATAAAAACTCTGGCATATAAAAATTACTTCTAAAGGGTCCGCTACATAACTTTTTTTTTTTTTTTTTTTGAAAATGCTATAAGAAAACTACTGAAGCTTCGACTGTGTGGCACGTAGCGCCGTCCTGTTGAAACCAAATTTTGCCAATATCCTCCTCTTCAATTTTTGTGAACAAAATTCGTTCAACATGACCCGATAACGATCGCCATTGACTGTAACGGCCACTCCTTGCTCAATGGCCCAATTATGCCTCTGGACTAAAATCTGCACCAAACAGTGACTCGTTTTGGGTGCATCGGCTTTTCAATGTATGCGTGTGGGTTTTCTGTGCCCCAAATGCGACAATTTTGCTTGTTTACATACCCGCCAATATCAAAATGAGCTTCATCTGAAAAGATGATTTTTTTTTTGGCAAAATCGGCATCTTCTGTAAGTCGATCGCAGGCCCACTTAGCGAAGCGAAAACGCATTGGATGAAAGGATAAAACTAATTATCTGTAAAATCGGACATGAGCTAAGTGTTACCATTCACGAAATAAGCACTAGTTGAAAAAAAAACGTTAGAAGGCGGACCCTTTAGGTTTAAAAAATCGTACGAGTATTTTATTGAAAAAATTAAAAAAATGGCACTAAACTAAAATAATTCTGTGTCCCTAGACAAGATGTAAAATTTTTGCTAATGACATAAAAAACATCTTATTTATTTTCAATGTGTAAACTCATTCTTGACATACTGTATGTTTATACCCATTAACAATAATAAACACTACTTCCATATATACGCACACACAAACTTATGTAGACACATTTAAATAAACGTTTAAAAAGGCCAACAGCAGTGGTAACAAAGAACTTAACTGAGGCAGCAGAAACAAATGCAAAAACAATGTATCAGCAAACAGTGATGCCACCAAAAGTAGGCCAACGAGATTAATTGTGCGTTGCCATTAGTCACTCATATTATATTACTCATTTTACTGTTATTTAGTAACAAAAAAGATCTTGGTAAGGTACTGTTGGCACAACGATGGCAAAGTTGATGCAATTATTTTATTTGGCACAGAGTTAAAAAGTTAAAGCCTTATGTACCTACAAGGAAAAACTGGCACAAAGTTAGCATAAATGCAGAAATTTGATTAAATTGGTCTTAACGAGTTCCTTCCTCATTACAAATTGACATTAAAAATCGGCTGTGCTGTGATTCACACGACGAATTTACTCAGCGAGTTCTTATCGATGAATTCATTGCCTTGGACGAAATTTATCGTTCGTGCCAGTTGTATTCTTAGCATAACGCTGTTAAACTTTAACCCCCTTATGCAAAAAAATATTTTACTTTAGCTTTAAAGTTCATATTAGTTGCCAAGCACTTTAAGGCTAACATAGCTTTGTTAAGAAATCATATGCAAAAGACGACTTTAATTATTTTGTGATTTAATAATGAATACTGGTAACACCACCGTGTTCAACAACCACTTCATAGCTTATGATGTACAAAATCGAATACAATTTCATTCGGGTATTCAAATAAATTTTTATTTTATTAAATAAATTTTCATTATCTTGAAGTAAAGCAACCTAATTTAAAAAATATGAGCTTCTGACTTAATAGGAAAACAGATAAACACAACCATGAAGTAAAAGTAAAAAAATGTGAAAAATTATCACAATTTGTTTTATTCGAATGAAACGAGTATTTGAATATCCAGCTTTTTTCGATTTGTTTTGATTGTATGTACATCACTAAAACATTTTTGTATAATTGTATTTATTTTAATATTTTTTTAAGGATTTTGCTATGTATTTCGAATCAGTTGGATAATTTGATGATGTTTCCCATTACATGACAGAAATAATAAATTTAAGATAAGAGCAGGCACTTCTAGCTTCATTTTCAGATATAACATGAATCAGTATGTGCTATATTAATAAAAATATTTGAGATACAAAACACACATTTTGGAAATATCAACTTAAAGTAGTCTTAACAAACGTGGGTGCCTACTTTAGAATTTTTATACAGTAATTTTTTTAGAATACAACTTTACTTAACATTGCTTGGCAAAGCTTTATTAAGTTTTTTGCATAAGACCCTAACTCTTGAAGCAATTGTTAAATTACTACGTAGTACGTACGCTCGCTCTATAGGCATAAATTTTCATAAAATCATAAAAGTTAAGCTAGATTATTGAAATTAAGTTTAAATAACGCGTCAAGTTTGGCTTTTTAGACGTGGGATTGTAATCCCAAGCGATGACTAATATTTTATTTTGGGCTCAAATTCATTGAATTGCAACGATTTTCCATCCCTGTTTCATGGCGACCGTATTGAATTTCACAAAAATAAAACATAATTTCTCTCGTTTCTTCGTTACTGCCATTAAAGGCAACATTATTTGTAATGATAATAAATCGTTCTTTCCATACCACAATTTGAATTGTTAACGAGTCTGTGTTTTTTAATACCAGTAAAATTATTGTTAAAACCTTAGTATGTAACTGCAATTTTGGCATTTGCATTTACATTTTATTGACATTTGAATGTTTCACCTGGCTGAACCCATTTTTATACTATAACAACACCTTATGGTAACATGGAATATTAGTTTAATTCAAATAGGCTAAGTGCTGCGGTTTTATGGTTTTATGTAGTATCCCAGCAAAAAATTTTAAAAAATATAAGCGGGTTTGGAATTAAGAATTTTTGGTGAATTCTTACTGAATTACCAACTTAATGATTTTAACAAGGCGTGAGACTAAAATAATCGATTCTAGAGAACTACTTACTTCATTTAAGGTGCAATCGGACGTGCCATAACCATAGAGAACAGGCGTTCGAACCAAAGTAATGGACAACATTGTATTTGATTAAAGGTGACTCGCCATAACGCCATAGCAATTACCATAGAAACCAATTAAATTTTGGTTTGGTTATGGCTATGGCACGTCTAATTGCACCTTTATATGGCAACATGTTCACGTGTTCATTCTTCTCATCGATCAACTTCTACATATTTTTTTTTTATTTTATGTAATGCGATTTGTAAGCTAGAAATGAAATTTGGCAATCAGAAAGGCAAGTCATTATATAGCACGTAGTTCTCATGGTAATGTTTAATTTTTTGCTGGGATGTACATATGGGTAATTCCAGAAAAAGGTCAACCAAAATAAAAAAAAATTTTATTACATTTTTTTTTTGTTTTTAATAATAAAGTTAAAAAAGGTTTCACTTTTTAATTTTTGAAATCTTTTGAACGAAATATACAACTTTAAAAAAAATTTTGCTGAGCATTTTTGCGACAATTTAAAATAATTTTATTTGTTTTTTTTTTTAATTTGCAAATTTTCTATTAACAATTAATTACCTTACTCATTAACACAAAGTAGGAGAATTTACTTTGACTTATATCTTAATGTCGAGCAGTAAATAAGCGTTTGCTATTGTTTTATTTATTACTTATTTAATTAAAGTTCAATCATTATTATTAGCGAAGTTACTGTGTTTTGTACTCTTGGAAAAAAGTTTTCGCGTCTGTTTTGTCGTGTCCGTATTTGTTCTTTATCCAATTTAAAAATATTAAAACAAAATTTGCATGTTTCAAAAATCCACAAATAGAAGATGATCTTTCAACTTAATTTCCTCATTCAAAAAAAAAAAAAAAAAAAAATTCTTCACAAATTTTGCTGAATTACTACATATGTACATTTCTATAACTGCACAAAAATAACTTCTATTTTTGTCGCGTCCGTTTCTCGCTAATATTTGCTTATATACTTTTATTATACTATTGAATCCGCTAAAATTATTATTTTTTTAAATCTAGTACTTACGAGATTTCGAGCTAAATCTTGCTTCTTTCTACTAGATTTCCCATACAAAACAAAATCTATTTTGTCAGTAGATTTGTAGGAAATCTAATCATTTTTATTTATTTTTTTAGTACCCTGTACAACGTATTTATAAAAAAAAAAAGATGAGTGAATTAGGTAAAGTCTGCTTAAAAAGGTGTGTTAATTGGCTACATTGCAGGTGCTTGGTTACAGTTTTGGAAAATTTTCAGTTAATGGGTTTTGTTTTGGAAAAAAATTTTGATAAATGTCAAAAAAAAAAAAAAACATGATGTATGGTATAGATTTTCATGATGATTTTAATTGAAATCTGCTAGATTTTGTGCAGGTGCAAATACATCGATTATGGAAATTTTCAAATTTAACCAAGTCCTTAAATTCTGGGTTCCAAACATAGCAACTTCAAAATTTTCTTTATGTCCCACTTTACGTGTGAGTAGCTGTAGAAGCATTAAAAAGCTTAAATTTGTTAAAGAGTTAAAAAAATACTTCGCTCATTACTGTATACATAAATCACCTAATTCTAAACAAAATTAAAACACTTTCAGGTCTATTTTGTGTTTCCTCGATCTCTTCTTCTGATAGCTGGATATCCAAACGTTATTTTTATTTCACCATGATATTGATATGTATTAGAGAGCTGCGTAAACAGTCTTGAAATGTAAAAACGTCATGATTTTTAAATGTATTCGCGTCGCATGTATTATACTAAACCAATAATAAATGCTGTCGTACTATAAGCGAAGCACGATGGATGTATTGGTGTATGTGTATATCAGTTGTAACAAGCGATGTCACAAGACAGCTTGTTTGTAACAAACAGTCAAAAGAAGTACTGTTAATTAGTGTATGCTTGTTATTTTTCATATTGTACGTTTGAGTGTGTGTGTAATATGTAGATGGTAAGCTATTATGTGGTTAACCGCATACAACTAATGTTAATGCATGTGTGTGCCTTTGCATGTGCGCAGAAAAATAAAAAATCATACACACATTCATGCATAACGTTTGTACACGCGCTCATGCGTAGAAAGAAGCAAGTATCACAAATTCTTCCGTCACGAAGTGTTTTCTTCTTTACTCTTATACCTACAATACTCAAACAAATTTCTTGAAAAACGGTGTTGCTAACGTTTGTTTCATAAGATTTCGCTGTAGTAAAGCATTTGAAAAATCCCTCATGTCTTGAAAGTTCTTATAAGATGTCTTATGCAGGAGACTAATATGTATGGAAGTGAATTCAAGTCAAATATTTGCAAAAACTATTCCCTCTATATTAACTCTTTTATGATCTTACGCAATACATTACATATGTATATCAGTATGACGAGCCTTCTCTTTACTTACTTAAAAAAGAAGAAATATATATCGTTTATAAAGTGAAGACTAATAACTAATAATAATAAATCGAATTTGCTATTCAGTAACATTTTTAACGATTTCGCTGTAGGTTAATGTCAGCTGTGTCGTTATTTAAGCGTCAATAATTTATGTGCTGTTAATTTTATCGGCAAAAATCCACAGAAAATATCAGCTACGTACTATCGTTAAAAAGAAGCTACGGAATCACACAATCGTTATTGCAAGCGACAAAATGTATAGATAAGAATTACGATTGTCGGATCGTAATAATAATATTAAATTAAAAGAAACTAATTTAAAAGAACAAATAAACATAAACTTAAAAACACATAAATTTAAGCTCAAATGTGCCCTAATTTGCGATACGCTGAATCGGAACAATTCTCGTATTCTATTTTAATTGAAAAAATGTGTGTATATGCGATTAAAGTTTATAATCACACCACACAGCGTGTCAAAAATATGATCGCTGTTGATTAACGTGTAGCGGTTTTCGAAGGCTGCATAATGTTCCATTGCACTAGTACTTGTCGGGATAATGTGAAATAACTTTGGCTTTCATGTACCAGAGCTAACCAAATGGAATAAAATAATAAAATAAACAATCTTTATTTATTCATTTGGCACTTACATAT
Organism: Tachina grossa; assembly: GCA_949987645.1. Lineage (NCBI taxonomy): Eukaryota > Metazoa > Arthropoda > Insecta > Diptera > Tachinidae > Tachina > Tachina grossa. Next base: position 58,947,455 of record OX465278.1, on the reverse strand, counting down.
GTATTTTTTCACAATCACATGAACCAGAGAAACAAGCCGATCGGCTCACATCTGGCTCAAAAGCCGCCGCAGACTTTCAATGTAACTTCAAGCCGCCGCCGATGCATGCGGCTAGCCTCGGCTCAAGATTGCAGCCGGCTAATCGGTTTTTATAGTTCTACATCTTACAAATTATATGGAAGATAACATCAGATGTTTTAATTTTTTTTTATAGAAATGTGTTTAAAAAACTCATAAAAAGCGGCTGTCAATGTCAGCCTGCTCAAGCCGGCTTATGAACCGCCGCCGACTATTCTTTCCTAAGCCGCCGCCGCCGACTTTTTAAGACGGCTTGTTTCTCTGACATGAACTCTACAAAATACGTAAGTATATACGCATTTTCGAATTAATTCGTATTTCAGGGAAACAATTCAGTTAATTTTGCGGGAAAATAAATTTCATTTTCCTATTTTTTTTATTCATTTGAATATGCATACATATTATTAGCTAAAATGCAAAAAGACGTAACTAACAAAAATTTCAAAATCGAGTTTTTGATTCATTAGCGGAATTCACTCTTCGTATTAAATTTAAAACCCTTTTAAATATACACCAACACCTAGCTTTGCGACGATAATTGATTCCCAAAAAATTCGTCGCAATCAAAACGTCGCAATTCGAGAAAACCTTTTGTATGGAATTGCACTGAAATATTAAAGATACGTTCCTATTCTACATCAAATCGATTATTTTACCAAAAACAAAGTAATTTTAATATTTATGATTTGAACAGGCTAAAGTTCGTATCGCTTTTTAAGCCAAATTACATGTGATAATTATTAATGAACAAATAACAACAAAGTTAGTCGTAAATATTCTGACAACATATAGTTGAACGGAACAGCTAGCCGTTTTCGAAGGCCACTAAACCTTCATCATCAGCGTTCTTCTGTGTTTGGTCCACTGTGTGTGGTGTCAGTAGATGTAGATTTCTGCTTTATATACGAAACTTTTTTTGCAAATGGAATATGTGAATTGTTTTGATTCATCGTATTTCAATTTGCTGAAAGATGTTTTGTAATGAAAAGCTCACCTTACCATCTCTAAATTTACAACAGTCTTACCATTGTCGTTTGTTCTTTACTAATTATACACATGTTAGTTAATTTGCTTATTTTTGTTTTGTTCTACTTAAGACAAACTTTAGCCTGTTCAAATCATAAATATAGAAACAAATGAAGTTCGAAAACTAATAATTAAATTAACTAAAGTAATTTTAAGTTTTTTATAAATTTATTTAATATTATAAAAAATGAAGACTTAAAAAATCAAAGGAATTATTAAAAATAAAATAAAAATTAACATATTTCAAGTTTTTTTTTATTAAAAAAAAAAAAAAAAACAAATTCATTAAAATTAAAAAACATAGCAATTCAAACAACAAAAATTCATTAAAACTGAAAAAAAAATTGAAAATTCAGTACTGTTATAATCTAGATTTTTAATGATTATGAAGAATCAGAATCTAGCGTTATTGGAGTATCGGATGATGCAGCAGTTGTTGGATGTGTAGATGTAGATGATCAGGGCAAATTTTTTGTGGCAAATGCAATTTTTGTTAATTTAGTAATTTCTTCAATTATTAACATAAAAAGTGTGCCACAGGGGAGCATACTGGGACCAGTTTTATACTTGATTTATACTTGCGATATGCCTGTGAGCAGTAGTATCCATACTTCCACATTTGCCGACGATACAGCCTGCCTTAGTATGCACGAAAACCCTGATGAGGCATCCCGCAAACTCCAGGAACACATTAGCCAGATGGAGCTTTGGTTAAACTTATGGAGAATTAAAGTCAATGAACAAAAGTGTGTCCATATAACGTTCACCCTAAGAAGAGATACTTGCTCCCCCATTCGGATTAACAATCAAGTTGTTCCTCAACATTCACATGTGAAATATCTTGGTTTACACCTTGAGCGACGACTTACATGGAAACATCACATTGACTCTAAGTTAACTCAAATGAAACTTAAATTAACTCAGGTACATTGGCTGATTGGTAGAAATTCAACACTCAGCCTAGACTGCAAACTTTTAATATACAAGTCGCTTTTAAAGCCAATATGGTGTTACGGAATTCAACTATGGGGCACTGCTTCAGCTTCAAATGTAGAGAAAATTCAACGAAGGTAAAATAAAATTTTACACATGATAACATCGGCTCCATGGTACATCAAAAATTCAAATATACATCGCGATTTGAATATGCCACTAGTGACTGAAGAAATTGTAAAATACGCAGGCAAATATCTAACAAAACTCGAGTCACATCCTAATCCGCTTGCTCGTAATATTTTGAACTTTACTGGGCACATCCGCTTAAAAAAGAGAGATACACGGGCTCTAATATTCAACACTCTAGATGATGAAGCTGCTTGAAAACACTTTTTTCTTTTTGTTGCTTATCACTACTTATGTATTAATAATAACTATCACTAAGCTTATGTCCGACATTGGTCGGGCCTAATAATTTTTTTATAGACTTAAGATTTGAATACTTATTGTTAGTTCATATTTGAAGATACAATAAATAAAAAAAACATGCATTAAAAAAAAAAAAAAAAAAAAATATAGAAGCACATTTTAAATGTCTGATTTTAATTCCAGCCATTTTGAACCACTCTTCGTGCCACAAAAAACTTGCCCTGTACATGATAATGGCTACAAATATTTTTCCAAAGTTTTCTTTTTTTTTTTGCGACATAGATATCAAACGTTTTTTGTATGTATGTACATACATACATGTTAGTGTGAGTAACAAACAACCCTGCAATCAAACTGGAGCCAAGTGTCTCTATGTCAACACAAAAATTCTAGTAGTAGTTACATTGTCTACAATTTCTCTTCTATTCGTCAGTATAAAAGAAATAGAGAAAACAGATGTGGTGTATTTCTGGTGGATTTTGCAACAACTTGTCAATATACATAAATTTGTATGTACGTAAGGTATATAAATGTACCAGTAATTGTCTGGTAGGTATGTCTCCATGATCCCATAAGAACTATGAATTCACTACCTAGTCAATTGTTTTAGTGTTACTAGTAGATTTTCAATGACAAGCACATGCTAAATGTCTATAGCATAAAGTATTGTATGGGGAATAATTGTAGAGTAGTACTGGTGACAAAGTCAAAAGCGATTCAGTACATTTTCACTATTCGCACTTTCTGCAGGGAACAAACAAAACGAAATATTGAACCTTTGGTTCTTTGTTGGTATCCGTTAAGCGTCGTTTTTCTTTACACGTCGCAATGTGAAATTTTTACGTCGCAAGCTGAAATGATGCAAAATTTTTTTTCGACGCAGCGAAATGTCGCAAAATGAAACGTCGCAAAGCGAGGTATTGATGTACTACGATTTTAAGCGTCCGCGTGAGCAATTTTTTCTTCTGTATTGTAAAAAACGTTTATTGTCAGCGTTGTCAACTTTTAAATTTCAAAAAGCACTGAAACCAGGAAAAAAACGCGTAATTTACGTAAAAAAGCACTAAATTAAAATTTTTTGTTTTATAAAAAAATTTTGTATATAAAAAATATAGAAATCGGTTGACCTTGCATCTTATTTATGAAAATCAGTGAATTCTAAAATCAATTTGACGAAACCTTTTTAAATTATTATAAAAAATTAAATTTTTTTCGTCAACGTAGAAACAAATTACCTGAAATTAGCAGTAAGTGGTAAGTCTTTTTGACTTTCTGATTAGATTTTGAACTCGACTTTCAAAATTTGATTTTTATTAAACCATGCTGTGGAAACATTCTTTCACAGCAAACGCAATATTAATAACAAAGTTACAAAATTAAAAAAAAAGTAATTTGCAAGATAACCAAGTTATATAAACTTAAATTATTTGTACTATTATTTTAGAAAATAGGAACGAAGTAGGTTATAAGGACAACTTTTTACGTATTTTAGACTTAAATAAAGTAATAAAGGTAAAACCGTGAACAACTTCTGCGTTTAAACATTAAAGTTTGATGGGAATGCAATTTCCATAATGCCCCAAACGAGTTTATAGCAAATGAATCGTAACAAGACTTTATTTCTGCCCAAAACTCGATAGCGAACTCAAAGTTTTATCCATTGCATTAAGTGAATTATTCTCTTTTTACTGTATATACTAGAAAATATTTCGCTGTTAGACTATACTTGCATTATGTCTTCTTTGTCGTGTGGCAAAACACTGTTTCCATTAATTGTGCTTAAAACATGAAAGTTTGAGAATAAAATGCACGTATTTCTTCAACCAAGTTTTGTACAATCTTATTAGAATATTTTGAAATGTTCGATTTAACTTCAGTGCTTATGTTTTTTAAATGTTAGACTTCTTCAAAAAAATATATATATTATATAAGGAATATTCTTTTTGAATTTTGGGTTTAGTCACTAAACTTTAGTGCCACCGCCAAGAAATAAAAAGCACCAAAAATTAGTTTAAAAAAGCACCGAGCACTAACTTCAAAATTTTTCGCGTCGAAAATTTCAAAAAGCACTAAAAACGGTGCGAGAAGCACCAAGCTGACAACGCTGGTTATTGTTCAATTCAAAGAGACTCTCTGAGAGAATTTGTATGTAGCTTGTTCTTCTTTTGCAGTGATGCCAACTTAGCCCTTTTAGGGCTAGATTTAGCCTGTTTTCAGTCAGTCAAAACGCGAAGAAAAAGTTTTAGCTCCAAACTAAAAAAGGCGCAAACCTAGCACTTTTTACAATAATCTTTCAGCCCCTTTTTAGTTTTTGCTCTATATGGATGCATTTAAACTTTTGCGAACTTTTTCTTCCTTTCATCTAGCAAAATAAAATGAGTAAAAAGTCGATATTGCTTTACCAATTTAAAAAAGAAGAATAATATAGAGTAATCTTTTATTTCTTCCAAATTTGTTATGCCGTGAAAGTTATTCAGTACAGCCTAAAACAGATAATGTATGTTTTTGGAAGAGCGAGAAATCGAAATTTTATTTAATAACGGCCAATTTTAAATGTATCTACTTATGTAACCATACATATGTATATATATTTCTATTATATACAGTATTGTGCAGAACAAAAGCAACAAAATGCCTATTTGACTTAAATTTGTAATATTTTGGATATTTGATTGTTTCAAGCACCCCTTTTTACATACTTTTGTAAGGAATCATACTAGAAAATGAATTCGCATTTAAATTTTTAATATTGATATTTCCTGAAAAATAAAATAACTTATATTCTCAAACTCGTGTATCGTGACTGTGCAGAACAATAGCAACAAAATAGAGAATGTCACAATTATCAATAAACTCTCTGATATAGCGCTATAATTCCGAAGTCCAAGAGGCTTAATAGTTTTTTATTATACCTTATAATAGATTTTAAAATTCCTTTCTAAATGTTGTTGGTGCTGATTGATCTAGCAAGAATGGGAAAGAGTAGATATTGCTGTATATCCGAATCTTTAAAAAGTTAAGGGTCTAAAAACATATAGAAATTGGCCGTTAATCACTTAAAAGTGTAATTAAAATATATCCCTAGTTTTCCGATGGGTAGGTCGGCAGGATAATTACATATTAAGCAGTTTTGTGTACGACCGCGAAAAACTTCCGCAGCTTATGATAGAAAATTGTATTTCACATAATCCAAAAAACTCGATTACTGTTTCTAATGAGGTACAACTCGAAACCGTATCAGAGAAAGCAATTGAAAAATTTTACTCGTGCGTGACCTTATTTTAATAATCACGCACGAATTCTCACGCTCTCACGAGATAACATTCCTGCATAGGTACATATCGTTAACTTAATATGAAAAGGCCCTAACTCATTTTTTAATATTTTACAGGAGGAGGAAAGAACTAAATAAAAAAAGATGCAATATTGATACAAAATTTTTTTAAACGCAATTTTTATTTAAAACACTTTACATAAGCACATAATATTGCGTTTAAAAAAATTTTGTATCAATATTGCATCTTTTTTTATTTAGTTTTTTCCTCCTCCTGTAAAATATTAAAAAATGAGTTAGGGCCTTTTCGTATTAAGTTAACGATATGTAACTGTATTCAATCATTTGAAATAAATTATTTTATAATAATAAATGCATATATGTATGTATAGTAATATGTATGGTAGTATGAGCCTACAAACATAAGTCCCAAATCACACTATGCAAGTCTTATTGCTAAGCTGATTAGTTTGCTAGGAGAGAGAGAGATACGGGGGGAAAAGAAACGATTCTGTTCCCCTTGTCTCTCTCTCTTCCTAATAGGCTTTTCACACTTGCCAACATTTTCTTGGAATGTGTGGAAGATGTTTAAAATGTGAAACATACGTTCACATTACAACATCTAACATCAACCATCATATTTAGCTGTCAAAATAAATAAGGCCACGTTTTGTGTAAAAAAATAATAAAAATTCAAAAAAAAAATGGATAATGAAGAGAAATTAATAATATGACTAGTTGTTAATTTGCAAGAGCAATCTCTACTATTAATGCAGTGTGTAGAATCCATAAAAAGCTTACTGGAGGAAGAAGATGATGAAGACATAGTTTTGGATAATCTCATCCAGCAACATAGCTTAAATTTCTTCCGTCCAACAAATTCGGAGATTGGTTTTCTTTTTTACTGCAAAAAAATAGATACATATGTAAGAATGTACATACAACAAAATGTTTGTATATACAAGGAATAATTATGTACAAATATTTAAAAATAAAAATACTTACATGTTTCGCTCATTTTTAATAACTTTGTAAATATTTTTTTATGTCATTAAATGTCGAAAATTCCAGTGATGCCACTACAATTTTTTGTCATTTATCAGTGATGGCACTAAAATAATCAAAAGATGTTGAGTGGAACAAAATGAGTTAGGAACATTTTACAAAGATGTTGAAAGATGTTGTTTTTTAGCCCTGTACATTTCTTATGGGAAATTTTCAACATCATCGCAAACTGATGGTAGATGTTAGATGTTGATAAGTGTGAAAAGGCTATAAAACTAATTAGCTTAGCACTAAGACTTGCATAGTGTGATTTGGGACTAATGAATACCCCCCAAACAAAATGTTTCGAATTTTTCTGAAGTCAGACTTGTCGTACCGAATTCGTTAAGACATTTCGGCAGTTTCTCTGAAAAATTTGTTTTAAACATTAAAACTTTGATTTTTGAGTACATAAGTAAAAGTCTGTGAACATTTTTTTTAAATAAATATGTATATGTATGTTGATAAAAAAAATGGATTGTAACAAATATTAAAAAAAGTGAGTATTTGCAAATTATTTCAACAATAACATCAACATAACGGTGAAGCGGTACTCTGCTATAAAAGCAGAATTACGAATTCGTACTGACTTATCGTAATGAATTCGTACCGACATATCGTTACGAAGTCGTGTCAACCATTTCATACAAAAATTGTTACGATTTCGGTAATATTCGGTGCGAAATCGGAAGATTTTGTCGACCAATCGTTACGAATTCTTTACGAATTCGGAGCATTTTGTTTGATGGGTACATACAGCTTTGTAAGTATGTATGTATGTATGTTTCTTAGATACCCTGTAGGAAGTGCCTTTGTCAACAATACTACTGACGTATTGCACCGCAGAAAATGTTTTTTGCTTTAGAGGCCGTCCATATACTACGTAACGCTGTAGGGGAGGGGTGTGGTTCGAGTTTTGTTATGATTTGTTATGGGGGGGGGGTGGGGGAGTCTTTGAAAATGTTACGTAACAGAAAATTTTTTAGAAATTTGTATGTTTTCTCATATAATATGCTTTTCTCATTTATTTGACTATCATTTATTTAATTGATCATACGTCTTATCTTCACATTGCGGAATGTCAATTTTTGATATACGAGAATTCGAATATTTAAAATGATATCCGCGAATACGAATATTTAAAACGATATTAAATTAACTTTGCTTTATTTTAATTTACATTGTAAATTTTACAAAAACACGAGCATACATATATACATAGATATGTACATATGTATATGTAAGAACCTATTTTTCAACCCGTGATAAGTTGTAAACCACTCGTGCGTGATTAAAAATATTTTAATTGCGTGAAAGTGCGTTAGTTAAATATTTTTCTGCGTGAGCGTGCGTGTCGTGAGTCAGACAACACTCACGTGCACATCTCTAGTAATTATACAATGATGATAATAAAACATTACTATGTATTTATATACTACGTGCACATGTATGTATGTATGTATGTACATATGTACGTATGTACATTTAAAAAATATATAATAGTTATGTAAGTTTTTTTTTTTAATTTCTGTATATAATAAATGGTTAAAAACAAGAATAAAAATTATGCTAAAAGAGAGATTGTCACGCGAAACAAATTAACATAATGCTATTGTTGTATGTTTTTTTCTTTTTCCAACTTCCGTTTCCCTGATACTACGGAAAATATGAAGAGTAATTATGCACCATCGAATTTCGATTCAAAATATTTTTCCTGCCGCAAACAAAAAAATTATTTGTCATCATGTGCTTGTATGCACATTGGGGCGACAACATTTCCACGTTTTTCGCCAATACTTTAAATAGGCTCAGTACTATTAAATAAGCAATTAAAACCTAATTAGAAGATTTGTATAATTTTTCGAGGGCTGTTAGAAAAGTCACGCACAAAACATGGTAAAGTTTATTAGAATATGGACTTTTCTTATTTAAAAAATCTTGTGTGAAGACCATTTTGTGAGAAAAAAACTCATTTTTATTATTTAGCAGAGATCTGTTTTTTTTTTTGTTAACAGACGGTTTGTGTCTAGGTTTACAAATTTTAAAATTTAACTTCACACACATTTTTCGTATGGCATTTAACCAGAAACAAAATTAAAAACCATGTATTTTCCTTGGCAGACTATCGTTCTGTATTCTATCCGAGTCATCGGAAATAGGACTTAAAAACTTGAGCCTCTACATTAGGAGCAGTGGCTGGTACAGCAGCTGACTCCCTGCTCCTCCCCCCACCCACTATTCCAATTCTAGACCCACTCTCACCTGCTCTTTAACAACTCTCAACTGCTCTCTTTCGTACATCTACCTTTCTCACCCTTTTCCCCTCCCTTTCAAATTCTCTATCTTCTCTTCAACTCACAGATAGCACAAAGGGATCATTGTATTGGACCGAAGTGAGCTGTACTCCAATTTTTTCCCCATCCTTACAAGCAACCTGCTAACCTAACTTAACCTATTTTAGGAATCATTTAAATTGGAGGTGGGACTCTCTAAATTTTGTAGTTAATTTGTAGTTAATTGCAGCAATTTGAGTAATGTGAAAACTTCTCTGGTTGAAGATAATTTCCAATAATTCACTTTCGGAGCGTTTACCCATAAAAATACAATCAATTCTTTTAAATCATTACTTTGGCTGGCGCATCATTTATCATGGAAAAATCATGTTTTTAAATTTCGTTCCGTAACACGATTTTTTTTATGTGGGCTATACAAAAACAAGCTACAATTACTTTTTTTTTGTGTTTTTTAGATGTTTAAACTTCCTCACATAACTATTGAATATGTATGTTTGTATAACTCTTATTGGTTCTTTTTTTCCATTGCGATCTAATTCCAATGTGTTATAAAATATGATGCTTATAATTCTGCTGAAAGTAAAACAACTTCACGGTTTGATAATTTTCACTCTTTTCGTTTTATAATTCATTTGTAAGCGAAATATTTATGCAGACATCAGTTTGTTTAATTTTTCAATAAATACTAATTTTTTATATTTATCTTATTACACTTGTATTCATATTTCAAATACGTTAAATTTTAAGTTAGAATTCTATGCCCTTGAGTTGAGTCTCATATTTGTATATTTGTGCGGAAAAAAGTTTGTCAGCAGTGTGCACACTTAATTTTTTTTTTAATTAGGTAGAATTGACAAAAATAATCGGTGGATTTGAATGAAATTCGGTAGAAAATTTTTTTTATTCAGAGAAACATACAAAATAACACTTCAAAGAAACATAAAAAATAACAAAATATATGTACTTATACATATATAAAGGGTAAGTCCAAAGAGTATCAAACTAAACAGGTTCCAAAAGCGCATTTAAAACTTCACATGTGATTGGAAATTAAACTGACATAAACAATGAAGCATTTCATCCCGAGTTATTTGCCCTTACCCTTTATATAGATATGCTATGCAAATATAAAATAATATACATAAATAACAGGAATTTAGTTTTTGTACATAGGTTTTATAAAGCTTTTAAAATAACTTTTATTTATGAATTTAAAGTTTTGTGCAAAAATTATTAAATCATTGGTAGGAATAATTATTTCATCCCCAAGGCACAATTCTTTGGCAAATATTAGGTTACTTATAGTTTCAGCTTTTAACCGATTTCTTTGTTCTGTTTTAATGATTTTCATGACAGCAAATGACCGCTCTGTGGCCGCACTGCTATGTGCCAAAATAGGCAATTTACACGCATATATCGACTTAAATTACTAAATAACAATATTCGGTAGATTTCAGGCCTTTTTCGGTAGAATTGGTAGATTGTTAAATTCACAAACATATTCGGTAGAATCTACCGAATATCGGTAGAAGTGTGCACACTGTTTCTCAGTAGTAGCATTTAGAGCCAGCGTTTTGGGAAATAATCAGGGATGATAAAGTTGGTACAATTGTACTTTTTTTAGTACAATTAAAACCTTGAAAGTACGTTGGTACCCCCGTTACTCATTTGGTGTCCGTTTGTTTACTTTTCCAGCAAAATCCAGTAGTTAAGTAAATTTTGGGTAATTTGAAAATTTTACTCTCAAGAATGTCTCTTGCACAAAAAAGTACGCGAACGGAAAAATTGCAAAAATTTGCAGATTAATCAAGGCAGCTGATAATATTGTTGTATGTTTTTGTTGTTTTTGAAACCCATCAAATACATATTTTGGTAATTGATGCATACATTTTTATAATTATAAATTTCAAGCGATATATACATACATACATATTTCTAAAATGTAAGTTGTGTGAAAGCTTACCTAGGGTTTACACGTGCAAGTGCAAGTTCGAAAAACTCAATACACTCAAACTCTTTTACTAACACATCTACACTTTCGGCACTTGCAGTCTACTTCCAACCCAACTGCCAAGGAATTTTACAAGACAGTGACTTGTTGAACTTATAGCAAGTAAATGGAAAGTTAGCTAACAGTGTTGCCCTATTAATAGTTTAGAACAAATTAACTGGATTTCAGTGTAATGTTATGAGTTTTTACTAATTTTAAATACATTTAAAAGCTAATTTAATAATTTTTTTCTTAAATATTCATAAATCGAGCAGTTTATTAATTTTTTAGACACAAATAACATTGAAACAATAAAGTTCAGCACTAGCTGGTTCCCTTAAAATTAAACTTTTTTATGTTATGGACAACTCTGCACTAAAAGGCAAACATGCAAGTTGCAAGACAGTCGGGCATTTGTGCGAAATTTTCGTTGATAATACGTATACAGAGCTTGCATGCAAGGCACTTGCATGTGTAAACGCAGGGTTAAGCTTGTATTTGGTTTTAGTTTTATTTTTTCTGGGCAAATGGCATAGGAAAATACATCAATATTTGATTTCTGATACTCGGTACCCTGAATAGTATGCAGAAATAAGTATTCACATATACATACATAAACCTTACATCTCTAAAAAATTAAGTAAATAACACAAACATATTTCCCTGAACAGTCGTTAAGCAGCTCTGGGTTGAGGAACATCTCTCGCGTCATCGTAATTATTTCTTAAGTGCGGTCAGGCTTGTGCGTGTTGTTTGAGCTTCGAGAGTTTTTCGTCTCGCTCGCACTGGTTGACTGATCTGCCACGGATAACCGTATAACCTTGCGGTTTTTTGTGGAATTTCTTTAACAACCACGTTGCTACTTCCTATGTGAAGGCATAGGTCGTGTACAGTCAGTCACAAAAACTTTTAAAATACTGTTAATACCATCTTGGGCATATGGTCTAGTTACTCCGCCCATACTTGTGCAACACCATATTATACAAATTTACTTTGTATAATATGTACTAAATAAATAAATAAATAAATATTTCCCTGAAGAAGTTACCCATTGTGGCAACGAAATATTGGAATATAAATAAAATTTGTTAATTCTTTTATAAAAAATAATAATAAAAAAATAAGATCTCAAGCTTAATAAATATAAAAACACATTAAAAACAAAAAGATCGAAGAAATTTAAGCAAATATGTAAATAACACAATTAAATTAAATTTGAAACTGATATATTTAACGATTATTATTCTTTAATTTGTTTCATCTTGATCATAAAAATTTTTAGATTTGTTTTGTTAAACTTTTACTTCTACTTTTCTTCTTTTAAATGTTTTTATTTAAAAAAAAATATACTTTGTATTTGCTTACTTTTGTTTATTTTATTGAATCATATGTTTTTCTCGTCTACTGGATTTTACTGGCAAAAATTTGTCCAGTAAAAATTTGCAGACTCTCAGTCAACAACTGTTAATTTATTCTCCTAATTGGCACTCTCTTTTGCAATTTTTGTGTGTAAACGAACGCATTTCAGTAAAATCCAGTACAAATTTGCACAAAATTGCACAAATTTTGGGGTTAACAAACGAACCTTTTGATTTGTTGTTGAGAGTGACTACCTTGTTAGATATGCATTACTCTTGTTTGATTTATTTATTACAATGAACTACATCTAAGTTCACAGGTGTTTCGTTTTCAATATGATAGCGTCGTCTTCATTTATTTTATCTATTGTATTATTATAATTTTTATAAGAAATAAAAAACTTGCTATATTAATAACATATCAATCGTTTAAGTGATGAAATTAAATGAAACTAGGTATGCTACATACATATGTCAACGATTAAAATTTACTTTGAAATCCAAAACTTTATCCCCGTTATGCAAAAGCGTTTTTTAAAGTTAAAGCATGTGTTAAAACCAGTTTTGCCATACAAAATTCGTTTGTTAACCCAACTTTAAGTTTAACAATCGTTTTTGCATAAGGGGGTACATACATATCTAGAAATAGAACTAAAATTTGTATAGTTACGGATTTTAAAAGAAATGTTAAACAGTTCTATATGACCTTTTGTGAAACTAAATAAAGTTACTGTTCATGACGAAATTTTAAATTAGGTAACAAAATTTACTCCCGAAAATGTTTGTAGTATAGTACCTTTCTCATTAAAAAATATTTCCAAAAGAAAATGGAAATTATTATGCTATAAATAACGAGTTTCGAGCTTTGAAAAATTAGTCAGATGAGCTAATGTTTCCATAGCTTTCAAAAGTTATAAGGATAATATTGTGAGTTCCATACTCATTGGCGAATGTGGAAAGAATATTTTCATAATCAAAACGAAGACTCGAAAGTCTAATACAAACAAAAGACTTTTTGAAAGGCAAAATAACTCGTATTTTTTTACGAAATTCAGCTTTTCAGTGATTCCAATATATTTCACACAAAAAAAAACAGATCGTCACAAAAATGTATAACAATAGTGTAAAAAATATCCCTTTTACAATCGTTTGTACGAAAATATTACAGAAAGACTCACAGTTTCTATTGTGTTTATTACATTCTGTTGTAAAATAACGGTCCTATTTTTCAATGTCGATAACGTTCGACTTGTCGCACACTTACATCCAAAAAAAAAAAAAAAAAACTAATTTTAAAATTTTCTTTTTGTTTCAAATGTAAATGCACGACAAGTCGAACGTTGTCGACATTGACCAATCGGCCCAACAATTATTTGAGTTAGGCCCTTTCTTTTGATACCAACGATATGTATTTACTGCCTCTTCCAATATGTCGAAAGAAATTCTAATAAATTTTTATTTCATAATGATGCAGATTAATCCTCGTATCGCCCTTTTATTTTATTTTTTTAATTAAAAATTTTAAACTTGTGTTCTGGAAATCTACTTTTTTTGAGTTATTACGTTATTTGAGCAAATGAGTGATATGTTCTGCAAATATAATAAAAAAAAAACTTAAAACAAAAGAACGGGTTTAGTACTATTGGGGTCGAAAAAGTACAATTTTAAAAGCTAATTGGTACGAAATTAATTTTCTCATTTATCATCCCTGGAAATAATAGTTAAGGCTTATCGAATTCATACTTTTCTCTCTCTTTATTAGAAGTAGAGATAAACATAATAAGGCATGTTTAGAAATGTGATTTGAGGAAGGAATAAAGCGATCTGTGAGGGAAAACTTCTTTAGATGTAGATAAATATCGTTTATTCTAAATGGTTTTATTACGATTTAGAGGCGGGAGCTAGTTCAATTGAAAGTAAGTATTAGAAGGCATTTCGTTTAAGAACCGTTTAGATTCTAAATTTTGGAAACTTAAATCGTATGCATTGTATACATATCGTCGCCTCAGAATTGTTTTAGCCCATAAGCCACAAAGTTGGAGTGGAGAAAAATCACAAAGAAAGTTTACATGAAGTTTACTTAAAATATATGCGATGCTTCCGACACATGTTTTGAAGAAAAATGCAAATTTTTCTGAACTTTCATCAATGAAGTTAAAAGTTAATATTAATAATTGGGGTATTCAAACGGTAGTGTTAAAGTCATAACGTTACAATGTTCTAAACTTTTAAACTAGTTTCAAATACTACTCCTGTGAGCAACCCCTCATATATTAGTGTGTTAGTTGAAACATAAATAATATGATACAAAACAAATGAGAAAAAATATTACAAAAATTAAATAATATTTGGTAGGAATATGCAAAATTATGAGAAAATTATTCAACGGCTTCTATCTGTTTCCGAAAATTATTTGCGAATGTTTGCAATATGTAAAACAAAATTATTCGAGCATTTGACCTTTTAATATTTTAAGGCTTTGCAATTTATTTGCAAATTTTCTTAATTTTTGCGATCAGATAATTTTTGATAAAACTTATTGCTCTTGTGTGTAATTTTAACAAAATAGGATTGAATCAAGCCACATCATTGTCTGATTGAAGCATTTTTGTTGTTGCAGTTTTTGCCTTTTTTACACATTTGGCGACTTTTATTTTATATCACACTTTGCTATTATTTTAGTATTAGCAAGTTTTTGAAAAATTTTCATTTTCGCGAATTTTTCCGTTTTTTTGGAATTGCTTATATCTTTAGGTATTTATGTGTTATTTTAGAGCTTGCCTTTTTACCATTTTACCGATTTTTAATACATCTATCTATTTGTGCGAATTTTCATAATTTTGTCAACTTTCTGCGATTTTTGGAATTTATTATATCTTTAGGTATTTGTAAGTAATTTCGGAGCTTGTTTGCAATTTTGCAATTTGTTGCAAAATTTTGCAATAAAAGTGATTGTTCTCAATTCTTTGTTTTTTTTTAACAGTTTTAAACTTTTTTTTAATAAGTATCAGACTTTAATATATTTTTGATGTCACCAAGTTTTTGCGAATTTTCGCAATAGCGGATTTTTAAAAGTTATTTGCATTCCTTAAAATTTAAGCATTTTTTCAAATAAATTTTAGGTTTTTTTTTTTTTCAATTAAAAAATTATTCGCGAATTTTCGCAAATTTTTTGCACGTGAGATAATTTTTGATTCATAGAATCTACTGAGTTTGCTCGTTTACAGTTTTTGAGGCTTTGGAAATTTTTTGAAGATATTCGCATTTTTGCAAGTTTTCGCGATTGATATGCTGTAAGTCTATACTCGAGTTATTATTTTTTTTTGCGGTCTATATAATCAGTTTTGAAAGATTGTTTCCATTATTTTAATCCCTTGCGAATTTTTATATTTTTTGCAATATATAATGATTTGAGTAGAAATTTGCTAAAGAAAAATGCCACGTATTTAAACGTAAATGGACATTTTGTCGAAAAAGAAATGTGAAAAGCAAAATAATTAGTTATGACAGTAATGCCACTTTTCTTAATTTATTTTCAAAAAGTAGCTTTTTGTGCTCCATACGTATACTTTACTGCTGTGATTTGAGAATTTTGTTGTTTTGTTCAATTTTCTTAATTTTATGATATTCTGTTATTTGATTGCTGCGAAACATAGCAAACACCTTTGGTTCTTACAATTAACCAATTTTAAAGAAGCGAAAATGGGCGGATCTACGCCAATTAAAATCTATTATTATATTTCACGTGATTCTACTGTACCGACTTTTACAAAACTTAACACACACTCTGCGCTCTGAAAAACACAAAATCTTGCATTTAAAAAATGGGCGGAGTCACGCCAATTAAAATTTAAATTTATATCCAATAAATTTTTTTCGAAAGTGTTCTATCAGATCTTTTGCAAAAAACCGACTTTTTTTGGCAGAGTTATTATTTTATGAAGAATTTGAGGCAATCGCCAAACAGTGACGTGTATAGCAAAACATTACTTATTAAACCTAAAAATAGTGGATATGGAGCAAAATGAATGCTTAATATCTCAGAAACCATAATAAATTTCGTGAAACGCAATTCTGATTCAGAAAGTGGATAATCAAAATATATACATAGTATATTCCATACCTAACTCATTTTTTTAAGAATGGTCGGTGGAGCTAAACTATTCTGGGCACTTTGGCCAAAATTCCCTCAGAGGTCACTCGTATGACGAAAGGCGACTTTATACGAGCTGTAACTTTTTTCACAAACTCAATTCATTATTTCTAATCATTACGTATTGTAGTAAGTATCTTTGTAGTTACTTTCCATTAGGTGGCATTGTATGCCAACCTTTAATTTGGCCACTTTGGCCAAAATCCCTCAGAGGTCACTCGCATGACGAAAGGCGACTTTATATGAGCTGTAACTTTTTCCACAAACTCAATTCAGGATTTCTAATCATTACGTATTGTAATTTAGTATGTGTCCTAGTAGTTACTCTCCATTAGTTGCATGCCAACCCCTCATTTGGCCACTTTGGCCTAAATCCCCCAGAGGTCATTCGTATAACCAAAGACGACTTTTGCTAAAACTTTTCAAAAAATCACTTTTAGAATTTAAGGTATATTAAATATAATTATATTCCGACAGAATTGAATATAATAACAAAAATTAAAAATTTTAAAAACCCTCGACTTTTTTCAGAAAAGATGTTATATCTTCTAAACGGCTGGACCGATTTTCTTCAAACATAGTCATCTTTCAAACAGAAAAAACTAAATGAAAATCGGTCTAGCCGTTCGGCCTGTACATGGACACGGACAGACACACAGATACACAGACACACACTACAAACTTATAACACCCTTTTTTTTAGTCGGGGGTTAAAAATGAACAAAAACCTTTTAAATATGTTTTTTTTTTCATATATGTATGTACCTAACTAGTCAATTAACTTCATGTCGTTACGTCATAGCATATTTATCTTCACACCTAAATATGTTGTCTTACATCGAAACATATTTAACTCGGCATATTTAATTTTAAATACATACGTCTTCAAACACAGATTTTTGTAATTCTTTTCTTCAAATGCCCCAATTATGTCGTCTTGTCCATGAACGGAAAAAGTCGCAGTTTAATATATTCAGGGCAATTATGATTAAAATTCCGTGTGAAATTTCTCCCTTTTCCAATTAGAATTTTTTGTTTTCCCTATCACTTCCTATAAGTTGGAATTGTTCCCCGGGTAAAATTCCTCGCGGAATTTTATTCATAATTGACCTCATTGTTTATGCTTTATCTTCTAGTGTACTTTTTTGAAGCCGGTAGTTTGATTGGAGTTTATCACAACTTTTCAAAATTATCGTTTTGAAATAGTTTTGAAAACAATAAGTTTTTTATCACATGCGTGTTATTTATGAATATTTTTGTTTTGAGAGATTTTGTTTGATTTTTTTTTTTTTGCTTTTAAATACATAAATTGCGTTCGCGTACTCAAAAGTTTTTAAAATTTTTTACTGAACTTTACTGCATTTTACTAAATTGCGTTCGTTTACCCAAAATACAGTAAATGAGAACACAAATTGAGAGAGTAAAGTGACAGTTCTTGACTCAGTGTTTTGCAAATTTTTACTGCAGAAATTTGTCGTAGTAAAGTTTAGTAAGATGAAAACATATGATTCAAAATGTAAACAGATGAAAATTAATTAAACGAAAAGTGTACAAACTTGAGAAAAGGTTAAATAAAAATTGTGAAAGTCATTAAAAAATAATTTATTTATAAAGCATAATAATAAAGCTGTTAATATACATATTTTGTAACTTATTTTATTAAACCTTTTATTTTGCAATTTATTTTAATTACTCAGAGTTGTAAAACTGTAAAGTATTTGGTTACTTAGTATCGCACTTTCTTTTAAGGTAATCAGTAACATTAACAAATAGTCATGTAATTTTTAGTAATTTAGCCAACAACAAAACAAGGAAACCCAAAAAAAATTAACTACAAATATTACATGAAATAAATTACAGAATCTATTCTTAGATTGTTCGTGTTATAAAAATATTGTATCGAGTACCAATAATTAAAAGAGTTGCATAGTCAAAAGGTTATATATTTTTCAACACTATGTGGAGTTAGAGTCAGCTGTTTCTTTAATCTTACTAATTTTTACTATTTTTCCGTTCGCGTACTTTTTTTGGCTACCGCTCTTTTTGAGAGTAAATTTTAAAAATTTCGCAGTAACTACTCATTTACTGCATTTTACTGCAAAAGTAAACGAACACACTTATACATACAACATTAAACGATACACCATGACTTGTGAATTGAGCAATTGTAATTTTTTATTTTTGAAATTTTGCTTTGTAAACCTTTTGTAGTTTAACATTTTTTATGAAAATAGACATTAATGATTCAATGATTATTACTTAAAAGTCCGCACATTCTTCAAAATTTGATCGAATTGTTTATTAATAAGGAAACATGCACAAAGTTTTTTTTTCGAATATAATAGTAATTTTTATTCGAAAGACAACCAACTTTATTTCTGACCGATATGACACTTTTGAGACTACACTTTTGTATATTCTTCTTTTGTAATGACAAATTTGCGGTGGTCATAGGTATAAAACCATCAAAACATGGCAACATACTAAAAATTAAATGTAAAATATGTTGAGTCATGACATAAACAGGGTGCATTTCTCTCCCATGGAAACCGGCATTTGTTCGCAAAAAAAAAATCAATTTTTGCGAATAGTAAATAGAAATGAAACGATTCCACACCCTTAGAGAAAATAAAAATTAAAAGAAAACAAATTGTACTTGTAGTATAAAACAACCCTTGTTGTCAAGGCTAAAAATACAACATGTGGAAAAAGAAGAAATCCTAGTAGAATATTTATTTACTATAGAATAAAAAAGACTACTTACTACGGCCAACACCTAAAACAAAAGAAAACATGTGCTTATTAGATAAATAAAACTACTCACACACTTGTCAGAGAAAAATAAGCAAAACAATAATATTCTGATCAGTTTACTTACTTATGTAACTATTTAATTAGACGAAATTAATGGGTCTAATTACGAATTTCGTAATTAAACAAAAAAAATTGCTATGTTCTTTAGTTTAGTACAAAATCATAAGACTTGAAGTCGAAAGAATACGACACTTGTAATTCGGTCCAATATATGTGCATACATACTTACATACATATGTACATACATATGTACATCATACATATGAATGTATGTATGTATGTATGTACATATCGTAAATTTTGATAGGAGAACATCTTCTAATGTATCGAAAAATGCAAAAATCTTGATTTCAAATAAATAATAGCCCAATTCACAATCTTGTGTAAATGGTCTTGCATCGTTGCATGTGCAAAATGGTATAGTATATTGATACTCACCACTAAGAATTGTTAAGTGGTGAGTATAATATACTATACAATTTTGCACATGCAACGATGCAAGACCATTTGCACAAGATTGTGAATTTGGGTAATGAGTTTTCTGTATTATTTAACAACGAACCTATACAAATTACTTTTTACCTTTTTTAATTTCTCTTTTAGTTGCGCGTAATTGATAATACTTATACATATATAGAACTATCTGCATCGATACAATAACTGATTTATTCATAAAAAATAATTTTGTTTTGCGAGTATAAAGGGTTTATAAAATAAATTTTATATGGAAATCAGTTTTATAAAGCTTTTAGGAATCAAAATTATTTTTTATGAATAAAGTCTTTAATTCAATAAATATCTAAGAACGAGATAGAGAATGTCCCAAAACTTATCCATTTCACATTCTTATTTAATTCATAAAAAATTAAATAACATACATCCACATATCGTCAGCTAAAATGCAAAAAGGCGTAACTAACAAAAAATTAAAAATCAATTTTTTGATTGATTATTATGAATGGCATTAAACTACATGTCTATCAATCAAAAACTCAATTTAAAATTTTTTGTTAGTTACGCCTTTTTGCACTTTAGCTAACGATATGTATGTGGAGTCGCAAAACAAAACGTGCCTTTTTGATTATTTCAAAATATTGGAAAATTAAGGATTATTTTTTTCATCCGAATATTTTATATGTAGTACAGTGATGGGAAATGAGATTTGCATTTCCGTATCAAAAAAAAAAAAAAAAATTTAGAGTACTTTTTTGGTCCCGAGAGTACCAAAACCTATTATTTTTAACCCCCAACTAAAAAAAAGGGGTGTTATAAGTTTGTAGTGTGTGTCTGTGTATCTGTGTCTGTCTGTGTCCACGTACAGGCCAAACGTCTGGACCCATTTTAATTTAGTTTTTTCTGTTTGAGAGATGACTTGATCGAGAGGGTTCTTAACTATATTTGAAGAAAATCGGTCCAGCCGTTTAGAAGATATAACATCTTTTCTGAAAAAAGTCGGGGGTTTTTAAAATTTTTAATTTTTGTTATTTATTTAAATTTTATTAACAAAAAATGATATAAAATTCATTTACAAAGAAATAAAAAATGAACATAAAGCGTGTAAATTAGGAGGCGGTAAATTTTTTTTTAATTGTATAACAAAAACGTAATCTACACGAAATTTTGAGAAAATTCTTCGAAGAAACCATGGGTCTAAAATCAAACCCTATACCGCACCTCTCGACATGAAAATTTATTTCCTCTTTAAAAAACAAAATTGTTTTTAATTAAAACTCTTCCAATCCATTTTCGAATGATTAGTATTTCTCCCAAGCAAGTACTCCCTGCTTTTAATTTTTTCATGAGGTAGCTTAGATTTATCTATAATGATTAGTTCCCTATTTTACTCTTTAAAGTCAATGTCCTTAAATAAGGCAGTAACCAAACAAGAAGCAGTTCTATCGCAAATGCCAAATATATCGCACACTATGGCAAAGTTTAAGATGTCGTACTTATTAGTACTAGTATATGGTATTTTTTGTCTCGTATGTGATCTTGCAAATTCCAATCCCGATCCAACATTCATACTCGAGGCAGGTCTATACGAAGTATGTAGGCTTAGTACTGGCTCCTTAGATTGGTGATCAACGATCACCGGAATCGTATGTTTTCTGGTGGTATGTTGGTCAATCACGAACTCTTTTAGGTTATAAGGAATCATACCGCATCAGATTTGCGTTGAATTGCAAATTTCAATAACTTTTTAGCAATTTTCGGAAAAACTCCCATACAATTGTTTTTTTCCAACTTTAATTAATTTCAATCACTATGCAAACTAAAACCACTAAAGTTCTGAAAAATTTTACCAATAAGAAGAGTGGATAGTTCCATTATTATGTGTTATATATTTAAAAAATTTGTCAGGAAACATGGTTTTTAACGCGAACTGTAAAATGCATAAATCAATCAAAACGAAAAAAAATTTTAAAAAATATTATTCTTTGTTTTTATGTCAAGAAAATGGTAAACGCAAATCGGGGCTTGACTGGATTTTTAATAATTGAATATTTTGTTTACTTTTAATAGATACTGTATATTATATAAAGTATTGAATAAAAAAACTACTGTTATAGCTTAGGAAGAGAAATTTAATTCTCATGTCGAGAGGCGAGGTATAGGGTTTGATTTTAGACCCATGTTTCTTCGCGAAATTTTCTTAGAATTTTATGTAGATTTCGTTTTAGCTATACGATTTTTAAATTTTTTTTCATCCATCCAAATCGACCCAGCCTAATATACATACATATGTGTGTACATAGGTAAAAATTTTGAATTTACAATAAAAAGAATTTTTAGACTTTAATAAATCTTTGGCCTGGATAAGACTTGATACTGTAAGTAAAGTAAAGTCTGTAACTTTGTTTTGTTTTCATGAGATTTTGGTAAGAGAAATTCATATTCATCTGAGGCGTTTATAGTTTTAGCCACTGTAGACCAGAAACTGCATATATTTTCTGTTGTTAATGGTATCAGTTCGTCCATATCAGCCAATGCTCTATATTGGTTGCTAATATTTTCAAAATTTTGCTTTTTGCTGGAAAACATTTTAATTAAAAGTGGTATAATGCTGTTGGTTTTACCACATAAAACATTTTCAGGGGGAAATTTACTAAACCAATTTAACATTTCATTGTAAAAATCCACTTTTGCCCTCAGAACTTGACAGAATTTAATCACCCCTATTGTGCGTTTCGATTACGTTCCCGCATTCAGTTACGCACGGATCGAAAAGAGGTATTCTGCAAAAAAAACTGAATCGAAAGAAAAAGAAGAAGAGAAGAGTATGTTTAAACCTGCTGCTTTGCTTTGAAACGGAAGGAACAGAAAAATTAAGCAATTTTGCAAAATTTTTAGTAAAAAGTTAAATTTAGTGCAAAAAAAACAGTGATTTACCATTAAAACAATTAATAATTAAATATTGTAAAAATTTGCATTACATAACATACATTACAAATTTAAATACAGAGAGTTAAAAAAACGAGATAAGCAAGAGGTATTTGTGGCCAAACTTTTCCAGTGTGAAGAATCCTGTCGCGCCGGAGGTGATATTTTAATTTTTTACACATAATTGCAACACAAAAATAAAGTCAATTTGTTTAAATTTAATTAAATCCGTAGACAATATCGTTATTCGTTGTCATTAAATAGGTATGTCAACTTTTTATACTGTTTTACCTGTAATAAATTGAATAAAAATCGCATTTCAATACAGAAAAACAAAACAAAGTGTATAGTTCATTAATTAAACCTTCTTTTGCATTTAATGCTTGCATTATTTTTTTAATTAATCACTTTTTGAAGCTAAACAATCAAAAATTGAAAACGCTCCGCCACTAAAATAACAACTTACAAAAACGTAGTTACGATCGAAATGCAGAATACATAGAATCGAAAGAAAAATCGAAGAACGGAACGCAGAATACCAAAGTTGCCAAACGGAGAAACTTTCGATTCGAATCGAAACGCAGAATAGGGGTGAATACAAAATTTTTACAATTCCCTGTAAACTGATTTAAAACGGTTGTTTCAACATGATTTGTGACTACATATGTATGTATAGATCAACTTCTGTGCCACAAAAATCTCATTGAGTCAAATATGCTTTTCGTTTATATTTAATAGTGAAGGTTACACTTTTCTAAAATATCTTTGAGAATTTTAATTCTTTGCAAAAATATATGCATACGAGCGTTTTTTTTTGGCTGCATTTCTAAGTTGGCTGTTAGAGTATCAAATGTGTTGCGGGAGTACTACGGTACTTTTTCATGTCAAATAGTATCGAAAAAAGTACGATCGTACCAACTTTCCCATCACTGATGTAGTATGAACCCAGAATATACATATAACAAGTTCCTTCCTTATTATAAAATGCATCCGACCACAATAAGTCGCAACAATAAATGTTAACGATGTATGAAATTAAGTCTTGTTTTAGACTTGGCAGTTTTTCCTGAAGCAGTTATCTTCTATTCTTTTTTAAAACTGCTCGTACACTCAGACGGTTTCTTGTTCAATTTTCCTATTGTTTTAATGCTGCGAATGAAATAACAAAAGAGAATTGAACTAACTTTTCAGTACAAGCAAGTCAGTATCCCTTTTCTTTCTTCGATCCTCTCTCTCCCGTAAACTCAGACTTGCTTCAAGAAAAACTGCCGAGTCTAAAACATGAGCAAAGGACTTTTAATATGCAAATAGCACGTTTTATTAAAATAAAACAAAAAAAGTACGTTTAGTTTCAAATGAAATGCAAAAAGAACGTTTTAGTATGCGTATATTCGATATGTATTTAATTATTTTTTAAATTTATGTTTCTTTCGTATTCCAGTAATTTATCTTCTATTTTCAAATTATATTTTTTAGGCTCTATGTTATATTTTATATAACAAATACTAGATAATAATCAAATTATTGATTACCATTATTATGATTATTATTATTATTATTATTTATATGAAATGAGACATTGCGCGAAAATTATTGTTATAATTAGAGATTTGCGCGTGAGTGTTTTTTTTTGCCTCATGTTATAAAAAACTTTGTTTTGCTAAAATCAAGGAAAAAAGCACGTTTTGCTCTGCATGAATTTTTTAAGGAAAAAATTTTTCTATGAGAAGCAAAAAAATTGAAAAAAGCATGTTTTGTTCTGCGACTCCTCATACTTATATGCTCGTATATAAAACGAAATGTGTGTTTTTTTGTTTGTTTGTAACTTATAGGAGCCCAGACCTCTGGAACGATCTTACTGAAATTTTCACAACATTTAACTGGGACTCTGGAATGAATTATAGGCTACTTTTTTCAACCACGCCCTACTTTTTTAAATGTGCCTACTTTTTTAAAGTATAATACTTCTTTCACATAGTATTTAACAGATTTGATAATATTAACGATAACTTCGACATAACTTTGCCATTTGTGGACTAATGGCCTATTTCCCACCTGCGAAAGAAAACGTTCGACTTACAATTTATATTGAAAACAACAATAAAATATGAAAATTTGTTTTTGTTTTCAATGTAAATTGTCGTCGAACGTTTTCTTTCGCAGGTGAGAAATAGGCCATAATTTTAATTTATTTTTTTTTTGCATATGAAAAGGTCCACTAATTATTATTATTATTTTTTCTTTTTTGATATGTGGAAGTGGTGAGTTTGTCGCGAATTGGCAGCCGCAGTAATTGATCAAAAAATAACTTCATCATTTATCGGCCAATTTTAAAAGTGCTTTTTGATTATGAAAGAGGTCCACTAATTTTTTTTATGTTGGGAGGGAGAGAAGAGGGTTAAATGTGCCCGTAAAAAAAGTCATAACCAAATTTTTTTGTTGCTTGTGTACCAATTTTCAAAATTCGTTTTGCATATGGAAAATTTCCACAATTTTTTTTTTTTTTTTTGATTTGAGGGGAGGAAGAGGAAGTGTCCACCCAAAAAAATTTATTACCAAATAACTTTGTAATTTTTTGACAAATTTTTAAAATTTTAATGGCATATGGAAAAGGTTTACTAAAATAAGTTTTTTTTTTTTGGAAAATGGGGCTGATGAGAGCACAAAATGCCCGCCCCAAAAATTTATTATTAAATATTTTTTTCATTTGTGGACCAATTTTTAAAATTCAGCTTGCATATGGAAACGATTCACAGATTTTTTTTTTGTAAATTGAAGGAGAGGGGGAAGCAAAGTGCCCACATTTCAAAAGTGAATATCAAATTATACCTAATTTACATTAAGCATTTTTTCAGGAAATTTCATGAATTTTGTTGCACGCATCTTTTTCTATTTGCTAATTGCAGCGCTATAGAAGAGAATGTTATATATAAAAGGGCGTATAATGAATCTCTGATGCATTTTTGGCAACTTTTTTGATATGAGCAGCTTCTCCAGGCCTCCTATTGACAAATAAAAATTTTTCATGCAACTAATTTCACGAAAAAAATGCTTAATGTAAATTAGGTATTACTTTGTCGTTTGTGGGCTAATTTTAAAAATTTGTTTTCATATGGAAGAGGTCGACTAAAATTGTTTGTGGAAATTTTTGTGGGCAAATCGCCCTCCCTAATAACTGATTATCAAATAATTTCGTCATTTGTCGACCAATTTTCAAAATGCTTATTGCACATGAAAGAGGTCTACTAAGTTTTTTTAAATGTTGGGAGGTGGAGGATGGGGCGAAAAGGATTATTGTTTGTGGACCAATTTTAATTCATAGGTATGTAATTACATATATTTTTTATAAACCTATATCAAAAGGTGGTAGGAGGCAATATCATCACCCTAACCGAAACTATCAAACCGATTTTAAAGATATTATAAATGTAAGCAAGCATCCATTTAAATATACGTATGCACATACATATGTATGTATGTATATTTCCTTTAAATTATTTTATACAAGATTATGTGTGTATTTTTCTTATCTCTCTTTTTTACATTTTATGGGCTTTTTCTATTACAAAATTTTTAAGTGTGGAATAATTTGCATAAAAGTGAGATACACCTTTTGTATTTTATTGTATGTATTAGCAAAACATTGTTGTTTGTACATAAGTATATTGCTTAAAAAAAAGTAAACCTACCCTGTTGGAAAATGTGTAATTGACTACAAAAATAGCCAACTACGGCCAGTTTTGAAAATTACGGAGATTTTATATCAGGTGATTTCAAAAACAAACTACATATTAATAGCTGACTTGTTAGTGGGTTTATATTGCATTTTAGGCTTTTGTAATTTATAATAGAATATTTTATTATTTTAAAAAAGCAGTGATTTAGCTTTTATTAATTGCTTAAAATCACCGTAATTTGCCATGTCGCTGTTTTCGGAAGAGTACCTATAGTTATATACGGCCTTATGTATAATCAAAAACTGGCATGAAGTTAGTATAAGTGACAAAACTGAACTACGTGTTGACGAGTTTCTCTATACAATTTGACATTAAAAATCACGCATAACGATTGCATCCTAGCATGCCACTTATGCTAACTTCATGCAAATTTTAGATTATACATAAGGCCGATAGTAGCTATAAAGCTACTACGAAATGCATAATTTCTATGTATCAAAGTTTATATTCTCCACAGTAAATTTTGTGGTTTTTTGTTAATCCCGTTCCCGTTCCCGTTTGTTCTTTAATTACTGTTTACAATTTTGTTTCACATTTTTCTCATTTTTTCTTCAACAAATTTATTAA
Organism: Tachina grossa; assembly: GCA_949987645.1. Taxonomy (NCBI): domain Eukaryota; kingdom Metazoa; phylum Arthropoda; class Insecta; order Diptera; family Tachinidae; genus Tachina; species Tachina grossa. Next base: position 58,920,374 of record OX465278.1, on the reverse strand, counting down.
CAATATTGAAAGAGTTCCAAATCTAAATAACTAATAGTTATCTAATTAAAATAAAACCTACTTATAGTCAAGCGAAAAGTATGTAGTTATATTACAGCTACCCACTAAAAGTTAAATTTTAGGTATTTAACTCTTTAAGTTAGTTGAAAATTATTGCAGAGTCGGACAATTGACTACCGCCTAGGACATCGCAATGTTAAATAGTTAGTTGCCTCCATTTAAAAGCAGTTCAAGTGTCAACTGAAACTAGTTATGAAACAGTTAACTTAAAGTTAATTTAAAGCTAACTGAGTTTCCGACAGGGTAAGTATGCGTATACATAGATACATACATACATATTTACATAACCTGCAAGCATTTTATGAAAAAATTTATCGTATTCGAGTCATTTACGATTGTTTGGCTGACATTACTTTTTTTATTTAAAAATCACTTTTTACAAAATTGTATTTATTTTTATATAATTTTGGAGATTTTAATATAATATATATAATTCAAAAGTTTCTTCCTATGTGAAGGCATAGGTGGTTTATAGTCAGTCACAAAAACTTTTTAAAATTCTTGTTGTTGTATTTTCAATAAATTACTTTTAAAGCATAAGCACGAATCATTTCATTTCATTTCATTTCATTTTTCAATATTTTTTCAAGCGCGCAAGTGATTAATCAGTTTTTAATCGTCAAAAGTACTCGAGGAAGACTCATATGTATGATCTATTTTCGATTTCTGTGTGTTTTGTTATTGTATTTTCAATAAATAACTTTTTAAGCATAAGCACGAATCATTTTCGAGACTTTTTTCAAGCACGCAAGTGTTTAATCAGTTTTTAATCGTCAAAAGTACTCGAGGAAGACTTAGTTAGGTGATTTTTGATAAAACAATCTTCCAAATCTAATCAATCCACCGACTTTTGCCCACTGTTGCCTATGACCGACTATGGTGATTTTTCTTTCTCTAGATTTGTGTCAGCCGACCTCATTGAGGCTTTTTCTTGCATTAAATCAAATGCTATTGGTGTAGACAGCATATCCATTAAATTTTTGAGAATACTATACCCTTCTTTGGAAACTCACTTATTACATATTTTTTATGCAATAGTTATGACCTCTACTTTCCCCAATGCCTGGAAAACTGCAAAAGTGATACCCATTAGAAAAAAAGCTGGCATAGGTTCTGATTGCTTTCGACCGATTAGCATCCTCCCTTGTATCTCTAAAGTCTTTGAACATCTCATGGCCAAACAGATTAATAAGTATTTGTATGATAATTCACTGACTAGTGATTGTCATTTCGGTTTCAGAAAAAATCATAGCACCACAACTCTTTTGCTATCCTTGACTGATAGGATTGGGACGCGTCTTAACAATCAAGGTGTTGGGGTTTTAATTGCCTTGGACTTATCGAAAGCCTTCGACACAATAAACCATACCAATTTAGTAAACAAGCTTTATTCGAAGTATAAGTTTAGTAAGTGTTTATGCAGCTTATTTCTGTCTTATCTAACTGATAGACAACAATTTGTGTCAGTCCAAAATACTAGCTCATCCAAACTCTCCTGTCATAGTGGAATTCCACAGGGCTCTATCCTAGGACCTCTCATATTTATGATTTATGTAAACGATTTCGTCAAATCAGCTATAGGCAAATTAGCAGATTTGCTAATTTGCCTACCTCAGACATTTTTTATATGCTGACGACATTCATCTAGTTTTCCTAGGTGAAAAGCAATTTCTTGGCTCTTTGAACGAGCGCGTTAATTATACTTTAAGTATTACTGACTCCTGGATGAGAAGTAATTTTTTACAAGTCAATGCGAACAAAACCAAAGCTATGTGTTTTGGCATTCCAAATAAATCTCTTCTCAAACTTAATATGAGTGGTACCATCATTGAATTAGTTGATAATATGCGTTGCTTGGGCATTGTTTTGGATGACAAATTTAATTTTGTGAGACATATTAACGGTATCAAATCTAAAGTATGCTTTGTATTACGAAAACTGTACAGCCTTGGCTGCTATCTTCCAACTGGCGTCAAAATTTTGCTTGCGAAATCCTTAAGGTGGAAGTACATACCACGCGTTACGCGGCAACGCTTTTCTGGCTTGTTAAACGTTCAACGCTACACAAATGGAAGGTTACACACCACGCTTTTGAAGCTTTTTTAGTTGTAAAATTTAAATCCTTTGCCGGCTATTTTTTTTGCATTTACGTTGCATTTTTCTTTAAACATTTAATTCATTTTTGTATCCATTATTTAATAAAAAAATTAATTTCTAATCATGTTTGTGTATGTTAGTTTATGAATCTGGCAACACTAGCTGTAATTTTGTATACAACGCGTGAAAGTTGAAGAATTTTCAACTTTTTGCGAGGTACGCGCGTCGCAAACTTCACTGTGTAACTTACCTTATGAAAACACACCATTTCAACTTTTTTGACAAACGCGTGTATCGCATTAGCGCATTGAACGCGAGTTATGTACTTCCATCTTTACTTCTCTCAATAGTCAACTATGGCATTGAAGTTTACTCATCTACTAACCGCACAACTCTAAAAGAAGTTAATAAAATTATTAATAGAATTGTTAGATATGTCTTTAACTTAAGAATACGAGACCATGTCTCCCCCCATGTTGAGCGATTTCTTGGCCTATCCTTCGCTAACTATATTAAGTTAAGACTTATTTTGAGCTTTTATAAAGTAATTTTTCTGAGACAACCTGTATGCTTATTTAATAGTTTTAATTTTTCGCACTCAACTCGATCTCCGCAAATTATAATTGATAGAATCTTTTACGCTTCTTATGAGCGCTCCTTTGTTGTCAGAATTGCACGCATTTGGAATTTCCTTCCCAACAACCTCAAGGTTTTCTCATTGTTATACTCATTCTTTTTAATTATATTCTTGCATCATTTTGTATTACTATAGACTAATATGAGAATTTATCATGATTAATTCTAAAATTAATTTTTTATTCTTTTGAATGTTATAATGTATTTTCTCTAATTCATGAATTTTGCACATTACTAGTTGTCATACTATTAACCGTATATGGCCCATAAGGGCTCGGTTTAATCTAATCAAATAAATTAATAAATAAATAAACAAATGCTACTAGCACATACATACATACCAACACCTTCATCGAAAGTTACATAAAAATAGTAACTTCAAACTTGCATTTAAATTCATTAAATATTAAAATTTAAAAGAAAAGAAATGTTTCGGAAGAAAAACTTACGTACATACCTAAATATGTATAAATTAAACACAAAATTTTTTTTGCACGTAATAAAAGAAATATTTCGGAAGGAAAATAAATGCCTTAATATGTATGTATGTATTTATGTATGTATATATTTGTTTTATTAAAAAATCATTGATTGCACTCAGGAATTATTATTATTATTATTTTGTTTTATGAATGAAACAATAGGAAAGTTTATACAATGGTCATTCGAAATCATATTGTTTATAAATTAGGTTTATGATACATATTTTAACAACTTTCTATAATTTTTTGTATGAAGCCAGAGTCGGTATTTATGCTACTTTTATTTAAATGTATTATATTCTTTTAAATACTTTTCCATTTTGAAAATATGTGTGTACAATAGGGGTATAACCAATTTTTTGGCATAGTACCATGGGGTCAACCATGTCCTAGTAACCACGAAAATGAAAATCATAATCTTTTGTAATTTATCTCAAAAAAGTTCACGCACCAATTGATTTTTCTAAACACTTAAAGCACGGACTTATTATTATTTTACATAATCTAAAGTTATTTCGAAGCATTCTTAATGCAATATTGAATATTCATAATTTTATACGGTGTTTTTTATTTGTTTTTTTTTTTAATAAACATATTATTAATTTTTCTTAACCAAAAAGAAAAAAAGCTCTATCGTGGTTGGTGTGTGAAATTTTTTGACCTTATCGAAAAAATAAATATACGTTCCCTTATAGTTTTTTGCATTATCGGACTGTGCCACGCCAATTTTGATATCTATCTATCTATATAATTAATAGACGAACATGTTTTTTGTAATCCCTTTTACGCCGATACCACTGCAGCGATTTTAAAAAGATTTATATGGTTTTAAAGGATTTTTCGTACAGATGTGCAGAATCTATATTTTATTGAAATCGGTTTAGTATTTTGGGAGCTATAAGCGTTTAAAGTTGCTACTACTACATGCACACATATTACACAGGCATTTATTAGCTTACAAGTAAAAAAAGAAACAAAACATGAGTGTGTGTGTGTGTTTGTAGTATTTCTCTTGACCTTACAATTGTTTTTCTCTTTTTTTATTGTTGTTGTATCAAAGCCATATACTTAAAGGAAGAGAGTTGAATAAATTGAATTAGGTTGGTTGAAGGGATTTTGTTTATGTTTTTTTAATTTCATGTATTATTTAATTATGCTTGCATATGTATGTAATTTTGTGTGTGACTGTGTTTTAATGAATTTTTTATGACGTTTATATACATTTTCTTTGAATCTTAAATTATTAACATTTTGATTCTAGAATACGGACGAGTGTGTCGTCCGTTTGGTATATCTAGTTTTTAGTTATTCCTTGATTTTTATTTATGCCTGACAAAGATAAAAGTTATTTTTTGAGTTTTATTTATTCCTCACGAAATAACACTTTTTGATATTTATTTTTTGCTTTAAAAAAATGTAACTTTTAAACTGTAGAGAGCGCATTTTTTGCGTTAAAATAAATATAAACCGATTTAAAATTGAATTTATCGCCAGAGTCTGTAAAATAAACTCTTATTTCTGCTACAGATCAACGATATGTACTTAGACATCGGTTCGATTTCCTCTATTTCCTACTTCGCCACCTGGAGGCAAATTACGGCATTCGATACGGTTCGAAATTTTAAAATGTTTCCATATAAACTCTATGGAAATATTTCGTAATTTCGTTCGATAACGAGTGCCCCTGTCTTCTACATACATATGTATGTATGTATGTATGTATTCTTTATTTCATTTCATTTTTCACATACGTTTAGGTACGATAATTGTAAACAACTTTTGACAGCTACGCATGAAAACTAAACGAGCAAAAGTCAATCATCTAATTTTTGGCATAGACTTTATATTAATAGTCCTTGGAAATAACCATTGTCATAAGACACCTCTATTAATGCATTGGTTGCATATAATTGCATTAAAGTGGTTTCGTCTCCATTCAAAAATGAGTCAATGTCAGACCAAAGTAAAGAAATATGAAATATTTATTTTTATTTTAAGTAACTCAAATTGTTTATTTATTTGTCTTGTGTTATCGTAGAAATATAAACAAGAAATGAATAAAACTAAAACAGGTTTTTGCTAATACATGTTAGAAAATGTTAACGAGTCGTCTAATATTTTGTTGATGACAATTTGTTGACCAAAACTGCTTGAGATCGTTTTGGCATTGAGTCAACTAACTTTCAACAAACTGAAACAGGTATTGCAAAAGTCATTTGAATTTGAAGGCTACTTTCCCTTTATCGAGTTTTGATTTGATTTCGCATAGTTTAAATCACGGCTGGCCAAAGTACCACCAGAATGCCGAACAGCAATTGGCTTATTATTCAAATGAATACACATACGCAAATACATTTCTCTCTGTGGCCATTATTGGTTTCAATGGAATTTAAATCCGGGAATTGTTCTGATAAGCGTAATAGATTTGGTTTCCTTAAACTATTTCTTTGTACAATTTACTAAAGGTATGTTTTGTATCATTATATTGTTGTAAGGTCCATTTAAGTGGCTTGCTTTCATCGGAGTAGTTTCAACATATGTTGTCTTCATTATAATCAGTGCGACTTAAGTGTCCAGGAGACATACAAAAAAACCCATCAATCACATAGTTGTGTGCGTGCAGTCGTTGCTTTTCGGCTACACGTACACGTTGTCGGCACTGATCGATGAGAATCAAAAAATTTTGATATTTTTATTTGATGGCTGATTATTTGAACGTCTCCAAATTTGATTGACGAAAAAACGTCATTTGCTTTGTGTTATTTGTTCTGTGACGACATGGAGAAGTGCGCGGATGAAAAAAATTAATTTGCACTTTATTGTATGATTATTATAAATACTATATTATATTCTCTAATTTTTCTAATCTTAATGGGTAGTGTGAATAAAAAAAAAATTACTTAAAAATTATTTTTAAAACCCCAAATGCATATGTATTTATGTATGTATGTGAATTTTGTGTTTAAAACAAATTTTTAACTAAAAAGCAAATACATACGAGTATGTACATGTTTTTTTTTATTCACACACCCAATGTCTTGTTTTTATATTAAAAATCGTTTGTTTGTTTCGAATTTTTTTTAAGGAAAATATGTTTATTTTTTTAGAGTGTTTTGAAGAACTAGAATTATTATTTAGTGGCCTTCGAAAACGGCTGGCTGTTCCGTTCAACTATGTGTTGTTAGTCAGAATATTCACAACAGACTTTGGTGTTATTTGTTCATTAATAATTATCACATGTAATTGGGCTTAAAAAGCGATACGAACTTTAGCCCGTTCAAATCACAAATATAGAAACAAATGGAGTTCGAATAATAATTAAAATTAACTTAAAATTAATAGCCATGGGCCTGTGGCAAAAATTAAATAAAAATATACTTAATAGTAACAAACCAAAAAAGTTTGTCTTGAGTAGAACAAAAAATAAGCAAATTAAGTAACATGTGTATAATTAGTAAAAAGAACAAAACGACAATGGCAAGACTGTTGTAAATATAGTGATGGTAAAATTAAGCTTACAATACAAAAAAGCTTTCAGCAAATTGAAATACGATGAATCAAAACAATTCACATATTCCATTTGCAATAAAATGCTAAGTATATAAAGCAGAAATCTACATCAACTGACACCACACACAGTGGACCAAACACAAAAGAACGCTGATGATGAAGGTTTAGTGGCCTTCGAAAATGGCTGGCTGTTCCGTTCTACTATGTGTTGTTAGTCAGAATATTTACAACAGACTTTGGTGTTATTTGTTCATTAATAATTATCACATGTAATTTGGCTTAAAAAGCGATACGAACTTTAGCCCGTTCAAATCACAAATATAGAATTATTATTATTTATTTATTTATTAATCCATTTATAATATATATAGCCTTTTGGCCAATATAAAATACTGTATTACAATCATATAGAAAATACAACTCATATATAAATAAAAATCATAATTAACAAACAAAAAATATTTACAATTATCCATTCAGTTTCATATACTCAAATCAAAGTTTCCACCCCATCATCACCATGAATTACTCAAATCACCTATCATTAAAATTAATGAAAAAAAAAGAAAAGGAAAACAACTAAATAGGAGGCCATAACGATAATTAGCGATCAGAATTATTAAAATAGGGAACAAGACGTCGTTTGAAAGTAGGTAGTGAAAAGGCAAAACACCTCAAGTTTTTGGGTAAACAGTTCCATAGGCGCGCTGTACGAACAACAAATGAGTTCTCATAGGCAGTGTTGCGTATACGAGGGATAACCATTTGAGTATTTCTGACTGATTTAGTAAAGGAGATCAGTTGTAAAATGTGCAACGGCCTCTGAAACTTAATGATATTAAACAAATAAATAAGTAGCCGAAACTTGAGGTAGTCATCAAACGAAAAATTAAGAAAATACTTAACGTGATCAGAAACGTGGGCTCCTAATCTGAGTCCATATAAAAATCTAATGACCTTATGTACAATAGCTTTGATTTTCTTTCTATTGCCAATATTGCATCCTGAGTAGACTTCAATACAATAATTAATTTGTGACATTTATAGCGAGTGCCCAATCGCTTTCTTAATACTAATGGGCAAGAATAAATTCCTATGATATAATATGCGTAATATAAAACAAATTTTAGAGCATATGTTGTTAATATGAGGTTCAAAAGATAATTTATCATCAATTAACATACCAAGACATTTCAGTTTGTTAACAAACTCAATCGTACATCCAGATATATTTAAGTTCAGATCAACCAGAGAATTCCGATTAGATTTGAAAACAATGGCCTTAGTTTTACTTGGATTAACGCGAAGGTTATTAGCGAACATCCAACTATTAAGTACGTGCAGATCATTATTGATCGTTTCCTGAAGGCAATCATTAAACTCAGGCTCTCCTGACCAAAACAATTGTATGTCATCTGCAAATGCGAAAGATTTACAAAAACAAAGAGAATTAAATAAATCATTTAGAAATATAATAAAAAGGATAGGTCCAAGTACAGATCCTTGTGGGACTCCAGACACAACGGGTAAAGATTCTGAAGCTAGCCCCTTACAGAAAACAAATTGCTTACGTTTACATAAATATGACCAGACAAGGCGACAAGCCGATGTAGAAAACATTTAGTTAAAATTAAGTTTATTAATAAGCAAAGAGTGCCGAATTTGGTCAAAGGCCTTAGCCAAGTCGATTGAAACAAGAACTCCCACTTTACCATTATTAAGGGCAGTCCTAATGGAATCAGTCATTTCAATTAAGAGAGAACAAGTACTACGACCTTGTCTGAAACCATACTGGGATTCACTTAAACAATTTCTATCAATAATAAATTGTGTAATCTGGTCCTTCATGATATTTTCTATTATCTTAGACAGAATAGGTAGGATACTAATAGGTCTCAAGTTGTGTATATCTAATTGTAGTCTATTCTTTGGTATGGGGGTAATACGTGCGGTCTTCCAATCACTAGGGAATTTCGACGATGTTAAAATAGTGGTCATAAAGTAAAGTAAGTAGATGTTTAATAATATATGGAAGCGCAATTTTAAGTAACTTAATGGAAATGCCCTCAGATCCGACTGAAGTAGTTTTTATTTTAAATAAGGCTAAAATTAGTTCAGATTCAGTAATATTAGAAAAGGAAAAGTAATCAGTCTCATTAATAAAAATTTCCCAGTTTGGTTCATGATCAGGGGTATCCAGTTTATTACTAAGAAAAATTTTATTAATTTCATTGACATCAATACCAGAAAACGAGGGGCAGTCATCAACAATACCTGTGTTTCGTAAGGTTCGCCATATTTGTTCGCTATCCATAGAGTTAAACATTCAACAGCAACGTGTTCTTCTGTAGTTACGTATTTTTGATTTAGTAGTATTCCTGAGACGTTTATAGATTTCCCAATTACTATCACATCTATTCTTATGATATGATTGCAGAGCTATATCAGTTAAGGATCTATAATAGTTGATAAAGTTTGGAAAATTTTGCCTACCTCGTTGTGTATGAGAAGATAACTTCTTAAAAGGAACATAATTTAAAAGATCGTTAAAAAGCGTATTAAAAAAAGCAAGCTGTACGTCAGAATCATTGGTCGAGTATAATTGTGAGAAATCAGTGTTAGATATAAATCTTTCAATAGCAATGGCATCAGTACGGGTAAAATCTCTAACGTAAACCGTATTCTGCGAATAAGACACATTAAATTTAAAGGATGCATAAATCAGGGAGTGATTAGAAATAAAAGGAGCCTGGAATTGGGCTGAAATGCATACTGTCATGCTTTTACTAACAAGGAAATAGTCAATCAGTGATGATGAATGATGAAAAAAATCGTAATGTGTTGGAGCAGAATTATGTACGTAACTCAACTCAAAGCGTTCACAAAGCAAGAGTAGTTTATCAGCTTTATTAGGAATAAATAGGTCATTATTGAAGTTCTTATAACGCACGAAAATATCACCAAAAGCATCCTCAAATGAATTGAGATCACCCCTCGGAAGGTATATAGCACCTACAACCAACGATTTAGTACCGATGATTTCAACAAAGACGCCCTCACATATAAAGTAGTCATTACATTTGTAAATATATTTAAATTTTATACTTTTAGCTATGTAAATAGCTACACCACCACCTCTACACCCTTGTGGCCTGTCGCTACGGCAAACTGAATATCCAGGTATGCAAACTGCTTGATCTGAAATAGTGGAATTTAGCCAAGTTTCGGAAATGCAACTTATATCAGGGGAAGTAATTCTTGCAATTAAAATTAGTTCATCAAGCTTAATGGATCTGTCCGATGGACATAAGCTTTGTGCATTAATATGGATCACTCTAAATTCCTCCGATCTAGTATGGAAGATGCAATTGGAACAGTTATCACTAATTATCGGGCCTAAGTTAGTTCTAGAAATCAAACGCTATCAGTGACGGTGAATAGTTAAAACGCAGTGATGAGAGATTTCGGAAATAGATAAATTTTAATAAGTAATTCATGTTAACAATTTATAATAATATAGAAATAAGGTACTAAAACATATTACTCGACTATCAACTGATTATATGTTTTGATATGAAATTGGAGATCGAGATGAAAAAGAAAATAATAATAAAATTGACAATCACAATCAAGAAGAACGTAGCTCTGAGCATTGCGCTGCAGTAAGGTCCTTAAATTTTCCGTCTTGGAGTTTAACTCTAGCCATAGGAACATCTCTATTTAAAATTCTGAATGACATGATTGAATTTTCTCTTCTTAAAGAGCGGCAAAGAGCTTGTAGTTTTAAGCTAGACGGAGTAAGGTTGTCATTAATGTAAATCCGCGAAGTAATACCTGTTTCGATTACATCATTAAGTTTAATATTAGGCTGCTTAAAATAAGCTTTCATAAGGTTATCTCTGACAAATACATTATTAAATTTGGTCCGCAGCAATGCCATAGTATCTGCAGATTACAATAATGTGGTCCGACAAAGAGTCAATGCCAGACGGCAGCCCAGTAATAACTAAATCGGCACGGTTAAGTCGACGCTGTAATTTATTTTCTTCCAGTTCCAGGCGTGAGAACCTTTCCTCAGTTTGTAACTCAACTTGCTTGATATTATCAATACAACTATTAATTTTTGTATTAAATTCATTTCGCGATGATACGATATCGGAGCGTAAATCATTAAGTGACGATTCAATTAAAGTTTTTAAATCTCTCTGCTCAGTACGCAGTTCTGCAGAAAAAGATTTGAGGGTATTTATAAATTTTTTATCAAGTTCATTAATATACTGTCGTATTATTGTATTTCCATCTTTTGCACTGGTACGACATCGGGTGCAGTTAAATGATAAACTATTGGTCTTACCCAAAGCGACATAAATTTCCTTAGGGATGTTGACACATGCGATGTGGTAACAAGTTTTGCAACTGTCGCAATTAATCACAAGGTCAGAGCTTGTAACGTTTTTACTACATTCACCACATTTAGCCGTATTAGCCATGATTAATTTTGTACTAAATGTATATATGATCAGCGGTTTATATACCAAACAATGAAAAAATGATGCGTGTTGATGGGGTTTGCTTGCATAGAACAAAATATGGAATACTACCGCTTGACAATTAACTTTGTTATTATACGTAGCGGATAACAGTTTATTAAATTATTATTTCTTAATGTTTAATTGTATTTTACGTGCGTTTGTATTACAATTATAAATGTGTAGGTCTTGAAATGTCTACATGAGAACTCCCAGCTAGCATTTGGATGATCGTTTTGGCAAAAATCATCTACGCGAGTCTTCCTCGAGTCCCCCGGATGACAAAAAGGGGATTAATCAGCTGCGTGCGTGGAACGCGACTCGAGAGGGATTCGTGTGTATTTTTTGACAAAACAAAGAAGAAATCAAGAGGAAAAAAAGAAGAATTGGTTTGGTTTCTTATTTTCAGTCGAAGCGTGAACACAAGTGGATCAGAAGCTTATTAAATTGAAGTTTTATATAGTTTTATATAGTTTTATATTTATATTTTTTATATTCCTTTTTGTTTTTGATCTCGTGAATTAATGCTTAAATACTTTAAATAAACCTCTGTAAATATATTGATAATTTTCTTGAAGTAAATATTTTAATTTTATATTCCTTTTACTTTAAATAACATGTGTGCAATAAATGAGTAATTTACTTTAAATAAATATATATTTTAAAATGAGCGCCTGTATGATCATTTTAATCGTGCAGGGGAGTCGTAGAAGACGCATATACGATCAGAAAATGAGCGCCTATATGATCATTTTAATCGCGCAGGGGAGTCATAGAAGACGCATATACATACGATCAGAAAATTACTCCAAAATGACTCGAAGACAATTCGAAATTGATTAGATGGGGGGGCTCATAAAAGACTCTTCCAGATGAGTCGCGGCTAGGGTACCATTTTCTCCCGACAAGGGAGTCATTTATGATCAGAAAATGAGCGCATATTCCATCATTTTAATCGAGGAAGGGAGTCGTAAGCGACTCATCTATGATCAGAAATCTCGCAAAATGCTAGCTGGGCTTGAGTATATTTTAACACACCAACATCTATATACACATGTATGTATATGCATGTATGCACCTATATACCCATGTATGCAACCACCAAACAGCTAATTCAACAGGATCAATTTTATTTATAAGATACGAAAAACTCGGCACTTGTATAACAATTATAAATGTGTAGGCATAGAAATGTCTCCATGAGCACCTGAGTATACCTTAACGAGCCAACCATTTATGTACACACGTATATGTATGTATGTACCTATACACTTATGTATGCAACCACCAAACAGCCAATTCAACAGGATCAATATTGTTTATAAAATACGAAAACTTGCCACGATTTATGAACGAGCATTCAATTATTAAGATTTAAGTTAAATATGTCCTTAAGCAAAATATATTACACGCTTTAGTCAATTTTCATCTCAAGAAAATAAAAATTCAGCTGACAGTCACAAAAACTACGTTTACTCGGTCATAGTGTTACCATTGTTACTCAAAAATAAATGTAATGTAAATAAATAATAATAATAATAATAGATGAAAAATTAGTGTGGAAGATAGAAAAATTATTATTTACCTCTGTATATTTGTTTGTTTTTATACAAAGATTTCATAAAGTTTTAATGCCGCTAATAACAATCATCAATTAAACGACACTAACACATTCTTACCGATTGATGGCTTTTTTTGTACGTCTCCTGGACACTCATCATACCATAGTATAATAGTGTATCCATACCGTTATATTACCGGCATCGTCCTCAAGAGTAAAGTTTCAAAGTTATGAAAACCGTAGTGCAGTTGGTTTTGAACAGGTTTAGCAATAAATAAACTGATTAAAGCAGAAAAAATTATTAAGTTTATATACATACTTCCTGCTCCAATATCGTCTTTGTATATCACTGTCCCTATTATTTTTGACATAACTGTAGGCCTGTATTCTTAATCAAAGTGTGAGACGAATTCGTCCGGTATAGCCAGTGAAACCTAACACTAATCAAAATTGACAGGAATACTAATGTAGTATTTCGAGAACCGAACCTTATCTTAAAAAAAAACAAAAATTACGCAAAGCCATTGCAATTAAGAAAGGTAGGTAGGTGGTCTTTACCTTTTTCTTTACTTAAATTTTAGGTCTTAAAAGAAACCGAATATTAATGGCGATGTATTTTTCAAGTACTCTAATAAATAATTTACTATTAGTGCTTATGTATGTATGTACATATGTATGTTTGTATGTATTTAGAAATGTACAGTGTATAATCAACCGTTTACTCCCATTGTACAAAGTAAAAAAGTGCAAGGTTGGATGAATTTAATAAAAATAATATGACATGCATTAAATAAAATTAAGATAAACCATAACCAAAGTACCTAAATGGCGATAACTTACCTCTCTGGTGTTTCTTGTGCTTATAACGATTTAAGATGAAATGCATACAAATGGCAGAAATTATTTTTTACTTATTCACGTAGTGCATACACATTTAATTGCAAAAATTAGAAAGGAAATGTATTTGTTGTTGATTCAGTTGGAGTTATTTAAAATATTCTAATAATATACATACATATATGTATTCAATTAATTTATATTTTACTAATTTATCCACTGCGTTTTCGTTTTTCAATTTCCAATTGCTTTCTGTTCGGTTTTTTCTTTCACACTTCAACTTTTTTTTTGTTGATCTTCAATTAATAAGTGGACTTTTTTATTTGTATATTTTTGCAAAATCAGGTTTGCTAGAAAAAGTAAGAAATACCTATTTGTTTGTTGTTTTCGTATATCAATAAATTTAAAATTTTTCACTTTTTATTCAATTCCAAACATGTACATTTTAATCTAATAAGTCGCTGGAATTTTTCTTGCTACTTTTTTTGGTGTGTTATTTGTTATTTTTGTTGTCGCTGCTGCTGTAAAAATTTTCACTTTGACATTTATTATTGCTGAATTGCAATTTTACATGATATTTTCAATTTCCTTAAAATATTTCTTAATTAAACAATTCACTTCTTTCTTTATAAAATAAAAAAAAATCAACATTTACTTATTCTTTTATTTTTCACTTGCAAATTCATCTCCAATTACTATTCCACACGTCCAATTCTCTTTAGCAACCACTTTGAAACTGAATAACGTCGACCGACCGACCGTACCGCTATTATTTGATGACGAAGACGGGTTGTACAAAATTTTCTCTATCACTGTTTTTCTTATTACTTTTTCTCTGCGTGTTTTGTGAGTAGTTTTTTTCTCTCAATGCTTTTTGTTGTTTTTAGCTGGTTATGTTGTGTTGTTGTTTTCTTCAATTGTGTGAAAGTGCAATCAGCTGTAACGTTCAACAAAAACAAGTTAAAAAAGAGTTGCCAAGTTTTTTTGGCATTAATGTCAGTTGGTTGGTGCACAAAATTACCCAGTAAGACTTTTACGTAAGTTTTTTCCCAACATTGAGGTAGATATATGAAAATTAAATAAGCAGTATCATAAATAAGATATTACATTCGATACAGGGGGCAAATTACGGCATTCGATACGGTTCGAAATTTTAAAATGTTTCCATATAAACATTTGGATAACGAGGCCAGTAACTTGCCCCCCAGGAAGGTAGAAATAGGCATTATGACCATTACATAGCTTCTATACCTGATATAATATCAAATATATTTCTATCAGCAAACGTCAAATATCATAGCAGAGCGAATTATATTACGTGTGGACTGCAATATTAATATTATATCAGATATTATAATATTGTTTTCGTAATATATATTTAGAAAACAATATTATGATATCAAGTGTCAAAAAACGCACACATACATAGATACGAGAAGAGAATTTTGTGAATTTAAATGAAAATGAATATTTTTTGATAAAAAAGTGACAAAATGCTTTAATTTAATTATACATGATGTATTAAGGGAAATCGCAAAATTTTTATGAAATACACATTCAGGGCTATCATGAATAAAATTCCGCGTGCAAGTTTTTCACGGGGAATAATTCCAACTAATAGCAAGTAATAGGGAAAACAAAAAATTCTAATTGGAAAAGGGAGAAATTTCACGTGAAATTTTATTCATGATAGCCCTGATTACTATTCAAATAAACAAAGATGTTCACTGCACGGCTGCCTGATAATTATGAAATATTATGATATTTACAAGTGTACGTTTTCCCCTACATAGATATTAATATTAATATAACTCATGTTTTAGACTCGGCAGTTTTTCTTGAAGCAAGCCTGAGTTTATGGGAGAGAGAGGAAAGAAGAAAGAAGAGGGGTACTGACTTGCTTGTACAGAAAAGTTACTTCAATTCTCTTTTGTTATTTCATTCGCAGCATTAAAACAATAGGAAAGTTGAACAAGAAACCGTCTGAGTGTAAACAAACAAGCAGTTTTAAAAGAGAATTGAAGATAACTGCTTCAAGAAAAACTGCCAAGTCTAAAACATGACTAAATATATTTTTCTTCTCATTCTGCCGACGTTCTCTCTCATATTATATCAGATTTAATATCAGGTATAGACGCTATGTTATAGGAAATTTGAAAAATTTGTTCGGCAGTATGTGACATGACAGTCTTACATTTTACCCTTCTGTCAGCTGGTCAATGACAGTTATGAGACTTTTTTTTAGTTAATTTTAATTATTTTATTATTCGAACTCCATTTGTTTCTATATTTGTGATTTGAACGGGCTAAGGTTCGTATTGCTTTTTAAGCCAAATTACATGTGATAATTATTAATGAACAAATAACAACAAAGTCTGTTGTAAAAATATTCTGACTAACAACACATAGTTGAACGGAACAGCCAGCCGTTTTCGAAGGCCACTAAACTTTCATCATCAGCGGTCTTTTGTGTTTGGTCCACTGTGTGTGGTGTCAGTTGATGTAAATTTCTGCTTTATATACTTAGCATTATTGCAAATGGAATATGTGAATTGTTTTGATTCATCGCATTTCGATTTGCTGAAAGCTTTTTTGTATTGTAAGCTCAATTTTACCATCTCTATATTTATGAGACTTTTCGTGAATTTGATACTAATTTTAATATATAAATATATAATATAAAGAAATAAAAATAAATTATCCGAAACTTTGACCTTTTCTCGGCACGAGTAAATACTCGTATTATAGTATCGACAATAGGTTTCTTGCTAAAAGGAACAATTTAAAGAGGTTCCCGCATTAAATTTTGCGACGAAAATAAGGACCAGTCTATTTTTCCACAGTATTATTTTTACAAAAATTAAGGACAAAGGGGGACCTCCGGATCTTTCACTTTGAAGGTGTTCATCAACCTAACTTTAACGCGCATGATCTGATGTAAATTTTGATTCGAAGCAAAAATAAATTATGTAACAATTTTTGTACTTATTATAGGCTTTTAATTGATTCTTTTGTTTTTACTAAAATACAAACTTATTACAATGAATTTGATAATAATATGTGTATAACCAATATGTTAAAGCCAGAATCTATTTTATTTAAATTAAGTAAAACGCATTATTTATAAGCCAGTGTTTTTGTTTAAAGTTACAAAATTCAACTACAGAATACATATCTTTTAAATTCATAAATTACTTTTATACATATGTAGATCAATAGTTTATGCTAAAAAACAATCCTTAATTTAAATTTGTTCATAGTAACTTTAAAAGTTGTCTTTAATGTAATTGCAAAAAATAAAAATAAAATATAAAAATTGTAAAAAATATAGAGTAATTTATATGGCAAAAAATGTAGTACACAATAGAGAACTAACGGTAACTGATTGGAAAAAGGCACAAACAAAATAAAGAATTAAAACAATTAATAAAAATATACATAGACTATTGTAAAGAAAAAAGATGCATACATTATTTTTAATTACGCAAAAAAAAAAAATAATTACTCTAAAAGAGTTTAAACAAGTTTGGGATCATTATCATCGTCGACGGCATCTTCGTCGAAGTCTTCATTGCCATTCTGTTGCAATTCCAAACGTTCATCGATGCTGGCCAGTTTTTGACTTTTCAAACGCAACTCAAACACTTCACTTATCGCATCGCGAAAACATAGAAAGTTGTAATCGATAACACCCTGCCGATTAAAATTCTCCTCACGTAATATGCACACCAAGGCTAAGAATTTATTTACTTCACGCAAATATAAAATTGTATTATTGTTGAGCTTAATGAGACTAGAGCTTTGATGGTCGAAAGCATGTTCTTCGGAACTGAAAAAATAATAACCAAAGAGTTCAATAAGGAATTTTATTTTCAAATGTTTATAATAAATAGCTTGCTTACCTGTAAATGCTTGATAAATCTATGACAACATCAATCATATCACAACATAGTTCATAACTTTGCATATCAACGGGTGAGCAATCAGTAGCAATATAAATTTTCGATACCACATCAAAAAGAAATGCCTTTTCAATGCCAGAATTCTGTTGAAATACATATTGGAAATTTCAAAAATTTTTTAGTTTTAGGGCCATTATTACAATTTAAAGTTAGTTAAAAGTAGGATTTTATTCGACGTATAAAAAGCTTTCCATTATTGCAAATTGGATTTAACTTACCAGGTAAGGTAAACTTGTCTGTAATTTATCGCTCACTTTAGGTTAAAGTAAAATTTTGCAACTGATAAAGTTTTTATACGTCCTACAAAATCCTACTTTTAAATAACTTTAAGTTGTAATAATGGCCCTTACTTTTCTAAATCATTTCTTACCGATATAAAAATATTTAACAAATTTTCTAATGTTGGTAATTGTGGTATCAGTTTTTGCACTACTTTTGAAAAAGCTTCAAAAATTGAATGGTCATATATGGAGGTTAAATGGAAACTTAAATGGATTTGTGTCAAACCAGCATCAGCCAGATCATCAGAAGCACGTTGATGTATATCACGTTGCGATTCCATTTTAGTGTCATCGCTAATACCATCCACCTAAAAAGAATAAAAAATAAACAATATACAAGATACATATCGAAATTTATTAACGATTCATATTTTTAACTAGTTTGAAATAAAATTGAGTTTCAAAAATAAAATCATCTTCTTAAAAAGAGAAAAGAGAGATATAGTAAAACCAACATATTACACATGAAAGGTAATCGTCTTAATTATCGTATAGGCCTCCTATTTTGCTATTTTCTATTTTTAACCCCCGACTAAAAAAGGGGTGTTATAAGTTTGTAGTGTGTGCTGTGTGTCTGTCCGTGTCCACGTACAGGCCAAACGGCTGGACCGATTTTCATTTAGGTTTTTATGTTTGAAGAAAATCGGTCCAGCCGTTTAGAAGATAGGTATAAATAACATCTTTTCTGAAAAAAGTCGGGGGTTTTTAAAATTTTTAATTTTTGTTATCATTAATTTTAATGATAGGTGATTGGAGTAATTCACGGTGATGATGAGATGGAAACTTTGGTTTGAGTATATGAAACTGAATGTATAATTGTAAATATTTTTTAATTATGAGCTTCGTCCTGGACAGGGGTCCAAATTCAAAATAATTTCTTACTCTGAAATGCATCTTGAATTTATACCAATATTTTTAAATATAGCTTACAGACATATCTTTTAGTTTTTTTATTTAGAATTTCAAATTATAATAAATTTTCGAACTTAAAAGAAAACAAATCACACAAGATTAGTTCCAAAAAAATTTATAATAGCGATTGGTAACATATTGGGCTAGCCATTTCCTGACCTAACCTAACTTATTATAAGTTGTACATATAAACAACGTTCGTACGTATAATCATATTTCAATAAAAACATACTTACACCTACTAGTTTTGTTTTTTCACAAGTTCATATTCACGAAGCAAAACATAAGACTCACAAATTAAAAAAAAATGCACAGAAACCCTAGAAGTACTAATGGTTTGATATGAATTATGCATTGCGTTGATAAGAAACTTATTCAAACAAAGACAAAATGTCTGTTTGTTCCACACCCAAACATTTTTTGTTATAGCAATTACCTTATGTATAAAGACTTCAAATTTAATACGCGGATTTATCTTGTATGCCTTAATTACAGTATTCTTAAATTTCGTTAATGCCTCATTGTAATCATCTTTGGCATCGATCACAAACACCAACGAACCACAATTGCCAAATATCATATCCGAATCAAATGTGGGATCAAAAAAATCTATTTGGCCTGGAAAATCCCATATGCAAAATTGTACGAAACTTGAATTGTTAATATTATCTTTCACAATTTGATTGGTTGATTCCAGAAACATGGTCTCATTCGGTGACATTTTATGAAAGACAACTTTTTGTATAGAACTTTTCCCAGAACGACGCAGTCCCATTAGCAATATGCGTGGTTTAAGATCGGAATTGGTACCAACCATGTCTGCGGAATCCAAACCATCTTGATCAAAAGCGCTATAGCCATATTCCTTCGGAAATGTATCCACATGATAGTCATCGTCTTCGTAGCTCTGTAAAACGTAGTTATAATTAACACAATAAGGGCGGTGTTTTCCGCATCTGCTTACCATTTTGTAGGGTAAAATTTATTAAACTTCAGTAGCGTTTTTGTTATTTAACGCTTTTAAAAAGGAAAACCATATATATAATCACGATAAATTTGTTTTATTTATTGTTTATGTGGATAAATTTTCACTTTTTGTCTTTTTGTTGTAAATAGAAACACTTTTTTAAACAAAGTTGCTCTCAGCTGATTGATAATTATGATATTCTTTTAAAGTTCCATAATACTCAGCTTATATATACGTAAAGGAAAAATGTGCACAGGAGCTCGCTTATATTATCGATAGCAAACAAGAAAATAATCTGTGAAGTGTAATATTCTGTTATCAAGCGCAGAAGTTGAAAATAAAGCTGTAATACTTTATTGGAACTTTCATTTATGTGTGTATATAATTAAGTTTTGATGGGCTGTTAAAATAATAACTTTGTAACCGTCTATTCATTTTAAAGTTAATTTTATATCATTCAGCTTTTAAAGGCATGTATGGAAAAGTGCAGCCAAGTTACTTAAAAGCATTCATTTTAAGGTCTAATAATATTACAACAGCTGTTTTCTTTTTTGCCCACATTATTCCGTATTTTGATAAAAACAATTGTTTTGTTAATTAATCAGATAATTTTTAATTAAAAGTTATGGCCGCAAGAAACTTGTTGCTTTTGGGACAATGTGTGCCCTGCATTAAACAAAATGCTTCCAAAATACGCATACGGCGCATGGAATTGGATAAAAATCTTAACATGGTATAAATGCCCTCATAGTTCTTAAAATTGAATGTGTATTTAGCATGTATTTTCATTTAGTATTTTAAAAAAGATGAATTTTATTTCGCCCATGATCCTCAAAAAGTTTGCAAAACCGGTGATATAGTCTTAATACGAGAGTTGCCCGAACGTCTAACCCGTCTAATAAGCCACAAAGTGGAAAAAGTGGTTTATCAACTTGGTGACATAACAGACCCTATTACCGGCAAATCGGTTGTAGTAGGTAAATACCGCGATGAAATCGAAGAAACGAATCGTATGTTTGGAAAATCAGAGAAGGCTTTTGACTACAGTAAAGCACCACCTCGTGGACGTTTGGAGGGTACGAAAGATTTTACACACGGTGAAACTTATATTAAGTACCATGAAGATGGAAAAGATCAACCATTTGCTGTTTAATTATTGTAAAAAAGCTGAAAATAAATATACATAAATGTATAATATGTACTTTATTATTTATGAGACTCTTTTATAATATAACCTTTATTATATGCATAGTTATGTTCAGAATAATTCATTTTTATCACCTATGCTGAATTTGGCGCAGGTTGACAAGCATTGGTGCTACATTTTAGGATTTTGCCAAAATTGATACAGGCCAGGTTCCCTTCAGCGGGGTTTCAAACAAACCAATTATTATTTATTTATTTATTTCCAAAACAGATTGTAATACAAGCCTAAAAGGCTTGTATTAACTTCAGTGCTCGAATATTACAATATCCCCCAAACCAAATGTTTCGACTTTTTCTGCAGTCAGACTTGTAAAGAATTCGTTGACATTTCGGTAGTTTGTCTAAACTCACACTTTTCGTACCGAGTTCGTTGACATTTTCTTAATAAAAATTTTTTAATCATTAAAACCATGACATAAATATATTTATATGTATCATGATTAAGAGTTGACGTGAACTTTAACCTCAAGTTCTTCATACAAAACTTTCCGTTTTTATTGTTATGTTTACTAACCACAACCAGTCGAAAGAAAAATACATCATTTTATAGAGGAACATTTCAGCAAAATTTTCCGTTAACACACTATCGCACATAGCAAGCACACAACGTCATAATGCATGAGTCAAGAAAACAACATTGCGCACTTAACCGTACAAAAAAATTTCTACTGGGCATCTACGTCAATATAGAATGCACACGTGTGTTTATTGTAAAAAGTGTGTGTGTGTGTGAGAGAGAAAGAGAGAGAGAGAGCACATTCCACACAAAAATATATGTATTTTGTTTACAATAAAACTCTACCTACATCTACGTTTTCTTGCTTCATGGTCATAATGTGTATTTTAACGTTCGTTGCGAATCATACTTGGTAAAAGAGCTACCAATCAACAAACTCAAGACTTTGCAAGCTAAGCTTTGCGTGTGTAAAAGCCATCTTATATTGCATCGTCTGTACGTATTGAGTTAAGGAGAGTAGAAATCAAGTATGAGTATGATGAGTATTTACTCTTTGAGTAATAATCAGCCCAATTATGAATAGCAATTCCCCGGGAATTATTTCCTTTTTCCCATTCCTCCTATTATAAATTAAAATTTCCCCGGGAAAAAACTCCCCGGGGAAAAAATAGGTATTCTAAACATAAGGGAGAGGGAGAAAAAACTCCCCGGGGAAAAAGTAGGTATTCTAAATATGAGGGAGAGGGAGAATTTTTTGAGAGTTTTCTCCCCAAACATTTTGGAGGGAACTAATGCAAAAACTTAAAAATCAAATTAATCAGCCCAATTATGAATAACAATTCCCCGGGAGTATTTTCCCTTTTCCCATTCCTCCTATTGTGAATTAAAATTTCCCCTTTTGTATTTTAGCATTTTTATCTAAACCCTGTGTACATGCACTTCAAAAACATAAACTACTTCTGTATTCAGAACAAATACTAAAACACTCAATTTTGGAGGCCTCCTTTCAAGTTCACATAATAGTTATATGGAAGATTTGTTTCCTTCTATTATTATCAAGACCGATAAGACGAACTTTATAAAATTAACAATTTCCTTTGAACACACAATCCTTGGGAACTTAATCCATTTACATCTGCAACTGGCTCAGTTTTTCCTCCACTTTCTCAGCACAAAGTTATTCCGCATGTCTGTGAATGGTTATTTAAACAAAAACAAATATTTTATTAACACGCAATCTTATTGACAATGAAAACATAAAATTTTTATTAAATTTCTATTGCTGAACTGTTGCGTTAGTGCAGAAAAATATGTAAACATTAAACAAATGATAGGGAAGAGAAAAATCTTCCCGAGAATATTCATAATTGGGCTGAATTACTGATCTCCGATATGTATGTACATATGTAAATTCTGGAATTTCTTGTGTTGTCATTTACAAAATGTGTGCAACACCGTTCCCATAATATTTTTAATATGCACAGCAATGCCATACGACGAAAAATATCGCATATGACAAACTTTGCCAAAGTGTGTACTCGGCATAAGTTGAAAATATCTACTACACTTATTTATACACGTCCTAGAACTAAGTTCCTTGCCCTGTAACCTTACAAATATTACTAGTATAAAAATGTAGCAAGAGTACATTAATGGCTCAATAGCCTCACGTTTTTACTAACTAACATTCAAACATAAACGATATGACAACTTCAAAAGTAATACAATACGATTTGACTAACGAAGCCATAACACCCACATAATACTATTTTTTGCACCTTTGCTAATTTAATATATTTGTTCTGTGGTTTGTGTACTGATTACGCTTGCAGTTTATAGTTGTTATTTTAACGGTTTGCGTCGTCTCTGATAAATGTATTAAAATTACTAAAAATATGTTTCTATTATTTATAAATAATTCAAATGACGGTTTTATAATGTTTGGAATAATAAAGAAATGATTTTTTCATAAAGTGCAGTGACAAAAGTTCGGTGAAATCTTAAGTTGGGCCCACAGAGGATATACTTTGTCTACCTTGTGGTTGGGCCTACTGTTGTTCGTTAGTGATCCTCTGCGTGCGTGTGTGTGTTTATTCTATTTCGGTGTTGTCACTAATGAAACTAGAAGTTACAAATCATTATTGAAAACAACATGAGGAATTCTTAAAATAAAAAATAAATTAATATAATGGGCAAAATGTTTTCTATATGGAATGAATAATATATAAAATTCATTCACCCCTATCGGGAGTAAGAGTTCACGTGAAATGTGTTCCCTTGCATTAAAATTGTGATCGCCAATGTTTGTTCTGTCACTACATAGATATACTATTTTATAATTTTGTTCAAAATTTTTGTTCACGCCAAATATAACACGTGAAACAGCAAAGTTTCTTCTTATAAGATATTAATTTTGAGAGTACAGTATATTCGTGATATTTCTTAAGTTCTATAAATCATCCATGAATAAAATTCCGATTGTGTGATTCTGTAAGTTCTTCTTAACAATATTACGCAGCTGATATTTTCTGTGGATTTTTGTCGATAAAAATAACAGGGGGAAAATTACGGCATTCGATACGGTTCGAAATTTTAAAATGCTTCCATATAAACTCTATTGAAATATTTCGTAATTTCGTTCGATAACGAGTGCCGTAATTTGCCCCCAGCACATAAATTATTGTCGCTTAAATAACGGCACAGCTGACATTAACCTACAGCGAATGTCGTTAAAAATGTTACTGAATTGTAAATTCGATAAATTTTCGTTATAATTATTTTAACGATGCGATATCGTTAAAAAAAGTTAGTGAATCGCACTACTGGTAACAAATTTTCTTATTACATACATATGTTATTGTTGTTTTCAATACAACTTGTCGATCGAACGTTTACCGTCGACATCGTGAGACAGACCGAAAAAAATTGAGAAGATAATAAAAAGGGAACTAGCATAGCTAGAAAAAGAAACTTTTATGCATTTTCGGAAACATTGCCAGACAAAGAAATTTTATGGGAAATCGATTTTTGGAATCGATGCAATTGAGTGAACAAATGATATACAATAAAACTAATTTACATATCTACATATCGTTACCTTAATATAGAAAGGCCCTAACTTATTATTATTTTGATATCGAGTTTTTTGTACTTATACATATGTATATATGTATGTAATTAAAACTATGCGAAGTTATTACCTATTTCAAAATAAAAGTAAATGAATAAACTGTTTCATGTGTATGTGCGTATGTTAATCTAATTAGTGTAAAAACAAAAATTAATAAAGAAATTTAAATATGTATGTAGTGTGTATTACAATATAACTTAAAAGGAGCCACTAGCACAGACGTCAAAGATATATGAAGTGTTCACCTTGTAGAAATTTAATTTAAAAGGTAAGTGAATCAATATTTCTAGTTATATAGGCATATTTGCACACAATTCTTTTTGATATTTTATATTCATTTAAATCGTGTCAAAATAATTGTGAATTTAAAAAAATTTATTTGTTGTTGGTTAAGCACGTCTAGATGTATGTATTTCGTTGCTGTTCAAGCAGACTTCAGCCAATATGCAAAAAAGCTTACAAAACGCAAATTCTCAAAAGATTATTGAGAATTACAAATCTACAATCATAGTAGGCTAAGAAACTTTTTCAAAAAACAGCAAATAATATATAAGTTTAACATTTGTTAACGCACTAATAATCCCAAATTATTATTTTACTTATTTAGTAAAATATTTTTTATTAAAAATAAGTTAAAATTGATTATTGAAGGGTTTTGTTGCTAATGCATATCATCAGTGAACCTCTACCCAAAAATTTCTTTAAACAACTAGAGTTATTATGTTTTAAACTTTCATTTAAACTAATGAGAAGCTCAACGAATAACAAAGTTGAAACAGAACTCAATAATCAAAATTTTTTTTCTTACTTTACTATATTGACTGACTTTTTTTCAAAATAAAACGCCCATAACTTATGAATTTTCTAAATATTTTTCTTTTGTTCTTAATAAATATTTAATAATCATGGATCATCATTACAATATGGACTTAATGAAAATTATCATACATTCTAATTTATATACTCGTAGCAGTGACAATAAATATGTATGTATGTATGTATGTATATGATATATTTTAATTGATTTTATTTGTGATTGCAATTATGTTTTTCAATTAATTGTTTGATTTTTTGCTTGTTTTTGTTAAGGTAACATAAAAGCAAATACATATGTATTTAAATATTTATATATGTATGTTTGTGTATATTTGTATTATGATTTAATGCTTTCCGCTACTCAATATTTACAAAATTAATACGAAAAGGTAGTAAAATTAAATTGTGTTTGATCGATTGGTTACATTTTGTTCTAACGATGAAAAAATCTTATACATTGTTCCTTTGTCATTAAATAACTAAGAAATCTAATTCATATTGTGATTAAATTAATATAAAAAAATCTTTTGTATGATTCTATATAAAAAAATATATAGATGAAAATAAAAGTATGAGGAAAAGTAAAGTTAATTTTAAAATTTAACTTTAAGAATTCATTTAATTTAGGATACAGTATTTGTTGTTCTTGTTGTTATGTTTCAATCACAATTTCTTAAAATTCTAAAATTGTACTGCAATATTGTGTTGCCTTCGTGGGGTCGCTCTTGGCAAATATTTGACTGAAATGAGGAAGAAAAAAAATGTTTATATATTATCGGGAATATTATGAAAAAAAATATTAATTTAATTGCAAAAATAGCAATACGTATAATCGTTCCCATGAAATTCTCATTTTCCAAGAAGAGAAATGAGCAGCTATCAATGCGTAGTGAATGTAAAAACCGTAAATAAAATTTGTAAGTCTTAAAATTAATCAAAAATCAAACAAATTTAATTCAAATTTAAGTAGAGTTTAAAGTTCTGTTTTTACCAGTAAATATTCTAGGTGCAGTGGAAAAAAATCTTTAGTCATAAAATTTACAAAATGAACAAGAGACGTTCATACTCCATTCAAGAAAGTGTTGCACGGAATTATTTTACACAATCGTGAAGTTTATTAGCTGATCTTGTCCTGAAAATAAATATTTATAACTTACAATATTTAATTGGAAGTACAATATTGAAATTACGCGATTATTAGTTTAGTTTGCCTACAAAAATAAAGTGAACAAAACCAAGAGAAAAGAAATCCTCGTAAAAAACATTATTCATGATAAGGGGAATCAAGAAAACATTTCTAGCGGAAAAAATTATTCACGATTGCAGTTTGGCGGAAATTGAAAATATTTCTAGGGAAAAAATGTTCACGATCGGGATGACTATGTTAAATTTTAATCAGCGCAGTCCCTTGCAATTTGCCGAACCCGAGATCGTTTAACTTTAAGAGCCTAAAGAATGGACCTGAAGATCACTACTGCAAAAACAAAAGTAATGCGAAACCAGACCACCAGCACTCAGCAATTCTTCCTTAATAACCATCAGCTGGAAAACGTTGACACTTTCTGATATCTGGGCAGTATAATATCGACTACCAGTGGTTCAAAAAGAAGATAAGTCGAACCGCATAAATAAGGCCAGACAATCCTTCGGTGAGCTCAATTCAGTCTGGAACTCACACCTTATATCCAGACGAACGAAAATTAACATATTTAATAGCATTATCTGGCAGTGAAAGCTGGAACGCAGAACAGCGTGATCTTAATGATCTACAAAGATTTATTAGCCGACTATGGGCTGAGACTGGTTAGTCGGCAATAGAAACATAAATTGAAAAACGTAAATGGAAGTGGACACGCGTGGCCCAGATTACAATAGGACGTTACGAAAAGTTCCATAGAATGGAATTCTCATGGCAGCCGAAGAAGAGGACGACCTAGTCATACCTGGAGTAGGCAGCTACAAATTGAAGCGGGTAGAGCAAACAAATCATCGAACGAAGTCAATATCAAAGCAGCGAACAGGTAGAACTGGGACGAATTCGTCGAGGCTTTATGCTCCTTATAGGAACAACAGTAACTAATATATATATATATATATATATATATAATGTGCAATATTTCGCAGGGTATATGAAGTGCTCAAAATATAATGCACAATTGTAATGTGCTTAATTGCTCCCACTTTCCTAAATACGAGATCTTTCCATTAAAAGAACACCCAGCGTATGCAAAGTTTCGTTTCCATCAGTTGAGTAGAAATACGTACATGAAATAAATATAAAAATAATGGATTCCCTTGGATAGAAGTGCATAAAAGAAAAAAAATTAATGAATAAATAAAAAATAAACAAATTTAAATAAACGCAGCTCCGCCTACTTTTTTGATAATGAAACTACACTGCAGCTATGCACCCTCTAGTAAATAGGTTAGGAAGGGTGGTGCTTTACCGCACCTAAACTCGGAGACCCAATTGGGTCCATTGTGATATCCTCTAGCAAATAAGAAAACAAAACATTTTTCAAATCGGCTACCAACTGACGGAGTTCTGATTTAATAAACACAAAAAAAAAGTACAACCGAATTTTGAGAGTCTCCTTCCTGTTTGAAATTGGTTAAAAAACCTTCTAAAGCTCTAAGCTGTAATAAGCTTCAAAACAAAATCTAAGGGAAATCTATTCCTATTTAAAACTCTTACCTTGTCTGTCTCAGTGGTGGCACGTAAAACTAAATCTTTAACAAAGTAACCCCTGCTCGGTACATTGAGTAGCAGCAAAGAGGTATTTCGTCGGCGTTGCAATACGTTTTGTGAGTTTTCGTGTAAATTGCAAACTATCCATTGTAAAGGTATAGAAGATCTGTAAATAAATTTTAAGCAGGGATAATCTTACGCATCCAAATGATTTTTACTACTCTCACTCACGTTAAATGTACTTCAACACTCTGTTCCTTGAAGAAACGCGATAGCGGAATCACAAATGTATTATTCAATGATTTTCCCAGTTTGGGACAAAAATCTTCCGTTGCAAAAGTGTTATTCAAACGTTCTCCATATATACAAGTTCGTATTTTCCAACAATCTGCATCTGTGGGCGGTAAGTCGGGATCTACAGACAGTCTAGGTTGCAGAACGCCAGCTCCGTTGGCATCTTTATTTACCAGCTTCGTTTCATCACTGACAATTTCATCGGAAAAAGTATGCTCTAGGAGAGCATCCAAATTTTCAGCATCTTCGCCATGCTGTACTTCTGCATTTAGTTGCTTTGGCAAGGTTTGTTTATTGGGAATAGTTTTACCTTGTGGCGAGTTTACGGTTAAAATGGAGGTATTAAGAGTTTCTTTATTTTTTAGATTGCCTTCGTAAGTAGTTTGTAAGTCGTCATCGGTATCGTGTATAATTGCATCATTATCTTCAGATTCGCTATGATTCTCGTTATCGATTTCGTCTTGTTGTAGGGCAGATTTTATTTTCTTGAGCTCTGCGCTTTTCAAGTGTAAATTCGATTGATTGGGTGCCAGGAGTTGATTAGTTTCCTCAAAGCAGGCAGACTATAAAGAGTAATTGAAAGAAGTTTGAGGAGTTAGGATTTGATTATTGTTGTCTTACCTGGCAATTTGATATGTCTTCACGTTTATTTTTACTATTGCATTGTTCCGGTTCACCAAATGTGTCCACGTACATAATTGCACTTTGCACATTTGTTTGATGATGGCCTAAATTGGAATTTGCAGATGACGAGCTTGGACGACGTCCCAAGAGAGATTGGCGATCGTCTAGTCCTAGTATAAAGTCTACTGGATTACCTATTATATCAGTGGCACTATAAATCGATTCGTTATTATCATTGGATAATTGTTGCAATAAGTCGGAATTATCTGTGGTACGATCTACAAAGTTTCGGCTCTTATTTGAAATAGACTGATTCTCCAAGGAATTGTTAGTGTGAGGAGCATCGGTATTGACTTTGTTTGTTAGACTGTGACTACTGGTAGTAGTGGTGGCGGAAGGACGTGGTGAAACTGTTTTGTATATTATTAATTCTTCTTCCTTGCCGTTACTGTGCCTAATGAGATTTGACTGAGTTACCGAATTTTCTATAATTAGGCCCGTCTCATCAATAATGTTACTACTCGAGGTGCTGGCTATGGGTAAGTTGACGTTTATCTTTTGTATTTCACTATGTGTTGACTCCTTTGCCACAGGTGCGTGTACTTTTGATCCTGTTGACTTTAAACGATTTGTGATCTGATGCTGAGAGTCGGTGTCTATGGAATTATTTTCAAAGTCTTGTTGCACATCTGCATTTTTTTCAGTTGATGTTTCATTTGTATTATGTGCAGTACTATGGGGTGTTTCTTCATTTGATTGTCCATTCAAGTTAAGAGAGCGTGTAGAAGGCAGAGCATTGCGATGAGTAGCTGATTGCATTACTCTTAAGACTATTTGCGGTTGAGGCCATTTATTCTTATGCTTGCTAATCGAGGTTTTATTGCTTCGTACCAAGTTGGGTGCTGTAGCAGTTCTTTGTGGCTCATTATATGTCTGTAATAGTTCATGTCCCAATGATGGCTTTTCCATTACAACAGTTATTTCATCATTTCGTAGCTGTTGTGATGAAGCGGGATTAATTATATCATCTGGCGTTCCCAGGTATTTAAAGTCTGCATTGTGGTATTCAGCGCTATTCCTGCTCTGTGGTCTCGAACGAACTTCCCCTACCATACCTCCGCTTGCAATGGGAGACTGATATGCAAATGTTGGCCAATGAGTGTGATTTCTGGCCGACTTTAGCATATTGATGAAGTTGCGCTCTTGCTCTGTCAATGTTAGACCTTCATGACCATATATGTGACCGTTATTTAACATCTGTATATTCTCTAAATATTTTAAATTTTGTTGTTTCTTACTGTGCTCAACAAAATATAAGGTAGACACTGCAGCCAAACTACAAAGGGAGAGAAAGCAATGAAGTTATTCCTTAACCTATCTATGAAGTAGTGAACTTACCAGGCCGCCATAACTATAACTAACAGAAAGATAATGATTTGTAAGGTTCTATTCGAACAAATCTCATAGCCGTCTCGATTAGTCGTTATACTTTTGCAATGCAAGAACTGCAGCTCATTCTCTTTGGCTCGCTGCAAGCGGGTATTTACACGTTCTAAATTCTCAATACGTGTCTCTAAGGTGCCAGTTACTTTACACAATTCCTTCACTGCTCCAATATTCTCCATAAGTATTCGATCCT
This sequence comes from Tachina grossa, assembly GCA_949987645.1. Lineage (NCBI taxonomy): Eukaryota > Metazoa > Arthropoda > Insecta > Diptera > Tachinidae > Tachina > Tachina grossa. The sequence goes on along the minus strand of OX465278.1, from coordinate 58,889,685 downwards.
TATTTACCAAGAGGAAATTTTCAATGATGTTGCCATTAGGCAGCACAACGCTGCCACCCTCTTGAACAGCGTCTGGTATAACTTCTCGTACTTCTTGTGCTATTACTCCAGTGTCTACAATATCTGCGGAGTCTTTGTGTTTTTTGAGGCCTGAATGCAGAGCGAATTGGGGCTCCAAGCGATAGCGTACGATTCGTATTTTTTGGAGGTTACGTAGTTGAACAGAAGTGTCCAGTTCACCAATTTCCTGCTTAGCCCGACTGTCACTAGGCTGTACAATGTGGCCCGAAATTTTGAGATTACCATGGACTACCAAACTTTCGTCGGGGCGATCTGTATTAATTCCCACCCGTCCAGCATGATAAATGGAGTCTTGGGTTAGTCCTCTTTGCCAACATAGATCCACATCAGATTCAAATTGCCCTGGATTGGAAGCACGTACAATAATTTTGTCGCTGCTTTGACTTATAATAGGGAAATCTCCGGAAGCGGTGTGAACATGTAAGGCCACAATCAGCTGGAAGTAGCGCTGTTCAGGATTGGGCCGACCCTTTTTGCGCATATTGTTGTTGGTAGTTTCAGAGAAGTGCAAACGTCCCACTGTTACCTTGCTAACAATGTGACTTTGGAGATCGATACTTTAAGTTAGAAAGTTAAAAAATAAACAATTTATAGAGAGATTTTTGGCAACTTTTATTCAAAATACTTACGGTACAGGAAAGAAAGGTTTCTTCGAACGATCCGATTGACTTTGTTCTATGCGTATAGTTTGATTGGGTGCTTCTAGTTTCACGCCGTAAAAGTGCAAATGGAAGGATTTTATCTTTTCCAAACCGGACGGTGTTCGAACGAATTTCGCTTCGCTTTGTAAGCGAGCGTGGCAAGTTATTTGGAAATGATTTTTTTTCTGACATACAAAGGCATCATCTGATACCGAGAAATTGAAACCTTTATCAGCATCCACACGGTAATAGACCACTGAAATTTCTTGCAGGTGCTGGTCACACAATTTGTGCCAATTTTGCTGTTGGAATGGTCCGAAACGTATGCATGGACTTAAGGTATCGCCACTCTGAGAAGTCGTATCTGAATTTTTATAACTTCCATCCATATTGACAGAGGAGAGAGCTGGCGAAAGTGAGCCATTCGAGGGGGCTGGTGTATCGACCATTTCATGGTTGCTTAGTTGCACATTTAAAGGTGATACTGAAGATCTCTTTAAGATCTCTCCTGACAGGGGAGTCGAACAAACTGAACTACGAGAAGGACTTAATATTAAACCAGGATCTGCTTTGACACAATGAAAGTCAGGATCATCAATTTGCGTGGTCATTTTACGTTTACGCGATGATGACTGGTGGTTGGGAGTGGATGGTGCGGATGTTCTGCCTAGTGTAGGAGTCGAAGGTATGCTAGTGCCAACCACTTGCACATGTGGCAGATCTCCAATAGTCGTTAGCATATAACTTGTTGTTTCCTGTAGTGAGTGATGTTCTAGGTGATTTAGATTTATTTGATATGATGCTGGAGGTGCTGGATGTCCTGTTTGTTGATATAATTTGCTTGACAGACTTTCATAGCTGATTTGATTGTTGTTAGGATGCTGATGATGATTATTTGTGTATATATGCTGTGTGTGCTGTTGCTGTTGACTGGGCATTTCGATATGAGTGTCCAGACTTTGGTTAGCAGTCGAGTGCAAAGTTGGACTATTAAGTGTTTGCGCTAAATTATTCGGATTGATAATGAGGCCATCTTCATGCTTGACACGTATACCTATTGGTGTTAAGGCATCTTGTATTGCGGGACTGGCCAAAGGATTTACATGCATTTGTCCGTCCAATATATGATTATAGCGATTTTGTTGTTGCTGCTGTTGTGGTAGTGGCGGCGGTTGTGGCGTATGATGCACCTGCATGGAATGCAGGTCATGAATTTGGACCGTTGAACTATTTACAACTCCACTTCCACCACCACTACTGTGACTGTATATATCTTGGAGTGGACTATAAGGAGGTTCCGATCCTGAATCTGGTGGGCTTTCGGGCAGGTGTGATATGGTATTCAGATTACTATTGTTGTTACTGTGATGTATACCAATGTGTGGCGTAGTTGGGGTTGCTGTTAAGCTAACACGAGCCGAAACTGTAGGTATCGATGGTACAATGATGTCGGCTCCTATTGTTGTCATGGGTGAAGGAGATGTTATGGGTGTTTCAGTTTTGGCTGTGCATGTCAGTGATCGATTGTCACTTGCACCACCACCAACAGAGGTTGCAGTACTGCTGTGACTTTCATCGGGACCCAAACGACCAAGTCCCTCTGTCACTTGTAGGTCTTCAAAAAATATTGCTTCATTGTCGATACCACCGACATAGTCTGCGCTATCTGAAAAATAAAAAAAAAAAATATTTCTATTGAAATCGAAAGTTCTTTTAATTTTTTTTCGTTGTCTCTGAAAATTATACACCACAGAAATATGATAAATGCTTAGAGAAAACATTCAAGAATCATTAATAAAAGTAAAAGAAAGAGAGATGTGTATTTATACATATATTTAAAGTAAATTAAGATTTTATAAAAAAAAACTTAAAAAAATTACACCGACCTTAGCTAAAAATTTAAATATTAAAAATAAAAAAAGTGTTATTATATGCGTTAAATGCTTAAATCGGTGCCAAGAAGGCAGAATTCGTTGACAACATAAAAATTTATTTCTGCGTTTAGTTAACAATCTTGCACCGACTGCAAATAGCTAATGAGTTAAGGCATGTAATAATACTTTTGTTATTTTTTACTTTATAGTGCTTAAGGTTAGATTACATTAAGAAAGGTGGTGCTATAACACACGTCCACTCGCAGACCCAGATAGGTTCATTATGATGCCATTTTATTGCCCTTTAAAAGTAATATTTACCCCCAATTTATAGCCATAAGCGACACTAATATTCGCCATCAAGCCACTGAATTCCCATGATGAAGCCCCTGATATCCTCTGTTTTACGCTTTCAGCCATCTAAGCCTATGACGCTACAGCTTCGGGCAGTGACAATATGTTTAACCGGTTTCTGGTTTCTCTTAATCCCCACACATCCCACAGAAAACTGAAGTGCCAGTTTCCCAAACACTGGTTCTTACTCCGATCGAGCAGTGACAAGTCAATGAGCCTATCACGATTCGCATCACCTTCTTATTGATGTTTAGTAGCAATTTGACTCTTCCTGAGTCAAATTTTGGCCACATAGCCCTCGGGACTCTACAATCATCCCTACTTCGGCATGAACTGTTGGCCCTGCTCTCTACTCAATTACTGAATTCCCTATACTAATGACTTATCGGCAATTTCACCGATCTGTCACACATTCCCTCATCCAACACCGAATCTATTCTTGCCAGCTCATCGACAATTTCATTTCCCTCATCACTGCTGTGGCCAGAAACCCAATATAGTCTGACACCATATTTATCCATACGCAAGTTGAGGGCTCTTCTACAGCCACTAACAAGTTTCGATTTGACATTGTGTCCCCTCAAAGCTTTTAGCGCTGCCTGGCTGTCGACGTAAAAGGTCACTCTCTCATCTTCAGCTACATTTCTGCTTAATTTATGATAACATAGCTTTGGTAGAACTTTCGAATCATAGTTCCATAATAGTTGAGATGGCATGGATAAAAACATAGCCAAGGATTGCACATGTTGCCCCCTTTAGTAAAGCTGAGAATCAATGCTATATAAATAATAGATGTGAAATTAGTCTAAAAGATCTTGAAACTTTTACAAGCAAGTTGTGCCACGTTCATAATGCAAGTGTAAAGTAACAACAAAGCCTGAATTAACAAATCCTAAATTTATTAAGGAGAAAGTTCAATCTCGAAACTTACCTCAATGTAAAAATAAAATTATTCTCAACTCACATTGCTGAAGTATCGATTTAACATTGATTTTGGGGCAGTAAAGCATTATAAGAAGGCGAATAAGCCACATAACATGAGATTATCTCTAAACAACATCACGTAGCGAAACACTAAGCCTTTTCAACAATGTAAACCGAAATCAAGCACTGCTGTTTTTGGTAGAACAGATCAGAAATATAATAACCGGAGACAGAGAGTTGAGGGCTTATCTGGCTCGCGTGGCACTAATTGAAGATATAACATGCAGAGTATGTGATTTTAAAATGACAAAACTTTGTAACACTATCTGCGTTATTATAAATATTTTACTGTCAAAAAAATACCAAAGCTTACGTTACGAGAAGAATTATCTCCTAGTTTACACTATGCAAGTCTTATTGCTAAGATGATTAGAAACGTTTCTGTTCCCCTTGTCTCTCTCTCTCTCTCTCAAACTAATCATCTTAGCAATAAGACTTGCATTGTGTAAACTAGGACTATTATTACTTCCTCGATGGACACTTACACTGAACATTTTTAAAGCGGTTGGCATAACTTAATACCCTTTGCAGATGACGTTGAGGTAATGGGAAAGTTTCTTCTTACTATCATACATTCATTGCTTAGAGAACTATGTACCTTCAAGGATGAGTTGGAAAGGGCTAGTTCTTTTTACTAGAAGATACAAAGTAGATAGCTCTAGACTACATAGAACTGGATGTCTAGAGTTGAAACTGAGGCTATATACCTTGATTTCAAGCTATCATATATAGGAAAAAAAGATTTTCACAACTGTTAATTGGTTGGTTCTTTCATATTGGTTCCTTGTGTAGTGGCAATTGTTGTGGAATGAAAGTTACGGGAAATCCTCTGCTAAAGTTCGGAGGCATTTTTCAACGTCATTCTGCACATTAGTATCCTGAATGAAGTTGATCTTAGAGGAATTATTTCCATGAACCATGAATTTGCAAACTTTGAGGTCTGATTCGCGTCAAATCAGATGCACTCAGCAAAGGTTGTGCGGTCTTTAACGACGAGTCAAAGCAGTGCTGGCCGCCGAGAGAAATGTATATGCGTATGTGTATTAATTTATATAAGAAATCGAGCAGGGTTTGGTACACTGCAGTACACTGGTGCCACTTTAAGCGAGTATGGTCTAAAATTGACTGAGTAATGGCTGCTGGGGCACAAAGTACACAGAGATGTCACGAGACGGAAGATAAATGCGAATTCTGGATGTCTCATTCACACAGTACCCGTGTCTTCTTTAATGCTTCTCTCATAGTTGCGTTGATTTAATGTTTTTGCAATTAAAAGGTTAAAATTAATATTTATGTAATTATTTGGAAACTAATTTTAATCACTTTTTTACTACTAATAACCTTTTACACATTGTTTTTTTTTAGTTCAACACTTCAAAATCGTTGATTTAAATTTGTAAAAATGTTCTTTTGTTCATTTCCCAAAGTGCACATTTTCTCTTGTTTGTTTTGATTATATTGTTAACAACTTAATAACAAATATACTACAGTTGTCCCTTTCTCGCCAAACCCGTGTCGTAGCTGATTTTAGCTTTATCCATCACTCACTTTCTTCACCGCTGCATACTTTGTAGCTGGGGTCTACATTTGGGGAATGACTTCCTAAATCCTTTAGATTTACATTATTTCAATTTAAGATTCTAGTGATAATCAAGGAAATACTCATTATGCTGACAGTTAGGCAGTGTTAAAAGCTTTGAAAGGGCATATTATCGCATCGAAATATTAATTGTGAGAGCTCACTTAACGCACTAATAAAAAAGTATAGTGTAAGGCCATTGAAATGAGGAACAGAGGGAGGTTTCTAAGAGGTCTCAGTAATCTGGTTTTAGAAAAAAAAGAAGAGTTCATTAGTGCATTTTGACATCCTAATCACCTGATGTAATCCAAACTGTTGTTGGATATGGGCAGAAGGTTTTCATATTTCTCGTAGTAGTCTGGATTGTTCACTTCTTGGGGAGCGAGAAACACTGAAGCATACATATGTGCCATATTTGATGCTACAACACTTAGACTTAGATAGTATATTCCAGTGGTTTCGTCATGAGAATGATGTGGTTTAAGGATAGGCAACGTATATCTATATTAAAATATTGTTTGGTTGGCAGGTTGCTGGTGAAAGATGAAGATAAAGGGTCCAGCTCACTTGGGTCCAATGTGAGATCCCTTTGTACTACCTGTAAGTTGGACAGTATATAGAAGTAGAGGAAGGAAGGATAAAGATGAAGGAAGTAGATATAGATGAATAGTCACTAGAGGAGAGAATAGAGTGAGTCGGGAAAAGGGTTGTGTATGCACACACTCCATAAAAGTGGCTTGATGGCCATAGCAGCCGCTGCTCTTAACATAAAGACTCAGATGTTTGAGCCCTATATTCGATAACTCGGATAGGCTACTGAAGGCTAATTTCCCAAGGAATCGCAGACGGAGATCCTCGAGAGCTGGGCAGAATCAGAGGAGATTCGAGATGCCTTCCTTCTTTCCTTCATCTTTACAACTGGAGCAATAATCATTGTAAGGGAGACACATAGGTTTAGCAAGGGTTCTCAAATTACTGTACCCAAGAGGTTTCTAAAGTGCTTCCGAGTGAAGTTCATGAGATTTTAAGGTTTGTAGGGGCTTAAGCGAGACCAAAAGCTTCTCGCTATTCTGCAGCTGGGCTCATTCTACATTCTTTTTGAGATGAATTGAGAAAGGCAACATAGAAGTGTCTCTAGCAGGATGAGAGTGTGGGATTGTCGATATCGACTACTCTGAGTAGGGTTCCCCTCTTTGCCAGTTCATCCGCAATTGTCTTGCCTAAGTTAGTTCCGTGTCCACTAAAGGGGAAACGTTTTTGCCAGTAGAGGTTTACAATATGCCTTAAGGTCGCCGAGTGAAAGTTCTTAGGAAACTATGTTCTAAATCTAGCCAACATACTAGAAAAGCTATTTTGGGTAGATGAGAATATTGAAACTATCCTCTAATATTAAAAAGAGCTCTCAACATACCAAAAGATCATAAGTATAGTCCCGCAATATGATCGATCCAACGAAAGAATATATCAAGAACTTGTCTCTTTATCTTAAACAGTCCTGCCAGTAAAATATTTATTCCAAGATCGACTTTGTTCCCATCTGTATCATAGAAGAAATTTTGTGACTGCATTCATTCACTCATGTCGGAAGAAACGTTTAATTTCACAAAAAAAAAAAAAAAAAAAAAAAAAAAACTGAAGCCAGATGAATGAAGAGCATATTTGGATATAAGTAATATATAATATATACAGTAATCGCCAGTTAATTCCGTCGTCTAGTATGACAAGATTTTTTGGTAGTTATGCGTGGAAAATATTTAAACCAATACGTTCTATTATATCATTGTGGTGAATAGACGAGTACGCTTAAATACCTTCAAAGAGGCAATTGAGCCTCTTTCTGTTTCTTATGAAGGCTTATTGGCAGCTGATAAGTAGTTTATTTAATTTAAAAGAGGAAATTTATGTAAGTAAAATAATCATTTACCGAAATTTTTTAAATTGTTCTTCTTAGAAATAGAGATAGAAAAACTGGGGATTAAAAATTGAGGTAGAATAAACATGAAAGATAGTTCTGTGGAGAGGAGAGCACTTCTAAGCTTTCAAGTAAATTTTCAGATTCGATTTTGCATTTTATGAATGTTTATGTTTGTGTATGCTTAAAATATTTTCGTCTAATAAATAATTATGATTGCACAACTACACGTATTGAAAATAAAATAATCATATGAAAACAATCATCGCCACGATGATGTTTAAGTTATTGCTCAAAAATTCATTTAATTTTATCGCATAACCATTTAAGAAAAAAATTATAAAGAGTTCACTTAACTTTAAAACATGTACATACATATCGCTACCTTAATATAGAAGGGCCCTAACTCCTTATTTTTTTGAAGTCGATATTTTTGTACTTTTCGATAGATGACCATCTAATGTATTGAAAAACGTAAAAATATCGATTAGGAATAATTAACGAGTTAGGATCTTTCTATATTGAGGTAACGATATGTTTATGATTTGTATTCATACCTAAAGTTCATATTGGATTCAGTTAACTTTTTCATCTAGGATTTAAGCGTGTTATATACGGAATTTCAAAATCTCAGATGATCTAAAAAGTAAGGCTGATATTAGAGAGTGCTCAACATAAAACAATCGCTTTTGTTTACTTATGCGGTCAGTTGCATAAATTTCAGCTCGAGGTGCAAACTAGAAGTTAAAGGAAATTAGCTTTTCAATATATTTGCCAATCTAAAACTACAATAAATTATATTAATTTTAATATTAAAATCAACTTAACAAAAGGAAAAATCGGCAAAGGCAAATGTGAACCAATATTTTCTAGCAGGGATTGCAATTTTGTGTGGTCCTTCGAACCAGATTGTAGAAGCAAGTTTTCGCTTCGATTTAGTCATAATAGCTAGCATTTACAATGTATGCTCTGTCATGTCCATAGCAAGTCCTTTAAATAGGGCATTGAAGAGATTCGTAAGAATATTGCCTGGAAACATAAAACCAAAAAATTCCCTACATATTCAAAATTCTAAGAGGCTCAATCTATGAATTTATACAACACTAGCTGAGGGTGGCAAACGTTGTCTTACGACCCTACTTGAATGCATACACAAAAATTTATTCAATTCGATTCAGCTGTTTAGTTGCAGTATATATAGATACCCACTGCAGACCCATCCGCCGGGCTGATTTGTGATTCTAAACCATCCAGGGCGCCACCCGAACGCATACAAAAATTCATTCAAATCGGTCGAGCCGTTTAGGAGGAGTTCAGTGACATACACACGTACAGTAGAAATATAAAGATATCTTAACTTTGGTGTTAAATGTTCACTAATAATTATCACATGTAATTTGGCTTAAAAAGCGATACGAACTTTAGCCTGTTAAAATCATAAATAAAGATATCTGGTTACCTCGAGGGTAGTGTTGATCAAGTATCCAATTAATGAAAATATGATTTCTTAAGAAGAGTTTCTAATGATGAATGTCAATGTTTTTGATTCAAAGAAGGATCCATTACCTTTGAATTATATAACAAACAGTTAGTTTTACTTTTTTGCATAACTATTCGCAATAACAAATCTTATTTAGAGAATCTCTCTCTCTCTCTCTCTCTCTCTCGATATGAGAATAAGATTTGCCTAAAGGGAACGATATAGAATAGATCGAGGATTTCGTATTTTCTGACTCACGTTCGCCAGGTAGCTGTACCGGCTTCCAGATTGATACGCCTTAATTGAGAACGTTAAAAGAATCTAAAGACTCAGACTAGAAACCAGTGCTAACAACGTTCATGTGGAGAATTTGAGAAAGACCTTTGGCTACGAGACACTACAGCGTAAGTGGTTATGTATCCATTCTCTGATAATATTTAAGCAACATAGTTTCATTAAATAGCCCTGCGTAATAGGTGATGAATATATAACAGCATGCATTGCCTTAAAAATGCGAAACTCACAAATAGTATTCACACTCTCCTCGTTGATTTAACAAATAATAATAAAGGTTAGTCTCTGAGAATATCCAGGATAGTTATGACCTCACCGAACTGAAATAGGATACTGTAGCTCTTGATTCTTAAAAAGAAACCGTCTCTACTCTCGGCTGTTATAATGACGGGATATTTTGCGATTGGGCAAATGTTGGAATGTCTAGATTTTTCTCATAATGTCTGCTTAAGAAGCTGCTTCGATGAAGAGTCAACCCAACACCTTCTTTGTGAGAGAGTACACTAAAATTATTTCTCTCAAAGCTTGGACTTCCCAAGGGAAATGCCACCAACCAATGTTTGGGATTTGTCAAAGATTATCTGTTAGACTTGGGTCGAACTCGTTCACTAGTTCATTTTTGCCACAAACCAATGATCAAACCCATGTAATTTAAATGGGTTTGATCAGTGGTTTGTGGGAAAAATGAACTATTGAACGAGTTCGACCCAAGTCTATTATCTGTGGATTCCATAAGCTATAATCTGCAGAACCTATTGGCGATGTAGATACAATATAATTGAACTTCTGGTTATCAGAATGGTTCAAGTGGCTTTCGAGCGCATTAAATTTGGATGCAGACTAGCGAGGTGCGATATTTAATTTTTTGTCATATTATTAAAATGTTCTAGAGAACACTCTATTTGTATACCTTGGGATTGCCAATAGCGTGAAATCCTGATTTCTTAATTTGTAAAAAGCACTTCGAGAAATGAAATATTATGGATAAACATTGTGATTTAATTTTTGTTTTAAATTTTAATGTCAAAAAGTCCATAATCATACAAAAAAGGAAGGTTAGGCTAGGTTAGGAAATGTAGTGAGAATAACGCACCTCCACTCGAAGACCCAATTGGCTCCATTGTGATTCCCTTCTATTTCTCGTTAAAATAAAAACTTACCCCCATTTTCACCCAGAAGTGATACTATTATCCGTTCTTAAGCCACTGAATCCCGATGATGAAGCCCCTGATATCCTCCAGTTTACACTTCCCGATATCAGTAATGCTCTCATGGAAACGTCTGCTCAGCCTATGACGCTGCAGCTTCGCGCAGTGACAGATATGTTCAATGGTTTCTGGTTCCTCTTCATCCCCATACATCCCACAGAAATCTGAAGTAGCAGTTTCCCAAATTCTGCTTCCTGCTCCAACCGAGCAGTGACCGGTCAACAAGCCTATCATGATTCGCATCGCCTTCCTATTCTTATCCAGTACCAGTTTGGATATTCCTGAGTCAAGTTTTGGCCACATAGCCCTCGAGACTCTACAATCCTCTCTAATTCGCCATGAACTGTTAGTTCTGCTATCTACACAATTACTGAGTTCCCTATAGTAATGACCTATCGGTAATTTCACTGATCTGTCACACATTCCCACATCTAACGCCGACCCTATTCTTGCCAGCTCATCAGCAATTTCATTTCCCTCATCACTGCTGTGGCCAGAAACCCAATATAGTCTGACACTATATTTGTCCATAAGCAAGTTGAGGGCTCTCCGACAGTCACTGACAAGTTTCAATTTGACATTGTGTCCCTTCAAAGCTTTTAGCGCTGCCTGGCTGTCGACTTAGAAGGATACCTTCTCACTTTCAGCTAAATTTCTGGCCACCCGTTCAGTTATCCATCCAAAAGAGGAAACTATATCTTATATCTATATTTTTGTATGAAATGGTTGACACGACTTCTCAACGATATGCAGTTACGAAATCTTAACGACATGTCGGTAACGATGTGTCGGTACAAAATCGCAACGATATTTTAATACGATTTCTTTAAGAGATTTCTGAACGATAATTGTCTGTTTAAATATTATTTTTCATCATTTAATTCATTCATTTAAAATTCTTCACGGCAATGTTCTTGTTAATGCTTGTATATCAAAATTTAGATTACTATTCGCACAAATTGACATTAAATAAATGTATTCGAAAGAAATTTATTTAGACAAACTAGCGAAATGTCTTAACGAATTCGGTGCTTCATTCCATTGAAGATATTACTTATGCTCAATTCAAAGTTTTCAGAAAATATTATTCAGTTGACATTTTAAAAGTATGCATTACTTTTCATTTCTAACTCTCGCTTCAAGATTCCCGACTTATTTACCAGGCTGCTAGGCCCACTGTGATTAAAAAAAATTAAATTAATGCTTGCAAAAATTGTGTACACTTTTTAAGATTATTACTTCCGATGTGTTTGATTCATTTACGCTTTTGTTGCAATTCTATCAAATTTCACATGTTTTGGAAATTATTCAACTTTCTCAAAATAAAAGTGGGCGTGTAGAACAAAATAAAATGACAAAATTGTAAAGTGTGTAAACACTCACACACACACATGCACAAACAACTGATAAAAATTTCTGTACAAACACAACATTATGTTTGATCAATAATACCACAAAAATTATGTATTTCTACTTCTAAACACTTGAATAAAATTATTAAATGAATTATTTAAATGAATTTTAGAATATTCATTTTTAATGCAAATAATTACCATTGCAAGTTTTGCGATAATCCATAAGAGTTTATTCTGCTTTTTTTTTTTGGTTAAAGTTTTATTTAATTTATTTGTTTATTTTCTTTATTTTGTTTTTACGATTTTCTTGTTATTCGTTTTTTTGTTGTTGCTATTTTTGATGTTGAAAGAAATATTTGAATTCCCTAACGTTAACCAACAAACGAATGTTACAAATACGACTGAACTTCAATGTTAACAGTTTTCAGATTCTTTTTTGTGCACTCTGAGAGTTTTATTTATTTTTTTAGTTGAGTTTTTTTATGTTTATTAAAATTATTTGTATTTGTTTTTTTTTTAGTTTTTTACCTTTAAACATTTTTTTTTGAAAGAGATTAAATATTTTTGTAGTGTGAAAAAGAGTAAACGTTTTTAATAAAAACTATTTTCAAATTATACTGGTTGAATTGGGAGAATCACTATTTAGGCTTATTGAAACAAAATATTTAAACTTGAGCTATCACTTGCATAATTTAGTCTTTGGGGCTGTCCATATATTACGTAACGCTTTAGGGGGAGGGGGGGGGGTTCGAGTTTTGTTACGATTTGTTATGGTGGGGGAAGGGGGTCTTTGAAAATGTTACGTAACAGAAAAAATTACTAATTTTGTACAAAAATACGTATGTTTTTTCATTTCTTTATTTAATTGATCATATATATTGCCTACATATATTATGTGCGAGTGAGTATGTGTACTACATACATCTGCCGAATGTCAACTTTTGATATTCGAGAATTTGAATTCGAATTTTTAAAATGATATCCGCGAATACGCATATTTAAAACGATATTCGCGAATACGAATATCTATTGTATGTGAAATTTATGGACATTTAATTGGAGGTCTATTTTATTCTGCAAAATTAAATAAAAAAAATGTGTATGGAAAAGAACTTCATAATTCTGTCCGCGTACATTAAAGTTTATGAAAACTATCCAAAAATTTAAATAACATTTGAAAATTATACAAAGTGTTTATAATAAATTAAATAAATTGTAGTCAAACTTAACATACATGGTTCTGAATTCCTCATCTTTATCCATTTACATTTTTAAATATTCTTAATATAAGTATGTACATAAAAACTTCTTTTTATATTAAACTGCAGAATATATTAGTTATTATTAGAAGTTTAGGAAAAGGTTTCTTGCAATTCTCATAGACAAAAAACCCAGCAAAAAAGTTTGCCTACTATTTATTTAGAATGCAAAAAATTGTATGTACTCTCCAGTCGTGAGTACTTACAATTTGACTGAATAAGCCATTATTTTTGTATGAGAAGTTCAAAAAGTATGCGGTACCCTATACTTTTTGCCTACAAATATCCAAAAGTTAATAGATTACTGATTGCCTAAAAGTATTCAAAATATAATGGGTTATTTTATGCTCACAAAAATGCAAAATTTAATAAAATAGCCAAAAATTATAAACAAATAGAATTTTGTAACATAATTATAAAATTTGAACCTTTTTTGGGATTGTTAAAAATCATAATTTTACAAAGCAAATATATGAATACGTATATTGAAGAATATGCGAAAATACTTAGATTTTGTAATAAATATTGTAGTAAACCAAAGTTATTTTATTGTTTTCGAAGCTCACTTTCACGATCAATAAATATTTTTTAGATAGATTTCAGGATTAACTAGGAAGTACTACAATAAGTACCTTCATGTAATGATATAAATAAGTTGTTATTTTATTCATTACAAGACAGTCATTATTATACACATAAAATAATTAAATAAATAAGTACCACTCATTACTTTGTAAGCCATTAAAAGAGTGCTACCCATTACAAAATCTTCAAATTTTTTTGCTGGGAAGTGTCCTTTCACAAAATATATTCTTCATTGGCGTAGCTAGACATATTTTTTTGGGTGGGGGGGGGGGGGGCAAACACAATTAAAAATTTAAAAAAATTAAAATTAATTAAAATTTTTTAAACGCACTAATAATCCCAAATTAATATTTTACTTATTTAGTTAAATATATATTTTTTATTAAAAATACATTGAAATTGGAAACTAAAAAAATATATTTTACTTAATAAGTAAAATATTAATAAGTAAAATATTGGTTTGGGATTATTAGTGCGTTTGAAAAATTTTATACAGATTTTTTTTATTTAACATTTTTTTTATTTAAGTTAAAACATAAATTAACAGTCCAGTTTCAATAACAAAAATTAAGTTATAATTAAAAATAAAAAACAAAACATTCAAAACAAAAACAATATATAGACAAAAAGTAAAGTATGTATTAGAAAAAAACTAAATAATAATAATAATAATCTAATAATAATAAACTAAATAATAATAAAATTAATATTCGTTTCCAACAAGTTTATATGTTCATATGGAAAAATTATTTATGTATATAATTACTATATTTGAATACAATATTTTGAAAAGATACAAGCAAGAAATGATTTCATTCATCATTCATGATTTCATTTCTTAATAATTTATTATTTAATTTAAAAAAAATTTATCTGTTGGTGCATAAATAAAAATAGAAAATTGCCATTTATTATTTAGTTGCCCTTCCAATATTGAAGTTCTGAATCAATACTATATTGTTGCGATGAATGAACATACATACATAAATAAGTACAAACATATGTACGCAAGTATGTATGTATACGTGTTCAATTGAAAAAAAATTTTATGTGCATATACTTATATACATGCATACATACATATCGATAGTTGAGTTTTTCAGTGATTTCAATAAATTTCACACTAATACACCTCATCACAAAAATTTATTGCAATAGTGTAAAAAATAGCGCTTTTACAAGCAGTTGTACAAAAAAGTTACATTTTGAATATTACACTTTCTATTATGTTTTACCTTCTCCTGTAAAGTTACCATTATTTGCGCTAGGGCCTTTCCATTTGAGACCAACGATATATTGACCTGTGTAAGTTGATATCCTATCAAAAATTTCGGTCATCAAAAGTACTGATACCAAAATTTGGACCTAGGAATATTTTTCACAAGTTTTCCACTAGTCTAACAAAGTTGTATATGACATGAATTGTTTTGTTTTGTTTTCTAATAAAAATAAAACATATGTATACATGTTTAAAGAGGAAATTTTGATTTGTTCGATTTTCTGACGATTTTTCGGACATGAAATGACGATTATTTTATATTTTATCGGGATTTCGGTGATTTTTCCATCATTTTATCTGGCAGCCCTGGATTGAACCATAAATATGCATACATACATGTGTGTGTACGAGTATATATAGTATATGAATATATACAAGGTATTTGCAGATCATAATTTTTCGCTATTTTTTTTATTTTACTCTAAATAAAAATTGGTGGCTATTGTTAAGCGCCCCATACACGATTCAATTCAATTTTCAATTGAGTCGGTTGTTGTCCAAATCAAAGCGTGTATGGCTCTATCAATTGATTAGTTTGGCAGTTGTCGAGTTGGTTGAAAAAAAATCAAAAAATTTTGATTTTTCATGTTGACTAGTAAATCTTTCAATTCGATTGTGCTGTGTGTGCTCGAGTCTCTTGATTAGTTGTCAAAATTTATGTTTGTAGCTTTATTTTGTATAGTAAAAGTTGTGTATTTTTAAAATTGTATTTAATTTCATTGAATTTTAAATAAAAAATATATAAATTAATGAATGAATGCAATACAAGTTTTAAATTTTTAAATTTGTAATTGTGAAAAAAATATAAATTTGACAGTTGAATGAAAATCTTTCAATTCAGTTTATGAAGTGTGTAGCCAAGAATCAATTCAATTGTGAAAGACTCAATTCACAATTGAATTGAAACGTGTATGGGGTGCTTTACAAACAATTTGACAGTAGAAAATCTTAAGAACACCTTAAAACAACTTGTCTTGCTACTAACTACGTACACTAATACAATTTTATTAAGAATTTGTTGAAAGCTACATACACACATACATATCTACACACATGCATTATAAATTCACATGGAGTTTACTATTTGTGATGTTTTGAAGTGCTGTATGTAAACTTATAGTTTTTTGGGTATTTGTTACCTAATAAAAGTATGCATATTTAGCGATTATTCGAAAAGTTTGTATAAAAATTACTGGTGATTTTCATGAGTAATTTTAAAATAAATAAAAAAGAGAATTTTTTAATATTACAGGCAAAAGAATATGTTTTAAAAAGAATTTGTAATAAATCCTGGGGGGGGGGCAAAATCAAGTCTGGGGGGGCATTGCCCCCCCCCCACAAAAGGCCTAGCTACGCCTATGATATTCTTCTATATATATGTACATGACAATATCAAATTATTAAGTTTTAAATTTATTAAATAAATAAAAGTCTATTTTAAAATTTCATAAGAATTAAGAAAAGAATGTGTGCAAAGCACGGTATGTACTTCTTTTTTCAGAGGCCAGTTCTATTGCTTTGCAAATCGGACCAAATGTCAGTTTTGAAAGTAATATTTTCCATTGTGTGTAATTTAGTTTTCAATGTTCCTGACAAAACTTCATATTTTTTTATCAACCCAACGAGTCACAGTAGCTCTACTTGGAACTTTACAATGTGGTGATATAACTTTCACTGGGTGTCTAAAACCTTCTGTAACAGTAATTTTAAGCCATATATATTATTGATTTTTACATCAAATATCGAAAAAGAACTTACATTGCTGATTATTACCAATACCAAGAAAATTTTGACAAATTTTTCACAATAAAAAACGTTTTAAAAGTCATTCTAGGAGGGTTTTTTTATCACTACATTAAATGAGTTGCAAGCATCAATATATACAAAAATATAAATATATATAAAATAAATATATATAAAAACATCGATGTATCGATTAACATCGTATGATACGATACATCGGCATTTATTCGATGTATCAAAACCAAAACATCGATGTTTACGATGCATCGATTAACATCGAGCAGCTCTAGTGTTAATGGAAACTTGCATAAATAGACGTATTTTCATAATTTTATTTTAATTGTTATTTTAATTTTTTATGCAACAGAACTTAAAAAAATATTATGAAAACAACAGTGAAATGTGTTTAGGAACTAGATTGTGTGCCCCTCTTATTTTAAGGCAAATATGTATTGAAAATGTAATGTTGTAGAAGGTACAAAAATTAAGAAACGGAAAATTGCATATCTTTCATAATTGACATCATTTTGACTCATTTGATATCTTAACAATCTGTATGTTTAAAGCGGGTTAAAAATGTTCTCTTTTAGAAAATGAAATATAATTGACCATGGCAACCTTTATTGATCCAAGATATAATTTTTTTGTTTCATGCACATTTTAGATTGATTTGAAAATGGCCAAACGGAGTCATCTTTAAGCTCTCTTTCGTCTCTATGTTTGAAATACTGCTCAGTCATCAATACGGAAAACTATAGCAGATTATTTGGCAAAAAACGCATAGCAAAAAAAAAAAAATAATTTTTTTTAAATTATTTATTACAAACTAATATTTGTGTGCCATTCATTTAAATTTCGTTTTGGATTCATGAATTTCTTTATATTTATGTATATATTTTTTAACGAATACGAATATCTAGAAACGGCCGAATGTTTTGGAATTCCAATACACATCACTAATACATACATACATACAGTTTAGGAATAAGCTCTCCATAAAACCATAATTTTTGGTGTTTTTTGACACTTGCGAAGAAATTTAAAAAATAATTTCGCCAATACGTAATGCCGAGTTTACATTGGGCATTTCTTGTGTGCCATTTGCACAAAAAAGCGTAACCAACTAATTACTAATGAAAAACTGTTTGAGCCAGACATGTATTTATTGATTTAAACAGTTTGCAATCATGCTGGATTCTAAAAAATTGTCTAATAGTTACACAGAGAAAACAGATTCGTTGTGACAACCGAATTTGTTGCCAATTGAATTTTGGCGGTTGCAGCAACTATCATAGAATTCTGCTATAGCGACTGATATTTTCTTGTGATACCACTATATTTTAATTATAACCCTCAACCCAATAGTTGCAGCAACAGTAAAAATTGGTTGACAGTATGGAATTTGAAATAAATGTTATTCTTGCTACCGAAAATTTGGTTAATATAATTAAAACAATATCATAATTGGTACCTGTAAAACAAAAATTGGCCGTCCTTGCTGAAATAAAAATAAACAATAAACGCAAATAAAAATACACAATTTAAGAAATTTATTATTTGACATATTGTCATAAGTTTATTTTAATTGAAATTTATTTCCTAATGGTGAAGCATGTCTATATACATTTCTTCAACCACACATTTTGAAAAGCCACAAACCTGTTATCTTATGCACAGACTTTCAAAAACCATTTGAGAATTCAAAAATCATAATACCTTTGAAAGTCACAAAAGTTAATTTTTTAATTTGCTGCTATAAACTATGTTGGTAAACTCAACCTCTAGTTAGTTGCAGCAACTGATTGAAAGTTTTTGTTTTAATTTTAATATAGAACGACAATTTTTTAGTTGCTAATACCAAAAGTTGGTAGTAAAATTCCATTCGTAATATTTTATTCGGTTGGGTTAACCAATCAGTTAATTAGTCATGACAAAAGCATACGCTCGGTTGATGCAATCAATTTAAGTATTGTCACAATCATATCTTTGTTACAATTATGCCCTTATGGCAATGAACATGGATTGTTTTTTGGATTAACAGAAAATTGATAGCGTGAACTGAAATATAGTTAATGCAAATGATATTTTATTGGTCTAACCGTTTTCCAACCAATCTTTTTTCCGGGCTTATGTATGAAACTATTTAACTTAATAAATACATGTCTTAATCTAAACGTTTTTCATTAGTAACTAGTGGTTACGCTTTTTTTACGCTTGTGTGGCACATGGCACACAGGTGGAAACCCGGCCTAAGCTTATTTAATTTTTGTCTACGCACTGTGCTAGTCTAACAAATGAATTTAAAACAATGAATTAAATTTAATTTTGTTTATTAAAAACTTTAAACTGTTTAATTTATTTTTTATCTCATTGTTACGTTATTCCTGGGAGGTGGGGAGGGGGGTTCACAGTTTTGTTACGATCTGTTACTAGGGGGGAGGGGGGGGGGGTCAAAAATCGGGAAAAACAGCGTTACGTAATATATGGACAGCCCCTTTGCCGTTATATTATTTGAATTCGGAGTTGGTATGATAATACCTAGCTATTTGCATAGGGATTGGTTAAAAATATTGTACTACGGAAAATATTAATTGTTCTTAAATAAAGGGTGTCCTAACAAGAACGCAGGATTTGAATTTGGCGCCATTCGAAGTGTCATTGTTTGACATTTGAAGAATAGTTATTGTTTGCTAGTAGAAGGTACGAGGTTAGTAAAAATGAAGCGCTACACGAATGAACAACGCATTCTCATTGTGAAATTGTTTTATCAAAATGGTGAAAGTTTTGCGGCTAAAGTTCGCAAATTTGCGATCAATTTGGGGTCACAATAATGCTGCAAAAGAGTAAACTGTAAACTGTAAAGAGATTAATGGATAAATTTGCCGAAACTGGGTCTTTTAGTGATGTAAAGACAACAACGCGCCTTCGACCAGGTCGATCGACCGAAAATGTCGCAGCTGTGCATCAGTCATTTCCCGGTCGTGTTGTTTCGCGCTTTGGAGACCAGAATTGGCTAGGCGGCGATTTAACACCATTAGACTTTTTTCTTTGGGGTTTTTTGAAGTCGATGGTTTACGCGAATAAACCGACGACGACTCAAGCCTTAAAAGAGGAAATTGGACTCTGCATTAATAAAATACCGCAGCATTTATGCAAAACGGCCATTGAAAATTTCATTAAAAAATCGCGTGTGTGCCAGCAAAGCACATTTTGTCATTTTGTCTACTTTACGATATAATAAAGTTTCACGATTTTTTTTAAATAGCTGTATTTTATTTAAAATTTAAATCTTGCGTTCTTGTTGGGACACCCTTTATATGTGGGTGGACTGCAGTTTAAGCCGCTTTCATTTGGTAAAAAACGCTTCTTTGCCAAAACGTAAAGACACATTTTTAATTTTTCTTTAAGCCCTTGAGTCAAACACACATTCTTCTACATTTTTGTTAAATGCTTTAATTCTCTAGTTGTTGACACAAATTTAATAAATATTGAATTGATCATAATAAATACCTAAGAACAATTACGAAATAGAAAACAAATTTTTTACAACTTCTTTAGATAGTGAATTTTTTTAACATACATATAATTAGCATCAGTTATAGCCCTAGAAATCCGTAACTCCGACAAATTTTGGAATATAATATAATAATATTCTCTACAAATAGTGGCTGATTCCTATGGAACTTTAAAACATAATATTAACTGGCTAGAGTTATAGTCCGAAAATTCCACAATTCCAAAAATTTTCGGAGTAAAGAAATTTTCATTGCGTGTTTCAGCCGTGTTTGTGAGTTAAGTAATTGTTTCCAGTTCTAAAATATCGGAATGTGGAAAGTTTTTGCTAAGACTTTTGTCTTATAGTCCTGAAACTCCACAACTCCGACAAATTTAGGAATATAAAATATTTTCGACTGAAATTTTTTCTGTATCTGGATTGTTTTCTCGTATAAATGCAAATATGTATATAATTAATTCATGGATCTATTTAAATTAATCAACTCCGAAATTTTTTTTAATAAATACAATTTTTGTTCCTTCGTAATGTCAAAGATTTTCAAGATCTGTATAATGCTCCTAACAAATACGGAAAATTTTTGTTTTCCACATAAATTTTCGAGGAAAAAATCTCTTAAATTTTATAAGAACAGAAGTAAATAGAATTTATTTACACAGAAAAAACTAAATTTCGTTTTCAGTAACCAAATTCATTGAACCAGTATATATTTTGTATGAATGCGGACCAACAAAGAAATTTGTTGATTCTGATTACAATTTTGTAAAAATTTAACTGGGAAAAAATTTTATTTTTAGTTAACTTATTATGGCATTAGAGAAAAAAGTTAACTGAAACTCAAAATATTTTCAGTTATGGATATGGATTCCTGTACTTTAAATATAAGATTAATTCTTGTTGTATAGGACTTGAACATACAAATAAATAAATAAATAAATAAAAAAATAAAAAAAATAAAAAATAGGAACAGAAAAACATTTTTGCAGATTTTTTTTATTATTCAGCAAATTTTTTTTTATAATTTACAAATATATTCACTAAAATTTTTCGTATTATCAGAAAATAAATTGACTGAATCAATAACAATTCTTACTAATTTTTCTAAGAAAAATAGTAAAAGTTTTATTTGAAAAAATAACTGAATTAAATAAAAAGTTCAACTATTTTTTTTTACTTTAAAAAATTGGCTTGTTTTATGGTTAAGCATTTCGTTCCCGCTTTTGGAACTCGTCAGTAGACTTCAACCCAAAAAATTTTTGAATTTAGTTAACAAACTCCGTATGTTTATAGTAAGACTCTTAATACTATATTGAGAATCACAATATACAAACATAATAAGTTTGAAAACCGCAAACAAAAATCTTTAAAAAAAATAAAATGTTTTTTATATCTATAAAATAATTTGTAGAAAAAGTTAAAAAAAAAAATCAGACAAATTTGTTTACAGTATATAATAACAAAAATTAAAAATTTTAAAAACCCCCGACTTTTTTCAGAAAAGATGTTATATCTTCTAAACGGCTGGACCGTTTTTTTTCAAATATAGCTAAGAACCCTCTCGATCAAGTCATCTTTCAAACAGAAAAAACTAAATGAAAATCGGTCCAGCCGTTTGGCCTGTACGTGGACACAGACAGACACACAGATACACAGACACACAGACACACACTACAAACTTATAACACCCCTTTTTTTAGTCGGGGGTTAAAAATAAATTTAACTGAAAATAACAAATTTAAATATAAAAAAATAAATCTAAAAAATTTTGTTACAAATTTTACTTTATATAGATAATTTTCATTCTATACAGTTTTTTTTACATAAAATAAAATTGGAACAAATAATTTACTGGAACAGTAAAAAATATTTACTGAAACTAAATTATACATATTTCAAAACACACGTTTGTTTGAAAATTTTTTGGAAATAATTTTTTCTATGTACCAATACCATACATTGTTGCAGCAAATACAACGGACCGTAACGTCCCACGATGCCGAAAGAAAACTTTTTGAAAACAAAAATAAATTTTCTTATTTTATTGCTGTTTTCAATACAAGTTGTGGATCGAACGCATTCGTTATTCGTCATAAATATATATTAGAGACTTGCGTAAACAGTATTGAAATGTAAATACGACTTGTTTTTAACCCCCGACTAAAAAAGGGTTGTTATAAGTTTGTAGTGTGTGTCGGTGTGTCTGTGTGTCTGTGTATCTGTGTATCCACTTACAGGCCAAACGGCTGGACCGATTTTCATTTAGTTTTTTCTGTTTGAAAGATGACTTGATCGAGAGGGTTCTTAGCTATATTTGAAAAAAAAACGGTCCAGCCGTTTAGAAGATATAACATCTTTTCTGAAAAAAGTCGGGGGTTTTTAAAATTTTTAATTTTTGTTATTTAAATGTATTGTTGTAGCATGTATTATACTAAACCAATAATAAATGATGTCGTTTAATACGCGAATCACTATGGATGTATTGATGTATGTGTATATGAGTGATTACAAGCGATGTCGCGAAGACGTCTTGTCTCTAACAAGATTTTTTAAGTATATTATTGAGGTTTCATTGACTAAACTGCTTACATATTTTCTGATTTTCTTCGTAATAATCTTACACATATGCTAAGTAGTAAATATTTCGAGTTATTTAGCTTTATGTATAATATTTCACTTAAAACAAAATAAAATAAAATAAGTATTTCCTTCTGAGCAGTGATGGAAAAGTTGGTACAATCGTACTTTTTTTGATACTATTTGACATGAAAAAGTACCGTAGTACTCCCGCAATACATTTGATACTCTCTCCGCCCACCCAGAAATACAGTCAGAAGACGCAGACGCGCGTACACATATATTTTTGCCAAGAATTCAATTTCTTTTTCGACAAATGGCACGAAACTTTATTAGTAAAGATATTTTAGAAAATTGTAACCCTTCACAATTAAATATATGTAAATAACAACCATATTTCTTTCAATGATATTTTCTGTGGTAAAGAAGTTGATCTATGTTTTAGATCAGTTTAAAGAATATTGTAAAAAGTTTATATTAAATTCTGTCAAGTTCTAAGGGCAAAAGTGGACTTTGACAATGAAATGTTAACTTAGCTTAGTAAGTTTCCCCTGAAAATGATTTATCTGGTAAAACCAATAGCATTATATCGCTTTGAATAAAAATGTTTCCCAGCGAAAAGCAAAATTTTGAAAATATTAACAATGAATATAGAGCATTGGCTGATTTGGAAGAATTAAAACTATTAACAACAGAAAATATCGGGCTTGTTCTAAAAATCACGGTGATTTAAATCACGGTGGTGTTAAAAACAAACAACTAATAGCTGACTTGTTCGTGGGTATTTATTGTATTTTAAGTTATAGTCATGTATAAACCATAAATCGTGAAATTTACAAAAGCAATAATTTAGCTATTATTAATTTTTTGAAATCACCGTGATTTGACATATCATGATTTGCAGAACAGGCCTGTATATGCGGTTTTTGGCTTACCGATGATAAACTAAAAACGCATTAGATGAATACATGTTTCCAGGTAAATCGACAGTAGCTTACCGAATTTTGTCTATACCTCACTCCTCTGTAAATGTCGAAAGTATTTTCTCTTACAAAATGTCATGAAAACAAAACAAAGGAACATACTTTATGTTCCAACAGTATCAAGTCTTATCCAGGCCTAAGATTTATTGAAATCTTAAAACACTTCTTGTTATAACTTTAGCACTTGTACTTATGAACGAGTACATACATACATATGTGTGTATGCATATTAGGGTGATTCTAAAAAAAAATCAATTAAATTTTCTACAAAAGCGTACCAAGAAGTTTATTGCAGGACATTCCGTTCTTTACCTATGACTATCAGAATAAATAAAATCAATTTATACCATGTAAATCGTATGGGAAATCGAACGGACCATCTCACAATTAATATTATGAGCTGATATTTTAACAGGCCTATTTTTTACCTAACAAAAGTTTGAAACCTGGTTCTGAGAAAAACAAACGATTTTTTTTAGAATCATCCTCTCCATATGCTTTGTGTTTCATTTTTATTGCTTTGTAAATTAATTTTATATAATTTTTTGTTAAAAAAAGTACTAAAAAAATTTTTTTTTTTGATACCGAAATGTAAATCTCATTTCCCATCACTGCTTCTGAGTGTTTACGGAGTTGCCAAGCCAAATTTAATTTAGTTAATTTTGAGCTTTTTGTTGTAATTTATTAGCAAATTAAGGACCCTTTTCACAATGTACAATTTAAAGCTAACAGGGACTTTAACGGCAAGTTTTATATGAAGAACTGTCAGTTAAAGTTCACGTTAACTCTTAATCATACATTGTGAAAAGCATCGTAAGAGAGAAAGAGAGATCATGGCTTTATGATTGGCTAATATTCTTAACTGTTTTTAACTATCTTAGACACAAAAATGTAGAAGAAAGAATACATTCTGCACTGCTCCTATTGAAAATCTATCAACCAAAAAAAAAAATCAAGCGAATACGTTGAGTTTAAGTCAGTTAAAATTGTTCTTAACTTTTTTCACTTGCCTATTTATATATAGATTATTGAGGTTTCATTCACTAAACTGCTTACATATTTTCTGATTTTCTTCGTAATAATCTTACACATATGTATGCTAAGCAGTAAATATTTCGAGTTATTTAGCTTTATGTATAATATTTCACTTAAAACAAAATTAATTTTAGCGGAATTTGACCTCAATAAAATCAAGGTATATAAATATATTTAGAGTAAAGCCACAAAAAAAAAAGATTTAAAAAATAAAGATATTTTTGGTCGACTTGAAGATTTTTGAAAAATAAATATGGCAGCACTGGTTCCACTTCTGCCTGCTATTTTGAAAAAAAAAAATTAAATTTTTTTTAATGTTACAAAACTCTCAACGAATCAAACTCATATATATATGTTGCTGTAGGGCACATAAGAAACATGAAATTTTTGCAAAAAAAAAAAAACAAAATCACTGATAATGTTATTATATACTCAATTATCTAATGGCAGAAACAAATCCAATATTAATCTCTTAAAGGCATCAGCAGTAACCACATCACTCATTGCTTCTTTTTATGCGGTTGATGCACTTTACTCTTGGATGAGCATTGAAATAAAAAATAAAAATAAGATTAATAAAAAAAGCTACATAACATTTTTCCAAAGCAAAAAAAAAAAAACAATATCATTAACAAAAAAAGCTAATTAAATAATAAAATATAGAGTAAGCAACATGTAACGTTTAATGGATTTTCTTCTCATATTTTGCTTTATTAATAATCGTTTATAAATGTTTAAAATTTGCAACAATTTTTACTCCAATGTAAAATGAAACTAATTCACTATTGAGCAAAAAAAAAAAAAAAATGTCATTTGAAATTTGTTCATTTAATTAATAACTTTTAATCATATGATTTTGCTGCTTTTTCTATTCACGCATTTGCAATTAATACGTAGTCAGTGAGTGAATAATTAAATTTTAATAATAAATAACTGGAATTTTGGTGAAAATTAATTTGAAAACTTTTTTATTTAAATTGGAGAGCGTCAACAGGTTGTAGCAATAAATCGCTTGAAAAAAAACTTGATTGCAATTACTTTCTAAACACAATTAAGCGATTAGCAAAGTGTGGGACTTGAATTGAGTGTGTGTGTTAGTTTCATAGTATTAAATTTTAAAAAGTACCCTGCAGTTAGACTGGGGCCAAGTGTCTCTATGTCAACACTAAAACTCTAGCAGTAGTTACATTGTCTACAATTCCTCTTTTATTCGTCAGTATAAAAGAAAGAGAGAAAACAGATGTGGTGTATTTCTGGTGGATTTTGCAACAACTTGTCAATATACATAAATTTGTATGTACGTAAGGTATAGAAATGTACCAGTAAATGTTTGGTTGGTATGTCTCCATGTTAACATAAGAACTATGAATTCACTACCTAGTCAATTGTTTTACTGTTACTAGTAGATTTTCAATGACAAGCACATGCTAAATGTCTATAGCACCAAGTATTGTATGGGGAATAAAAGCGACTCAGTACATTTTCACCATCGATATTTCCTTCAGGGTAATGAAGCGCTACATTTGTATTTTCAATTAAGTTTCAAAAAGTTAATGAAATAAATGAAGAAATAAAAAAACTTCGATTGTTTATGAAAAGTTTTGATTAACAGAAATTCTAAATTTGATAAGCTCTTCAGACTTTTTCTCATATACAATTTTTTCCTTTCGAATTCAACTAAGCAAGATAAGAGATAAGAAAGTGACAATATACTTAAATACATATGTATGTAAATCCAATATCGTGCCATAACCACCAAAAAATATAAAATTAAATTATATAAATTATAAAATTAAGAAAAACAACCTATAAGGGAAAACCAGTGACTTTTTCAAATCATACATCCAGGTTTGGTAGAATGATTTGAAGAACTGAACAATAAAAGTTAGTTTAGATCAGTAGTCGGCAACCTATTCTATTACATTTTAGGATTCTGTGAGTTATTCTCTCACTTCGAACCGGTGTTGCCAGTGAAATTTCGTCTCATTTCCCTAATCTGAAATTTTAAATCTTCAAAGGCAAACTCGATTTTATTATAGTCAGAAGATACACTAAATTTTGGTTTATAAGGAAAATCATCTTTTGTTGCTGCTACGTCAATGTAGTGGTGAGAAAAAAAATGATTTTGTAGGAAATTTTCTTAAAATAATTTAAATATATGCTTGAAAATGTCTTTACATGTCGTTTTTTTTTTCATGCGTGAGAACGCACGTTGAGAAACCAAAAATTCTGGTTTGACAAAATAATTTTCTGAAAGTAATTTCACAACACTCATATTTTGTTATTGTTGGGATAGGTTTTTTCCCTGGCAACGCTGATTCTCAGCAGTATGAGATGCACACAACATATCTGCTTGAATGTTTAAGCTAGATTGATTAATGTTGTTTATTTCTGAACAATGCCTGTGTACCTGCCCTGCAGAAAGTGCGAATAGTGAAATTGTGGTGATTTACTAGGGACGTTGTCAGTAGTACTACTGACCAGGTGTACCCCAGCCAATGTAATCGCCTATTGACATTTAACATTAGCCTGTCATTGAAAATCCACCACTAGACTGTAGCACTAAGTAGTTCTTTTGGGACCACATGGAGACATTGGCACCAAAGATTCACTAGTAAATTTTAGGGGCTCTAGTCTACAATATCGATATTTCCTCGCTCGTTGTCAATAGTAAACTTATAGTGATTTTCTAGTGACATTGTCAATAGTGCTACTGATAAGGTGTACCCCAGCCAATGCAAATGCCTATTGGCATATAACATAGGGTTGTCATTGAAACTCTACCAGTAGACTTTAGCACTATTGAGAAGGTAGTTCTTTTATGACGATATTGAGATATTTGAACCAAAGATTCACTAGTAGTATATTTATTTAACATTATTGCATAGCATAATAAAAAAGAAAAACAAACTATTGACGCGTTCATTGACAATATCAATAGAAATACACTACAACTGTTGTCTCTAACGTATCTTTACTCGCTCATAAAAGGAAAGTTGTCGACATTTTAACTAGTGCAATTTTCGCTGGAGAAAGAGTATTGACATAGAGACATATGGTTCTAGGCTAACTACAGGGTGTGGTCGGCAACCTATACCATTGCATTTTACAATTGTGTGAGTTATACTCTCGCCACGAGCCGGTGTTGCCAATAAAATTTTCGTCTCGTTTCCCTAACTTGGAATTTTAAATCTCCAAAACTAAACTTGATTTTATTATGGTCAGAATAAACAATCAAGTTTTGTTTATGAAGAAATACATCTTCTGTTGTTGCTACGCGAATCTAAAGGTGAATAAAGAGATAGTTTTGTAACAAATTTGCTTAAACACACATGTTTTCTTATTGTTGGGAAAAATTGTTATCTGGCAACGCTGATTCCTAAGAGTATGCGATACACAAAACTTGTTCTCAGTAATGCGTGTACATAATAAATAATAAATGTACATAATAGAAGAGTATAAGAAAAGGAGCGGCGCCATTAATTTGCAGACCACGGCTGTGTGCACATACATATGTATGTATGTACGTAATAGAAGAGTATATTAAAAGCCCTTAACTCGCCGACCACTGGCTTAGATGATCCTTTGATCAAGAGCGTACAGAATTGGAGTACATATTTTCATGGTCTTGGATACCCTATAAGTGACGGTAGTGTGACCAGTAGTGATGATTGATGATATATCATTGTGTAGCACCGTCGCACAGTGGTCCAAGTGCTCAATCTAGCCGGAAGAAAGTATTTTTTTTTTTATAATTTCGAAATTAAATATTTTGTTTGATAATAGGTTAACAAGTATCCACAGTGCATAACGGTATATTTTTTATTTATTTTACTTTTGTTTCAGGTTTGCTTTCTTCTTTTAAATACAAGTAATTGCTGTTTTGTTTTTCTATTAATTGCTCAGTTGATGTTTAGTGCCGCAATTAAAGTCGTCGTGCAAAATCAGAACAAAGTTTTTAAAATATTTTTTTTGCTGAAATTAATTTAACAAAGGTAGGAAGAAATTTTGTTATTTTTATAATTAAAATAAAATGTTTTGTTTAGAAAAGAAATGCAGTTTTCTACGTGTGTGTCTTATATGTAAACATTTTGTTCAATGTCCAAATTTAATTAGAGTTTTAAATGGGAATCTATAAAACTCTAATTCTGTTATTTGTGTTTTTGTAATCTGTACGATGGTAACTTGTTAATGTTTTCAAAATTAGCTGCCAGTTTTTGCCTAAATGCTTTTTATTTCATTTACAGTCTAAAATGTCCATTACTAAAAGGGAATTATTTGATGCTTGGTGTAGTGAAAAATAACAAAATAAAAAACTTAATGTTGTTGTTTCATATGTTTTTGCTAAAATCGGGCTTGAGAATAATGAAACGGATAGCTATTGCAAACAAGCGAAGCAATCTGTTCGAACGTTTGTATGGTTTCTGGCTAAAAAGTGGGCTCAAGCCAATCGAACAAAGAAGGTTTTTGAGGCAACAAATAAATATTGGCTAGATGGAAATTTTGTAATTCCAACTAAGCCTTCTTCCGCATCTCAGGATGACGGATTACTGGATGGGCCGTCGACATCAAGCTATGGCAGACCTTCTAAAGTATTTTTAGAAAAAAGTGAGAGAGCAAAGCGAACAAAAGTTGCACCTTTATTGGAGACTTGGTCCCCAGAAGAACTGACATTTGCTGCTGGAACAAGTCTTTATAAGTCTGGAAAAAGAGACGCTGTGGGCATTATCAAAACTGTAGACTCTTCTCCATCAAGAGCAGCAGGTGCAGGTGCTAAGAACCATAGCGCTGATATCTACCCTTCTTACCATAAACTGTTGGCTGCGAAAAAGGAATGCTATCCAAATGATGGTATTAACGTTTCTGAAATATCGGCGGAAGTATGTTTGCAAGGCTTAGTAGATCACACTGCAAAAAGACTTTTAAAGCACTAAAAAGAAATTTTGAAACAGTGTAAATCTACATAGCTTATTTTGTCCTATAAATGGGGATGCGATGGTAGCAGTGGACATTCACGATATAAGCAAGGTTTTAGTTAAACCGATGCCGTTGAAACGGATGAACATTTGTTTGCAGTTTCTTTGGTTCCTCTGCAGCTTAAAAAAGGTAATAAAGTAATTTGGCAGAATCCACGACCATCTTCCACAAGATTTTGCAGGCCAATCAAAATTATATTTGAAAAAGAAAGCAATTCTCTAGCTACAAAAGAAATTGATGCGATAAAAAATCAAATAGCTGCGATAATTCCAACGCAAGTTTGTGAAGATGGCAAAACAATTAATATCATCCATAATTTTTATTTAACAATGATAGATGGAAAAATCTTTTCAATGCTCGCGGATTCCTCTCCTCAACGTTGTGGTATTTGTGGAGCTTCGCCTACTATAATGAATGACTTAAAAGCAGTTGAAAAATTACAACCGAATGAAAGCCTTTTTGAGTATGGCCTATCGACGCTGCATGTATGGATACGGTTCTTTGAGTGCATCCTTCATATAGCTTACAAACTTGATATTAAAAAATGGCAAGCTCGAAGGGATTTTGATAAAGCTGTGCAGAAGGAAACCAAGAAAAAAATTACTGATCGCCTAAGGAAAGAGATGGGTTTGTTAGTTGATATTCCCACACCAGGATGGGGAACAACAAATGACGGGAATACGGCTAGAAGATTTTTCCAGCAACTAGAGTTGATGAGGATTTAATAAAAAGATTTGGTGTTATTTTAAGCACAATGGCATGTGGCTTTCCTATTAACGTGAATGCATTTCGTACGTATGGCATGGACACAGCAAAACTGTATATACAACTGTATCCATGGTATTATATGCCATCGAGTGTTCACAAAGTCCTCATTCATGGTGCAGATAGTATGCAATATGCAGCACTTCCTATAGGAATGTTGTCGGAAGAAGCATTAGAATTTCGAAACAAAGACTTCCGAAATATATGAGAAAGTCACACACGAAAAATGACCCGCGAAAAAACAATGCATGATCTTTTTCATTATCTCCTCTTGTCTTCAGATCCTCTTATTTCCTCTTTTTCAACAAAGACTTCTATTCATTCTCGCAGTATTGAACCTTTGGGCGAAGAAGTTATTGCGTTACTTTCTGATGCTTCTATACCAGAGCAATTCCTCGATTCAGAAAGTGAATCAGATTAAAGCAAACATACTCTGGTATGTGATAGAGATCAATTGTTTTCAAATTGATCAATTTCAGATGTATATTTCGAATTCAGAAGACATTTTAGCTTTGAAAACGATCGATTTCCATCACATGCCAGATTGTTTTTTTTTTTTTGTTTTTTGAATAATTTTCAGTTGTCTTTGCCTTTACATTTCACTTGCCTCAAATTATTTCATTCTATGTATATCTCCTATTAATGTTAATCAAATTTTGTCATAAAAATTAAAAATTTTAGATAAATAAATAAATATTGTTTTACATAAATATGGGAATATTATTTGTTTTTATTTATTTAACAAAAAATCTGCCACGCCCATTACAGATTGCGCCCATTTTTTGATGAGTATTTTTACTGATAAAATATATGTACATGCAAAGATGCATGTCACTGCGGCTTTTCAAAAGCGAGTTATGACTTTCTTCCAGCTAGATTGAGCATTTGGACCACTGTGCGTCGGGCAGAATCAAAATATATTGGCAATAAATCAGTCATTTCGAAGCGGATTGTACTATTGAACTCGGCAGCTAGTGTATAAAATATAACCGTGAATACTCCTCTGTTCATCGCTCCCACTTTTGGGAAATTATCATTTAATAGAGGACTTTATTGAGATTGGGGATACCAATTTCATGAAAATCCCCAGCGGATTTTTTGAGAAATGTGGATTTTTTTTACAGTTGTATAAAGGTATTTAGAACACAAATCACAAACAAATTTATTTCAAAAACATTCAACACAATATGATTTTCATAAAAATTTTCTAGACGAGCATCCTGCCTGATTTTTGGAACAAAGTATTAATTAAATAAAATAAATAAGTAACTGAAAATTTTTCTTTTGAAATAACATGATTTTATTTTTAAGGAACTGTGGCGAATTTTGGGGAATATAAAAGAGCTATTTTGGGGATGAAAAATATAAAATTGTGGACAAGATATCAAATAAAACGTGGAACCCTGCCTTGCTATTTCCATGCGAAATTTTTTTCGACAGTATTATCCGTTTAGAAATGATTGATTTATGTATTTCCAATATATTTTGATTCGGACCCACTGTGCGTAGTTATTAAGGGAAAAATTAAGAACTTGAAAGGTGTGATTGTGTAGGTGTGATTTTATTCCGCGGACAAATTAATGTCATTTAAAAAGCTCACTCTACTGTCGTTTACTAATCAATGATGATATAAGCATTGAGCACTTTTGACTAGTTACACTTTATAAATAGTCACATTTGGACTAATTATACTTGATGGATATACCAGTAAAAGTCACTATTCACTAAATAGTGATGAATTTGCTTAATTTCCAAATTACAAAATTTGGATCCTGTTGACTTCGTCGCAAATCATTTTTTTTTTTTTTTTTGTTGGAAAGCAAATTTAAAAAAAAAAGTTTTGTAAAAGAGTAACAAAAAAAAACACAACTATAGAAATCTTAAACAAAAATGTCATTCAATTAAAAATTTTTACTAAAATTAATATTTTGTACAAAAACTAAAAGCGGTTATATTTTGAAATTGCTTCTTATTTGTAGAACATTTCGCGACACTTGTCAGTAAATTGATTTCACTTTATCCATAATTTAAAAAGCTAAAATTTATTTTCTTAAAATTGCTCTGTTTGCATAAAACCACTTCTTTTTATTGAAATGCAACTCACACTCCATTTTATTTCTTGCAACTTTTACATGTGTATATATATATTTTTTTTTTAATAATGTTGGTTAATATGTAAGTTTTATGGTCAAACACTTTGTGGATGTAAAAATTATTTGATTTACTTTTACGTTTTTATTAAATGAGCTTTTCTAATATCTATTGTACATACGAGTATGTACATATTTTCAAAATCATGTTACAATTACTATAAGGTCTGATATTATTTATTTATTTGTATTGCACACAAATACTTTTTATATATGTAATTATTTTATGCAGTTTAACTTTCATTATCTGTTTCTATGGAAATTGCAAATTAATTGTATCATAAAATTGCATACATATGTATGCACTTAGGTATTATTAGAGATTTTTAATTTCCATTTAAAATTATGTTTACATACATATGTAGTTAAGTACGTACATATGTACGTATATATTTCTTATTCTTAGTTACTATTTTTAGATAAATTTTTTTAACTATTTCTACATAATAAGTCTTGTGATTTGATTTTTGCTATTAAGAAGTTTGCTTTAATAAGAAGACACCGAAAATATCAACCGTAGTAACAAAATTAGCACACAATGGGCAAAACAATATTTTTGTGCTTTTCAGTGTGATTCCAATTCGCCTTCTTGTTCTTCTTATTGAATAATAATTATTGATCAAACACTACTGTTAGTTACTTACACATAAAAGCTAACAAGAAAGAGAACAGGTATTTTTGTTATTTTATTTGCATACAAAATTTATGTAAAAACTTACACACACACACACATATAAACATGTATGTAAATATTTCGTTACACTCTCGGCGGTATCCACTTGACCTGAGATTCGATATAAACGAATGAATGCTCACTAAAGCGAAGAAATTTCGAAACAAAATTGTTCGATATTTGTTCGAAAATCTAAAAAGAATTCGAATGTTCGCGAATGTGTGACGGCAGCCAAGAGGATGTGTGCTAGTCTGTAAGATTGGAGGTACTGTGTTGAAATCCTGCAGCGTAAGTTAAGGGATTAAAAAAAAAATAATCAAATAAGTTAAAATAAATAAGTTAAAAAATAAAACAATTTTTTACTTTTTCTGCTGCCTTTTTGCGCTATCTAAATAAGTTCGCTATTCTCTCATCTTTGATATTGGTAGCGAGCCTATGAAATCGAGTTTTTTTTTTTGATACAAAACTGAGCGACAGGTGAACTTTTTTCGATTCATTTTTGAGTGTCATTCTCGAAAAATTTACACGATAAATGTTCGAGATATCGAGCTACAACTTCAACCGACACATTTTTTGGACCTCGTTTTTTTTTTGGTGAAAATCGATTATTTACCCAGCAAAAAATTTCAAAAAAGTTAATCGAGTTTGGAATTAAGCATTTTTACCAAGTTTTACCAACTTAATGATTTTAACAAGGTGTGAGACTAAAATAATCGATTCTTGAGAAGTACTTACTTTTTTGATTTGGCAACTTGTTGACGTAATCTATTTAATCTAAAAAAATTATTCTCTTCATTTAGCAACTTGTGCATAATTTTTTTTAATTTTAGGTAATGTGATTTGTAAGCGAGTAATGAAATTTGGCAATCAGAAAAGTAAGCCATTATATGGCAAGTAATTCTGATGGTAATGTGTAATTTTGGTCAAAAGATTAAGATCGAATATTATGCCGCTTAAGCTTTATTTTGGCAGTTATGGCACAATATACTCGAAATCGATATCATTAAAAAAAGTCTTGGTCAACTGGGTATTTTAAAAAACAGGAAGTACATACATACATACATACATACACATATATTTGAACTGTTGTTTTCTCTTTCTGCTATTTAACAGTAGCTTGACAGTTGTTAAGACAATTGTAAATGTATTTGTATGTAAATAAATAAATAAATATTATACCTATTTGCATAAAAATATTTATGCATGATTTGATTTTTTTTTTTTTGAATTCACAAAATAGAACTTTAATTCTATGACATGTTTCATTCTTTATTGACAAATTAATTTATGTACATAAATAGTTTTTGTTGTGGGAGTAAATGGGGAGAAACATGATTTTTTTAATTTCAATTACAAATCACTAGTAGTGGATTACAATTATCTGCACAAAAATTGTTCTTTAAATGGGAATATATGGAATGTATAGAGAGCTTAATGTACCAAATAGAAATCTGTTATAACAGTTCTTCTCTATCAGGTATAAATTTTTATGGGAATAGGCGTGGCAAATACGGCTGTACCGCTAATATATTTCACCAGAAGCAGTTTTGCAATTAGTTAAAATATCCCAATGTTCTTGTCAAATTAGACATTTTATTTATTCAACACAGATATTAAGAGGTTTTAAAATACATACTGTTAAGTTAATTCACTGCTAGATATGGAATATCTTATGGGTTCAGACTGGAAAAACCTTAGAATTTAAATTGAGTTGAATAAGTTCCTAATCTGACTTATTTTAATAGGTTTTCATGGTTTTTTTTGGGTATCTCCCCAATATTTCTTTTTCAATAGGGCACAACATGCTATAAAAGCACAGGTGTAATCCAAAACGGTAACTTAACCAAATTCACTGCTAGAATATCACGATGTTAAAGGTAGAAGTACATAACACGCGTCAGCTCCTCTACAGAGAATCATGCGTTTGAAAACTTTACCGCATGAAAAATGGCAAGTTACACAACACGCGTTATAAACGCCTTTTCTATCGGCTTTTCAACTTATTTTTACATTGAACAATGGACTTGTAACATTTTCAAATCCTTTTTTATCCAATAAGTTTTTACTCCATGATTCTAGTTTTTTTGAATTTTTTCTTATATATTGTCGGCTAATTAGTTGTCAAAACAATACAACGCGTTAAAAAGTTGAAAGTGAACCAACTTTATGCGGCAAACGCGTCAAAGAGTTTACATACGAAACTCTTTGACGCGTTGTATGCAAAAACACTATTTCAACTTTTTTTGACAGATGCCTACAGCTCGCACGCGCACTAACGCGTGTTATGTATGTACTTTCAGCTTAACGTGGCAGCACTGTTTAGTGTCAAACATTTTGTAATGCAAGTAATCGCCATACCTGCCGCAAATATCTGCAAATGGCGCAGTAAATTATTTTAAGATGCAATAAGTTACAGTGGAACAATAAGTTGAATATCTTCTATATGTATGTATATAATTTGTTAGTATATCCGAATGTAGGTCCTACAACTTTCTGAAGCCATTTGATGACATAGAAAGCTAAAATTTGGGACACTGAGAGCCAATTTCACCAACTTATTTAAATATCAATTCATATTTAAAAGTCATTTTTCCATACAAAAATTCATAAAAATCGACATTTAAATATGAATTGATATTTAAATAGAGTTGGTGAAATTGGCCCTGAAAGTACTTTCGGTGATAAAGTAGATCGTGACGAAGCCAGATTTTTAATTTTCGCTCTGTGGGTGGAGGGCATGATAATGGATTTTTGCTTGGCTGGGACAGGCTTTTTAGCTCGTATAAACATACATACATACATACATATGTATTTTGATATTTAAATTACATATTTCGAATCTTACCAAAAAGAAGACTGATACATTCTTAATTTAAAAAAAATCGGTTATTAAAAATTACTCTTTTTCGAATAATTAAAAATCATGTTTTTATACATGTCCAATTTCTGTTTGTTAATTTTATGTCTTCACACAAAGATGTTAAGAATGTTTGCTTGTGTTGACATACTTTTTACAACGACTGATTCTCAGTAAATAATGGAAAAACTTACCCAAATCTGTCAATATATGTTCATTGTAAAAGTCCATGTCCATCTGTGCTAAATTTATGATCCCCTTTTGTTATTTCAAGCATCCTTACAAAATTTGTTAAGTAGATTATTAAATTTGGCTAAAAAACCTGAAATAATAGAGATAAAATGTCATTAAAAAATATTAATTAATTTTAACACTTCGCGTTTCAAATTTTAAAAGATCAAGAAGAGGTTTATAGAAATATGCGGAATGCAAAAAAATAAATTATTTAAAAAATAATTAAAATATTATGATTTTCGGGGGTATTTACCCGGAAAGGTATTAAAGCGAAGACGTTTATTTACCTCATATAGGTAATTACAAGAATACGATTAAATACCTTTAGAAATACATTTATCCGAACTCATTGTGGTATTTATTGTATATAATTAATTACTTGATATAAAATGCACATACATATGTCCATATCAGCGCCTCAGAATTGGCGCATAAGCCATGAAGTTTTCTCAAAATATACCCGATGTATTTCTTTTGTATTTGCACCACTGCTGTTCACTTGGCAATCACAGGTTCACAAATGCTGGAAAGCCAAATCAACTGTAGAAAGTTGTTTTTGCTTTCATAACATAAAGATACTACAATAATACTTACATGTATGTACCGACGGTAGATCGAATAAGTAATAGTAATTAATGTGATGATCGTAAAAGATAAGCAAGAATAGTTCAACATACTTAGGTAGAGTGATATAACTTCGTGCTAACCAAATAGAAAGTAAAAAAATGGAAAAACAGAAAATGAATAGTGATACTTATACATAAATGTATTTACCAATGGTAAATCAATAATTGTATACACAATTCATTTCTCATATTCCATTTCATACTAAATTTGCGTTAAATAGCTGATGTTAATAACAAAACTCTACCCCAGTAGATAGACGTGGGTGCTGATGAAGTGCGTGGCTGCACAGAAAAATATCGGTATTTCCCCCAGCTAATAAAAAGTCTAAGTTTAATTTTTCTTCTCTTCTTTAGAAACTCACATTAATTAATAAAATATTTCATTCAATAAAGAATTGAAATTACTGAACTTAAGCCTGACTAAAAATTATTTCTGATTAAAAATTCACTATAGTTCAATTAAAATCTAAAAATGTCTCAAAATTTTTTTCCCTTAATTTTTGGCCTAAGATGTTAGCATGATTTGCGCGGTAAACTCTTAACTAAATTATTACCATATAAAGCTAAGAGCCATCACTAAGTCTGAATTAGCTGTTGGTAAAAAACTGATGACACCATTTTTTGAGAGTGCACTGATTTTCGAAATTTTTGAAGGCCCATAAAAAAAATTGGTCACCAAAATTGCCAAACTGAATATAGGGTTTTACTACCCTTTAGTTGTACTATCGAACCTATACTGTCAGGACCTTGCGGATTTTTCGTTGTTGCACAGTGTAATTGTACATAATATATCGTCGGCTTAGAGTGTAAACCTGCTAACTCTCTTGCAGCAAATTTTACAGGAGAGACAAAATACTGTTAAGGGTTTCTATTATGGATGCCAATCGGGATAGATTTTTGGAAATCCCGAGACTTTAGGGATCTGGGGATTTTGGGGATCCCGGGATTTTTCGGGATCACGGGATTTTCTAGATTTCGGGATCTAAAGATTTTTCATAAAATAAATTATTTTTTTAAATAAATATTACTTTAATAACAATTTAATGCATTTTAAAAGGTTTTATGTTCATAATTTATCCTTGCACAATTGTCTTTAAAGTGAACAATTTTCTAATACGAGTATGAAATAAAAATCAAACGAATTTTTCTCATCTATTTTTAAGTTGATTAATCACATTTTATGTTAGAGAATTTATAGTGAAACCAATAACTAAATATAAATGTTTTTCTATTATCTAAACCAAAACGAATATATGTACATATCGGTGGACTTTTAGCACTACCGATTAAGTTGACTTACGAAAATTTTTCGATTCACTTTCATACAAATAAGTTGCAAAAACAATATTGTTTTGTTAAAAATATATCTACTAACGTTTTTTTAATTGCGATTGATCAACAACAAGTATAACGTTTGTTACATATGTATGCATACCAAGCATTATCTAATTTTTTATCGAGTTCGTTACGACTATGACAACGATAATAAGGTTGAACATGTCGAAAAATTGAAAGAAATGTATACACTATTCTAATCAAATTCGATTAATTGCGTCTGTGCAACTGTGCAACTCGAATACAACTATAATTCAGTCGAACTCATTCAGTCGGTCGTTTTTGACTAAAACTATTTATTAAATCCATCTAATTTAAATGGGTTTGATCTTAGGTTTGTATCAAAAACGACCTAAACAGTCTAAATAAAAAACAAAATAATTTTGAACTGCAATGTAAAAAACATACATACACACTTGAGCAGTTTTTTAGACAAACAAAAAGTTTTCACTTGCCTTGTATTGTATTCTACTCCAATTGTTAGGAGGTGTCAATAGTATGTACTTAATTGTTACCGACAAGTAGATAAGCGCTAATTTTTTTAGCGTTGAGGAGTCGACGTATAGACTGCAATCAGGGTTACCGCTGGGAATTTTTGAAAAGTCGCACAAAAGGTCGTCTTCACACATCAGCACATCTTTTTAAACGCTTTTTTATTAAAAAATATTACTGAATCAAAACAAAAAGCTTATTGCATATTTCATAACATATACAGTTGCATCATTGTATGTGCTTCAATACATATTTTTTTGTATGTATACTGAAGAAATCTACTTAAGTAGGACTAGGACTTAAAAAAACAAGCTAAAATAAGTTAAAGATAAAATATTTTGTTCAAAATTCTAACATTTCGAACCAAAAACCCGTGAGCTTTTTACTTCAATTCTATTCGCTTGAACTTGTCGCCATATATTCTATTTTTTGGGTGAATTTATTTATACTTCAACATACATAAATATTACTTTTTTGGAATCCACTCTTCTATATCTTTGTATATTAAATTTAAAGCAAAGCTAATTTCAAAATGTTCACATGTTAGTAAACACTTGTATGTTTTACGACTGTTTCTTTCATTAACTCGGCAGCTAAAAATAATTTTGTAAAATAAGCACTGCAAAACCATAATTTTTATGTTAAAAAACTTTTTTGCTAACACTAAAGGTATTCACATCAGTTTTTTTCTTATTGGAAAAATGTAATTTTTTACAACAAACACAGGGAAAAAAATTTACTATTCCTTGAAACTTTTACTGAAAACTTGGGAAAAATTTCATAAATATATTGTACACCTGACAAGGTTGCATGAAAGTAATGTAATATAAAATAATAATTTGTCAAACAATAATCTGTGAATTGCTTTTAAATTTTGACTGCGTTTTTTTTTTTGTTTTTTGATAAAAAAATTTTATTTACTGCAATTTAAATGTTAAATGTCTTTACAAAAAAGGGGCAAAACTCCCAAGAAAATCAAAAAAGTCGCAAAAGTCGGTCATAAAAAAAAGTCTCACAAAAAGTCGCAGACAGCAAAAAAAGGGTCAAATTGCGACTTTAGTCGGATGAACGGTAACCCTGACTGCAATTATGAAGAAATTTCTCCCTTTTCCAATTAGATTTTGTTGTTTCCCTATTATTTGCTACTGTTTGAAATTATTCCCCGGGAAAAATTTCTCGTGGAATTTGAATTATAATTGCCCTCATAATATAAAATAAGACGGAATAAATTTGTCAAACTTATGAATTTTTCAAATGTAATATCCCTTCCAAAGGTAATATTTTTCTTTTGTTTTCAAAACAATTCTAAAATGTACATATATTGTAGCACCTTTGATGAAAATAACTGTAAGAAAGTAGTTTATTTATTTTGCTTTTGTTGTTAATTTATAAGAAATATGTCACGAATAGTCATTAAATTGTTAAAACTGTACGTATAAAATTGTATGGGACTTTTAAATATTACAAAAAATACCTTAAAATCAACGAAAATTTGAATTTATAAAGTTTTTATACAAAAATTTCTAAGAAATCCCGAAAATGAAATCCCGGGATTGAATTTTACAAATCCCGGGATTCGGGATTTGCCAAATCCTGAAAATCCCGGTATTTCCGGGTTCGGGATTTCCTGTTTGGCATCCCTAGTTTCTATACAAAGCTTAAGAAATTACCCTAATATATTAAGTTTTTTCGACATTTAGACCTTAAAATTAAAGTAAATATTTAAGCAAGTCGATGAAGCGCCTCTTTCTCTTTCGAACGGCATTAAAATATCATATGTTACAAAAAGTGAATTTAGCAGGTTTACACTCTAAGCCGACGATATAGTGATCGCAAAATACTTTCCTTCACCGGGGAAATATTGTAAGCTTACTAAAAATCCAATATTATTATTAATTTAAATTGTCAACAATACAGCAAATGTTTGCCACAAAAAATATTCACTGTCGTAACACCATCTCTGTTGCCACAAATTTTCATTTATTCGTAGTTAATGTACATACATACATACATACATACATACATATAAAACGATCCCAGCAAAGAATTACACATTACCATTAGAACTACTTGCCATATAATGACTTAGGCTGTGTCTACATCTGTCATTTCTTGTGTGTCATTTGCCCAAAAAAACGTAACCAACTAATTACTATTGAAAAACTGTTTGATTCAGACATATATTGATTTAAACAATTTCCAATCATGGTGGATTCTATAAAAATGTCTATTAGTTATGTATGGAACTATTTAACTTAATAAATACATGTCTGAATCAAACAGTTTTTCATTAGTAAGTCCCAAATCACACTGTGCAAGTCTTATTGCTAAGCTGATTAGTTTCAGGGAGAGAGACACGAGGGGAACAGAAACGTTTCTTTTCCCCCGTCTCTCTCTCTCTCCTAATAAACTAATCAGCTCAGCAATAAGACTTGCATAGTGTAAATAGGGACTAGTTAGTGGTTACGTTTTTTTTACGCTTGTGTGGCACATGGCACACAGATGTAAGCCCGGCCTTACTTTTCTGATTGCCAATTTTCATTACTCGCTTACAAATCACATTACCTAAAATTTAAAAAAAATGTCGTGCAAGTTGCTAAATGAAGAGAATGATTTTTTTAGACGAAATAGATTACGTGAAATGTTGACAAATAAAAAAATGTAAGTATTTACTTCTCAAGAATCGATTATTTTAGTCTCACGTCTTGTTAAAATCATTAAGTTGGTAATCCAGCAGGGAAGTGCTTCCGCCAAAAATGCTTAATTCTAAACTCGATTGAATTTGAAATTTTTTGCTGGGATTTCAGGCTTAAGAATTGTATTTAATTATCCTTAATTGAATTAACTATTTTTTTCTTTCATACAAATATACAAATCATCAGTGTTTGTGATTTTACAATCAAGTGCCTGATGTGATTAAGAGGAATTTGTATGGACTGATTTGCATTGATGTGTATTGTATGGTGCACAGTAGGACTATAACTTTTTAATATTTTTTGAATATACATATAAAAATTGGCATACCATTGCCGAATATGCCATTGAAAACTATGATCTTTTCGTTGGCGCCAAAAAATTTCACACACCATCAGCGATGAGTTTCAAAAGGTAATCGAGTTTGGGTTAAACATTTTTGGTGGAAGCAGTTCCTTACTGGATTACCAACTTAATGATTTTAACAAGGCGTGAGACTAAAATAAGCTATTCTTGAGAAATAGTTATTCTGTTTTTTGTAGGAAATAACTATTTTTTTTTTGTGGAAAATAGTTATTCTTTTCTTGATGGAACTACTTTTTTAGTCGAAAAAAAAATTGCTTTTTTGTGTGAGTAAATGGAAGATCTTGATTAAAAGCTCTGTTCGCGATTATCGGTTAATCTCGATTAATCAAGAAAATATACTATTATAATTTTTATTAAAACCAAAATAGATTGCGTCATGAGTTTTGGTAGAACTGTATGGGTTTAGCCAAAGAAATTTAATTATTTTGTCTTGAGTTCGCGTTTTTATTTAATTTTTCAATTAAATTTTGTTTTTATTTTGAGGAAATTGTAAAAAATGTAAAATGAAGTTCGTAAATTAGAACTTAGGAGTATCAAAAACAATACGAATTATGTGAAATCAATCGTTTGATAGGAACGAATTATATTTCTACTTTCTTAATTTATTAATTTATTTAATTTTGTATCCACATATGATGAATTTATATCATAATGAATGAAAAAGTTCATAACAAAACAGTATTTTTATACACTTTTTGTTATGCGAAGTAGTTCATCCATCATGATTTATGGCTCGATTATGGATGGCAACCGAACTTTGGTTGCGTTGCTAATTGCCGAAATGGTATTACGGATGGCAACTGGCAACTAACAGCTGGTAATTTCAGTTGCCATATTGGCAACCACAAATTTGTAGTTGCTGCATAGTTTAAAAGAAAAAAAAAAATGGAAAAATTAAACAGTAATTGCAATATTATTTTTATTTTTGAAATTCTTTTATGCATATTAAAAAAAATATCCTCTACGGATAAAAAGTAGTATGTTCACACTTATTTTGGGCAACAACATTTACTCACAGTAGAGGCGGTAATTCTAAAGAGTCGCCCAATAGATTCAACTTTTGTACTTCCATCTCTTCACCAATAATTAATTCCACTTAACTAATAATTTTTATTATCAGTAATGTTTTTAAAAACTTTTACTCACTAATTTTCTTTTTAGCACTTGTATTTCTTATATTTTAAATATTTGTTTATATTATTTTCAGTTGCCAATCTGTCATTATCGTATTTTCGATAACTTTTTGGCAACTGGAGGAAGTTGCCATACATAATACAAATTTTAAGTTCAGTTGCGTTGCTAGTTAACTCGGCAACTG
Source organism: Tachina grossa (assembly GCA_949987645.1). Classification (NCBI taxonomy): domain Eukaryota; kingdom Metazoa; phylum Arthropoda; class Insecta; order Diptera; family Tachinidae; genus Tachina; species Tachina grossa. The sequence goes on along the minus strand of OX465278.1, from coordinate 58,846,464 downwards.
AAGTTCGGTTGCCATCCATAATCGAGCCATTAAATTCATCACGTACGGACACTCACTTATAACTATTTACATATATCCTTTTATAGTTATTGCTATTTATGGCGCGATACAGGAGTTATTTTAGTATTTCTATGTTTTTTGTAACAATACGAGGTCCCAAAATAAAACAAACTGCACTTGTCTGCCAACCGAATCAAAAATATTTGTAGTAATCGTAATGAAACTTTTGAGATATTTTACGACGATTTTTAAATCAAATTGGGAGAATATAATAAAAAAATAATAATAAATTTAATAAGGCCTTAATTTGAATTTCAATTATCGTTTTTTTCTAATAATACTTTTATTGTATTAAGGTGTAGCAAAAAAAACCATTATAAATCGTTTCTTGTGTTTTGTATAAGTTTCTGATCCTACTTACTTATTCTGGAACTTTCAAAAATCTTATGTACGTTCTCAACTGATTTTTGAAAGTATGATTGAAGTCTACTGATGATTTTTTAAAGCGCCAATGAAATGCAAACATAATGATATGTTTATTCTAAATTTATAAATATTGTATTAAAAATTTAAATTTTAATTTTTTATGAGTTGAATTTGCCCTCTATGCAAATTTGGCATAAATTATTTGCTTAAAAAAGGGGAAAAAATTTAATCGTAATCGAGCGATTAATGGGTTCGATTACGATTACGATTAAAAGGTGCGATTAATCGCGATTACGATAACGATTATAATCGCTGTGCAAACCCTAGTTCAGATGGTAATGTCCAATTTTTTGCTGGGTAAATACATTTCTGAATCATACAGTTCTTCATTAGTAATTCGTGCTTACGCTTTTTTGACCACTTGTTTGTCAGATGTAAACTCGGTCCTATAGCTATGATATAAATTAATATAAAGTTATTATATTTAAGAAATTAATTATTCAACAAATTGTCCTAAGTTTATTTTAATTGAAATTTACTTGCTGGTGGTTAAGCATTGTCTATATGCATTTCATTGGTGCTTTGTCAAATCATCAGTAGGCTTCAACCACACATTTTGAACAGAGTCACAAACCTCTTATCTTATGCACAGGCTTTCAACAACCATTTGAGAATTCACAAATAATAAAGGTATTCACGTCAAAAGTTGCACTGTTGCAGAAAAGCAAAATTGCAAAATTTTCAAAAATATAACAACAACCACATAGAAAATTATTTTGCACAAATTATGCAAAATTGTCAAGGTCTGAGTAAGTGCAAGATTATCAGAGTAAATTTTGCAAACTTGTGCAATATTTTATGGCATTGCCAATCCCAAAAAAAAAAAATAGACAAAAAGTACTTATAAAAACAACCATACATCAAATTACAACGCAGAAATACCTAAATGTTTTTCTTTTAAATAAAAAAACAAGTGGTTGAAGATATTTGCGATACAAATAAATTAATTAAAACACTATAAAATTAAAAAATATTTAAAAATCCTTAGCTAGAAATTATAAAGAAATCTTCCAATTCGATTTTAAGATAACAAATACATAATTTTGTTATTTTCGAAAGACCTATGGCTCAAATAATTATTAGAGTTTTGTTAAATAATACCAATATTATTAATATTGATATTTTTATTAGTGAATTAATTACAGAATTAATCAGCGAAGTTACAACACTTCGTTTCAGAATTTAAACAAACTCTTTTAACAATTAAGAAACATACGAGTACAATATATCTATGCACATATTGTGTTGCTTTATAGACAATTAAACCAAATGGGTTGCTCACGTCAGAAAGTGCACAGTTGCCAGAGTTGACGTGAATACCTTTAATAATATTTTTGAAAATCACACGAGAAATATAAGAGTAGTTAGCCTTAAAAACTTATACAAAACTCCGCAAATAATGGGTGTTTTTTATTGAGGTATAGAACTTTAAGTTGGCATCACTTTTTTAACTGGCGGCCATTTTGTCAGCTGTCAAGTGATTAATATTTAGTTTGGTTTGCCATTGTCGTGCAAATTTATTTCGAAAATAATGGTTCAGTTCGCGAAGTTTACCGCAAGCTCCGTCCATTTTATGGTCGACATAATCGTCCATCAGAGCAATTAATTCGGTTAACCATGGATCGTTTTCGCACTACGTTTACTCTATGTGATAATACGCATCCGCAGAGACGTCGAACAGTGCGCATCGAAGAAACAATTGCCGCTGTAGAGCAAAGTGTTGAAGAGGACCCGAATTAATCGATTCGCCACCGTGCACAGCAATTGGAGCCGACTAACCGACTATTTTGTTCCCGAATTGGATGGCATGAATGTGGATGAGTTGTGGTTCCAACAAGACGGCGCTACATGCCACACAGCGCACGTCACAATCGATTTATTGAAGGAAACATTCGATGAGCGCATAATTTCGCGGAATGGACCTGTCAATTGGCCACCAAGATCGTGTGATTTGACACCATTGGATTATTTTCTTTGGGGATATGTGAAGTCGCTCGTCTACGCCAACAAACCAGAAACGTTAGGGGACTTGGAAGCCAACATTCGTGGCGTTATTGCCAACACACGGCCCCATATGCTCGAAAAAGTGGTTGAAAATTGGACCTGTAGAATTGGCTTTATTCGAGCCAGCCGCGGCGGCCACATGCCCGAAATCATATTTAAACATTAATGGCATAAAATTATCCTTCCAATAAAGCCAAATTGATGGACATTAAAACGATTTTCTTGTGTTTTATTTCAATTCGAAGTTCTATGCCTCTAAAAAAAACACCCGAAATTTATATTCGATTTGAATCTATTTTATTTTTCTACACCTTTGTACAATTATAATAACTTCTATTGTAATTAAATTTCTTCCGACTGCAAGGTCTTTGCTGGGGCTGTTCTGGTTTTATTTGACTTCTAATTTTTGTGCATTTTTAAATAGGTGCTTCTTAGTAAATGTTTTCTGATGAAATTTTAATTTTTTTATTTAAATTCGATTATTTCGTGATCTGTAAATTTCTTGGCTAATTTCGCAACATAAATTTACAAAATCAATTAGTAATTTTCTAAGATTGGAAAAGTGTAACTTTCTATTCATTTATGAAATATGCTCAATTTTATAACTTGTGATAAAAATTTATTAACTTCATAAAAGTGAAAAAGTCAGTTACAATTTTATAAAACTTTGACGAAATTATGGAATTCATTTACGGAAGTTGTTACGATGTAAATATGTATGTCTGTAGTTAATTACACATACACGCATTTGTATGTGCATAAGTATGTACAAACCTGTATTACAAACTAGAGATTGTTACTATCACTAAGTGAGTGCGCAAGGCGTGAGCGCATAGCTTGAATAAAAGATGGCGGACAATACCCTGTTATACATATGCAACGGGTGTTTTTTTTTAGAGGTATAGAACTTCGAATTGAAATAAAACACAAGAAAATCGTTTTAATGTCCATCAATTTGGCTTTATTGGAAGGATAATTTTATGCCATTAATGTTTAAATATGATTTCGGGCATGTGGCCGCCGCGGCTGACTCGAATAAAGCCAATTCTACAGGTCCAATTTTCAACCACTTTTTCGAGCATATGGGGCCGTATGTTGGCAATAACGCCACGAATGTTGGCTTCCAAGTCCCCTAACGTTTCTGGTTTGTTGGCGTAGACGAGCGACTTCACATATCCCCAAAGAAAATAATCCAATGGTGTCAAATCACACGATCTTGGTGGCCAATTGACAGGTCCATTCCGCGAAATTATGCGCTCATCGAATGTTTCCTTCAATAAATCGATTGTGACGTGCGCTGTGTGGCATGTAGCGCCGTCTTGTTGGAACCACAACTCATCCACATTCATGCCATCCAATTCGGGAACAAAATAGTCGGTTATCATGGCTCTATACCGGTCTCCATTAACGGTAACTGACTCTCCAGCATTATTTCGGAAGAAGTATGGCCCAATGACTCCACCAGCCCATAGAGCACACCAAACAGTCAGTTTTTGTGGATGTAATGGCGTCTCAAGGGTCTCATGTGGATTCTCTTCACTCCAAATGTGGCAATTTTGCTTGTTGACGTAGCCATTCAACCAAAAATGAGCCTCATCACTGAACAAAATTTTGCGATGAAAATCAGCATCGAGATCAATCTCATTTTCGGCCCATACACCAAAATCACGACGCATTGCATGGTCTCGCGGCTTTAATTCTTGCACAAACTGGATCTTGTAAGGTCGCAAGCCAAGATCTTTGCGCAAAATCTTCCATAAAGTTGATGGACAAAGCTCCAATTGCTGTGCACTGTGGCGAATCGATTCATTCGGGTCCTCTTCAACACTTTGCTCTACAGCGGCAATTGTTTCTTCGGTGCGCACTGTTCGACGTCTCTGCGGATGCGTATTATCACATAGAGTAAACGTAGCGCGAAAACGATCCATGGTTAACCGAATTAATTGCTCTGATGGACGATTATGTCGACCATAAAATGGACGGAGCTTGCGGTAAACTTCGCGAACTGAACCATTATTTTCGAAATAAATTTGCACGATTTGCAAGCGTTGTTCTTTTGTCAACCTGTTCATGATGAAATGGCAAACCAAACTAAATATTAATCACTTGACAGCTGACAAAATGGCCGCCAGTTAAAAAAGTGATGCCAACTTAAAGTTCTATACATCTATAAAAAACACCCATTATATACATATGTATGTACACATTTTTTAATAAATTGAAAAGTTTTGACATGTTATTTAAAATTTTCTGAAGAAATATTTCAAAAATTCTGAGGTAAGACTAGATCACACTATTGGCACAATGCACCAATTTTCATCGGCTCACTGCAGTAAAGTTATAAGCAGGGAAACCGCAAATATGCAATTGCATGTTTTTTCTTGTATGACGTACTAATGCAGTGACAAGACATTTATCCGTTTCAGAACTTTTTATGAATTTTGGCATCGATTTGTTAGTGCATATTTTTGCATATTTTACACTTTGTAACGTGCCGGTAACGAGCTGGACTGTCAAAAGGTATTGCCGGCTTGAGCTCGTCGGATGAGTGGATTCCTTTTGCTCGAAGGCCGTTGCATTTAGATTTGTATCTTTTTATTTTTGAAATCTAACCTTTATATTTCAACTATCTTACATGTTTCCGGTCTACTTGACTGTCAGTGTATTTGGTAGGTCTATGCATGTTTTACCTACGGGCAGCCCTCCCTCGTCATGACCAGTAATGGTCAACCTATGATGGCCTGAATTGCCTATTAAACCGTGCCTATATTTCTCAGGTCATCCCTACAGAGGCATCTCTACCGTGTTATACTTACATTCTCAACCGTATCTTATTTAGATTCAACTACACATTTTGTTTTCTTTACACACGTTACAATTTCATTTTATTAATTTTGTTTTTAGAATGAAAATATTGGTACTTAGTTATTCAAATTAATGATATTTAGTTAAATACATGTATGTATACATATATATATATATATATATATATATATATGTGTATATATTTATATTTTATGTCCTAATGTGGCTTTTACAATTGTTTTTCTTTAAGTTAAATATATATGTATTTGAAAGATTAAAGAAAAATTTCCTTAGATCAGATTTGCGTTTACTTCCTTTGAACTTGAATTTCCTGTAAGTACGTATACTAAGTTTTTTTTTTCTTTTTATAGCTAACCAAGAGCTAACGATTTAAGCATGACCTATATATATTTAGACTGGGCCCAACCTAATCATACAAGGTGTTCTATTAACTTCACTATCTACTCCTGTATCTTGACTCCGCGAGATTTTTCTACGAAAATCTAATCTTTATTTCACAATCTTTCGCTATTTTATTATGGTATTCTTTCTTCCTTTAGTTAAATTTAGTTTTAGATATGATTATTTATAACTTATTTTAAATTATTATTGATAGGTATCTACAAATATACAAATTTCTACAAGAAAATAACTACAATTACAACACGGAAACACAACATACACTCATGCTACCATACTTTGGAACATCTCCCATCTTCCGGTGCGTGGCCTCGGTATAGAGTCCGTAATTCATCCTTGGCTCGTTTGCAAAAAAAAGTGGTGGTTAACAAATTGTGCTTAAGGTTCCCCTGGACGTCCACCTTTCGTATATATAACCAAATACTGCTTCTATGAGTCAGCCGGTTGGGATGGTAAATACGTCACTATCGTTGGGATGGGACTTCCCAAGGGTCTTACCAGGCGAGTGATGGGTACTCACGAGTCTCGTTCAAGTCGCTTTCCGGCCGGTTTTTCTTTTTTGTTGTTGTTCTATTCCTCTTTAAGGGGGGGGGGGCAGTACTGCAGTTCTTATTTTTATTATTTTTATTTTATTTTGCATGCCCGCTATCGCTTGGAGTCTTGACTTCACTGCACAAAACTTTATACCCTCTTTACATATTTAAATTTTTTTATCCTTCTTTTTTTTTGCTTCTTGTCTGCTTCGTTGTTGGCCGTCGAATGCCAAAATGTCTATCCAGCGTTCTCGTCTTTTTTTTTCGTCAAAAAAAAAGATGGCTGAATATCGAAAAAAAAAGATGTCTGCGAGGGCGGAAAAGGTCGTTTCTGTCACTTTTTACATGGCCATTATTTGGGCTCGAAAGAAAACGCAACTCTGGGCGAGAATAAAAAAAAATGTATCAGTTTTCGTCGTGTAGCTATGGTGTGGTGTGTCTACGCGAGCGGAAAAGAATAATTATAGGTGACGTTCACTATTCACGGGCAATAAACATAAACATCAATATTTGAGTCATTCGGTCTACAGTATACTCCTGTTTTTTTATCGTGGCATCTCTGACGCATGAGCAATCAACTGTGCTCTTTTATTTTAATTTCTGCTTTGAACTCTCTAGCACCATACCATTTAAATTATATAAAAAAACAAATAATCCGTCACACCTTTAAAGCATGTTTTTGCATATATCAGTCTTACACGCATATTTTTGCATATTTTTAAATTTTTAGAGCATAATTTACGCTTTTAGGCCATATTTTTATACTTTATAGATTTTTTATTTTAATATGCCTTCAAGCACATTGACTCTAAGTTAACTTAAATGAAACTTAAATTAACTCAGGTACATTGGCTGATTGATAGAAATTCAACACTTAGCCTAGACTGCAAACTTTTAATATACAAGTCGCTTTTAAAGCCAATATGGTGTTACGGAATTCAACTATGGGGCACTGCTTCAGCTTCAAATGTAGAGAAAATTCAACGAAGGCAAAATAAAATTTTACGCATGATAACATCGGCTCCCAGGTACATCAAAAATTCAAATATACATCGCGATTTGAATATGCCACTAGTGACTGAAGAAATTGTAAAATACGCAGGCAAATATCTAACAAAACTCGAGTCACATCCCAATCCGCTTGCTCGTAATAATTTGAACTTTACTGGACACATCCGCTTAAAAAAGAGAGATACACGGGCTCTAATATTCAACACTCTAGATGATGAAGCTGCTTGAAAACACTTTTTTCTTTTTGTTGCTTATCACTTATGTATTATTAATAACTATCACTAAGCTTTTGTACGACATTGATCGGGCCTAAGAATTTTTTTTATAGATTTAAGATTTGAATACTTATTGTTAGTTCATATTTGAAGATACAATAAATAAAAAACATGCATTTTCACCATCTAAATCTGATTTCCAATGTTCCATGTGTATATAAATATTTCTGATACTTATATTACGCATTTATTAATAATAAAAATTCGGTTTGCTAGTTGTGACGGACTCTGCCCCGAGTAGACGTTAAAGGAACACTGTCAATGTATAAAAGATTACTTAGATGTGGCAGGCAACGATTTTTAGTTGAAAAGCTAGGTCAATACTTTGATGTTTATTGCAAATTTTAAATAAAAATCTTGTCTTATTTATCCAAAATACAGTTACAAAGTTTTAATTCTGCTATCGTGATCTCTTTTGAAATCGAAGTTAAATTTTCACGAGTATCCAAAAATATATATATATATATATATATTATTTGCTTTAGTCAAAGTTTTTATGGCAATTTTGTTTTAACGTGCTCTTCAAGCCCAAGTTATTGTTTATAATACAGCAGTTATTCTTTGTTAATTTTTTTATTATTTCCTTTCTTTTGTTTATTTTATTTTTGTCCTATTTCATATGAAAATCTTCTTTAATTTTGAATTAAAAATATATTTTCATTTATTTATTTTATTTTTAAGAGCATACTTTTGAGTTTTTAGTGCATATTTTCAAGTTTTTAGTGCATATTGAATGCGCATAAAACACTTTTTTTAGAACATATTTTTGGTTTCTTTGGTCATAAGTAATAAACCAAAATTGCATTATTAATCAATTAATTCTGGACTGAGTTGGTATGGCTTTATTACCAACGCAGTGTGGTGGAATTATGTCCTTATATTTCACTTATTTGAGAAATAAGTCATATTAAGCTTATTACATATGACTTTATTTCAGTGAGCCAACGAAAATCGACCAATAGTGTGATCCAGGCTTAAGACGAATACGGAATTTTATATCATGAAATTTTTTCATTACCTTTTTTATTCCCTTTTAAAGTTGTTAGGAATTTTTCATTATCAACTGCGCACGTAAGATTTACCCGGTGGATACCATAAAAAAATCTAGCAGCTCCTGAAAGAAGGTTAATTTTTTGCTCTAATCGGATCACAAAACCCATGTATGTAACTCGTTTCATAAAAAATCTGATGATGTAAATTCTCTCTTACTCGTATTGTCGATTAAAAATATTGTTGATGAAATTTAATAGGACGCATTAAACAAATTATATCCTTCATAAATTTTTCCATAAAAACTCCACATGATAATGACTAAATTTTCTTTACCTTTAAGTGAGCATTCATGAGCGTGAATAAAAAGAAATGAACAAATGAAAATTTACTCACACTACCAACACTAAAATCAAATGTAACAATTTTTAATGAACCATTTATCATCTCTTTTCTTTCTCTTTCTATCCGTGCGTTTCAGTGGACTTGTAAACGATCTGTAAGATTAATAATACCTTTACCACAAACTACATATGCCTATTTGTTTTATGCACACCAGAGATGGGAGGGAGAAGCTTTTTTACCAACCGGCTACGAAGCGGGCACTTTTTAAGATGCCCATAGTCTACACAATATTATTGAGTACTTTATTGCTATTATTGCTGTAACTTTTCTCATAATATTTAATACTTTCTCACAATGTATGTAAAAATAAACAGCACCTAAACACACTTGTACATTTACGAAATTGTAAGATAAATTTTTCATGATATTTGGGAGTTCAAACGCTAGCCTTAAGTATCATAATGTTTAAAGTTTTTGTTTGAAAGAAAAAGCAATTATATTAGAATCATTCAAAACATTATGACACTATAACACTTAAGACTATAGTATTAGTATTGATCCCGAACTTTTTATTGATTATAACTCGGATGAGTAGTGTGGCATCCATATAAAAGTAATCTCACGATTCTACTTGATGGCTTGTAGATATCAGCCAGCCAAGTAAAACAAACTATGTATATAAATAAAAACCTAATTGATTTAGGATTTAATAATCTAAAAAAAGACAAGAATATAAGTTGAAAAAGGTCAATCCGTTTAGAGCTATGCTGATTAGCTATGTATACAAAACAAATTTCATGTGTTAAAAGCAATGCAATAAAATTATACTATCGGCCAGGTTCTACATTCCACTACAATTTGAAAATGAAAGCGTTTTTAATTCCGTGAAGTCGATATCACTGTGTTCTAGGAAAGTAATGAAACTTTTTTCCCCCGACGATTTCATTCCCAGTTTATTTCAAATGAATATTTCAAGCAACATAGAAAAAATATATTTTATGCTATAAACACAATTGGAACGAACGGCGAACTTCGCATCGTTCGACGAACTTGCCTTCAAGAATTCGTTGCGAAAATTCGTCTTTTAAAGCACAATTAAATTTGACGACCCAATATTTGCATATATGTATATTCACACCAAAAAGAAAATTATGACTATGAACTTGCAATAAAAATAAATGCAAAAATCTGTATCAAGTCTTGAAATTGATTAAAAGTCGAATAAATCACACATTGCGAAAATGTTGAAAATAAACTAAAATTGATTAAACTCGCTGAAACTGTAAGGTTAACTCGGGAGAAAGTGCAAAACAATATGATAGTTCGCCAAAGCTTGCAAAAAGTTAAATTTTAAGTCCCTAAGTATAAATAAGTAAAGAAAAAACTACATCTTCCGCAAAAATAGCAGAAATTTGCGAAAAATTTCAAAATTTTAAACAAGCCATAATTTTTATTAAAAATTGCTAAAACTTTAAGGAATGCTAAAAAGTCGTTAAAAAAACTCGCGAAAATTCGCAAAAACTTCATTGCGAACAATGCAAAAATTCGCGAGAGGTTGCAAAATCGGAAACAAGCCTTGAAATTCATTAGAAGTCGCCAAAGCTTTTAAAAGAAAAATAAACTCGGAAAAAAACGTGAAAAATCGCAAATTCGCGGAAAAATTGCAAGTTCGCTAAAAATTTCTAAACTCATTGAAGAAATCACTTACAGAACCCTTTAGCTAATCGCGGATTTTTCCACATATTTTTTTTACTCCAGGTTTTTGTTCTTACCTCTTTAAAACACAAATAAAGTAAACAATAAAAAGAGAATTTATATAAAAATTTTATTTACATATGTGCTTACATTTTCGTATTTTTGCAATAAATACTTACAAATATTTTATTTTTATTAAAAAGTATTTTCTTTCACAATGTTGTTTGCTGCCGAATTCAAATTATTTTTTTATAGTGAAATTGGATTACAGAACACTTCAATTTCATTTGAAACAAACTGAAAATGAAATTTTAATTTTTAAATCACTTTTACGAAATTGAGAGCACAAACCAAGAGAAAATTTCATTTTCATTTCATTTTACGAATGTAGAACCTAGGCGTACATATATGATATTGTCAAATTCGAGGCAAATATTTCAAAACGTTTCCATTGTTTTCTTTTTTAGCTGCGCACGATTAAATTAATATATTATTTGCACTCATGTGAAAAAACAATACAAAAAGAAATTGAGTAATCGTTGTCAATGTTTTTGTTTTATTTTTATTTTTAATCACTGCAAAGAACGAACAAAAAACAAAATCAAACATTTTTTTTCGTTTATTTTCGTAATCTGGTTTTAAGTACAAAGAAAGAAAAACAATAATAAATTTATCACTGTAATAGTGTCCTGTATCTGACATAAGAGCATAGCTCTAAAAAAGATAATTGCTATACAATGTTGCCAACACACAGTGTTGTTAGATGTGACGATTTTACGTAATTTTGACGATTTTTTATAAGAAATTTCCCAAAATGACGATTCACGATTTTGTTTCAAATATTCCTCATATTTTGACGATTTGTTGAAATAAGTATTTAGTAACATAAATATGCAAAAAAAAAAAAAGATTTAATTTCTACAACACAATTATCAAACATTTTACTTTAATTACAGCATCAGTTATTTTAAATAAAGACTCTGAAATTCTCCCTTTACTAAAAAGTTTTCCAAATCTTGTCTCTAAAGAAAAATATTGAAACATTGAAAATGGAATAATGAAACTTAAATGTTTTTAACTTTAAAGACAATAGGCCTCATTCAGAAAAAAGTAATTTATGTTTACAAAACGTTAAACAAACAAATTTCCATCCAAAATTTGTTTTTTAAACCTTTTGTAAATCAAAATATTTTTTTTCTGAATACGGCAGAATGACTTACATATATGTAAATGTATTTTGGAAAAAAGTTAAAGTTATGTGAGTTTGAAACTAATTTTTTTTTGCTTTTCCAAACACATCAGCTAGTGTTGAAAAAATATTTAGTAATATTAACTTTACTAAAACCAAGATCTTGAATTTAATGGAGACAAAAGATTATTTGAAGAATAAAACGAATAATTTTTGTAGAACAATTTTTCGACGATTTTGACAATTTTACTTTAAAATTTTTACGATTTTTAGGCAAAATTGTCCAACAACACTGCCAACATATTACAATATTTCTTTTTGCGCATTATTAATTAAAAGACATTTTATCCAATATATTGTGCCACCTACAAAAATATACAGCATTACGCATAACGAAAACTTGGGATGAAATTAGCTTAAGTGGTAAAATCGAACATGGTCTTATAGTACGTTTCCATTATGAGCAAATTAAGTTGATTTGAGAAAATCATGTCATGTGTTGTAAGTGTTTCTATGTTCGAATTTTTGAAATAAATTTGACGTTTGAATTGTTTATTTATTTTTATAACCTAAAATTAGCACACAAATTTGTTTAATAATAATTTGGAACAGCACAATAAATAAAACATATACATAAGAATGGAAAACAACATTGACAATAACTTTCTTTTTTTAAATTACTTTTTCCTTTTTATAAGCAAATAGAATCTGCCATTTTAAATCGTACTTAAATGTCACTTTTTCGGATTTGTAAGTCATCAATAATGGATGACCCAGAGTTGCATTTGTAATAATAGCAGCAGCGCAGTGTTGCATTGACAAATTCGACTTAATTTGTAGCAAATGAAAAATGTATGGCAAATCATTTCGCAAATTACTTAATTTGGGCAAATCAAATGTTTTGAACTAAATCACGTATATGGAAACGTACTATTAACGAGTTTTTCCACATAATTTTACATTACAAATGTGACTGATTTTTAATGTCAAATTTCGACACTTCTGCTAATTTCATACCAGATTTTCGTTATGCAAGCAATTTGATTGTACAATGTTGTCAAGACAACAATATAAAAGATATATAAATCAATATACACCGGTAATCTTAATATAGAATATCAATTATTGCACAATAATATTGCAAGTTTATGGGTAGCTTTAGAATTTAACTTTGCAAGACACACAATTTTGTTCAGTCTTTTTATACGAATATTTTTTACAACTGCGTGAATTAGATTATAATTATTATATTAGTTCAATAACAGATGACTTCATATACTAAATTTAAGATTTAATGTGCCTACTTATAGAAAAAAAAATCCTTAGCTTAATTATATTATTTCAGCATTACAGAAAGAAAAATATCGTCTTAAAACTTCCTCAAATCTGGAAAAATGTATACATTTTCTTAATTACAACACATTGATTTGTGGGGACTTTTGCAAAATAAATGGTAATAAACCTGGAACTTCTAAACTACTGATTTGATTTGAATATTGGATATGAAACTTCGAACATCCGTACAAGAGGACTTAAGCTTTATAACACATAAAGTAAATCACTTCAAAGTGTTTCCACCGAGCTTGTGATTGATTTGTTGTTCGAATTTTCGTATTCAATTTATACACGTACGTTATGAGGTGGGCGCAGCAGCTGTAATGCGAATTTTATTCACATGACGTTGACATTTATTATTGATTATATTATATATGTATATATTATATTATATATGTATATATTAATTTTTTCGAAATTATCAATCACTATTGATGGATAACCCAGGGATGGAGCTTGTAATTTTAAAAGCAAGGCAGGACTGCGTATATAAATTGAGTTCGAAAAATAGCATTTTCGACATTATTTAAAATAAATCAACAGCATTGAGGTGATTTCTCCAAATGCAAAATGTATGGTAAATCATGTATAAATTAACATGATTTACACAAATCATCATATCATGACTTGTCTAAATCATGCCGGTGGAAACATTCTATTATGGCTTAAGCTGGACAGCAGTTACAGTGGGTCTGAGTTGACCACATGGGACTCAAAAAAACTTCTGAGGGTTGCAACTTTTAAATTTTTATAGAATAAAGCGTTTTGATCTAAACCTAAAATTTTTAAATAATAATGTCCTTAGTTGTGTTTTCGTATCTGTTATAACTTGGAAGATATTTGACTTTAGAAAAAAAAATTTTTTTTGCCTCGACTTTTTTTTGGTATTTCGCCTAGAACTCCTTAGTAAAGGGTGTTTTTTATTGAGGTATAGAACTTTAAGTTGGCATCACTTTTTTAACTGGCGGCCATTTTGTCAGCTGTCAAGTGATTAATATTTAGTTTGGTTTGCCATTTCATCGTGAACAGGTTGGCAAAAGAACAACGCTTGCAAATCGTGCAAATTTATTTCGAAAATAATGGTTCAGTTCGCGAAGTTTACCGCAAGCTCCGTCCATTTTATGGTCGACATAATCGTCCATCAGAGCAATTAATTCGGTTAACCATGGATCGTTTTCGCACTACGTTTACTCTATGTGATAATATGCATCCGCAGAGACGTCGAACAGTGCGCACCGAAGAAACAATTGCCGATGTAGAGCAAAGTGTTGAAGAGGACCCGAATGAATCGATTCGCCACCGTGCACAGCAATTGGAGCCGACTAACCGACTATTTTGTTCCCGAATTGGATGGCATGAATGTGGATGAGTTGTGGTTCCAACAAGACGGCGCTACATGCCACACAGCGCACGTCACAATCGATTTATTGAAGGAAACATTCGATGAGCGCATAATTTCGCGGAATGGACCTGTCAATTGGCCACTAAGATCGTGTGATTTGACACCATTGGATTATTTTCTTTGGGGATATGTGAAATCGCTCGTCTACGCCAACAAACCAGAAACGTTAGGGGACTTGGAAGCCAACATTCGTGGCGTTATTGCCAACATACGGCCCCATATGCTCGAAAAAGTGGTTGAAAATTGGACCTGTAGAAGTGGCTTTATTCGAGCCAGCCGCGGCGGCCACATGCCCGAAATCATATTTAAACATTAATGGCATAAAATTATCCTTCCAATAAAGCCAAATTAATGGATATTAAAACGATTTTCTTGTGTTTTATTTCAATTTAAAGTTCTATACCTCTAAAAAAAACACCCTATATATTGCTGGATTTTAAATTAGAAGACAGCATTCAATTTTTCACAAAATTAAAAAGAGAACTTATTAATATCTGCATTCGTGAAACCGGGAAAAGGCTAAAAATTCAAAATTTTAAAATTTTCCTGAAAAAGGCATGTTTTTTTTTAAGAAAAAGTATCTTCATTATTTTAAATTTTGTGAAAAACGTTGTTTAACACATGCACTTTTAAACTCAATAGCGCTAAAGACAATCTATTAGGAATGTGCTAAGAGCTAATTATTTTGTATTTTGGGCATGCACCCTACATTCAGCAGTGTCCGAATATTGCCAATTTTTAAAACATTTTTTGTGTTTAAGCGCTTATAAAAAGTTGTGACGATGGATTTTGAAAGTCTCAACTATAAACTTTAATAATGTATACAGTTTTTAACACGTTTAACTAAAATTTTAGAGTGCCTTTTCATAAATGCGGACATACGCGCAGATTTTCTGAAAAAAGTCAAAATTTGGTAAAAATATTGTTGTGTAGCATAAAAAATATATATTAAAATAATTTCCTTTTCTTATATTGGCATTTTTGATTTCTATATGAGTTTTTTTACTTCACCTGAAAAAACTATTTCAATATATTTAAGTGATCTCGAGATATTCCGATTGTAGGGTGCAATTAAAATATATGTATATAGAATGCATTGGCCCACAAACTGCAAAATTAGTTGTATTTTTATATAATCAATATTGCACCAAGTTTTACATCCCTGATGTACTTGCACACATATGCAACATTTATTTAACATTTTAAGTAAATTTATACGCACTTTATAGTATTTTTTATTAAATAAAACTGCCTGCGTTTGCGTGAGTGTGTTTGTGTGTAAATTGTGAGTGATACGTTAAGATCTTTTGTAATTTAATTAAATTTAGATCACAGAGTAAACAGCGTCTTCATTCTTTTTTTTTTGCATCCGGGTAAATTAAATAATTTGTTGTAGTTTTTATGAACTTTTTGATCTAAAAAAACCAGTTACTTTTTTCAACTCATTCGAATACATATGTATGCAGCTATAAATATCAAATATTTAAAACGTAGCACAAAATAAATATTCCATTCTTCGTGTGATGTTGATTTTTTTTAATTTAAATTTATATAACCGGTCTGTAAGCCCTCCAAATTGCGTGAGCTACGAAACTTCAATGCTCTAAAAAATTATATTTACTAAATCATAATGGTCTATTTTATCTACATAATGATAATGGAGCTGTTAAACGGTACACGAAGGCACCATCATACGTTGAACTTCTATTTCATGGATATCGACGACGAGTAGAGATGTGTCGATTTCTTGACGTCATGTTGATGTTAAATCAACAAATAGTTGCAAAGTAAAGTTTCGTACACATTAGCCCAATTCACAATCTTGTGCAAATGGTGTTGCATCGTTGCATGTGCAAAATTGTGTAGTATCTCATTTTGTGACATCGCAAGCAAACGTGAAAGTGTGTTCTTTCTTATGGCAAACATTTTCAAATGTGAAATTCAATGGTTAATTTTTCCAAGACCCTATTATGATTTACAACTAAATGGATAGTTTAGTTGTAATTGTAAAATTTTTATTATGGATTAAAACTTTTTTCTCCATGAGACAACTGCTTTATATCAGTTGTATTTTGGTTTTTATTTCGACTGCTGTACTATTAGCTTTGCTTTATTATTCCAGACGCCAACCAATCCCATTTGTCAACCAATATTGTTGCCACGTTCATAAAACACGAAATCTAAAATGAAAATTCAAGGCCAAAACTAAAAATATTTACAATATTTTGTGGTGGCTACTATGGTTTCAAAAAACATAGCATAGATGACACAATTTTCTTTTCGAGCATTGTCTCGAATACAACTAAAATTAGTTGTAATTCAGAATGCCAAAAAACATTTAAGTTGTTTTAAGGTTAAGTTGTTAAAATTTCAACTAAACTTAGTTGAGTTGTAAACCGTATTAGGGGACTAGTTAATTCTTTCTCCAAAAATTACTTTTTTTGAAAGTGTACTTTTTGTAAAAAAAAAAGTACTTTTAGTAAAACCTTAAGCACTATTTGCAAAATAGCTGCTTTTTGTACAATGGAATTTTTTGATAAAATTTTCTTTTCAAACAAATAGTAATCGGTGAGAAAAGGTACTTTCATCAAAAAGTAGTGGTTGCAGAAAGGTCCTTTTTGGAAAAAGGAAAACGTCATATAACTACTTTCTCTGCAAAAGCACTTCTTGTGAAAGAGATAGATTTCACAAAATAAAAGATACTTTTTGTTTTTTTGCTAAAAAGTAATAAGAAGGTACTCTTTACTCTGCTGCTGGTCGCAAAGAAGGGTATTGTGTTAACCGCAACTGTATGTATGTAAGTATGTGTGTTTTTTGCGGCTTATATAAACCGAACGCGTGGACCATTTTGTAAATAAAAAAATAAAAAAATAAAAAAGAAATAAAAAGTCGATGAACTATATCAAAATGGGTATCATTCGACAGGTATTTTAAAATCATTTTTAGGTTTTTCTTATGATTTTTCGAATAACCATTTAAGATATTTAACGGTTCAAACTTGGTCGCATTTGAGTTTTTTGATATTTTAATTACTACTTGTTCTACGAGTAAAATTTTCTCATAGCAAAGATGTACTTTATCACAAAACGTAAACTTTCTAAATTTTTTCCAAGAAAGAAAGGTATTTTTTTGTGAAATTGTTTTCCAGAATATGTACTGTTTGTAAAAGAGTACTTTTTATTATAGGTTACTTTTAGTAGAAAAGTACTTTGCGTACAAAGTTATGTTTGCAAAAATAAAATATACTTTTTATAAAAAGGAAATTTTTGTGAAATGGTATTTATATATTTATTTAAAATTTTTTTTCATAAAAAATTACTGCTGGTAAAATACACATTTTATAAAATGGTACTTTTATAAAATGTACTTTTAATATGAGTTCAAAGTAAAGTTTTGTAAAAATCAGAAATAATTTCTTATTCGGGCTTAAGTTCAGTAATTTCAATTCTTATTGAAAGAAATATTTTTATTAATTAATGTGAGTTTCTAAAGAAGAGAAGAAAAATTAAACTAGACTTTTTAGCTGGGGGGGAAATACCAATATTTTTCTGTGCAGCCACGCACTCATCAGTACCCTAGTCTATCTACTTGGGTAGATATTGTTATTAACATCAATTATTAACGTAAATTCTAATGAAACGGAATATGTGAAATGATTGTTGTGTACAATTATTGATTTACCTTTGGTAAATACATATGTAAGTATCCCTATTCATTTTCAGTTTTTCCATTTTTCATTTTTCTATTTAGGTTAGCACGAAGTTATATTACTCTACCTAAGTATGTTTAACTATTCTTTTACGATCATCACATTAATTATGTTTGCCTATTCGATTTACCGTCGGTACATAGTACATGTAAGTATTAAAGTAGTGGCTATTATGTTATGTACTAATTTTTAAAAAGTTTTTTTATGTGATAGTATACTTATTATCAAAAGTAACTTTTTCTAAAAACGTCTTTTTCAAAAAAAAAAAAATAATAATAAAAATGTACTTTTTTAAAGTATTTTTTAGAGTTGCGTACACGAAAGGTGAAAAGAGTCCCTATTTTTTTCGCTACGGTGTCCTTCTGTCCGTCTGTCTGTCACAGGTTGTTTTCTCTACAACCGTAAGAGTTATAGACCAGAAATTTTCACAGAATATATCAAACTTTGGCCACTGCAACAATAACAATATAACAGCTAAAAATTAAAGGGTATTCTAAAGCGAGCATCGAAACATTTTGGAATACTAATGGAAGATACAGACAATTATGTATAGACACTTGAATTTTTTAAAGTGTATTTTTATACAGACTAACCTAATTAACACTGAAATTAAATAAAATCAAAATTAAAGGGTATAGAATCAATTAATGTAATTTTAACCATATAATTTGGACAATTTTCTGTATCTTGGAAACCTTAAAATGCAAAGCAAACACTTGAAATTTTCAAACACGATAGAACTAAACAATTCCAAAATTTAAAAAATCGCTTAAACGAAAAAAACGCCAAAAACCAAAAAAAATTGCCAAAAATAAAAAAATCGCTCAAATTAAATAAATCGCCAAAAACCAAAATAAATTCCAAAACAAAAAAACGCTAAACTAGAAAACCGCCAAAAGTCGAAAAAAATCCAAAATCGAAAAAAGCACTAAAACTAAGAAAAAGGGTCAAAATAAAAGAATCATCAAACATAGGAAAAAAGTTTACCGGGTTCTTAACATTAAAAAAATTCTACATTCGGTAAGATTGATTTTATAGGTTAAAGTTTGTCTAGTACATGGTGGGCCAAAAGAAACCAAGGGGTGTAAAAGTTTAATAACTTTTTTGTTTATTAACTTTTTTTTATTTTTTCTTTCAGATTATACAAAATATACAAAATGGAAATTACAAAATGGAAATTTTTTTACTTTAAGTATGAAAAATGATGTCTCTTAAATGACCACCGTTTTCAGCTTCGCACTGATGGGCTCTTTTTAGAGCATTTTCCATAACATCTTTCAAAACTTGTGGCTGTAGCGTTCGAATTTCTGCAACAATGTTTGCCTTGAGTTCAAGGATTGTCTCTGGCTTGTTCACATACACTCGCTCCTTCAAAAAACCCCAAAGAAAATAGTCGGGTGCTGTCAAATCTGGCGATCGCGCTGGCCAAATAATTTCCGAATTTCGAGAAATTATTCGCTCTCCAAAAATTTTACTTAAAAGTGCCATTGTATCTCGGGCAGTATGGGCAGTGGCTCCGTCCTGCTGAAACCACATACCAGGTCTGTTTTCAAGAGCAGGACGTAAAAAATTTTCTATCATAAACCGATACCGCTCTCCATTTACGGTTACAGCACTTCCATCTTCATTCTCGAAGAAGTAGGGCCCAATGACATTTTCAGATGTGATCCCACATCATACTGTACACCTGATGGGGTGCAATTGGCGTTGATGAATGGCTCTTGGATTTTGAGAACCCCAGAACCTACAGTTCTGCTTATTAACAAGGCCATTCAAATGAAAATGAGCTTAAAATAATTGATCTCTGGTTTAAATAATAATAATAATAATGTTGTCTATATAATCTGAAAGAAAAAATAAAAAAAAATTAATAAACAAAAAAGTTATTAAACTTTTACACCCCTTGGTTTCTTTTGGCCCACCCTGTATTACATATGTATATAGTGCCCGTACGGAACCCTTCGTATGGGAATCAGAGTAGCATTTTACTGAATTTTTTAAATGTATGTATACCATAGTTTAGGTAATTTTTTTAAAAAAATTTTTTTTTAATGGTTTAATGCCTTTATGCCTTCTTTTCTAAACCGATGCTTTTTCCAAAATTGATTTATCTTAAATGCCTATTTTCTAAACTGGGGGACTACACTGTATTTCGAAACGAAAGAAAATATTCACTTTCAAATTTGCATTTAATTGACACTACAATTCGAACGCATTTGCTTCCGTTTCGAATTGCAGAGTAGATCGCCAGTTTCGAAACCAAAATCGTAATATCTATCGATATATATATTTATTCTGCAATTTTTTTTTTACAATAGTGTACATTTGTGTTTTACTCGCCATTTAATTGCATATCATGTTGCATCCCTGCATAAATAATAGCAAAATAAGCTAAAAGCACCAAGAATAAGTAAAGAAGTAAATGAATTTGAACTTGTCATATTCTTTTTTTCTACTTCAACCGACAGCGAATATCGTTAAAATATGTTACTGAATAGCAAAGTCGATAAATTTTCGTTATATTTATTATATCTTATATATAAACGTAAAGGCTACATGAAAAAGCGCCCAAAACCAAATCGGCCAAAAATAAAAATGAGAAATCGCCCAAAAATTTCAAAATGAAAAATCACCAAAAAAAAAAATCGCCCAAAATTTTCAAAATGAAAAATCACCCAAAAAAATTAAAAATGGCCCAAAAAATGAAATATCGCCCAAAATTAAAAAAACACCAAAAAATATTCAAAATTATAGTAATTTCATTTTTATATTAACAAAAAAAAAAAAACAAATGTTATAGAGAAGCGTAAATAATATTCGTTCGTTCCCGAATTTTCCACACCAGCAGTTTATTAAAGATTTTCTGCCTTGCCCCAAACTAAAAAAGGCGCAAACCTAGCACTTTTTACAATAATCTTTCAGCCCTTTTAGCCCCTTTTTAGTTTTTGCTCGATATGGCTATATTTAAACTTTTGCGAACTTTTTCTTCCTTTAATCTAGCAAAATAAAATGAGTAAAAAGTCGATATTGCTTTACCAATTTAAAAAAGAAGAATAATATAGAGTAATCTTTTATTTTTTCCAAATTTTTTATGCCTTGAAAGTTATTCAGTACAGCCTAAAACAGATAATGTATGTTTTTGGAAGAGCGAGAAATCGAAATTTTATTTAATAACGGCCAATTTTAAATGTATCTACTTATGTTAACATACATATGTATATATATATTTCTATTATATATGTATGTATGTATATGCTAACTATTTAATCTACGTATGTACATTAGAGCGACTCACCAAAAAAAGTGCTCGATGTACCCTCCTAAAAATGAACCTTGGATTTTTTTAAGATGACATTTAAAATATTTCGGCTCCAGCTTTGGCCTCTCGTGATCTGGACCATTTTGAAAAAGGGTATATTTTTCCATGTTTTGTCAATTTGAGAATCTGTTTCCTTACAAACATATACAATATGGGTATCATAAGAAGGGGGTTTTTAAGGCGCGTCCAACTGTGTATACAATTTGTCCAAGGACGATCATCGATGTCCTTTTTTAAGGATATTCTATAAAAAAACGGTTTTTGAATTTTTTGTTCGGGTTTGTTTGTAATAAAAATGCCGAATTAACATATTTTTATCTTTGGTCGATTTAATTAAATACGGGTCTCAACTTTTTTTGAAATTCGCGCTAGTTCGCGTTTTGACAAAAATGCAATGAGGTGGTAACCCTTCGTTTTAAATAGGGCAATATGGGTATCAAATTTTTTCTTTTGCCAAGTACATCATCTTTGTATGTAAAAAATTTTGATTTTTTAAATTAGATGCATTTTACATGGTGCTCTGGAATATACATATATAAATGCAATTTTGTGATAAATTCGCAAGTTTTTTTTTTAGGAAAGTTTTGTAAATATAAAGAATAAAATTTAATAACTTTTGTTAATTTGCGAAAAAAAATAAGCAGCCAAAAAGTTGTGGATGATTTCTTTTTTTCTTTCTTTAGTCCTATTTTCATCCATACATGATATGGAAACTAAATCCGGTATCATATTAGAGTTACCAGAAAATTGCATTTATAAATATTCCAGAGCACCGTGTAAAATGCATTTAATTTGCAAAAATCTAAATTTTTTACATACAAAGATGATGTACTTGGCAAAAGAAAAAATTTGATACCCATATTGCCCTATTTAAAACGAAGGGTTACCACCTCATTGCATTTTTGTCAAAACGCGAACTAGTGCGAATTTCAAAAAAAGCTGAAACCCGTATTTAATTAAATCGACCAAAGATAAAAATATGTTAATTTGCCATTTTTATTACAAACAACCCCGAACAAAAAATTCAAAAACCGTTTTTTTTTACAGAATATCCTTAAAAAAAGGACATGGATGATCGTCCTTTGACAAATTTTGTGTACAGTTGGACGCGCCTTAAAAAAACCTTTCTTATGATACCCATATTGTATGTGTTGGTAAGGAAACAGATTCCCAAATTGACCAAACACGGAAAATAGACCCTTTTTTAAAATGGTCCAGCTCACGAGAGGTCAAAGCTGGAGCCGAAATATTTTAAACGTCATCATAAAAGATACCAATATTCATTTTGAGGGGGGGGGGTACACCTTGCACGAATATCGCTTCCATACAACTTGAGTCGCTCTAATGTACATACCTTATTGAAATGTAATATGAAATGTAAATGAAATATGTACAATATTGAAGCTCTAAAGCTATGTACATATGTGTTGATCTCATGATATTTATTTATATTCTAATAAATTACTTTACAAAAATTGATTTGATGTTTCAACAGAAACATTTTAATACTAGCCCCTTTTCGCGATTTTTCGAAAAATTTTACTATTTTTTTTTTATTTTTGAATATTTTTTCAATTTATCCCTTTCTAGCCCTTTTTCAAAAATTTTTACGCGTTTTGAGTCTCAAAAGTTGGCATCACTGATAATACTTAAAGGAAGAGATTTGAATAAATTGAATTAGCTTGGTGGAAGGGATTTTGTTTACGTTTTTTTAATTTCATGTATTATTTAATTATGCTTGCATGTGCAGCGCTGCCAATTTAGCGCGTTTCGCGCTAGGTTTAGCGCGTTTTAACTATGCCAAACGCGCTTTTTTTCGTCTTAGCGCGTTTAATAAAAAAAAAGCTCTAAAATAGCGCGTTTTGAATAAAGTCAATAATATCATTTCAGTTCAATATTTCTTTACTTTTTTTGTATAAATGTTTTTTGTTTGTTTTCAATGTTTTCATTTCTTTTGTTTGTTTGTTTTCATTTTGTTTGTTGTTTTGTTTTTTCTGGAAGAAATATCTTAGTATATAATTAGATGGTAGTTTTTTTTTTTTGTATAAATTTAAGAATTTTCTAATATCCAAAACTCTGATAAAATCTTTTAAATTAGTTAGTGATTCAACTGTCGCAAACAAAATTCGCTTGACCTTGGTTAGAATTAAAAACGCATTTAATACTGTAATGACAAATATTTTGAAAATTCACAACTAAAAATATGTACTACATACAATGACCCAAAAAATGTACATAACTTACAAAGCATCTACTATAGCTGAACTACAAAAAGCATTTGAATCGCAGAACTATTCGACAATTTATATGTTGTTACAAAGTTTTACAAATACATTGAAAGTAAAAACGAAGGATTTCGATTATTTGGAAGGTGATTCTGATTCTGTATTAAATGATTTTAGTTACTTAAAACATAATGTCAAGGAAGCAATATTGCAAAATCTGATAAATGAATTGTATATACGAGTACTAATAAATACATACATCGACTTTTATTGAAATTTAATTTAAGCGCCTAGAAAATAGCGCGTTTTTGCTATAAATATAGGGTGTTTTTTTCAGAGGTATAGAACTTCGAATTGAAATAAAACACAAGAAAATCGTTTTAATGTCCATCAATTTGGCTTTATTGGAAGGATAATTTTATGCCATTAATGTTTAAATATGATTTCGGGCATGTGGCCGCCGCGGCTGGCTCGAATAAAGCCAATTCTACAGGTCCAATTTTCAACCACTTTTTCGAGCATATGGGGCCGTATGTTGGCAATAACGCCACGAATGTTGGCTTCCAAGTCCCCTAACGTTTCTGGTTTGTTGGCGTAGACGAGCGACTTCACATATCCCCAAAGAAAATAATCCAATGGCGTCAAATCACACGATCTTGGTGGCCAATTGACAGGTCCATTCCGCGAAATTATGCGCTCATCGAATGTTTCCTTCAATAAATCGATTGTGACGTGCGCTGTGTGGCATGTAGCGCCGTCTTGTTGGAACCACAACTCATCCACATTCATGCCATCCAATTCGGGAACAAAATAGTCGGTTAGTCGGCTCCAATTGCTGTGCACGGTGGCGAATCGATTCATTCGGGTCCTCTTCAACACTTTGCTCTACAGCGGCAATTGTTTCTTCGGTGCGCACTGTTCGACGTCTCTGCGGATGCGTATTATCACATAGAGTAAACGTAGTGCGAAAACGATCCATGGTTAACCGAATTAATTGCTCTGATGGACGATTATGTCGACCATAAAATGGACGGAGCTTGCGGTAAACTTCGCGAACTGAACCATTATTTTCGAAATAAATTTGCACGATTTGCAAGCGTTGTTCTTTTGTCAACCTGTTCATGATGAAATGGCAAACCAAACTAAATATTAATCACTTGACAGCTGACAAAATGGCCGCCAGTTAAAAAAGTGATGCCAACTTAAAGTTCTATACCTCAATAAAAAACACCCTTTATTTGACAATGCTGTAACTTAGCGCGTTCTAGCGCGTTTTGAGAAGGATAGTAGTGCGTTTGGATTATAAATAGTTGGATACATTTTCTTTGAATCTTAAATTATTTACATTTTGATTCTAGAATACGGACGAGTGTGTCGTCTGTTTGGTATATCTAGTATCTTTTCAAAAGCTAAATTATATTAAAAAAAAAAAAATTAAGAGCGAATTGAACGCAGTCTCTAAATGTTTTTATATTCATATGTATGTATGTATGTATGTAGTATATTCAAATTATTTTGTTTCGTATAAAAGAAGAAAGCAAATATTAAAAATTCAACAACCACAAAAATGGGCTTAGTAGTAACTAACCAATCATTTCACGAGCCGTTATTTTCCATTAAAAATCTTTGACAATTGTTATTTATGAAAGCCTATAAAATACACACATACATACATACATACATACATACATACATACATACATACATGCACATACATACATACATACATATACATATGTATAGGTATACATTATAAACTGTCAGGACTTACAAGATTATAATAATTTTTTAATTAATATTTATGAATTCAAAATGCCTGTTGCCATAAAGATGATTTTCTATCGCTCTAATCAAAATGCTGTTTTACTAATTCGTATTTAAAATTATTTATGTACATGCGTTTGATTAAAATTGCTGATTAAAAAAATGTGTCACCTTCAATTTTATGGCTTTCTTGGAAAGTCGATCTTGCTGATGGGGTTATTGGGTTTTTTCTCCTCGCATTGATCATACGTCATGGTATCCACAACTTATTCCTCTCTTTTTTAAAAATTTTATTGTGGAGTTTAATATGAGTTTGAAATTTTGTTAGTTAATCCCAAATTATTATTTTACTTATTCAGTAAAAATACAGTAGAATTCCGATAATTCAAAATCGTAGGCAGACAGTAATTTTTTTACGAATTGCCGGAATTCTCTATTTAACCCAGGGTTTTCGGTCTAACGAGGTAAAAAAAAAATTTATGCGCCTGTCTATTTTTTTTTTACAAAAAATTTATCCCTACATTCATAAAAAATAAAATGGATTTGAAATCCAATTTAGGAAAATTTTAAATGAAAAATTTAAAATAAAATACATATCAAATTCATTTTAAATTTTATGAATACGGGTGTCAGTGTCTATGAAAAATATTATGTTGTGGAAGAAGAAGATTTGATGTCCTTATAAAGAGTGATTTTTTTTAGCAACTGTCTTTTGGCAACAATGTTTTTGGTAACAATTTTCGTGTATCATGTTACTGTTAAACATGTTTAGTTTGGTCTATAATTATTTAACCATGAGTCGACTTACAAATGAACAACGCCTGCAGATTATTCAATTTTATTAGCAAAATTCATGCTGTTAGTTTACTTGGTATGTAGGTACAATACTAAGATAATTTTATAGGCTTATTATTTTAAAACATCTCGAGTGCCAGTGAACAAGACCCGATTTTTTGGTATTCTATGACGTGACGTCGTTTTGACAACTGGAATAAGAGTCAATGTAAAATATTTCTTAAATACAGAGTGTAGAATAAAATATTCAACTTGCTAATATCGAAAAAATAAAAATTGCACAAGAGCAAAAAATTATAAAAGTTTTCACAAAACAAATATGTACATACATATGTATGAGCTTATGTATGTATGTATCTTCTATACTACATATACGCACTTTGGTAAAGGGTATATAAGATTCGGAACGGTTAATTAATTAATGTTAACAAAAACAAAATGCATTTTTAGTTGGTCAAAACTTGCATCAAAAGAGAACATAAAAAAACAGTTTTGGGCAAAGAAAGCGGCCGTCTGACCCATAGTGCATTTGTATTTTTATTATTAATATTGGCTTGGTCATTGCAGACGTATTAATTATTTTTATTTAAAACAAATGTTAAAAGTTGTTATCACGTACGAGTGTCACTCGCTGTCGTTGTTTCTACCTTAAAGCAAGTACAACACGTGTGTATTTGTGTAATTAGGAGTGTGTATGAGTGTTTTATCACAACCCTGTAGGAAGTATCACTAGCGAATCAGTACTATAGATATTTAACATGTGCGTATCAATTGAAAATCATCTACAGACGTTGGTACTACTGATTAGGTAGTTCTTTTGGGACCATATGATATGGAGTACATTTCAGTAATAGTAGTCTTCACTTTTGATAATCAGATTGCATATTTTGTTCACATTTGGTGTTTTATTTAAAAAATATATATATAAACAAGTAGTAATTAAAAAAAAATTAAAAAAGTCGACTGTGACTAACTTTGAACCGTTGAATCACAGAATGCACAGAAGTGAAGAAAGTGACAGGTAAAAAAAGTTCCAATCAGGTTTTTGTTAAAATTCATGGAAGAAAGAGAAAAGCATAGTGTATTTGATAGTGTAGTGTATTACTACTTACCAATTAACACAGCTAATAAAAATGTATTGCACTAGAAAGACGTATCAAAACAAAACCGACAAGGGAAAACGAGACAAACTGAAAAATACCCGTATCTTCCGTCTCGTGACACTTCTGTATGTTTTGTGGTTGAATGTCCCAAATGGTCATTCGAAACGAAAAATCATAAGATAAACCTAAAGATGTTTTGAAAATATGATATATGTAGTTCGCCGACTTTTTATATTTTTCGTATTTACAAAATGGCGTCTGTTGGCCGCCATATTAAGTTTTTTTCATATCTTAAGTGATACTCCCAGGATTAAGACAAATCGATTGATGTAAGAATCCTCAAATAATGCTTTCTTTCTGGCAAAAAAAAATCGACTTCAATGCAAAGATCTGATAGAAGAAGATAAGAAGAAGTACGTGAAATATAAAATTGAATTTCAATAGGCGTGCCTTCGCCCATTTTTTAAATGGAAGATTGTATATTTTTCAGAGCTCAGGGTGCGTGTTAAGTCTTGTAAAAGTCGGTAAAGTAGAACCACTTAAAATAAAATACTAAATTTTAATGGGTGTGACTGCGCCCATTTGTTTAAATCGAAGATTGTGTCTATTTTAGAGCTCAAGGTGTGTGGTAAGTTTCGTGAAAATCGGTTAAGTAGCACCGCGTGAATTATTATAATAAATTTTAATGGTCGAAACCCCGCCCATTTTTTCAACTTTTAAGTTGTGTAATTACAAGAACTAAATCTATTTTATAGGCAGCAATTATAAAAATTATTATTAAATTATATTATTATTAATTATAAAATTATAATAAAAAAAATTGTGGGCGTGTCCTCACTTTTTTACAATAGAACCGATGGGAAGCTATACCCTCTCAGACAAAAAAAGAATTTTTACAATCGGTCTAAGTTGTACCGAGTTATGAAGTAACACCTCCTCCTTTTTTTGAAGTCAGTTAAAAAATCACCCTGCGCGTTCGGTTTATATAGTACCGCAAAGGAACAAAGAAAAAGGAAAGGAAAAATGGAACTAATGCATAAGGAAACATACATATACCAAAGAAACTAATTCATTCATTCGTTCAGCAAGTGGGGATTTAGTTTGTCGTTTCTATTGAATACTTATACATAAGTATGTAAATCAAAAATGCAATGTTTCGTTGAATTAGTAAAGTGAAGCACTTATGGCCTGTTTCACAATAACGAAGCGAAACTTTCGACTTGCAATTTATATTGAAATCAAAAACAAATTTTCATATTTTATTGTTGTTTTCAATATAAATTTTCAGTCGAAAGTTTCGTTTCAGTTTTCTTTTGTTATTGTGAAACAGGCCATTAATTTTTAATACATTTGTATTTACTTTTTAAATTGAGTTCGTAAACTAATTTTTATTTATAAAAACTTGAATTTTGCTTGACGCCATTTAAATTTTCAACAAACCAATAAAACATTAAGGCTAAAGTTCAAAGTCTTTAGTTAACTACACAGAAAAAACTAAATTTCGTTTTCTGTAACCAAATTCATTGAATCAGTAAATTTTTTATGTGAATGCGGACCTACAAAGAAATTTGTAGATTCTGATAACAAATTTTTTAAAAATTTAACTGAAAAAAAATTTTATTTTTAGTTAATTTATTATGGCATTAGAGAAAAAAGTTAACTGAAACTCAAAATATTTTCAGTCAAATTTATTAATAGGAACAGAAAAAGATTTCTGCAGATTTTTTTTGTATTATTCAGCAAATTTTTTTTATAATTTACAAACACATTCACTAAACTTTTTCGTATTATCAGAAAATAAATTAGCTGAATCAATAACAATTCTTAATTTTTTTTTTCTTTAAATTAGTAAAAATTTTATTTGAAAAAAATAACTGAATCAAATGAAAGGTTTAACTATCTTTCAAAAATTGGCTTGTTTTTATGGTTAAGCATTTCGTTCCCGCTTTTGGAACTCGTCAGTAGACTTCAACCCAAAAAATTTTTGAATTTAGCTAACAAACTCCGTATGTTTATAGTAAGACTCTTAATACTATATTGAGAATCACAATATACAAACACAATAAGTTTGAAAACCGCAAACAAAAATCTTAAAAAAAAATAAAATGTTTTTTATATCTATAAAATAATTTGTAAAAAAAATTAAAAGAAATCAGACAAATTTTTTTACAGTATATAAAAATAAATTTAACTGAAAAAATTAAAAAAAATCAGACAAATTTTTTTACAGTATATAAAAATATATTTAACTGAAAATAACAAATTTAAATATAAAAAATAAATCTAAAAAAATTTTTTACAAATTTTACTTTATATAGATAATTTTCATTCTATACAGTTTTTTTTACATAAAATAAAATTGGAACAAATAATTTACTGGAACAGTAAAAAATATTTACTGAAACTAAATTATATTTCAGAACACACGTTTGTTTGAAAATTTTTTGGGAATAATTTTTTCTGTGTAAAATTTGCTGAAAAATTGCAGCCTATGCAGTGAACGATCAACCGGTATATGCAACTCAGTTGTACGACTAGTTGCAACGTATAGGGGAAGTATAAGAAACCATGTATTTCAACTTAACAGTCAGTTGGAAAAGGCGATGTTTAACGTATGACGGATTCTATGTGCCCTGACCTTTAACTACGCCATGTATGACAAAGTATGGACATTCTAGAAGCATGAGAGAAAGTTACTGTGAATCAGCTAATCGTATATTACAAATCGTTGAAAGTAAAGGCAATCTATAGTCGATAATAAAAAGTAGAAGTTATCAATAATTTAGTAAAGACAATTGTAATTGTTGTCAGTCAAGAATAAACGAAAATACATAAACAAAGAAATATTTTGGAGCAACTAAAATAATTCAAACGTTTAAATAACTTAAACTTAACAATATGATCGCAACAATATGATCGTGTTGTTTTGCAACACGTTGCTTGGAATACTCATTCATAATTTCGTAATTTATTTTAAAAGCGTAATTTGTTATCAAGAAAAATTACAAAATTTGAACATTAAAAACTGTAAATTGTATTTTGAAGTCGAAAACTTGTTGAATTACCAATTATACGTTTCAAGCAGAGCGAATTCAATATTCAATTCATATAAAATAAAAAGTATAGGGTGTATGTGTGATCGGTTTATACATACGAGTACATCACAAAATACGTATATTTTTAAAATCATTCCGTTGCAATTAAAAAGGGTATAGGCTTTTCATACTTGAACATAATCATCAATTTTAATGGTCAACGTAGTCAGTAGACTTCAACCCAAAAAAATTTTGAATTTAGCTAACAAACTCCGTATGTTTATAGTAAGACTCTTAATACTATATTGAGAATCACAATATACAAACATAATAAGTTTGAAAACCGCAAACAAAAATCTTTAAAAAAAATAAAATGTTTTTATATCTATAAAATAATTTGTAAAAAAATTAAAAGAAATCAGACAAATTTTTTTACAGTATATAAAAATAAATTTAACTGAAAAAATTAAAAAAAAATCTGACAAAATTTTTTACAGTATATAAAAATAAATTTAACTGAAAATAAAAAATTTAAATATAAAAAAAATAAATCTAAAAAATTTTTTTACAAATTTTACTTTATATAGATAATTTTCATTCTATACAGTTTTTTTTTACATAAAATAAAATTTGGAACAAATAATTTACTGGAACAGTAAAAAATATTTACTGAAACTAAATTATATTTCAAAACACACGTTTGTTTGAAAATTTTTTGGGAATAATTTTTTCTGTATAGGATTTAAACCTAAGAAGTAGCACAGTTGTGTGAATGTGACAAAATGTTTTCTACGCATCCAAAACAATATTAATATATAGACACTTCGTTGACAATGTCACCAAAATAGTCGACAAAAGTGGTGACTTGGGGACACTTAACCGCATGCTTCCTCTAGGGTAGGTGTTTGCCAAAGTGTGAATGAGTGAGTGAGCATGAATGTGAAAAAATATTAAAATTCACCAACTGGTTTCGATAAAAGTTTGGTTTGAAGAAACATCTTTGCTTGTTTTTTTATCTTTTTTCAAAGAGTTGTATGTCTGGCTGTTCTCTACTTACTCTCTTAAAAATATACATATCGTTTTAATGATTTCAACAAATCAAATTTTATATTATTTATTTGATTTAGCTTTATTTATTTATTTTTTCATAGCAAAATAAAAAAGATATGTACTCATATTATCGCGTTTTGCACGTTTGCTAATAATGTGGTTCAAACAAGTACAATTGTATGTATGTAGATACTTATGTATATATGTATGTAGATACTAGACACCTGCAAGAGACCACTTACAAGATCTTTTAAGATACTTTACTCAAGCGAAGTCTTCAAAAACAAACGCTGAACAACACTGTTTGCAAGACATTTGTTTCAGTTATTGCAGGTATAGAAGAAAAGAAGAAAATGCCCAAAAAAAGCGTTACCACCTATTACTAACGAAAAACTGTTTGATTCAGACATGTATTTATTGATTTAAATAGTTTCCAAACATGTTGGATTATATAAAATTGTCCATAAGTTATGTATGAAACTGTTTAACTTAATAAATACGTGTCTGAATCAAACAGTTTTTGATTAGTAATTATT
Organism: Tachina grossa; assembly: GCA_949987645.1. NCBI lineage: Eukaryota > Metazoa > Arthropoda > Insecta > Diptera > Tachinidae > Tachina > Tachina grossa. The sequence continues at coordinate 58,814,438 of OX465278.1, read as the reverse complement.
TGTTACGCTTTTACGGGCACATGGCACACATAAAATGCCAGATGTAAACTCAGCCTTACGAACAAGAAGTCTTCGCGGCATCCCTTGCCAACAATCATATATACGAACATCAATACATCACATCCATCGTGCTTCGCTTCCCTGTCGGAGAATATGTGGTTGACTACAAAAATAATTAATTTATAGTTAACTTTTCTTAGGGCCATTATTATAACTTGTCGTTGGCTAAATTTAGGATTTTATTGGATGGATAAACACTTTTTTATTCTTACAGCTTCATTTTAACCAAAAGTGAGCGATAAGTTAAAGACAAGTTCATCCTACATGCAACTTTTATCGTGAGGTATAGTCATTTGAAGTTGCCATATTTTCATCGCTTATCACACTTTCTACTTTATAAATTATAGCCATATTTATTTGGTCAAAATATGGCATAAAACAAAAACAATACAACACAAAATAATAAAACAAAAAACCAAAGAATTGATAAAAATATTTTCATTAGCTTGTAATTTGACAAATAAACAAAAGCAAGTTGCCACCAAGCATTTTTAACAATCAATATCAACAATGTCCACAGAAATGTTGCCACCAAACAAAAACTGTATTATTTATTTTATCGGACAATTGTAATAATGGACAAATTTTTAAGTTCTTTACAGTTCAGTTTTGCTAAAGTTACGATTAGCTATCCGGAACTTTATCGTCAAGTCATAATAATGGCCCTTAGACTGATTAAAAGCTAACTGCAATGTCATCCAGAACAAATCCAAAATTAATTCTTAAATTGAGTACGTAATCGAATTTGGTGAGAGCCAACACATTTATTCTCAGCTGCTTTGAAACTCATTTCAGTTTTATATTAACATTTTGCTGTTATAATTTTTGATGGTACCTTAGCAGCGTTGTCAACTTGGTGCGTTTCGCACCATTTTGGGTGCTTTTTGAAATTTTTTGTGCGAAAAAATCGTTAGTTGGTGCGTGGTGCGCTTTTTTAAAGATTTCGGTGCGTTTTTTAATTTTTGGTGGCACCAACGCAAATTTAACACAACAATTGGTTAAAACCGGAAAATTCTTGTTGTGAAACTTACCAACTCCCTGATAGTGTTAACTACCATGTTAATAGTAATGTTTATAAAACATCACAATTTGAAATGAAGTCTGTCTAATGTCCCGATGATAGCAATAATGATGAAAATATTAGCTTTATTAATTTGAAATAATTGATTTTTTATCTCTTTTTAAAAAGTTTTAAACATAATTTATAAAATTAATGTACAAAAATTTATCATCTTGCAAATATATGTATGTGCCCTTAATAATGAAAGTTGTATAAGTCATATATTTCTTTGGTCGAGATATTTAGTAGATTACATTTGAACAAGTCCAAAAATATTTTAATTATGCAGCATTTTAATTTAGAGTTGTACTAGTCTCGATTAATATAAATTTATTTTACTACATACCCAAGGTGTATCTAACTAGGCGGCAGCGCTACTTCAGCTGATAATTTTTTGCTCTGTGTGCTTTGTAGCTGAAGAAGAATGTCAAAGTCTTCAATTTTGTTTTGGTTTTAGTACAATTATTTTTGTGCTTTTGACATTCTTCGGTTCTTTACACTGCTATGGTTGCCATATTTTTGTATAACAAATCCTTACGCAGTCACCTGTGTAATTACACCATGTACATGCCTATATGGAATCAAAAATTCGTACGATTTAGACCACTTTCATAATTAAGAACACATGTATACCATGTATGTACGAGTTTGTTTACTTTCTTTTTGGTTAAGTTTTTTTTTAGTTTTGTACATACCCAATAAGCAATTTTGCTTGAAATCAACTGTAAAACAAGTTTTATTCAAGCCACACAATCAATTATCAAGGGTTGAATTATGCTTGATTCACACCTTAATTCAATAGCATTCTCCATTGAAAAGGGAACTTGAATTCAATTCGAGCAATTCGCTTGTAGTACAGTTTAATTCAAGCCTTGAATTATACTGCAATTCAGCCTTGTATTAAAGTTGAATTTAAGTATATTTCAAGCTTAAAAAACAAATCTTTTAAAATAGAAAGGAAAATGCAATTCACTGGTTTTTAAATAAAAATTTTCTGCATATCTACCTTCACTGTTCTTTTCACGATGTTAATCACCTTTTGTTATTTAAGATTCACTTTTTTATTTATGCTTGATATTTTTCACAATTTCAATTTTATTAATAAATAAATTATGTATTTGACAAGGCTTGAACATATATGTATGTATGTTGTTTGATATTTTATTTCAAAATGTTTTCAAACTTGAAAACTACTTGAAAAAACGCTTGAACTTAGCTTTGTTTCCAGTTAAATTTTAAGTACTTGAATTTTAATTTTTTGAGTGCTTATTGGGTATATTGTAAAAGGCTGTTTATTTTTATTTTTGTATTTTTAATATGAGTAAATGTATTAAACTTCTGATAATTTTTTTTTAATATTTGAATAAAAAAGTTTAGTACTTTCATTAGATTTGAATCCTTACTATTAATCGTTGATCTCTTTAAAAAGTTTTTTACAGAATTTATTTATAATAAAAATGAATATAAACAAATTTGATAAGTTTTTATAGGTTTTATTTTTTTTAACACTGAACTGTAAAAGCCTGTTTAAGTGTTACATTTTTAACACAACAAAAGAATATAATATTATACTTTTTATGTAAAATTAATTAAATAAACATTTTAAAAAAGAAATTCTAAGCTTGGTGCGTTTTTTTGTAAATGGCGCGTTTTTTTTCTCCATTTTGGTGCGTTTTGAAATTTTAAAGTTGACAACGCTGTACCTTAGCTGAGTAGTAGCGCGTTGAGCACACAACATGTGATGATACATATTCGAATCCCAGAAATTTATTTTAAATTTACTGGTTATGTACCAGGTGATTTAAAAAAAATCAACTTTAAGTTAGTTGAAAAGTAATGCAGAGGGAGACAATTGACTACCGCCGAGGCCATTGCACTATTAAAATAGTCAGTTGATTAAAATTGAAAAGTAATTCAAGTGTGAGTCAGTACTAGTTGCGAAATAGTTAGCTTAAAGTTAGTTTAAAGTTAACGGAATTTCCGACAGGGTTATTTAACGACAGCATTTATTATTGGGTTAGTATAATACATGCGACGACAATACATTTAAAAAACAAGACGTCTTTACATTTCAAGACTGCTTACGCAGCCCTCTAGTAGATACATATCATTACCTTAATATAGAAAGGCTCTAACTCTTTTTTTATTATTTTGAAATCGAGTTTCTTGTGTATTTCGCTAGAAGAACATTTAATGTATCGAAAAATACGGAAATCTCGAATTTAAAAAAATAATGAGTTCTGGTCTTTCTATATTAAGGCAACGATATGTACATATGTATGTACTGCATAAAGTAATAGTAATTATTTACTCATCATTTTCTATCTTCTTTTTAGATCTAATAAATTTCAAAAACTCTTTAATTTGTAAGTGAAAATGTCTTTGATATTTGATATTTTTACTTGATTATGTACATGTTCAGCCATGTGAATTAAATTTGAATGAGTTGAAAAAAAATCTGCCATCAAAATGTTAAACGAAAAAGGATAGATTTCACTGTGGAAGTAATTTCGATTAATTAATTAATTACACCCATAATAATAATAGTTAACTACATAATAATTCATGTTTTAAAGATGCTCGCTCTTGTAGAAATATTAATTTAGGGATGGAATGTAATTTTCTAAAAAGTACTTTTTTAGAAAATACTTTTCTAAAAGATACTTGTTTAAAATATACCGTTTCAATTATAAGTACCTGCCTATTAGAAGTTACTTTTTTAAAAGGCACATACTTCTTAAAAATTTTCTTTTTTAAAAGGAATCTTCTTAGAATGTACTTTTCTAAAAGATACTTACATATTTAAAAGCTATTTATTTAAAATGTACTTTTTAAAAAGGAATACTTTTCAAATATGTATGTATTTTTGTAAAGTAGAAATATGGGAATTAATAATGGAACATTATGTCCACCTCTAGCACATTGGCAGACGTTTGTTTTTGTTTGTTCACGTATAAACCCGGTCTTTAAAATGGCCTCAGAGAAAATAATCCAGCTGCGTTAAATAATAAGAACGATGCGGCTAATTGATATTGCCAAATCGAGAAATGATGCGACCGGGAAATTTCTCATGCAATAACTAAATTATTTGGCAGGCTGTGTGGCGCCGTATTGCTGAAACCAAAGGTCATACAAAGGTTTTGGTCTATTGTCGGCAACAGTAGCGTAAAACTCGAGCTTAACGAGTAAATTACGCACAGCGGTCTCAGAAGGAACCTGATTAAGAGGAAAATCTGCTCGAATTTTACGAAGTGATGCAGTGAAATTTTAACCATTTTTATAGTAAATTCTCACAATTAAAATTCTTTGTTCAAGAGTTCAGAGTTCCATGGATAAAATTTCCCAACTCTTTACTGAATAAATGTCAAAGAATGACAGCTCAGTTCTAACCTCAAATTTGCCCATTTTATATTTCTGAAGGGAACTATTTCAAAAGGTAGTTTTTCGAAAGGAATTTTTTTAAAATTTACGTTTCACAAGTAATTTTGATGAGAGATAATTTTTTACTAGATGCTTTTTTTAAAAGTATATATTCTGTTTTAAGAGACACTTTTTGAAAGTATAGTTTTCTAGAAGGTACTTTTATGCAAGATACTTCTTTAGAAGAAGGTTATTTAAAATATACTCTTTTAATGTGTACTTATTTAAGGCTGGTATTCACTATCCTACACCATCGTACGACTTTTGAAAAAATACATCTCTGATCTAATGAATTGTTATTGTCTTTTGAAAATTTTTTATAAACTCCATCATACCAGGGTTGTATTTTCTAAAAAGTCGTAATATTATGGAGAAATGTGAAGGAACTGTTCTGTAAGATATTTTTCAAAGCGGCAACTTAAAGTATCTTTTTTAAGGTAACTTTTCAGAAAAGGTAATTTTTTTGAAAAGTACTTCTTAAGTAGGTACTTTTGAAAGGGCAAGTATTTTTAAAAAGCATTTTTTACCAAATATATTTTCAAAAGGTGCCTCATTTTAAAGGAACTTTTGTCAAAGGTGCTTTTTCCGCAAGGAATTTTTTAAAAAGTATTTTGACAAGAGGTTTATTTTAGTAGATAGAATTTTAAAAGCCACTATTTGAAAAGCAAATTTTTAAAGTACTTACTTGAAATGTACCTTTTTAGAAGGTACTTATTGAGATTATTTTAGAAGGTACTTTATAAAAAACGTATATTTACACGGTACTTGTTGAAAGATACTGTTTCTTGAAAGAAAATTTTTTAAAACGTACTTTTTTAAAAGGTACTAAATAGTAGTTTTTTTTAAAGAACACATTTTGAAAGAAACTAAAGATAATTTTTTAAAAAGTACTTTTTTAAAATAATCCACCCGTTTTTAATGTTTTCTTTATTAAGAAAGAAAGTTTAAGATGGACAAATGATTGGTCTACCGCATTCTATCCTAGATCTGGATCTGGGGCTACCATACAAAGCAATCAGGCCAGCTGAACTGGTGAACAGACGCTCCAAAGATTCATTTGCATAGCGAGCCGTTTAATGCAACTCCGACGAACGCTTGAACCGCACCTAAAGGGGACCATACACTACAAGAGCATGCAGGCGCAATCAAGTGTTTGTGCCAGCGGTTTGGTCGTGTATGGGCATTTTGTGTGATTATACGTTTAGCTTTAGCGTTGTCAAATAGAGTTTGATATTTTGCTTATGGTAACTGGTATTGTGTATGGTGAAATTGCTCAGTTGAGTAAAGTTGTCAAGGAGTAAATATGCATTTAAAAAATATAATTTGTTGAAACATAATTTGTTTCATGATGAATATTGTAGCAACTTGCTGGTATGTTATGTAGTTCGAGCATGATTGATCAATCGCTTGATTGCGCGTGCATGCTGTTGTAGTGTAACGACCGCTTAACATGGTGCACAGACGCTGATTTGTTCGCTCTGGTTCGGTGTTTCTATTTTATGTATTTCGGAATTTCCCTATCCAACTGAGACCTTAAAAGTGAAAATGTTAAAACTACTTTTCAAAAGCTGTTTTGAACGCATTTGTTCAAATACATATTTTATAAGAGTACTGTTAGTAACTCTATTCAATTTAAAAAATAAATACATAAATGTTTTGAAAAGCATTTTTCATTCCAACTTTTTTGTCGGTAATGTGTAGTTACGAGATTAAAGGCCTGACCCACAATATCGACAACGTTCGACTTGTCGCACACTTACATTTGAAACAACAACAAAATATTAAAATTTGTTTTTGTTTTGAATGTAAGTGTGCGACAAGTCGAACGTTGTCGACATCGTGGGTTTGGCCCTAAATACCTCTTTACACCAAACTGCATTAGAGTTCTTAATTATACATAGGTATATCTTACAATTTTGACATTTTCTATAATCTATATATAAATAGGCAAGTGAAAAAAGTTAAGAACCATTTTAACTGACTTAAACTCAACGTATTCGCTTGATTTTTTTTTTTTTTTTGGTTGATAGATTGTCAATAGGAGCAGTGCAGAATGTATTTTTTTCTACATTTTTGTGTCTAAGATAGTTAAAAACAGTTAAGAATATTAGCCAATCATAAAGCCATGATCTCTCTTTCTCTCTTAATTTGCTAAAAAACTACAACAAAAAGCTCAAAATTAACTAAATTAAATTTGGTTTGGCAACTCCGTAAACACTCAGAAGCAGTGATGGGAAATGAGATTTACATTTCGGTATCAAAAAAAAAAATTTTTTTAGTACTTTATTTAACAAAAAATTAATTTACAAAGCAATAAAAATGAAACACAAAGCATATGGAGAGGATGATTCTAAAAAAAATCGTTTGTTTTTCTCAGAACCAGGTTTCAAACTTTTGTTAGGTAAAAAATAGGCCTGTTAAAATATCAGCTCATAATATTAATGGTGAGATGGTCCGTTCGATTTCCCATACGATTTACATGGTATAAATTGATTTTATTTATTCTGATAGTCATAGGTAAAGAACGGAATGTCCTACAATAAACTTCTTGGTACGCTTTTGTAGAAAATTTAATTGATTTTTTTTAGAATCACCCTAATATGCATACACACATATGTATGTATGTACTCGTTCATAAGTACAAGTGCTAAAGTTATAACAAGAAGTGTTTTAAGATTTCAATAAATCTTAGGCCTGGATAAGACTTGATACTGTTGGAACATAAAGTATGTTCCTTTGTTTTGTTTTCATGACATTTTGTAAGAGAAAATACTTTCGACATTTACAGAGGAGTGAGGTATAGACAAAATTCGGTAAGCTACTGTCGATTTACCTGGAAACATGTATTCATCTAATGCGTTTTTAGTTTATCATCGGTAAGCCAAAAACCGCATATACAGGCCTGTTCTGCAAATCATGATATGTCAAATCATGGTGATTTCCAAAAATTAATAGAAGCTAAATTATTGCTTTTGTAAATTTCACGATTTATGGTTTATACATGACTATAACTTAAAATACAATAAATACCCACGAACAAGTCAGCTATCTTACAATATTGTCAGATCTGGCAATGTGCTAACAATGTACTGGCAATCGAAAATTGCCAGCACAATATTCACACGGTTGTCAGAAAATCTTACAATTTATTGCCAGACGGTTGTATGACAATAAATTCATCTGACAAAATCGTCAGTAGAAAAATTGTCAGTTCGCACGGTTGTTATATGCAAAAATTGTTAGATCTGTTGTTATGCGTTGCCCGACTTAAAGCATTTGTTAGAAATTGTAAAATATTTATCGTTTGTGTTTGTTTTAAACGCAAAAAGTGAAAGTATAAATTATTATGGACTATAAAGAAGCAATTGCAATGATTTTTTCTGCATATATTTTATCATCAATTTTTTCTTTAAAATCAAGCATGTGCAGTGTTGCCCATAGAAAGAATTCTCTTACAATGACGCCATTGTCAGATGCAAAAACTTCGCACATCTGACAATATGAAAATGTCTGACAAATATCTGGCAATAATTTTACAATGTGTTCACACGATTGAAAGATGTCTGACAATTTGTTGCCAGGTGCTAGTCTTGCAATGGACTGACAATGCTTTTTCTAGCAACGACGTCTGACAAAAATTGTCAGTTCACACGGTTGTAAGAAATTTTGAGCACATTTTACTGGCAATATTGTAAGATCTGACAACCGTCTGTACATAGCTTTAGTTGTTTGCTTTTAACACCACCGTGATTTAAATCACCGTGATTTTTAGAACAAGCCCGATATTTTCTGTTGTTAATAGTTTTAATTCTTCCAAATCAGCCAATGCTCTATATTGATTGTTAATATTTTCACAATTTTGCTTTTCGCTGGGAAACATTTTTATTCAAAGCGATATAATGCTATTGGTTTTACCAGATAAATCATTTTCAGGGGAAACTTACTAAGCTAAGTTAACATTTCATTGTCAAAGTCCACTTTTGCCCTTAGAACTTGACAGAATTTAATATAAACTTTTTACAATATTCTTTAAACTAATCTAAAACATAGATCAACTTCTGTACCACAGAAAATATCATTGAAAGAAATATGTTTAATTGTGAAGGGTTACAATTTTCTAAAATATCTTTACTAATAAAGTTTCGTGCCATTTGTCAAAAAAAAAATTGAATTCTTGGCAAATATATATGTGTACGCGCGTCTTCTGACTGTATTTCTGGGTTGGCGGAGAGAGTATCAAATGTATTGCGGGAGTACTACGGTACTTTTTCATGTCAAATAGTATCAAAAAAGGTACAATTGTACCAACTTTTCCATCACTGCTCAGAAGGAAATACTTATTTTATTTGTTCATTCTATGCTTATTTCCATTTTTGTATGTACTTAAACGATTATTGCTGAAACTAATAAAATTTGGACATTTAAATAACGAGTAAGTTAAATACATACCGGTACTGTATTATTTTTCTTTAGATGCTTAAAAATAATGGGCCATAACCATAGACAAATATTAAAGTCGGTTCTTTTTAGAGACAACTTAAATTTTAACATCTGTTGTTAGCTTTCTTGCAACTATAGTCAAAATTAGAACCGGTTTTAAGTTGAATCAGCTTTAAGTGGGTGATGAGTAAAATCTTGAAAATTTTGCATGCAATTTGATATGAGTAAGTAATAAGCAAGTGGCATCTGTGAACAGCTGACAGAATAAAAACGATAAAAAGTTAAATGAAATAGAATCCATTTTGGAGAAGAAAAGTTGAAAAACATAAACCGGAGAAAAAATGAACATCAAAACCGTTTCTATCATTTATTTGGAAAGCTCACATTAATAGATACAACTATTAAAGACCGGAGTAAGTACGGTAATACATTTTATTAGAAATGAAGAAATATATGACATTTTAGCTGAGCGGTTTGTATTATTGCAATAATGGTTGAATTTCAACCACTGGGCGAACACTAGTTTAAATTAGTAGCCTTCCAAAGTTAAGAAACCACATCGAAAGTGTTTGAAAAGTGCAGCTGCATGATGCAACCTAGTCGTTTTAACTACACAACAGATGTAATAAATGTCAAATGCCAACGGTAGAACGAGTATTTCAACAAAACTTTTTGCATCTGTATTGCCTTAACACGACCGTCTATTGTGCTGAGCTTACAAGTTGAATTAGCTTAAGAAAAGATATAAAAATTACTTATTTTATTATTGTATACTCTCATACTTTACAAGAAACTAAAAAAAAATTAATTTATAAAAGAACTAACTAAATGTATGCATATGAATTGCGTTGCGAACAATAACATTTAATTTGCCTTTGTGAGGGAATTGTAAAGCATTTTTATCGTCTGTTTTTTAAAGTGTGGCGTAAATCTCCATAGAAAATTCAATGAAATTTATATTAAACTTTTTTTTCTGCGTAGATGTTTAAAATCTTTTTTGAATTGGTATCTTTTCTTATAAATAATTTTGTATTAAGTTATAACTAGTTCGAAGTAGTTTAAACTTTTTAAAACTTGCTGATTGCTACTGCAAACCCAATTACTCATACGCAAACGTAAGTATGAGCAAGTGAAGATTGGTAAACCTTTTGTTAGATCTTCTATTTTTACCCGAATGCGCGACTCAAACATATGTACATACATACATATGTATGTATGCATGTGCGTTCCTTTGCGGCACTATGTAAGCCGCAAAGGGAGTATATTTAACGGTTCAAAGTTGGTCGTTGCCGGGTTTTTTGATTTTTTAATTACTACTTTTTTATTATTGACTTAACCCTCCGTTGCCACATGCAAGTGCAAGTGAAAAAAAATCAATACACTCACATTTTTTTACTAACACAGTCACATTTTTGCCACTTGCGAGTCAGCTTGCAATGAAATTTTGAAGCAAGTAAATTTTCACACTTGTCGCAAGTAAAGTGACAAAACGAAAAACAGTGTTGCCGAGTGGAAAGTTATTTCATTAATTTGGTTAGTATTATAGCTGATTTTTTGTATATATAAAAAGGATAATAAAAAATGGCATAGACTAATTTTAGAGCTAAGTTCGAACATAAATTTTATGTTTTAATAAAAGAAATATATTAACAATGCAATAAAGTTCAATATTGACTTCTTGGCAACACTGCACTAAGAGTTGAAGCAACGCTGTTATCTAGAACTTTACTTGTTGACGACATTTTAACTTGCACTGTGCTGTGTAGCCAATCAAAATATTGTTGTGTTTTTTACGTTTCTCCTGATTTTCGTTAGTAATACATATACACTACTTGCAAGTAATTACTGGCATGTGACAACGGGGTGTAATATTGATTAGAGAAGCGCTGAAAAAATATTTCTTGTGTAAAAATTCACATATCTGGTGTAGACTTGATTCAGACACGTACATATTTATTAAGTGAAACAGTTTTGTGCATACATAACTAATAGAAAATTTTATAGAATCCAACATGATTGAAAACTGTTTGAATCAGTAAATACTGGTCTGAATCAAACAGTTTTTCATTATCTAGGCGCACGGCAGTGCGCCAGGCCAATGCACGCAGTGTGTACAGTGTGTACAGGAAGCCATTCGAGCTGTTTTTACCCCCCTCATAACTTTGTTCCCCGCAACCGTAAAATTATAAAATTTAAACCATAATAAATGCATGTAACCTCATATGCGAAGTTTGAAAGATTTACAATGAAAGGTTCCGGAGATATGGAGGTGCAAAAAGTGCATATTTTAAGTATGTCTTAACTCACTGACTCACTCATCAATATTATGAAGCACTTCCGCCATCGCTAGAGATCTGAAATTTGGTACACAAGTAGACCTAGGTGAGCAATGAACTAGAAAAATCTGAAAACTCGAACATTTTAACCAGGGAGGCGGGGCTACGCCCATAACAATTAAAATTTGTGCTAGTGAGCTGAAATTCGATACAGAGCTGGGACTATGTGAGCCTTATGCTAAAGAAAATCTGAAAACCTGGAAATTTAAGCCAGGAGGGCGGAGCTACGCCCATAAAGGTCAGAATTAAAAAAGCAAATCTAAGGCGCTTAATGGAAGATATTTTGTTGAACTTTGGCATATATACTGCGATAATGCAAGGCTATAAATTTTTAATTAGAAAAGTAAGAGTGTCATATAATTTCTAGATAATCTGCTATCTTGGCAATATTTTTACCTTTCTAAAAAAGGAGAGAATAATGTATATTTGTTCAGTGTTAGGTATTCTGCCAAACAAGAACTTGGTCAAAATTTATATCTCACTGCTTTTAATGGCCGAAATTTTTGATAGGAACTTGGCCTTTTTTCATATTTATGTTTTGTGGGGATTCTTAGTTTACACTATGCAAGTCTTGTTGCTAAGCTGATTAGTTTGTTATGAGAGAGATACGAGGGGAAACGAAACGTTTCTGTTCCCCTCTTATCTCTATATCTCAACTAGGACTTAGTAATTAGTTTTTAGGCTTTTTTTTAGGCACATGTGTGCCAGATGTAAACTCGGCCTTTGCTTGTGCTGATAAAAAATTTTTTAAATACAAATATTTATGTATAATCGAATATTTATACATAGTACACATACAATTTTTTTATTATTTGTAGATAAATAAATTCTTATTAAAAATTTATTTTTTTTACTAATTTTAACTGTAGATTTTTATTTTATAGAGAAAAATGATTTCTGTTTATTGTACCTAGGTACGAGGGCGGTCCCAAGCCAGCCTACCTGGCTGTTCTAAAATTGACTTTGGCGAAAAGTGTTGAACTAATAAAAAACACATGTAGCGTTATATTGTTTAATGTGAAAAATTCAGTGAATCTTTAAGCATGGGAAAAATTGGTCAACGTTATGTCATTCATTTATTTCATTTGAAAGGTCCCAGGCCAACAAATATTACAACCTAGCTATATTCTACTCTGGGGGAGTCTGTTTTTTCGTTTATGACTGTACAATATTCGATGGCAGAGTTTAAACGAGGCCGTACTAGCTGTCAAGACGAACACCGTAGTCGGCAGAAGGTGCGTGAAAAAATAATAGGCATTTCAAAAAGTACTTTACATCCCACATTAACGAAAACTCTGAAGAAGTTGTGCAGTTTAGATCCATATTTTATTCGAAAGTTGGAAGGGGTTGGGGGGGGGGGGGAATTTGCTTCCCTTATGCACAACTCTGTCGTTTGTTAACCGATTTTCAAAATTTTTCTGAAGAGGGCTGCCTGCAGCTTAGTCTCTTAGTTTTTGTTTCCAAAATTGGAGGGGGAAATTGTCTCCCCCATGCATAGCTCTGTTATTTGTAAAGCGATTTCAAAATGCTATTTTTGTTTGAAAGGGTTTGTGCGCAGTTTCGATAATTTTTCTATATTTGTGATTTTAACGGGCTAAAGTTCGTATCGCTTTTTAAGCCAAATTACATGTGATAATTATTAATGAACAAATAACACCAAAGTCTGTTGTAAATATTCTGACTAACAACACATAGTTGAACGGAACAGCCAGCCGTTTTCGAAGGCCACTAAACCTTCATCATCAGCGTTCTTTTGTGTTTGGTCCACTGTATGTGGTGTCAGTTGATGTAGATTTCTGCTTTATATACTTAGCATTTTATTGCAAATGGAATATGTGAATTGTTTTGATTCATCGTATTTCAATTTGCTGAAAGCTTTTTTGTATTGTAAGCTCAATTTTACCATCACTATATTTACAACAGTCTTACCATTGTCGTTTTGTTCTTTTTACTAATTATACACATGTTACTTAATTTGCTTATTTTTTGTTCTACTTAAGACAAACTTTTTTGGTTTGTTACTATTAAATATATTTTTATTTAATTTTTGCCACAGGCCCATGGCTATTAATTTTTAGTTAATTTTAATTATTATTCGAACTCCATTTGTTTCTATATTTGTGATTTGAACGGGCTAAAGTTCGTATCGCTTTTTAAGCCATAATTTTTGTTTTTTGGAAATACGAGGGGGGAGTTTTTCTTCCCCGTGCATAACACTGTCATTTTTCAACCGATTTTCAAAAAAATTTTTTTATTTGAAAGGGTTTACTTACTTGCAGTTTGGTGCTACAATTTTTCTACCCCTCCCCTCCCTCCATTATATTTTCATTTGTAAGTTTCAAATAATTTTCAAAATTATTGAATAAATATTTGCATTTTTATTTACATCAAAAATGGTAGGCCTAATAGCTGATTTATGAAACATAACAATTTTCAAAATAATTTTTCTTAAGAGGTTTGCCAGCAGTTTTGTAGCATAATTTTTTTTTTAAATCGATAGGGAAAATGACTTCACCCAACCTCTACCCCCTTTTCAAAAGCATAACTCTGTCTTATGTGAGCAGGTTTTCAAAAATTTTTTATTTGAAAGGGTTTACTCTTGCAGTTTGGTCCCATAAATTTTTTTCGAAAATCTGTGGTGCATTTTGTAATATGTTCTATAAGATATATGCATTGAAGTCGGTTTTTTTGGAAGAATTATTTTAATTCAGATATTCATCTAGTGGAAACGATTCAGTTACATGCTTTTGTATACATATGTATATGTCAAAAAGAGTCTGGAATCTATTTATGAATAAAAAAAACTTTACGTATATGTTTATAAATATGATTAAAGTTTCATTATAAGGTCTTTTTTAACAAAAAAAAAATAAAATAAAAAAATATTAAAAAAAATTAAAAAAAAATCGAAAGTTCAACTTAAACCTTTAATTTCTCAACAACCCCTGTACTGATTTTAATGAAACTAAATTTAAATATAAATAATAAATTTAAGATTTTATCTATTTTATCTTAAAATAATTACAAAAAATCTTTATTAGTTCAAAAGTTGCAGAGTTTTGGCCAATAAAAAACGATTCTTAACTACTGTGCATCGGGAAGTTGTTACAATAGATCGATTCGTAACTGTGGATGAGAGATGAGTCTGCCACTTCACACTAGAAACAGTCTACAGTTCCATATGTAGGAAAGCATTTTGCGAAAGGTGTTGTTTCTTCAAGACAATGGAAACCAGTTCACACATCAACTATTGAGATAGCCAAAATCAATCAATTAAAATTCTCATTGCTTCATCATGCGCCTTTTTCGACAGATTTATGTCCTGTTTCACAATAATGAAAGAAAACTTTCGACTAAAAATTTATATTGAAAAAAACAATAGAATATGAAAATTTGTTTTTCTTTTCAATATAAATTGCAATTCGAAAGTTTTCTTTCGTTATTGTGAAACAGGCCAATAGCTCCCTCGGATTATTTTCTATTTCCAAACTTGAAAAAATGGCTCGCTGGCGAAAGATTTGACAACAATAAAGAGGTGGAGTTTAAGGTTTATGGTTATTTTAAGCAGTTGGACAAGGTAAACAAAGAAGACGTTACAAAGTTTGTTGTGTTTTCTGTTTTATGTCTGTTCGTCTTGGGACCGCCCTCGTATGCAGTTAATATTCTTGGATAATTTTTTGTTTAAAACAGGAAAAAGCTTATTTCAATTTTAGACTCACTAGTATTTTTATTGTTTCAGAGATTTTTCGAATAGTTTTAGCGATAAACGATAACATTAAAAAAACAATGCATAATTAGCAATTTGGGAAAACAAAATAAAAAAGAGTTACGTCGGATTGACGTCGACAGATAAGTTGAAGAATTAATTCATTTATTTTAAACTTTATTATTGAATATGTTCTTAAAACCAGAGTTCACGGTTGCAGCAAACTCAATATTAATTTACTGTAACTCTCTGGCCAAAAAAATTTTTGTAGTTGTGCATGAATACTACTTGCATAATCTATCAATTTCTGTCAATTTTGTATCTTCGCTGTCGATTTTAAGAATTTATATGATCATTATTAAATTTAGTTTAGTTTGCTAAGGCAAAGTAAGCAATGGGTTAAACAAAGTCTCGCCAAAGGGAGACAACGGTTATGCAATTTGCAAACATGCAATTGTTTATGGTCCTTCGAATCATATTGCCAAGGCTAAATATATAGGCGAGCCTTATAAACCTTTAATTTTAACAGTTTAACTGTTCTCTTGGGTTTCAAATTTAATGTCTATTAAATTAGGTCTTTCTATGAAAGCGCCCAGGCGACTGACTTTTTCCGTGTATGTCTTTTTAAATTATTCATTATTCTTCTTTACAATAATGTTTCTTTATTTTTTGGACAAGTCGAAGCTATTATATGCAAAAATTTTCTGTTTGTTTTTATGGTTATAAAGTTTTATGTACTTTGTATAAATATTCTTTGAACCGTATAATAAAATAAATAAAATAATATGCGAATAAAATTTTACTTTCAAGGAATAAAAATTTATAACCCTTATATTTATAGAACTGATTTCCATACAAATTGTGTTTCCCATGCCCTTCATAAAACCAAAATACTATTATAAATAAGACAGATAAACTTTTAATTACATAGAAAGCAAACTAAGAGCCAATCTCACGGTATCGACAACGTGTGACTTGTCGCACACTTACATTCAAAACAAAACCAAATTTTGTGTCCGACAAGTCGAACGTTGTCGATATCGTGGGACAAGGCCTTATTTGCTTTGAATAATAACAATAGGCCTGTTCCAGATTCTTACCGAAACAGTCCGGACTTGTACAAATTTATCCAAAAGCGTTCCAGATAAAAAATTTTGTGCAATTTTGAGAACGAATGAGAGAGTAATTTGTTCATTTCCTATGCATTTAAAATTTTAACTAATTTCTATTGTTTAATTAATTAAAACAGATATTTTAATGCGTCATATTGCTGTCTAAAAGGCCATACTTTTTTTTATGCAGAAGCCTGTTGTTAGTTAAAGGTTTGATTGCACAATGGGCCTGGTCTAGCTGGACCCAAGTATGCTTAACCTTTTACAGGCTGCTACATACTTACTCTGACATTCTACTTTAACGCTCTCAATATTTTTTCACTAAAAATAATTTTAAATAATTTTTTGTTCAATTTACTTACTAAGTTTTTCGTTTATTTTCTGCTGCCCTTCGCCTTATCAACAAACAGCCTTACTGGACTTTTCCTTTATTCAAAACGTTTGCATTTTATACACATGCTTTTTGCAAAAATTATTTATTTAATCACTATTCACGAGTAAAGATTTAAATAAAATTTCCATCATATAATTTTTCATTTAATTTTTTTTTTCAATTTATTTTCTCTTTAGTTTTTTGTATTTGCTTTTTTAATTGTTGGCAAAAAAACTAGGAAGAAGATTACAAAAATAATGTACATATTATTTTTTTTTTTGTAAAATTCATTTGCTTTTTTATAATTTAATTTCAATTATATTTTTAATATGTTTAATCAATTTATATGTATTTATACTGTGTAACTACGTTTTAATATTTCTGTTTTTACAGCTTCTTATCAGTTTAAATAAATTCATCAGTTGGTTTTTAATAATTTTGTTTTTTGTTTAAAATATGCCATCATAATTTCGCTTAAATTATAAATTTAAAATAAAAACCAAACAACAAACAACAAATGAAATAATGATGTAAATTGCAAAAGAAAATAAAACAAATGAGCAAAAAGTTTTTTTTATATATAGATTTTTCTTTTGTGCAACAAAATCACATAAAAAGATTGACATTTTTTGAGTAGATAATTTTGTTTTAAGAGTCTGGTTTAAGTTGAGCAAAGATAAAGACATACTTTCAAATGATTCACTCATTGAATATATAAATTCAAATATCGTACAAGTGTAGCTCAAACATTTTTTAAACATTTTGTAATGTACTGTATTTAATTATTAAGGGACATTATTATAAATCATCGATAACTTTAGCTAAAATTAATGATAAAGTGAACTTTTCAGAACATTTCCAATATTAAAGGGTGATTTCTTGGCAACTTTCTTTTTGGCAACACTGTTTTTAACAAATCAGCTGTTTTTGTGTATCATGTTACTGTTAAACATGTTCAGTTTGGTCAATTATTTAACCATGAATCGACTTACAAATGAACAACGCTTGCAGATTATTAAATTTTATTATGAAAATTTATGATCGGTTAAGAAAGTTCATCGTGCACTACTTCCAGTTTACGGGCAGTTTGGGCGACATTCTGAGGTGGCTATTTGGAATCCTGTGACTAAATTTCACACCAAAATTACATTATTGAACTTTAAACCACCAGCACGCATATGTAGAGTGTAGACAGAGGAAAATATCGCAGCTGTACCACACAGTGTTGCTGATGACCGTGTATTATCGATTCAGCGCCATTTGCAACAATTGGGCTTCTGTTAAATTTTTTTTTTATGGAGAGCTGGACTTGGCTGTCATATGGTTTCACCAAGACGGTGCCACATGCCACACACCACGTGAAACAATGACCCAATTTTGAGGCTAGTTCGGTGAACAGTTTATTTCACGTTTGGGGCCGCTGAACTGGCCGCCTAGATCGTGCAATTTAACGCCTTTATAATATTTTTTTATGGGGCTATGATAAGGCTTATGTCTAAAGGGACAAGTTCGTAACGGTTGACGCACTGTAAAACAATATTGAAGAATTTATTATGAGATTAAAGTTCAATACATTCACACTTTTTACTACCACACTCATACATTTGGGAATTGAATACGCTTCATTCAATTTAACAACTGTTTTAAAATAATTTTTGTGTTTGTAAAAAATTTTAGACAGAAGTAATTTTCTTTGCTGAAATAAAATATGTAGGCGACAATTTTTAATTCTTTCCTCGACGATGGCATTTTGAACATAAAATTGGTAATCAAATTTCTTGCAGCCTACGTCACAACTTCAATTTTAGGAAATTTTGACAAACCATACGTGTGAAAAAATTGAAAGCAATTTATTGAACGTGTAGCCACAAGGTATGCCAAAATTTAACCATTTCAGACGTATCCGCGGTCAATATTTACATTTTTGAACATTGAACTACAAACATACATATACAGATCCTTCTACCGACTCAAATGAAGGTTTCATACATTTCTCTCAATTTTATGTTTTTTTTAAATCAAGTACTAAAGCTCTTAAAAAATCACCCTTTACAACCTTCCGATAAAATATATTTTATAATTTTGATATTGTGGTAACACTTCAATGAATACCAGCAACTTTTATCTAGAGCATAGTCCACCATCCCATTGCCCTGAGGGCTCTGCTAGCATTCTGTTTTGCATACGTACACAGCACAACTACTAACAAAAATCTAAAGCAAGAGCATAAAACACACAAAAAGAGCAGATTTCTGTCGCATTTTTTATGAAAAAAAAAATACACCGAGAATATTCAAATACCACCAAAATGATTTAATTTCTTTTTCCTATATTATTTATGTAAATAAATTATCTAATTTAAATCTTTTTATAACAGTACTTTTATTGCTATAAAAAATAGACAAGATATGTGGAATATAGAGTTAAAAAATAAGTTTTTATTTGGCTTAAATATTTTTGTAGATGCTGAGTGTCGAGTATGTATCCAGAAATTGAAAAAAAACTAGTACATACAGTCTTAGGCATCACTACATATAAACGTTCATTCATATAAAATTAACCCATAAAAATATTTTTCATATACCCAATTAAACATTTACAAGAGCGATTTTTTTCAGTGGTACAGCACTAAACATGTATTAGTTCTGTTCTGCTTTTAAGAATTTTCTCTTCTTGGTGACCATTGATCTAGAGCCACTCGACTATCAGATTCCTAAATATCCTACTGGAACATCCATTTTTAAGCTACCGACCTTAAACCTCTCTATATTTAAGTTACACAGCAAGTTTTATTTAATTTTTCATTTAAAATTTAAAGTTTAAATAAAATTTTTTCTTATTTTTTTGGTTAGGCAACGTATGTATGCATTTCTTTCCTGCTTATGGAACTCATCATTAGAGTTCAACCCAAAAGTTTTTGAAATAAACTAAAAAAAATAATTGTTCATTAACATACGAAACAAAAATTCTCAATACCTTAAAAACTAACGGCCGTATATATAAGAAAAAACTGGCATGAAGTTAGCATAAGTGGCAAAATTGAAAATGATCTTAAAGAAATTCGCACTAAAACTTCACATTAAAAGTCACGCTACGACTAAGTGGTAGGTTAAAACTACGTAATGCGTCAATTTTTAATGTCGTATTGTATGGAGGAATTCGTTAACACCTTGTTCAATTTCACCACTTATGCTAACTTCATGCCAATTTTTTCTTATACATAAGGCCGTAAAACTCAAACAAATAGACTTCGGTATTTCTTAGATTAAATATAACATTAACTTTATGCCTTTATTATGAGTTGTATTCGATTTTCGATCTTTGATATCGAGTATCACATGTCAAATATATGTATATTATGAGCTCGCAGCATCATGGAAAATTTTGTTGAACTACGTATTTTTTATCGAACAGAATTTTACTCTCGATTCAGTATTTGAATAAGAGAAAGACAGTGAATATAAATAATAAGTGAATACTCTTATCACTTATCGAATATCTTTTATAATTCTAAACACTTATACGCATTCATTCTCATACTTTCGTATAAACTTGCGCAGTTTATTTCTTGCCTGTATGTACCGATACTAAGGGTCATTATTACAACTTAAAGTTAGTTAAAAGTAGGATTTTATCGGACATATAAAAAGCTTTCCATTATTGCAAATTGGATTTAACTTGTCAGGTAGGATAAACTTGGCTTTAATTTATCGCTCACTTTAGGTTAAAGTAAATTTTTGCAAACGATAAGGCTTTTATACGTCCGATAAAATCCTACTTTTAACTAACTTTAAGTTGTAATAATGGCCCTAAGTCACATAATTTTCTTGCATTTGAAATTTTAATCAACTAGCAAACGTATTTGTATGTTATTTTCTAATTTTTAAGTGACTTCAAAATAGCGGGAGGCTCTCAACCTCACAGTGAGTGTAATTCACATTAAGGACATTTTTCGTCGAATGAGCGTCATAATACGAAATGAAAATTCGTTCGGTCAGAAGATCGTAATCAGTGTTGCCAGTTTTTTTCTAGAGCTTACCCCAATTTTTGATTTGTCATCCCCGAAAATCCCCAAATTGAGTTTTTTTTTATTAAAATTTTTTGTTTTGTGAAAAAGATAAAATTTTTTAGGGCTTGTCCCACGATGTCGACAGCGTTAGACTTGTCGCACACTTACATTCAAAACAAAAACAAATTTTAAAATTTTGTTGTTGTTTCCAATGTAACTGTGCGACATGGCGAACGTTGTCGTCATCGTAGGACAGGCCCTAAATTTTATTAAAAAAATAATGAAAAAAATAACATTTATATCGATAGCTATATTTACATTCATGTTAATTTAATTTTTACTTATAAAACTTGCAAAGAAAAAATAACACATAGTTTAATATACCATTTCAAATATTTCAGAATCGAAATCTTCCTATTCATCAGCCTCAGAAATTTTGTTGTACATAGTACTTGTATTAAAAAGCTCTACAACAAATGGAATTATGTTTAAAGTGTATTTATTCTAAGAAGTGCTTCCAACAAGTCATATTTCATTTTGTTACGTATTCTTGTTTTGGTAGTGTTCATTATATTGGTTAATCTGCCTTGATACTTCTTCTTTATTATCTATAGAATTCATTCACTATGAATAGAAACACACAATTTTAGACTTGCCAGACACACATTTCTTAGCTCAAAGATCATTCTTGTTACATTGTTATAAAGAAATCCCAAACAATCCCTTTAATTTTGGTTATCATCCCCAACAAATCCCCAGATCCCCAACTCGAAATTGCCATCCCCAAACTCGAAAAAAAATCCCCAATTTGGGGACAAATCCCCTAAACTGACAACACTGATCGTAATAAGGGCCAAGGCGAATTCAGTATTAGGTGGCCTGGCTAATTATCAGCTGTTGATGCCAAATTGAGCACATTTCTTAGCTCAAAAATCATTCTTGTTACATTGTTATAAAAAAATCCCAAACAATCCCTTTAATTTTGGTTATCATCCCCAACAAATCCCCAGATCCCCAACTCGTAATTGCCATCCCCAAACTCGAAAAAAATCCCCA
Source organism: Tachina grossa (assembly GCA_949987645.1). Taxonomy (NCBI): domain Eukaryota; kingdom Metazoa; phylum Arthropoda; class Insecta; order Diptera; family Tachinidae; genus Tachina; species Tachina grossa. Next base: position 58,792,866 of record OX465278.1, on the reverse strand, counting down.
ATCTAGGGACAAATCCCCTAAACTGACAACACTGATCGCAATAAGGGCCAAGGCGAATTCAGTATCAGGTGGCCTGGCTAATTATCAGCTGTTGATGCCAAATTGAGCAATTTGAACCAAAATGTCAAAATTTGGTTAGAAGTCTTCTGACAAATTGGTTTTTTAGCATAGCAAACTACATGTTGTTTTATGTGTTGTAAAATTGTTGTAGTGATAAGGTCACCTGATGCTGAATTCGCCTTGATAAGGGCCATTAACCTTAATATCAGTCGCTAAGCAGCTACGACCTGAAGAACAGCTCTCGCGTTATCGTGATTATTGGGTGTGTGTGTTGTTTGGCCTTCGAGAGATTTTCGTCTCGCTCGCACATGGTTGATTGATTTTTCACGTATAACTAGTGCTGGATTTACGTATAGGCCCGTGGGCCCAGGCCTAGGGTGGTATGGTTTTAGGGGCGGAAAAATCTTAGGAATTAACATTTTAAATAGTTTGAAATTGAGAATTTTTGTGAATTAATTTTGCTTTATAAATATCAATGAAAAATTTAAAATATAATTTTTTTAGATAGTATTCTAAAGCGTAGACCATTGTTCATTTCTAAGATTTAACGACAGTTCAGGCAAGTGTATTTTACATATTTATTTACGAAATCATTGCGCACTCTAGTTAGGAGGTATTGAGAAGCAACGTCTAAAACGTCTGATTTGAATAATTGCTTTTGCTTCTGCTTCCGAAAATGTAAACAGTCACAGTAAAAGCGAACACATAAAACGAAAATCTATACACAACGGAGAGTTTCAGCAGTTGGCATGTTCAAACAGTTGTCGGTTTGACTGATTGCTCCTTTAAATAAATTCGAATGTTAAATTTTCGTTTTTTACTAGACTATACTTTTTTTTTTTTGCAAACAGTGTTAATGAAACTCTATAGAAAAGTCTGCATTAATTATATGATTTTCGAAAAAAGGAAAAACACCAAAAAATTTTGGAAAACGAAAATTTTTGAGTCAAAAAGTGCTTTGTGTGACCTATTAGGGTTCCTAGACACTTTCAGATTATATGCCAAATATTGTTAGCAAAAAATTGGGAGTCCCTGTTAGTTATTCTAAAAGAAATGAAAAAATTACTTTTTTAAAAAAATCGCTATCACTAAGTCTGAATTAGCTGTAGGCCAAAAAATGAGAACATAATTTTTTGAGTGCGGAATCTTTAGAGATTCATAAAAATTAATTGGTCTCTAAATCGCCACACTGAGTATAGACGTTTACTTCCCTTTGGTAGTGTGTACTAGTGATGCACGAATATTCATATTCGTATTCGAATTGCCGAATATTCTACCATTTTTAATGCGAATACGAAGCCTTCGTATTCGTCAAATTCAGGCGAATATGAATACGAATATTTTTCCAAAAAAATTAAATAAATAAATGCATAAATCGTAAAGTAAATTTAAATAAATGGATAAAAATGTTAGCTTGTACGAATCCATTAAATTTTCTGTAGAAATTTGTGCTTTGTATCATTTTCAAGTATTATTTACTGATGATCATTAAAATTTTGGGAATGTTTTATTAACTTTAAAGTACGCCAACAGGAGTATGAAGTTCTTTTTCATAAAAATTTTTTAATATTTCATATTGCGTGCGTAAATAGAGCCCTAATGTCTATAAATTTCATATCAAATATTCGTATTCGTGTTCGAGAATATCGTTTCAAATATTCGTATTCGCATTCGTATTCGCGAATATCAAAAATTTACATTCGTTACATCACTAGTATGTACTATCGAAGATATACTGTCAGGAACGTGTGGACTTTTTACTGTTGCACAGTGTAATTTAAATATTTATTTATTTATTTATTTATTTATTTATTTATTATACATATTATACAAAGTAAATTTGCATAATATGGGCATATGGTCTAGTTACCCCGTCCATATTTAAATATTTATAAATTGCATATTTAATATTAAAAAGGGCGGGATATCTCACGGGGCTTAGGGCGACGTCAGACATAAATCCGCCACTGCGTATAACCGTATAGTCTTGCGGTTCTTTTGTGCAATTTCGTTGTCAACCACGATTGCTACTTCCTATGTGAAGGCATAGGTCGCGTAAAGTCAGTCACAAAAACTTTTCTAAGAATACTATTAATAACACGATGGGTAGAGTTTATTAAAACCGATAAAATGAAAAACCGCGATTTCGGTTTGAAATTTACTTAAACCGACCGTTTTCGGTTTCGGGTTTTTAATCTTGGGGTTGGGGTATATTGTGTGCATTTGAATTCAGCGCAATAGAATTAGGTTTACTCACCGCTTCCCCGGCTTGCTACACAGCACAGTGAAATTAATGGACGCATTTATAAAAACTGATTCATTAGAAACTATTGTTGCATTTTTTAGCTAGTATTCTGTTTTTTGTCCACGTTGTAAAGAGCTCTACCGCCCTAAAATCATTATTAAAGATTGATAAAATAAAAATGTTACAACAACAGAAAGTTAAAAATCTAAAACCGACGGTTTTCTTATCGGTTAAAACCAAACAGCAAACCTTAACAATGGGTATATGGTCTAGTTACTCCGCTCATTTTTGCAGAGTACCGCCACCGTTAGTTATGTTGCTGCTATTGTCGGAATAATTTGCACATACTCACATTTTTTAATATATGTATGTATGTTACAATCCTTTTTTTTATCAACATATACACATTTATTTAAAAAAAAAATTTCACAAACTTTTACTTATGTACATATTTTTGTACTCAAAAATCAAAGTTTTAATGTTTAAAAAAAATTGTTCAGAGATACTACCGAAATTTCTTAAAAGGAATTCGCTACGAAAAGTCTGAATTCAGACAAACTACCGAAATGTCTTAACGAATTTGGTACGATAAGTCTGACTTCAGAAAAAGTCGAAACATTTGGTTTGGTAGGTAAGCACATAATATTATGGAGAAACAAACAAATTAAATAATTTTTTAGTTATTAATATGTTTTAACTACATACATGTGTACATTAGGGATATAACTTTTTAAAAATTTTCTTAAATATCAAAATTGGCATAGCACAGTCCGATTCAGCATAAAAAACTATAAGGGAACGAATATTTATTTTCTCGCTTAGGTCAAAAAAGTTCACATACCAACCGCGATGGAGTTTTTTTTCTTTTTGGTTAAGAAAAATTAATAATATGTTTATTTAAAACAAAAAAGAAATAAAGAACACCGTATTAAATTATATAATATGCAATATTGCATTAAGAACGCCTCGAAATAATTTTAGATCATGCAAAATAATATTTTTGTTGGTTCCAGTCCGTGCTTTAAGTGTTTAGAAAAACCAACCCAGTAAAAAAAGACACTCCAAAGTAGTAAGTTCAAATTTCGATCCGATCTAATGATTTTTACATAGGGTTGTCATTGCAAGAAGTTCTCTTTTTCGATGCCTAGTCACCAAATTAGAAGCGATTTTAAGAAAAATTTCCTTTTTTGTGTTCTATGGTAATATTTTCATGTAGGAAAAACTTTAAAAAGTTACATATTTTAACAATTCGTTTCTTTTTATACGAATTTAAACGCGAAACAGTGTTTTCATGTAAATTTAAGCAAATAACTTCTAAATTTTAGGCCAAAATTAGTTCATAAATTTCTTTCAAAAAATCGATTTTTTGAACATTTTGGTGAGTATTTACTAAAACTATGGAAAAACTACAAGGTTTTGTGTCATTAAAATAAACTTTTACTTGGTTTTCTGCTAACTATCGGCAAATTAAAAATATCGATTTTTTGGAAGCAATGAAAATGTGGTTCCTTCAGAATGACTTCCATTTTTTTTTACTGGAAATTGGTGCGTGAACTTTTTTGAGAAAAATTACAAAAGATTATGATTTTCGTGGTTACTAGGACATGGTTGACCTCATGGCACTATGCCAAAAAATTGGTTATACCCCTATTGTACATATATATATATATTTCTTTTAACATGCACAAAATTTTTTCTTCGTTGAGCTGAGTCTGTTTCTACTTCTTCTTATCTACCAAAAAATCTAACTGTTTTGATAACATTATGATATTCGCAAAGAAAATGTTGCCACTATTTTGTTTTCCAGTATGATAATTGTTATTCATTATTAAGATTAATTAGAGAAAAGAACTAAATTTAATATGGAATCCCAAAATCAGTGTTGGTATCTCTACGAAGAGCAAAAGCACATTAAGCTGTTGCAAAAAGGGTAAAAAGCGCCAAAAAAAATACAAAAAAGAGGGTAAAAAAGCATTAAAATATTTTTTTTTATTTTAATACATTAAGCCATTTAAAAAGGAGAGTTTAGAGTGTAAAAGCTCAAAATATAATTTAAAATTTTTGATTCAAAATAAACAAAGTATTTGAGATGTAATAACAGAATTTATTAACATATTAATTAAAACATAATCTTGATTAATTTAATAAAAAATAAGTATGTGAAAACAAATAATAAATAACAAAAATTAAAAATTTTAAAAACCCCCGACTTTTTTGAGAAAAGATGCTATATTTTCTAAACGGCTAAACCGATTTTCTTCAAACATATCTAAGAACCCTCTCGATCAAGTCATCTTTCAAACAGAAAGAACTAAATGAAAATCGGTCCAGCCGTTTGGCCACCGTCAGACACACAGATACACAGACACACACTACAAACTTATAAGTCCCCTTTTTTTAGTCGGGGGTTAAAAACCAGGAGTAAAATAATATAGTAGCATATACACATACATACAATAGCAGGTGAAGCTTAGGCTTAGATTAAGATATGTATGTTACTCAAAAATCATTTACACATAAAGAATGCATTAAAAGCGTCAATCTTTTCTTAATTACTCTTCTTAACTTAAAAGTTTTTGTTTTTGCGATATTCACCCTTATTCCAGTTGACAGCACGTCAATACGATATGAAAAAATTGGGGGTTGGCTACCCGTTGACTACTATTGATAACCTCATGCTTTCAATCGAAATCGGTCCTTAAAATTTAACCACTCTTTTGCGTTGAATACAAATTTACCTACATTTTGTTGTAAACGTGAACATTTCGATTTACTTTGCACTTACACTTACTTACTTTGCCTTATGAAAATTCTGAAATCGGCCCTTAAAATTTGACCACCCTATAGTATGATTAAATATTTGTGTAAGCTTTAACAAATACTTATTGCATACTACTTTCAAGCAATTATTATGCAGAGAATTATGTGGTACTGCAGTTTTTTATTTTGCAAAAAAAGTTAAATTTTTTAATTCCAATTATGAAAAGTTTTCTACATTTTTTTTAACATAGTTTCCGTTATTGTCATTAAAAACAATTTAAGAAGCCTCAGTTAAAAGATGCTGATATTAGCGCTTAAAAAGAACCAAAAGCAATGTAAGAAATTGTTAAAAGCACTGTAAATACCCGCTTTTTAAAAAAGGGTATTAGCAAAAATTTCGCGTTTATGAAGGTGCAAAAAACACCAAAAATACCCGAAACGCACCAAAATACCATCACTGCCCAAAATTGGCTCTGAATAAGTACAAAAGCTTCATTTGTTTCTGTTTTCAAATAATACTTCAGGAATTTGTAGTTCTTGTTTCAATGGACAAGCAGCTGAAATAAAGGTTCGCACAATAATTACTGGTTACTGGTTTGCCGCAGTAATAATATATTCCTAATATACTGTGCGGCAAACCAGTAGCCACCCGACGATATGTAAAGAAAATCTTAACAGAAATGTTAATAGCATACGAATTCGAAAGCATTTTTTCGCTTCGACTCACAGCAAAATCCCAAGATTTATTATCGTCAAAATTAAATTTCTCCCCAACATTTCCCTTGTGACTCAAAGTTTCGGACATATCTTAATAAAAATAAATTAAGCAATTAAGAATATTATAAACTGAATTTTTTCCCCAAATTTCCTTTAAAAGATCTAATTTTCTTTTTGCAAATCTGTATTATTTTCGTTTTCTTTTGTTTTTCTTTAGATCTTATTGTTTTCTTTCTGTTTCTGTTTTTTATTTTTGTTTTTATTTTGGATTTGCACGTTACAACTAAAAATTTCAACTCAGTTTTTTTTTTGGCTGTTTATTTTGTAAAATAATGTTGCTGTACTGTAATGTAATGAACATACATACATATATACATATATGTACATATGTAATTAAAATTGTAGTTAAAGAAAACTGGAATTTTATTTTATATTTTATTGCACTTGTTTCTTTCTATTGTTTTTTCTTTTGGAGAAAAGTATGAGTTTTTCAGGAATCTTCAGGAATTTTTGTTTGTTTATTTTACTGTAGTTATTTATTGTCGTTTCATTTTAGCCGCAAACACTTGTCGTCACTGAAAAAGTTTAAGCTGAAATTCGATAAAAAAACAAACTTTGTTTTTTTTCAATAAACTCACTCTCGTTTTGATATAAAGTTCGTTGTTGTTGTTGTTGGTATCTTTATTTTTCATACATGCGAATGAACGAAAGCCACGAATCTCCAATAAACCCCACTCGTCTATGGATGAGTGCGCGAGTGTGTGTGTTTGTGTATCTGTGTGTCAGTAAAAAAATGCCTGTTTAATTTTCTGAATATGTATAAATGTGTGTGTGTGTATTCGTGTGTGGGGATATTTGTGTTTGCAGAGATTTTGTTTCTGTAGAAAATAACAAGTTTTGTTTTTTTTTTTTTGCTTTCAAAAAATATATTTTTCGGTTTTTACGTATTTCCAATTTATTATATATTATTTTTAAATAGATACCAAATAAATATAACCGATATCACTTAATGGCGTTTGTATGATGTGTCTGTTTTTAATGTCGCTTAGAACTAGTGTAACCCGCACGAGATTAATAAAAAGTTTTTTTTAACTTTTCGCGTTTACTGCTGTCACTGGAGTGGATCAACTTGATCAAGCGCAACCTCAGTTAAGCCATACTTTAACGTTCATATACAGTCCACATACAATCTGAGTTTATCGTCAGTGAGTTTGCAAGCCACCAACATTGACAGCAACAACAACAAAGAATAAAACATACGTTCACATAGAAATCAAAACGGCACACGATTGTTGTGGTTGTACTGAAATGTCTCTTAAATATTATTATCGTATCGTCATTAAAAATGTATGTACTCAGATTCTGCAGCGTAAAGGAATGTAATGATTTATTTTTAAATAAATTTGGGTTTTGGTCTAAAAACTTTTTTTTGGATTTGTCATTGTGGTTTGCAGGAAATGGTTTTGAAATCTAAAAAATAAATTTTTGAAAGTGGTTTAATTCACTCCATCAAAAATACATATCTATTAATTTTTTATACATAATATTAATTTGTGGAATTTTGTTTTTAAAGTAAAATTAGAACAATATAGAGGATGGCGTTGGCTGAAGCTGTTAGCACGTTGACTACAAAACCGAAGGTCCTGGGTTCGAGCCTGGTATCCAGCAGTCATTAAATAACAACACCACGCATTTTTCTTATGTGCATTAGTGTCCCTTTATATCAGTTGTTGTAGGTAAGTTCAAGTGATGAAGGTATATTCATTGGTCACTGAACTATGTATGTATACCGACTTCATCAGATACTAATTCTAATGTAACATCAGAGCGGCCTCCTCGTTATGTGGCAGAATCATTGGCGAAGTAAAATAACCAATAAAATGGATACTTCTTAACACAGCTTCAAAAAAAATTAATGCGCCTCATTTAACACCAGAGGCGCTGCAACACCGCATTATTCAAACAAAAGTGCAAATAGCAGAGTTGTGAAAGAATGAAGCTTTCCTCTATTTCTTCCTTCACCACCTGTCTTCTCTATCACTATGCCTTTTCTAGAAGGCAACACTAGTAATAGTAGAAGCATGCCTGAGTATTACTTCTCTTTAAAAAAAAGACAAAAGATTAAAACGAATTCAATTAATGTTCAGAGGAAAATTCCATACAGCTTACGATACTCGTATCTAATAAATGACCGCAACGACTAGCTATCATTCCATATCTTTACTTTATATCTTTATATCTTTTCATTTACGCTTGATGATCTGTATACATATTGGTGTCTCATCTACTCTTTCCCACAGGTATCTGTTCAAAATAACATTTGGCCAAAACACCTTGAGTATTTTTCGGAGCGAATGATTAATGAATACCTGCAAGGATTGCAAGTCGCTAGCTGTGATATTCCATGAACGCACGGTAGATGAAAAGAGCTGGGGTTTGATCATCAGCTGAATTTGGGGTGATTTCCGCCTGATCCTGATATGACACTACCCAGATATATAAACGACTCCACATCTTCAAGATATACGTTGCATATCTGGAACTTTTGGTAGTTGGTGGCGTTTAAACGCATAATCTTGGTCTTTTCGACCTGCATCACTTGCCGTGGGTTGTATTTCCCCTAGTTTTGCTGCCATATCGTTGAATGTGTGGGCTAGGAGAGAAATGTCGTCGGCATAATCGAGTTCTTCGAGGCGTCTAGCTAAGCCCCAAATGATGCCTCTTCTATTGGTTGTTACCTTAAGCATTATAACATCATGAAGATAAAACACTACCTTGCCGTAAACCTGCGTTAACTCTAAAGGGTCTTACCAGATTGCGTTCATGTAGCACCATGCTTGTCGAATCCCGGTATAAGGCACGGATTAGATCAATGCATTCATGTGGAATTGCTTTACAGTGTAGTTCTTGCCAAATAGCTTGTTGGTCTAGGGTATCGAAGGCTTTGCAAATTCTATAAATATGCAATATGAATAGACTTGTGCCATTTAGTGCATTTCAGTGATCGGCCATTTTAGTTCATTATTTATAAATGAACTAGTTCGTTCATTTAGTTCAATCGCTCTTTTTAGTTCAATGAAATAGTTAGGTCTTTTTAGTTCAGTGGTGTCAAAAATAAAACTATAGTTGTATGTGTGAGAAAAGCTGTCTCTTTCGTCTCTGAAATATATCGAAAAAAATAAAAAAAAGGAGTCTATATAGTAGAAAATTAAAAAATAAGGAATAAAAATTAAATGAAAAAGTTGCGGGCTACCCATATTTTCCGAGTTACGGCGCTGTAAACTTTTCATAGGAAACTGTGAAGAAATTCCAAAAATAAATTTTTAAATAGCTTATCTGATAGAAAAATTGGCTGCGACCAATATTTTCCGAGTTATTGGTCTTTTAAGTTTTGATATTAAATGCAATTTAGTGAAGCTGCTCCAAAAAAAAAACCAAAATGTATTTTTAATATATATTCATTTCTTTTGTAACATAAAATACATTGAATGTCGCAAAAAGCATTACTGATCATAGAATATTTTTCGCATACCACTTTTTTTCTTTCACTGTATCTATTTATAAAGAATTTAATACACTCGCTGCGCATGTGTTATCGTCGCTGTTTCATTGACGACTAACGGCCCTTTTCACAATGTACAATTAAAAGCTAACAGGGACTTTAACGGCAAGTTTTGCATGAAGAACTGTCAGTTAAAGTTCACGTTAACTCTTAATCATACATTGTGAAAAGGGACGTAAATGGAAGAGAATAAGAATGTGTGTGATTTTAGTTTGCACAATTGTGTCATGAAACTGACATCATTGTTTTAGTTAAATGATTTTACATTTACATCAATGCTGCCCACAGAGAGAAAACCGAGATTAATGTATAAGCGTATGTGCATTCATTTGTAAAAAAAAGCCGATTGATGTTCGGCACTCTAGCGCTTCTCTGGCCAGCGGTGATCTACATGCATATGTATGTATGTATGTAGATATGTTGTGGTTTTTGACAGTATTAAGAACACAAATCTGTGATTAAAAAACTTTACGAAAACTAAAATTAATTAATTAATTAATTAATCAATTTGCTTTATAAAGGGTTTATAAAAGAAATTTAGTGTGAAAATCTTTTTTAAAAATCTTAAATCCAAAATATTTTTGCGAATGGGTTAGTATAAGTGTTTGCTTGTTTATTCCATTTGCGGTAGAGCTGTGTAGCTCATGAACGAACGGGTTAAATTGAACGAATCACTTAATTGAACGAACTGATCCGGTAATTTTACTGAACGCTTTTGGATCAGTAGTGTACCGCTCGATGTTTTCCTTCATTCAGTTTGTGTTTCAAGTCTTTTATGTTAAATTTGCTTTCGTTCATGTTTGCTATTTATGTTATGTCTTTTTGTTTGAGTTGAGTTTTTGTGTTTTAAAAGGTTTAGGTACGTGTATACTAAATTCTATTTAACATCGCTGTGGCACTGTCATCATTCTTTTTATAATTTGATTTAACAGTATTTTCAAAAAGAAGTATCTTTACTAGTGTTTTCTATAAAGTGTTTTTACAAAGTAAATATGTTAGACCTTAACTGTATATATGTTTATACATACATTTCATTACCGTAATCTAAACTGAATTTGTAGTGTTTGAGATACTTTTTTTGTTTCCGGTAAAATATTTTTGAGGACAAAATTTTAACTTAAACTTTGAGAAGTAACATTCAAACATTGATGCGCATTTGATATATAAATAACGATAAAAAGTACCTTTTTTAATCTTAATATTAAACTATATATTAAGCCAAAATAAAATGTACAATATTCTAGTCGAAAGAACAAGAAATTATTTATAAAATGAATTTAAATATAGGGCCTAATTTTGTAAAACGCAACGTTGATAAATTTTGTATGTATTTTGTTTTTGTAATTTAAATTTTTTCCATATAAAATTTGACAACACTTGGCGTTGCGTTTTACTCAATTAGGCTCATAATTTTTTAAATAAATAATTCAACTTTTTTTTTAATAAATTCTTCAATTCATTCATTCGCATTATTTAAATACTCGTATATACAACCGATTTTAATATTCTTACAAAATAGCATTGTTTCATACTGTCGTTCAAAAGTGAACGATTGAACGAACGGGTCAATTTTTTGCTAATTGAACGAAAATGACCGGTCACTGAAAAGAACGATTTGGCACAGCTCTAATTTGCGGTAGTAGCCAGACATGAACAAGAACTAAATATACATACATACATACATACATACATACATACATGCATACATATGAATGAGTATAGAAGCAAAGCACGAAAACAGAAAGAAGTAAAGCAAAACGTTGAAAATATTTAGTTGTGTCTTAGTTCTTAGTTCAAAAAATGAACTAGTTCAAAAAATAAACTAGTTCAAAAATTGAACTAGTGAGCGTAAAACAATTGAACTAGTTCACTTAGTTCAAAGTACTGAATCGTTCATTTGAACTAGTTCGTTCATGAACTACACAAGACTAAATATGAAGGGGATCGCCATTCCACCGATTGTTTGACAATATTACGAAGAGTATTCACGTTGTCGGTGCATGAGTGATGTGCCCTAACCAGCCAGGTTACCCTTTTTTTTTGGGACCTTTTTTATTACTCCTCAGGGGGAAGTACATGAAGAAAAACCAGAAATTTTCGATAATGGGCCGCATTATCCCAGCACCAAGACGGAGACCAAGATTGCCTTTAAACAATTCTCGGAAAAAATAGATAAGGAAATTTCTTTTAGCACAAAAAATTTATTCAAAAAGGCACTGAGTACTACCTTCAACATTTTTCTCGTCGAAAATTTCAAAAAGCACTTAAAACAGTGCTTAAGGCACCGAGTTGACAACACTGTATGTGACCGATTATGATGTAATCAAAGAGAACATACGTACATACTAGAGGGCTGCATAAACTGTCTTGAAATGCAAATACGTCTTGGTTTTTAAATGTATTGTCGTAGCATGTATTATACTAAACCTATAATAAATGATGTCGTTTAATACACGAAGCACTATGGATGTATTGATGTACGTGAATGTATATGAGTGTTTTTAAGCGATGTCGCGAAGACTTCTTGTTCGTATTATTATATTGCATATTGATCGTTTGAGTATGTGTACGATGTAGATGGTAAGCTATTATGTGTTTAAGGGTGGTTTTTTAAAGCAAGCGCACACAACTACTGTCAATGCATGTTTATGCTGGGGCACAATGAATCCTTTATGCGTTAAACATTGCCTCTTTCAACTGACAGCTAAGTTGAAATAAATGGTTTCTTATGAAGTCTGTTACATTCAGTAGGTATCCGTCAACGCTAAGTACAAAATTTGTTAAAGCCGGGGCACAATGATCCGTCATGCGTTGAACTTTTTTTTTTTTTTTTGTATGTTGTGATTTAAATTTTTGTGTTTTGTGGTAGCAAAAATAATATTAAACAAAGGAAATAAACGAAATAAATATAAAATTTTAATTTAATAAATAAATTGGAGAATCAATCTATTGAAGCTGTTCAAATACTTCCGTCAATAAAGTACTCATTGTGCCAACCTTCTCCGTCGTTGTGTTAATGTCTATTGAAAAAGGCGAAGTTTAACGTATGTGTGCAGAAAAATAAAGGAACAAAAGTAAACAGTGCACTCAGCTTTTTAGATTTTAGGTGACGATATGTATTCCATACAAAAGTATTTTAAGCAAAATATAAAAAATATGAATAATAATCATGAATGATTATTCAAAGTTTCTAAATTTTAATTATTTGCTTCTTTTCATTACTGGATTATCAAGTTTTATATCTTGTAAATTTTTTTTATCAATAATCGTCATAACCCCCGCCATTATAATTAAAACCATATTTAAACTAGTATCTACAACACACTCATATTATATTATAATTTCATTAGTTATTATTATTGGCTTAAAAACATCTCTAGCCTTTTTTTTTTGGCAATTCTCTTAAAAATTAGATATTCTCTCTCTTTTGTAAATAAGACCATTCGCATACGAAAAAAGTTGCATGAACTTAAAGGTGCAATCAGACGTGACATAACCATAGCCATAGAAAACAGCACCTTAAAACACTCGTACGTAAGTAAATCCAATTATGAAAAAAAAACTCTTGACCAAATACTTGCAGTTCAAGCCTCTGCCACCCACTTACTGCTAAATTGGTGATTTAAATTTTTGTTAGTCTGTAGCACTCTTAAGGTGGAAGTACATAACACGTGTTCAATGCGCTAATGCGATACACGCGTCTGTCAAAAAAGTTGAAGTAGTGTGTTTTCATAAGGCAAGTTACATAGAGAAGTTCGCGACGCGCGTACCTCGCCAAAAGTTGAACATTCTTCAACTTTCACGCGTTGTATACAAAATGACAGCTAATGTTGCCATATTCATAAACTAACATACACAAACATGATTAGAAATTCATTTTTTTTATTAAACAATGGATACAAAAATGCATTAAATTTTTAATGAAAAATGCAACGTAAATGCAAGACAAAAAAATAGCCAGCAAAGGCTTTAAATTTTACAACTAAAAAAGCTTCAAAAGCGTGTTGTGTAACCTTCCATTTGTGTAGCGTTGAACGTTTAACAAGCCAGAAATGCGTTGCCGCGTAACGCGTGCTATGTACCTCCACCTTTAAGGTCTGGGCACAATGAATCCGTCATACGTTAAACTTTGCCTTTTTTAACTGACATTAACGCAACGACGGAGAAGGTTGGCACAATGAGTACTTTATTGACGGAAGCATTTGAACAGCTTAATAGGTCCATTTTATTTATTAAATTCAACTTTTTGTATACATTTCGTTTGTTTCTTTTGTTTAATTTTATTTTTGCTGCCACAAAACAAAAAACTAAATCAGAACATAGCAAAAAATCAACCAATATCTATCAAACGTACACAAAAAGTCAAAAGTTGACCAAATTTTGTACTTTGCGTTGACGGACAAGTACTGAATGTAACAGACCTCATAAGAAACCATGTATTTCAACTTAGCTGCGAGTTGAAAAAGGCAAAGTTTAACGCATAACGGATTCATTGTGCCCCGGCCTTTATTTATACAAACTCTTAAATTATTCGTACCCAATCGTACAAGAGAGAGAAAGAGAATGGTTAAATTTTATTAGACTGGATTCATACACGATAATTTTATTTGAGCTACTTTAAGTTTATGCAGTCGATATGACAATATAGTGAAGAGGAGAGCCATCATACAAGGAGCATTTATTAGGTGGCAGCACTACACCAGGTGACTAATGTCATTATACCAAGCTAAATGTCAAATTTGAATTGTGTAGGTATAAGCCTAAAAGCATGCTTTTGTTTGGGTATCCATAAACACCTTTCGAATATTCAGTTTTGTATGGTGTTTGACATTTCCTATAAGAAACATGCAATCTGACAATGCTACCCTGTTTTGAAAAGTAAGAAGGTAATTTATACCAACAAAAAACATGTGGTTGTTGCTGTTGTAATATTTGTTGTAGAATCGCGGGTACCTGATTGATGTGCCTTGGCCATCATATTTACCTCTCTCGTCCATGAACTAAAAAATTGCTAAAGCAACTAAATTTACTGTGTGTGTGAACTAGGGATGCCAATCGGGATCGATTTTCTAAATATTTTTCGTAAAATAAATTATTTTTTTAACTAAATATTACTTTAACAACAATTTAATGCATTCTAAAAGGTTTTATGTTCATAATTTATCATTGCACAATTGTCTTTAAAGTGAACAATTTTCTAATACGAGTATGAAATAAAAATCAAAAGAATTTTTCTCATCTATTTTTAAGTTGATTAATTACATTTGATGTTAGAGAATTTATAGTGAAAACAATAACTAAATATGAAAACTTATTGTTTTGTTAAAAATATATCTACTAACGTTTTTTTAATTGCGATTGATCAACAACAAGTATAATGGTTGTTACATATGTATGTATACCAAGCATTATCTATTTTTTTTTATCGATTTCGTTACGACTATGACAACGATAATAAGGCTGAACATGTCGAAAAATTAAAAGAAATGTATACACTATTCTAATCAAATTCGATTAATTACGTCAAAAGATCACATTTTTATAGGCACATACATTAAAAGTTTGCCTGAGCACTTGAATAGTATTTTTGCTCTACTGAAAAATTTTAAATTCATACATAAGTTTTTTTTCTACAAGTTCAACAGATACATACATATGTATGTATTCATACGTTCGTTAAGAGGAGTATGGTTTATTAGTGTCCTGGCCATCTACTCTGCAACTCGAATACAACTATAATTGAGTCGAACTCATTCAGTCGGTCGTTTTTGACTAAAACTATTTATCAAATCCATGTAATTTAAATGGGTTTGATCTTAGGTTTGTTTGTATCAAAACGACCTAAACGGTCTAAATAAAAAACAAAATAATTTTGAACTGCAATGTAAAAAACATATGTACCTACATACTCGATCAGTTTTTTAGACAAAATACTCCGCATTAGTCTGTAAATATTTCTCGCTTTTACGTCAACCCGACAACAAAAAGTTTTCACTTGCCTTGTATTGTATTCTACTACAATTTTAAGGAGGTGTCAATAGTACTCAATTATTACCGACAAGTAGATAAGTGCTAATTTTTTTAGAGTTGAGGAGTCGACATACAGATATACAGTTATACACTGCAATTATGAATAAATTTCCGCAAGAAATTTTTCCCTTTTCCAATTAGATTATTTTGTTTTCCCTATTATTTGCTACTGTTTGAAATTATTCCCCGGGAAAAATTTCTCATGGAATTTGAATTATAATTGCCCTCATAATATTGAATAAGACGGAATAAATTTGTCAAACTTATGAATTTTTCAAATGTTATTTCCCTTCCAAACGTAATATGTTTCTTTTGTTTTCAAAATAATTCTAAAATGTACATATAATGTAGCACCTTTGATGAAAATAATCGTAAGAAAGTTATTAAATTGTTAAAACTGTACATACAAAATTGTATGCGACTTTTAAAATACCTTAAAATCAACGAAAATTTGAATTTATAAAGTTTTTACATAAAAATTTCTAAGAAATCCCGAAAATGAAATCCCAGGATTGAATTTTACAAATCCCGGGATTCGGGATTTGCCAAATCCCGAAAACCCCGGGATTTCCGGGTTCGGGATTTCCCGTTTGGCATCCCTAGTGTGAACCCAGTCTTGCTAATACACTTTGTAGAGCTGCACAACTATCGATAGTCTCTCCACTCGATAGTTTCGATAGTTTTATGTAAAACTATCGATACTATCGATAGTATCGAATAGTTTTATAAAAGTTGCCACATAAACTACATTTGACTCGAAAAAAAATCCAGAGTCCTCAACATTTTCATTAGTCTCTAAAAATATATCAAGCCTTTTTTTCGATTTTATCGTAAGCGGGGCATATTATCGAAAATATACTTTTTTATTGAACTTAAAATTTTATGGGCCTACCCATGGTTTAGAATTATCAAAATGCGAAAATTGTTGATAACTTTTAAGACACTAACTGTAAAGTTTTATCGTAAGAGACGATTGGCGGCCGTCGCGATATCAGTACCACCAAAATTTATCTTTGTGTCGACGATGTTCAATTTATTAAGATACTTCTTACTACTATTTGTCGAATAACACTTGGATTTATAAATAAATTCATATACATACATATGTATTTAAGTGCTTGTGTATACAGAAGCAGGGATGCGATGTCATATTTACAAATTGTACTAACTTTCAAAAAAAAATTTAATTTTTTCAGTACGATTGTACCTAATTCTTTATTTATATTTTTTTAATACTTGTACTTTTTAATTAACTAAAAATCAATTAACAAAACGCCAGAAGGTGCACAAAGAATATTAGTTGCTGGGATCTGAATATAAAAGTAACATTTACGATATACTACGTTTATAACCTTTTTTTTTATTCGATTGTTCACAGTCGATGCAAATAGTCGGCTTCTCTCCTTGGTACGAAAATAAAATTTCCACATTTGCAGATGAATTTGGAATAAATAACATTCCTCCAGCAATTCTTTAAGTACCGGAAAACATCGTTTGATTTACTTAATTTGCTAATACCTTCGAGCTAAAGATTAACCACCTTGTCCAAAGAAATAAGTGAACGTTAAAACCGGTTTTTCTATGGAAATTATTTTTAATGTACACTTCAAGCACGCATTATTTTTTGCATAAGGGGATTAATATATTTTAATGCAATTTTGGCATGTAATATAATATAAAGAGATTCCAGTAGTGCTAAATGGGTCATTGCGGTGCTACGGTACTTTCGGCATTCAAATAGCGCTTAAAAGCTTAAATCAACTACGGATAATTTGCTTCAAGGCTGCCGGCTACTGTTTACTGACTTCGATTATTTTTACTCTTTTAATTACTTGTTTTTTTGCCGATAGTATCGATAGTGGAAAAAACTATCGATATTTCATTTACAACAAAACTATCGATACTATCGATAGTACTATCGATAGTTTTGCAGCTCTAACACTTTAGGCCCAACTATAATATGAATAAGCTGGCTTAAGCTAATGTCAGAATTGAACGATAAGTCTGTCAAATGCTTAAACAATTCAGATGTGACTTTTAGGTGGCCATAATGTACTTACATGCACTTAAGTAGTCTTTAGCCACTGCTGCACATCTAGGTATTGTCAATAATTTTATAGTAATTTTGTCCTAAGAATGTCCTAATCTATTAAAAATTCACATATAAATATATCCATCACCTTATTACTTGTTTTATTTGTTTTGCCTACTAAAAAGTACAACAGTGAATATACAGAAGTAAATACATGTGTGTGTGTGTATATGTGTATTGTAAAAGAAACATTGAAAATAAAAGTTTTGCTTTACTTTCCGAGTTTAAAATAAGAAACAATAAAAAAATATTTAAAATCAATGAATATTTTCTGCTGCTGCTTGTTTGAGTTTAAAAAATGCACAAACAGTTGTTTCCTTACGGAATGTGCGTTCAGTTTGTCACTTTACTTAAGCAAATGACATTTGACGAAACTTGACGAAAAGTTTGTTAAGTACATTATAGTTTGCCACATACGTTTTATATATAACCGCACAGTTGCTTAAGCTAGCTTATTCATATTATAGTTGGGCCTTTTGTTTATTAAATAAAAGTCAACAGTCGTAAAGCAGCTCTGGGCGAGTCAACATCACGCGTCGTTGCCAATTATTTCTTAAATGCAACCAGGCCACTGTTGTTTATTGGCCTTCGAGAGTTTTGCGTCTCACTCGCACTTGTTAATGGTTACCACAACTAACTGTATCGCTTACAGTTAGTTTTTTGTGGAAATTTCCATTATCAAGTGCAAACGTTTTTAATAAGATTAACTGGTGGAGACCATAAAAAACTCTAGGAGTGGATCTTGGAAACTCCTACTTCCTATACGAAGGTATAGGTCGTTCGCAGCAACCGAAGGAAGCTTCTACACGTGGGATACCCTGGCTTTTTGGCTACGTGCTTTTGCCATTTTTGTTCCATTTGGAATACAGAATACAAAAAAAAAAATAAAAGTCAACAATATGGTCAATACATAATTTGTTTTTAACATAATTAAATTTGCACATAATATATTTATATTTATTCTTCTTTACAATTTATACTAAGTTCACCAGAGAATGAAAAATGTATTTGAAACCATAATGAAAATTGCAATATACATCATACATACTCAATTTAAAATTAATAGTTTAAATTGAAATTCTTAGTAATTTGGTCAGCAGTGGCAGCATCTAGAGAGTTTGTTTCTTTTACAGATTTTATAATTTCACATAAAACTGTGGAATAAAAGAAGTATAAAAGATGGTTAATAAATTTGGAAAAAAAATTATATATGTATGTAGCTGCAGCCCAAAAAATTAACAAGTGAACATTTTTACCAATTTTTACAAAATTAAAAGATAATCTTCCTTATCGTAGTTGGCGTATTTCAAATACGACTACAACAGTTTGGTAATAGATTAAAGAAAAACTGTTGAAGTTTTCTTTAGTCTATTACAAAATCGTTGTAGTCGAAGTAGAAATACGCCAACTACGATAAAAAAAAAATCAATAGCTCGATTCTCCATTTTATTTATTAAATTCAACTTTTTGTATTTATTTCATTTATTTCTTTTGTTTAATTTTATTTTTGTTGCCACAAAACACAAAAACTTAAATCAGAAAATAACCAAAAAAAAACCAACCAATATCTGTCAAACTACTCAACGAATGCAAAAATTTAAAAGTTGACCAAATTTTTTACTTTGCATTGACGGACACGTATTGAATAGGTGCGTTTGAGTACTTTTCCAGTAAAATCCAGTAACTGAGTAAATACTGAGTAATTTAAAGAAATTACTCTCAATAAAAAAGTTTGCAGCTAAAAGTACGCTAAAGGAAAAATTGTAAAATCCAGTAAAACATACACAACAGCTGATAGACAATTTGGCTCTAAAAAAAATATACATAAGTATGTCCATATGTATATGCAAAAAAACCTGAATATAATATTGTACTACGTGGTCCAATCGAGATGAAACAGACTAGTTACATTATGGTCCATGTAATGCAGTCATTGATCATTTCGTTTTCACACAAGCATTCAATGCAATATGGAGTAGTTTTGGGGTTAGGCCGATGTAATGCAAATTTGGACAATTTAGTCCAACCCTAGGACATAAACCTCCTTTTTTTCACATATTTGGAGTTTTGGCGTATTCCTACTCCTCTTTGGAGTATTTACATACATGTATGGAATAGTCGCATTATCTGCAAACAATATACAAAACTATACATACATAAGTATATATTATTGCTTCTGTGAAGCACTTTGGTAAGGCAAAAAATTATGGCTTTTTGGAAGCTGAATAAATTGCTTCTAGCTGGCTCATCTCGCACAAAAAAAAAATCTCCTCATTCATGCGCAACACCAAGTGATTCTCTAACATTATCTCCCTTACTCGCGGTCTCCACCTGACATAAAATAGCTAACTTTAGCATTAACTTCTAAGAATTGTTAAGTGGTGAGTATCAATATACTATACAATCTTGTGCAAGACCATTTGCACAAGATTGTGAATTGGGCTATAATAGTTTTATGTACTCAGATGCAAAAGTTACTAGCTTGCAATTTTTTTTTTTACTTTTTCCTCTATTTTGTTAGAGAGCCTGCCTTATGTTAGTTAGTGCTTTTCAGAAGCAGTTTTCGAAGCTTTTGTGATCAAGTAAACAGTACATTGCTTCCCTCAGTTGTTAGTGCTTCCAAATCAGATTTTTTTTGCTGGGTAGTTACTGGCTAGCCGCATGGAAAAATTATATGGTTTTGAGAAAATCGATGAAGAATGTTTTTTTCATTTGTTTTATAAAAATACACCATAGTATATTTTCTTTAATAATAAAAGTAATAGATACATATGTTTTTATTTGAACTTACGGGCCTGGCCCACGATGTCGACAAGAAACTTTCTATAGCTTAAAGTTAGTTTCTAAACTTTTTACCCTCGACGTGAATAATTAGGATGTACAGAAAAAGACAAAAATGTTTGTTGCCGCTTATACCAATCATCACAACAATATTGTTCACTTCCTTTCAAGTAGTTCCAATGAGTGCATTTATTAAGAGAAATATACAATGGGAAAAGAACTTTATATGTCCTAATATATTCAAGATATCGAAAAACTGAAAACAAATTTAAGAAATGTACACATTAATCATATTTGATCGATCAATAACTAAATTTTTTGAATATTCCATACGGGGAACCAGTAACCGTCCGACTATATGTATAAACAAAAATTTAACTATACAAATCTATTAACTTTATTCACGTTTAAAAACAATCGGTTATGTTCTGCATTTCACGTGAAATTACATCGTTGGGAAATTGTTGTTATAAATACATATTTCCAACAATTCTATGAAAATTCCACACGTTTTAATTTCCCGTGGAATACATAAAACATACCCTTATATATTTCTGGCATCAAACTTAAATAAATGCAATATTGTTCATAACTTAATACATTTGTTTTTTGTTATTTTTAAAATTTCATCAAAAACCAAAAACTTTTGTTTCCCTTTGCCATTGTTTGTTTATATTTAAAAACATATGGTTTCATTTTACTGGATTTTACTGGCAAAAATTTGTCCGGTAAAAACTTGCATTTACTCAGTAAAAGAACTGTCATTTTTCTCTCTCAATTCGCCCTCTCATTTACTGGATTTTGTGTACTCGAATGCAATCCAGTAAAAAATAGTAAAAATTTGTACAAATTTTTGAGTTCTCGAACGCACTTAATGTAACAGACCTCATAAGAAACAATAATTGCGTTCGCGTATTCATTTTACTAAATTGCGTTCGTTTACCCAAAATACAGTAAATGAGAACACAAATTGAGAGAGTAAAGTGACAGTTCTTGACTCAGTGTTTTGCAAATTTTTACTGCAGAAATTTGTCGTAGTAAAGTTTAGTAAGATGAAAACATATGATTCAAAATGTAAACAGATGAAAATTAATTAAACGAAAAGTGTACAAACTTGAGAAAAGGTTAAATAAAAATTGTGAAAGTCATTAAAAAATAATTTATTTATAAAGCATAATAATAATAGCTGTTAATATACATATTTTGTAACTTATTTTATTAAACCTTTTGTTTTGCAATTTATTTTAATTACTCAGAGTTGTAAAACTGTAAAGTATTTGGTTACTTAGTATCGCACTTTCTTTTAAGGTAATCAGTAACATTAACAAATAGTCATGTAATTTTTAGTAATTAGCCAACAACAAAACAAGGAAACCCAAAAGAAATTAATTACAAATATTACATGAAATAAATTACAGAATCTATTCTTAGATTGTTCGTGTTATAAAAATATTGTATCGAGTACCAATAATTAAAAGAGTTGCATAGTCAAAAGGTTATATATTTTTCAACACTATGTGGAGTTAGAGTCAGCTGTTTCTTTAATCTTACTAATTTTTACTATTTTTCCGTTCGCGTACTTTTTTTGGCTACCGCTCTTTTTGAGAGAAATTTTAAAAATTTCGCAGTAACTACTCATTTACTGCATTTTACTGCAAAAGTAAACGAACACACTTAATGTATTTCAACTCAGCTGACAGTTGAAAAACGAAGTTTAACGAATGACGGATTCATTGTGCGATTTAACATTTGACACACATGTGCTCTGAGACTTAGAGGCCTTTAATTGCCAAAAGCGGAACGCAGCGTTAAAAATCTATGACTTTGGTTGCGTTGCTAGTTGCCGAAATGGTGTTACGGATGGGAACTGACAACTAACAGCTGGTAATTTCAGTTGCAATACTGACAACCACAAATTTGTAGTTGCTGCATAGTTTTAAAAGCAAAAAATTGGAAAAATTAAGAAGTAGTTGCAATATTATTTTTATTTTTGACTTTCTAATATGCATATTTATAGAAAATATGACTTACAGCTAAAAAAAATAAAGATTGTTAAAACTTATTTTAGGCAATAATATATACTCACAGTAGAGCCGTCTAATACATTCAACAATTTGTACTTTCTTTTCTTCATCAAAAATTAATTCCACTTACGTACCTTTTCACAATGTCTGGTTAAAAGATAACAGAGACTTTAACAGCAAGTTTTGTATGAAGAACTTGCAGTTAAAGTTCACGTTAACTCTTAACCATACATTGTGAAAAGGGACGTTAACCAATCATTTTTATGATCAGTAATGTTGTAAGCACTTTTTAACCCCCGACTAAAAAAAGGGGTGTTATAAGTTTGTAGTGTGTGTCTGTGTATCTGTATATCTGTGTATCTGTCCGTGTCCACGTACAGGCCAAACGGCTGGACAGATTTTCATTTAGTTTTTTCTGTTTGAAAGTTGACTTGATCGAGAGGGTTCTTAGCTATGTTTGAAGAAAATCGGTCCAGCCGTTTAGAAGATATAACATCTTTTCTGAAAAAAGTCGGGGGTTTTTAAAATTTTTAATTTTTGTTATACTTAATAATTTTCTTTTTAGCACTTGTATTTCTTATATTTAAAATGTTTGTTACATTATTTTCAATTGCCAATCTGTCATAATCGTATTTCCAATAACTTTTTGGCAACTGGAGGAAGTTGCCATACATAATACTAATTATAGTTTCAGTTGAGTTGCTAGTAAACTAGGCAACGGAAGTTCCGTTGACATCCATAATCGAGCCCCTAATTCTACAACAATTCATAAAAGTAAAAACAGATATGCGCAAGGAAATAAAAGAAAAATTACAAAATAAATACAGATTATCTTTGGTAAAAAGAACGATTCTATTAATGATGATTCTGTATTAAAGTCCTACTTCCAAAGAAATATTTCGTAATATTTTTATACAATCTTATTGTGATTGGCGATAGTGCGGCGAAAGTCGTTTTGAAATTGGTTTTGTGTCTAAATAGTTTTTCATTACATACCCGAATATTTTTCGTAAGTTTATTTAAGTTCTTATATGAATAACACAGTTTAAAATAGGACAACCAAAATAAATATTTAATTTTTCTCGATGCGAGAACTTCTCACAAGTTACAGTAACGAGGCACTGGTTGGCTGTTGTGCTCTCGTCGGTGTGAAAGCACAAAAGTTCTTTTTTAAAAGTTTGAACATTGTGCATATGGCTTGGACGTAGCTGTCTCAGAATAAAAAAAATATGTTGCGTTGTTTTTTAATATATATATCCCCTTATCGCAGTTGGCGTATTTCTAAATCGACTACGACGTTTTTGTAATAGATTAAAGAACAATGCAACATTTTTTCTTTAATCTAGTACAAAAATATCGTAGTCGAAGTCGAAATACGACATCCTGCCTCCGTAATCTGTAACTCGCTAAAGCTAAAGCTAAATTCGAACACTAAAATGCCGAACAAACATAAATTTTAAAATTTTTGGCAATGATATAAAACACTAAAATTTCGACAGATTAGATTTTTAAGCCATTGCCTGATTTAGCAATACACGTTTGGAAATTGTATTCGTAGCCGAAAAGTGATAAATCGACTTTACAGATGTTTGCCGATAGAGAGATTTACAGAATACGCCGAAATAATTTGACGTCATATGACATATACAAGCCTAAACTATTTTTTGGGCTGAACATTAAACTACATACATAGAATTGATGCATACCGTTACGTTCCTCATTGGACATAAGCAGCGACAATATAGCAACTTGTTTATTTTTGCTGACTTCCAAAAGCGTGTTGGCAGTATTGATGTTATTTTCCACCAAATAGAAATCGTGTACAGTGTTTATTATATCGCTTAAGGTATCTGAATCAAAACCAGCTCCTAAAATTTTGGACAAGCGACTTACGGGAATACCCTAAGAAGCCAAATTTGTTTAAATTAGAACAAAAAAATTATCTGTCACTTACCTTTAAGTAATCATATTTTTGTACGGGTGTTAGCTCTTTCCAGTTTGAATAAAATTGTGCTGTGGAAGTTGGTACAGGTGGCAGAGGGCGCTAAAACAAACATAAAAACATAATATTTATAACAGAAAATAATATTTTGTTTAAAGTACCTCAGATTTTATGCTAGATTCTACTTCCAACTTGTTAGAATCTTTGTTTTCATGTGCAGTGTTTGCATTTTCTGTTTCCTTTGAGTTATATTTGATAGATCTTTCTAGTTTTTCATTAAGAGTTGCTTTAGGTGCAATAGCAGATTTCTGAACATTGTTCTCCTTGACCTCTTTAATCTCCTCGAAATGACCACAATTACTATTAAACAATTTATCTATATCATCATCTGATATGGTTAAATTATCATAATTTTTACTCTCCTTAGGACCTATAACATCCGCTATAGCTAAGCGACATAAAGGTTTTGAAGAACGTTTGTAGGCTGGCTTGTCAATGGGCAAGATATCTACTAAATTTGAGCGTAGTGGAGTAAAGTTTGGACCTTTCGTGTTTTGAACTACAAGAAATTAGTTTTAACAAATACCTATTTTTACAAAATGATTAGCATTTTATTTGAATTTACCATTTTTTCGTAGGCGTTCGTTGATGCGTTCCAAACTACGTTTGGCTTCAATATTTTTCGGTTCAATCATTAATACTGTGGTACAATCTTTCAGAGCATCCATGTTATTGCCCAGGGATTCATTGGCCAACATGCGTCTATAGTAAGCCTTCACGGCCAAACGATCGATTTCAATGGCTCGGTCACAGTCTTGGATACACTCATCATATCTGAAAGTTAGAAAAAGTGAGATAAGTTTAATTCAAAACAAGCCTGGTGTTACTTACCTTTCCAACTTCATATAACATAGCGCCCGATTGCTGTAATACACAGCATCATTGTCATACAATTGTATTGCACGAGTGTAGGCTTCTATGGCCTTTGTGTATTCCGACAGTTTGACATGCTTATTACCAAAATCTTTGATTTCATTGGCTTCTTTATGCCTCAGCTCCAAAGGGTCTTTAGGTGCATCTTCTTTTTCACTGGACGATGACAAAAGCGAGCAATGTTTATTCATACCATTACTTAAAGGAATTATTGGAGTAGAGGCTACCGAGGTAGCAGTCACTTTTTTGGATTCCACCTCTTTAATATGGCTGCGTATCGGCAAAGCCTGTTGAAATATGAGATCAAATCATTTTCATGAAAGGAAAGAGTATTATGTTACCATTATTTACCATATTTACTCCATTCTCACTGCTTTCGGTCAGACTTTGTACCTTCTTTTCCTTATCCTTGATTTCCTTTTCCCAATTGTATAGATCATTTAAAGTATTTTTAACCACTTCGGCATTTTGTCGCACTTTGGCTTGTAGTTCAAATGATTTTTGGGCTGCATCCATTTTGACCTTATATGAGGTTTTCTCTATATTGTTTTTAGAAAGAAATATTCTTCCTATTTTTTTTTCTATTAATTTCTATTTGTGGCGGAACTTTAAGGAATTTTCTGTTGTCAAAACAACTTGTGCTGTCGATTTTTTCTCTAATGTCATTGTTGCATCAGGGTGACCATGCGAAGTTTTATAAAATTGCTTAAGGCGGTGTCAGATACAACTTCAACGCTTTGCGTGACGTTTCTAACTTTGGGTAAAAGCGTGAAGCAAAGTGTGCATGACACAATAAAAACTTTGACAACACTCACTGTTGGTTTCCCTATTTTATTTTATGTATAAAACACAGCACAATTCGATTACTCTGATGCCACGAACTCGTTTTTTATGTAAATTTACCAACATTTTAATCAAAATTTCATATTTACATGCGAGTTTGGTCAAAAAAATTAAAAAAAGTATACCACCTAATTGCCAAAGCACGCAAAAAGTTGAGAGTTGCCTAACTTTTCGCTTCGCTTTGCGTTAAAGGGATTTAGAGACAGTCAAAATACTTGCTGAGATTGGTTATAGTATGAGTGAAAATTTGTTAGTATGTGTGACACCAACGATGCTTGATGGAAAATCAAAAAATTTTGATTTTCGGCATGCTTGCTGTCACTTGTTAATGAGTGTACATTGTTACCCCATCAAGCGCGTACAAATTTTCATTATAATTATATTTCCATTATGAACGGTTGCCCAAAATATCGGAATTAAAAAACATAAATTTGACTGGCGAAGAAAAAATAAGTGTTAGAACTTTCTTATTTTGCTTTGTTCTTTTTTTTGTAAGCAGTGCAGCCATGCAGCAGTGAATTTTTTTAAAAATGTTCCATACATCAAACCAGAAACCAACCGACGATATATCTAAACAAAAATTCGAAAATAGTTTTTACAGTTCTTGGGAGGATCTTTTCCGTCTTGGTGATTGTTAAAAATTTAGTTCTCGAAAAGTAACGATACAGAAACTCTTGTGTGAGAAAAACCATTTTGTGTTTCATTTACAAACTTTTCGTTAAAATCCCCTCGTTTCATCCGAGCTAAAGGTCAGTTGTTTTTCAATTATCTTCGGGTGGCAACTATAAGGCCAATTCGCCTTGTGCTGTAACATGAGCACTGTGAAAAAGAGACGAGCACTGTGAAAAAGAGACAAGTATAGTTTTGAGAAAATAATCAACACAAACAAATAAATACGAAATAAACAAACTAAGAAAATGAACATGTTAAAATTAGAGATGTGCAAATGTCGTGATTTTATCGTGTCACGCGTGACTCACGCATGATCGTGTTCAACTTTATAATTAATCACGCCTGAGTGCGTGATCGTGCCTTAAAAATAAATTACTCGTGCGTGATCGTGCTTGAGCTATTTTTATTAATCACCCACGAATCCTCACGATCTCACAGATATCATTCCAGCCATTATTGTTATTGAATTTCTTTATTTAGAAATTTTTATAAATTTTTTTCAACCAAACGAACAGCACAAAATCAAAATAAAAATTAATGCTTGGTGGGGCATCAGGCATGGTAACATCAAGCCGACAAGCACACGTACACGAACTTGACAGCAAGCATTTTGATCGTGTCCAAAGCCCTTAAAAGTTCTTTATGTGACATGTTTCATACAACCACGTACATTTCATCTTAGATGTCAAAGCGAATCTTCAACTCAACGCGAAGCAAAAGTTTTATCTGACATGGGCTTTAGGAAGCGAATTTTTTTCTACAATATGAGGCAAGGCGAATTGATAACAGTAGCTCGTTTCTGTATTTTTTGCATCGGAAAATTTCTCACATGAAGTGTGAAAGACAAAATTCCATCGTTTCTCGATTTGTGCGATAAATGCGTTTCTGTATTTGAATGCTAAAACAGACAACACTGATTCTGTTTTTACAGAAATAAAACAAAATGTCACAAAATGTTATTTCAATAACAAACAAAAATATAATTTACAAGAAAAACAAATAATGAACAAGAATATAAAATGAATGTAAAATGCTTGAAGGAATTTTTTTCTATCAACTGTCTCGACATGAGAAAATTACACAAAATAAATTCAAAATACATAAATATAGACAATTCGACTTGTTAATAATAGTTTTAGTTCAACAATTCGTCACATGTCTTTTCACTTTGTTTAGGTTCCATATCGTCGGTTGGTTTCTGGTTTGATGTATGGAACAAAAATGTTTTCCGAGAAAATCGATGAAGAATGTTTAGGTCATCAGTTTATAAAAAAACGATAGAATTTTTTGTTTAATAATAAAAGTAATACATATATATTTTTACATATATGTTTTTATTCAAACTTAATAAAGTTTATAAACTTTTTACGTCCAACATGAAAAGTTATTAGGATTTAAAGAAAATATGACGAAAATCTTTGTTAACGCATGCCACAATCATAACAACAATATTGTTCACTACTTGTGAAAGTAGCTTAAAATACTGTACAAGTAGATATAAATGGTGGAAATATCAGTTTTAATCATATAACATGACTTTTAGAGACCAAAAAAAAAGAAGAAATAAAAGGCAGTGAATATATTTAATAAAACAAATTTTATTAACAAAAAATAAATATCAATTCATTTTATTCACAATAATTAAATTTTTGTACTTTGCTTTGATTCACGTTCTTTGACTAGAATATGAATTGATATGCATCATAAGAGATGCGAATAACAATATTAATACTTTTACGTGGGAAATGTGGAATGTATTTTAAAAATTGTTGATTGATATATTCAAGGTATCGGAAAACTGATAACGAATTTGGAAAGAAGACACATTATTCATATATAATCAATCAATAAATGAATTTTTTTTAAAATGTTCCATACATCAAACCAGAAACCAACCGACGATATATCTAAACACAAATTCGAAAATAGTTTTTACAGTTCTTGTGAGGATCTTTTCCGTCTTGGTGATTGTTAAAAATTTAGTTCTCGAAAAGTAACGATACAGAAACTCTTGTGTGAGAAAAACCATTTTGTGTTTCATTTACAAGCTTGTCGTTAAAATCCCCTCGTTTCATCCGAGCTAAAGGTCAGTTGTTTTTCAATTATCTTCGGGTGGCAACTATAAGACCAATTCGCCTTGTGCTGTAACATGAGCACTGTGAAAAAGAGACAAGTATAGTTTTGAGAAAATAATCAACACAAACAAATACGAAATAAACAAACTAAGAAAATGAACATGTTAAAATTAGAGATGTGCAAATGTCGTGATTTTATCGTGTCACGCGTGACTCACGCATGATCGTGATCAAATTTATAATTAATCACGCCTGAGTGCGTGATCGTGCCTTAAAAACAAATTACTCGTGCGTGATCGTGCTTGAGCTATTTTTATTAATCACGCACGAATCCTCACGATCTCACGAGATATCATTCCTGCATAGGAGAGTATCAATATACTCAAGGCGAATACACATAAGGTGATCTTAATTCGCCAGCTGACATAAATTCCCTGCTGTCAAATGAACCAAAACGTTATGAAATCTTTTGACAGCAGGAAATTTTACACTAACAAATATACAAGGCGAATACGCAGAGTTGCAAATTAAGACCACCTTGTATCAATTCGCCTTGAATATACTATACCATTTTGCACATGCTACGATGCAAGACCATTTCCACAAGATTGTGTATTGGGGTATTGTTATAATTTTTTCAGGCGTAGTAAACTGGCTCATGTGAAATTCAAATATACCAATGTAGAAAAATAAAATTATTTTAATATATTTTTTGATGGTACACAACTACATTTTCCCTAAATTTTGACTTTTTTCAGAAAAAGTACGCGTGCATCCGCAATTATGAAAAGGCACTCTTAAATTTTAGTTAAAAATTTATAAAACTATCTACATAATAAAATGTTATGGTTGAAACTCTCAAAATCTACAGTCACAACTTTTTATAACCGCTTAAACACAAAAATATTTTTAAAATTTACTATTTTAGGATATTGTTGAATATAAGGTACATACAAAATAATTGGCTCTAAGCACATTCTTAATGCATTGTCTTTAGCGCTATGTAATTAAAAAGTGAATGTATTGAACAAAGTTTTTTACAAAACTGAAAATAATGCAGATACTTAAAAAACACATGCCTTTTTCAGGGAAATTTGAAAATTGGATTTTTTAGCCTTTTCCCGATTTCACGAATGGATATGTTAATAAATTTTTTTTCCTATTTTTATTTAAAATTTTGTTAAAAATTTTATGCTGTCTTTGAACTTAAAATCCAACAGTGAACTAAAAAGTAATAGGCAAAATACTAAAAAAGGTCAAGGCAAAAAATTTTTTTGGCTTAAGTAAAATATCTTATGAGAAACAGATCTTGAAAAATTGTTTCTTAAGAATTTCCAGTTTATGTCAAAATGTTGTGTCCGGTAAAAATCGGTTAATTTTTAAAAAAGTTACAAGCCCCAGAAGTTTTTTTGAGTCCCAGATAGTCAACTTTGGACCACTGTAACTCATGTCCAGCTCAAGGCAGAAGGCTTGTGTTATAAAACCTAAGTCTTCCTCTACGGATGTTAGGAGTTTCACATAAATCCAATTAGTAGTTTAGAAGTTCCAGATTTCTTGCCATTTACTTTGTTAAAGTCCCCACTGTGCAATGTAAATTTTACATATACACGTGCATACATGTGTACATACATACATATATATGTGTAAAAACCTATTTTTCAACCCAAAAAGAGATACAAATTGGATTACATACTTTTTCGTGAGCGTGCGTGATCGTGATAGGTTGTAAACCACTCGAGCGTGATTAAGAATATTTTGTTCGTCAGCGTGCGTAATCGGTCAAATTTTCAATATCATTCGTGCGTGAAAGTGCGTGAGTAAAATATTTTTCAGCGTGAGCGTACGTGTTGTGAGTCAAAAAACGCTCACGTGCACATCTCTAGTTAAAATGTTAAGATTTCGTATTTAAATAAAAAGATTATAAATTTTAAACAATTTATTGGGATTTCATTTTAAACGGTTCCAGATTTAAACACAAGTGTGTGTGCTTAAACACCCAAGATGATGAAAACTCAAAATGATGCTGCTGTCGGTAAAGGAAAAGAAAACTAAAAGTGAAAATGAGGAGCAAATGGAAAACGTACAATTACTGAAGAAGGCATACTTCGCTCCGGTGAACGATAACTGCACGGAAGAAGTACTAGAGAAAGAAAACACACAGGCGAGGAGGCTACATACTATACAGTTAACCATGCCAAAAGCATGGATTTTCCAAATGCACTCCTGCGACCTGCAATGTTTGACCTTACGTTTTGTCAATGGTAACAGCAAAACTGAGTTTGACTGTAAATTGAACCCGTTTGAATTGAAACGGTAGGTCAGTTGGGATAATTAGAATTCCCTTAACTGCTTGGTCCGAAGCCTTGTTCAATCACATAGTCGGGGAGCGTCAAGATTTTGCATAAGCATTGCTGGAACATTAAGTTTCAATTGATGTTTATTTTGGGGTACACCTGAGATTTTGATCGAATTTAAAAACTCGAAAAGAAGTACTTTGTTCTGTATCCATGATAGATATTCCTTTATTTCTACCTGAACATCTTTTAAAACTTTTCTGTTTATAGACAATGTCATTTTAAGGTACCAATATTGCTATTACGCACATCCACTGTTCAGAAATTAAATTTTTTTTCAAGTGGGTATAAACAGTACCAATTAGTTTTGCATAATTTTAAACTAAAATACAAAGCTCTCTGTATAGTGAAATATTAAATTCAGCGTCTGCATCGGGTTTGAACAGGCGTTTCAAAAGCTCATAAAGTAGTTTGCCTCTATGAACCTGATTCCCTAGATCTTAAGGCAGATTGTTTGCTTGTTGTTGGCTTCACAATTCTTTTTCAATAAAATATTCTTCTGAACGACTAATTTTTGCAGCCCGTGATCGTGAGGAGTTTTGAGATAAGTCAGATTTTCGTTTGCGAGGCATTCTGATGAAGAAGTGATTGAAAAAACTAAAGATGTCTGAAAAATTTATTAAAAAAATATACATACATAAACTTAGTGCTAAAACCAAAACGGGAAACCATTAAAAAATTCCTAACATACAGAAGAATCATAAAGCTTTGCTAATAAAGTTCACAAAAATTAGAACACAAGTCTTGTAAGCAAACTCAATAGATTCAATCTTTAAAAGCATAGCATACTTAAAGGCATTAAGTTATAATAACCCATTATGAAGCGAATACACTTTCACGCTTTAATAATCACTTAATATTAAAAAAAATTATATTCAAAATGAACAAAAAATTGTGTAAAGCTTGCTAAATTTCTATTTAGTAATTCTCAATAATTTTTTGGGGCTTTTCTATAAGCATATTGTTACCTTAATACAGAAAGGCCCTAACTCATTAGTTTTATTGAAGTCGAGATTTTTAAAATTTTCGATACATTAGATGTTCTTCTATCGAAATAAGAAAATATCAATATAAAAAAATAATGAGTTAGAGCCTTTCTTACATATACATATGTATATATGTATGAGTGTTTCTTGATTGAGTTCGACAGATGAGTTTTATAAGCCGCAACAAACTTTATCTAGACGAGCTTAAGTAATTTAAATTGCGGTATAAAATTAAAAATAAATTCAGTGAAGTGCGACTTTGACCCGCGCACGAAGAGTTCCGTACGGACAGTAGATATGTAATTCAGTACGAACTTTACCCCATGTAAAATATAGTTTGGGCATTTTTTTCGTTTTTGGGTTTTTTTCGGTTTAGGTTTTTTTGTTGTGGCGTTTTTTTCGTTTTTTCGGTTTTGACGATTTTTTTTTAAGTTTTGGTGCTTTTTTTAGTTTTTTCACTTATTTTTCTCGTTTTAGAGATTTTTTTTCGGTTTTTGGCGTTTTTCCATTTTGGCGACTTTTTTCATTTTGGCGATTTTTTTTCATTTTGGAGATTTTTTCATATAGGCGATTTTTTTCATATAGCCGATTTATTTCATATCGGCGATTTTTTAGTTTTGGCGCCTTTTTTGCGTTTTGACGACTTTTTCGGTTTTTTGCTTTTTTTTTCATTTTAGCGATTTTTTCGAATTTGGCGATTTATTTTAGTGCTAGATTTTTTTAATTTTGGCGATTTTTTCTCGTTTTGGAGATTTTTTTCGGTTTTTGGGGTTTTTTCTTTTTGGCGATTTTTTCATTTTGGCGATTTTTTTTTTAATTTAGCGATGTATTTTAGTGTTAGATTTTTTTTAATTTTGGCGATTTTTTCTCGTTTTGGAGATTTTTTCGGTTTTTGGCGTTTTTTCATTTTGGCGACTTTTTTCATTTTGGCGATTTTTTTCATTTTGGCGATTTTTTAATTTTGGCGACTTTTCCGGATTTGGCGATTTATTTTAGTGTTAATTTTTTTTTAATCTTGGCGATCTTTTCGTTTTGGCGATTTTATAATTTGAGAATTTTATTTTTACAGTTTTTGAAAATTTCAGGAGTTTGACTCTTACGGTTTCCAAGATACAGCAAGTTGTCAAAATTACAAAGTCAAAATTGCATTAACTGATGGAACACCCTTTAATTTAATTTTTTTAAAATTTTAGTTGTTGTAGTCTGTATAAAAATACACTACCCTACAAGAAATGAATGACTGAAACTAATACAAAAGACATTTTTTCACTAATACGTTTGCAATAATTTTCCATTGAATTTATGACTGCCAGTCAATTGACTGGTCATTTGACTGGTAGAGATGGACGACACGTCTATCAATTATAGTTGTTCCTCTCTAACATGTATGTTAGAGTGAAACATCTAATGTAGACATGCTAAAACTTTTAAGACATAGCATTTTATTGTAAAATATACAATTCGTTCGGTCTGTGAAATAAAATTTATACAAGTGCTAAGAAAGTTAAGTGAAGTTAACAACAATACTGCATAAAAGAATTTGAAAAGATTAATTTAATTTATACATTTATGTATTTCTTTTTAAAATTTTAGATATTTATAAAAAGCAAGGTGTGTTGGAGCTGGAGCAATGTGTGAAGAAGACTTGAGTGGTACCACCTACGTTATTTTATATATTAAATTGTATTATTAATATGAATATTACTTATTTCTCTATTTTCTTATAATAAAAAACAATTGAAATGACATAAAAATTATGTTTATTTATTTAAAAGAAAATTTTACCAGTTTCTACGTATATATTGACTAGTAACAGTTGACCAGTCTCTATGTAAACATTGACTAGTCATAGTTTACCAATGCTTATAGCCTTTTCACACTTACTCACATCTTTCATCTTTCATCAATTTGGCAAGATGATAACATCTTCCCATAAGAATTATACAGGGCTGAATGTTCAACATCTTTCAACATCTTCAAAAGATGTTCCTATCTCACTTTGTTCCATTCAACATCTTTCGATTATTTTAGTGTCATCACTAGAAAAAATGTATACAACTATACATACATGCATACATACTATAAAAATGTATACATATGTATGTATGTATGTATATCTACATATGCATGTAGTTACATATGTACATACAGGGTGTTTTTTATTGAGGTATAGAACTTTAAGTTGGCATCACTTTCTTAACTGGCGGCCATTTTGTCAGCTGTCAAGTGATTAATATTTAGTTTGGTTTGCCATTTTATCATGAACAGGTTGACAAAAGAACAACGCTTGCAAATCGTGCAAATTTATTTCGAAAATAATGGTTCAGTTCGCGAAGTTTACCGCAAGCTCCGTCCATTTTATGGTCGACATAATCGTCCATCAGAGCAATTAATTCGGTTAACCATGGATCGTTTTCGCACTACGTTTACTCTATGTGATAATACGCATCCGCAGAGACGTCGAACAGTGCGCACCGAAGAAACAATTGCCGCTGTAGAGCAAAGTGTTGAAGAGCACCCGAATGAATCGATTCGCCACCGTGCACAGCAATTGGAGCCGACTAACCGACTATTTTGTTCCCGAATTGGATGGCATGAATGTGGATGAGTTGTGGTTCCAACAAGACGGCGCTACATGCCACACAGCGCACGTCACAATCGATTTATTGAATGAAACATTCGATGAGCGCATAATTTCGCAGAATGGACCTGTCAATTGGCCACCAAGATCGTGTGATTTGACACCATTGGATTATTTTCTTTGGGGATATGTGAAGTCGCTCGTCTACGCCAACAAACCAGAAACGTTAGGGGACTTGGAAGCCAACATTCGTGGCGTTATTGCCAACATACGGCCCCATATGCTCGAAAAAGTGGTTGAAAATTGGACCTGTAGAATTGGCTTTATTCGAGCCAGCCGCGGCGGCCACATGCCCGAAATCATATTTAAACATTAATGGCATAAAATTATCCTTCCAATAAAACCAAATTAATGGACATTAAAACGATTTTCTTGTGTTTTATTTCAATTCGAAGTTCTATACCTCTGAAAAAAACACCCTATACATTCAAACCTACATTTTGGAATATCTTTCCCAAAAAAGATCCGTAATTACTCTAAGATTTTATTATATACATACATATGTATGTATATGTATGCATATAATAAAATCTGTTATATATTTTTCCAAATCGAAATAAATTAGATAAAAATAGTTGCAAATGTCTACGCAAAATCTTTGCGGATAAAATTTTTAATATTTCTTCATCATCATTGTCCGCTGGCATAATTTCTACATAATTTCTAGCATTATTTGTTTCTGCTCCTCAGGACCCAGCAATTAAATCAATTTCTACTGAACT
Source organism: Tachina grossa (assembly GCA_949987645.1). NCBI lineage: Eukaryota > Metazoa > Arthropoda > Insecta > Diptera > Tachinidae > Tachina > Tachina grossa. The sequence continues at coordinate 58,757,427 of OX465278.1, read as the reverse complement.
TTTAAATTGCATTTTATTATTTAATTATTAGTTGCTCACACTTGTAAAAATAGTATTATAATACATGACAGATGAAAGATGAAAGATGTTGTAATGTGAACAGGTTTTTATGCAATCAGTGACTGGCAAAAAGAAGCAGAGTAAGCAGTTAAGATATATGTGTTTTGATTAAGTGAAATTAATAAGTTAGAGAGAGATAAAAAATCACACGTACACAAATGTTTTGGTCATTTTTTTCACCAAGCCCCTAATAAACTAACTGGGGACTGTGACCGAAGTGTCGGCTATCGCTACTAGTCAATTGACTAGTAGCCTTCTTGTAGGGTAATTTTACAAATTTCAAGTGTCAATATACATATGTACATACAATTGTATGTATGTATATTAGATGGGATTTTAAAATTTTTCGTTGGAACAACCTTTAATTTTTAACTCTCATGTATTTGTTGTTGTAGCGGCCAAGGTTCTACATACTCTGCTCAAATTTCAGGTCCGTAGTTCGGTTCCTGAGAAACTAGCCTGTGACGGACAGACGACAGTGCAGCGATAACAAAAATGGACCCTATCATTTTCACCTTTGGTGTACGGAACCCTAACTAGAAATAGTGAACGAATTCGGCTCAAGTCTAATATATTATGTGTGTATCAATAATACTGTGCAACATGTCACAGAGCTCGTTCCCCAATTGATTTATTTTGGACTTGGGTTGAAGTCTTTCAGAGCAAAATGTCCTCGAGTGCGTACTACTGTCTCTTGTGAATATCTTTAAGGTATGATTGGTTAGGAGGTTTATACCGAAAGGCTGGAGAGAGGTTAAGTTTATCTGTATACCCGAGGAGGGTGAAACAAGCCACTCAAGGTCAAAAGATTTTAGGACAGTCAGTCTTTCGTCGTTTCTTTAGAAATCATTAGACCTACACACAAATGATACCCATGTCATTAGTAGTCCTAAGCATGACTATCAAAAGGGCAGGTCTGTTGAGAGTGCACTTCATGACGTGCTTGGTGAATTGCACCATTCTTAGACATCGAGGGAACCTTTAACAACATTAGTATATAGGCTATTATGGAGTCCCAGAAGGCACTCAGTGCTCATAACTTCCTGGTGGATCAGATAGCTTTCATGCTTAGACTTGAGTAAATTAGTGATTAGAGATACACCACACGTAGTAGTCTTATCACTTCTATTGTGGTGGTTGGCAATGAACGAAATTCTCAGAAGTTTCAACAGGAGCGGTCGGAAGATTGTTGATAACGGGAAAATTTCGTCCAACTATCAATGAAGTCATGCAGTTGGCGTTGGTAGAGCTATTCTCCTGGGCCAGCAGTAAAGATCTGGGAGTCAACCCAGTAAAAGCTGAGGTATATAGATATAAATGTACTGGGTTGGGATGTATAGAGCTGAGGCTAGCAGAGGGATCGAAACACTTAGGTGTTTTCCTAGATAGCAAACTTTATTGGAAAAAGCACACGAATAATAGGCGAAAGAAAGGGCACCATGCCTACTAAGCATGCATGAACTACAAAGAAAGGAACTGATGTCTGCAACCAAAGGTAGTGCACTGGGTTTACACATCGGTTGCCAGACCGGTTATTTCCTATAGTTGTGTAGCATGGGGGGAGGAATTGAGGAAAGAGTCATAGGAGATTGCTGGCTAAGGCTCAGAGGTGCGCTTTATTGGGCATCACATGTGTCCAGAGAAGCACACCTCAGAGTACCTTGCACGTCAGTCTTCATCTGCTTCCTATAGATGATTTTAGGGTGCGAAAGCCGCTTCGAAGTCTCGTTGAGGCAGGTTTTCTGAGGACAAGAGTAACAAGCATACATTAATCTTAAATGAGATCAGTTTTAGTGGGCGGAGCTCCCAAACTCCTGGGTTCACGGACTATAAGGTCGTTGAAACTGATTTTAGTAGAACACCCTCACTGCTAATTCCGGATTGGGACTATTGGGTCAAATCTGATTATTTATATGAGGCCAGTGCGGTGTTTACAGATGATTTAAAAATGGGGGAAGCCACAGCGACTGGTGTATATATTTTAGGATTGAACTTTCGTAGTTCTTTAAGACTGCCTCCTAAGTTCTGGAGTATCGCTAGGAGATTGCAGCCAGAAATGTGGCTGAAGGCGAGGAGGTAACATTCTGCATCGACTTTCAGGCAGCGCTTAAAGTTTTGAAGGGGCACAATGACAAATCGAAACTACTTAGTGACTGTAAGAGAGTTCTCAACTTGCTTACGGACAAATATAGTGTCAGACTATGTTGGGTTTCTGGGCAAGGGAAATGAAATTGCCGAGATTAGGGTCGGCGTTAGATGAGGGAATGTGTGGCAGATCGGTTAAACTAGTATAGGGAACTCACTAATTGCGTGGTAAGCAGAACCAACCATTCATGAGGAATTAAGTAGAATTGTAGAGTGTCTCGGGCTATGTAGTCAAAACGTGACTGAAGAAGATCCAAACTGCTACTGAATATTAATAGAAAGATGATATGAATCTTGACTGGTAACTTTTCCATCAAAGCTAGATTTCTGTAGGATGTGTGAGGTTGAGGAGGAAACAGAAATCATTGAATATATTATTTGCCATTCCCGAAGATGCAACTCTAAGAGTAAGCTGGAGGATATCAGCGGCCGTATCATATAAATCCAGTGGCCTAATGAAAGCTAATAGGGTTTCTTCTGGCGTTAAATTTCTTACTAATGTGTAATAATAGAAGGGAATAACAATGGACCCACTTGGGTCTCTGAGTGGAGGTGTTTTGCAACACCACCGTTACTAACATTAACTTTTTCCATGCAGACTTTTGTTTGTTTTTAATATTTTCTGTCTGCTTGTGCATTGAGGGAAACATGGTTTAAATTAAATATAAGGAAATACGTTTTATTGCATCGTGTTACTTCTTTTCATACTTTTGGTAAGGCAAATAAGAGAATATTTAAGTAGCTTAGTCGAAAAGACCCTCAACTAATATACTAAGAGTACCAAATATCATATATTTAAAAGTCTTCTTTTTAAATAAGAAATGCTTTACTCTTTCTAAAATCTCGAAAAACTGAAAAATAAGATAAATAAATCTTCACCCACCATAACGCTGTTTGTTCGTCTCCAACATTCATTCAAGAAAAAATTTCATTTGCTTTGTGTTATTTGTTTTGTCACGTCATGGAGAAGGGCCCGGACGAAGAAAACATTATTGCATTTTATCGAAAATTACCGTTACTTGCCAGCAGGTTTTTCATTGTTCCATTTAAATGTGGCTGCTTGAAAAAAATCAAACGATCAAGACAATTTTTATAACTATGTATGTACTATCAACGTCACACAGAAGAAAAAAAATTAACGTGGTAGATAGAACAATTATCATTTAACTCTGCACAATATTTTTTATAACCCATTACTTATTAAACTGTTCCTTTCTGTACCAAGATTTCATAGAGTTTTTTTTTTTTCTATAAGCAAAACCGTCAACTTCAGGTATATGAGCATTTAAAAAATAATTTTTTGTTTAGATAAATGTTTTAGAAATATTAAAAAAAAAAATTAAATTGTTCTAAAAATGTGGTATTTTTGATATATACATTGAGTTTCAACAACTTTGCGGATGAGTGCAGGGAAAAATGCTTTTATGCTCTTAAAATATAAGATTTTAGCTAATAAATCCCAGAATACCTATTTGCGCACTTAAGCGATTTTTGACTTATGAAGGTTTTTATGAGAGAATTCCAGTTGCTAAAAATCAATGTGAAAAATACATATTAAATATTTATTTTTATTATTTAAACAAAAAAAGTATATATTTTTTAAAGGCACATAAGGTATGCTCTAATTTACAATTTAATTTACTTATTTAATTTTTTTCATTCCAAAGTTACAGCAAAAATAGTCAAATAAGACCAGTTTCTCCAAAATACAAGGAAGCCCATAAAAGGTTAAAATTTCTTTTTCAAAAATTTTTTTAAATGCTGGTTTTTTATGTATTTATTAATATTCATCAATAAAAAATAACAACTCTTTAACATTACGACTTCTATGAATTAACCGCCACTTTCTCTACTACCATTCACCCCACTGTGCAGCGTTTACAAAAACTTTTATTCGAATTCATGATACATTTATAACAGGTACATGCACAAGCCCAGCCTATTAATGTATACAATTCAAATAGTTGTCAAACTTTGTTTACAAGTTGCGAAAATGTTAGTGTATGTGTGTGAATAAAATGATTACAGTGTTGCCAATGAATTTACACATCGCTGTGTCTCCAATTACAAATCGAAGAAAATTACACTACACATCTTTTGTGTAGGTTAAAATTAAAACAAAAATAAATAAAAATAGAACCCAAAGTAGAATTACACACACATTGTACAAGAATTTAATTACGTGGCCTACACATGTGAGTAGAAATTACACACTGTCTAACTACACACAGATTGGCAACACTGAATAACTATAATCATGCAGGAATGTCGCGTCTGCAATTGTACTTTAGTTACCCTGTAATTGTTATTTTTAAAAACAAAAGGCATCTGTTTCTGACAATTATTCGTTTGTTTATACCAACAAAATGAATGTGTGTTTTGGTGTTGTAATTTTGTTGTAGTCGTGCATGTACCTAGTATATATAATTGTACCATGTTCGAATTCAAGTGGTATTTCAAAGTTTGTCACTTTACAGTGTTGCCAATAGAAAAATTTATCTTACAATGATGCCATTGTCAGATGCATAAACTTGGTACATCTGACAATATTAAAATGTCTGACAAATATCTTGCAATAATTTTCCAATGTGTTCACACGATTGTAAGATGTCTGGCAATTTCTGGCAATGCTTTTTCTGGCAACGAAGTCTGACAAAAATTGCCAGTTCACACGGTTGTAAGAAATTTTGAGCACATTTTACTGGCAATATTGTAAGATCTGACAACAGTCTGTACATAGCTTTAGACTCCTCTGCGCTACTAAAGTAATCATCTGTTTTGTCGGTAGGAAATGGTACCATAGAAGCGACTCTTCCCAAAGAGTTTCGCAACGCAGTTTTCTAAACGAAATATGATTGCCAAATAATTCTTAAAATAGTTATTTTACGAACATCTGCACGATTATTATTTTTTGCAAATTTTGTTTTTGTTCGTTAAATAAGTCGCTTTCTAAGTATTTAATGATTAAACAGAATACCGGCTTCAACACATTTTCCATACAAATTGACACAAAAAGCAGCCGCAGAAACTATTCGTGAGATAGAATCTATTTTATTTTGAGAGCGTTTTTTCTTATACTCTCACATATCAATGTTCATTCTCACAAAAATGTTACCATACTTTCAATGAATTTCTTGTAAACAAAACTACAAAGAAAAATAAGCACAAAAGGAAATAAAACAAAAATTAGAGAGCATTTGAAGTTACTCCCGTCGATGTTATTATGGGCTTGATTAATTTGTCAGCGATTTTCCTGAAGTTGCAGACTTTATTCTGTTTCTACATTTAATTGAATTTTTCTATAGTCTTGTTTTGAGCAGACAACTGAAGCATAGCCGCGAATAACGTTGTAAAAGACAATTTTTACAAAACCAGTTTTCACAGATTACCGTTAACATTACTGTCTTGCATTGTTCAAACATCAAACAATCCAAAATTATGCATCTTATCGCCGTCAAAATACAATTACAAGCAGTCAGTCCGTGAAAGAACTTTGTAAGTAACTAACAAAATCATGAAACGAAATTGTCGAAAATAATTGATAAATGTAACAGAGATACAAAGAGAAACGTTAATACTAATTATCATTACATTCGATAAGCTGAAAAAAATTTAGCGAAAAAACAATATTGCTTTAAAATACGTTTCTTGGCTCTCCTGAAAAATTATTACTTTATCACTTACAACGTTATTCGCGGCTAACCTTCCACTAATAAATTATTTTTGGGCATCCAAGATAGTCTTAGGGCCATTATTACAACTTAAAAATAGTTAAAAGTAGGATTTTATCGGGCGTATAAAAACTTTATCATTTGCAAAATTTTACTTTAACCTTAAGTGAGCGATAAATTACAGGCAAGTTTATCCCACCTGGTAAGTTAAATCCAATTTGCAATAATGGAAAGCTTTTTATACGTCCGATAAAATCCTACTTTTAACTATCTTTAAGTTGTAATAATGGCCCTTAAAAGAGTAATTTTGAAGAAAAATTTTCCAACAATAAAATAATAATAAAAAATCATCATTTAACGCAGATGAACTTGCAACCGTACACAACACTAACAAAATTAAAATGTTGATTTAAGATTTTATTTGCGTCAATTAAATGACACTAATTCATATGTACTGATTGACGTGCTTATTTGATCATCTCCAGCGCCCATAACAACTTGTCTATAATAGTAGTATGAAATACTAATTCTAAACGTTAATATGACCTTATAATAATGATGGAGGTGTTAAAAAATCCTTTAAAGTTTTTTTTATTAATAAAAATAATTATAGTTGGCACTTAAAAAAGTTTCTTTCACACACAGTTAAATAATATTTGATAAAAAGTTCATGTATGTTAATTTAATGTTATATAATTAATTAATTAATTCAAAAATGTAGAGAGAGGAAGTATAAAAAAGAAAGAAATTAAACTCCAACTAAGGACGAGGCCACGTAATGAGCGGCAAAGCGGTGAGAGGCTGAGCGGTGAACGGCAAAATATTAAAACATATGGAATACTACTGAAGTGGCCACGCAATGAGCGGCTAAGCGGCGCCGCTCAGGAATAGAACTTGTTCTAATTTTTCGTTAATTTCTGAGCGGCGAAGTATAAACATGGCAAAAGTGAATGCGGAGCTTATAATTTCATCGGTAATAATAAGCCACTTGCCGCTCAAACTCGCTGTTCAGCCGCTCATCGCTTTGCCGCTCATTACGTGGCCTCGGCCTAAAGGTGTTACATTAAAGGTGAATTGGTAGGCCTAAGGAGCAATTTGTACTGTGCTTTCACCGCTTGCCTGTATAGGCAAGCTTTATTAATTTGCAAGTGAGAAGTGTTGAGAAGGGTAAAATAAAAGGCAGGAATAAAATTCGAGGGGATTTTGACAATGTGAGTGACTTTTCGTAAGGGGTTTAAAATAAAATTGTCAAAACATAGTGAAAAATGTCACATAGCTGTAGGTGTTTATAAGCTCGACCAAATGCCATTACAAAAAACATAAGTATGATGTAGAGGTTTATCCATTTCGTGGTTTCAAAACCGCTGGTCTGGAAAGGCTGTCAGCTGTTAAATATATACGAGGGTGGACCATTAACTCAGTGTCTTTTTGAATTTCCCGCCTCGTGATTGAAATGGCAACACTGCTAATATCAAGAGGCAACTGTCAGTTGACTCCTGTCTAAATTTGAACAAGCTGTGTCATTTAAGCATTCACCACAGCAAGCTACCGACTACCAAATGTCAAGGATAGAATACACATGTTTATGTGAGAATAATTCTTTTGAAGACAGCAAGGCAACATGGCGACAGGTTGTTGTCTATGCTGATTTTGCCGTTGTAGTCCAATTAAAATAATTTCTATTTCTTTGGCTACAATGAGAAAATTCAGTGTTGCCAGTACAATACAAAATGTTGAATGAATGATTTTGTACAATTATTTCATATTATTTAACAGAAATAATATCCAAAAATTGATGTAAGAAATAAATTGATTCATTTTTGTACTTTTACGTGAAATAAGTACATTTTAAAAGAGTAATTAATTTTTATATATGCAAAATATATAAAAGTGGCAATACTGAACTATGTATTTGTACTTGAATATCAGCTGCAGATGGTGCTGCTGCCGTCTCCAAAATAATTAAGTAGCCGGCTACGAGGCGACAAATGCTGCTTGCGGCATTTGAAGTCGTGCGTTCGTGTAGCCTGCTGTGGTGAATGTGTTTAATACATTAGTTTGTGTTTGGCAGCAGTTGATAACAGACTACCTCGCCTTTTGAGAAGAGAATGGAAAAAGTGAATTTCGCGTGCCCATCAAACATTATTTTTTGCGAAAAAAAATTGCCCATCAAACCAAGGAAAATCTCGATAAATACTCTTGGTACTACTACTCTACACCATCGATTTCAATGGTAAAAAAAGTGGTCTACTGACTTTCGTTGTGGTCGCACAAGTACAAATTACGTTGAACGTTCTGGACGGCCAATTGAGGTCAGTACACCCGAAAATGTTGAAAAAATCCACGATACGGCGTTGGCCGATCGAAGAATAAAAGTGCGTGAGATTGTGGATGACATAGGCATTTCATATGGAAGTGTGGTTTTGATTTTAAATAATCAGCTGGGTTTAAGAAAGTTGTCTGTAAGACAATTTTCTCAATTAATCATAAACGTAAACGTGTGACAACTTTAAATAATTGTTTGCAGTTGTTTAACCGCAATCTGAATGAGTTTTTTCTGCGTTTTGTAACTGTGGATAAAACTTGAATGCATTACTGTACTCCGGAGACCAAGCAGTAGTGTTGTAAAAAGCGGCTACTTTTGAATACTCAGTACTACTTGATACTTTTTCAATTGGGTACTCGATACTACTCAATACTTTATATATATATGTATATGCGAAGTTAAAAATTATTATTTTATTGATAATGCAATGTGGTAAAACAAAGATTAAATACAAGTATATTTAAATTAATTTATAACAAATGAAAATAAATAAGTTTGAAGATTAGTTTTTGTCCATAAAATTTTTTTAACGTACTCTTAAAACTTCTAGTGCATTAATCTCTTAAATTATTAACATTTTTTTCGCACAATTGATGTTATTACTTAGTCATTGTTGAAATGTAGAAATAAAATTTTACCGACATTTAACCGAATTTAAAATATTTTTCATGTTTGTGAGGACCTGACTTTCAGGTTATATTGTATCACGTGTCTTCCTTCCACTATTCTAAAGGGTCACTTTTTCTGTCCAATAGTATTTGTTAATGACTGAAGAGTTTAATAATGCATTTTGTAGTACTTTTTTTAGTGGCTGTTTTCGTATCAAAATAATTCCTAACAGAATTGGTATTTGTTCCACTAACTCCATGAGGCTCAAGTCATATTTATTTGTATCAAGCTTACAGAGTTTAATAATTCTGATGCATTTTAAAGGAAGACTTTCGCTTGAATACTACAAAATGCAACCCTGAAAGTATTGAGTAGTTACTTTTGTGTATTGAGTACCGGGAAAAACTCCCGGTATTGAGTACTCAGTACTCAAATACTCAATACTTTTACAACACTACCAAGCAGCAGTCTAAACCTGCTCCGAAGAAGGCCAAGGTGAGTTTGTCGGCCAATAAGGTGATGGGAACAGTTTTTTGGGATACACGAGGTATAATCCACATCGATTACCTTCAAAAGTGAAAAACAAACAATAAACGGCGAATATTATGCCAAATTATTAGACCGATTTAATGAAAATTTTAAAAGAAAACTACCCCATATGGCCAAGAAAAAAATCTTTTTCATTAAGGTAATGGACGAGTGCAGACGTGTGCAGTCTCTAAGAATTAAACTACGAATTGGTACCCCATCCGCCATATTCTCCGGATTTAGACCACTAGTGACTGCTTCCTATTTCCAAACCTAAAGAAATGGTTCGGTGGAAAGAGATTTATTTAGCTAAAACGATGAAATTATTGACACAAATGTCTATTTTAAGGACCTCGAAAAATCCTATTTTTTGGAAGAGATACAAAAACTGGAAAAACGTTGGAATAAGTGTATTGAGTTAAAAGGAGATTATGTTGAAAAATAAATTTTTGTTTTGCAAACAAAAAAAAAAAAAAAAGTCACGGACTCATTGATCTGCCCTCGTATAATTCGTGATTTGTTTCTGTAACTTGTTGTTTCTCGCATCGAGAAAAATTACATCATTACATATATTGGTTGTCCTGCTTTTACACAGGGATTCATATAAAAACTTAAATAAATTTAGCAAATATGTCAACAAATATACATAAATTTATGATTTAATTAGCCTAAATTTAGTATCGCTTTATAAGTCAAATTACTTGTGATAATTATGGTATTAACAAATTACTACAAAGTTAATTGTAAATATTCTTACAAACATGTAGTAGAATGGAACAACTAGTTACTTTCGAAGGCCACTACACCTTCATCATTAGCGTTCTTTTTGTGTTTGGTCCACTGTGTGTGATGTCAGTTGATGTAGATTTCTGCTTTATATACTCAGCCATCGTATTACAATTTGAGGAAAATATTTGTGTAATGAAAGCTCAATTTTACCGGTCTTGCCAAACAACAACTATAGTTATTTTTTTACTCTGTGTTTCACAGGATGATAATAATTTTTTCGACTCGAAAAATTCTCACATTCCTTACAAAAACAGGACACTGAAGTGTCATTTATTTAGTGAAAAATCAAAAATCTTGGTCAAATCGATTTTATTTATTCATTGATTTTTATACGCTTAAAAAGGAAGCCGCAAATTGGGCGAAAATATGAAAAAGAGTTCGAGATAACGTTCTTGAAAATTTGCAAAAAAATTATTAAACTTTATTACTCTATTAGTTTATTGTCTTGAGTTAAAAGCTGTCCAGGGATATCCTGCAAGGTGAACCGATACCTATATATTTTTTTTTTTTGAAGAATTCTAACATTCTTTTCACGCTTATTCCAGTTGTCGCCATCGACGTCACTTTAACACAACACCAAAAAATTGGTGCTCGTATATCCGTTGTCGAAAACAACTGACTCATGTTGGCGTGTTTATGCTATTTTCTTAGGGAACGGAAATAGATTGTCAGTTGCGCAAAATTGTTCTTGAGAGCGAGTAAACAAGGCCCAATTTTTTGGTATTGTGTTAAAGTGACGTCGACGACGACAACTGGAATAAGGGTGATTATTTTTTTTTTGCAGAAAATTATGTTGGCTGGCAATTGTTTGCTATTTTCACTGTCACTGCTTTCAAGAAATTGTAGAAGTGGATTTAAATAAAAACTTTTTGAGCAAGTGAAAAAATTCTCATTGACACCACCTTCTCACACAATTTTCCAGTGACTATAAGTGATATTATTATTTAAAACATATAAACTTATTTCACGCCTCTAATGATTTGCTTTGTAAAGCTATAAATTTATCAAATTTGATAAGAAAACAATTTAGTTTGATTTAGCACATCGTCAAATACGTTCATTTTGCCAAATAAAAGATAAAAAATGGCTAAAAATTTGCGCACTTTTGAAGATTTCATGAAAATTCCTGTAATTTTTTACAAAACTATTGGTGAAAACATATTCGATTATCGTTCGTCAAATCGTGGAATGTGTCTGTTGTATAAATTATTACTTTACACGGGCTTTATCAACTTTAATCTTTTAGTAATGGGCGAAATAATATTTTTCTGCCAGGCTGTTCAGTCCAAGGATACAGTTCTTAGTGCCATTGCCGTAGCACCGTGCATTGGTTTCTCTTTAGTGGCCGATTTCAAACAAATAGCTTTAGCGCGAAATAGGAAAATTGTGCGACAACATTTCGATCAAATGGAAAGCATTTTTCCTAAAACAATTGCTCGGCAGCGGTTATATCAATTGGACCGTCACGAACGCACAATGCATCGCGTTATAATTATTTTTTCAATATTATGTCTTGCTTATACTTCTACCTTTAGTTTGTATCCGGTTTGCAAATCTTTTGTAGAATATTATTTATTGGGCGCTGAAAAATTTGAGCGTAGATTTGGTTTCCTAATTTGGTATCCTTATAATGCTACCGCTACAAATTGGATCTACTGCTTGACTTATATGGGTCAAGTTCATGGTGCCTATTTGGCTGGTGTGGCATTTTTAACGGCCGATTTGTTATTAGTTACCTCGGTTACTCAACTGAATATGCATTTCAATTACTTATCTAAAGAATTGGTAGAATATGTGCCAAATAAAGAAAGGGAAATAAAAGACTTGGAGTTTTTGGCTGGTGTTGTTAAGCAGCATACAATTTGTTTGGAGTGAGTATGTACTTTTGAATGAAAAAAAAAATTAATAATAGGTTTGTTCATTTACTGAAAATTGTTACGAATTTGTAAAAATTGTTACTGGAAAGTGTTCATTAATACTTGATTTACATTAAGAATTTTTTCATAAAATTTCATGAATTTTGCAGGACGAAACTTTTTCTATTTGCTTTCTAATTGCAGTGCTATAAAAGATAATGTTATATAAAAAAGGACGTAGAATGAATCTCTGATGCAGCTTTGGCAAATTTCTTGATATAACTTTTTTCTCCAGGCCTCTTATTGACAAAAAAAAAAAAACTTTCATGCAGCTAATTTCATGAAAAAAGTGCTGAATGTAAATTAGGTATAAGTCAAAAAGTTTGCAAGAAGACAGCGTCAAAAGAGAGAAAAGAATTGAGAGGCTAAAAAATTCTTAGAAATTATTACTAGCAAAATTTTTACTTGCAAAAATTATCCAGACAGCTGTTCTGTGTTTTGTTTTCAAATTAATTATTTGAAAAGTATACCCAGAGAAAAAACAGCCTAAAATCAATAAAAACCATATTGAATTAATAAGAAACACTAAGGAAAGTCTAGTCATGTTGAAATTTCTTATTTCAATATGGAAAAATATTAATTTACATTATTAATGTATTGATTTTGTTTAATTTTAAGTATCTCAATATAAATTTTCTATTATATTGAAAATTATTGAATTAGTGTGACGCGTTCTTATTTTTAAGTTGCAGCTTTTCCCTGAGTGTATCTGAATGAGGAAAACTTAAAAATGTGCATTCCTTTATTTAAAAATATGTATGCTAGAGTTTTCCTTTTCCCGGACTTTTTCATTTCCCGGGAAAGCGGGAACGACTTTTATTATATTATATTATTATAATTCATGAAATCGATTAAATAATAACGTTCTATAAACACATTACGTCTAGTGGTTATTGGTTTGTCGCACAGTATATTTAAAATACATTATTACTGCGGCAAACCAATAACCACCCGACGATTAGTCAAAAAAAAAAAAAAAAAAAAAAAAAAAAAATACCATTTCAGTTCTTTATATAATAGTAATGCATAAATACGAATACTATATGTAAATGCAAAGCCAAATGCACTGTTTAACGCAAAACAAAAACAAATTATGTTATTAAAAAAATCCTACAAAATAATTTTTTTTGGAAATAGGACTTTAGTAAAGAATAAGCATTAATAGAATCGTTCCTTTTACCAAAGAGAATCTGTAATTATTTTGTAAGTTTTCTTTTGTTTCCTTGCGCATTTCTCTCTGTACTTTTATGAATTGTTGTAGAATTAAATTTTGAACGTCGGGTTCCGCTTTTGGCAAATAAAGGCCTCTAAGTCTCAGAGCACACGTGTGACAGATGTAAACTCGGCCTTAGTTGTTGTATAGTTTTAGCTGTTTTGCTACATACAAACTAAAGTTTGCATAGCAAAATAATAAAAAATCCCGGGATTTTTTTCCTGGATAATGTGTGGGATCCCGGAAAATCCCGTATGAAAAATACTATTGTATACGTATGTAAAAAGAAAGCACATTTTCTTAATTTATTGATTTTCGATCATTACATAGGGTCTCCACCTAACATAATATGTAAGATAAGAGCGTCAATTTCAATCGCAGAGAGAATTATGTTACGTCTAGACTTCAAATTAGTGTTATGTCAATATTAAAAGATTTATTATAAGAGCGTTGTTATAAGAAATCCTATAACAACAATCTTATGATATGAACTGTCAAAAAACTACACGTATATGAAAATAAATTAGTGTGCATGTGTGAGTGTTTAGTAAAATAAATGAAAAACAATGTTTTGGACAAAATTTCTGGGATTTTATATGTTTAATTTTATATACATATTTAATTGAAAAAAGTAAAAACAAAATAAATAGTTATATAAAATTAATACATGTTAATTCGATGAGAATTTGTATAAAATGGAATGTTATAAGAAAAGTAAAACTACGTTGTCCTGTTGCATGACATGAAGAGAAATATCGGCATTTTATTTTTGTTATTCTGCCGACGTTCTCTCACATATTATGTCAGGGTTAGTCGCAGTTGTAGACGCTATGTTAAGCCACATAAATTCAATTTTAATGGCAAATAATTTTGTTTTGATGTGTAAACATCTATACGCTAGGGGGTAAAAATCTTTTGACTTTGATTTCTTTGCTGAGATTTCTTTGCTTTTCTTTCACAGCATTGTCAAATCGGTGTGAGCTATGTATGAGTGTATTAGTGTTTGAAAGAAGCAATACCAAGCAGAGAAACAAGTCGACCGGCTCGAAGCCGACGGTGCGCCGCCGCCGGTTATTTTTCTGTATATTTCCGTAGACCAAAGGTGAAAATGAACCGTAAGAGCTACGGACTTGAAATTTGGACACAATGTGTAGACATTTGGCCACTACAACAACAAATACATGAGAGTTAAAAATTAAAGGGTGTTCCAAAACGAGCAACGAAAAATGTTAAAATCCCATGTAATATACATACAATTGTAACTATGTACATATATACACTTGAAATTTTAAAAGTTAGTGTATTTTTATACAGACTACAACAATTACCACTAAATTTAAAAAATTTAAATCAATGGGTGTTCCATCACAATGCAATTTTGACTTTGTAATTTAATTTTGACAACTTGCTTTGTCTTGGAAACCGTAAGAGCAAAACTCTTAAAATTTTCAAAAACGGTAAAACTAAAAAATCAAAAAAATATAAAATCGCCAAATATAAAAAAATCGACAAAAACAAAAAAAAAAAGCCAAAACGAAAAATGAAAAAAAATCTTGAGGACTAAAATAAATCGCGAAAAACCGGAAAAATCGCAAAAATTAAAAAAATCCTTAAACAAAAAAATCGCCAATATGAAAAAATCGCCAAAATGAAAAAATCGCCTAAATAAAAAAACCCCAAAAACAGAAAAAAATCGCCAAAATGAAAAAATCGCCAAAATGAAAAAAATTGCGAAAATTAAAAAAACCCAAAAAAGAGAAAAAAAAAAACGCCAAAACGAGAAAAAAATCGTTTAAACGTAAAAAACTTAAAAAAGGAAGAAAGCTAAATCAAAAAAAAAAAAAAAAAAAAAAAAAAATTATCAAAACCGAATGTGCGCGAGTCAAAGTCGTACTTTACTGAATTTATTTTAATTGCAATGCGTACACAACAACAAGAACAGCAACAACTAAACGATGAACAACAGGAATTAAAAATTAAAAAGTTAAATTAAAGGCATTTACCATAGATGTGCACTGCAGTACCACTAAAGTTTCAGTAAAAACAAAAAAAAAAGTGTTTAACAAGTAAATTTTTACTGATTACTAAAATTTTTTCTACAATTTTTATGAATTGCCTAAATGATTTGTTATATGATGAGGTGCATTGAATTTTCAGTAGTCAGTAATGCCCGTATTCATAATGAAATTCTACCAAGTGGCTAAATGTTTTTCATACAAAAGTTTCAAAATTTGAATGAAAAAACTTTGCCACTTGCTACAATTTTATTATGATTACGGCCCTACGATTTTACTGGTAATGCAAATTAAATTTAATTAGCAGTAAAAATTTACTGAATTTTTTTAGTAATCAGTAAATTTACTGCTTACTGCAATTTTGAATGCAGTTACATATACATAAACTGCAGTGTGCCCAAATAAGTTTAATAAAACAAACAAAAACCAACAAATTCATATGTATTTACAATATTGAAAGTTTTGATACTTTTAATTAATTAATTTAAAAAAAGATACTAAAAGTATAAGTACTTCCAACTTAAATAAAAATTTTCATTACTAGATGTTTACACATCTCCTCTGTGATCGGACTCACAATGCTTTTTTTTCATATCTGATCAGAGATGGAAAGTCGCATTTTTGTATCTGTTAATTATATAAAATTTAAGAATTATGACAAATGTACAAAAATAATAAATAATACATGAAAGAAACTGTGTAAAGTATTTCATATTATACATATGTAAATATTTAAAAAAAATTCCAGTTTAAAATGTTATCAAATAAAATACATCAGAAATAGTACAATTGATCATGATTTCCATCCATAGTTCTGATATGAATAAAATTTTCTTGCTAGTTTTTACAAGTAAAGTGTTCATTTACTTGTTCGTATCTGGGAGAGTAAATTTGTAAATTTATGATTTACTCTCTCTAGGAAAGTAAATGAACAGACCCAATATTAATAAAAATAAATAAGGATATTTTTTTTTCGAAAGATTGGTAAACCCATTATGGCATTCGATATTGACAACAGTTGCAGTTAACTTCATTTCGAAATTTCTTCAAGGTTTTATGATGATTTTTCTTTTTTGTATTCTCATCAAATTAAAATATTTACTTGGTTAGTCCCTGTTCACACAATGCCATTTTTCTTGCCGATGGTCTACTTTTCTGGCGAGAGCGGAAAAAGGTACTCTAATTCTTTTCGTTTTCTCGACCGTTATTAAAAAAAAATTGTAAGAAAAATGAAGGCAAATGCAAGTTTAAAGAACAAAATAACAAAGCGCTACAAAAAATTTCATCATCTAAGTTTAAGCTGGCTTATTTTAATTTAATATATGTACATCAATTTTTTTTAATTAATTATTTAATTTGCATTATTTTTAAAGTATTCTCTAAAACAATTTTCAAAGCATCAACTCCATTTTATATCAGTCACTTTCAAAACATGAATTTTAGGTGTCGAGAACCGAGGACCACTCAAAATTTATTATCGATGTGCGGAAAAAGTCACTGTGTATGAATCAGGGCACAGTGGTTCCAATTAGAAAACTATGTTTACAAAATATATACCTATCTTTGAAACTTCCGATCCGATAACAAAACGCTGTATGTAAAAATTATAGAGAGGGAACTTAGCTTTAAGAATGTTGAAATGAACGTTGAGCTACAGGGTGTCAAGGTTGACTATTTGGGGCATGAGAAACCTTGTTGGTCTGACAACTTTTAAAAATACCATCCAATTTTAATGATTTTAAATTTGTTTGTAAAGTTTTTAAATAGATAAAGAAATTATCCAGATACGGGTATCTTTTACAGTTTCAAACCTTCAGACATTGTTCCCGATTTCGCCAATATCTCCTGTAAGAGCAAAAATTTTATAATTTATAAGCTTTATTAACATCCCTGAAAATGTGTCACGTAGACATAAAAAAAAAATCAAATTCGAGACTTTTAAATGAGAGTGAAAAAATATCTAAATTTTTTCAAAAATAGAGGTTAGTTTTGGAACGTTTTTGTAAAAAAAAATTTCAGAGCTAAAAATTTTCTTGTTCAATATTGCAATAGAACAGACTGCAAAATTGGCTGCAGTTAAAATTTTTAAATTCGTTAAAGCATCCACGCTGCATCCAGTATTTGACAAATACAGTAAAGGAGTTCTAAATTAATTGTTTTATTGGATTGTTCATTGAAAGCGGCTCTTGTAGGAAACACAATATATAACATATAGGAATTTTTGTAACGTCACGCTACAAACTAGGATACCTGTACCTCGTTGTGGAGCTGTGAATGCTTTTGTCGCAAAACATCTTCTTGTTGAGCTAGGCGCGTCCTCGCATGGCAACTCGTCATAAATCACGTCTTCATCTATCGGCCCTGTTCTGTAAACCGAATCCGAGTAAATTTCTCATTTTCAAAAAATTAATAATTGTCTTGCAGACGTGTTTAAAATCATAATTTACTTTCAGATATGATATTTGAGAACCTACATAATAAAAAAATTTAAAAAAATCGGAAAAAAAACTATTTCTATTGTCGGAGTTAGTTTTCTAAAATCGTGCGATTTCAAATTGATTCGGTTTACAGAACAGGGCAGTATAACTCTAACACCTTCCCATTCTTCAAGCCTAACTCACTATTCTTTTTGTGCCCCACTCAAGACAACACTCCTCTGCCTGTCTTCCATGTGCGTCGAGTACTTTAACCTAACCTCTGCGCATTGTTAGGAATGCAGATTAGAAAATATTGAGAATCTCTTTACTTCCTCCCAAGCAGAGTACAAAGCGTGCCGAAATGGCCAAATTCAACCTCGAAATAAAAGAAGTTGTTCTTGCTATTGAGGGGAGTTCATAACCTAACTTGCCCTGGAATGTCGTTTGAAATTATGGGCAGCCGAACTCCGTTCTTGTTGTGAGAAGGGGTCGCCTATGATAATAAGTGTACATGTTTTTATTGAAACGACGCTCACTCACAACCAATCGTCTACTTCTTTAATAGCGAGATTCGTCGCCTGAAGTCGTTTTAATATATATAGATGTTATATATAATTATGTTTCATAAAATATGACTGTGTGGGGTCTTGAAACTGGTACTGTAAAATCCAGACTATTTCTTCTGCTGACAACTTGAAGATTCACGAAATTGTAACCGGGTTGCGGCATTAGATTCTAGTTATGTTCCTATCCACAAGGCCCCATGGTTAAGAGCTCGAGTTAAAATGGTAAAAACGATTGAATAAAATAAAAAACAGAGAAATATTTATACACATTTAGAAATTAAAATGGAACGATATTGCTTAGTTTCGAGAATAAACTGTGTTTCATTTGGACCCTCATTGTGTGTTTTTTATAAAACGTGAGATAATTTTTGTTCTACACAGTTTATATTAAAAAATAATTTAAGTTCTTGTCTTTCTATCCTATATATAAATATTTTCTCACAAAAGTAATCAAATATTTTCCATCTTCCTTTAGACTCAGTGAGCATGTCAATGCCATCTTTAGTTTTTCATTGTTGCTCAATTTTCTAACAGCTTCGCTGACCATTTGTTTTATTGGCTTTCAAGTGACCACCTCCAGTGTGGAAGTTATAATAATGTATTGCATTTTTCTGTTGGCTTCCATGTTACAAGTATTCATTGTATGCTTCTATGGTGATGAGCTAATGTCAGCGGTAAGAATTTAAAATTTATTTAGAAATTGTACATGAAAACAATAATGTATTTATGTTCATTTAAATATATGTATATCACACTTAAAGAGTCTTAAAGTCGGCGAAGCAGCCTATAATCAGAATTGGTTTAATGCCAGCTCAAAATACAAGAGAATGTTAGTGCTAATTATGCGACGAAGCCAGCGACCCTCGTGCATTAGACCGCCTACATTTAATGCCGTCTCCTTTGAATCGTATATGAAAGTGAGTGTTTTCTAATTGTTTACGATGTTATATAATTTTAAAATTTTGTCAACTTTGCTTTCAGGTTATTAGTATGTCTTATAGGTTCTTCGCTTTGTTAAGGACAACGTATTATGATAACTAGAAATGGTGGTTCAGCAAATAACCTCTTACTAGTAATTGAATAAATGCTCCCAATGTAAACACAAAATAATAATAAATAAAGAAAATAAATGGTTCGTGGCAGTGATAGCTGAAGGTGTCTCTGCTAACTAATATTATAAATGCAAAAGTAAATTTATTGTTTGTTTGTTGCAATTTAACGGCTAAACCAGAGAACCGATGAAACTTAGAACAAAGATATATCCAAGTCTAGATGGACACATAGGTTATA
This sequence comes from Tachina grossa, assembly GCA_949987645.1. NCBI lineage: Eukaryota > Metazoa > Arthropoda > Insecta > Diptera > Tachinidae > Tachina > Tachina grossa. The sequence continues at coordinate 58,737,882 of OX465278.1, read as the reverse complement.
TGTAGGGCAAATTTCTTCCTGTTTCAAACTATCTATCCGATTCCTTGAAACTATCTATGCAATTTTGATGAAGTTCATAGATTTTGATGGAGTAGATAGATCTGAGTTTAAAAGAAGTCATAGAATATTTCAATAATATAGGGTGTTTTTTAAGAGGTATAGAACTTTGAATTGAAATAAAACACAAGAAAATCGTTTTAATGTCCATCAATTTGGCTTTATTGGAAGGATAATTTTATGCCATTAAGGTCTAAATATGATTTCGGGCATGTGGCCGCCGCGGCTGGCTCGAATAAAGCCAATTCTACAGGTCCAATTTTCAACCACTTTTTCGAGCATGTGGGGCCGCATGTTGGCAATAACGCCACGAATGTTGGCTTCCAAGTCCCCTAACGTTTCTGGTTTGTTGGCGTAGACGAGCGACTTCACATATCCCCAAAGAAAATAATCCAATGGTGTCAAATCACACGATCTTGGTGGCCAATTGACAGGTCCATTCCGCGAAATTATGCGCTCATCGAATGTTTCCTTCAATAAATCGATTGTGACGTGCGCTGTGTGGCATGTAGCGCCGTCTTGTTGGAACCACAACTCATCCACATTCATGCCATCCAATTCGGGAACAAAATAGTTGGTTAGTCGGCTCCAATTGCTGTGCACGGTGGCGAATCGATTCATTCGGGTCCTCTTCAACACTTTGCTCTACAGCGGCAATTGTTTCTTCGGTGCGCACTGTTCGACGTCTCTGCGGATGCGTATTATCACATAGAGTAAACGTAGTGCGAAAACGATCCATGGTTAACCGAATTAATTGCTCTGATGGACGATTATGTCGACCATAAAATGGACGGAGCTTGCGGTAAACTTCGCGAACTGAACCATTATTTTCGAAATAAATTTGCACGATTTGCAAGCGTTGTTCTTTTGTCAACCTGTTCATGATGAAATGGCAAACCAAACTAAATATTAATCACTTAACAGCTGACAAAATGGCCGCCAGTTAAAAAAGTGATGCCAACTTAAAGTTCTATACCTCAATAAAAAACACCCTTTAGTACCACGAGGGGTGGTAAGGGGAAATGTCTTCCTCTTTAAAAATATCTATGCAATTTTGATTACATTTTGTAAAAAATAGGACAACAAATTGAGGTAAGTGGAAATTTCTTTCTATTTGAAACTATCTATCCGATTTTGATGAAACTCAAAATATATATACGTAGATCTGAGCCTACAAGAAGATAAAGGCTATAAATTTTTTTAAACAGGATCACGTGGGTATGTATGTAAGGGGACATTTCTTTATCTTTGAAACTATCTAATCGATTTTGATGAAATTCTAAACATATACATGTGCACTTGTAGATTAAAGGGTTGCATTTGTATACTCGTTTGTATAGCCAAAACAAATATACCATGGTATGTACCATATAATTGTAGTGTGAGCGACAGAACTAGTATAACAGTTATTGTGTGTGCGTGCTTTTCCGAATTAAAATACAATTGAAAACAAATAACAATTGCTTATTGTATTGCTGCTGAGCAACTGTTTGATCTGTTTTTGCTCAAAAAATACATATTGTAATACAAATATATGAAAAAACCACTATTGAAACAAATACATGATGTGCAGATGCATGTGCGGACGTTCGTTATGTTATTTTGTGGCGCAGCCAAAGTATAGAGAGAGAAAGAGACAATTTTGCTCTGAGAGTAATTACAACTGCATGTGTTTCATGTACATGTATCATTTACTTACATATGTATGTGCAATTTTGCTTTCATTCAGGTAGTTTAGACGAGACCAATTTTTAAGCCGCACAATTTTTGTTCTTTTCCAAATTACACGCGACTAATTTATCTGGCACAAAATGTTTACGTGTACACAGATTTGTGTGTGTTAGTGTTTTCAGTATTAATTTAACATTTGCTGTTTTCCAAGTTGTGCGTGTATTGGTTTTATGCTGCTAATGCGGGGTTGTAGCTGGTTGAAAAGTTATGCCAACCGCAAAACCACTCTCTTTGCCTCTCTCACCAACAAACTGGCATGTTATGCCAGCACAATTATGCCCGTGTAAATCAGCGCATTCATTCATTCATCAGCCAATTACAGTTTTGCTCAACACATCATAAGGCACTTATGGTAAAAGCAGGTTTATGTATCTTATTTGCCTTAGAAAAACAAAACAAAAAATAAATGTGTTGTTTTCATTTGCTCATTGCCCAACCATACAATAATTGCTTAAAAAATCAACATTTACAACTAGTAACAGAAAACGATAAATAACATATTTGTTCATACCAGAACCAAAAAACACGCAAAACTAGTGCAAACAGATGTATCTGTGCAATGCTATAATGTAGATCTGAGTCTAGGAAAGGACATGGCTATAAACTTTTTCAAAACTAGTGGCAGCATCAGGAGGGGTAGGGGGCAATTTTTGCCTCTTTGAAATTATCTCACCGATTTTGATGAAATTCAAAACATTTATGGATTTAAGTCAGGAATGACAAAAACGCTATATGTTCTATCAAAAATAAGCCAACTAGGGCTTAAGGTGCAATTTCAAACCCTGCGTCTCCACTTGGACATGACATGGACATGACGCCGCACAGTGGCGTGAAAAAAGTATTAAAAAGTCCGCAACTATTGAACTAGTGAAGCGATTTCGAAGAAACTAACTGTTTTGGAAAGAAGAATTGTTGAAGCGTTATCGTAATCCTTACTTGGCCGATCAAACTTCTTTCTATATACTACATATAACAAATCCTTATTTCTATTCTGATATTTCGAGATTTATTTATTGCATTCACTAGTTTTTTTTCATACAATTCAAAAAATTTTCAATTTCTTTCGTGTTTGCCGATAAATAATAATAGTAGTTATTATGTACAACATTTAAACAATCTTGTCCGACCGAGTTTGAGCCAAAAAAAAATATTTAATACACCTTCAAGAGGTTATAAAAAATGTGGGTTTGTTTGAATATCAGGTAAAACACGTAAATTTTCACCTGAGGTGTTATATGTATTTGTGTATACATTTTAAGACTGATGTAATGGTATACATATTGTATACCGTTGGATAGACAATTATGTCTACTATTGCGATAACATAAAAAAAGTTTAGAATCATTTAAAGTAAAGAAAATTATATCAATAATTTAGCCAAAAATAAAAAAATGTAGAAAATTAAATTTTGTTATCAAAATTGGATTTTGAATATTTCGAAAAGTATTGAAGGTATTAGTGTAATTTTTTTTCTGTTTGCAAAGCTAAATGTATGCTATTGAAGTAAATTAAAATGTTTCCCGATATATAATTTTATAAAACTTTTGTTTTTATTGGGAAAAATTGTGTTAGAAAAATTGTAGCATTTTTAGAAAATTTCCTCCCCTGCCTACATTTATGTGTAGGATGTCAAGATTTTCTTACAAGTTACTAACAACAAGTTTATTTATAATAAAAAGTCAAAAACTTTACAAAAACGAGCGTGCAATTTTTTTGTCACATCCAAAAATGCACCATCAAAAATCTCTAAAATCTAATTCACAGTCTTTCTTGATGCCTCCTCTCTCAGAAACAATCAAAGTTTTTATCAAATACTTAATGATTTTTTAAAATATTCGAAAAAAATTAAAAATACTTTTTTCACAAAATATACAAATATTCATAATTTTCAAAAATCCAAATTGCAAAATTATTCCTTGCTACAATTTTCGAGATATCAAAAATATTATTTTTCATATAAATTGTAATATAGTTTTCTTTCAAAAACAACAAAACCAACTGATTTTTGGCAAGTAATAAAGAAGTTATGTACCAACGATTAGAAAAAGTCAGGGCCAAAAATTAAAAAAAAATTTTCAAGTCAAATAACTTGGAAACTGTAAGAGATAAAATGGTGCTTCACGCATGTTTTATTTTTGTTTCTTAATGGTGACTGTCCGCAGAAAAAATTATTAAGATCGGTCAATATTTACAAGTCAATAGTTACAAGCTCCGAAAGAATTTCGACAACCGCAGTTTCCCACTTTGAGGCTCTTTGGAGCTACCCTGTCTTACAACAGGGTGCCTCCAAATATACTTTCTATACAACAATTCTTTTTTCCAAAACAGTTAGATTCATCGAAATCAGTTCACTAGTTCAAAAGTTGCGGACTTTTTACCACTTTTTTTTTATTTCACGCCACTGTGCGCCGGCAGAGCAACTGTGAAAAATTCATCAACTTCTTTGTTGTGGTGAACACGTGCGATGTCCATGTTCAGGCATATCAAAGTGATTTGCGTTAGTGCAATAGAGATGGAATATTTACCAATTTTGTTCTGTCTCTTTTCTTTCCATTGCAAATGGTTGCGGACTGAGAATCTTAATGCAAACATAGTTGCTCAGACATATGTTCGGTCATCCATGTCAGAGCATGGACAAAAGTTGGACATGAGCGGTCTCCATTAGCCATTTGCAATGTCCGACATGATGCCCATACCAAGTTCGTGGCTAGTGAAGACCGCTAGTAAGGTAAGTGTTTCATATAAATCCAATCAATAGTTTAGAATTTCCAGATTTATTACCATTTATTTTGCAAAAGTCCCCACTGTCAATATGTGTATCCCACCAGGGGAGTCTATTTTTGACTACGGGTGTGGCAACCCCGGGGCCCCAGCTGGGGTGATGTGGCTTTTTCCATTGACGTACCTTTGGTACATTACCCATAAAACTTATGTGTTACTACCCAATCTCTGAACATAAACAGAGCGAAGGATGTGCACATATTTATAAAAGGAAGACAGGTCCTGTTGATGTCAGTTAGGTGCAGCGTCACCTAGAACTGCCCCTGAGTTCAAAAGACGATAGAGGTGAAGCCCTTGTGGTGGAACTTCGAGGTCTGACCAGAGGCTACTTCTGGTGCTACGGGTGCCGGTTGCCCGAAGTTTTGAGTGTATGTAGCGGTCGTCAGTTTCCTTTGCTAAAATGCCGAGTTCGTCCCACCCCACGGAGTTAAAGGGATGATTTTGGTATGTGTGGAGTAGGCACTGGTTATTTGACGACACAGGCATGGGTTCATCTCGGATGAGTGGTTGAGCTGTGCCGGCAATGGTTGAGGAATTCTCTTGGGGACCTCGCTATGGGTGTATACGTTGTGTGCGTGGAAGCCGGAGAATTATCGTGGTGGCTGTGGTTGCTACCAAAATCGCTGGGAGAATAGTCTTGGCTTCCCAGTGTGAAATCAATGCTAGTGATTGGTCTGACGCGGTCAGCCAGACACTATTCTAGGTGCTGTTGCCATTCAACAGAAGCTGCTATGGGCACGGACATAGCAGCAGAGTTTAGATAGCTCAAATTACCTCAGCAAGGTAATTGAATATAATACAGGGATAACTATATTCAAAGATTGCAACCTGTGTGCCTTATGGAGTGGGCCATAGGTTCATTCTAAAGGGGTGCATGGGGGCGTTGGTCTGGCGTCTAACCCACACCCGGTGCTTTGGCACAGTGAGATTAGGCCGTAATGGCAGGTACTCACGTAAAGCGATTGCACATCTGTCAATATGTGTCCCCTCAGGGGAGTCTGTTATGGACTACGGGTGTGGCAACCCCGGGGCCCCAGCTAGGTTAATGTAGCTTTTTCCGCTGGCGGACCTTTGGCTCATTAGCCGTAAAACTTATGTGTTACTACCCAATCTCTAAATATAAGCAGAGTAACGGATGTGCACATATTTATAAAAGGAAAGCAAATATTGTACGCCCGTTGTTGTCAGCTAGGTGCAGCGTCACCTAGAACTGCCCCTGAGTTCAAAAGACGATAGAGGTGAAGCCCTTGTGGTGGAACTTCGAGGTCTAACCAGAGGCTACTTCTGGTACCACGGGTGCCGGTTGCCCGACAGCTGTGCTGCTTAGAGATAAATGCATTGCGGTTGTCAAAAATTCTGTGCTAAAATGGCTTTTCGTCCTGGATACGACCCCAGGACACTCTCACTTTTTAGTGTCGGGTCTTAGTAGGCGCAGAAGTTTTGGTGGCGAGCTTGCGTTCTTCTCGCGTGAGTGGTCCTCGATGCTCTGAAGTTTTGAGTGTATGTAGCGGTCGTCAGTTTCCTTTGCTAAAATGCCGAGTTCGTCCTACCCCAATGGGGTATACCCCACGGAGTTAAAGGGATGATTTTGGTATGTGTGGAGTAGGCACTGGTTATTTGGCGACACAGGCATGGGTTCATCTCGGATGAGTGGTTGAGCTGTGCCGGCAATGGTTGAGGAATTCTCTTGGGGACCTCGCTATGGGTGTATACACAACACCTTAGCGTGGAAGCCGGAGAATTATCGTGGTGGCTGTGGTTGCTACCAAAATCGCTGGGAGAATAGTCTTGGCTTCCCAGTGTGAAATCAATGCTTGTGATTGGTCTGACGCGGTCAGCCAGACACTATTCTAGGTGCTGTTGCCATTCAACAGAAGCTGCTATGGGCACGGACATAGCAGCAGAGTTTAGATAGCTCAAAGTACCTCAGCAAGGTACTTGAATATAGTACAGGGATAACTATATTCAAAGATTGCAACCTATGTGCCTTATGGAGTGGGCCATAGGTTCATTCTAATAGGGTGCATGGGGGCGTTGGTCTGGCGTCTAACCCACACCCGGTGCTTTGGCACCCGTGAGATAAGGCCGTAATGGCAGGTGCTCACGGAAAGCTATCGCACATCTGTCAATATGTGTATATATCATACAAAAATCCAAAATTTCGGCCATTAAAAGTAGTGAGATAAAAATTTTGACCAAGGTCTTCTTTGCACAATACTTATCATTACAATTTGACATGCATTCCATAGATTTGTTATAGTCAACCGATTTACTTGACATATTTTTTCCCCATACAAAGAACTAAATAAATATCCGTTATTGTCTTCTGTATTACAAGGATAAAAATATTGCATTATTGGTCGTTATTGGACATTACCCCGCCTTACTACTTTAAATTCAAAATAAAATATGCTAAACCGAAGTATATTAAACCCAAAGCTAACGTTTTATGAGAGTGATCACGCCCACTTTTTAAGGTGATAGTTTAAAGTCTTGCATACGTGCAATGTGTACGCAAGGTTTCACTAAAATGGCTTCAGTTAAAAGCTGTATATAAAATTTTTAATTCGAAGCAATGCCAGCGTAGCCCCGCTCGCCCATTCTTTTAAAAATGTTTGGATTTTAAGATTTTTCTAGTTAGTTTCTCACCTAGACCTACTTGTATATCAAATTTTAGCTCAATAACGGAACTTTTAATTTTAAATTTTTATGGGCGTAGCCCCGCCCCCCTCAGTCTTAAATGTTCGGCTTTTCAGATTTCACTACTTGCTTTCTAATCTAGGCCTACTTTTGTATCCAATTTCAGCTCATTAGCGCAACTTTTACTTTTTATTTTTTATGGGCGTAACATCGTTCAAGATTTTCTTTGGGCACTGCTTATTATTCGTGTTAAGTTTCGTTGGAAACGGATAATAATACCGACATAAATAGTATATTTAATATGCTGAGCCGTAATACATGAAATATGAGGTTTAAATTGTGTGGGCATGTTAACGCCCACTTTTATAGCCTTGCATTATCGTAGTATGTATGCCAAATTTCAATAAAATCGCTTTCGTTAAGCTCTTTAGATTTACGTTTTTAATTCTGATGTTAATGGGCGTAGCCCGGCCCCCTGGCTTAAATTTCCAGATTTTCAGATGTTTGTACTTAATTCCTTACCTAGGTCTACTTGTATACTAAATTTCAGCTCTAGCTATAGCGAAAGTGCTTCATAACTTTGATGAGATTTCAGTGAGCCAATGAGTATGTCTTCAAATATGGACTTTTTGTGCCTCCATATCTGCGGGACCTTTCATTGTAAAACTTTCAAACTACGGATATGAGGTTACATGAACTAATTCTAATTATGGGTTAAATTTTATAAGTGTACGATTGCGGAAAACAAAGTAATAGGGGGGGGGGGTGGTAAAAATACGTCGAATGGCTTTGGTGTAAATATAAACACTGCGTGCATAGGCCGGAACTTGACCTGGCGCACTACATAAAATTTCTTTTAGTTGAAACCATCTATATTAGAGATGGGTGCGTGTCGAATTTTTCTAACACGACACGACACGACACGACACGAAAACGAATACCAAGACGCTCCACACGTACGAAACACGCACGCGAAAAATTTCTTCAACACGATACTGCACAACACGTACGAAGTATTATTGGTATGGTATTGAAGATAAGAAAATTTAATTGATTTTTTTTAAGAGTCGCTTTTCTAAATATGACACCGAGTTGGCACTGATACTATCTGCCACCACAGCTGATACTATCGGTTTACGTACATAACTTTTAGTTTCAGAGGCCCATACAACATCAACAAATATGCTGGTGTTTTGTGTTTGACGATACAAAATATTAAATTTTTTCTATACTGTAAATTCAATCATACATACATATTTTACATCTTAAACCTGGATCACACGATTGGCACAATGTACAAATTTTCGTCGGATCACTGCAATAAAGTCATAAGTAATAAGCCAAAATGGAATTATTTCTTAATTAATTCTTGAATAAGTCTCTATGGCTTTATTACCAATGCAGTGTGGTGCAGTTATGTAATTATATTTCAATTAATTGAGAAATAAGGCAAATTTACCTTGTTACTTATGAATTTATTTCAGTGAGCCGACGAAAATTGGTACATTGTGCCAATCGTGTGATCCACGCTTCAAATCGTTTCGTGTTTTTCGTGTCAATTTTGCACAACACAAAACTAAACGAACACGCACGAAATCAGATTTTTTGTCACGAGCAGTTCTTGTTGAGTCGTGCGTGTTCGTGTCATGGAAAAAATCACGACACGCGCCCATCTCTAATCTACACATATATATTTTTATATACTGTGCGCCGTTTAAGACTTTTCTTTGAAAAACCTTTCAGAGCATTAAAAAAAATCGATATAGTTTCACAGCAAAAAATTACACATTACCATCAGAACTACTTGCCATATAATGACTTAAGGTAGAATTAGTAAAATCGTATCGTGATGTTGCGTGTCAGCTGACAAAAACCCGTACCATATACAATGCATGTTACTAGTTATAAAATATGTATGTGGTGGTAGCACTGTTGACGTAGGAATCTGCAGAAAACAGATTTTTCTGTAGCGAATGCCAAAAACGCCGTATTTAATGCCAAACAAAAAAAATGTTCTGTGTAAACTGTTACATTTTCTATAACTTGTGCACAAAGTTGAACGATACGGCAATCTGTAAAGTAGAATGATACGATTTTACTAATTCTACCTTTACTTTCTGATTGCTAAATTTCATTACTCGCTTACAAATCTCATTACCTAAAATGTAAAAAATTGTGTACAAGTTGCTAAATGAAGAGAATGATTTTTTTAGATTAAATAGATTACGTGAGCAAGTTTCCAAATAAAAAAGGTAAGTAACGGGTGTTTTCTTAGAGGTATAGAACTTCGAATTGAAATAAAACACAAGAAAATGGTTTTAATGTCCATCAATTTGGCTTTATTGGAAGGATAATTTTATGCCATTAATGTTTAAATATGATTTCGGGCATGTGGCCGCCGCGGCTGGCTCGAATAAAGCCAATTCTACAGGTCCAATTTTCAACCACTTTTTCGAGCATATGGGGCCGTATGTTGGCAATAACGCCACGAATGTTGGCTTCCAAGTCCCCTAACGTTTCTGGTTTGTTGGCGTAGACGAGCGACTTCACATATGCCCAAAGAAAATAATCCAATGGTGTCAAATCACACGATCTTGGTGGCCAATTGACAGGTCCATTCCGCGAAATTATGCGCTCATCGAATGTTTCCTTCAATAAATCGATTGTGACGTGCGCTGTGTGGCATGTAGCGCCGTCTTGTTGGAACCACAACTCATCCACATTCATGCCATCCAATTCGGGAACAAAATAGTCGGTTATCATGGCTCTATACCGGTCTCCATTAACGGTAACTGACTCTCCAGCATTATTTCGGAAGAAGTATGGCCCAATGACTCCACCAGCCCATAGAGCACACCAAACAGTCAGTTTTTGTGGATGTAATGGCGTCTCAAGGGTCTCATGTGGATTCTCTTCACTCCAAATGCGGCAATTTTGCTTGTTGACGTAGCCATTCAGCCAAAAATGAGCCTCATCACTGAACAAAATTTTGCGATGAAAATCAGCATCGAGGTCAATCTCATTTTCGGCCCATACACCAAAATCACGACGCATTGCATGGTCTCGCGGCTTTAATTCTTGCACAAGCTGGATCTTGTAAGGTCGCAAGCCAAGATCTTTGCGCAAAATCTTCCATAAAGTTGATGGACAAAGCTCCAATTGCTGTGCACGGTGGCGAATCGATTCATTCGGGTCCTCTTCAACACTTTGCTCTACAGCGGCAATTGTTTCTTCGATGCGCACTGTTCGACGTCTCTGCGGATGCGTATTATCACATAGAGTAAACGTAGTGCGAAAACGATCCATGGTTAACCGAATTAATTGCTCTGATGGACGATTATGTCGACCATAAAATGGACGGAGCTTGCGGTAAACTTCGCGAACTGAACCATTATTTTCGAAATAAATTTGCACGATTTGCAAGCGTTGTTCTTTTGTCAACCTGTTCATGATGAAATGGCAAACCAAACTAAATATTAATCACTTGACAGCTGACAAAATGGCCGCCAGTTAAAAAAGTGATGCCAACTTAAAGTTCTATACCTCAATAAAAAACACCCATTACTTCTCAAGAATCGATTATTTTAGTCTCACGCCTTGTTAAAATCATTAAGTTGGTAATCCAGTAAGGAACAGCTTCCACCAAAAATGCTTAATTTCAAACTCGATTACCTTTTTTGAAATTTTTTGCTGGTTTTTTTTTTAGTTTGAAAACAAGTTTTCATTTAATGTCTTCCTTCCGCTTAAAATATTTTTCATTAAAGTTTCTCATATTAATTTACAAACAATTATTTTTAAGTTTTACCTTTATGGATTGTGTATGTTTGTATAGTTAGATAAACAATGTATTCAAATAGTTTTAATTTAATAGGCGTGAATGTTAACTAATTATTTAATACTTAATTTATAAATTTTTAAATCAGTTTTATTATTTTCAACAGCATTTTAATCTAATAATAGTTTATGTTTAATTGGCTTTTCCGAAAACTTGAATGATTTCTTGGGTGTTTTTTTCTTAGTCTGGATTTATTTTTATGTAGCTTTTTTTTAACAGTTTTTAATAAGAACTTCGGTTTCTTCTTGGAATTTCTATTATTAATTAATATTTTGTAAGCAATTTCGAAGCATTTGACATGATAAAGCTATTAAAAGTAAATATGGAAGTTTGATTTTGAATTGAAAGACTTGGAAGCAAATTACGGCATTCAGTACTGAACAAAACAAAACATTTTAATAGAATTTTAATGAAAATGCTTTAGAACTTTGTGCGATGTCGCATTGTACTTTAGTAGCTTATGAGCAGGGAAACCGCAAATATGAAATTGAAGATTTTTTTGTGTGATGTATTGATGCGGGTACAAGATATTTATCTGTTTCAGAACTTTTTATGAATTTTGGCATCGATTTGTTAGTGCTTGATTTTGCATATTTTACCCTTTAGAGCATGTTTTTGCATAAAACAGTCTTACACATATGTTTTTAGCATATTTTATAATTTTTAGAGCGTAATTTATGCTTTTAGGGTAGAATTTAGTTTATTTTAACCCACTTGGCGCAATCGTCATTTTAAAAGGACCCCATTCCAAAAAAATATACAATGTGGCTGATGAAAGCAGCTACCAAGAGAAAACTGAATTGTCTTTTAATGTCTGAGGAGACTCATTTCGATCTGAACGGTAATGTAAACCAACAAAATTGTCGCATATGGAGTGGTTTCAACTGCATGAGAGGGAATTTCAGACAATTACTGCAATTCCCACATCAACTTTTCAGGCATTTATGAGCAACCTTTCGCTATGATGCCCCACCTGCATCAACGAGCACGGCGGGCATTTAAATTCAATTATATTTAAGAGTAATTTAATTACTTTTAATACAATTCAATGGGCTTTGAAATGAAAAAAGTTATTACAGTTTCTTAATGTATTATTATTGTTAAAATTTAGTTTTCGAAATAAAAATTGAAGTTTTAAAGAAAAAATGTTTCCGCCACTATATGCATTAGCATGCTTACAAGTTCAGGGGCTGGTCAAAATTTTCATTTTTATTTTTTGCCATCTAAGGCCCAAATTCACAATTATTAGTTAACTAATAGCAATAGTTTAACCAATAATATTTGATTCACAGCTCTTTGTTAACAAATAGTTAGACAACAGCTGATTCGTTGTGCACTTTATTAGTATTGTTGTTTTGTGAAAAATTTTATACACATTTCACACATACGTTGTCAAGCATTTTCATTGTACTAAAGGTACCAACAGACGACATGTTTTTTACATTGTATGTGCCAGAATTTACATATGTAAACGAAAACATGTCGTGTGTTACCTTTAAAACATTGCTTGTGTAAAAAACATGACAAAAAACATAAGACATTATTTGAAATAGAGCGTGCTCTATTTTCTTATGTTAAACATACAGCTCCAAATTTCTATGTCATGCGAACAAATTTGTCGGGGGTTGATTCTGTGCACTATCATTAGCCGTCTGAATGAAGTATTTTGCAAGACAAATTAATTATATATTTTTTTTTTTTAATTTAACGTTGTCGTTTTATTAAAATAAGTCCAAAAATGTATAGATTTTTAGATAAAACCTCAACGTCTTGTTTAAAAAAGAAAAAATTAAAAAAGCAAATTTGCGTCGCCAGTACTACAGCGACGGAACCAAAAATATTTCGACGGCTGCAAGCCATTTATAAAACAAACTACGTGGATATTTATGTACTGAAAAAGAAGAAGTGATACTACATGTACGTTTGTGACCAAAAATTATAAACCTTAGGTAAATTAACCAATATTGACAAGCATAAAGAAAAACATACGAGTCGAAAACTTAAAAAACACATGTAAAAAACATGTCGTCTGTTGGTACCTTAAGCTGTAACACATTCTCTTTGTTTATTTTCTGTTATATTTTGGTTTTCCCGAACCAATTTCAGCACTAATTCAATATCTTGTACGCACGGTTGCCAGAAATGCAGATTTATCTGGATTTTGCAGATTTTTAACCTCCAAAAACACCAAATGCAGATTTGAAGATTTTTGGCTTAAAAACGCATATTTTTCAACTCCAATTATAGTGAATTTTTTCCATTTTTCCGAATTCTGCTACTACTTCTTGATCTGATATAAAACGAACTTATTCTAATTACGATTTTGCAGCCATAAATTTATTCAAAATGTAATGTCTTTACCACATTCCTTTGCAAATGTCGAAAGAATTTTCAGTTAAGTGAACTTGAATAAAACAAAGCTTCGAAGTCCTTTGGATATTTATGCAACAAATTAAATGACTTTTTGTGTAATTTTTTATATATCCGATTTCTTTTCTCATTCATTTTATATTATTTGCGCATATATGTATCTATAAAGAATTTTTATTTGTTTGTTGGTTAAAAGCATTTCGTTTCTCCTGAAGAAAGATGGGTTTTCACACGCAAAGTTTACTTTGCAAAGTCTTGAGTTTGTTGGACAGAAGAGAAAAGACGTATTATTCTATAATCTTTTTTCTTCAACAAACTCAAGACTTTGCAAAGTAAACTTTGCGTGTGAAAAGCCAAACTCATTAGTAGACTTCAACCAATGTGGCAATTAATTGTAAAAAGGTAACTTGTAAAGATTTTTGCTTGAATAGTTTTGGTTTACAAAAGGTTTACAAGATAAACTTTGCATGGAAATTTGTTTGTTAAACGTTTTGTAACCCAAAATAATTTTTATGTATATTACCTATTATGGTTGTGTACGTAATTCTTAATAACATATTTATCGTCGTTCTATAAACGTTTGAAGTTTTTTACCTTATTTCAAACATTTTTTGGTTGAAGTCTGCTGATGAGTTTCTTAAGCAGAAACGAAATGCAAATTTTTCATACATTAAAGGCTTATATTCATAAAAAAATAAAATGTGCTTGAAAGTTATTTTAAGAACATTTTTCCTAACAACTTTAAATAAAATACATTTTAGGCCGGTTTTAAATTTTATAAATATGGGTTAATGAAAAAATATTTATATTACAAATGTACATCCATATTTATATACATTTTTTTAAATAAAATATAAAAAAGTTGTTTTAAAAATTTCTTTGAAGATTTTTTGAAGATTTTAAAAATAAAATGCAGATTTTGAAGATTTATTAATTGAAAATTGTTAAATTTTGCAGATTTTATGCTTAGAAATTCTGGCAACACTGCTTGTACGGTAAAGTTAGACGAGCGCGCACTGTTTTATCAATAAGAAATGATATAAAAAATGTAAACAAAAACCATATGCTATAGTAGAGCTGCCAATAGTGAAACCTAATAGTTTGATAGTGTTACCATTCTTTGCTCATATTAAGAACTTTAGTTAAACAATATACTGTGAATATGAAGTATTAGTTAAACAATAGTTATCATTTTAGTTTACTAATAACTAACTAATGCCTGTAAATTTGGCCCTAAATCTCTGTTCCAATATTCAATGTAGTGTATAAATTTTTATATATTGCGCTATTATTACAGACGTTAGTTTCAATAAAATTTCGGTTTTACTTTTGTAACGGGCTCTGCCCCGGGTAGACGTTGGAGGAACATTGTCAGTGCATACAAGTTTATTAGATGTGACAGTCAACGATTTTTATATGAAAATCTGCGTCAATATTTGAGGATGGCGTTGGCTGAAGTAGTTAGCACGTTCGAGCACGGTGTCCGACAGTCATTAAAATAACAATACCACGCATTTTTCTGATGTGCGTTAGTGTCCTTTGTATCAGTTCTTGTGGGAAAAGTTAAAGTGATGAAGGCATAAGGCACTGGGTCACTAAAACTACACTGGCTTCAGCAGATGCTAATCCTAATGTAACATCAGAACGCCCTCCTTCGTTGAGTAGCAGAATCATCGGCGATAAAATAACCAGTGGCTACTAAACACAGCTTCAAATTTTAATACGCCTCATTTTGGCGCTGCAACACTGCATTATTAAAAAGCGTGCAAAAAAGCAGAATTGTAAAAGAATGAAGCTTTCCTTTCCTCTCTCTCTCTCTCTCTCTCTTCCTTCATATTCATACATCACTATCACTATCCCTTCCCTATCACCCTCTCTCACTAACTTCTCTTCAACACACAGGTATCACAAAGGGATCATTGTATTGGACCCAAGTGAGCTGAACTCTAAATTTCCCCCCTTCCTTACCAGCAGCTTGCTAACCTACGTCAATATTTTGTTGTTGATTTATCCAAAAAACGGTTCCAAAGTTTTAATTCAGATATTGTGATCTCTTTTGAAATTGAAGTTAAATTCTTACGAGAGTATCCAAAAAAAATTAATTTGTGTTATATGCTTTAGTCAAAATTTGTGTAGAAATTTTGTTTTTATCGTGGATTATTATTCTTTGTTATTTTTTTATTGTTTTCTTTTTTTGTTTATTTTATTTTTGTCTTATTTTATGCATATGTTGTTGAATTTTTAAATTAAAAATATTTTTAACATTTACAAATAAACCAATTTATTTTATCTTTAAGAGCATATGTCTAGAGTTTTAAGTGCATATTTTGAAATTTTTAATGCATATTGAATGGGTACAAAACACTTTTTTGGAGAATATTTCTGGCTTCCCTGCTTACATATTAAATTTAATGGAGCAAGAATGAATTTTAATCAGAAACAATTTCTTAATCGGGCTTAAGTTCAGTATTTTTGAACTCTTCCCAGCAAAAAAAGTCGTTAATAATTCCAAAGCTTAACTCTTTCATTGCATACCAAACACTACAGTTACTGAATTTATTACTCTAAGCCCCAAATAAATTCTACAAAAAAAAAACACCCTATGCTTTATTAAAAGTTGAAATTGCATGTATTATGTATTCCAAATTACAGCATGTATTAACCTTTTTTTTTTTACTTTTCCAAAACAGGAACCGATTGTTACAGCCAACAACAATAGTCTTCTGATTTCTTCCAGTCGTCGTTTTCAATTCATTATTTTTTGAAAACTTTTGCTGTTCATTTTTTTTAGCGGTGTAATATATTTTTTGTGCATCAAATTAATTTAATTCCAATATTCCAACGGTACAAAGGTCTAGTAACCAGCAGCCCTTGGCCAACTAAAACATTTAATTTTTAATTATTTTTATGTTGTTTTCCATGTACGGAAATGTGTACTTCCAAGTTAATCGCGCTTAATTAAACTTTATATGAATTTAATATAAAGCAATAGAAAAAAATTCTATATAAATACAAACATTATTTATGAAATAAGTTCAGAAAGTTTTATTTTTGTGCTACAATCAATTCATAATGGGATTAATATTCTTCGGGTTTGTTGCAATTCTAATTGTGTGGACCATAAATCGTTGGTATTCCCGAGCTTTTATCAAATTAGCTAAGAGTATACCATCTAATAAGTGGCATACAAGACTGGGATGTGGCAAAATATTGAGACCAAAAGGTATTTTCTAACAAGTAAATATTAAAAAAAAAAAATCAAAAAACCGTTAGAGATCCTAAATGGTCATTCGAAATGGAAAATCATAAAGAGAAACCTAAATAAGCACCCTTATTCCAGTTGGCAACATCGACGTCACTTTAACACAATAGAGTTGTAAAATTTCGATACTTTTGAATACTCGATACTTTAACGGTTTTTTCGAATGGAAGAAAAAAATAAAAGGAAACTTGGAAAAACTGAATTTTATTCCTAAAAATTAAAGTTTACTTACTTTTAATATTGAAATATACATTTATTTATTTATTTATTTCATAAATACTTTGCAAAATAAATTTGCAAAGTATTGTTGCACAAATATGGGCGGAGTAACCAGACCATATGCCCAAGATGGTATTAACAGTATTTTAAAAGGTTTTGTGACTGACTGTACACGGCCTATGCCTTCACATAGGAAGTAGCAACGTGGTTGTTAAGGAAATTCCACAAAAGAACCGCAAGATTAAACGGTAATCCGTGGCAAATCAGTCAACCAGTGCGAGTGAGACGCAAAACTCTCGAAGGAAAATAAACGACAGCGGCCTGGTTGCATTTAAGAAATAATTGCCAACGACGCGTGATGTTAACTCGCCCAGAGCTGCTCTACGACTAAAGAAAAATACATTTTTATTGTTTTACAATGTTTTATATATAGGAGAGAGAGAGAGAAAGAGTGACGAGCAGAAAAACGTTGCTGTTCCCCTCGTCTATCTCTCCCTCAAATTAATCAGCTTGTCAATAAGACTTGTATAGTGTAAACTGGGACTTTCCATAACACACGAGACTAATTCATCTGGCATAAAAATATATATGTATACACAGTTTTGTGTGTTTTAGTGTTTTTTGTTTGCACTTGACGTTTCCCAATAAACCACTCCATAAGCTAAATATAACTGCAATGGAGAATAAGCTTATCACTTAAACACTTTTTTTTGTAAGTGGTATCACTGTTTGCAAGTTTTTTTTTTTGTTTATGATGACCAGTTATTTTGAACGCGTGAATTTTATATTATTTGTTAATGTTAAAGTCGTAATTTTTTGTCTTGTTTAATTAGTTCAGTGTCCTAAAGTTAAGTGGAGTTGCTACAAAAATTTACATTTAAAAAATAGTAATTATTATATTGGAATATAAATTTTAATTTTAAATATGCCTACTATAAGCATGTTTAGAAAACTATTTTCCTGGAAGCATATTCTATAATTTAGAATTATAAGCTTGTTGTATACTATAGGCTAGCAATATTATCGCAAGGGTTCAATTTTCTTTATATGTAAAATAATTGTTAATAAACCTTTCACAAGAGTATGCACAACACTTTTCTAAGCTTGAGGCTTATGGTAGTAAGTTTGTTATAAACTATTTCCATAGCGTTTTGGTTTGTTGGGATTGCCTCTTTTTAAAGTTGTATATGTATTGGTTTTGTGCTGCCTAAAAATAGCAACTCTGAAAGTACTGAGTAGCTACTTTTGAATATCGAGTACTGAAAAATACACCTGGTATTGAGTACTCAACACCCAAATACTCAATACATTTATAACTCTATAGCACAATACCAAACAATTTGGGCTTGTGTACCCGTTATCGAAAACAACTGACTGCTGTTGGCAGGTTTATGCTTTTTTCTAGACCTAGGAATAGATTGTCAGTAATACAAAATTTTTCTCACGAGAGAGTAAACATGCCGCAATTTTTTGGTATTGTGTTAAAGTGGCGTCGATGACGATAACTGGAATGAGGGTGCTTATTTTCAAATACTTAAGGAATGATACACATTTTGATTAGGGATGTAACGATACGCCGTTACTGATACCGATACCGATACGCATATTGAAATTGAACTCAAGTTAAAATTAACAAAATTCAAGTGGAGTAATTCTTTTATTATACAAAATTATAGTGTAAGAGATTATTAATATTTAAAATTGATATTTGAATTCATTCTAAAATTAACAAAAAACAAATTATTTTTTTTAACAATATACATACATACATGATTTAGCATTGAGAGAATATTTCACTACTATTTTTGCACAAGCTTTTAATATGTTATTTTTCTTAGTTGTTATGGAAAAAAGCGTTCAAAACAGCTCTAAAAAATTTAAGAAGTATCGTCGTATCGACAACAAAATATCGCCCATATAGATATATCGACAAATCAGAAGTATCGCCGATATAATGCAATCGGTATCGGTTACATGCCTAATTTTGATATAGTTCACTCATATCCACTAAATAAAAGCTGTTGGCCGCCATATTGAATTTTGACTATTGACTTATCTTGAGTAATAATGTCCTGCACAAGACCATTTATAAGACCTATCAAGACATGAGAGATTTTTCAAATGCTTTACTACAGCGAAATATTCTAAAAGAAACGCTAAGAAACACTATTGCCAACAGTGTTGTTTAGCGTTTCCCATTTGGCCACGTCTTTAAGACATCTTTGACGACGGGTACAAGACAATGGTAAGTCGTAGAAGACATATTAAAGACAACTCCATACAAATCGTTGACGAAATTTTCATACAAATGGCGGCGAGGTCACACAAGACCAGATGAGCGACATTGTCGCTAAGATTGTCCTCAACAAGGCTTTATTCAAGACAAAACGTGTGACACTGTCGCTCAGATTGTCATCAACAAGGCTTTATTGAAGACATAACGAGGGACATTGTCGCTCATATTGTCGTCAACAATGCTTTATTGAAGACACAACGAGGGACATTGTCGCTCAGATTGTCCTCGACAAGGCTTCGTTGAAGACAAAACGTATGACACTGTCGCTCAGATGGTCCCCAACAAAGTTTTATTGAAGAGAAAACGTGTGACATTGTCGTTCAGATAGTCATGAACGCCGATTTCTTTTAAATTGTCGATTAGAAAACTTAATCTACAGACGACATGTCGTACATGAATCGTCGAAGACAATGTCGTCTAGGACGATTTGGACAACTGGGTTGTTTTAAAATATTTCGCGGAATACACACACTTACATACATACACACCTACATACATACACATACATAGGCTGCTAAACACAATACCCTTCTTATCGTCAAGCAGTCGGGTAAAAAGTACGATTTTATCAGTATATGTATGTAAAATTGCGTACCTTAATAATGTGCCATCTGTTTTAGATGTACTTTCAAATGCTTTCGAGTTCGCCAATAAATATGGCCCAAACGGTGTGTTTTGGTTGGGCCCATATCCATTATTCCTCACAACCGATCCACAGACTTTAAAAGAAGTTTTAACAGCGAAAAATTGTGTAGATAAACCACTGGAATTTTATAACGGCATTGCTTCAATATCTGGCCAAGGCTTGATAACTAATAGCGGTAAGTCTAATATTGCATGAATAAAGTCTTAAATCTTCTATTATTTTTTTTATAGATCCAATTTGGAGTCAACATCGAAAGCTGTTAAATAAAGCCTTCTCAAATAAAAATATGGTATCATTTTTGCCTTCTTTTCAATCATCAATCAATAATTATATTGTGGGACTTGAGAAGCGGGTGGATATGGGAGAGGAATTAGATATATTGGTGATTTTGCGTGTATTGAGCTTACACAGTGCAACGAGTAAGTGTTAAACGAAAAAAAATAAAATTTATTAGACATATGTATGTATAAAGTAAAACTTTCCATAACTGAACACCTGGAGGCAAATCGCGGCACTCGCTATCGAACCAAATTACGAAATATTTCCATATAAAATCTATTGAAATATTTCGTGATTTCGTTCGATAACAAGTGCCGCGATTTGTCCCCTGTTTATCATTGTCGACAACGTTCGACTTGTCGCACACTTAGTCCTCTTTTACACACGTTAGGTTTGACTCATGGTACAATTATACTAGGTACATGCACGACTACAACAAAATTACAACACCAAAAAACACATTCATTTTGTTGGTATAAATAAACGTATAATTGTCAGAAACAGATGCCTTTTGTTTTTAAAAATAACAATTACAGGGTAACTGAAGTACAATTGCAGACGCGGCATTCCTGCATGATTATAGTTATTCAGTGTTGCCAATCTGTGTGTAGTTAGACAGCGTGTAATTTCTACTCACATGTGTAGGCCATGTAATTAAATTCTTGTATAATCTGTGTGTAATTCTACTTTGGGTTCTATTATTGTTTATTTTTGTTTTAATTTTAACTTACACAAAAGATGTGTAGTGTAATTTTCTTCAATGTGTAATTGGAGACACAGCCATGTGTAAATTCATTGGCAACACTGTAATAATTTTATTCACACAAATACACTAACATTTTTGCAGCTTGTAAACAAAGTTTGACAACTATTTGCATTGTATATATTAACAGGCTGGGCTTGTGCATGTACCTGTTATAATTTTATCATGGTTTGACTCGTCAAGTCTTAAGTTTTTAGGAGAGAGAGGAAAAGGGAAGAGAGAGAGGGGGGCACAGACTTGACCGTACCAGTCAAGTTTGTTTTTTCGTTTTGTGTTGTCATTCGTAATACTCTACGGCAACGCAAATTCATGAAACTTGATGAAAACAAACTTGATGGTGTGCATGAACGCAAATGCAGGTTCAAAAGAGAATTGAACAAAAACTGATCAGGTAAACCTGACGTGTGTGAAAGAGGACTTACATTCAAAACAAAACAAGTACTATTAAACATACACACGTGGAGTAACAAATAGACCGCAAAAGTTTCCAAAAATGTTTCATTCCATTTTTTACGAACATGTCACTCTCTTCGTTTCATGCAGCAATGAAATTTCATCATTGCATCATGAGATTGCTTGCTGTTAGCTGAGGTACTTACGGCCTGTCCCACCA
This sequence comes from Tachina grossa, assembly GCA_949987645.1. Taxonomy (NCBI): domain Eukaryota; kingdom Metazoa; phylum Arthropoda; class Insecta; order Diptera; family Tachinidae; genus Tachina; species Tachina grossa. The sequence goes on along the minus strand of OX465278.1, from coordinate 58,716,390 downwards.
TGTCACCAGAAATCTCTCGATCGACAACTTGTATTGCAAACAACAATTACATTAGAAAATTTGTTGTTGTTTTCAGTACAGCTCTCAATCGAATCGTGGAACAGGCTGTTAGTGTGTTGACTAAATATCAAATGCCGATCTTTGAGAGCTCGAGTTCAATCTCTAGCCAGACATAATCATACCAACATCTTAAATTTTTTCCTATATGCGGAGTATGATTTTGTGCTAATGTCCATCTCTAGGACATCGGCAGATGTACATTTCGCAAAAACGCTTGGGTTATAGCCATCCTGCTAATTATGACCGCAAAAAAAAACGATTTTCAAAATTTGGTATCACAGAGAATCTATGGTAGAAGGCTTTCCTAGCTCATTTTGGAAAAAAGTATTAACACATTGAGTACCAAGCGGTTTTGACGAAAACCTTCCCACGGGGCCAAGCATTTTTTTTTGTGTTAAATTAATGTATTACTGATAAAAAACGATTTCTGAGATATCCCTAGTCCATTCTGCCGCTTAATTTTTATTTTATATAGGCTTTTTTGTGTCGTACATTCTGTACATTTCATACATTTTTCAGTTTATAAAACCTCATAAAATCATCGTAGACCCATGAGTGCTTTTACAAAAATGTTCAGTAAAGTATTTTTTATTTAAAAATCACAACTCAGTGTCGTATATAAAAGAACTACAGGCTCTAAGTAAACACATTCACTGTCATACGGAAATGTACGAAATGGCACCCCACGGCGGGATAGGTGTCGTACGGAAACGTATAACTTGGCACTCAATGTGTTAAACAATGATGCTACCTAACCACAAAACGCATAAGACATTAATTTTCTTTCAGAAATATTTTATTGATTTTATGAGCCCACAAAATTTTCTTAATTAAATTCGTGGTCCATAGTTAAAATTGTTTGTAGTATGATGTTATTATCTTAATCCAAACAAACGGAAGTGTCTTCAAATTATAATGTTTACAAAATACAAATTCGAATAGTTATTTTTGAAAGAACAAAATCTTATTGATTTAAAGGTTTTGTGTATTGGAAGTTAAGTTAGCATATATATATATTAGGCATGCAAGACAGTAGAAAAGAAAAGAAAAAAAAACAATGTGAGTCCGATCACAGAGGAGATGTGTAAACATCTAGTAATGAAATTTTTTTTAAGTTGGAAGTACTTTTGCTTTTAGTATATTTTTTTTAAATAATCAATTAAAAGTATCAAAACTTCCAATATTGTAAATACATAGGAGTTTGCTGATTTTTGTTTGTTTTATTTAACTTACAGCCTGTTTTTCGAAAATGAATAAGTGTATACGTTCTTTAAAATAACGAATGAAACCATGTTTTCGTTTTTAAAACATTTATTTATTTTCATGTGTGTGACAACAAAAGAGCTTTCAGTTTTTCACACTCAAAAAATATTTTTTTTTTGTAAAATTAATTAAAAATTAGTCTACATATTTTCATTTGACTTTAACGAGAATGTTATTTAATTTTTAATATTAGAATGTGATGAACTGACTTAAAACAGTGAAAAACTATTTTTTCCTTTTATTTTTTTACTATAAAACAAATCACAAAAAATTTAAGTATTGAGTTAAAATAGAGTAAAAGTTATAGGAAAAAGACTTAGTTCTCATAAACAACGGAAAATACGAAATGCAATGGATATCTGTAGGGCGACAATTTCAATGCAAATGCATATTTATTGTCGACACCTTAAAAACTATTTTGAACAATTTTCTTTGCGTTTCATAAGATTTCCTGTAAAATGGCATGAATTTGTTTTTGCATATTTTGCATATTTTAACAAAAATCTAAGTTCTGTGCATATTTTTGTAATAAGTGCATATTTATTTGCATATGTTCCAAGTTTTTCACAGCTATAACAATATCAAAAAAATCCTCCATTTTCTCAAACTTGCACTGAATACTTTAATATCATTTCTGAAATAACCGCCATTTAATACAAGATACAACGTCCATACTATGTACATACATACATATGTACATATTTAAATGTTATTCATTATACCAGCTGATGCGGCAATTCCGGTGAAAATTTATGTAGCCCCCTTTTTAAACACAAGAAAACGCATTTTAAAAAAACGAACGATCGAACATTTTCGATGTACAAAAAATTTCTACGCCCCAACAGGCACTTTACATATGAAAATTTAAAAAACTGTATTTATTTATACAAAAAAAATTTATGGTAATACTACTCGTTTAAATGTACAGATTCTATGAACTGATTTTATTTTTATATTTTAATTTTTTATTTGATTGTGTAGACTGGATTTTATTTTTTGTTATGTTATGTTATTTTGTTATGTTTTAATAAATCTAGTAAAAAATTAATTGTTTTTTGTTGCATATTTTTATTTGCGCATATTTTCATTATTTTGGTGCATATTTTGACTTCTATGGTGCATATTATATGCGCATATTTTTAATTTTATAGTGTATGAAATTTGTCGCCCTAGATATCTGTTTTAATGTGTACATGGATTTCCAATTGAATGCTTAAATCAATTGAAAGTTAAATTGCTTACCCCCATTATTGATAAAATTTAAAATTAATTTGAAATGAATTTTATTAAAAAGTTTTTATAGAAATTTTTTTTTAATAGATATTATTTTTTTGTATTGCTTCACTGTAATAATTTTTTGAGTGTAAATTTTTGGTTATACCTAAAAAGCTCTTTTTATGTCAAAGCGAAAGCTTTGAATATGTTTTATAAAAATGAAATTTTAAACGTTATCGTTAATAAACGAAACATAAAAACGAAATTGCTTATGTTTTCTAAAAACAGGCTGTTATTTGGTTAATAAATGGGCACTCTGCAGTATATATGTATTGCAGTAAGCGGTAAATTTACTGATTACTAAAAAAAGTCCAGTAAATTTTTATTGATAATGAAATTTAGTTTTCATTACCAGTAAAATCGTAAGGCCGTATTCATAATTAAATTGTAGCAAGTGTCAAAGTTTTTTCATTCAAATTTTGAAACTTTTGTATGAAAAACATTTAGCCACTTCACAGAGACAAAACTACCTCATAGAATCAATAAGATTTTCTCTATGAAACGTTTTTAGGCTAAGGGGTATCCCAGCAGAAAGAAGCGAAGATTTTTTCATAGAGATTCCTTATTGCTTTTATGTGGTAAATCTTATTAATTTTATCAAGAAGAAAACCACATAAAATCAAGAAGAAATCTTATTATTCCCAACTTTCTTTTACTCAATTTCCGTTATTTTTGGCACCAAAAAAACAAGCCATAGAGAAAAACTTCTTGATTTTATTAGGTTTTCTTATAAATTGTAAACTATATGGATTTCTTATTGATTTTATTAGGTTGCCTTATTGATTTTTTGAAAAAGGTTTTCTTCTTGATTTTATTAGGTTCCTATATGATTATGTGTAAAGCATCTTATTGCTTTTTTAATAAGGAAATCTTCTTAATTTTATGAGGTGTCTTGTTATTTCATATCTATAAATAGACACAGACAATTTTTTTCATGATCTTTTTCATTTTTGTATAAGCATGTTTGCAAAATTATTTCAATGGTTACTCAGGCGGCTTGTTAGCATATTGGTTAGAGTGTTTGTCTATTAGTCAGAAGTTTGCTGGTTCAATACTTGTCTCCTTTCAAAGTATATGCTATAGAATTTAAATGAAAATATATAAGCAAAGCACAAAAAATAAAGAAAGACATAATTTTTTTTTATTTTATGAGGTCGCCTCATAAAATCAAGAAGAAAACCTTATTAAAAAAAAAAATCAATAAGATAACCTCATAAAAACTACAAGATTTCTTCTTGATTTTTTCAAAAAGGTCTTCTCTATGAAATTAATAAGATTTCCTTATTGAAAAAAAACCATAGAGATTTCTTATTAATTTTGTTCTATTTTATGAGGTAATTATTAGGCACTGTTTTCTGTGTGTTGGTAGAATTTCATTATGAATACGGGCATTACTGATTACTGAAAATTCAATGCACCTCATCATATAATAACTCATTTAGGCACTTTATAAAAACTGTAGAAAAAAATTTTAGTAATCAGTAAAAATTTACTGGTTAAAAAATTTTTATTATTTTTACTGAAATTTTAGTGGTACTGCTCATATATGGTAAATAAATGCCTTTACTTTTACATTTAAATTTTTAATTCCTGTTGTTCATCGTTTAGTTGTTGCTGTTCTTGTTGTTGTGTACGCATTGCAATTGAAATAAATTCAGTAAAGTGCGACTTTGACTCGCGCACGAAGGGTTCCGTACATTCGGTTTTGAGCATTTTTTTGATGTGGCTTTTTTCATTTTTGAGTTTAAACGATTTCTTCAGTTTTGTCGCTTTTTTCTAGTTTTGGCGTTTTTTTCTCTTTTTGGGGTTTTTTTTCATTTTCGCAATTTTTTTTTAGTCCTAGAAATTTTTTTTAGTTTGGTGCTTTTTTCTTTTTGGCGATTTATTTTTGTTTTTAGCGACTTTTTTTAGATTTGGCGATTTTATAATTTTTTGATTTTTTAGTTTTACCGTTTTTGAAAATTTCAAGAGGTTTACTCTTACGGTTTCCAAGATACAGCAAGTTGTCAAAATTACAAAGTCAAAATTGCATGAACTGATGGAACATCCTTTAATTTAAATTTTTTAAATTTAGTATTAATTGTTGTAGTCTGTATAAAAATACACTAACTTTACAAATTATATATGTACATACAATTGTATGTATATTACATTGGATTTTAACATTTTTCGTTGCTCGTTTTGCAACACCCTTTAATTTTTAACTCTCATGTATTTGTTATTGTAGCGGCCAAATGTCTACAAAGCAATTATCAAGTTAAATAAAACCAACAAAAACCAGCAAATTCCTATGTAGATATTTACAATATTTTAAAAAAGTTTGTATTGCTTCTTTCAAACACTAACATACCATTTACACATGCCACTATAGTGGCATGCCATTTCGAAAAACTCAATACACACACGATTTTTCACTAACACACTCAAATTTTTCGCAATGGCAGCCCCAGTGGCAGCAAAATTTGCATGCGAGTGAAAATTTGGCAGTTGCATGCCATTGAATGTCAAAACGAAGAAAAGTGTTACCCTGTTATACATTTGATGCAAATTTATTGGATTACTGTGAAAATTAAATTAATATTTTAGCTTGTTAAATGTGTTATTATGATTTATAACTTGATTTGTGTGTGAAAAACTGGAGTTTGTTAATTATAAAGAACTAATATTATTAAAATAATAATAATAATAATAAGTGTTAATAGTTTCCTCAAGAATGTGCCTTTGTGACGTACTAGGTAACTCTATTCTATAAACAAAAGGAAAAGTAAAAATGGAAGCGAGACTGAGCCAGCTCGCTTCGACGACATTTTTAAAATGGAGTGGCAATGGCATGTGTAAACAGCAAAGCAAATGGCAAGAGATTCGACTTTTTCGAACAATTTTTCGTCGATAATACGTACACAACACTGGCATGCCACTAGTGGCATGTGTAATTGCAGTGTAATACACTCATAAAGGGTCCGCCATCTAACGTTTTTTTTTCAACTAGTGCTTATTTCGTGAATGGTAACACTTAGCTAATGTCTGATTTGGCAGATAATTAGTTTCATCCTTCCGCTGAACGAGCCAACTGACCATCCAATGCGTTTTCGCTTCGCTAAGTGGGCCTGCGATCGACTTACAGAAGATGCCGATTTTGCCAAAAAAAATCATCTTTTCAGATGAAGCTCATTTTGATCTTGGCGGGTATGTAAACAAGCAAAATTGTCGCATTTGGGGCACAGAAAACCCGCACGCATACATTGAGTCACTGTTTGGTGCTAATTTTGGTCCAGAGGTATAATTGGGCAATTTTTTTTTTTCGAAAATGAGCAAGGAGTGGCCGTTACGGTCAATGGCGATCGTTATCGGGCCATGTTGAACAAATTTTTGATCACAAAAATTGAAGAGGAGGATATTGGCAACATTTGGTTTCAACAGGACGGCGCTACGTGCCACAGAGCTGAAGCTTCAGTAGTTTTTTTTTATAGCATTTTCAAAAAAAAAAAAGTTATGAGGCGGACCCTGTATATAGCTCACACCGATTTGACAACGCGATGTGCATCTTACTCAAAATTTGTGATTGTATTGTGAAAAAGATTTTTATTTATTTTTATTTTTTATATTAAAAAATTAAAAATACATTTTTAACCTCCGACTAAAAAAGGTTTGTTATAAGTTTGTAGTGTGTGTCTGTGTATCTGTGTGTCTGTCCGTGTCCACGTACAGACCAAACGGATGGATCGATTTTGATTTAGTTTTTTCTGTTTGAAAGGTGACTTGATCGAGAGGGTTTTAAGAAAAACGGTCCAGCCGTTTAGAAGATACCAAATCTTATCTTGATATATTCGGGGGTTTTTAAAATTTTTAATTTTTGTTTTCTTTTTTTTTTTTGGTCGGAAGACTTAAACTTACAATTAACTTAATTTATAAATAAATTATGCGACTTAAATCTAAACAAGTGGCGTGATATTTATTATTCTTTATAATAATTATTTGCTGCAATTGCTGCAATTATTGCAACATAAAAAAGCTTAAATGAACTTGCATTTGTGTTTTTACGAATTTTATTATTGCTAACTTAGGCAAAAGATAATTTAAAGTGTAAAGAGAGAGTTCTTTGACTTTGTTGGTAGGCAAATTGATTTTTTTGTTAACTATTTTGATATCGCTGACTTAAGCAAAAATAGTTTCAAGAAAATAAAAAAAAAGAATTCATTGACTTTATTAATTGGTAAATTAATGTTATTCTTAACTTCTATGGTTATAATTCGACTTCATGTATACTTTGCAGTTTCTAAAAAAATATGTTTTAATTTTTTTTTAATTTGCAGAAACAACCTTAAAAAGGAACTTTGGATTGACTAAGCTCGACTCCACAACAATGGCAAAACATTTTGAACAGTAAGTAGCATAATTTTCAATGATATGCCTGCATAATTTTTTAATGTAATCTCAGCGCATCTTCATTTGCTTTTTACATTAACCTAACAAATAATTTATCACATAATCTTAAACTTGTTCAGACGTACTTTCAAGCCACTCCAACTCTAAGGCAGATTTTTACAACTTCTCAATAGTTAAGGTTAGATTGTTCTGCGACACATAAATATTTCTACATTTGTTAAAATTTAACTTCAACCTGAAAGTAACTGATAAGCTCAGTCAGGACTTGACACATCACATCAACTTTTGCTTATGCATGAGAGAGATGAATGAGAAAGTAAGATACACATTTTGTATATCTATCTCTTTATTTCTCATTATAAAATCAAAAGTTGAGCAACAAAAGCTGATGTGCCTAAAACCCGGCTAATGACAGCTTTATCTTGACGTTAACTCCTAAAGTGAAAATAAAGAACTCAAAGCTACTATCATATTAGTCATGGGGTGTACTCTGTAATTCGAAATGAAAGAAAATGTTCTGGAATTTATAATTCAAACGCATGCAAATTCAAATGCATTTTCTTTCGGTTTGAATTACACAGCGAACCCGCAGGACTTACTCGCATCAGGTTTTGTTGCTCAATTTTTGAGATAGGATTACAAAATTTGTATATTACTTTCACATCTCTCTCATATAAAATCAAAAGCTCAGCAACAAAAGCTGTGATGCTGAGTACACATTTGGCATTTATTTTGCTGTCATTCGCAAAATGTGTACAATCTCGTTTACATTAGCTCAATTCACAATCTCGTGCAAATGGTTTGGCATCGTAGCATGTGCAAAATGGATATCTATCTATATAATTAATAGGCGAACATGTTTTTTGTAATCCCTTTTACGCTGGTACCACCGCACCGATTTTAACCCTGCACACATAACCCTCGAACGTATCCCTCTAAACCTAACCATTCGTCGTTTCGACGAGCACGTTTTGGGGCGTATAATATCGGTTCTAAACATATATATTTTTGTACTTGCAACACATACATACCTTTAGGAAGTACTTTGTTAGTAAATACAACTATATATTTCTATTCTGTTACAATGATATTTATTATAATCCATTTTTCCAAAAAGCATTTTTTTTTTGAGATCACATTGTTATAAAATTTATTTAAACAAACAAAACAAAAAAGCCTTTTTCTCTTTGGCAAAACTTAACTATAACACTGTTGTCATTTAAAAAAATATATAAAATAAATTTTTTGAAGCGCATTGTGTGCAAAAATCAACTTTATGCTCGCCAACACTCGTCGAAGCGACGAACAAGTTTATCATATCTCAATAATTACGTGCTCACGCGCCGAGTTTGGTTGTCTCCTGCAAAAGCTCAGCGAAAACTAAGTTGGCAAGAAATTTAGCGGCGATCGGTGCACGTGTTAAAAAGAAATAGCAATTTTTTTGTCCGGTGTTCGTCGTTTCGACGAAGGTTATGTGTCTAGGGTTAAAAAGATTTATATGGTTTTAAAGGATTTTTTATACAGAATCTATATTTTATTGAAATCGGTTTAGTATTTTGGGAGCTATAAGCGTTTAAAGTTGCTACATATTACACGCGCATTTATTAGCTTACAAGTAAAAAAGAACCAAAACATGAGTGTGTGTGTGTGTTTGTAGTATTTCTCTTGATCTAACAATTTTTTATTCTCTTATTTGTTATTGTATGAAAGCCATAATACTTAAAGGAAGAGAATTGAATAAAGTGAATTAGCTTGGTTGAAGGGATTTTGTTTGTTTTTTAATTTCATGTATTATTTAATTATGGTTGCATACATATGTATGTAAGTATGTGTGTGGCTGTGTTTTAATAAATCTTTTATTAAGTTTAGACACATTTGCTTTGAATCTTAGTAAAATTATTTACATTTTGTTTCTAGAATACGGACGAGTGTGTCGTCCGTTTGGTATATCTAGTAGTATATTAATACTCACCACTTAACAATTCTTAGTGGTGAGTATAAACATACCGTTTACCGTTTTGTTCGTGCTACGATGAAAGACCATTTGCACAACTTTATCGCTAAGCTGTAAAGATGGCCCTTAACAAAACTTTTGCTTTTGTATTCTTTTCAAGAATGCTACATTTTGTATCCGACATTACCGTATTTAAATTTTTGAACAACAAGTGGGTTCGTAAGCTTGCGGATACCATCATTTACCAAAGTGCCCGAGAAGGCATTAATATGTTTTCTAAACTGATTCATGATTCTCTAAACCTGGCGCAAAGAGTAGACGCTACAGATCCCTCCTATTTAGCCAAGGAAAATAGTATCATAGATCATGTTCTACATTGCAAAGAAGAAAGTTCCCTTATAGCAGACGATTTACAAGGTATTGTCGGTCAACTATTTGTGGCGGCCTTCGAAACTACGTCAACAACACTATTTTTCACACTTTCGCTACTTGCCATGCATCCACAGTATCAGGAACGTGCCCACGAAGAAATCACGAAATTATTAGCTGAGAGTGATAATAATAATGAACTGACAATAAATCAGTTGGACCAGTTTACGTATTTGGATATGATATTCAATGAAACAATGCGAGTCATGCCCATTGTACCGATGGTATTTCGAAAGGTTTCAAATCAGAATTTGACACTCAGCAATGGCATGACTTTACCGTGTGGCCAAATTATATGTATTGACATTTTTCGTTTGCATCGCAGTAAAGAAATTTGGGGTCCCGATGCGGAAGTTTTTAATCCTGATAACTTTTTGCCTTCTAACACAGCCGTCAGACATCCCTACGCTTTTATACCATTTACCAAAGGCCAGAGATTTTGTATTGGTAAGTACTGAAATAAGACAAACATATACATTTTGAAATAACTAAAAAGGAAATATTTTATCTACTTAATAGGTTGGAGATATGGCTCTTTATTTTTTAAAATTGCTTTGGCTAAATTGATTACAAAGTTTAAGTTTTCTACAGATTCTGAATTTAAAAATTTGAAATTTGAAAACCACATAACTTTGAAAATAGTAGAGCAGCCACGATTGAAATTGGAAAGACGTAATGCTTGAAAATTTACTTTATAACTCATATAATAAAAATTAAAAAAAAAAATAATTTTCACTTAAATAATTTTTTTTTGCTGAATAAACTGCAAGTGATTTTAATCTGAACTGTTTTATATTTATTTATAAACTTAATTCTTTTTGTTGTCGTATTATTTATTGTTGCTCTGATTTTAGTCTCGGCAGTTTGTCTTGCTCAATTTTTTATTTTCTAATTAGAAAGAAAAAGATAAGTACATAACTCATGTTTTAGACTCGGCAGTTTTTCTTGAAGCAAGTCTGAGTTTATCGGAGAGGGAGGAGAGAAGAAAGATGAGGGGTACTGCCTTGCTTGTACAGAAAAGTTACTTCAATACTATTTTGTTATTTCATTCGCAGCATTAAAACAATAGGAAAATTGAACAAGAAACTGTCTGAGTGTAAACAAACGAGCAGTTTTAAAAGAGAATTCAAGATAATTGCTTCAAGAAAAACTGCCAAGTCTAAAACATGACTAAAAGCTATATATATTACTTCCTCAACTCTATCAAATGCAAAATCAAAAGTTGAGCAACTAAAACTGTCAAGTGTAAAATTAAAGTTACATTCGGCCTCACCAATAAGTATAGGTTCAATCAGACGTGCCATAACCATAACTATTAGAGATGTGCAAATGTCGTGATTTTATCGTGTCACGCGTGAGTCACGCGTGATTCACGTGATTCGTGATCAAATATTATAACTAATCACGCGTGAGTGCGTGAGCGTGACTGAAAAAAATTTACTCGTGCGTGATCGTGCGTGAGCTTATTTTAATAACCACGCACGAATTTTCACGCTCTCACGAGATAACATTCCTGCATAGGTACATATGTAACTGTATTCAATCATTTGAAATAAATGATTTTATAATAATAAATGCATATATGTATGTATAGTAATATGTATGGTAGTATGAGCTTACAAACATAATGAATACCCCCAAACAAAATGTTTCGACTTTTTCTGAAGTCAGACTTGTCGTACCGAATTCGTTAAGACATTTCAGTAGTTTCTCTGAACAATTCCCAATAAACCACTCCATAAGCTAAATATAACTGCAATGGAGAATAAGCTTATCACTTAAACACTTTTTTGTAAGTGGTATCACTGTTTGCAAGTTTTTTTTTGTTGTTTATGATTTTGAACGCGTGAATTTTATATTATTTGTTAAAGTCGTAATTTTTTGTCTTGTTTAATTAGTTCAGTGTCCTAAAGTTAAGTGGAGTTTCTACAAAAATTTACATTTAAAAAATAGTAATTATTATATTGGAATATCAATTTTAATTTTAAATATGCCTACTATAAGCATGTTTAGAAAACTATTTTCCTGGAGGCATATTCTATAATTTAGAATTATAAGCTTGTTTTATACTATAGGCTAGCAATATTATCGCAAGGGTTCAATTTTCTTTATAAAATAATTGTTAATAAACCTTTCACAAGAGTATGCACAACACTTTTCTAAGCTTGAGGCTTATGGTAGTAAGTTTGTTATAAACTATTTCCATAGCGTTTTGGTTTGTTGGATTAAAACTTTGATTTTTGAGTACATAAGTAAAAGTCTGTAAGTAAGTATGTATGTTTCTTAGATACCCTATAGGAAGTATCAATTGAGAAACACTACTGATTCAACAGTGCCTTTGTCAACAATACTACTGACGAATTGTACCGCAGAAAATGTTTTTTGCTTTAGGGGCCGTCCATATATTACTTAACGCTGTAGGGGGGAGGGGTGGGGTTCCAGTTTTGTTATGACTTGTTTATTTTTAGTCAGTTTTTTTTTAACACAAACACAATTCCAAAGCGATTAGCTTGTGGGGGTGGGGGGAGTCTTTGTTACGTAACAGAAAAATTTTAGTAATTTGTATGTTTTCTCATTCAATATGCTTTTCTCATATATTTGATTATTATTTATTTAATTGATCATACGTCTTACCTTCACATTTATATTATGTATGTATATATACATACATGTGCGGAATGTCATGTTTTGATATACGAGAATTCGAATTCGAATATTTAAAATGATATCCGCGAATACGAATTTTTAAAACTATATTAAATTAACTTTGCTTTATTTTAATTTACATTATAAATTTTACAAAAACACGAGCATACATATATACATAGATATGTATATGTAAGAACCTATTTTTCAACCCAAAAAACATGAAAATTATATTATACATATACTTTTTCGTGAGCGTGCGTGATCGTGATAAGTTGTAAAGCACTCGTGCGTGATTAAAAATATTTTATACGTGAGCGTGCGTGATCGTGAAAGTTTTCAAAATCATTCGTGCGTGAAAGTGCGTGAGTAAAATATTTTTCTGCGCGAGCGTGCGTGTCGTGAATCAGAAAACAATCACGTGCACATCTCTAATAACTATAGGAAACAGCTGTTCGAACCAAACTTATGGGCAACACTGTATTTGATTATAGGTAACTCGCCATAACGCCATATCCATTACCATAGAAACTAATTGAATTTTGGTTTGGTTATGGCTATGGCACCAAAATTCAACTAGTTTCTATTCGGGTTTGGAATTAAGCATTTTTGGTGGAAGCTCTTCCCTACTGGATTACCAATTTAATGATTTTAACAAGGCGTGAGACTAAAATAATCGATTCTTGAGAAGTACTTAAGGTAGAATTAGTAAAATCGTATCATTCTACTTTACAGCTTGCCGTATCGTTCAACTTTATCCACAAGTTATAGAAAATGTAACAGTTTGCACAGCACATTTTTTTTGTCTGGCTTTGAATGCGGCTGTTTTGACATTCGCTACAGAAAAATCTGTTTTCTGTAGATTTCTACGTCAGCAGTGTACCACCACACATTTTATAACTAGTAACATGCATTGTATATGGTACGGTTTTTGTCAGCTGACACGCAACATCACGATAACATTTTACTAATTCTACCTTTACTCTTTTTATTTGGCAACATGTTCACGTAATCTATTAAATCTAAAAGAATCATTCTCCTCATTTATTAACTTTTACATAATTTTCTTTGATGTGTAAACATCTATACGCTAGGGGGTAAAAATCTTTTTCACAATACAATCACAAATTTTGAGTAAGATGCACACCGCGTTGTCAAATCGGTGTGAGTTATATATGAGTGTATTAGTGTTTGAAAGAAGCAATACAAACTTATTTAAAATATTGTAAATACATAGGAATTTGCTGGTTTTTGTTGGTTTTATTTATCTTGATAATTGCTTTGTAGACATTTGGCCGCTACAATAACAAATACATGAGAGTTAAAAATTAAAGGGTGTTGAAAAATGTTAAAATCCCATTTGATATACATACAATTGTATGTACATATATAATTTGTAAAGTTAGTGTATTTTTATACAGACTACAACAATTAACACTAAATTTAAAAAATTTAAATTAAAGGGTGTTCCATCAGTTAATGCAATTTTGACATTGTAATTTTGACAACTTGCTGTATCTTGGAAACCGTGAGAGCAAAACTCTTGAAATTTTCAAAAACGGTAAAACTAAAAACTCAAAAAGTTATAAAATCGCAAAATCTAAAAAAAATTGCTAAAACCAAAAAAAAAATCGCCAAAACGAAAAAAAGCACCAAATTAAAAAAAAATTCTAGGAAATAAATAAATCGCGAAAAACCGGAAAAATCGCCAAAATGGAAAAAAACCCTTAAACAAAAAAATCGCCAAAATAAAAAACCCCAAAAACAGAAAAAAACCTCAAAAACAGAAAAAGTCGCCAAAATGAAAAAAATGGCGAAAATTAAAAAAAAAACAAAAAGAGAAAAAAAACTCCAAAAAGAGAAAAAAGCGACAAAACTGAAAAAATCGTTTAAACTGGAAAAACTTAAAAAAAGGAAAAAAGCCACATTAAAAAAATGCTTAAAACCGAATGTACAAACCGAAACAACAAGAACAGCAACAACTAAACGATGAACAACAGGAATTAAAAATTAAAAATCAAAAGTAAAGGCATTTATCATAGATGCAGGCAGTACCACTAAAATTTCAGAGAGATAATAAAAATTTTTTAACCAGTAAATTTTTACTGATTACTAAATTTTTTTTCTACAATTTTTATAAAGTGCCTAAATGATTTATTATATGATGAGGTGCATTGAATTTTCAGTAATCAGTAATGCCCGTATTCATAATGAAATTCATACAAAAGTATCAAAATTTAAATGAAAAAAACTTTGCCACTTGCTACAATTTTATTATGAATACGGCCCTACGATTTTACTAGTAATGCAAATTAAATTTCATTAGCAGCCAAAATTTATTGAATTTTTCAGTAATCAGTAAATTTACTGCTTAGTGCAATTTTTAATGCAATACATATATATTGCAGTGTGCTCATTTACTAACCAAATAAGTTTAATAAAACAAACAAAAACTAACAAATTCCTATATATTTACAATATTGAAAGTTTTGATACTTTTAATTAATTAATTTAAAAAAATATACTAAAAGCATAAGTACTTCCAACTGAAAAAAAAATTTCATTACTAGATGTTTACACATCTCCTCTGTGATCGGACTCACATTGCTTTTTTATTTTATGTAATGTCATTTGTAAGCGAATAAGGAAATTTGGCAATCAGAAAAGTAAGTCATTATATGGCAAATAGTTCTGACGGTAATGTGTAACTTTTTGATGGGATGTTACAAGCAGGGGATTAGGATGGGACTCGAGTTTTGTTAAATATTTGCGTATTTTGCTATAGTAAAATATATTAGCCCAATTCACAATTCTTGTGCAAATGGTCTTGCATTGTAGCATGTGCAAAATGGTATAGTACAGTGGTTTTCAACCGGTGGGTCGCGACCCACTGGGGAGTCGCAGCGACCTATCTCGGGGGTCGCTAGCTGATCTAAATAAAACACATTGATTGTTTTTAAATATTTAATTCTTTTAATTTAAAAACATAAAAAAATTTTAATTCAAACACATAAAAGTACTTATGTATATCAATGTGAACGCTGGGCTGCTTATTTTTAATTAAATGCGAAAAACGTGGTTGCAATTGTGACACGCAAACAATCAAATCATTTTCTAAATTAAGTTTATTTCTGTTTTTTGTTTTAATATTCACCATTTGTCAAAAAGTCATTTCGCACAGATAAGATGTTGAAAATTGAATTAATATTTTAAGTGCTTTTTTAGCTAGCTCGGGGTTGAACTATTTTAAGATAAATATTCCATTTTGAACATACTGTCCGCTGTACACCACAAATCACACACTGTGGTTTGTTGTCAATAACAGTGAAACCGTATTTTAAATATTCATTCTCATAATTTCTTTTCTTTGCTTTTTTTGTTTTTAATTCACTTGCACCTGAGGTACACGGTTCCACAGCTCTTTTAAGAAACTTATCCATTTATAATTCAAACGCGGCTTGTCTCCTTCACTGTTCACAAGCAAGTGACAATTTTTGCGTTTAAAATCTTCTGATTGTCTTTGTCTACTACTTTTGTAGTATTATGTTGTGTTTACAGTTATATTTTTAAAGTCTACAACAACTACGACAGCATACCGATGTGTAAACAAACAGGTGGTGAAGGGTATAAAAAGCAATAAT
This sequence comes from Tachina grossa, assembly GCA_949987645.1. Classification (NCBI taxonomy): domain Eukaryota; kingdom Metazoa; phylum Arthropoda; class Insecta; order Diptera; family Tachinidae; genus Tachina; species Tachina grossa. Next base: position 58,700,736 of record OX465278.1, on the reverse strand, counting down.
CAAATACCGTTAGGTGTCTACTGAAATAATAGCAAACACGCAGTGTAATATTTTTGCTTTATTTTCATTGAATTTTGTTTTTTTATAATAGTACATATTTTCAAACTGTGCAAGCAAAAACGTTAAGGGGTCGCTAGATTTTTTGATAATCATTTCAGTGTCGCGGCTTCAAAAAGGTTGAAAACCCCTGGTATAGTATATTGATATTCACCATCTATCGATTCTTGGTGGTGAGTATCAATATACCATATCATTTTACCATGCTGTTGTGTAAATAATTTCTTTCTTGGTAAAAATAACTGATTGTTGTTAATTTGCTTGCTTGAAATTAAAATTGCATTTGAACCATTAAAGTACATTTTTATAGTACGTTTCCATTATGAGCAAATTAAGTTGATTTGAGAAAATCATGTCGAAGTGTTTCCATTATGTGTTGTAAGTGTTTCTATGTTCGAATTTTCGATATAAATTTGACGTTTGAATTGTTTATTTATTTTTATAACCTAAAATTTGCACACAAATTTGTTTAATAATAATTTGGAACAGCAAAATAAATAAATATATACATAAGAATGGAAAACATCATTGACAATAACTTTCTTTTTTTAAATTACTTTTTCCTTTTTATAAGCAAATAGAATCTGCCATTTTAATTCGTACTTAAATGTCACTTTTTCGAATTTGTAAGTCATCAATAATGGATGACCCAGAGTTGCATTTGTAATAATAGCAGCAGCGCAGTGTTGCATTGACAAATTCGACTTAATTTGTAGCAAATTAAGTCATTTGAGATAATTTGCTCATATGAAAAATGTATGGCAAATCACTTCGCAAATTACTTAATTTGGGCAAATCAAATGTTTTGAACTAAATTACGTATATGGAAACGTACTATTACTGCCTATAATGGAACAAAAATATATTTTTTTATTGAAAGGTGAATTTAGAAATCTTAAAGTACACGTTTTTGATTACTACAGTTATGGGTCATCAGCAAACAAAATTAATTAGAAAAAATGTATCACGAATCACTTTAATTTTTTGTTTTGAATAAATAAAACACAATAAGTTTGCTCCTTCTAAAAAAATGATATAATGAGAATATATAATTATTATATAATTACTTCCTATGTGAAGGCATAGGTCGTGTACAGTCAGTCACAAAACCTTTTAAAATACTTGGGCATATGGTCTAATTACCCCGCCCATATTTGTGCAACACCATATTATGCAAATTTACTTTGTATAATATGTATAATAAATAAATAAATAAATATAATTTTGTTACTCAAAAAGAAGTTAAAAAATACAGACGAAATAACAGTATAATAATAATGTACCTCTGAATTGGATATAAGAATAGTTTCAGTTTGAATTAATTGTTAATTGAATTTAATACGAAATATATAATAGATAAGAATGAATTTTCGGAATTAATATAAGCCAGGTACCGCAAATATCGATTAGTTTTACAAATTTAAACTAAAACTACCTTTAGATGCATTAATTTTTATTTCCCAGCTAAAAAAATTATATATGGTCCATATATTTTTAATATATGAATGTATATAATTATATATGAATATGTATGAATTCATGTATGGAAATGTATAGGATTATACATTGCAAAACTATTATATATGAAGTAATATATGGACTAATATATGAAATGTATTATAATATATGAGCTCATATGTATATGAAATTTCATTATGAAGTTCTTCATATGTGGATCCATATATAGAAATATGATTTAATATATGGAGCTATATAAGAATGTATGCATACATGATATCTGACATAAGATCGATTTTGCAATCAAAAATGTTTGGATTTTATCGCTGGTGAATTGGAAATCCATTAGAAAATACATATGGTATTCAAAGTTTATATGCGTACGTACCCTCAACGTTAAAAAAACTTTTGTTCCAAAAAAAAAAAACATTATTGTATGATTTTATACATTGTGGGCCCCATTTAATATATCAATCAATAATCAAAAGAATAATGCAGTCATTAATTTTATAGAAGATAACAGAATTCTCTAGATAAGAAACAAAGTTCATATTACTGCAAAAAATTATATTGAAAACTATTGTTAGACGGATTATATTTTCTTTTATAATTAATTGCATTAGTTTTTAATATAATATGAGTTTTGTGTTTTTTAAATAATTGATTCACCATTTGACTTAAAATGATGAATGAAATGACTTTTAGTTCGTTTTTCATTATTTATCCAAACAAATGTTTCATTAAATACAACCTCGCAGTTTAAAATCTAAAAAAAGTAATTTTAGTAATTTAATTTATTGCACAGCAGTGCGCTGTTTTGAATCAAGAGATTATGAACTCTGCATAATGTGGAGGGAATATTTACACATTCATGTATGAAAATGTATGAATATATATAATCATATATGGCCATATACCCTCATTTTTCGGATCCGAACCATATATGTGATATCATATATGCTCCATACATATTTTTTTAGCTGGGTTGTTTAATTTTTATGAAAAGCTCAGCTTTACAGATTTTATTTTGATTTTTATTTATTCCTCAGAAAATAGAAATTATTTCGTGACTTTTTTTTATTCCTCAGAGAATAAGTGTTACAAGAAATCTTAAAGTTTCTGTAATATATTAATAGAAACTTGTTCAAGTTTTCTTTAATCTATTACAAAAATGTCAAGATTTCTAACGTCAACGTGTTACACAAAAACGCTATTAGTTTTTGATTTTGACTTTTTTTTTTTTTTTTTGCTAAAAAAAGGCAACTTTTAAACTATAGAAAGCGCATTTTCTGCGCTAAAATTAATATTAGTTTATTAAAATCGAATTTATCGTCAGAATCTATAAAAAAACTTTTATATGCTACATTAAATTTACTTTTATATATTATTCAGTTTAAAAATGACAATTTTTTCAGCAAAAAATAAAAAATTAACTGTTATTTTCTAAGCAAAAATAATTTTTTCAGCAAAAAATAAAAAATTAACTGTTATTTTCTAAGCAAAAATAATTGTTATTTTCTGGGGAATAAATAAATCTAAATAAGTTAACTTTTATTTTGTGAGGAAAAAAATAACTTTTATTTTCTGAGGAATAAATAACACTCAGAAATAATGATTAAAAAGTAATTTTTGAAATAAAACTTATGACCGTTACTGTCCTTAATATAAACAAATTTTTGGGGAATTGATGGGAGATGTGATCGCAAAAAAGTGGTAGCACTGGATTTGTGGGAAATTGCAATCCACATACTATTAAAGGTGAATAAAACTTTCAGCACACTATTATCATACGCACTAGTACTTTATGTTTATGGCAAGGCAGTTTTCTTGGGGTTTAGTAAATACTTAAACCTTTGGTAATAACAAAATGGTAAAAACAAAATAACCCCAAAGTGTAGTAAATGCAGTTCCAAAAATGTCGAAATGTGTTAACTTCCTAAAAAACACGAACAATCTTTTGGCTGTAAATTTACCAATATCTAATATTATATGGTGCATATCGTTGCCTTAATATAGAAACGCCCTATTATCATTATATTTTTCAAATCCAGTTTTTCGATAGATTTCGATAGTCGATTTGAAAATATAATGAGTTAGGCCGTTTCTATAACTCTGTGGCAATAAGGAAAAAGTGCTTAAGTCATATTTTACTTTTTTTTTTTGCAGGAGAGCACTTTTAAGCGTAAAGGTAAGTCGAAAGTCATAGTGCTATAACTTCCTGAAAAATCGCACAAATTAATTGAGATTTTGACCAGAGGTACTTTCGAATATGAAGATTACGGAGGTGCGATTAAGTCAAAATCATTTTATCTCGACTTAAGCACTTTTTCCTTTTTGCCACTGATCTATTAAGGTACCGATATGTAATGTAATTGAAACATTAAATACATAGAACTGCAATTCTACAAGAATTGCAAAAAAATTGGCAAGCAAATGTTTTACTTATTACATTTTGTTTATCAGCAACTGTTTTAACTTTGTTGAACTTAACGTTTTAAAGTCCTTTTCTTTCTTTACCGGTATATTTTGAATTGAGCAAATAAAATATTTGCATATCTTACAACCCTTCAGAAGAAATAAATTAAACAATTTTAGCTGGAATTCCTAAGGCTTTAAAATTATTTATCGCTGTTTGGAAAACAAATGTTGGGAGTTTCCTTTTCAATGAAGTTAATTAAAATACTTGTTTGTGGTGGTAGCCTAAAATAAAACAATATTTTTTGGAAGCAATAAATATGCATACAAAATTTATAGAAAACAAATATGCATACAAATTTTATAAATTAAAAAAAAAAACAATATATTATTTTATCTCATTGTTAATCTAAGTTACACAGTTATGAGTGCAAGAGATTTAAGACTAGTGGTTAGATTATGTATGGCAATCGAACTTCAATTGCCGTGTCAGCTGACAATGCAGCTGTAATTAAAATTAGTATTAGGTATGACGACTGAAAATAATGTAAATAAGGCGTCAAGATATAAGAAATAGAAGTGATAAAAAATTGTTCAATAAAAGTGCTTTAAAAATTATTTATCATAAAAAAATCAATTGTTTGTCGATGAAGGTACATAAGCGACAATTCAAATCCTTTAGAATTATACCCATTTCGCACACGCAAAATTTACTTTGACTTTCTGCTTTTATTGTGAGTAAATATTATTGCTTGAATTAATTTATAATTAATAATTTCCTTTTTAGCTTTAAGGCATATTTTCGCCTTTTAAGGAGCAGTTGATTTAATTTAATTTTGATTTCCTTAATCTAACGTATTCGGTCTGACATTTCCAAAATTTTGTTGGCATCCGACCATGACGTCTAAGTATTATGATGGGGTGGTGTGTTGCCTTGTCTGATCCATTCTTCCATCATTTGTAGACGTTTTGAATGCCTATATGTTGGACATAAAGAATGGTCTCCAATGTCCTGGAAAATGTAGTTCCTATAACGTCACTTATATCTCGGCAGCACATTCGTTGAACCTTCTCCAAAATTTTAATGTTGGTTGCACTTTCTACCTGTTGACCTCCACCATACTACCGATGCGTATGTTAGAACTAGTCTGATCACACTCCTATAGAGCTAGTGTGTCGCAGTAGGGTTGAGTCTCCGTCTGAAACCAATGGCCCTTCTATAGAGAGACTGGCACGAGTTAGCCTTCTTGATCCCTTCCTCTATATGGTGCCTCCACAACAGCTTCCGATATAGGATCTCTCGTAATTATTTAATCCTATCGGATAAGGTGATGGTATTCATCGGAAAACTAGGATCAATATAATGTTTTCCTGGTAAAAAGATCTATCTCCGTTTTTTCTGGATTACTGTTTAGTACTATCACCCGAGCCCAGTTTAGTGGCAATATTGGGAGTTCTTTCTGCCTCCCTGCAAAGTTGGTTAAGGTCCTTGTCCCTTAGAAGTATCATGACATCGTCTGCATAGGAGAAAGGTTCATAACCTTCATTAGTCAGGTCTCTTAGCAGGCTGTATGTGTTTATCCAAAGAAGGTGTGATATTATTCCTCCTTGAGGCGTCTCACGTTGCACGCTGCTCCTAACGTTTAAATTGCGCATACCTCATCAGTTCCCTAGCAATTAATTATTGATTGGTCAACTTGAAACTATACTAAGGATTGTTTGAAGAGCCTTCCAGGTCAATACAAACGTCAAGCGTATGCAACTTATCATTGAAAGCTTTTTCGATCTAGTTAATTTCCCTGTGAAGAGCCGTTTTCACTGACCTTCCTTTGACATACGCATGTTGACTAGGACTATCGTCTTATATCTTGCTCTTAATCATGTCGACCACTATCCGTTCCATGATCTTGAGCAGGAAGGAAGTAAGACTTACTGTTTTGTAAGCCTTAGGATTAAGCATGAAAACTACCCTTGCCTCCTGCCAGCTTTTTGGACTATATGCGAATCTTAAAAAGGCATTAAAAATTCTAACCAGATGATATGATAAGGTGTCCAACTCTTTCTGTAGAAAGGCAGAAAAATGCCGTCTGGGCCGTTTGTCTTGAAAGAAGAGAAGCTACTTATTGCATCCCAGCAAGAAATTAAAAAAATTTAATCAAATTTGAAATTAAGCATTTTTGGTGGAAGTTGTTCCTTACTGGATTACCAACTTAATGATTTTTATAAGACGTGAGACTAATGGCGTTTTCCTTTCTAAAAGATAAGTGTAACATATATGTTAAATGTGATTTGGCAACATTTTTAAATGCTCACCTGATTTTTAAGAAGTGTTGCATATTTTATGTTTACAAAAGAACAATTTTCCAACAAGTTTCGGCATAAATCTGCTAAATATTCCATTACAATATGTTTTCTTTCTATTTTATATACATACAAACTTTTTTTTATAATTATCACGAAACACGAACCAATAATGATAAAATAAAGATTACGCCTTGAGCATGATTTACCGTTTGATGACGTAGTAGTCCCCTCGCAAAGGTTACCAAGTCTGTATCATATGTGAAATTTATAATTTCTTGCAAAAAATTTATTTATTTTGTTGTCGTTCGCAGCCCTGTGATTAATTTACTCAGAGAGATCTCCAAGAAAAAAATTATATGTTGTTGCTTAAAAGCTGCAAAACTAAGAAAAATAAAAAACAATATAAAAATAAAGAGATGAGAAAGAGAGCAAATATGAAATGTGAGTTTGTGTGTATGTAATAGTTCTATAGTTGAATTTTACTAACCAATGAGAACACAGGCTGAGTGACGTCAGAATTCCATCATGCGCAGAAATGTATTTTTATTCTTGCGCGCTGGCGTAATCTTTATTTTATCATTCTTGACACGAACTACATAGAAAATGATTTATTTTTTCATAAACAATAACAAAACCAGCTGTTAATAGCATGTTCACACGGACAGCAATTATCGAGGTTCGCTCTCTCATTCGGGGTTCACGGTCGAATCTGGATTGAATCAAGATGGTTCGCCATACAAATTTTTGAGAGCGAACCAGCTTGGTTCATTTTGAACCTAGTTGCGAACCATGAAGAATTTGCTATCATCGCTAGTTTTGATAACACATTATCGCTAATTTATCTGAACTAGCTATCAAAACAAAATGAGTACACACATACACATATCCATGAGTAAACAAAAAACAAACCAAAAAATGGATGCGTGTATGAATTAAAAAAATGGAACATATTTTATTCATTATTTTTTGCTTAATTTGTTTATCTACTGTAAAAACGCAAATAACACAGAAAATAAAACTCCTGCCAACTATTCACGTATGTATGTATGTGTGCATGTATGTATATATATAAATGAGAGCAGTGATGCCAACTCTTGATACTCAAAAAGCGTAAAAAAATTGAAAAAATATACGTTTAGAGCTAAATAAAGTAAAATATTTCGAATAATCGCGAAAAGGGGCTAGTATTAAAATGTTTCTGTTGCAAATCAAAATATCGAAAACATTTTTTGGCAGTAATTTATTAGAAAATCATGAGATCAACATATACATAGCTTGAGATATTACATTTCATATTAAATTTCAATAAGGTACCTTCAAATAGTGTACATACATACATATATAAAAGAAGTATATATACATACATATGTATGTATCAATGTTTACATAAGTACATACATATAAAATTTATTCTTTTTAAAATAAAATTTCGATTTCTCGCTCTTCCTTAAACATACATTATCTGTTTTTATCAAAGCACAAAAAATTTGGAAGAAATAAAAGATTATTCTATAGTATTTTTCTTTTTTAAATTAATAAAGCAAACTAGCAAAATTGAATGAGTAAAAAGTCGATATTATTAGATTAAAGGAAGAAAAAGTGCGCAAAGATTATAACTTATATACATATTGGACAAAAAGTAAAAAAAGTTCTGAAAGATAATTATAAAAAGTGCTGATAAGCGCGTTTTTTGGGACCAAATATTTTTTCGCGTTTTGAGTGACTGAAATCGGGTAAAATCTAGCCCGAAAAGTGCTAATGCCCATATTTTGAGTTGGTAACCAAATTGTAATTACTTTTAAGTTCTATTTAAATACGAAATTGCGTTTTGGAGTGAATATTTAAATAATAATTAAATTTCCAACCTTGTGTAATATAATACCGCTTAAGCTTTATGAGCGTACCATATTTTTTTTATGCGTGTGTGTTTATTGAAAACATACACATTAACATCGTGCGGTCATGTTGAAAACATCATGTGGTTGTATTAAAAAGAATTTCGTTCAAATTTCATAAATATATAGGACAATACATAGTTTCATATCATGGAATAAATATATAGAAAAATGCATTATGACGTTCGTTTGGCTTCATAAAATTTATTTTGTACAATTATAATTTTGTACATGTTTTCTTTATGTTCTTTGGAAAGTCCTCGTCCAGCCTTGCAATTTTTTTTGCTGCAATTTCTTAAAATTTTGCTTTGAAATTGCATAAGTGTCCACATTATGAAATTCTAATTTTGCAATTATGCATTAAAAAATTCTATTACACCACAAATTTCCCTGAAAACTAACAATTATATTTACTTTTTCTAATATTTTTTGTTTTTCATACAACCGAAGAAATAAAATTATAGAAAACGTCAATTACAACTAGCAACTTGAAATTAACAATTACGAATTTCAAATCAAAAGAGAATTGCAGAGCACATGAAACTGTGTACCCCTCCCTAATCTTCTTACCGCTCTCACCAATAAACTCAAGAATTTCTGCAACAAAAATCGCAAGTCGGGACAGAGACAATAGTATTTGGAAATTTTCTAGTGCTGTCGTACTTTCAACGTAATTTAATAAGAACTTTAATTGACCATTGAAAAAATGAAATCGTATCTAAAAAAATTTAATTTTAAGTAACAATTAGCTAATTGTGTACTTAAATATTAAGTTAGAAACTATGGGTTGGTTGGCATCACTGCATCAAAAAGATTTGTCAAAACGAACCACGAATGTGTCGTTTGAACGGCATGGTTCGCAATCGTGGTTCAGAGAGCGAAGCAAGTGGTTCATGTTGCCGTCTGAACATAGTATAATGTAATGCTGCACTCATGCGCCTTTAATGAAAATGATTGTTGAACATGTAGCAGTTTTCTTCTTTCTAAGGGTAACATCATGAGATAAGAACGCGTTACATTTTTAAAATAACACATACTTTTCAGAAAAGAACACAAAGAAATGTAAAAGGCAGTATAAATGCAGTTTATTGCTCAGAAAAGAAAACGCCATAAAATAATCTATTCTTGAGAAGTAGTTATTAGGGGTGGAAAACTAACGATGGTACTATCCATAGTTAATTTTTTATTTTTTTTTGACTATCGATGTTTTAATTCTGCAATCGATTAGTACTTGAAAACAATCGATTTTCTTTAGTCACTATCGATAGTAAATGATACACCACTTAAAGCAAAAAATGTAATATGTTGCTTTTCATAAACAAAAATAACTGAATGACGGGAAAATTTAAAGGCTTAAAAGCTCAGTTAGCCGACTGTAATGGAATGTAACTGTAACGGTAGGAAACACTTGATTGATATTGTTATGGTGAAAGTAATGAAAATGGTTAGAGAGATGTAGCCGGAATGTAAAAATATGTACATTTTTTCTTCTTCACATAACAGTATTAATCAGCTGCTTCCTATAGTTGCAGTTAAATTTCATTTCGCCTAACTGAGCCTTAAGGTAGAATTAGTAAAATCGTATCGTGATGTTGCGTGTCAGCTGACAAAAACCGTACGATATACAATGCATGTTACTAGTTATAAAATATGTGGTGGTAGCACTGCTGACGTAGGAATCTGCAGAAAACAGATTTTTCTGTAGCGAATGTCAAAAACGCCGTATTTAATGCCAGACAAAAAAAATTTGCTATGCAAACTGTTACATTTTCTATAACTTGTGCACAAAGTTTAATGATACGGCAAGCTGTAAAGTAGAATGATAAGATTTTAATAATTCTACCTTTACTCCCCACGATAAAAGTCACATGTAGGGTGAACTTGCCTCTAACTTATCGCTCACTTTTGGTTAAACTGAAGTTGTAATAACGAAAAAGTGTTTATCCATCCAATAAAAACGTACCTCTAACTACCGACAAGTTATAATAATGGCCCTTATTATATTTGTAGCCAGTCTAGTTTCACAAGATATTGTGCATTATATTAAAAAAATACGTAAACTTTTTCTTTTCGTACGCCAAACCAAAAATTAATAATCAGTGCTGCCAAGTTTCCAAGTTCAATGAAAATAAAAATTTCCAACACATACGAACATTAAAAAGATAAGAACAAATATTTTCCAACAAAACTGAAACAATCTCGCTTGAGCAGGTCGTACAAGACTTGGTTTTTACATCTGTAGTGCGATTCAGTAACTTATAACGATCCGACAATTGTAGTTTTTGTCTATACATTTTGTCGCTTACAATAACGATTGTATGATTATGTAACTTCTTTCTAACAATAGTACGCAGCTGATATTTTCTGTTAATTTTTGTCGATCAAATTATTTAACGATGTTATTATCCTTAAAAAAAGTTAGTGAATCGCAATACTGACATGTCAACTCTGATGTAATCTGCATGTCTGTCAAAATTGTTGTTTACAGAAGATTTACAGAGGCAAATAACTAAACTACTTACATAGAGACTAGTAAAGAAAAGTCAGTTTTCTTTATTTGTTTAAGGTAGGATCAAACTGGTTTTGAATGAAAATATTTCGTGACATCATAGAAGTGTACTTGGAGAACCCGAAAAAAATTAAAAAAAAAATCATCTACCGAGGACATGTCTAGTTTTGTTCGACAGCTCCTCATTTATATTGTACGAACATAATTGCTATTAAATAGTTAAACAACATACATACATATGTATATCGGTGTTGTAATATATCAACTGCAGCCGGCTAATGCTTCCGACAATATTGCTTGTTTCCTCACGGCATAGATTTCTGACGACATATTTTTAATAATAAAAACAGCTGATGTCAGAAGGTTTGTCAGAAAAAAATAGATTACGCTCTAATTGAAATTTTCTCAGACGGTCTTGCGTCTGACTTTTACAGTGTGAAATTTGACAAATCAGATGTAAGATACATGTCGTGTACGAGGGCATTATAGACACTAAGAACTTTGAAATGATATAGTTTCAGTTGCACGCAACATTTCCTAATGACTTTAAAATTTTTTGGTGAACAGTGCAGAGGGCACAGAAAAACAGTAATGTATTCGACGGTGAGCTGGAAAAGGCGTGATTCGAAAACGTGTGATTTCAGCACTAAAAAATACTGCGGTATTAATTTGTGAACTGGAAGTTAAAGAAATTACTTAAGCATCCAAGATACAAAAAACTATAAAAATTTCATATTATTCATATTCATTTTTTTTAAGAGTTTATTACCAGAAATATGCCTGCTTGAATTTTCAGGAAAAGTTTTAACATTTCTCTTCACATTTCTGGCCCTTATGTTCTAAAGAAGTCTGTTCCTATTACAGAAGATTTAGCCGATTGGGCCAGCACCTATTGGAGGATTGGGAACTGCCAACACAATATTGAGATTCATTAGGACAGTATCTATTGCAACCTGCCAAGGTATACAACAGATATGTATTTCCCGTTCAATTTAATTCATTCATTCATTCATATTATGAAAATGTCAAGAAAATCTACCGAAAAAGGGCATCAGGTTAATGTGTATCACTTTATAATATAAAGTTTATATAGAACATTTAAAAGAGAACGTTAAAGCAAGCAGGCGAAAAAGGCACAATGTAAATTACGATTTCGTTTTCTTTGTCGTACTGCAATCATGAGAGCAAAAAAAAAAAAAGTAGTTTAGCAAATTAAATATAAAAAAACTGAAAAGCAAAAACGCATCATTTTAAAAGTCTTGTTATTTTGAAATTGATCATAATTATCCTGGCTTTGTTGCCTTCATGCCGAAGTGTGTGTGCGAGAGTGTGTATTTGTGCGTGCGTGTGCTTGCATCCTTTAGCTTTTTTCTGTTTTGGCATTTCTTTATTTTTACCCCCATTTCACATTAAATGTCAGTCCCAAATTGTGGTGGCCAGACTATATAATTACAACAGACAACATAGTTTTTCAGGGGTTTCGTTTTTTTTTCATTTCAAAATTCATACGAGTAGATGTTGTTGTTACTTTTTCGTAAATACTTGCGTTTCTTGAATGTGAGTTTAAGAAATTAAATTGAACTTGACCCAGAGCTAGTGGGAATTGTTGGCGATGTTTTTGTTATGGAAAAAAAGAAACTTAGATAATAATTGCTTGCAAATACAATGTATGTATGTTTCTGGAAGACACTTAAAATACCAACGCATATGTACATATTACAGGCCTGCGTAAACAGTCTTGAAAAGTAAATACGTCTTGTTTTTTAAATGTATTCTCGTGGCATGAACTATACTAAATCAATAATAAATGCTGTCGTTTAATAAGCGAAGCACGATGAATGTATTGATATACGTGTATATCAGTGTTTTTAAGCGATGTGTTTGTTGTGGTTGTTGTTTTTTTATGCGTGTATGCTTGTTATTTTGCATATTGTACGTTTTATTGTGTGTGTGTGTGTAAGATGCAGTTGGTAAGCTATTATGTGTTTAAGGGTGGTTTTTTAAAGTAAGCGCACACAACTAATGTCAATGCATGTGTGTAAATGCATGACGTTTGTATACGCGCCCATGCGTATGTAGAAGCAAGCATCACAAATTTTTCCGTCACGAAGTATTTTCTTCTGTACTCCTATATACCGCGTAATCGACGACACGCTGTGTCACCGCGAAGGAAACGGCAAAAGAGAATTCCAAATGTTCGCCCGTCTAAACTATAACTAAGCAATAACTGAAACAAATTTCTTGTGTTTGTTTTAGAAGATTTCGCTGTACTAAAAAATTTGAAAAATCCCTCATGTCTTAATATTTGTTTATTAGTTGTATTTTTTGCAGTGGTCTAGCGCATATGTACTATAGAGTTGCATGAATAATTCCATCCATGAAACTAGACTTGGGTCGAACTAGTTCACTAGTTCATTTTTGCCACAAACCAATGATCAAACCCATGTAATTTAAATGGGTTTGATCAGTGGTTTGTGGCAAAAATGAACTAGTGAACGAGTTCGACCCAAGTCTACATGAAACTACTGAAATGTTTGTTTACTAAGGCCCAACTTCGAACAAATATGTTAATACTCAACAAACCGTTGCTTTTATCATACTGTGAGTGAAAACGTTTCGTTTCATACTGTTAACACAAAGAGATTGTTCATTGAAACGACTTCTGTTCATGCTGCTTTCTCTCATCTCATCTAGACTTGGGTCGAACTCGTTCACTAGTTCATTTTTGCCACAAACCACTGATCAAACCCATTTAAATTACATGGGTTTGATCATTGGTTTGTGGCAAAAATGAACTAGTGAACGAGTTCGACCCAAGTCTAATCTCATCTTTTCTCATTAATTCGCAATAGCAATGTTGCCAATATAGTGAAATCATGGAATTTTTTGTATGGTTCGCACATGTGTAATAGGTTTCACTTTAAATTAAAGTTTTAACTTTTACACATACATACATAACTAAGTACATATGTATATATCATACATATTAGTAATACATATTTTAATTTGTCATTTGCAAAGAAGCTAAGAAGAGATACTTGCTCCCCCATTCGAATCAACAATCAAAATATTCCTCAACATTCCCAAGTGAAATACCTTGGTATACACCTTGATCGAAGACTTACATGGAAACATCATATTGACTCTAAATTAACTCAGATGAAACTTAAGTTAACTCAAATATATTGGTTGATTGGCAGAAACTCAACACTCAGCCTAGACTGCAAACTTTTATTATACAAGTCGCTTTTGAAGCCAATATGGCGCTACGGAATTCAGTTATGGGGCACTGCTTCAGCTTCCAATGTCGAGAGAATCCAACGAAGGCAAAACAAAATTTTACGGTTAATAACATCGGCTCCATGGTACATCCAAAATTCTATTATACATCGTGATTTAAATATGCCACTAGTAACTGAAGAAATTGCAAAATACGCAGGCAAGTATTTAACAAAACTCGAATCACATCCTAATCCGCTAGCTCGTAATATTTTGAACTTTACTGGACACATCCGCTTAAAAAAGAGGGACACACAGGCTCTTATACCTAACACTCCAGATGGGACTACTTGAAAATACTTCCCCCCCCCCTTTTTTTTTGATTATCACTACCAATGTATTATTTATAACTACCACTAAGTTTATGTCCGACACTGGTCGGGCCTAATAATTTTTTTTATAGATTTAAGATTTGAATACTTATTGTTAGTTCATATATGAAGATACAATAAATAAATACATGCATTACAAAAAAAAAAAAAAAAAAAAAAAAAAAAATTTGCAATTTTGAGTAATATAAATCTTTAAACTATTTTCATATATTATATATTCTTGTAATGAATTTCACACAACCCTGAAATGAAATGCTATGGAAAGAAACACACACTTTTAGATGAAAAATGGAAAAAAGGAATTGGTTTATGAGAAATGAATATATTCTTAAGCTAATTTGATTATTAGTTGTGTAGGTGTCTAAGGGTTTTGGTCACGTGCTTGTTTTTTTTATTTTATATGATATAAAAAAATTGAAATTGACAAAAATTAAATAAAACACAACAAAAGTGCTCGTTTCTAAGCGAAAATAACTATTTATATTCTTCCAAGCAAAAATATAACTAACAATTATTTTTGAAATTAATATTTGTAATAAAACTCAAAAAATTTGATTATCATCACCATATGTAAAAATACGAAATTTTAAACAACAATAATATTGCATTGAAAATAAAAATAATTATGTGTAATATTTTACCTTCCTTTTCGGCGATTATTCATATATTTTCCCTTTTGCTAAAACTGGCAACACTGATCTTTAAAAGCATATTGTTTTTGCATGAACTTAATCGAGATTTACTCAACACATGTTCTGTTTCAAATTTGTAAATGTTAGTATGCTCTTGTATAAGTAAACAAACCAACATCATTTTACTGCGTTCTTAACTATTGAGTATTCATTGTTCTTGTTTCATAGTTATTCATCTGTATGAAATAGAAATGAAACGAATAAAAAATTATAGCGAAAGTTTCATAAACATCATTATTTAGTTTCATGCATATGTCTAATATGTACATATATATTTTATCTTTGTAGCATTCTCAAAAAACGTTTTTTTTCGCACTTTTAACGTTTATTAATTTTATATGGATATATTTGAAATCCTTATTGATAACATTCCACTTTACAGTGTACCTTTTGCTTTTTATAATGTTCGTTGTATAAGTAATTATCTTCGAAACTTTAAATCATATTTTAAGTGAACAAGTTATTAATTATTAACACTGCTAAAAAAAATAACAAAGTTCAAATTACTGATATTGTCAGTTAAAGTTCCTTCCCTTTTTCCAACTGGACATTGTTATCCCTCGTCTAGACTGGCAATAAATTCATTAACATATATTGCAGCAAATGTCAAAATATTGATATTGCCAATGGAGACAGCTCATTGCCAGTGCTTGTAATACGAGTAATTGCGACAATAATTGCCAACAGTTTTTCGTTGACAATAATTGCGAACATGAAACGTCAAACTTGGTGTTAATTTATGTTAGATTTTTTTTGTTCTGCGTCTGAAATTTAGATAATATGTATTAATGAAATTGAAAAAAAAAATTGAAAAAGGAAAGCGTGTGTAGTAAAATAATTTGTATAGTAATAAAGCCCCGTTCAGACTATTGTACAAGTATTAATACTTTCATCACATTTTACGATACAGAAATCTAAATACATTCGTTGCGACTGTCAAAAAATCTAACGTAAAATCACATATTGTGTTCAGACCATCACACTTCAAATAAAATGTGTAATACAAGCAGAAAACAAAACAGGGGCAAATTACGGCACTCGTTATCGAACGAAATTACGAAATATTTCTATATAAACTATATTGAAATACTTCGTAATTTCGTTCGATAACGAGTGCCGTAATTTGCCCCCACCTGTTCAATGAAAATGTCTGTGCTATTCATTGACTAGCGGCTGCAAAGCGGTTTCATGTGGGCGGGGACGCGCCGGCACTTGAAAAAATTCAGCAGTTAAAAATATTCTATGTAAATAACAAAAAAAAAATTTAAGAAAAGATATTACAAAAACGTTAAAAAATTACAAAATCATAGAAATATACTTCAATACTATACACTTCTTCAAAATTTTGAGCCGATATATGTATGACAAAACATTACATCAACGACGACACGCTATCGGCGGCAGAAAAGCCGACTTGGAAATTTGGTTTGTATGAAAATGCAACCCTGATCTAATGAAATATGTTATCGTTTACAAAATTTTCTAAAAACGAAAAAGTCTTATTGGATGTCAAAATTTTTATCGTATTATTTGCCACTTTGATGACATTTTGCGTTCAGACTATCACATAAGGCGCATTTATTAGGTGGCAGCACTACACCAGGTGACTAATGTCATTATACCAATCTAAACGTCAAATTTGGATTATGTAGGTATAAGCCTAAAAGCATGCTTTTATTTGGGTATACATAAACACCTTTCGAATATTCAGTTTTGTATGGTGTTTGACATTTCCAATAAGAAACATGCAATCTGAAAATGCTACCCTGTTTTGAAAAGTAAGAAGGTAATTTATACCAACAAAGTACATGTGGTTGTTGCTGTTGTAATATTTGTTGTAGAATCGCGGGTACCTTATTGATGTGCCTTGCTATCACACTTGCACGTATTATTTGAATTTTTGACAAGTATAAATACAAAGTATAATAGTCTGCACGCGGCTTAAGTAGGGAAAGGATTTTCATGCACTTAAAATCATGTTCTATGTAAATAAAATAAGCAATAAAATATAAAAATATGTGCTTAAAACTAACAAGTAAGAGTGCTATATTCGGGTGTGCCGAATCTTATATACCCTTTACCAAAGTGCGTTTATGTAGTATAGAGATACATGCATAAGCACATAGTTATTTTTATGTACAAAGAAAAAATAATAATTTCCAAACCCTAGAATCATAATTTTAGATTTTTCTGATTACTTATACCAATCTAGTAGTTCTTAACAAAAAAATATAGAAAGCGTGTTAAGTGAAAAAAAGGAAATTCAACAACAAATGTTTTAATTAGTTACTTTAATGTCTAGAAAAAAATCATAGTTTCCAGCTCTGGAGCTGAGGTTTTTATTTTTATAATTTTCTATACTAAACTTTTCTTTCCAAGACGTAAAATATATATATATAATTTATAAAGGAAAAGATAAAAATTAATTAGACTTAGTTACTTTTATATATCAAAAAAGTGTAAGTGTCCCAACCGTTAACTCATCCTTTTTGATTTTCTGATTTCTTACACCAATCTCTTTCTTTAAAGAATTTAAGAAATGTTTAATTTATAAAAAAAAGGAAAAATTTGTTTCAGTAAGTTACTATTGTACAAAAAAGTTAAAGTTTTCCAACCCTGGAATCGCCTTTTTAATTTTCTTAATTGTTTTTTTTTATTTGAAATACCAATTTTATCCGTTTTCAAGCATAAAATAAGTTTATTTAATAAAAATAAATAAAAATTAGTTTTCGGTAGTTAATTTTTTATATCAAAAAGAGTGTAAGTTTCCCAACCCTGGAATCGTCCTTTTTGATTTTTCTAAATTTTTTATACCAATCTTTTTTTAAGAATATAAGATATGTTTAATTTATAGTAAAAAAGAAAAAATTGTTTTAGTAAGCTACTTTTGTATAAAAAATAAGCTTTTTCAACCCTGGAAACGTTGTTTTAAGTTTTATAATATTTTTTATTTTGAAATACCAAATTCATTCATACTGAAGTATAAAATAAGTTTATTTTATAAAAAAAAAAAATAAAAATTAGTTTTCGGTAGCTAATTTTTTATATCACAAAAAGTGTGGGTTTTCCAACCCTGAAACCCTTTACCAAAAAATGGTAAAAGGGTATAAATAGGTTTGTCATTCCGTTTGTAATTTCTAGAATATTAACAAGCGAGCCATAAAGTATATATATTCTGGATCCTTATGCATAGGGAAGACGAATAAGCGATGTCCGTCTGTCCGCCTGTCTGTACGTGAAACCGGTTTTCCGAAGCTCCCAGAAAAGCTAGAGACTTCGTTCTTGGACTGGTGTGTCAGAAATGGTCGAAATAAGATTGGTATTGAAAATCAGCAAAATCGAGCAGACGGTTTCAGAGCTGGGAAGCTTAAACTTCATTTTGCCATACAAAATAACTACCGAAAAATAGTTTTTAATGATTTTTTATTAAATAAACATATTTTATACTTCAGTATGAATAAAAGTAATATTTCTTATTAAAAAAAATAAAAAAAAAACTAAAAATATTAAATAGACAAAATGATACAAAATTAATTTACTAAAAGAAAATTTTCCTTTTTTCTATAAATTAAATATATCTTATATTCTAAGAAGAAAGAGATTGGGTTAAAAAATCAGAAAAATCAAAAAAGATAGTTCCAGGATTGGAAAACTTAAAATTTTTGTGATATAAAAAATTAACTACCGTAAACTAATTTTTATATTTTTTTTATTAAATTAACTTATTTTATACTTCAGTACAAATTAAATTGGTGTTTCAAATTAAAAAAGAAAGTTAAAAAAACTAAAAAGACGTTTCCAGGGTTGGAAAACTTTAATTTTTTTTTCATATACAAAAGTAACTTACTAAAACAAATTTTTTTCTTTTTCGCTATAAATTAAACATATCTTAGACTCTTAAAAGAAAGAAATTGGTGTAAAAAATCAGAAAAATCAAAAAGGATGATTCCAGGGTTGGGAAACATACACTTTTTGTAATATATAAAAGTAACTAGGTCTTACTATTTTTTTTATTTTTTTTATTAAATTAACTTATTTTATACGGCAGTACACATTAAATTGATATTAAAAATAAAAAAAAAGTTGAATACACGAAAAAGACATTTCCAGGGTTGGAAAACTTTAACTTTTTTCTTATACAAAAGTAACTTACTAAAACAAATTTTTTCTTTTTCTCTATATATTAAACATAGCTTATATTCTTAAAAGAAACATATGGTGTACGAAATCTGAAAAACCAAAAAGAACGGTGCCAGGGCTGGAAAACTTACACTTTTTGTGATATAAAAAATTAACTACTGAAAACTTATTTTTATTTTTTTTATAAAATAAATTTATTTTATACTTCAGTACGAATGAATTTGGTATTTCAAATTAAAAAAAAAATTAAAACGAAGTTTCCAGGGTTGGAAAACCTTATTTTTTATACAAAAGTAACTTAGTAAAACAAATTTTTCCATTTTTTAATATAAATTAAACATATCTTACATTCTTAAAAAAAATATAGTTTTTACGAATACAGAAAAATCAAAAAGGGGGATTCCAGGGTTGGGAAACTCACACTCTTTGTGATATAAAAAATTAACTACCGAAAATTAGTTTTTATTTTTTTTAATAAATAAACTTATTTTATGCTTAAGTACGAAAAAAATTGGTATTTAAAAAAAAAACAATTAAAAAAATAAATTAAAAAGACAATTCCAGGGTTGGAAAACTTTAACTTTTTTTGTACAAAAGTAACTTACTAAAACAAATTTTTCCTTTTTTTCTATAAATTAAACATATCTTAGATTCCTAAAAGAAAGAGATTGATGTTAGAAATCAGAAAAATCAAAAAGAATGATTCCAGGGTTGGGAAACTTACACTTTTTGTGATATATAAAAGTAACTAAGTCTAATTAATTTTTCTCTTTTCCTTTATAAATTTACGTTTTGGAATGAAAAATTTGGTGTAGAAAATTATAAAAATAAAAACCACAGCTCTAGAGCTGGAAACTTTGAATTTTTTTCTGGATATTAAAGTAAATAAATAAAACAGTTTTCTTGAATTTTCTTTTTCTTTTTTCACTTAACACACTTTATATATTTTTTTTAAACTACTACTAGATTGGTATAAGGAATCAGAAAAATCTAAAATGATGATTTTAGGGTTTGAAAATTAATTTTATTTGTACATAAAAGTAACTAGGTCAAATTATTTTTTTCTTTTTGCTTATACTTTATGTATGTGCTTGTGTATGTACTACATAAAAGCACTTTGGTAAAGGGTACATAAGATTCGGCCCAGCCGAATATAGCACTCTTACTTGTTTAATTTTCTATGGTATTGTTATTCTTGACTTAAGCCAAGTTGAAGAAGTCCTACGGTGTTTTCGAATATCGAATAATATCACAAAAAATACGATTATAAATTTTTCTCGTTCTCCTCTTTTTTTTGTTCTTACACAGTCTTAAAAACTGCAGCTTTTAAATATTTTGCAACTTATCAAAAACCAACGTGTGATTTATACCATGAAAAAACTAAAAAATGTATTGTAATGAAGTATGCAAAAATATGTATTTATTATAAAATCGATGCCATTTTGCCGCAAATTTATTGATTCGTAAAGATATTTCATTTACGTTGATCTACGACCAAGGACAGAAAACATGTATTTACATGAAAATCCTTTCCTTAAGATCGTGATACACTATCACGAAAAAGTACAACGCTGGTATGATGGAGTTTATGAAAATTTTCAAAAGACAATAACATGTCATCACACCAGGGTTGTATATTTTCGTAGATCGCAAGACTTTGTATGATAGTGTATCAGGGCCTTTAGTAATAAGTTAATAAGAATTAAAAATTGTTCGATTAACCCGATATTTACAAGCGAATTATGTTTTTGCATGCACCTTCTATGTTGACTTTTTCGATATTATGAACTACGATTTCCCTTAGCCTTAACATAAGTAAAGCAATCAGCAATATTGTTCCGTTATTCAGCCGGTGTCATTGCTATATTGCCAACATATTTATTGCCAGTCTAGATGGGGGTGTGGTGAATCGGCAGAGCGATAAAAATATAAAGCCAAATTTTAACAGCCCCAAAAAGAAGAAAATACAAATTAATTTATATTTGAAGACTATGTATTAACTAGATTTCGTTTCGTGATATAGGTAGTACTAATTTTAATTTAAATTTGTTTTTAATCCTTATTTAATTTTTAACTTAACAAAATTCACAAATTCTATAAAGCGATAACTAATATCGCTCGTGTTTGGCACGCACCATCATATCAAATTTAACTCAAACACATTTTCGACCAAAGAGGAGAGTAATAAAAAGAAGGAACAGCAAGTTTTATTTAATATTCGCAACAAATAATCGGTAAAATTCATTAATGTTGTCGGCCTTATAACGCCATGATTTTCATGATGATGGATTACTGCCCAAAAACCAACTTACTTTATTAAAACAAAAAGAGCAATAATGTAAACTAAATTTTTAATTCATTCACTATAAAGTTTCTTTTGTTTCAAATTTTTTTATTTGTTTGTTAAGTCATTAGGAGTACCCTACATTTATAACTGACGAAATAAGTTACACATAACGCCCATTTACTCAGAGAACGTTAAAACTCATAAAAAACTAGTTTGCCAGAAAACCAGTTTAAGGTTTTCAATTTATACACAACTTAAGGGAAAAAGAAAACTGTACTTGCTCTCTGCATCATTATACCAAAATTTAAATTTTTTGAGTTATGACATTGTTTGAGTAAACGAGTGATATGTATTAGTTTACTATAGCATTTGTTGTATTCCTGTGGAAAAATTAGTAACAATTTCTTCCTGAAAAAGTAAACATTTGAAAAAAAAGTTCTTTTTGGAAAAAATACCTTTTTTAAAATAAGTACTTTTTCATAAGAACATTTTTTTTAAATTTACTAGTTCTTAAATTTTACTTCTGGAATTTTTTTATAAATAACCTTTTAAAAAATTTCCGTTTAAAAATACGCTTTTGAAAAAGTACCTTTAAAGCCCCGTTCAGACTATTATACAAGTATTAATACTTTCATCACATTTTACGATACAGAAATCTAAATACATTCGTTGCGACTGTCAAAAAAATCTAACGTAAAATCACATATTGTGTTCAGACCATCACACTTCAAATCAAATGTGTAATACAAGTAAAAAACAAAACAGCTGTTCAATGAAAATGTCTGTGCTATTCATTTACTAGCGGCGGCAAAACGTTTTGATGCAGGCGGGGACGTGCCGACACTTGAAAAAATTCAGCAGTTAAAAATATTCTATGTAAATAACAGAAAAAAATTTAAGAAAAGATATTACAAAAACGTTAAAAAATTACGTCAACGAAATATATTTCCATACGATTCACTTATTCAAAATTTTGAGCCGATATACATATGATAAAACATTACATCAACGACGACACGCTATTGGCGGCGAAACAGCCGACTTGGAAATTTGGTTTGTGTAAAAATGCAACCCTGATCTAATGAAAAGTATTATCGTTTAGAAAATTTTGTAAAAACGGAAAAATCTTATGGGATGTCAAAATTTTTGTCGTATTATTTGCTACTTTGATGACATTTTGCGTTCAGACTATCACACTTGCACGTATTATTTGAATTTTTGACAAGTATAAGTACAAAGTATAATAGTCTGAACGCGGCTTAAGCAAATAACTTTTTGAAAAAGTGCCTGTTGAAAAAAGTATCTCTTTGAAAAATATGCTGGTTTGAAAAACTTATGGCCGTATCCAAAAAGAAACATTAGTTTGAACTTCAAGTGTTCTTTTGTCATAATTTGTATGGAAATTTTGTTTTAACGTACACTTCAAGCTCATATTATTTTTTTTTTGTTCACGGCTGTTAGTATTTAAAAAGTGATTTTTAAGGAATTCACTCTTTAAAAAATGCATTTTTTTAAAAAGTGACTTTTTGAAAAAAGTATCTCATTGAAAAATAAACGTTTGAAAAAATACCTTTATGAAAAAAGACCTTTTAGGAAAAAAATAGTTAAAAAACGTAACGCAGGTAACGAAAACAGTGCCTTGGGAAAAAGCACCTTTTTAGATAAAATTCCTTTTTGAAACCAGTACCTTATGGAAAAACTACTTTATTGAGAAGACTTAAAAAAAACTAATTTATAAAAAATGCCTTTCGAAAATCATCTTTATGAAAAAGTACCTTTTAAAAAATTACCTTTCTGAAAATGTACCGTTGGCAAAATGTACATTTCAAAAAGGGTTTTTTTTTAACTCTAACGTTCTTTAACAAAAAACCTTTAACCTTTAATAGTACCTTTTCACAAAATACCTTATTTGGAAACAAATTCCTTTAAAAAAAAGTATTTAAGAAATACCTCTTTTAAAAAGTGAGTTTTGAAAAAGTTATATTCTTTTAAAAATTGGGCCTTTTCAAAAAGTAGTTTTTGAAAAACTTACCGTTTTAAAAAAAGGCTTCTTTTAGAAAATTACCTTTTGTAAAAAGTACCTTTATAAAAAAATACTTTGTGGGAATAAGTATCTTTTAAGAGAATACATTTTTGTAAAAAGTGCTTTAAAAAATATTGTTTTAAAATACAGTGAATTAGCGGCAATGAAAACTTCCACAATAGTGAAATATCCCCTATTTTATTTTAACATTTTGTTGTTGTTTCCAATGTAACTGTGCGACAAGTCGAACGTTGGTGACATTGTGGGACAAGCCCATAATTCAAAAAGATTACAAAATCTCCTAGAATCATAGAAGGCTAAGAAACTTTTTCAAAATATCAACAAATAACCTATTTATTATTCCACAAGTTTTCGTACAAGTTCGGACTAATGAAAGTATATAAAAAGAAAATTAATCTCTGAATATGGAAAAGTTATCCAAAATTGCTGGAACGCAAAAAATCATAATACTAATGTTGCTTACTTTTTACATTAAATATAATTTTAGTGAATTTAGTCGATTAAAATGCATAACATTATAAAAACAAAAAACAACAATGATGCAATGGCGACATCTGTTAAAAATTAATGAAAATAAGTTACAATAAAATAAAAGCTACGTGAATTATTAAAAAAGCAGCTTTTATATTAAAGAAATTGAGAAATATACACAAATGTACTTACAACTTTAACTTTGTTCAGGAAACCTTCCATTTGGCTTTTTAATAAGGTTGTATGTAAAATTTTTTTCCTATATTTGCAAATTTTCAGATCAATTTTCAGTTTCACATGTAAACAAAAAACAACTGATTATTTAGTTTTTGTCCGAATTAAAAAAATCACTCTCTCATTCGCTTTTAAAATTGCACAACAATTGCCATTTAGAAGGCTTTTGGATAACTTTGTAAAAGTTCGGATCTAATATTATTCAGCATGTGTTGCCTATTTCTTTTTCTAATAACTTTTTACATTAAGGCATTCCTTGATGCCATTAACAAAAATTTTTTTCAAATTTGTATTCATTGTGACTCGCGTTAAATAAAAAAAAAAGATATTTTTTTATTATTATATTATACTAAATAAACTTGTAAAGTGGTAAAAAATAGTGCAATCGAAAATATGAATTAATTCAATTAAGTGAACAACTTTGTTTTTTTATGTTCACATTACCGCGACTTCAGTGTAATATAGGGTGTTTATTTTAGAGGTATAGAACTTCGAATTGAAATAAAACACAAGAAAATCGTTTTAATGTCCATCAATTTGGCTTTATTGGAAGGATAATTTTATGCCATTAATGTTTAAATATGATTTCGGGCATGTGGCCGCCGCGGCTGGCTCGAATAAAGCCAATTCTACAGGTCCAATTTTCAACCACTTTTTCGAGCATATGGGGCCGTATGTTGGCAATAACGCCACGAATGTTGGCTTCCAAGTCCCCTAACGTTTCTGGTTTGTTGGCGTAGACAATTGTTTCTTCGGTGCGCACTGTTCGACGTCTCTGCGGATGCGTATTATCACATAGAGTAAACGTAGAGCGAAAACGATCCATGGTTAACCGAATTAATTGCTCTGATGGACGATTATGTCGACCATAAAATGGACGGAGCTTGCGGTAAACTTCGCGAACTGAACCATTATTTTCGAAATAAATTTGCACGATTTGCAAGCGTTGTTCTTTTGTGAACCTGTTCATGATGAAATGGCAAACCAAACTAAATATTAATCACTTGACAGCTGACAAAATGGCCGCCAGTTAAAAAAGTGATGCCAACTTAAAGTTCTATCCCTCAATAAAAAACACCCTATACTTTTCTGGAAATGAACCGTTTAAAAAAATAGCTTTTTTGAAAAAGTACCTTTTTGAAAATGATACGTTATTGAAAAAAATTCCTTCTACAAAAATGCATTTTTAAGAAGCGGAACTTTTATGAAAAGGTACCCGTTCTGAAGAGAGTACCTTTAAAAAATACATTTTTAAAAAAGTACCTTTGTCAATACCGTGCGATAGCCTATAAGTTTTTATCCTGCAATGTTTTCAATTTCACTTTAAAAAGCATTGCAATTTTTACATGTGAGCCCTTAATTATGTGAAAAGGTTTAAGTCATATATTGCTTTCGTCGAGATGTTTTCGAGATTACATTTGAATAAATCAAAAAATATTTTTATATTACGCAAAATCTTAATTTCGAGTTGTACTAGTCTCGATTACATTAAATTTATTTCATATCTATTAAATATTTATAAAAGTTTTTTTTAAAGATTTATTTAATACTTCGAAGCAAAAATGCATATGACTTACTTAGACCTCTTTCATAATTGAGGCCACATATGTAAAAATTTCAAGAGACTTTTTAAAATTTTTAAAGGTCTAGTTTTCCAAGTTCCGGCCAATGCACGCAGTGTGTATATTTACAGGAAGCCATTCGGGCTGTTTTTACCACCCTCATAACTTTGTTCCCCGCAATCGTAAAATTATGAATTTTAAAACATAATTAGAATAAATTCATATAACCTCACATGTTTTACAATGAAAAGTTCCGGAGGTATGAAGGTGCAAAAAGTGCATATTTTGAGACATATTCACTGACTCACTGATCACTCATCAAATTGGTGAGAAAACAACAAGAAAAACCTGAAAACCCAGAAATTTTAGTAAGAGGGGCGGGGTTGCGCCCATAAAAATTAAAAATTAAAAGTTGCGCTTATGGGCTGAAATTTGATACACAAATAGGTCTAGGTGAGAAACTAACTAGAAAAATCTGAAAACCAAAGCAAATTCACAGAATGAACGGGGCCACGCTACTATTGTTTGAACCTGAAAACTTACAGCCATATTAATAAAACTTATTAAGGCATTCTAAGAAAAATTTCTTATGAAAATTTGTCTTAAAATCCCTTTATAAAGCCTTAAAAAGTTATAATAATAAGGCTGTTAATATACAGCTTTTAACTTAAGCCATTTTAGTGAAACTTTGCACATACGTTGCACGTAGTATACTTTAAAGAATTTCAGCATTATGCTCACTTCACTCCCCAAATTCCAAGCCGAAAAAGTTAAGCAACAACTATCTTAAAGATTTTGGTTGCTCCCGCTATTTCAAACAATAAGTTGCGGAGCGTATTCACAATTCGTTAACATTTAAATCAATTTCAGAATAAACCGATTACTATTTTTTTTGTCAAAAGTGCTGTTAAATATATTTGCTGTTGATATTCGTATCTTAAGGGTTTCTGTGTGCTTAATTACTACTCACTACTACTATGCTGGTATGCTGGTTTTTAGTTATTTATTTATTTTTTTTTTTTGCAAAATAAAAAATTTCGTCTAAATGGTTGATCATTTCCGTTAATGCTTTAAGCGTTATTTGCCCAGGCAGACAAGCCGAAAAGCAAAAAACAAAAAGACAATAAACCGCACAACTAAAAGACAACTGTATAAAACAACGTCTTGATTTAATTATAAATGTCTGTTAATGTGCTTGAAATATGACCCTTTAAGTTAAAAATTTCTTTAGAAATGCCTTTTGATTGCTGCCACCTAGTAATTTAGTTCTTTTAGGACTTTTTTTTCTCTCAAGTCTGTGCAACACAAGTTATGCGTGAGCCAACAAATGAATTAAATTATGATACGAATTAGATGCCTTCCTAACGGTTTTATTTGAAACAAACAAAAAAAAAACATTTTTCTATAAATTATAATATATTTAAAGGAATTATAGGGTTCGGCTTAGATTATAGAACTTATACAATATAATTATTTTTTAAAATATTATTTTAAATAAACATATTGAGCCACAACTCCCAAGAAATCTTAAACGACATATATTTTTAACATTGTTTTTTTTTAAGAAAATCGAATACCTACGATCGTAACTAAACCAGTTTCGTAAAAATTTTAATTTCGCTAATTTTGTGGCTTAAGCTTTTTTTGTGGTTATAGTGGGTGTTTTTTATTGAGGTATAGAACTTTAAGTTGGCATCACTTTTTTAACTGGCGGCCATTTTGTCAGCTGTCAAGTGATTAATATTTAGTTTGGTTTGCCATTTCATCATGAACAGGTTGACAAAAGAACAACGCTTGCAAATCGTGCAAATTTATTTCGAAAATAATGGTTCAGTTCGCGAAGTTTACCGCAAGCTCCGTCCATTTTATGGTCGACATAATCGTCCATCAGAGCAATTAATTCGGTTAACCATGGATCGTTTTCGCACTACGTTTACTCTATGTGATAATACGCATCCGCAGAGACGTCGAACAGTGCGCACCGAAGAAACAATTGCCGCTGTAGAGCAAAGTGTTGAAGAGGACCCGAATGAATCGATTCGCCACCGTGCACAGCAATTGGAGCTTTGTCCATCAACTTTATGGACGATTTTGCGCAAAGATCTTGGAATGCGACCTTACAAGATCCAGCTTGTGCAAGAATTAAAGCCGCGAGACCATGCAATGCGTCGTGATTTTGGTGTATGGGCCGAAAATGAGATTAATCTCGATGCTCGGTGATGAGGCTCATTTTTGGTTGAATGGCTACGTCAACAAGCAAAATTGCCGCATTTGGAGTGAAGAGAATCCACATGAGACCCTTGAGACGCCATTACATCCACAAAAACTGACTGTTTGGTGTGCTCTATGGGCTGGTGGAGTCCTTGGGCCATACTTCTTCCGAAATAATGCTGGAGAGTCAGTTACCGTTAATGGAGACCGGTATAGAGCCATGATAACCGACTATTTTGTTCCCGAATTGGATGGCATGAATGTGGATGAGTTGTGGTTCCAACAAGACGGCGCTACATGCCACACAGCGCACGTCACAATCGATTTATTGAAGGAAACATTCGATGAGCGCATAATTTCGCAAAATGGACCTGTCAATTGGTCACCAAGATCGTGTGATTTGACACCATTGGATTATTTTCTTTGGGGATATGTGAAGTCGCTCGTCTACGCCAACAAACCAGAAACGTTAGGGGACTTGGAAGCCAACATTCGTGGCGTTATTGCCAACATACGGCCCCATATGCTCGAAAAAGTGGTTGAAAATTGGACCTGTAGAATTGGCTTTATTCGAGCCAGCCGCGGCGGCCACATGCCCGAAATCATATTTAAACATTAATGGCATAAAATTATCCTTCCAATAAAGCCAAATTGATGGACATTAAAATGATTTTCTTGTGTTTTATTTCAATTCGAAGTTCTATACCTCTAAAAAAACACCCGTTAGCACGATATACATATGTACATACATAAATATGTGATAATAAGGAAAAAGTTGCTAAAGCTATGTACAGACGGTTGTCAGATCTTACAATATTGCCAGTAAAATGTGCTAAAAAATTCTTACAACCGTGTGAACTGGCAATTTTTGTCAGACGACGTTGCCAGAAAAAGCATTGTCAGTCCATTGCAAGACTAGCAACTGACAACATATTGTCAGACATCTTACAATCGTGTGAACACATTGTAAAATTTTTGCCAGATATTTGTCAGACATTTTAATATTGTCAGATGTGCGAAGTTCATGCATCTGACAATGGCGTCATTGTAAGATAATTCTTTCTATGGGCAACACTGCACACGCTTGATTATAAAGAAAAAGTTTATAATAAAAGATATGCAGACAAAATCATTGCAATTGCTTCTTTATGGTCCATAATTATTTATACTTTCACTTTTAACATTAAACACAAACACAAACGATAAATATTTAACAATTTCCAAGAAATGGTTTAAGTCTGGCAACACATAACAACACATCGAACAATTTGTGCATATGACAACCGTGTGAACTGACAATTTTTCTACTGACGATTTTGTCAGGTGAATTTATTGTCATACAACCGTCTAGCAATAAATTGTAAGATTTTCTGACATCCATGTGAACTGACAAGAAATATTGTGCTGGCAATTTTAGATTGCCATTACATTGTCAGCACATTGCCAGATCTGACAATATTGTAAGATCTGACAATCTTATGGGGGCAAATTACGACACTCGTTATCGAACGAAATTACGAAATATTTCCATATAAACTCTATTGAAATACTTCGTAATTTCGTTCGATAACGAGTGCCGTAATTTGCTTAAGTATAATTCAGCAGTTCTCCGCTAGAGAACATTTGATTTTTTTTTTTTTTTTTGAAATCTATTTCTTTTATTTTTCTGTGGTGCCGCATTGTTCGAAGAGTCTTAATTTTAAATATTATACATACATATGAAAATATTAGGGAAAAATTCAAGATTTTATTCCAAAGGAAATCGTAGATAAAAATAAATTAACTAAGAAACGAGTAAATGTTACACTTGTTACACTTTTTAATGAAAATTCGCAATAAAATGATTTTCTGAAATATACATTTTATTAGAAATTATTGTATCAATCCTTGCGAGCTTAAATTTTTTCTTTCAACGAACGCTAAGTTGTATTTTTTTTTTAATAAAAAGTAAAAAAATTTTACACTTTTTTCAGAAATGAAAACGCCATTAATAAAGCATTAAACACATGCACCACAGCAAGCTACCGACTTCAATTTGCCAAAATCTGTGACACAAAGGAAAAAGTGCTTATGTCGATATAAGCTGATTTTGAGTTAATGTTACTTCCGTAATCTGCATATACGAAAGTACACCTGGTCAAAATCTTAATAAATTTATAAACTAATTTGGAATAATAGCTTAGTTGAGGTTATACTTTGGTATATTTCAACTTAAATATATTTATAAAAAAATAAAATGAATTTGAAATTCATTTTAGGAAAATTTTTTTTGGAAAATTTGAAATAAAATACATATCAAATTCGTTTCAAATTTTATTAATATGGGGGATAGTGTGTAGAACGACATTTGCTTGAAAAAATAAAGTTAAGCAGCGAACTTCCCAATTTAACTGTAAAAAATTTTTGAAAATCTACTTGAACGCTTAAAAGTGCTCTCCTGAAAAGCAGTAAAATATGACTTAAGCACTTTTTCCTTATTGCCACAGATGCGATAATGATTATTTTTAGGACAGCTCAGCAACACAGCGACAGGTAAAGGTTCAATCAGACTTGCCATAACCATAACCATAACCATGGAAAACAGCTGCTCGAACCAAACTTATGGGCAACACTGTATTTGATTATAAGTGACTCGCCATAATGCCATAGCCCTTGCCATAAAAACCAATTGAAATTTGGTTTGGTTATGGCTATTTCATTATGGCTATAGCACGTCTAATTTACCCTTAAACCAGGTTAATTTAATATTTATCGGCAATGATTTTGCTTCATATGTATTTCATGTTAATCTAACGTGATTTATAGTAATTTTCAAAAAAAAAGATCCTTTTTAAATAATTTTATTTCACGTTGATTTAACATTTACTACTGTTAAATTCAAAAGGAAGAATCTTTTTGAATCAAAGTTATTTCAAGTTGAAATAACATGAATGTAAATTAATCTATTAATTGTGTCTTATTAATTATTTAACTTACGTGTTTTTGGCACAGGCATCAGAAAACTGTTTGTTTGTACCAGTGGCGGATTTATGTTTAATGTCGCCTAAGGCCCCGCGAGATATGCCGCCCTTTTTGCTCTATGAAGAAAAGCTTTTAATATTAAATATGCAATTTATAAATATGTAAATTACACTATGCAACAGTAAAAAATCCGTACGGTCCTGACAGTAGAGGTTCGATAGTACATACTACAAAATGGAAGTAAACTCCTATGCTCAGTTTGGCGATTTTGGTGACCAATTAATTTTTATGAATCTCCAAAGATTTTTCGCTGACAATATTTGGCAATATAATCTGAACGTGTCAAACAAGGAACAACTTTTTACCTCAAAAATTTTCGTTTTTTCAAAATTTATTTACGCTAAATTCGTTTTCGAAAATCATATAATTAATGAACACTTCTCTGTAGAGTTTCACTAACACTTTTTCAAAATAAAGTATAGTCTAGTAAAAAACGAAAATTCAACATCCGAATTTATTTAAAGCAGAAGTCAGTCAAAACGAAAACTGTTGAAACTCTCCGGTGTGTATAGCTTTTCGTTTTATGCGTTTGCTTTGACTGCGACTGTTTATATTTTCAGAAGCAGAAGCAGGTAATTACACAAATCAGAAGTTTTTAAACGTGGCTTCTCAATACCTAGAGTGCGCAATGGTTACGTAAATAAACATTTGAAATATAATTGCCCGAAATGTCGTTAAAAATTAAGAATTTACAATGGTCTACTCAAGTGCTTCAGAATACTATCTAAAAAAATTTACATTGCACTGATAAATTAACGGGTAAGGTCAGAATTATATTTTCAATTTTTCATTGATATTTATAAAGCAAAAGTAATTCATAAAAATTTTCAATTTCAAACTATTTAAAATCTTAATGCTTAAAATTTTGCCGCCCCTAAAATCATGCCTAGGTCCGGGCCTATACGTAAATTTATCACTGGTTTGTATATAAATTGGCTTCTCCGACCAAGATTTGAACTCGGAAGTCATCGCATGGTACTCAAGGCGCTTACCCCTGTAGCTACAACAGCAACAAATGAGTTTCAAAGTAGCTGAGAATAAATTTGTTGGCTCTCATCAAATTCAATTACGTACTCAACTTAAGAATTAATTTTAAGTTTATTCTGGATGACATTGCAGTTAGCTTTTAGTCAGTCTAAGAAAATTTAACTAGTTATAAGTTAACTATTTTTGTAGTCAACCACACATTCTCCGACAGGGAAGTAATTAAACACCAACACACCTAAACAACATATTATTTCTTGTTAATTCAACATGATATGAAATCAAAGTTTTTGCATGGTGATTTTACATTGGTACTTTTTTCCGTGTGTAAAAGTATAAAAACGAATCAATTTAGAGCCTGGACAACGATGCTGACAGAAAACTATCGATCAATTACTTGTATACTGTTCGAACTTAAGAACGACGACACTGAAGCTAGTCTTCAGCCCAGATCAGCTTTACGTCTGGCCCTTAATACAATAATAAACTGGGTTATCTCGAAGCGCCAGCATCGCCAAATTACCTTAAACTCTCCAACTATTTTTCAATCTTAAGAATATTTTGTATGTAAAGTTTATAACAGAAATTCGCACTAAAAATCAAAAAATAAAATAAATTTTTATACAGTAGAGTAATTCGTACCACGTTAAATCAAAAATCTATATAACTCTTAACTGTTTGTCCTTTGAAAAAAACCATTAAATCGCTATAATTCCATACGTTTCGGTTCCATCGTCTGTTTAACCTCTTATAAATCGTAATTGGCTGTTGATATTCTCTTATAATTCGTAATGCAACACAAAAGATCAATAAACCAATTCACAATCTTGTGCAAATGGTCTTACATCGTAGCATATGCAAAATTGTATAGTATATTGATACTCAGCACTTAACAATTCTTAGTGGTGAGTATCAACATGCTAACATACCATTTCGCACATGCTACGATGCAAGACCATTTGCACAAGTTTGTGAATTGGGCTAATAGTTAAAAAATGATGTAAATATGTGCATATTTTGAATGTTTGTACATAGTAGACATGAGCACAAGCCATTTGGCTGCTTATTCTTTATGATGTACATACATCAGGGAAGGAAAATGATTTCTCGGATTTTGTACCAACTATGAAAATAAAATGTACTTTCTAGACCATGGCGGTACCAATTTTTAATATTTATTAATAATAACAAAAATTAAAAATTTTAAAAACCCCCTATCTTTTTTCAGAAAAGATGTTATATCTTCTAAACGGCTGGACCGATTTTCCTCAAACATAGCTAAGAACCCTTTCGATCAAGTCATCTTTCAAACAGAAAAAACTTTATGAAAATCGGTCCAGCCGTTTGGCCTGTACGTGGACACGGACAGACACACAGATACACAGATATACAGATACCCAGACACACAGACACACACTACAAACTTATAACACCCCTTTTTTTAGTCGGGGGTTAAAAACAGAAATGTAAAAAATTAGTATAAAAATTCAGAAGTTTACAATAAAAAACAGAAACTTAACACAAATTTGTATAAAAATTCAGTATACAATAAAAAATAACAAAAAAATATTAAATATTACATTCATAAAGGTATATTCGTAGATTCGACTATTATATTAGAGATTAAAGTAAAACACACACAAAACAAGTAAGAGTGCTATGTTCGCCTGTGCCGAATCTTATATACCCTTTACCAAAGTGCGTTTATGTAGTATAGAGATACATACTCAAGCACATAATTACTTTTATGCACAAAGAAAAAAATAATAATTTTCAAACCCTAGAATCATAATTTTAGATTTTTCTGATTACTTATACCAATCTAGTAGTTCTTAAAAAAATATAGAACGTGTGTTAGGTGAAAAAAAGGAAATTCCAAAAAAAAATGTTTTATTTAGTTACTTTAATGTCCAGAAAAAAATCATAGTTTCCAGCTCTGGAGCTGTGGTTTTTATTTTTATAATTTTCTATACCAAACTTTTCTTTCCAAATCGTAAAATATATATAATTTATAAAGGAAAAAATAAAAATTAATTAGACTTAGTTACTTTTATATATCAATGAAGTGTAAGTGTCCCAACCGTGAACTCATCCTTTTTGATTTTCTGATTTCTTACAATAATCTCTTTTTCTTAAGAATTTAAAAAATTTTTAATTTATAAAAAAGGAAAAATTTGTTTTAATAACTTACTTTTGTACAAAAAAATTTAAAGTTTTCCAACC
The DNA here is from genome assembly GCA_949987645.1 of Tachina grossa. Lineage (NCBI taxonomy): Eukaryota > Metazoa > Arthropoda > Insecta > Diptera > Tachinidae > Tachina > Tachina grossa. The sequence goes on along the minus strand of OX465278.1, from coordinate 58,666,618 downwards.
CTGGAATCGTCTTTTTAATTTTTTTAATTGTTTTTTTTTATTTGAAATACCAATTTTATTCGTTATCAAGCATAAAATAATTTTATTTAATAAAAATAGATAAAAATTAGTTTTCGGTAGTTAATTTTTTATATCACAAAGAGTGTAAGTTTCCCAACCCTAGAATCCTCCTTTTTTGTTTTTGTTATTTCCTACACCATCTTTTTTTAAGAATATAAGATATGTTTAATTTATAGTAAAACAGAAAAAATTTGTTACTTTTGTATAAAAACTAAGGTTTTCCAACCCTGGAAACGTCGTTTTTATTTTTTTATTTTTTTTTATTTTTCAATACCAAATTCGTTCGTACTGAAGTATAAAATAAGTTTATTTCATAAAAAAAAATAAAAATTAGGTTTCGGTAGCAAATTTTTTATATCACAAAAAGTGTAACCCACACTCCAACCTGAAATCAAAATGTTTGATTTTTCTGATTTCTCATACCAATCTCTTTCTTTTAAGAATATAAGATATCTTTAATTTATAGAGAAAAAGGGAAAATTCGCTTTAAGTTACTTTTCTATAAAAAAGGTAAGGTTTTCCAACCCTGGAAACGTGTTTTAAACTTTTTTAAATTGAAATATCGAGTTTATTCGTACTGAAGTATAAAATAATTTGATTTATTTAAAAAAGAATTAAAATTAGTTTTCGGTAGTTAATTTTTTATATTACAAAAAGTTTTAGTTTCCCAACCCTAGAATCATCCTTTTTAATTTTTCTGATTTCTTACACCAATTTCTTTTTTTTTAAGAATATAAGATATCTTTAATTTATAAAGAAAAGGAAAAATTTGTTTTAGTAAGTTACTTTTGTATAGGAAAAAAAGTTAAAGTTTTCCAACCATCGAAACGTCTTTTTAAAATTTTTAATTTTTTTTATTTGAAATACCAATTTTATTCGTGGTGAAGTATAAAATAATTTTATTTAATAATAATAAATAAAAAATTAGTTTACAGTAGTTAATTGTATATATCACAAAAATCGTAGGTTTTCCAACCCTGGAATTATCTTACTATTTTTTTTGAAATTTAATTTTTTATTTGAAATACCAATATTATTCGTGGTGAAGTATAAAATAAGTTTATTTAATAAAAATAATTAAAAAATTAGTTTACGGTAATTAATTGTATATATCACAAAAATCGTAGGTTTTCCAACCCTGGAATCATCCTTTTTGTTTTTCTGATTTCTTACATCAATCTCCTTCTTTTAAGAACATTACATATGTTTAGTTTATAGAAAAAAGGAAAAATTTGTTTTAGTAAGTTACTTTTGCATAACAAAAAAGGTTAAAGTTTTCCAACCCTGGAAACGTCTTTTTAATTTTTTTGTAATTTTTTTTAGTTAGAAATACAAATTTTATTCATACTGAAGTATAAAATAAGTTTATTTAATAAAAAATTATTAAAAACTAGTTTTCGTTAGTTATTTTGTATGGCAAAATGAAGTTTAAGTCTCCCAGCTCTGAAACCGTCTGCTCGATTTTGCTGATTTTCAATACCAATCTTATTTGGACCATTTCTGACCCACCGCTCCAAGAACGAAGTCTCTAGCTTTTCTGGGAGCTTCGGAAAACCGATTTCACGTACAGACAGACGGACAGACGGACATCGACGGATCCAGAATATATATACTTTATAGCTCGCTTATTAATATTCTGGAAATTACAAACGGAATGACAAACCTATATATACCCTTTTACCACTTTTTGTTAAAGGCTATAAAAAATTAAAGAGAACATAGGCAAAATTAATGTTATCATATAGTGAAACATTGACATTTTGAAATTGTACCAAGTAACTCGCGGTAGTACCATGGTACCAACAAGGTCAAAAATGTACCATAAAAAGTACAATTGTACCATGTTTTCCATCCGTGACATACATTGTTGAACTGTTCTCTCTATTTATTGCTCTTGATTTTATGAGAATACTAAAAATGTTATTCCCCTCGCATGCGATACTATTCTAAATTTTACAATTTATTAATTTAACACTATAAAAAATAAAATATAAAAACAATATCTTTCACAATGGATATATTTGTAAATAGTTTTATTCTCACTTTATATTTTATGAAATTTTGAGTTTGTGAAATGAAGTAGGGTGCGCTGTGAAGTCTACACTAAAAATATTTTACACTTGACACAACTTGTGCTCACGGGTAGTGCATAGTCATAGCAGGACGTAAAATTGGGCTTACCGCTAACTTTTTTCTTTAATTTCTTTTGTAGCATCACAATTTTTACATGTTGGCATCTCTCCTGGTCTTTTGTTTGTTTTAATTTAACAAATTTTTTTTTTGGATGGATAAAATTATATCGTCACCTAAAATCCAAAAGGCAGTAACAACCAAAAAATTACAAATAGACTTTTCGATTGATTATGATGTGATTTGTAACGTGTCGTTACAAGTCTCCTAATAAATACTATGTAGTTTCAAAATATATAACATATAGGTGTATACCACCTCACTTAGCGTAGCTTACATATTATCTTATAGTAAAACAACAGCATGTTTTTCATTAGAGTTAACCTCTGAGATTGTTTATTAACAGTAAGTCAAGATACAATTCTCACTTAATTGATAATTGAACAATCATAAAAGAACCAGTTTGGTACTGAACAAACAGGGATTAACCGATATCGACTCGTGCTTCGTTATACATATAGTTACAAGTAGTTCGTAGTAATAATACCGTAGTTTGCCGATTATAAGATCTCCCGAATACATCTTATAATCGTACTAACAGTAGTTAAAAGTAGCCGATCTCAAGATCTCCCGAATACATCTTGACTTCGTTGTGCCGTAGTTTGCCGATTATAAGATCTCCCGAATACATCTTATAATCGTACTAACAGTAGTTAAAAGTAGCCGATCTCAAGATCTTCCGAATACATCTTGACTTCGTTGTGCCGTAGTTTGCCGATTATAAGATCTCCCGAATACATCTTATAATCGTACTAACAGTAGTTAAAAGTAGCCGATCTCAAGATCTCCCGAATACATCTTGACTTCGTTGTGCCGTAGTTTTCCGATTATAAGATCTCCCAAATACATCTTATAATCGTACTAACAGTAGTTAAAAGTAGCCGATCTCAAGATTCCCCGAATACATCTCGAGTTCGTATTTAATTAACTATTTACACGAATTCTAATATCTCCGCTTTTCTTTACCAGAGAACCCGAAGTATAGGAAAACATCGAGTGCTGAACTGGTTATCATCGCCTTACCGCTGCTGCAGTGATATCGCCGGCCGAATCTCGGAGGACTTCGTAAATTTAAGTTTATTATAAATAGTAGAAGTTTATTTAAAGTAGCACCAAGATTTCGTTAAATAAATAACTGTTCCATATATCTTCAACACCTAAAAGATACACATATTTTATTTCAAAGGAAGTCGGCCTTTGGTAAGAACCCTTGCAGACTGAGTCATACCTCGGCTGGGAAAATAAACGACATTACAGATTAACCAATATACATCTTTCTTTAAAATTTTACTCACATATGTTCAAGAATACCGATTTTATTCATTATTCAATTTGGCACCCAACAAACAAATAGTCTCAAATTTATAAGGTTTTTTGCTTCTCTTGTAAAAAAGGAAAAATTGTACTTACGGCCTTTTCGATTTTAGATGACGATATGTGGATTCATCCGTAATCTTACTTTGCTTATAGCTTGTAAAAAAACGAAGAATCGGAGAATAGTGGCCCTACATTTTTAATGCTATATCTTTTTAAAATGTATCTCCTAATAAATAAATCACCCTTTTTTTTATTAAAAACAACAAAAAAAAAACTTTTCTCAGCTGTTTTCTTTTCTAAACCCGTGGGTTAATAAATATTCGTATTTTCATGAACCTAAAGAAATGTTAACATTCTTATACACCTTGTTTTAGCACAAAATAAAACATATTTTAAACTTAATTATTATTTTTCTTTGTTTTTTTTTAAATTGGAAACCAAAAAATGTTAATGATGAATTTTTATTCCTGAGACTTAATGATTGGGGAAAAAAGTGTTTTTGTTTTTTCACAGACAAGTTCTTGTGTTTTGTTCTACTTAGTTTAAATGACAAATGATTGTTATCGGTTACTAAACGTTAATTAAAAGTGCCAATACCAAATTATAATGATGTGTTTTACAAGTTTTAAAGATAAAAGTAAAAAAAAGTTTCTTTTATTCTACATATATGTATATATTTTAATGATGCTTAAGACAAACTCAAAAGCTAATCTAAAAATATTTTTAATACAAGAAAAATTTATACAATCTAGAAATTTATTTCTGCGTTTCGTTAACAATATTTTTTGCACCAACTGCAAATAATTAGTTAAAAAGTTAAAGCATAGAATTAAATTAACTTTTGTTATTTTTAATTTTAAGTTACGTTTATATTTTTACAGCCTTATTTATAAAACTTAAAAAGTCTTTATAAAGATTTTTTAAAAGAAATTTTCATAAAATTTTTTTTTTAAAAAGCCTTTATAAAGCGTTTTTAAGTTTTATAAATAAGGCCATTAGATTTTTCGTGAATATATTCAAAGTCGGTTTAACTTTTTGAATATTACTTTGTATGGGAGGGAGCCTTTCCCCTGGTCTTACTCCACTACTTTTCTCCTGGACTTGGGGCATTAACTATAAAGTAATTCACACTAAGTTTGTAGAAGTTCACTGATAAAGTATTATCAATATGCAATAATTCTGTGGAAAAATGGAAAAAAGTGCTTAAGTCGAGATAAGCTGATTTTGAGTTAATGCTACCTCCGTTATCTGCATATCTGAAAGTACCCCTGGTCCAAATCTCTATTAATTTGTGTGATTTTTCAGGAAGTTATAGCACTATGACCAGCAACTTATCTTTTTTAGACTTCTAATATAATTTGGAATAGTAGCTTAATTAAGGTTATACTTTGGTATATTTTTCAACTTAAATGTATTACTTATAGTGTGTAGAATGATGTTTACTTAAAAAATAAAGGCTAACAGATAATTTTGCAATTTGACTGTAAAAGAAATAAATTTCTGAAAACCGGCTTGAACGGTTAAAAGTGCTCTTCATTAAAACAGTATAATATGACTCATAGTACGTTTCCATTATGAGCAAATTAAGTTGATTTGAGAAAATCATGTCGAAGTGTTTCCATTATGTGTTGTAAGTGTTTCTATGTTCGAATTTTCGAAATAAATTTGACGTTTGAATTGTTTATTTATTTTTATAACCTAAAAGAAGCACACAAATTTGTTTAATAATAATTTGGAACAGCAAAATAAATAAAACATATACATAAGAATGAAAAACAACATTGACAACAACTTTCTTTTTTTAAATTACTTTTTCCTTTTTATAAGCAAATAGAATCTGCTATTTTAATTCGTACTTAAATGTCACTTTTTCGGATTTGTAAGTCATCAATAATGAATGACCCAGAGTTGCATTTGTAATAATAGCAGCAGCGCAGTGTTGTATTGACAAATTCGACTTAATTTGTAGCAAATTAAGTCATTTGAGATAATTTGCTCATATGAAAAATGTATGGCAAATCACTTCGCAAATTACTTAATTTGGGCAAATCAAATGTTTTGAACTAAATTACGTATATGGAAACGTACTATTAAGCACATTTTCTTTATTGCGTGTCCGTTAACGCAGAGTGCAAAAATTGGGTAAATTTTAACTTTTTGCGTACGTTGAGTAGTTTGAGTTTGTTTGTTTTTAGTGTGTTTTTATTTAGGTGTTTGTGTTTTGTGGCCGCAAAAATAAAATAATACAAAAGAAATAAACGAAATAAGCAAAGAAAAGTTGAGTCCATTAAATGAAATGATGAATCAACATTTTGAAGCTGTTCAAATACTTTCGTCAATAAAGTACTCATTGTGCCAACCTTCTCCGTTGTTGCGTTAATGTAAGTTGAAAAAGAAGATTAACGTGTGGCGGATTCTATGTGTCTGGGGCTTAAGTAAATTCGCCTTGATAAAATGCTTTTAATTAAGCAATACTTATTCTAACTGGCAACTCTGCTCCCATTACCAAAAATTTTAGTTCTCACCGTGTCGCCATTAAAATCAGTCGATGCCATTTGTCGTTCGTGCTAAAGTCCCTTGAAAATTGGTGAAAAGTGTTTAATAAATGCAAAGTTCTAAAGTATAAAGTGTCTAAATCATAAATTTATAAAAAATTATTAATTATTGCAATAAAAAGTGTTAAGCAATGTTGATGAAAAATATTAATGAGTAAAATTGTAAAATAGGCAGTAGTAGCAGTAGTTTTTTGTTAGTGTTTTATTAATGACCTTTTTTGTTTATTAAAATTTATTGTTGTTGTTTTTGCATTTGCAATGAAATAAGCAAGAGAAAATAAAGCAATCTGTGTAGTGTGAAAAAGGGCAATGAAAGCATCAAGTGTTTTTTGTTTTCTTATTATGAAAATGCAATTATCACAAGTGTTGCCATTAATAAATAAAAAATAATGATTAAACGGTTATCGGTACGCTCGTTAAATAATTACTCGTATATCAACGAAATAAGCTTAAAATTAAAAAAAAACACCAGGTAAAGTCCATTTTATCTTAAAAATTTTAGTTCAATTTTTTCACGATCTCCTTTGGTTTCGCTTTTACGGGGTTAAGGAACACCAAATGACACCACACACACAATGTACCAAACACAAAGAACGCTGATGATGAAAGTATAGTGGCCTTCGAAAACAGCTAGTTGTTCCGTTCTACTACGTGTTTGTCAGAATATTTAAAACTAATTTTGGTGTTATTGATGTGTAAACATCTATACGCTAGGGGGTAAAAATCTTTTTCACTGAGATTTCTTTGCTGAGATGCACACAGCATTGTCAAATCGGTGTGAGCTATGTATGAGTGTATTAGTGTTTGAAAGAAGCAATACAAACTTATTTAAAATATTGTAAATACAAAGGAATTTGCTGGTTTTTGTTTGTTAGGGTCGTTAGGTTTTTTGCTTTATTAGGGCTCCTTACACCAAAGGTGAAAATAATAATTGCTTTATTAGGGTTCCGTACACCAAAGGTGAAAATCAACCCTATTGTTTTCGCTACGCACTCCGTTCCTCTGTTACAGGGTATTTCCTCGAGAACCGTAAGAGCTACGGACCTGAAATTCGGACACAGTGTGTAGAAATTTGGCGGCTACAATAGCAAATGTAGGAGAGTTAAAAATTAAAGAGTGTTTCCAAAACGAGCAACGAAAAATGTTAAAATGTAATATACTCACATACAATTGTATGTAATATAAATACACTTTTATACAGACTACAACAATTAATAGTAAATTTAAAAAATTTAAGTTAAAGGGTGTTCCATCAGTTAATGCAATTTTGACTTTGTAACTTTGACAACTTGCTGTATCTTGGAAACCGTAAGAGCAAAACTCTTAAAATTTTCAAAAACGGTAAAACTAAAAAATCAAAAATTATAAAATCGCCAAATCTAAAAAAAATCGCCAAAATCGAAAAAAGCACCAAATTAAAAAAAATGTAGGACTAAAATAAATCGCGAAAAACCGGAAAAATCGTCAAAATGAAAAAATCGCCAAAGTGAAAAAAATTCATAAACAGAAAAATAGTCGCCAAAATGAAAAAAAATCGCCAAAATAAAACAAATTGCAAAAATTAAAAAACAAAAACCCTTAAACAAAAAAATCGCCAAAATGAAAAAATCGCCTAAATAGAAAACCCCAAAAACAAAAAAAAACGCCAAAATGAAAAAAAAGCCCCAAAAACAGAAAAAAGTCGCCAAAGTGGAAAAAATCGCCAAAATGAAAAAAAATTGCGAAAACTAAAAAAACGCAAAAAGAGAAAAAAACGCCAAAACGAGAAAAAAGCGACAAAGCTGAAAAAATCGTTTAAGCTGGAAAAACTTAAAAAGGAAAAAAGCCACATCAAAAAAATGCTCAAAACCGAATGTACTGAACCCTTCGTGCGCGAGTCAAAGTCGCACTTTACTGAATTTATTTTAATTGCAATGCGTACACAACAACAAGAACAGCAACAACTAAACGATGAACAACAAGAATTAAAAAGTAAAAAGTAAAAGTAAAGGCATTTACCATAGATGAGCACTGCAGTACCACTAAAATTTCAGTAAAAAAAAATAAAAAAAAGCGCCAAAAACCGAAAAAACGCAATAAACGAAAAAAAGCCAAAACTATTTGTTATATAGGCTAAAGCGTCCGCACGGAACCCTTCGTGCGTGGGCCAAAGTCGCACTTTACTGAATTTATTACTAATTGTCGTACATTAAGTTATCATAGGCAAATAAAAACAAATAAATAAAATGAATAAAAAAAAATTTAATTTTAATAATTTTTAAAAAGATTTTTTGCATTTTTAATAAGAAATTTACTAAAACAAAGCAAAATAAGGAAATAACCTAAACTTGTCAAACTAAAAGTCTTCATCGTCTTTGAGATTGTCATTCATACGGACAACAAGAAGTACAGAGAAACTTAACAGCTTCATATAAACACCATCTTGTGTGCAATAGTAGCTACTAATTTTCACTAACATATAATTGTGCTAGCGCTGTATAGTTCGAAAACCATTGCTGTAAAATAACTACATGCATTACATTTCATTAAACAGCAGTGTGCCCATTTGCTAATCAAATAAGTTAAATAAAACAAACAAAAACCAGCAAATTCCTATGTATTTACAATATTGAAAGTACTTTTAATTGATTAATTAAAAAATATTACTAAAAGCATAGTACTTCCAACTTAAGAACATTTTTCATTACTAGATGTTTACACATCTCCCCTGTGATTGGACTCACATTGCTTGTTTTTTTGTTCATTAATAACTATCACATTTTATTTGGCGATACGAACTTTAACCCAATAAAATTCACAAATATAGAAACACATTAAGTTTGGACAAAAATAATAAAACTTAACTAAAATTAATAGCCATGGGCCTGTGGCAAAAATTAAAATAAAAATATACTTAATAGTAACAAACGAAAATGTTTAGTCTTAAGTAAAACAAAAGTAAGAAAATTAACGAACAAAGAATAAACGACAATGGCAAAGTTGTTGTAAATTTAGAGATGGTAAAATTGAGCTTTCAATACAGAAAAAGCTTTCAGCATATTGTAATACGATGAATCAAAACAATTCACATATTCCATTTGCAATGAAGTTGCGTATATAAAGCAAAATGAAATGTGGAATTTGTATCTAGTCTTCAGTGTTGCTAGTTTTTTTTCTAGAGCTTAACCCCAATTTTTGATTTGTCATCCCCGAAAATCCTTAAATTGAGTTTTTTGATTACAATTTTTCTTTTGTGAAAAACTAAAATATTGCAGACCTATTTATAAAAACTATTAAGGCCTTATAAAAGCTTTTTAAGAAAAATGTTGTATAAATTTTTTTAAAACCTTTTATAAACCCTTAATAAGTTTCATAAATAAGGATGTTAATTTTTTTTATAACTAAATGACAAACGTAACGTATTTATTCAATAAAATTCATTTATACCGATGGTTATATTTACATTCATAATAATTTAATTTGTACTTATAACACTACGAGTAGTAAAAAAATACACATAGCTTAATATACATAAGTATGAACAATTTTTTAACCAAAGTTTACCATTTCAAAAATTTCAGAATCGAGATCTTCTGGTTCATCAGCCTCAGAAATTGTGTTGTACGTATTAAAATGTACCATATAATTGTAGTGTGAGCGACAGAACTAGTATAAGAGTTATTGTGTGTGCGCGCTTTTCCAAATTAAAATACAATTGAAAACAAATAACAATTGCTTATTGTATTGCTGCTGAGCAACTGTTTGATCTGTTTTTGCTCAAAAAATACATATTGTAATACAAATATATGAAAAAACCATTATTGAAACAAATACATGATGTGCAGATTTATGTGCGGACGTTCGTTATGTTATTTTGTGGCGCAGCCAAAGTATAGAGAGAGAAAGAGACAATTTTGCTCTGAGAGTAATTACAAATGCATGTGTTTCATGAACATGTATCATTTACTTACATACGTATGTGCAATTTTGCTTTTATTCATTCATTCATCAGCCAATTACATTTTTTCTCAACACATCATAAGGCACTTATGGTAAAAGCAGTTCTATGTATCTTATTTGCTTAGAAAAACAAACAAAAAATAAATGTGTTGTTTTCATTTGCTCATTGCCCAACCATACAATAATTGCTTAAAAAAAATCAACATTTACAACTAGTAACAGAAAACGATAAATAACATATTTGTTCATACCAGAACCAAAAAACAGACATTACTAGTGCAAACAGATGTATCTGTGCAATGCTATAGTACGTATATAGTTCTTGTATTAAAAACCTTTAGCATTTCAGTAGAAGGATTAAATTTGTCACAACAAATTGAAATATTTTTAAAGTGTGTGTTTATTCTAAGAAGTGCTTCCAACAAGGCATATTGGATTTTGTTACGTATTTTGCTTTTGTTCGTGTTCATTATTAGTTAATTTGCGTTAATACTTCTTCCTTATTAGAAACCATTAACTATGGCTGGGTTTACATCTGGCATTTTTTGTGTGCCATTTGCCCAAAAAAGCGTAACCAACTAATTACTAATGAAAAACTGTTTGATTCAGACATATACATATTTATTGATTTAAACAGTTTCCAATCACGTTGGATTCTATAAAATTGTCAATTAGTTATTATGGAACTATTTAACTTAATAAATATTTACATGTCTGAAACAAACAGTTTTTCATTAGTAATTAGAGGTTACGCTTTTTTTACACTTGTGTGGCACATCGCACACAGATGTAAGCCCGGCCTATGAATAATAACATACATTTTTAGATTTGCCAGACACAAATTTCTTAGGTCAAAAATAATTTTTGTTACCAGCAGTTAAAAAAATCCTAAAAAAATCCCCTAAAATTTGATTATCATCACCAACAAATCCCCAGATCCCGAACACGAAATTTGCATCCCCAATCGGCAAAAACATCCCCAATTTGGGAATAAATCCCCTTAACTGGCTTCACTGCTTGTCTTCTATATGGAAGAGCCGATAGCAGTTAAAAAAGAATAATAATTTTAACAAAAATATCAAATCTTTTGCTTTTACTTTGGCGAAAAACAAAAACGGAAAAAGTGAGGCCTTCTGTAAAGCATTCTTTAGCATTTACACGTGTGTTTTGAAATATATTTTAGTTTCAGTAAATATTTTTTACTGTTCCAGTAAATTATTTGTTCCAATTTTATTTTATTTAAAAAAAAGTGTATAGAATAAAAATTATCTATATAAAGTAAAATTTTGTAACAAAATTTTTTAGATTTATTTTTTTTATATTTAAATTTTTTATTTTCAGTTAAATTTATTTTTATATACTGTAAAAAAATTTGTCAAATTTTTTTTAATTTTTTCTACAAATTATTTTATAGATATAAAAAATATTTTATTTTTTTTTTAAGATTTGTTTGCGGTTTTCAAACTTATCATGTTTGTATATTGTGATTCTCAATATAGTATTAAGAGTCTTACTATAAACATACGGAGTTTGTTAGCTAAATTCAAAAATTTTTTGGGTTGAAGTCTACTGACGAGTTCCAAAAGTGGGAACGAAATGTTTTACCATAAAAACAAGCCATTTTTTGAAAGTAAAAAAAAATAGTTGAACCTTTTATTTGATTCAGTTATTTTTTTCAAATAAAACTTCTATTAATTTTTTTTTAAAACTGGTAAGAATTGTTATTGATTCAATTAATTTATTTTCTGATAATACGAAAAATTTTAGTGAATGTGTTTGTAAATTATAAAAAAAATTTGCTGAATAATACAAAGAAAAATCTGCAAAAATGTTTTTCTGTCCCTATTAATACATTTGACTTAAAATATTTTGAGTTTCAGTTAACTTTTTTCTCTAATGTCATAATAAGTTAACTAAAAACAAAAATTTTTAGTCAGAAATAATTTTTAGTCAGGCTTAAGTTCAGTAATTGCAATTCTTTTATTGAACGAAATATTTTTATTAAATAATGTGAGTTTCTAAAGAAGAGAAGAAAAATTAAATTAGACTTTTTAAGCTGGGGGAAACACCGATATTTTTCTGTGCAGCAACGCACTTCATCAGCACCCTAGTCTATCTACTTGGATAGAGATTGTTATTAACATCAACTATTTAACGTAAATTCTAATTAAACGGAGTATGAGAAATGATTGTTGTGTACAATTATTGATTTACCTTTGGTAAATACATATGTAAGTATCACTATTTATTTCCCCTGTTTTTCCATATTTTCATTTTTCTATTTAGGTTAGCACGAAGTTATATTACTCTACCCACGTATTTTTAACTATTCTTGGTTATCTTTTTACGATCATCACATTAATTATTTTTACTTATTCGATGTACCGTCAGTACATACATGTAAGTATTATAGTAGTGGATATTATGTTAAGCTATGTACAGACGGTTGTCAGATCTTACAATATTGCCAGTAAAATGTGCTAAAAATTTCTTACAACCGTGTGAACTGGCAATTTTTGCCAGACGCCGTTGCTAGAAAAAGCATTGTCAGTCCATTGCAAGACTAGCAACTGACAACAAATTGTCAGACATCTTACAATCGTGTGAACACATTGTAAAATTATTGCCAGATATTTGTCAGACATTTTAATATTGTCAGATGTGCGAAGTTCATGCATCTGACAATGGCGTCATTGTAAGATAATTCTTTCTATGGGCAACACTGCACACGCTTGATTTTAAATAAAAAATTTATAATAAAATATATGCAGACAAAATCATTGCAATTGCTTCTTTATGGTCCATAATAATTTATACTTTCACTTTTTACATTAAACACAAACACAAACGATAAATATTTAACAATTTCCAACAAATGGTTTAAGTCTGGCAACGCATAACAACAGATCGAACAATTTGTGCATATGACAACCGTGTGAACTAACAATTTTTCTACTGACGATTTTGTCAGGTGAATTTATTGTCATACAACCGTCTAGCAATAAATTGTAAGATTTTCTGACATCCATGTGAACTGACAAGAAATATTGTGCTGGCAATTTTCGATTGCCAGTACATTGTCAGCACATTGCCAGATCTGACAATATTGCAAGATCTGACAATCGTCTGTACATAGATTTACTTTGTTTTTGCTTTTTACAGTTGATTTGACTTTCCAACATTTGTGATTGCCAAGTGATATAGTGATACTTACACATTAATTAATAAAAATATTTCGTTCAATAAAAGAATTGAAATTACTGAACTTAAGACTGACTAAAAATTATTTCTGATTAAAAATTCACTATAGTTCAATTAAAACCTAAAAATGTCTCAATAAAATTTTTTTTCCAGTTAAATTTTTACAAAATTGTTATCAAAATCTACAAATTTCTTTGTAGGTACGCATTCATAGAAAATATTTACTGATTCAATGAATTTGGTTACTGCAAACGAAATTTAGTTTTTTCTGTGTAGAAAAGAATGGCAATTAAACTCAAAAAATTCCTGAGAAGTACATTAATAAGGCGTGAAGATGTACGAAGGTCTTCTGAGTTTTCCCGCTGGGTTAGAATGCAGTATTTGTATTTGCATGTTTCTAAGGAGTTTATTTATCCTGAAGCCTTACTTTATTTTAATTTTTTTTGCGTAATTATATTTTATACACTGATCTACAAATTAAAACACCCACTGTTATAAACGTGTAAATGGTTTTGCAATAGAAGGCTTATATTTATTGTATATTGTAGTATTCTAGTGATAACAAAGTTCGCAAATAAATCTTTAAACATTTAAAGTTATTTACAGTTTATCCAGTTGTTTTTTTTTATCAAATTGAGTTTTTCTACTAACTTCTGGCAGCCGAAATATTTGTAAATTGCAAAGCCGAAAGAAGCTTTAAAACCTACGAGTTTCGTTCTAGATACAAAAGAAAATAAATTATTTTAAATTTGTTTTTGTTATTTTGCCATATTTCTTATATGTTTTTCGTGGTTTATCGCTCCTCTGCAATTGGTTGCAATTTTCAAACCACAAATGTTTGAGATACTTAATTTTTATTAGAAGGCAAATGCAAATGATGGTCGATTAACATGCAAACTAAATAACAAATAAACCCATTTTCTACTTCACTTTTAGATTTGTTTGCAAACAAAAGAAAAAAAACACACACAATATTAGTAAAAACCTACAAAAAGAACAGGATGTTTTTCCTTTTGTAAAAGGAAGTAACAAATGTTAAGTTTGGCGGTAAAACAAAACAACAAAAATAAAAACTACCTACCACCACCTCTTAAATTGAAAATCAAAATTTGCAAAACTTTTCGAATTAAAAACGAGAAAACAAAAACTCTTTAATTAAACTATCAAAACAGGATTTGTTGCAAATGCAAGAAAAAAAATTAACTTTTATATTTTGAAATTGTAGTCTAAGTTTTATTTTTCCACAAACATTTCGTTATGGTTACCGGAAAAAAGAAGAAATATTATTTGAAGTTACGATTTAGCAAATCTAAATCCAAGAATTCTAGCACATTTATTCTTGTTGTTGTTGTTGCGCTTGTTGGTGCACTGTAGTTGTTGTGTTCGCCCCTATCATTATAAATGTTCGTTTGTTGGGTCCCTATGACAGTGGACGATTGATGGCCAGCCATATAAGTGATGCCTAAATGTTACTCAGGGTTTTGCCTTTTTTTGAATTTTCAGCAATTTTTTTCTGTGCCTTTTTATACATTGCAGTGCAGCGTTTCAATGAATTTGTATTGTAGGTTGGGTGTTGGTGCTATAGCAGATGAATTGTGGTACAATTAAGAAGATATTTAAAAGAGTTCATTCCTAAAGTTAAGGACATAGAACAAAAAATAAATAAAACATATGTAGTATATGGGGAAGGGAAAAATTAAAAAAATATACATATGTATGTATATGTTTATAACCCAAGGCACAATGTGGGAGAGGAGTGGATTTTAGCTACACGGCGGGATGGGCGAAAATGACTTACTTATTAAACTCGACACCGAATAGCACTATAGGTAACGCATATAAAAATGTTTTATTTAAATGAACCTCAAATATTTTTAACTTTTTATTGTTTATTTTTGAAGTCGGTTAAATTTTTTAAAAGGATTTGCTTTTAAAAAATAACCAAAAGTAAAAAAAAATTAAACTGGTATTACCATTAAAATACTGGTTTTAAATTCTTAAGGTGTACTTTGTTTTGACAATGAATATGCTGCTTTATTTCTATATTTTTTTTACTGCCAATTTTAAATTTTTAGGCTAGTGGTAACGCCCACTTTTACACCTATTAGTGGTCTCACCCACTTTTCTATTTGCAAGATATCACCACTTTCAGAGCTCAAGGTGCGTTTAAAAATTCATAAGAATCGGTCAACTAGAAGCACTTCAAATGTAACATTAAAGTTCTAATGGGGATGGCAACCTCCCACTTCTTTAAGAACAGGATTATGCCATTCCAAGAGCCCAAACTGTTTTCATATGATCGTAGAAGTACGTATAATTTAATACTAAACTTTAATGCCCGTAGCCATGCCCACTTTATAAATACCAGATCATATAATTTGTAAAGTTCAGAATCAGTTAAGTAACAGCACGTGGCTCCTCCCAATTTTAAAACACCAGAATTGTGTGCTATGATTCGTAGTAGGGTTTGCACATAATCGCAGGTTTTCATAATCGCGATTACGATTAAAAAATATGCGATTATCGGTTAAACGCGATAAATAAAGAAAATATATTATTATACCCTTTACCAAAAAATGGTAAAATGGTATATATAGGTTTGTCATTCCGTTTGTAATTTCCAGAATATTAATAAGCGAGCCATAAAGTATATATATTCTGGATCCTTATGCATAGGGAAGACGAATAAGCGATGTCCGTCTGTCCGTCTGTCTGTACGTGAAATCGGTTTCCCGAAGCTCCCAGAAAAGCTAGAGACTTCGTTCTTGGACTGGTGGGTCAGAAATGGTCGAAATAAGATTGGTATTGAAAATCAGCAAAATCGACCAGGCAGATGGTTTCAGAGCTGGGAAACTTAAACTTCATTTTGCCATACAAAATAACTACTGAAAAGTAGTTTTTAATATTTTTTTATTAAATAAACTTATTTTATACTTCAAAATGAATAAAATTGGTATTTCACTTAAAAAAAAATAAAAAAAAAAAAATAAAAAAAATCAAAAAAATTAAAAGGACGTTTCCAGGGTTGGAAAACTTTGATTTTTTTTCTTATACAAAAGTAAATTACTAAAACAAATTTTTCCTTTTATTTACAAATTAAACATATCTTATGTTCTTAAAAAAAAGAGATTGGTGTAAGAAATCAGAAAAACCAAAAAAAATGCTTTCAGGGTTGGGAAACTTACACTTTTTGTGATATATTAAAGTAACTAAGTCTAATTAATTTTTATCTTTTCCTTTATAAATTATACATATTTTACGTTTCGAAATAAAAAGTTTGGTTTGAAAAATTATAAAAATAAAAATCACATCTCCAGAGTTGTAAACTTTGAACTTTTTTTCTAGATACATATTAAAGTAACTAAATAAAACATTTTTTTGGAATTCCCTTTTTTTATCACTTAACACACTTTCTATATTTTTTTAAGAACTACTTTATTGATAAAAGGAATGAGAACAATCTAATTTGATGATTCTAGGGTTTGAAAATTAATTTTTTTTGCACATAAAAGTAACTAGGTCAAATTACTTTATGTATGTGCTTATGTATGTGTATCTATACTACATAAACGCACTTTGGTAAAGGGTATATAAGATTCGGCACAGACGAATATAGCACTCTCACTTGTTATAATTTTTACTAAAACCAAAATAAATTGCTTCATGAGTTTTATTCAAACTGCATGGTATTAGCCAAATAAATTGATTTATTTTGTCTTGAGTTCGCGTTTTAATTTAATTTTTCATTTAAATTATATTTTTACTTTGGGAAAATTGTAAAGCATGTAAAATGAAGTTCGTAAATCAGAATTTACGAGTATAAAAAAACAATACAAATTGTGGAAAATCAATCTTTTGATAGAAGAATTTTTCTAGGACGAGGTATATTTCTAGTTTCTGAATTTATTTGTATATAATTTTGTTTCCACGCCTGATGAATTTATATCACAATGACTGAATAAGTTCATGTAAAAAACAGTATTTTTATAATGTTATTTTTATACGAAGTTGTTCATTCATCATGATATAAATTCATCAGGTGAGGACACCCACTTAAGTTTAAATTTTTTTTACACGCAAGGAAAAATAATGGTTGAGGTAACCATAATCAAACAGCAACATACTATGATTGAATTATATGGTTGCAGTCAAATCATATTATTGTTAATAGAAAAAAAAACTTTAACAATATTATTATCTGAGTTAATTATAATATTATTTGAGTTAATTATAGTATAATCTTAGTATTGTAAATATGACAACACTATTGTTAGATGTGACTAAAATATAATTGAGACTCACCATACCGTGTTCTAATATTATATTAATATTGTTAAATACGACCACAGTATTATTTAATATAATAATACTATTTTATTTTTTAATCATATATTTATTGTAGAAACAGCTGTGCGTTAAATTCGAATTAAAAATAAATTAATATTGTTGAAAGAAATTGTATATATAGAAATGTATACTTACACGACATACAGCCATGTCTGTATAAAAGGATACGCAAATGCTTATATATATTTATTGATCTACCCTTTTGCTTGTACTTTATTTATTTATTCATTTATTTAGCACTACCGATAGCTTACAAACGAAATACTGAACTGACAGATGTTTCTGAAAAAGATTTTTTTTTTAAACTTAACATAGTATGGTTTTGAAAACATTATATCGTTATTTACATCATATTATTTTTAAATAATAATACAAATTATGTTGTAGTCATAAATTTTTAACAAAACTATATTGTTAAACTCTAACCATATCACACTTTTTTATGGATGTGATAATGTAATTATTAAATTAAAACATTACTCTGTTTATCGTAACGAAATAAATGTTTAGAATAACAATAACTAGTTTTCGACGACCACACATTTGTTTCAGAGAACATAATATTGTTTTCTCAACCATTCTACAATCATATATTTTCTTTGCGTGTAATATTTCTATGTTTTTATGTAATAATGCGAGGTTCCAAGATAAGACAAACTTCACATATGTATCTGCCTACCAAATGAAAAATACTTGCATCAATAGTGTACAATTTTTGAGATATTACGACGTTTTTGAAATAAAATAAAATAATAAATATTATAATAATTTATTCGAACTTTTATGTTAGTAATATATAGAAGAAGCTACACAAAGTTGAAGTGAAATATCGAAAAAAATAAATAAAATTGTAAATTGATTACAAAATACCTATAGCTTTAATAAAATCTATATATATATAAATAAAATAATAAATTCAATAAGTGCTTAATTTGGATTTATTTATCATTTTGCTTATACTACTTTTATTGTATAAAGGTGTAGGAAAATAAAATAGATGCATATCGAATATAAATTGTTTCTGGTGTTTTGTATAAGTTTCTGAGCATATTATATTAGTATTCTATTGGAATTTTCCAAAAGCTTATGTAAATTCTCAAATAATTTTTCAGAGCATGTGCATAAGATAAGAGGTTTGAAACTTTTCAAAAGTATGGTTGAAGTCTACTGATGATTTGTTAAAGCGCCAATGAAATGCAGGCATATAGACATGTTTTGGTCATATTTATATTTAAAATTTTAATTAAAATTTTTTACGAGTTGAATTTACCCTGTATGCAAATTTAACATAAATTCTTTAATCGTAATCGAGCGAATAATGGTTTCGATTACGATTACGATTAAAAGGTGCGTTTAATCGCGATTTCGATTATGATTATAATCGCCGTGCAAACCCTAATTCTTAGCAATCCGATAGGTAAAAATACATAAAATCAAAGAAAAAAATGTTAATAGGCGTGTTTCCGCCAGTTGTTTTGGAATTAGAAATAAATAGTGATTACAATCTTTTAGAAAAAAACGGAATTTGTAAAGTTGGTCTAAAAATCAAATATAAAAAACAGACGAATTGATAACTTCCTCCTTTACTTTTGCAACAACAATTTAAACTTTTTATTCGGCAACTATTCCGAATAAGTTACTTCAACTAGATATTTTGCAAAAGACCATTTATAAGAACTTTTAAGACATAAGGGATTTTTCAAATGCTTTACTACAGCGAAATCTTTTAAAACAAACGCTAAATAACACTGTTGGCAAGATATTTCTTTCAGTTATTGCCGGTGTAGGAGTGAAGAAGAAAATATTTCGTGGCGGAAAAATTTGTGATGCTTGGTTCTTTCTAGAGATGTGCACGTGAGTGTTTTGTGACTCAAGACACGCACGCTCAGGCAGAAAAATATTTTACTCACGCACTTTCACGCACGAATGATTTTGAAAATTTTCACGATCATGCACGCTCACGAATAAAATATTTTTAATTACGCACGAGTGGTTTACAACTTATCACGATCACGCACGCTCACGAAAAAGTATATGTATAATATAATTTTCATGTTTTTTGGGTTGAAAAATAGGTATGTGTATATGTATGCTCGTGTTTTTGTAAAATTTATAATGTAAATTAAAATAAAGCAAAGTTAATTTAATATCGTTTTAAATATTCGTATTCGCGGATATCATTTTAAATATTTGAATTCGAATTCTCGTATATCAAAAATTGACATTCCGCACATCAGTGTATGCATGTATACATACATAATATAAATGTGAAGGTAAGACGCATGATCAATTAAATAAATGATAATCAAATAAATGAGAAAAGCATATTAAATGAGAAAACATACAAATCACTAAAATGTTTCTGTTACGTAACATTTTCAAAGACTCCCCCCACCCTCACCATAACAAATAATAACAAAACTCGAACCCCACCCCTCCCCACTTACAGCGTTACGTAATATATGGACGGCCCCTAAAGCAAAAAACATTTTCTGCGGTACAATTCGTCAGTAGTATTGTTGACAAACGCACTGTTGAATCAGTAGTGTTTCTCAATTGATACTTCCCACAGGGTATCTAAGAAACATACATACATATTTACAAAGGTGTATGTATGCAAAACAAAATGCTCCGAATTCGTAACGATTGGTGGACACAATCTTCCGATTTCGGCACCGAAATATTACCGAAATCGTAACAATTTTTGTATGAAATGGTTGACACGACTTCGTAACGATATGTCAGTACGAATTCGTAACGATATGCAGGTACGATTTCTTTTTGCTTTTATAGCAGAGTACCGCTTCACCGTTATGTTGCTGCTATTGTTTAATTTGCTATTTGTAATAATTTGCACATACTCACGTTTTTTAATATTTGTTACAATCCTTTTTTTTATCAACATATACATATCTATTTAAAAAAAATGTTCACATACTTTTACTTATGTACTCAAAAATCAAAGTTTTAATGTTTAAAAAAAATTGTTCAGAGAAACTGCCGAAATGTCTTAACGAATTCCTTACAAGTCTGACTTCAGAAAAAGTCGAAACATTTTGTTTGGGGTGTATTCATTATGTTTATAAGCTCATACTACCATACATATTACTATACATACATATGTATATGCATTTATTATTATAAAATAATTTATTTCAAATGATTGAATACAGTTACATATGTACCTATGCAGGAATGTTAGCTCGTGAGAGCGTGAGATTTCGTGCGTGATTATAAAAATAAGCTCACGCACGATCGCGCACGAGTAAACTTTTTTCAATCACGCTCACGCACTCACGCGTGATTAGTTATAATATTTGATCACGAATCACATGAATCACGCGTGACTCACGCGTGACACGATAAAATCACGACATTTGCACATCTCTAGTTCTTTCTACGCAGGGGCGCGTAAACAAACGTCATGCAACACATACGTTGTGTGTATGATATTTTATTTTGCTGGTCACCCTGCAAATAATGCCACAAGTCCATACATGCATGTAAAGACTAGTCCAAAGAGGAGTAGGAGTACCACAAAGCTACTCCAAATATATGAAAAAAAGGTGGTCGATTTAACATTGCGATGTCCTAGGGTTGGATCACATGGTCCAACTTTGCATTACATCGGACTAACCCCAAAACTATTCCATATGGAATAGTTATAGACTACTCGCATAAAAGTTGTGATTGCATAAGAAGAACTATCATATTCGTTTAAACACGAACAACTGCATTACATGGGACCATGATGTAACTAGTCTGCAGGGCATCTGCATCTTACAAATACACTCAAACGTATAATATGAAAAATAACAAACATACACACATCAACACTACTTCTTTTGAATTTTTTTTACGAACAAGAAGTCTTCGCGACATCGCTTGTAAAGACTCATACACGTCCATCAATACATCCATCGTGCTTCGTTTATTAAACGACATCATTAATTATTGGTGTAGTATAATACATGGTACGACAATAAATTTAAAAAACAAGACGTATTTACATTTCAAGACTGTTTACGCAGGCCTGTATTATGCACTGTTCAGCAGGCTTCAATCCAATTTTTGTTTAAAATAAGCTAAAACATACTTATGTTTAAAGTAAAACCCTTTTCGCCTTTTTAAATAATTTTAGTGTTACACAAAGAAAAACCTCTGAATACATGAAAAATATTCTTCTCTCAGGAGTTAGTAGTACAAGCTATTTATATGGAATTTTTACACAAGATGAAATACGAAATTCCGAAATATTCTGCATTATTAATGCAAATGCGAGCTTTTTGAATTATGACAATATTGAAGTATATGAGCGATATAAAGATCTTTAGCTTATATAAAAATTTATTTTGGAGACTACCGAAGAGTTTTTCATGCAGAAACGAAATGCTTAACCAACAAAACAAATAAAAATTCCTAATACTTAAATACTGGATGTCAAAAAAATTTACCTCTGTATTTCTTAGATAAAAATAACAAATTCCATTTGGTTAGATTAACCAATAACCAAACAAAAATCTATTTAATTCAAATTCCAACAAGATTTTACATGAACGCTAAGTTGGACAACTAAAATTCTTTTGATTAACCTATTAGATTTTTACTTTGTAATTAAAAGTTTAAAAGATGCGAGTTGAAAATAGTTTTGCTGAAATGGAAAGAGTGAATAATTTTGTTGACGGGTGGCTACACGAGCAGACAAAAATGTCTACGGCTTGATGCTCAAGTATTGTTCAAGTTCAGAATTTTTATCAGCGTGAGCTGAAATGATCATACACGTTCATTTTAAATTATATGTATCTGGGCACATATGTATGTATCTTTGGTGTGAGATTTTTCAAACCATTTCCATGGTTTAAATCCCTTTAAAGCTCTGTTACTGTTTCTACTTCAATTTGAAACCGGACATAAGTTTTTTTAACACAGATACGAATATTGTTGTTGTTGTTGTTGTTGTTGTTGCTAAATATAAATACTTGTTGTTATTGTATCAAGTACATACAATCAAAGTTTAAACAAAAACTTGTAAAACTATATTCCTTCTTTGTTTGTAAGAGTATTTTATTGGTGAAACCGATTATTAACTCGTGTATCTTTTTGTTTTATTTTCTTTTTTCATTTGGTTTCAGTTTTAGCTTTTAAGCATGATCCTTGTTGTTGTCTTTGTTTTTGCAAGCTTAAGTTCAATAGTTGCTTGAACTTCTTGTCTGTTTTTAAATCATTGGCTGCATTGACTGGCTACACCACTGGTCTCCAGTACCTTTAGTATGAATAACTTTGAATATCCATATATCATTGGTGTAAAATTCCGTCACGTATCAATCTGCAAATTGCTAAGAACCGTCTAAATATCAGTGCGTAGGTAGTTTTTCTTATTTTGTTTTGTTTTATTTAATATTTTTCATAAAATTTATTGATCTGATTTCTTTGTTGATTATTTTTTTCACAATATAAATATATTTTCTTGCGTTTTGAATATTTATGATATATTGTGGTTTTTATTCATTTTGTATATATGAACAGACTGATTTCTCTCCATAAATCAAATATTTTTTTTTTTTGGCAAACAATAAAAGGAAAATCTCCTAAACACCCTGAGGCGATGGTATGGTTTTTGAATATGCATGATGTATGACGGGAATAAATTTTTCGAAAAATATTTGTACGAATAGTAGATTTAACTAATGTTAGCTTATAAAATTTAAATGTTTGGTGTCAATATTTAAAGATTGTAATTAAATAATTTGTAAAATAAAATTTATGTCAAAAAAAAAAAAAAAACAAAACGTATAAATGTTTTGTATAAAACGTTTGAGGATTGAAGGAAGTTGGCATAGCAGCTTCCCATTTGTTTTTTTGTGTGAATATTTTTGGCTAATAAAATGCAAAGTCAAAGTTTAAACAAATTTATTTTAAAAATAACAGAAAAATTGTTCTCCTTTTAACACCTTTAAGTGAAATAAGAAAATACAAATAATCAATTAAACATTTGATTGTGCCAATTAAAATTTTTAAACAAGAATTTAATTGATTCAAACAAACTTTCAATTAGAAAATACCGAATTACATTTATTTGACATTAACTGCCTTATTCATAAAAAATATTATAGGTTTATTTGACAAATTTCCTATAGAAATATGTCAAATAAGCGCTTAATAAAGCTGAAATATTTTTTATGAATTAGACCGTTAGTCTTCAAAGTATGTAAATGGTTCGTAAAAAAATTTCTTTGAAACCTTTAAACTTATTATTATTTATTTTATTTATGATTCTCAATAACGTATTCAGTGTCTTACTATAGGCATCCGAAGTTTTTTTTTGCACATTTCACAAATTTTTACACATTTCACAAATTTTTTTGGGTTGAAGTCTGTTGAGGAGTTCTTACGCAGAAACGAAATGCATGTCTTATTTTTTAATCAATTAAATTTTAAAACGAAATTTTAATTGGCTATGTTTAATTTTTAATTGATTGATTGTATTTTTTTTTCAATAGTACAAATATTTTTTCTGCGTAGTCTGGTAAAACTATTTCAAACTAAATTAAGCCAGTGTAGTTTTCTAAGAATAAAATAAATGACACATTTATCTCAAATTGAAAATTTCTTATTGTACTACTGTTAGGCCCTCACAATCCAAATCTCTCAAATTTTTAAATAAACTAAATCAAGCCCTGTATATGCTACCGATTGATTCACAAATTATAGAGGCTTCACTGAACAAATGTACTGTACTAGGGTACACCTAAACCAGATTTACCCATAAGGGCAGCTTTTAATTTATTTAGCGTTTTATAACAGTCAGCCTCTTCAAAAAAAAAAAAAAAAAAAAAAATATATATATATATATATATATATATACATAAAGGGTCCGCCAGATAACTTTTTTTTTTAATGCTATAAAAAAACTACTGAAGCTTCGGCTGTGTGGCACGTAGCGCCGTGCTGTTGAAACCAAATGTTGCCAATATCCTCCTCTTCAATTTTTGTGAACAAAACTTCGTTCAACATGGCCCGATAACGATCGGCATTGACTGTAACGGCCACTCCTTGCTTATTTTCGAAATTATTCCTCTGGACCAAAATCCGCACCAAACAGTGACTCGTTTTGGGTGCGTCGGCTTTTCAATATATGCGTGCGGGTTTTCTGTGCCCCAAATGCGACAATTTTGCTTCTTTACATACCCGCCAAGATCAAAATGAGCTTCATCTGAAAAGATGATTTTTTTTTTTTTTTTTTGGCAAAATCGGCATCTTCTGTAAGTCGATCGCAGGCCCATTTAGCGAAGCGAAAACGTATTGGATGGTCAGTTGGCTCGTTCAGCGGAAGGATAAAACTAATTATCTGTCAAATCAGACATGAGCTAAGTGTTACCATTCACGAAATAAGCACTAGTTGAAAAAAAACGTTAGATGGCGGACCCTTTATATAAAGTCGGAGTATATTTGACAAGTAGAAAATGTAATGATTTTGTTGTCAAAGTGAGCCTACCTTGTCTCATATGCTTTCGTGTGTACCATTGACTATTTAATTTACAAAGAGGCAGCAATGGTGGCCACCAGCAGGTACAAAATCAATTATTTAAAAAGTTTTATATACACCTAGCATAAAAAATAAAATTAAATAAACAACTCGGCTGAGTATTAAGCCGCCAATTAGCCGAGTGTTTGAGCGGTGTGTTGGCTTCTTCAGAAAAAGTCGGTTGAGCGGTTAGCCAGCCAACAGCAGCGCAATTACGGCATGCTCAGTGTTGCCATATATATTTTTCAAAAATCTTCAAGTCGAGCAAAATAAATCTTTTTTTGTTGCCAAAAATCTTTTTTATTATTTATTATTGAACGAAAATTAGTTAAAATTTATTTTGTTTCTTGTGAACTGTTAAAAGTGAAGCCAAATAACACAAAATATTTGCTGTATAGAATATGTGTAAGATCATTATAAAGAAAATCAGAAAATTTGTAAGTAGTTTAGTCAAAAAATCCCTCAATAATATATTAAAAGTACCAAAAAAAAATTTTTTTTTTTAAATCTTATTTTTAGATAAGAAATCTTTTATGTCGTTTTTACATGTCTAAAAACTTCAAAAATAAGATAAATCTTTACATATGGTAACACTGCGAATGCTACTCTTTCCTTAAGCCTACAAGAAAAAAATAATAATTTTATTGTAGCTCCATGATTAGAACTGCCAAAAATACAAGAGAAAAAGGATTTTTTTTTTGTATATTTTGTCTTTTACTGACAAAGTTTATTTGTATTGGAGGGACCCTATACTATGTTCTCAATCCTAGTTTTAAAAAAGCATATTGCTCTTGTAGCAGTTTAGAAGCATAATCTTAATAATATATAAAGTATGTAGGTACATCCCTTTGGAAGGAGATGCATGTATATATTGTATGCTTTCCACTTCCTAAAAATCGCTTGCGTAGTCTCGGAGAACCAGAAATTGCTCCCAGCCCCTAGTTTTAATATAAATTTACATATCATTACCTTAATATAGAAAGGCCTTATTATTTATTTTTAAATCAAGTTTTTTGTATATTTCGATAGAAGAACATCTAATGTATTGAAAAATGAAAATGTCCCAGTTAAAAAAAAAAAAAAAATGAGTCAGAGCCTTTCTATATTAGGGTAACGATATACAACAATATATATTTAAAACGTATTTGTTCGTTTAAATCTGTTGAATAGTTTCGATGAGGCAGAAATTGCCAAAGGTCCCCCTTTGGTCCTAGTTTTCACATGAAAAATTTATAAAGTGAGTGTGTTCTGTTAGACGCAGATTTATCTTAACTTTTAAATTTCATAAAAATCGGCTTAATAGTTAAGTAGAAGTGGAAATCAACTCTTCCCTGTCCCCGTATTGGTCCTAGTTTTAATACAAAAATATGTAAAGCTCATATGCTATTTAAGATACAGATGTATACACTCAGGGAAAAGCTGCAACTTAAAAATAAGAACGCGTCACATTAATTTAATAATTTTCATATTAAAATACTTAAAAATAAATAAACTTAATAAATTATTACTGTAAATTAACATTTTCCGTTTTGAAATAAGAAATTTCAACATGACTAGACTTTCGTTAATGTTTCTTATTAATTCAATATGGTTTTTATTGATTTTAAGCTGTTATTTTTCGGGTGTACTTGTATAAGGACAGTGGGATAAACGGATTGGTTGGTAGAGAGAAGGGCTGCCTTCTGACGTCAGGAGTATTCTGTTTTTATTTGAGTACGGAACCCTTAAAGCTCTTGCCTCAACGATAAAAAATATTTTCCGAGTGTGGTGGTCTTACCGTGTTATATTGAGAGGCTTTATTCTAATTTTTTTTTTTTGAATTTAACAAATCGGATTAGTGTGCATCAAAACATATAATCGCAAAATTTAAATTATTCATTGAACTAATTTACCTACAGCTTGTCCACATAGGGTTGCAAGTGCAAGTTCAAAAAACTCAATACACTCTAAATCTTTTACTAACACAACTACACTTTCGGCACTGGCAGTCTACTTCCAAGTCAACTGCCAAGGAGTTTTACAAGACATTAGCCCAATTCACAATTTTGTGCAAATAGTCTTGCATCGTTGCATGTGCAAAATGGTATAGTATATTTATACTCATCACTAAGAATTGTTAAGCCGTGAGCATTAATATACTATACCATTTTGCACATGCTACGATGCAAGACAATTTGCACAAGATTGTGAATTGGGCTAGTGACTTGTGTCACTTGCAGCAAGTAAATTAAAAGTTAGCTAACAGTGTTGCCCTATTAATACTTTAGTACAAATTAACTGGATTTCAGTGTGATGTTATATGAGTTTTTACTAATTTTGATTAAATACATTTAAAAGCTAATTTGATATTTTCTTCTTCTTAAATATACATAAATGAAGGAGTTAATGAATTTTTTAGACATAAATAACATTGAAACAATACGAATAAAGTTCAATACTATCTGGTTCCCTTAAAATTAAATTTTTTTATGTTATGGATAACTCTGCAATAAAAGGTAAACATGCTTGTTCACGATTCGTTCTAAAATTGATACTAAACATTAGTAATTTTAAAACCCCTTTTTCTCTCTGTGTAGACTAATGACTTTTTGCTTTATTTATTTTATTGGCATAGTATTTTGCATTACAAAAATGTTTTCCATATTTTTATAATTTAAATATTTTGTGTAAAAAAAGACACACGCAGTTTTGGAGTATTTTTGAGTATCCTTGTTCATAAGATTGAAACTATTGCATAATTTAATATACATAACTTAAAGTGTAGCAAGGTATTTAATTAGGAATATATGAAAGCTTATTAGAAAATTGTTCTCAAGAATGTTTTAAACAAATTAACACAATTTAAAATATAGTATTTCTCTGAAGGAATTCATAGGCTGCATAATTTTTAAAACAGACAGAAACCGTTTAAAATTAGAAATATATACCAGTGACGCATCGATGTTTTCTTTCTCCCTTACTACTTATTAATATTTAGTTTATAATTTAGTTATAAAATTATTGCCATAAATCTTGACATTACAAAACTTCGACTTTTCGCTTTTATTATGAAAAAAAAAATATACAAAAAATAAATTGAATCCATTTATATAAAGTCACATTGAATGCAGTTTTAATGGACCAAACTGAAGAAAAGCGTGAACTTAGATTGCACAAATTGTTCGTTACACATACATATACAAACATATGTACATGCAAACATATAAACATATTTAAAGAAGACAATACCCAGTTGACCAAGACTTCCGTTATTGATATCGATTTCAAATATGTCTCAAACATTTATCGTGTTAAACTATCGAGAGTGACATTTAAAAATCAATCGAAAAAAGTTCACCTAACGTTCAGTTTTGTCCCAAAAATTATTCGTTATCGAAATTTCGCTAGCAATATCAAAAGTGAGAGAATATCGAACTAATTTCGAAATCGCAAAAAGGCAGCAGAAAATGTAAAAAGTAATTTTATTTCTTAATTTATTTTAACTTACTTATTTTATTTATTTTTTTTAATACCTTGACTTACGCTGCAGAAGTTGAACATAATATATCCACTCTAAAAGGCTAGCACACATCCTTTCCGCCATCGTGCTAAATATTTTTCTGTTGAATTATTGCACATATGTAGGTACGTGTTCTTATTTTATTGTTTAAGTTACTGTGCCGTCATGGCTGGAACATGACACCAGCGTTGTCAACTTTTAAATTTCAAAGAGCACTGAAACCAGGAAAAAACGCGTAAGTTAAGTAAAGAAGCATTAATTTAAAATTTTTTGTTTTATAAAAAAAAAATTATATAAAAAATATAGAAATCGGTTGTCCTTGCATTTTATCGCTAAAACTTCAAATTTGAAGCATCCGATACACATTTTGATTCTATGAGAATCAGTGAATTCTAAAGTCAACCTTTTTAGGTTATTATAAAAAATTTCAATTTTTTCGTCAACGAAGAAACAAATCACCTGAAATTAGTCAAATTAGCAGCAATTGGCAAGTCTTTTTGACTTGCTGATTAGATTTTGAACTCGATGGGATTAGCAGTTAATTTTCTTTTAAGTCAAGACTTTCAAAATTTGATTTTTATTAAACAATGCTGTGGAAATATTCTTTCACAGCAAATGCAATACTAATAACAAAGTTACAAAATTGAAAAAAAAAAGTAATTTGCAAGTTAGCCAAGTTATATAAACTTAAATTATATGTACAATTATTTTAGAAAAAAGGAACCTATGTAACCTAAAACGGCAGCTCTATTAGCGACACAATTTTCTCTTTTCAGACCCCTTTTATATAAAGCCAAGTGTAAGGACAATTTTTTACGTATTTGAGACTTAAATGAAGTAATAAAGGTAAAAACGTGATCAACTTCTGCGTTTAAACATTGAAGTTTGATGGGAATGCAATTTCGATAATTCCCCAAACGAGTTTATATCAAATGAATCGTTATAAGATTTTATTTCTGCCCAAAACTCGATAGCTAACTCAAAGTTTCTCCATTGCATTAAGTGAATTATTCTCTATTTACAGTATATACTAGAAAATATTTCGCCATTAGACTATACTATGTAGCATTGTGTCTTCTTTGTCGTGTTGCAAAACACTGTTTCCATTAATTGTGCTTAAAATGTGAAAGTTTGAGAGTAAAATGCACGTATTTCTTCAACCAAGTTTTGTACAATCTTATTAGAATATTTTGAAATATTCCATTTAACTTCAGTGCTTATGTTTTTTAAATGTTAGGCTTCTTCAAAAAAAATATATATGTATATATTATATAAGGAAAATTCTTTTTGAATTTAGTGCCACCGCCAAGAAATAAAAAGCATCAAAAATTAGTTTAAATAAATTCAGTAAAGTGCGACTCTGACTCGCGCACGAAGGGTTCCGTACGAACACTAGATATGTAATTTAATACAAACTTCATCCTACATAATATATAGTTTTGGCATTTTTTTCGTTTTTGGGGTGTTTTCGGTTTTTGCGTTTTTTTCGGCGGTTTTTGCGTTTTTGCGGTTTTGGCGATTTTTTTAAGTTTTGGCTCTTTTTTTTAGTTTTGACACTTTATGTTCTTGTTTTGGGGATTTTTTTCGGTTTTTGGCGTTTTTTCATTTTGGCGTTTTTTTTTATTTTTGGCGATTTTTTTCATTTTTGCGATTTTTTTAATTAAAATTTTTTTGGTCTTAGCGACATTTTCACGTTTTGGCGATTTTTTTAGATTTTTGGCATTTTTTTCATTTTGGCGTATTTTTTCATTTTTGCGATTTTTTTCGAATTTGGCGATTTATTTTAGTGTTAGAAATTTTTTTAAATTTTGGCGACTTTTCTCGATTTGGCGATTTTTTTTTAAATTTTTGGTGACTTTTTTTTGGTTTGGCGATTTTATAATTTTCGGTTTTTTTAGTTTTACCGTTTTTGAAAATTTCAAAATTACATAGTCAAAATTGCATTAACTGATGGACCACCCTTTAATTTTAATTTTTTTAAATTTTAGTGTTAATTGTTGTAGTCTGTATAAAAATACACTAATTTTACAAATTTAAAGTTTCAATATATATACATATGTTCATACAATTGTATGTATATTACATGGGATTTTAAAATTTTTCTTTGCTCGTTTTGGAACACCCTTTAATTTTTAATTCTCATGTATTTGTTGTTGTAGCGGACAAGGTTCTACATACTGTATCCAAATTTCATGTCCGTAGCTCTTACGGTTCCTGAGAAAATACCGTGTGACGGACAGACGGACAGCGTAGCGAAAACAATAGGGTTCTCTTTCACCTTTGGTGTACGGAACCCTAAAAAGCACCGAGCACTAACTTCAAAATTTTTCGCGTCGAAAATTTCAAAAAGCACTAAAAACGGTGCGAAAATCACCGAGTTGACAACGCTGCTTGATACCTCTAGACTAACAGGCTGACACACATTCACTCGGCTACCGTCACACTGTCGAAAAACTTTCGAGAAAAGTTCGAAGTTCGAAGCTTTTTTCGAATTTTTTTTTTTTAATTTGCAAACAAATATCAAACAATTTAGTTTCGAAATTTCTTCGCTTTAGTGAGCATTCGTTTTTAACGAATCTCAGGTGAAGTGGGTATTGAAATAAAACAACCGGCAAAAGCAAACTTATGAATAGTTCGTTTCGATATGGAGGTAAAATTCATATCTCATATCAGGTGGTCTTAACAATTCAGGTTACTATTTTCACTGCTTGTAATTTGAATATATCATGTAACATGTCAACTCACATCTTTCAGTACATTTTTTTTGACATTCCGAAGTAACCTCACATGAAGAATCACGGTTTAAATCACTAGATTAAAGAAAGAATTTTGCAAAGTTGAAATTGAACCAAGTGCGAAGTTATTTTCTTAGCATCGAAGCTAAATTGGTAAAAACTCCAAGTGTTTTTTTTTTTATAGATAATTATAATTATTTCATATCTGTGAAGCTCTACGTACTACCATTTTTCTGATAATGGAAATATGCTGGTTGTACGATGGAAAAATAACAACTCGTGACTCTTTTGTTCTTTCCTAATTAATTTTGTTAACAACGAAATTGGGACATGTAAACGCTACGTAAAATATCCAGGTGCTATGCAGATAGCATAACTAAAAGTATTCCAGCATTACAATCGAGACATAGGCGGTGTTGACGAATGGGCCAGTTAGTGGCCAATTTTCGCTTATCTATTGAACGTTTCGGTTGTAAATTGTTGGCTTCTTATGAGAAAACTGCACTCAAATGATCCAGATTGCTGTAACTTGTTACAGTTCCCGGAATATATAGCTACATCTTACTTAGAAATATACGGTGTGCCCTGTGCAAGAGGTTCATAAGCAGTAGATGCTAATACGGGATTTACACGATGGCTTTTCACCCTGCATTTTTCTTGAATTCTCTTTTATGCTGCTACCCCTTTGATCACCTTTGTACCCCTTTTGTCAATAAACTCTAGGAAAGTCACGGTAAAAAGTCATAGTGTAAATCCCGCATAATTCTGATATACAAGAGATGTGCACACTGCGGGCAATTTAAAATGAAATGTATTATTGGAACACCCTGTATTTTTTATGCAATAAAAATATGATAAAGAGTGGTTAAATTTTAAGGGCCAATGTTGAATGTGAACCACACCTAAACGTCATGTTTTTTTCTGCATTTCATTTGACATTTCTCAATTTCAGACTAACTCAATTTGAACTATGGAAAGATGCACACAATCGAGCAAAGCGTTAAAGTTATTCAGGCTTATTATGAAAATGGGCGTTCAAATCAAAATGCATATCGTGCACTTTGTGATTTTTTCAATCAGCACAATCGACCAAATGTGCGTACAATTGGAAAAATCGTGCAAAAATTTGAGCAAACCGGGTCTGTAGGAGATGTGAAAACACCAGTGCATGCTCGTACAGCTCGTAATTCAGAAAATATTGCTGCTGTTAGCGATAGTGTGGCTGAAGTGCCGTCCACCTCAACTCGTCGTCGTGCCCAACAATTGCACCTCTCACGCTCGTCGTTGGTGAGCATTATGCATAAAGACTTGCATTTACACGCTTACAAGGTGCAATTGACTCAAGAACTAAAGGCTCTTGACTATTCCAAACGTCGTCAATGGTCGGAATGGTGGCAAGAAATGGCAACAGTGGATGATCAATAAGCAGAATCGGATTCGTCAATAAGCAGAATTGCCGCATTTGGGCGAATGATAATCCAAAAGTGATTGTCGAAAAACAAATGCACCCACAAAGTGTTTGGTGCGGTTTATGGGCTGGCGATATCATCGGGCCGTATTTGTTCCAAAATGAGGGCGGTCAGGCAGTTACTGTGAATGGTGTTCGCTATCGTGAGATGATAAGGACTCGGCCGATAAAGCTAACCTACTAGCTGAAATATTTGCAAGTAATTCCTACTTACCGGAAAGCAATCAGCCTCTGCCTATACTAGAGAGAGTATCCACTACTATGCCTAAGATATTCTTTCGAGCTCGGGCAGTAAAAAGGATTTTGTGTGAACTCAACATAAACAAGTCTCCTGGGCCGGATGGCATTCCAGCACTGGTCTTGAAGCAGTGCTCTTCGACGCTAGCACGTCCATTAGCTAATCTCTTCAGCACGTTGTACCATGTTTGTGAGTTCCCAGTGTGTTGGAAGATTGCTAATGTTACGCCAATCCCTAAAAAAGGAGAAGCTACTAACCCTGAAAATTATCGCCCAATCGCAATATGCTCTGCACTTTTCAAAGTGATGGAAAGTATGGTAAATTTCCATCTTTTAAGGTATTTGGAGTGCAACAGCTTACTCAACGACCGGCAGTATGGATTTCGTAGAGGCCGCTCTACGGGAGACCTACAAGCCCTCCTCTCGGAGAAATGGTGTCAGTCCACCATTTCGGCGAAAGTAAGGTGGTGGCTTTAGATATCTCCAAGGCGTTTGATAGAGTGTGGCATAGTGCACTTTTGTCAAAATGTATTGCCATTGGTGTCGGTGATAATTTCTCTCGTTTCTTATCGAGTTTCCTCAGGGCTCGCACTATAAGAGTTGTTATAGATGGGATCTCATCAAATGAGTTCAAGTTAAATTCAGGGGTACCGCAAGGTTCCGTTCTTTCGCCAATTCTATTCCTTATCTTTATAAACGACCTTCTATGTAAAACTTTCAACCCTATCTACTCTTTCGCGGACGACAGCAGCATTTGCCATTCTTTCTCATTCAGCAATAGACCTAGTCTGCCGCAGGTTGAGGCCATGCGTCAAATAATGAATGAGACTTTAAACTATGATTTAGAAAAAATTTCTGAATGGGGTCATGTGAACAGGGTCGACTTTAACGCCCGTAAGACCCAATGTTGCATGGCTACACATAGACGTATGACCGAAAATGCTGTTGCCTCTGTAACTATGGGGGGTATAAATATTAAGGAATCAGATGCTCTTCATGTTCTTGGCATGAAAATACAGTGTGATGTTCGTTGGACTGAACACATTTTTCAAATTGCAAAAGAAGCATTCAAGTGCCTCGGCTTTTTGAAACGGTGCAAACGATATTTCACCCCATCTGATCTCCTTACTATTTATACTACTTATATCCGTCCGAAAATGGAATGCAACTCTCATGTATGGGCCGGCGCTTCAAAGTCTATTTTGGAGCTGCTCGATCGCGTACAGGAGAGGGCGAAGAAGCTCATCGGTGAAAGTAGGGTATCCAACTCTATTGATTCATTGGAGCATCGACGCAATGTGGGGTGCATTTCATTGTTCTATCGTTACTACAACGGAATGTGTTCTAATGAAATTAGGGAACTTGTTCCTGAAACTCGCACATATGTACGTACAACACGTGCCTCATTTAGAGCACATCCTTTTATGGTCGATTGGCCAATGCATCGCACTACGCATTACAGAGAAATTCCTTTTTTAGCCGCACTGTTCGTATGTGGAATCAACTACCTGCGGAGGTCTTTCCTGTCACTACCAGCGCGGGAAGATTTAAATCAAATGTACACAGACACTACTCCCTCTATCCTCCTTCCCTATAACCTATTTTCCTAGTTCTAGCACAATGCACTGCATGAGTAGGGGTTATCCCCTGAGTGCTGGTCCTATTTAAAAAAAAGGAACTTTTTATGGCCCAAATTGGAAGATATGGATGTGGACGATATGTGGTTTGAACAGGACGGTCCCACTTGCCACACAGCCAACGACACAATGGCTCTTTTGCGCGACAAATTCAATGGCCGTGTTATCTCACGTGGTGGCGATGTCAATTGGCCGCCAAGATCATGTAATTTGACACCGTTGGACTTCTTTCTTTGGTGTTATTTGAAAGAAAAGGTTTACGTCGATAAGCCAGCAACAATTCAAGAGCTAAAGGATGAGGCATAGAACCTTAATTATGTCTCAGCGGCATCGAAAATTTCGACTATCGGATAGAGGTGTGCCGACAAAGTCGCGACTGCCATTTGGCCGATACTTTTGTTCCATACATAATTGAACCATACCATATTATCATAATAATAAGAAATGACAATAATGTCCTTAGTAATATGTGTTTTATTCAAAATCAACTTCGGCCCTTAAAATTTAACCACCCTTTATCAATTAGTTGTTATATTCATGACTTGGCATCACATTCTCAAAGAGATTCATTGCAGTGATGGCTTTTTGTCATCAAATTATTTTCGACTGGTAATTTTTGTAATGCCAGAACATCATTCCATTTTCTGAAAAAAGTGTAAAATCTCTTTTTTAAAAGCTAAAAAGTTTGTTAAAGTTATAAAGAAAAAATTTTATGGCGTTAAATTCTTGAGTACTCCCTTCCAAAGAATGTTCATGTGAACATGATTTTTTCCCCATAAAATGTTGCATTTAATTTTAAATAAAAAGTGCCAGCTACGAAGACACAAGTGCAGAAATTCTGTAAAATTTTTTTTTGCTCCACAAACTGAAATTTGTTTTTTAATTTACTTGAAAAGATGAATAAAAACATTGCAAGCAGCTACGAAAACAATAACAAACATCATCTGCCAACTGTAGCGTGTGGAGTGAACCGAACGAAACACATAATGGGGGAGATTAAATTTTAAAGTACAACCGACAAACGTTCATTTTGTATTCCAATATTTCTGTTCAACTGCTCTGTAATACAAAATGAAAAATTGTTGGATTTAAAAAAAAAATTTATTTATTCATTCATTTTCCCTGTTGTTGGTGTTAAGATTAGCGTGATTGATGTGAATTGAATGTCTTAAAAAACAAAACAAAAAAAAAAAAAAACAAAAAATAGCAGGCAACTTCAAATTTTTAGCAACAGTATCTGCTGTTATGCATTTGAAACCAATACGAATGAAGGTATAAATTGTTGTTGTAATTTTTATATTTATCAGAATATCAGTAATTCAATGCGAATAGAATTGAAAGCTATTTTTTTTTTGTGAGATATTTATACAAAGCTGCCTGTTTGTCTGTCCGTCTATCTGCCTGTCGTTTCCATACTGCACCATACAGCTGCAATGGAAACCACGAAAATGGCGTCATGGTCCAAAGCATCATGATGCTGTATGTGCCTTCAAGTTCATTTATTGTTGTAGGTAGATAATATTTGTTGCTTATTGTTGTTATTGTGTCTTGTCTTAACTTTAAGCACCCATTGGATGCTTTATCATTTTTCGTAAATCTTTGCACGTTTTCTTAGTTGTGTTTAAGGTTTTTCTTTTTTTTTCAACTTTTTGTTTGTAGTATTCTGTTTTTTTGCGTTGTTTTATTTTTGAAACCATGTTTTAATACCTGGTTGGCCCTTGAGCCTTGTTGGCATGTAACCTATTTGGCCATGCAATGGATGATTATATTGCATTTGACTGTTGAAGAGTCAGACCTAAACGGGATTGGTGGGAGGAGAGAAGAGGTATTAAGTATCGATACATGCACACTTTAAGGTAACTAACACTAGAGCTGCATGCATTGCGAGGGTCATGAAAAAATCAATAATGCAGTAATAACACTTCATGAGACTGAAGAAAATTCTTTCATATATACCCATCGCAGATTGTAGGACTAATTGAGTGGAATATTTTATCAGTTTTAGAAATGCCATTACACGCTTAAAATCACAAGTTATCGATAAAATGCGAATATTTTGGATCTTTGTAGACCAGAATATTTTTAACCAAGTGAGACAACGTACTGTACATCGAATGTCTTCGAGACTCTGAGTGGAGAGCCCTAAGAGAATACGTAGCATAGAATAGGGAAAGATCTTGTGCAAAGACCGGCACTGCCACACCTGATGAATCTTTTGTGTAAATTAAATTAAATCAATTTCTGTATCACTGTTCTTATGAAATTAAGCACAAATA
This sequence comes from Tachina grossa, assembly GCA_949987645.1. Classification (NCBI taxonomy): domain Eukaryota; kingdom Metazoa; phylum Arthropoda; class Insecta; order Diptera; family Tachinidae; genus Tachina; species Tachina grossa. Next base: position 58,629,632 of record OX465278.1, on the reverse strand, counting down.
TCATCTGAAAACAGACTCTCAGAATGAAAAACACGCCTTCTACTGTTGCATAAGACAATACGCTCAAAAATAATGCGTGTCGTTGTCTTGCCATCTTCTAACGATAGAAGGGTGAACGAACTTGGTTACTTTTCAACAGAGCATAGTTCAGTTCAAAGAGGCCCTCCTGGAAAGTTTATCTGCAGAATGATCGCTGTGGCCAGGTATCCATTAAATGGAAACCTTATTTCGCAAGGATAGCTTTTGTAATGAGGCAAAGCTATCTGAAATCAGTCTGGAACGGAATTCCCATGAAAGAAAGGACTTAAGACTACCGGAAGAGATAGCTATATGCGCGCCTCTAATGTCCCTCCTATTTAAATTAATGGCAACACATTTGGGGATTGGCTCTACATCTGCCTTAAATTACGTTGGTCATTTGCCCATTAGGAAAGAGATTTTTATATTGGACTCAACAACTCCTGCATCAACTCTATCTTTCGCTTTGGATCCATCCTTATACCAACAAACTTCTGGAATCCACAGTGGGACCGGTTTCTTACCACCTTGCTCTTTCTTGGTGGAATTGTGACAATGAATCTCCTGTCGAATCTCAGTTCACAATTTATGCTATCACTAGGCATTACCTCCATCCCTAAGCTAGGCATTGTATTCATAACCAACGAGTGCCCATTGCCACAAAAGATCTACTAAAGGTTTGTGTGGGTAGTAGTTCAATCAAAGCCTCAGTGGCTAAAGTTAGACATGCCATATTGTTACTGTTGTAAGAAGACACGCTTATCTCTGAACTTTGCAGAGTTTAGTTGTCGCCAAAATTTGCCAAGGCGTTTGCCACCAAACAAACGTGCTGTACGCCTTGATCTAACGATCATTCTATAGATCTACATAACCATTATTGGGCTCATGCCCCAGGTGCACCCAGCACAACTCTTCACAGTACAGATTGACCAAGAGGCTTTCTGTGCTATTAATTCAATATGTCGGTTCCAAATTAGCTTTCCATCAAGGATAATCCCCCAAAGCATTTGACATCTGTCGAATAAGGAATATTGCACCCTTTCAACGATACTGTCCCTAAACCAAGTTTTCCTCTAAGAGAAAAACGTACCAGAATAGTCTTATCGGAGTTGACCGCCAGGCCATGCTTCCCACACCATGTCATTGATGAAATCTGAGAGAACGTTGCCGAATTTTTCAGTTGCCATCACAACCAGGTCATCGGCGTACCCTATGACTTCGTGTCCTTGTTCACCAATAATGAGGACAAGTTCATCAATCACTACTTACCAAAAAACTGGTGCTAAAACGTCACCTTTGGGACACCATCTGACTGCCTTAAACTTAACTATATTATTACCCATAGAAGCGGTTATGTCCCTGCTCTCAAGCAAAGATGTAATCCATTTCGCAGACGCATAATCAAGACCTTTTTGTCTAGGAGAGCAATCTATTGAGTCTTTTTTTGTGTTATCAAATACACCATTAATGTTGAAGAAAGAATCATCATATAATTTCCCCCGACCCATGAGCCCTCTCGATCTTTGTAACATGATGATGCAGGGCATACGCGGTCCATTTACCATTAACATATACATATTGATTAAAATGCTAGGGCGGTATAGAAAACCGTCGATCTAATGTTCAGATCAATTAGTCTCTCCATAATTTTCAGCAAAAAGAATGTTAGGCTAATTGGTCTGTTTGAATTGGCCAAATTTCCTGGCCTGTTGCCCACTCTAGGTATAAATAAAGCATTAGCTTTCCTTCCACAGCAGAGGAATGTCTGGAAAGACACCATCCTCACTAGGAGCCTTAAAAGGCTGAAAAGAGGCATTAGGCGATTATATCCTATCCGGATTAAAGATGAATTTCGACAGTGTGAGAGCTGTACAAAACAGGAGAGCCATTCATGAAGTAATAACCACTTTGAATGCATTTTTAAGTGATCGTGAAGCACATTTTAGAAGAGAAATTGTGAAACTGGTGTAAAAATTTGATCTGTTGTTGATGTGAAGAATCTAACTCGTGCCTTTTGTTTACGAACAACTGAAAATATTACTGATAGTGTGAAAATATTGATGATAGTGTTGAGAAAGATCCTGTATAAAAACTAAGTGTCACTTTTTAGATTTTCAAAAGAAACTTAAATTGAATTTGGAGATTTGATGCAGAAATGAAAATTGCAAATGTTTTTGTGCAATATTTTAATTCTTTTCATCGCACTTTAAGAGCACTTATTTGACAAGCCTTTGCGAAAGGTGCAAAATATTCTAAAAAATATTAGCATTTGTATGCAGATCATACAGTGCACTACAGTAGTTTTCGCTTAATTGATTTGCTCCTTTAACTAATTCAAGAAAGGCATGCGGTTAACTTTGTGACAGGATATCGCATAAATAGTTTAGTTTAATTGTCTCAGAAATCAACCCCCAGGGGAGTCTATTCTATAGACTGCAGGTGTGGCAATCCCGGGGCCCCAGCTAGGGTAATGTAGCTTTTTCCGCTGACGGACCTTTGGCTCATTACCCGTAAAACTTATGTGTTACTACCCAATCTCTGAACATAAACAGAGCAAAGGATGTGCACATATTTATAAAAGGAAAACAAATATTGTACGCCCGTTGTTGTCAGTTAGGTGCAGCGTCACCTAGAACTGCCCTTGAGTTCAAAAGACGATAGAGGTGAAGCCCTTGTGATGGAACTTCGAGGTTTAACCAGAGGCTACTTCTGGTACCACGGGTGCCGGTTGCCCGACAGCTGGGCTTCTTAGAGATAAATGCACTGGGGTTGTCAAAAATTTCTGGTCCGAAATGGCTTTTGTCCTGGATACGACCCCAGGACTCTTTCACTTTTTAGTGTCGGCTCTTAGTAGGCACAGAAATTTTGGTGGCGAGCTTGCGTTCTTCTCGCGTGAATGGTCCTCGCTGCTCTGAAGTTTTGAGTGCATGTAGCGATCGTCAGTTTCCTTTGCTGAAATGCCGAGTTCGTCCTATCCCTCGGGGTTTACCCCACGGGATTAAAGGGATGATTTTGGTAGGTGTGGAATAGGCACTGGTTATTTGGCGACACAGACATGCGTTCATTATGGATCAGTGGTAAGCTGTACCGGCAATGGTTGAGGAATTTTCTTGGGGACGTCGCTAAGGTGTATGTTAAGGTGCTGTTACCATTCAACAGAGCTGCTATGGGCACGGACATAGCAGCAGAGCTTAGATAGCTCAAAGTACCTCAGCAAGGTACTTGAATATAGAACAGGGATAACTATATTTAAAGATTGCAACCTATGTGCCTTATGGAGTGGGCCATAGTTCCATTCTAAAAGGGTGCATGGGGGCATTGGTCTGGCGTCTAACCCACACCCGGGTGCTTTGGCACACTTGAGATAAGGCCGTAACGGCAGGTACTCACGTAAAGCAATTGCACATCTGTCTCAGAAATCATGCGTTTTTTGAAAAAATGTTGAATGCAAAGACTGATAGTAGAAATATATGGCATACATTTTAAAACATAATTTTAACCAGGGGGCAAATCACGGCACTCTTTATCAAACGGAATTTCAAAATATTTCAACAGAGTTTGTATGGAAATATCTGAAAATTTCGAACCGAGTCGAATACCGTAATTGGCCTTCAATTATGTCTTTGACTCAGAATACTTTTCACCCATTTTTCTTCGAAAGCGAGAAAAGCTGAGCTGTTAAAATGTTCTACAGAAATGTTTCTCGTAAGATCTTAAACGGGAGTGCTGTACATAGCCTATACCTTGTTTGCAAGGGTTTCGTGGTTTCCTAAACCGGATCACCAGATCTGTGTGCAAAAGAGAGGAAGTTTTTCGACCCTAATTTCCTAATAGCTGTAGAGGTTAACCATTTAAATGCGGATATATGTATTATACAATTATTTTTTTGTTTCTTATGACAAATTCAGTCGGCAGAACCCTTTTATATATTTCGCAAATAAATTGATATTGTTGAACAATGTTATTTGGAGACTTAATTATATGAGATGCTTCCTGAAAAAGTTTTCTTCCAACAGCACTGCGCCACATTCCATATAACTTCCATGAAACTACTTATTAAAGAAAACATCAATCTAAGTACAGTAATTTCCGTTTAATTAATCTCTGATTTAAAAAAGAATGCAATTGCGTTAAAAAATCAAATAACAGAATATTGCATAAGTGGTTTACGCGCTTAAATGCATCAAAATTAATTTAACAAAAAAATCAATTAAGCAGGAATCACTGTTGTTTTTGTCAAATCAAGACCGTGCATCTTCACAAAAATATTCTACATAAGAAGAAATTAGTTTTAAGCAAGCCGGGCTTATCACAATGAAAACATGGACAGCTGCATTATTTTTTCCTATTTGCATCAAATAATAATTTTATTTCCCCAAAAACTATGGCCTAGAGCAGTACCAAAATTCCTTTTAACATTCCTCGCATGTAGTAATAACGATTTTTATTTTTCTGAATCTTAACTAACTGATATCTGTCGTTTTTTTTATAAGTTGGACGTGGTCTTGTCTGGTCTTTTTCTTTAAAAATTCTCTTATTTTTTGTTGTTGTTGTTTTTCTTAACGTTTAACCACCAACATAAATTTTGTTTTAGTATTTAGTCGGGCCTGTCAGTTTACCTGTCCGTCTCTCCATCGGTCCGTCTGTCCGCCTTTCAGAGTATTTTAAGTTGGCAGTTGTTTCTGTTTTCCTTGTACTTTGGCATGCCATACGTTTGTAAGTATTTTTCCCCCTTTCGCAATGCGATTTTGTGTTTGAAAGCGTTATTCGTACATTTATTTCTTACTCACTATAAATGTTTTATGTTCTACATTTTTTTTTTGTATTTTGTTACCATCTTTTGAAGGCGTGGGAGCTTTAATGTATGAGCAGCATATTGCTGCAATTGTTGTTGTTATTTTTATTGCTGACTTTTGCGAAATGTATTAAAGCCATTGTTGTGGCAGTCGCCATTTTTATTGTGTTTGTTAAAAGTTTGTGTGTTCTCATATGCAGTCGTATATTGCGTAAAGCATGATGGCCCTCAGTGGGGACTTGGTGTACAATTATTGGGGTTTGTTGAAATCTGATACGTAAAGTTTTCCTTTTAACTTTTTTTCTTTTCGCAAAGGGTGTTTTTTCTGCAGCATGTGACCTTAAGCTTATATAAAATAAAAAATATATATAGGGTGTTTTTTTAAGAGGTATAGAACTTTGAATTGAAATAAAACACAAAAAAATCGTTTTAATGTCCATCAATTTGGCTTTATTGGAAGGATAATTTTATGCCATTAATGTTTAAATATGATTTCGGGCATGTGGCCGCCGCGGCTGACTCGAATAAAGCCAATTCTACAGGCCCAATTTTCAACCACTTTTTCGAGCATATGGGGCCGTATGTTGGCAATAACGCCACGAATGTTGGCTTCCAAGTCCCCTAACGTTTCTGGTTTGTTGGCGTAGACGAGCGACTTCACATATCCCCAAAGAAAATAATCCAATGGTGTCAAATCACACGATCTTGGTGGCCAATTGACAGGTCCATTCCGCGAAATTATGCGCTCATCGAATGTTTCCTTCAATAAATCGATTGTGACGTGCGCTGTGTGGCATGTAGCGCCGTCTTGTTGGAACCACAACTCATCCACATTCATGCCATCCAATTCGGGAACAAAATAGTCGGTTAGTCGGCTCCAATTGCTGTGCACGGTGGCGAATCGATTCATTCGGGTCCTCTTCAACACTTTGCTCTACAGCGGCAATTGTTTCTTCGGTGCGCACTGTTCGACGTCTCAGCGGATGCGTATTATCACATAGAGTAAACGTAGTGCGAAAACGATCCATGGTTAACCGAATTAATTGCTCTGATGGACGATTATGTCGACCATAAAATGGACGGAGCTTGCGGTAAACTTCGCGAACTGAACCATTATTTTCGAAATAAATTTGCACGATTTGCAAGCGTTGTTCTTTTGTCAACCTGTTCATGATGAAATGGCAAACCAAACTAAATATTAATCACTTGACAGCTGACAAAATGGCCGCCAGTTAAAAAAGTGATGCCAACTTAAAGTTCTATACCTCAATAAAAAACACCCTTTATAAAACTTGGATTTATTCGAGATAATAGTATTCGTCCTTTTTATTTGAGTATGATTGCGTACATGTGGCCTCCTTAACTGTGCTGAGGGAAGTTCTATGGGCCTTTTTCCAGCAATGGACTCATACATATGTACATATATCGTCTCTGTTTTAACTAACTCACCTAACTAACATTTTGAAAATTTAACAGGAGAGCAGCTTTTATGGTTGTTTTATACATTCATTCTTATAGCTGGGTCAGAAATCTTTTTACTTATATAGGCACAAAAGTAATACTTACAGTCATTGTAGAAAATCTGTATTATGACTTATAAAATCTAGTAGAGGACTTAACTCATTTTTCAAAAAAATGTCAGTTAGGTCGGTTAGTTAAAACAGCGATAATATATATAGATGGTAGTTTATATGATTTATGAGATAAACTGGCGAAAGTTATTTTCCCAAACGTAAATCATCTGTGGCTAATGGGGGTAGATCGAAAGCTTCACATATGCTCACCAAAAGCAGTGATATGGGAGGTCAATTTGCGGGGCTATAAGCAGTGGTGGAGCTTGTGGGTAGGGGGCGCATTATGACTGGCGATTTTCATGAGTAATTCAATTTGGGGGGGGGGGGAATGCGAAAATGCCCATTTAGAATTACTTTTTCAATAAATCATTTGGGTAGCCGTTCTTTGGAATATTGCACTGTCTTGTTGAAACATCAATTTTTACACATCAAGGACTTTCAATTGAGATACGAAACTAAGCAATCAAGTTCTACCTGTAGGGCACGATGCCGAATGAATTCATTTGGGTATTCGTTTATAAGACTCAGTACAGCAGCAACAGCTTATTCTGCACGCACTAGAAGATGTATCTGCGAACGCTTGTTATCCCGTAGACTAAAAGTAATTGCGCTGATGGATGATTGCACCTACCAAGAAATGGAAATATTTTGTAAGCAGTCTGGCAAAGGAAACTTAACAACTGTCAAAATGTAGCAAACATGAACAAGTATTGCCAAATTAAAGTTCGACACCCCTAAGTCCTCGTCCATACAGTAAAACATTTGCTGTCTTTAGCTTTTGCGTGTGGAAATCGTGTACTCTTTGAATGCTTCGTGTAATTTATATTACCAAATCAATGCAGATCTTGGAATAGGCCGGCGAATGTTTGACATCATGTTGGCCACTGTATTTCCTACCAAAGTTGACATTCTATTTGCCTTAATCACAAGCTTCTTTCAGTCGAATTGATATACATCAATAAGTCCGTGACTTTTCGAGCTTCCCTGTTAGTTATATGAAATGCAACACTCTTCCCATCAAGTTCCACCTGTTAGTAGACTACTGTGTCATACTTTGGGCAAGTGTCGTCATTTACTTTGCGTTTAACAGCTGTTCAAAACATAAAACCTCGTGTGTTTTTCTAAAAATTTAAAAAAGCGAAAAAAACCCGTCAATCAAAACAAGGAGAAGCTCTATAAATACTATGGGGACTCTGCACCATTGACTTCAATGGTAAAAAAGTGGTTTACTGACTTTCGTTGTGGTCGCCCAAGTACAAATGACGCTGAACGTTTTGGACGGCCAATTGAGCAGCCAGTCAGCAGCCCATCCGCCATATTCTCCGGATTTAGCCCCTACTGACTACTTCCTATTTCCACACCTAAAGAAATGGCTGGGTATAAAGAAATTTAGCTCCAGCAATGAAATTATTGACCAAAGAAATGCATATTTTAAGGACCTCGAAAAATCCTATTTTTTGGAAGGGATGAAAAAACTGGAGAGGCGTTGGACTAAGTGTATTGAGTTAAAAGGAGATTATGTTGAAAAATAAATTTTTGTTTTGCAAAAAACTGTATTTCATTCAAAAAGTCGCGGACTGATTGATCCGTCCTCATATCTGTATCATTCTATATATGTACATATGTATCCAGATAATTTGAAAATTTCCAAAAAGTTTATCATCGGTTAATAGCGCATTCGAGGAGAAAAAGGTCTTCCTCACTCAATATGATTTCTCGATAAAATTCCGGTTCAGTAAGATGCATTTGAAGGAACCAATTGGCAAAGGCTCTACGTTATTTGTGGTCGGTTGGCGTGAGTTCTTATTTGTACTGAAATTTAAAAGCCTCAAGCTTTTATGCAAAATACTGTGTAATGTCGTTTGTGGAATGCAAAATTCTCAACATCGCACAGAAATACACATATCTAGGGTTTCCTCAACACTATGGGTTACAACTGCAATATTATCAGTTGTTCTTGAGCGACGTGCACGTATTTTATGCATTACATCACTTAATTGTGTCAACACCTTAAACTTTTCCACCAGCTCCAGGATCACTGGCTGAGAAGCTGATTCACGAAGACCCGAAAATGCTTAAGTTTTTAAAGTTGTGACCGCAACATTTTCACAATTTTTTTGAATGCATTTTAAGTTTAAAATTTTTCAAACGCACTAATCCAAATTAATATTTTACTTATTAAGTAAAATATTTTTTGATGTGTAAACATCTATACGCTAGGGGGTAAAAATTTTTTGGCTTTGATTCTTTGCTGAGGTTTCTTTGCTTTTTGCTTTTGTTTAGTGTTTGAAAGAAGCAACACCAAGCAGAAAAACAAGTCGACCGGCTCGAAGCCGACGGTGCGCCGCCGCCGGTTATTTTTCTGTATATTTCCGTACACCAAAGTTGAAAATGAACCGTAAGAGCTACGGACTTCAAATTTGGACACAATATGTAGACATTTCGCCACTACAACAACAAATACATGAGAGTTAAAAACTAAAGGGTGTTCCAAAACGAGCAAAGAAAAATGTTAATATCCCATGTAATATACATACAATTGTATGTACATATATACACTTGGAATTTGTAAAGATAGTGTATTTTTATACAGACTACAACAATTAACACTAAATTTAAAAAGTTTAAATTAAAGGGTGTTCCATCAGTTAATGCAATTTTGACCTTGTAATTTTGACAACTTGCTGTATCTTGGAAACCGTAAGAGTAAAGCTCTTGAAATTTTCATAAACGGTAAAAGTAAAAAATCAAAAAATATAAAATCGCCAAATATAAAAAAATCGCCACAAACAAAAAAAAAAATCGCCAAATCGAAAACAATCACCATATTAAAAAAAATCTCTAGGACTAAAATAAATCGCGAAAAACTGGAAAAATCGCCAAAATGAAAAAAATCCTTCAACAAAAAAATCGCCAATATGAAAAAATCGCCAAAATGAAAAATCGCCTAAATAAAAAAAACCACAAAAACAGAAAAATCGCCAAAATGAAAAACACCCAAAAAAACAGAAAAAATCGCCAAAATGAAAAAATCGCCAAAATGAAAAAAAAATTGCGAAAACTAAAAAAAAAACGCAAAAAGAGAAAAAAACGCCAAAACGAGAAAAAAGTGATAAAACTGAAAAAAATCGTTTAAACTGAAAAAAAAAGGAAGAAAGCTAAAAAAAAAATCAAAAATCAAAACCGAATGTGCGCGAGTCAAAGTCGCACTTTACTGAATTTATTTTAATTGCAATGCGTACACAACAACAAGAACAGCAACAACTAAACGATGAACAACAGGAATTAAAAATTAAAAAGTTAAGGCATTTACCATAGATGAGCACTGCAGTACCACTAAAGTTTCAGTAAAAACAATAAAAAATGTTTAACAAGTAAATTTTTACTGATTACTAAAATTTTTTTCTACAATTTTTATAAATTGCCTAAATGGTTTCTTATATGATGAGGTGCATTGAATTTTCAGTAATCAGTAATGCCCGTATTCATAATGAAATTCTACCAAGTGGCTAAATGTTCTTCATACAAAAGTTTCAAAATTTTAATGAAAAAACTTTGCCACTTGCTACAATTTTATTATGATTACGGCCCTACGATTTTACTGGTAATGCAAATTAAATTTAATTAGCAGTAAAAATTTACTGAATTTTTTTTAGTTATCAGTAAATTTACTGCTTACTGCAATTTTGAATGCAGTACATATACTTACATATACTGCAGTGTGCCCATTTACTAACCAAATAAGTTTAATAAAACAAACAAAAACCAACAAATTCATACGTATTTACAAATATTGAAAGTTTTGATACTTTTAATTAATTAATTTAAAAAAAGATACTAAAAGCATAAGTACTTCCAACTTAAAAAAATTTTCATTACTAGATGTTTACACATCTCCTCTGTGATCGGACTCAGATTGCTTTTGTTTATTAAAAATACATTGAAATTGATTATTGAGGAGTTTACCTGGATCCTATACGCATTTCACTGTTGCTAATGCAGATCATCAGGGAACCTTTACCCAAAGCTTCTTAGAACAACTAGAGTTATATTATAAACTTCATTTAAACAAATGAGAAGCTCAATAACAAATAACAAAGTTGAAACAAGAACTCAATAATCAACATGTTTTTTATTTTCTTACTTTACTATTGCTACATTGGCTGACTTTTTTTCAGCTTCAAATTGTAGTCGTAAGAGTATGTAAACGAAAATAACTGTAAATAACAACAACAGCTATTTAATAACAGAGTGTTGCCACACAAGTATTCACCCTTATCGCGAATAAAAGGCGAACATTTTATTCACGTGAAATATTTCCCGTGAACAAAAAATGGTGAACAAAATTAGAAAATATTATACTGACACAACAACAAAGCAAACATTGGCGATCACAATTTTAGGGAAAGGGAACATATTTCACGTGAACTTTTATTCCCGATTAGGGTGATTTTTTTTTGACCGGGTGCAGTCGAGTTAATAATTAGTGTTTTTTTATGGGAATCGTTACAATTTAAGTTTAAAATTTTTTAAAAGCACTAATAATCCCAAATTAATGTTTTACTTATTAAGTAAAATATTTTTTTATTAAAAATACATTGAAATTGATTATTGTGGGGCTTAGCTGGATCCTATGTGCATTTCACTGTTGCTAATGCAGATCATTAGCAACAGAATGCATTTTAATTACTTCAATGCATTGTTGAAGCATATATCGTTCAATTTTTATTAATTTCTTAGTTTTTACTTATCATCAGTGAAGTAATTACAGCTGGAGTCATGGCAACTGTTGAAATGGCAGACTATTCAAAATGTACAATACTTGATGTTTTTTTTTTGGAGCAATTTGGAATTATTTAATTCTATAAAAATTTATAAAATAACTAAATTAAGATTTTTTGGCTCTTAAATAACCTCAACAAATAATTTTTATAAATTTTTGAATTTTTTAGGACTTATCTGTTCTTGTTTGTTTTTATAACTTTTAGGAATTGTTTCTTTTTATGAAGTTTTTCACTTTCTCCAAAAAATGTAAATTTTTCATGTCCAAAAAACAAAAAAATCTTTTGGCGTTACTTTGTCGAGAAAATAATTTGGGACTTATTTTATTTTATGTGTAACGTGTGTTTGATAATTTCTAATAGACAAAATATCTTAAAGTTTCTTCTAAAAGTTTCGCCCCATACTGTTTTTGCTTTCTAAAGTATTTCTGAGCTACAGGATTTGTAGAGAGTGCAAGGATTTTTTCAGCCCCGGATGTACAAAAAAGTAACGAAACTTTCCTACTGATACGTTTAGGATTCACTATCCTGCACAATGGTACGAGTTTTGAAAAAATACAACCCTGATCTAATGAATTCTTGTTGGCTTTTAAAAACTTTCATAAAGTAGTAAGATAGTATAAGGTAGGGAATCCTAGTCTTAAGGATTTTCTGCTTAAGTTTTTTCATATAAGCTATTTTTAAAGAAAGTTTATATTTATTAGATTGAATAAACAATAAGGTAACCTTTTATCCAACTTTCGTTTTTACTTATTTTAATACCCAATTTGGGAAATTATTCCGGCAGGCAGTTTCATTGATTTATTGGAAAAAGTCCATTAAATCAGGACTGCGTTAACAATTTATGTCACCTTCCAGGAAAATTTCACAAACTCTCGGCAAAGACTTATTGATCTTCAGCAATGTTTAGTACACATTTGGCATTCATTTTGTTGTCATTTTGTGGTGTAATTTTCGAAACAGTGCAATACAACACAACGAAAAATATCGGAGATGACAAACGCTGCCTGTAGCCGCACAGGGTTTCACGGACGGCTCGAAAAAGGGGAAGTGTTGTTCGGGGCGTTTATAATCCGGAATTGAAATTTCCTTTAAATTCCCGGGCGAATGCAATATATTACAAGCAGAGATATCTGCCATTAAAAGAGCGATGCACGGGGTAAAATTCTATCGAATTTCAAATAGAGATATCCATATTATAACTGACAGCTAATTTGCAATTAAGTCCCTCATAAGTATGCACACTACATCTTTTCTTGTCCAAGAATGTCGCACACGTATCTTATTAAACAGGGTGCGTAGACATGGGACTATTTCAGGCAACATAGTTGCGGGTGACCTGGCAAAGAGTGGAACCTTACTAAGAGAAGTCGATATCGATAATTTCTGTGGTCTCCCACTCTTATCCTGCTGGTGACGCTTCGATGTTGCCTTTCTTGAATTAGCTCAGAACAGATGGCGCACTGAGCCCAGCTGTGCAATAGCGAGTACCCTCTGGTCTCGCCTAAACTCCCACAAAAAGAAAAACATCATGAACTTCAATTGTAAGCACTTGAGGTACCTCACTTTGACCGGTCACTGTGCTTTCGGAACCAATGCTAAACGTATGAGTCTCCTGTTTAGTGACTACTGCTTCAGCTGCAATGATGAGGAAGAGGAGGATCTCCGTTTGCGCTTCCGTTGGCAAAATATACTATACTTCAGCAGCCTATTCGAGTTATCGTGGCTGGTATAGCCGCTGACTCCCCCCCCCCGGCCCTTTCCAATTCTTGACCTACTCACTCCTCCTGTACAATAGGTTTTAAATCTTTTCTACATCTACCCTTTTTACCCTCTTGCCCCGTCCCTACGTCTCTCTCTCTCTCTCTATCTTCCTACAGGTAGCACAAAGGGATCACTTGCTGTCGACTCAAGTGAGCTGAACTGTAATTTATTACCCTTCCTTGGCAGCAGCCTGCTAATTTAACCTAACGCTGCCTGTACACACTATTTTGATGTCATAAAATGCCATAATGTGTACTTAGCATTACGTTTTTCCGTACAGTAGCAAACATGTTTTTTGATTATAGCCCAGAAGACGTTTAACTCTCTGAACTAAAATTATGCTTGCATCCAATAATAACTATTTTTATAAAAATTTCGCAATCACAATGCGCCGTCGGTCTCAGAGAAACTCTCAACAGTAGATAAATTCTCTGAATATGTCCCCAACATTATGTCGAGTACACGTTATGGAATTTTGTAACAACGTTTGTCATTTCCGATATTTTTCACTGTGTAGCATTGCAATTCATATAAAAACCATTATGTGAATGGCATTGCATACATTTTGAAAATGACAACACAAGAGATGCCAGATGTGTACTCAGCATTAGTTGCGTTCACGCAGAAACAAAAAATTTATATGAGCTTTCTGTTAAGACATTCATTTTCAGGGTTCTGTACACCAAAAGTGAAAAGGAACCGTATTGTTTTCGCTACGCTGTCCGTCACACGATATTTTCTCAGGAACCGTAAGAGCTACGGACCTGAAATTTGGACAGAGTGTGTAGAACCTTGACCGCTACAACAACAAACACGTGAGAGTTAAACATTAAAAGGTGTTCCAAAACGAGCAACGAAATATATTAAAATCCTATGTAATATAGATACTTGAAATTTGTAAAATTAGTGCATTTTTATACAGACTACAACAATTAACACTAAAACATTGAAAAATTTAAATTAATGGGTGGTCCATCAGTTAATGCAATTTTGACTATATAATTTTGACAACTTGCTATATCTTGGAAACCGTAAAAGGCAAACTCTTGAAATTTTCAAAAACGGTAAAACTAAAAAATCCGAAAATTATAAAATCGCCAAACCAAAAAAAAAAACGCCAAAAACAAAACAAAAATCGCCAAAACGAAAAAAGCACCAAATTAAAAAAAAATTTCTAACACTAAAATAAATCGGCTAAACCGAAAAAATCGACAAAATGAAAAAATCGTTAAAATAAAACGCCAAAAACCGAAAAAAATCACCAAACCGCGAAAAAGGCGCCAAATCTAAAAAACGCTCAAATGAAAAAAATCGCAAAAATGAAAAAATCGTCAAAATGAAAAAAAGCTAAATTGAAAAAAAACTACAAAAACCGAAAAAAAAATCTCCAAAACGCGAAAGTGGCGCCAAATCTAAAATATCGCCTAAATGAAAAAAATCGGCCAAATGAAAAAAAAATCACCAAAATGAAAAAACGCCAAAAACTGAAAAAATCGAAAAAAGGGGGATAAAAGTGGCAAAACTAAAAAAGCCACAAAAACCGAAAAAACGCCAAAACTAAAAAACGCTCAAAACCGAAAAATTACCAAAAACGAAAAACAAACCAAAACTATATATTATATAGGCTAAAGTTCATCATTGAATTACATATCTAGTGTCCGTACGGAACCCTTCGTGCGCGGGTCAAAGTAGCACTTCACTGAATTTATTATCTTTCTTTTCATTTCATTTTGTTGCGTTTTATTTCATTTAGATGCAAAAATTTGACGTTCCTGTAAATGCATTCAATAAATTTTTTCGAAGCGAAAGTTGTAATATGTATCGATATATGTATGTATGCATTAATTTGCAGTAACATTAATGTGATTCTGGAATTTATTTTTTACGATATTGTACAGCTGGGGTTTTCTCATTATTTACATTTGTACTCGTAATTCTATATATGTGACATCTATGCATACAAAATGCCAAAATAAGTGAAAAGCATACAGAAATAAAAAACATACGAACTGAACTCGAGCCTGTAATTTCACTTTATTTTTTCTTTAATCTACTGCGATGCGAGTATCGTTAAAATATGTTACTGGATCGAAAACTCTGTAAGTTTTCAATTTATTTATTTATAGCGATATGTTTATTGCAATAAAACTTACTGAATCCAGATATTGGTATCTTATTTGCAATTTGGGCAGTGAAGGTCATTCAAAAACTTCTCCGCATTTGTGTTTTGAATTCAAGTATACAAGCACCTTTTTTGCGATCTTACTATTTTATTTATATTAAAATATAACGCAAAAAGTAACAAATTGTTACTATTAGATTTTCAAAATAGTTTTAAATCTTTTTTTTTTCGATATCTTACAAGACAAACAAAATATAATGTTCGTTTAAATAAATTTTGTAAAATTAAAAATATGTAGAATTAGTATTAAATTGTATGTACTCGTATTTGTATTATAAGTCAAGACCACATGTCTGCCATGTTATTTGTCATCGCATGACAATTTTATTGGTGGTTTTTAACAGCAACAAAAAATTGTTGCAGCAATAACATTGCACCCCATTTACAACACAGTGTACATGCATGCATACATACGTTCACCAAAATAGCAAATGAATTGAATGGTTGGATGGATGGATGGATGGATGGACAGACACTGAAAACAGACATTTGCATTTCAATACACAAGTTTCACATGCTGTTTTAAAAAAGGTTTGTCAAAAGTACAAACTGAAAGAATAAATAAAATAAAAATGAATAAAATAAAAAAGCATTTATTCCAATATGCAAACTTTGTAAAAGTTTTTGCGTTTAAAACATTTGTACCCACATAAACACATTGAAAGAAATGCACATATGTTTATGCAGAGATACATACATACATACCAGAGGGTTGCGTAAACAGTCTTGAAATCTAAATACGTCTTGTTTTTTAAATGTATGGTCGTAGCATGTATTATAAATACTAAACCAATAATAAATGATGTTGTTTAATAAGCGAAGCTCGATGAATGTATTGATGTACGTCTATATGAGTGTTTAGATGCGTTGTCGCGAAGACTTCTTGTTCGTAACAAACACTCAAAAGAAGTAGTATTGATTCGTGTATGCTTGTTATTTTGCATATTGTACGTTTGAGTGTGTATGTAAGATCTAGATGGTAAGCTATTATATGTTTAAGGGTGATTTTTTAAATCAATCAGACACAACTAATATCAATGCATGTGTGCGTTTCTATGTAAGCAGCAAAATAAGAGACCATACACACAACGTGTGTGTATTCTGTACTCCTATACCTGCAATAACTGAAACAAATTTCTTGCAAAAAGTCTTGTTTAACGTTTGATTTAGAAGTGTTCGCTGTAGTAAAAAATTTGAAAAAACCCTCATGTCTTAAAAGTTATTGTAAGTGGTCTTGTACAGGGATCTAATACATATGTATATACCCATGTATGAACTCATGTAAGGTATGTACGATTATATTTGCATATATGAAACTACAAAAGGAAGTTTGTAAAAGAGTGTATTAAAAAAATTGGTTTTGCTTTTCTGAATTAGTTTCATTATAGTATTTTTCTTTAGCAGCGAGCATTAGGATTTTTGTTGTTGTAATTAGCAACACTGTTTTTCTGACATGGTTGCTTTTATGGTAGTTGCACACTTTGCTTCATGTTTACGCAACCAAGCAGACTTCATTGTCGGTCGTATAGTGTGTAGTCTTGTTTATCGTTGCGTTAGAAGTTTCAAAAGCATTATAGTATACATTGATGGTTGCATTGTAAGTTGCAGTGTCTGTGTTAAAATATGCAACATGGAATACAAATGTTTTGCGTAACATGTTGAAAAGTGTGTTCCTACCATTAGGACTGAGTCTGAAGAAAATAATGTTGCCAGGCGCGTTGCAAGTATTTAGCCAAATGAAACTTTTGAGAATTGATTTATATCGCCAAAATTTACTAGCGAAATCACGCACTTATGAGCCACAACTCTATATATTGCAGCTTAATTAGCTGAAAAGAATCTGTGAAAATTTAATCAATGGATCAAGCAATGAAGGCACAGAGTATCCGTGAAAACGAAAAAAACATTAATTTAATTAAAAAGCTTTTGGTTTAACTCAAAAGTTTGGATACTGTCCAATTATGTTTAGGATTTCCATTGTAAACGGCTTTGTAAATACAATTTAAGCTTTAGCGTTGACGACATCAGTTAAAGGAAAGGAAACGAAAGCAAATTATTCAGGAAGATAAAAATAATATTATTCATGAAGATCTGAAGTAGTTATACCATGAGAAAATTTTGGCCCCTATTATGATTTACAACTAAATGGATAGTTAAGTTGTAGTTGTAAATTTCTTATTATGGATTACAACTTTTTTCACCATGAGACAACTTTTTATCAGTTGTATTTTGGTTTTTATTTCGAGTGTTGTATTAGCTTTGCTTCATTATTCCAGACGCAAACCAATCCTATTTGTCAACCAATATTGTTGCCACGTTCATAAAACATGAAATCTAAAAAAAAATACAAGGGCAAAACTAAAACTATTTAAAATTTTGTGTGATGGCTACTATGGTTTCAAAAAAACATAGTATAGATAAAAACCTTTTCTTCTCGAACATTTTTTCGAATACAATTAATATTAGTTGTAATTCACAATGCCAAAAAACAGTTAAGTTTTTTTAAGGTTAAGTTGTTACAATTTCAACTAAACTTAGTTGAGTTGTAAACCGTAATAGGGGCATTTGGTAATAATCGAACTAGACTTTTTTGAAAAGTAGAAAAACACTCTTCTGAAGGATTGAAAGAAGGCAAAACAAAACCTTTTGCGACATTCGAATATTATTCATTTAAAAAATTGAGAAACCGCAAAACAGAATCTTTGGCCTAATCGAGAGAAAAGATTACGAAAGGATTACGAATAGGCACGTCAAGAGATGTCGATTATTTTGGAAAATAGAAATAAAAGCCTTCCAGAAAACGGAAAGAAGATTGACCAGAACCTTTGACGGCAATCGAGTATGATTCTTCTAGAATATTGCAAAATGCAAAAATTAAGCCTTTCTGAACTTCTGTTGCATAAACAAAATACTCTTTTTGAAGATCGAAAGACGATGGTTTTGGAAATTAAAAAAAAATATTCTTCTAAAAACTATAAACAAGACTCCACTGATAGTTGCAATCAAGTCTCTGCTGCAAGATTTAATAAAAGTACTTTTGGAAGATAAATAGAAGACTCTTCGGCAAAATAGGAAGAAGTCTCTCCTGAAAGACAGAAAAATACTATTCGGGAAGATAGAAAGAAGAACATTCTAGAAGATGCAAATAATATCCTTCTGGAGCAGAGTAGGCGGGAAAAGGGTAGGAGGGCACTTTTAACAAAAACAAAGGAGACTCTTGCAGAAGAATCCAAGAATACTCTTCTAGAAGAATTTAAAAAGACTCTTCTAGAAGAATTTAAGAAGACTCTACTGAAATAGTTTAAAAAGGTTCTTCTAGAAGAGCCCAAAAAGACTCTTCCGAAACAGAATGAAGACTGCTCTCTAATATAGAAAGAAGACTCCCCAGGAAGATTGGAGGAAAACTTTTAAGCACCCCATACACTATTCAATTCAATTTTCAATTGAGTCGGTTGTTGTTCAAATCAAAGCGTGTATGGCTTTGTCAATTGATTAGTTTGGCAGTTGTCGAGTTGGTTGTAGAAAAATCAAAAGATTTTGATTTTTCATGTTGACTAGTAAATCGTTCAATTCGATTGTGCTGTGTGTGCTCGAGTTTCGTGATTAGGTGTCAAAATTTATGTTTTTAGCTTTATTTTGTATAGAAAAAGATATGTATTTTTAAAATTGAATTGTATTTTATTTCATTGAAATTTAGATAAAAAATTTAGAAAGTGATGAATGAATGCAATAGAAGTTTTAAATTTTTAAATTTGTAATTGTGAAAAAAATATAAATTTGGCAGTTGAATGAAAATCTTTCAATTCAGTTTATGAAGTGTGTGGCCAAGAACCAATTCAATTGAAAGACTCAATTCACAATTGAATTGAAACGTGTATGGGGTGGGGTGCTTTATGGAAAACAAAAACACTACTCTTCCAGAAGATAGAAAGAAGAATCTTCTAAACCACAGAAAGATAAATCTTCTAGAAGATAGAAATGAGCCTCTTCCTTTTGTCTGAAAAATAGTAGGAGAACTGGTCTGGAATATTTGAACAAGACTCTTCCGGAAGATGGAAAGAAGACAGTTATGAAAGAATGAAAGAAGACACTTCTGAAAGATTGATAGTACATAAGTTATGTTTAATAATAAACAATATCTGTTTATAAATAATTCAAATAAATATTTATGTATCAAAATGGATGGCTTAACGTTACAACGTACTATTTATCTGTAAAGCAAGTGCTTACGTCATAAAATATTGTTATTTACAGGTTTATGGAAAGCAAAACTGACTGAATTCCTTCCTTTAAGTTTCTTTTTGTAACATTTTGTGTGTGTATCATTTTTATGCCACATGCAATTTGCAAGAGCAACAGAAGAGGGAGAACCAAAAACGAATACAAAATGTTTGTTCGTTTTTGTATGGATGTGTATTTTTACATTATTTTGTTGCTGCTGCTGCCATTGCCACCAACACTTGAAATTACTTGCAGACTGTTTTTGTTGCTATTTTATGTAGAAAGTCTCCCGATATTTTTTTGCTGGTTGATTGCACAACCCAACGAAACCGCAAGTTGATGGACAGTTTGAGGTCTTATGTTTATTTCATTTCATTCCTTTTTTTCTCTTCATTGGCGTGGCAAATGTTTCATTGAAATTAAAAAAAAACTGAATCGATCCTTAATGCAAAATATGTATTTTTGTTTTAAGCAAAAGTATAAACTGAAATAACTAAGAGATACGTCGACAAGGGTAACAACATGCAACAACGTTAACCAACATAATAATACTGTTGTTGTATGCAAAATAAAGCTACCAACTTTTTAAGGCGAAAGCTAAGCTTTTTTTTTAACTTTATTTCTTCTAACCATAATTTGTCTATTGGTGGAAGTAGTTGCCAAAAGGGTTTAATACATTCACGTGAGACATTCGCGGTAGAGGAGTTGTTGTTTGTAGTTTCAGAGGAATGTTGTTGCATGTTAGACGGCATTGCATTAGGAATAACATTCCTGGCTTTTTGTTTTGCTCTTTGGTCTGATTCAATTCCCATTACTGAATATAAAACCATCAACAACTACTTTAGTATAATTGCTTTGTTTAATTAAATAAATGTGTTTTTTAAAAGGAAAATAATAAAGACAAGAATTTAAAAAATTACTGCATATATATTGAAATGTTTGGATTGAAATTTCAAGGAATGACAACATTGAGAAATAAATGACATAATCTAGTGGTAAGAAAAGTGGGCGGAGTCACGCCCACTAAAATTTGCGATGAGAAAAAAAATTCTGTAAAAGCTTTCACACTTTTTTTACTCTCGCAATGACACAGTCATTAATATTAAACTTCAAATTTCTTGCGCTGGACCGATTCCTAGAAAGACTTAAAGTTTTGTGTCATATAAAAGGAGTTTTCTAGAGGTATATATTATTTTTAATTGAAATAAAACACAGATATACGGCATTAAGTTTCATGAATTGTTCTGTATTCAAAATATACATAGGTATCGCTTATTTATTTCAACATCTTCATAACTTAAAATAACAAGTAGTTTTACAGAAAACGAGTTAAATGTTTTCAATTTAAACACACAAAGGAAAATAAATTTTAGTTAATTTTAATTATTATTCGAACTCTGTTTGTTTCTGTATTTATGATTTTAATAGGCTAAAGTTCGTATCGCTTTTTAAGCCAAATTACATGTGATAATTATTAATGAACAAATAACACCAAAGTTAGTCAGCCGTTTGGCTGTTCCGTTCAACTATGTGTTGTCAGAATATCTACAACTAACTTTGGTGTTATTTGTTCATTAATAATTATCACATGTAATTTGGCTTAAAAAGCGATACGAACTTTAGCCTATTAAAATCATAAATATTGAAAATAAATTTTATTTTTCTCTCAACAGTTGACCATACAAGATATCTATATGATATGTTTACACAATATGAATAGCAATATGTAGATTAATTCTGCATTATTTATCCAAAAATCCTATTTCTTGAGTTATGATGTTGTTGTAGTAAATGCGGGATATTTTTTTAACATCATTTCTGGAAAAGAAAGTCCAATTTTCGGTAAATTGTTAGAGCAATGATTGTGGCTTGACAACGTGCAGAAAGGTGAAACCCGATAAAAAAATGTCATAATTAATATCACCATTTGTAAAAATTAAGACATATAAGCACGTTTGTTATAAATTTGACAAAGTATAGTGTTCAGATTTATAAAAAAAACTTGTTTCTCCTTGCAACCATTTTGTTTAGCTTTATGAACACAATTTTCACATTTTGACAACCCCTCGTTATTATTTTCATTTATAAGTGATTTATTTGAACAGTGGTGTCTTTATTTACCAAATTTTGTTCCCGTATCGAAAAATTCTAATCATTTTTATCTTCTAGTCGGGTCAATAAATCCGTGAGTTTTTGAATTTCCCACCTTTTAACTGAAACACTGCTCTTGTCCACAGGCAACTATTAGTTAACTACTTTTAAATTCAGTGCTGACAGTAGATTTCTCGAAAAAAATACCTACACATGCTAAAAAAAATCAGATTTTTTCCTACACGTTGAAACAATTTTCCCTACAAAAATCCCTACGCATTTTTGTCATTAAAATAGAAGAAAAAGATTACTTATAAAAAAATATATATGTTTCTAAAACTTTAATAAAAAATATGTAAAAAATTAAAAAAAAATAATACATACATATGTACTTTTAATTAAATTCAATTAAAACAACATAAAGTTTTTTAAAAATTAATACATATAAATAATTCTTTTCGCATAAAATTTTAAAGGATAAATTCAAGTCATCTTTCAACATTGAATGATAGCTTAGTAAAAGCATATGCCAAGGCGAATTCATGTACCAGGTGGTGCCAAGTTAACAGCTGCTTTTTTTTAGGAAGTTTGGCTTTTCAAATTTCATTGCAATACAATTTGTAAGCAGTTTGATTTGTCAATTTTCATTGTAAGCTTAACAGCACCTGGTATATGACTCCGCCTTGGCGTACACATACATATTTACATATTAGTGTCGCCAATTTTTTAAACCACAAACAACTCTGGAAATATATTTTTAGGCGATTTTAGCGAAAATAACATTTTTGAACCGTTTTGCAAAAGAAAATATTGCTATAAAAACGTTATGTTTGCATTTATTTCATAAATAATGCGACATGATAAATAAATTCCTAAATTTTGGAGAATATATATAAAAAATCTGTCCGATTTTCCCTACGCTTCTATTTTAGTATCAAAAATACCTACATGTAAGGATTTTCCCCTACTTCTGGCAACACTGGTCAAATTTGAACAATTTGCGTAATTTTGTTTTGGCTTGACACACATTGATAGCAGACTATCACGAGATTTGAAAAAAAAAAATTTGAAGAAGTGAATTTCGTGTGCTCTTTAAAGCCCCGTTCAGACTATTATACAAGTATTAATACTTTCATCATATTTTACGATACAGAAATCTAAATACATTCGTTGCGACTGTCAAAAAATCTGACGTAAAATCACATATTGTGTTCAGTCCATCACACTTCAAATCAAATGTGTAATACAAGTAGAAAACAAAACAGCTGTTCAATGAAAATGTCTGTGCTATTCATTTACCAGCGGCGGCAAAGCGGTTTCATGCAGGCGGGGACGTGCCGACACTTGAAAAAGTTCAGCAGTTAAAAATATTCTATGTAAATAACAGAAAAAAATTTAAGAAAAGATATTACAAAAACGTTAAAAAATTACGTCAACGAAATATACTTCCATACGATTCACTTTTTCAAAATATTGAGCCGATACACATATGACATCATTACATTACATCAATGACGACACGCTATCGGCGGCGAAACAGCCGAATTGGAAGTTTGGTTTGTGTGAAAATGCAACCCTGCTCTAATGAAAAGTATTATCGTTTAGAAAATTTTCTAAAAACGAAAAAGTCTTATGGGATGTCAAAATTTTTATCGTATTATTTGCCACTTTGATGACATTTTGCGTTCAGACTATTACACTTGCACGTATTATTTGAATTTTTGACAAGTATAAATACAAAGTATAATAGTCTGAACGCGCCTTAAGTATTATTTTTATCAAGAAAAAAACCATAGCTCAAAACAAGGATGAACTTGATAAATACTATTAGGACTCTTCACCATCAAGCATTGGACCTCTACGTCCAGTTGAGGTATCTACACCTGAAACAATTGAAAATATTCACGATATTGTGAAGAAGATTGGACAGTGAGAGTTATTTTTTTTCTCGCAATTTCGAGGCTGTGGTTAAAACAACACACCAGAGACCAAACAGCAGTCAAAGCAATGGGTTTTTCGGGGTGAACCAGCGCCAAGGAAGGCCAAGGTGAGTTTGTCAGCCAATAAAGGCATATCGGCCGCTTTTCAGAATGCATGCGATATAATTGCACATTGACTACCTTCAAAAGTGAAAACGAGCCCACATTAACTTCAAACATCGTTTATGAATATCTGCGTCAGTATTAAGAAAAACTTAAGACGAGTGTAAATTGCAGTCTTATTACATATTATCTTAATCCAAGCAAGTTAAATTTTCTTGTTGAAAGCTTTCAAATGCTTAAATTGCCATTCAAAATAAGTTTGCGCGGTATAGATAAAAAATATAAGAGCACAATTTTCTTATAAATAAACAAAAAGCACTGAAAATAAAATTCAAAATACCTTTAGTTTTTAATTTCTTGAACCAGCATTTTTGCTAATTTTTTTCTACTGGAACGCTGTGTCCTAAGTCCTCAATCGATAGAATGCCAATGATTTATTATAAATTGCACTCAATATAAAACGAGTGAGTGTCATAAATTCTAAACATATACTCGAAATAAGAATTAAATGAAAAAAAATGATTGATGCTTCTATGAGTGAGAAGACAGTCAGTCAAGTCAGTCCTTCCCTATTCAGTTGGTAGTCGGTATGTTTTTGTCTTACGCCAAATTTAAGCGAATGCAAACACAAACAGCTGTCCCTTATATTGTGATTAAAAAAATATAATAAAAGTGTAAAAGAGTTTATGAATATTAATGAAATCTAAAACACTTAATCAGCTGGAGGTGTTTTTTAATAAAATTCTTTTTTGTTTCCTTCGTATCAACTTTTTGAAATATTAATTATTGCTGAGCAAGCAGAAGGATTTTTTTAAAGTAAATAATAAAATAATATGTTAATTTTATTTTTCTAAATGATGGCCAACCTTTATGTTTGGAAATTTTGTATGAAAATAATAAAAAGCGTTACAGAGAACAAATTACATACATACGTACGATTAGTTAAAGATTGTATAGAGAAAAAATAAATATAAAAAATTTTGTAATATCAATTAAGAGAAATATCATTATTTCACCAATAAACCATTTTATCTCTTACTTCACCACCTGTCTTCTATCACTATGCCTTTCCTAAAGAAGGTAACACCTAGTAATAGTAGTAGGCAGTGATGCCAGAATTCCTTCACCAAAAATGGCTAAATGTATACAAAACAAGTAAGAGTGCTAGATTCGGCTGTGCAGAATCTTATATACCCTTTACCAAAGTGCGTTTATGTAGTATAGATATATGTACATAAGAACATACATAAGGTATAAACTCAAAGAAAAAAACAATTTGACCTAGTTGATTTTATGTACAAAAAAAAAAATTAATTTTCAAACCCTAGAATCATCATATTAGATTTTTCTGATTCCTTATATCAATATAGTAGTTCTTAAAAAATATAAAAAGTGCGTTAAGTGAAAAAAGAAAAAAGGAAATTAAAAAAAAATGTTTTATTTAGTTACTTTAATATCCAGAAAAAAAGTTCAAAGTTTCCAGCTCTGAAGCTGTGGTTTTTATTTTTATAATTTTCTATACCAAACTTTTCTTTCCAAAACGTAAAATATATATAATTTATAAAGGAAAAGATAAAAATTAATTAGACTTAGTTACTTTTATATATCACAAAAAGTGTAAGTTTCCCAACCCTGAAATCATCCTTTTTGATTTTTCTGATTTCTTACACCAATCTCTTTCTTTTAAGAATTTAAGATATGTTTAATTTATAGTAAAAAAGAAAAAATTTGTTTTAGTAAGTTACTTTTGTACAAAAAAAGTTAAAGTTTTCCAACCCTGGAATCGTCTTTTTAATTTTTTGAAGTTTAATTTTTAATTTAAAATACCAATTTTATTCGTACTGAAGTATAAAACAAGTTTATTCAATAAAAAAATAAAAATTAGTTTTCGGTAGTTAATTTTTATATCACATAAAGTTTAAGTTTCCCAGCCCTGGAATTATCCATTTATATTTTTTCTGACTTCCTACACCAGTCCTTTTCTTTTAAGAATATAAGATATGTTTAATTTATAAAGAAAAGGAAAAATTTGTTTTAGTAATTTACTTTTGTATAAGAAAAAAAGTTAAAGTTTTCCAACCCTGGAAACGTCTTTTTAAATTTTTAAATTTTTTTATTTGAAATACCAATTTTATTCGTGGTGAAGTATAAAATAAGTTTATTTAATAAAAATAAATAAAAAATTATTTTACGGTAGTTAATTTTATGTATCACAAAAATCGTAGGTTTTCCAACCCTGGAATCATCCTTTTTGTTCTTCTGATTTGTTACATCAATCTCGTCCTTTTAAGAACATTAGATTTGTTTAATTTATAAAAAAAAGAAAAAATTTGTTTTAGTAACTTACTTTTGGATAAGAAAAAAAGTTAAAGTTTTCCAACCCTGGAAAAATCTTATTAATTTTTTGAAGTTTAATTTTTTATTTGAAATACCAATTTTATTCGTGGTGAAGTATAAAATAAGTTTATTTAATAAAAATAATTAAAAAAATAGTTTACGGTAGTTAATTGTATATATCATAAAAATCGTAGGTTTTCCAACCCTGGAATCATCCTTTTTGTTTTTCTAATTTTTTGCATCAATCTACTTCTGTTAAGAGCATTACATATTTTTAGTTTATAGAAAAAAAGGAAAAATTTGTTTTAGTAAGTTACTTTTACATAACAAAAAAAGTTAAGGTATTCCAACCCTGGAAACGTCTTTTTCATTTTTTTAATTTTTTTTAGTTAGAAATACCAATTTTATTCATACTGAAGTATAAAATAAGTTTATTTAATACAAAATTATTAAAAACTAGTTTTCAGTAGTTATTTTGTATGGCAAAATGAAGTTTAAGTTTCCCAGCTCTGAAACCGTCTGCCTGGTCGATTTTGCTGATTTTCAATACCAATCTTATTTCGACCATTTCTGACCCACCAGTCTAAGAACGAAGTCTCTAGCTTTTCTGGGAGCTTCGGAAAACCGATTTCACGTACAGACAGACGGACAGACAGACATCGCTTATTCGTCTTCCCTATGAATAAGGATCCCGAATATATATACTTTATGACTCGCTTATTAATATTCTAGAAATTACAAACGGAATGACAAACCTATATATACGCTTTTACCATTTTTTAGTAAAGGGTATAAAAATGGCTAAAAAATGGCTAAAAACTAGCTAAAAAATGGCTAAGCGCCATCGAATATAAAATCATGAACTTTAGCAAAAACAAGAAGATATTTCATAAATTAATCTTTTTAAACAAATCGGAATTTTTTTTAAAGTAAATAAAACAAATATAAGTAATAAATAAAGTTATTTTTCTTCAGGTAGTCAAGCAAATGAGCATATATGTAGTGGGAACATGCAATACTTGCAGTACGCCTTGTATTCATTTGTACATTCTACTATTCAGTCTTTAAATTTTTGGGTTACTAATCCATTCCTTGCGAAATTTTTGTTTATAATTTTTTATAAATTTTTGTATTTTTTAAACTTTCATTTAAACTTTGATTTATTTTTTATTTTCACTCGTTTAAAACAAAGATGACCCTTATTTGATTGATATCATAAACCACCAATTAGACCCGACAACTTATAACAACTTGGCAGCGATTATAATGTTGAACCAGGATTCATTGACAGTAATGCGAAACCAAACTCCGTTGTGTTCTTTTGGTAGTAAATAAGTGTTCCTTTGATGCGAGCTCAAATTTTTTATGACCAATCACAAATAAATTTCATGTTTGGAAAAATAGCTGAAAAATAGCTAAATTAAAATAAAAATGGCTAAAAAAATAGCTAATAGCTAAGTTCACTTTTCTTCCGGCTAAATGGTATGAAAAATAGCTAAATTTAGCCAGAAAATGGCTAAATTGGCATCACTGGTAATAGGCATTAATTGCCTGAGTATTACTTCACTTTATTTAAAAAAAAATTAAAAAAAAACTAAGTGAAATTTATTTATTAGTGGTTAAGCATGTATATATACATTTCATTCACATATCCTGAACAGTCACAAATCTCTTAAGACTCAGTTAGCCGACTGTAATGTAATGTAACTGCAACGTAGGAAACAGCTGATCGATATTTTTATATGAAAAGTAGGTTACGTTGCAATACATCCTTATAACCATTTTCATTACTTTTCACATAACAATATCGATCAGCTGTTTCTTACTGTTGCAGTTACATTACATTACAGTCGGCTAACTGAGCCTTTATCGTATACAGGATGTAGATACTCACCAGTAAGAATTTTGTTGTGGTGAGTATCAATATACTATACAATTTGGCATATGCTACGATGCAGGACCATTTGCACAAGTTTATGATTTTTTTTTTTTTGTGTTTACAAGTTTGCGTTTTGTTAATTTTTATAGCATCATTGCATAGCCTCTGGTGTTAAGTATGCGGAAAACTTTACGCTGTGTGGCCATTTTGTAATTTTTTTTCAAAGAGAACTAACACTCAGGCAATGAATGCCTACTACTATTACTAGGTGTCAACTTCTTTTGGAAAGGGATAGTGATAAGGGAGACAGGTTGTAAAGAAATAGAAGAAACTCTGCTTTTTTTGCACGTTTCTAATAATGCAGTGCTGCAGCGCCAATAAAGCGTATCTATTAAATTTTTGAAGCTGTGTTCAGCAACCTTTTATTTGTTATTTTAATTCGCCAATGATTCTGCTACAAAATACCGACGAAGGAGGACGCCGCACAGTGGGGTATTTTGAAAAAAAAGTGGAAATAATTCTGCAGTTTCTAAACGAGCCGTCCGATTGTTATGAACTTTTATACAGCATTTAAGGAGGTACTACCGAGCTTAAAAGGAGGCGGAGCTACAAAATGGGCAACCTCGGTTTAATGAAAAATTCAATTCGATGTCAAGCTGATGTTTTTGGTCTGATAAAAAAGATTTTTTGCAAGTGAATTTTTCTATCCAAGACCCAACAAAAAAAAAATTCTAATACATTTATGCAGGTTTGCTAACAGTTTAGGAAATATTCGAGAAAAAAATTTAAAAATTGGGGGTCCACTATTCTGCTAATGGATAAGTCAAACCTTGTTCCATTTTAAAAATTTTGCACGGATACCAAACCCATTTTTTATTTATTCAAAAAGGTAATACTATAAGAAACATTACAAAAAATTTTTAGTTAAAAATTTTTGTTATTAAAGGTGTTAGATCGTTTCAAAATTGACATATTTTTATTATAAATATCAAATGTAAGGAATTTTTTTTCTCAAATTCCAAGGCTGGAACGAAAATATTTGAAATTTCACCTTAGGGCATGGTATGTTTTTAAATATTTCCTAAAATATTATCTGAGCTCGGCGAAAGATAAGCAAAATACAGCGGAAATAGCAAAAAATTCCATTTTTGGGATTTGACATTTAGTGATTTCCAAGCCGCCGGTATGGCAAGGCTAAAGGCCGGGGCACAATGAATCCGTCATACGTTATACTTCGCCTTTTTCAACTGACATTATCGCAACGACGGAGAAGGTTGGCACAATGAGTACTTTATTGACGGAAGCATTTGAACAGCTTCAATAGGTTGATTCTCCATTTTATTTATTAAATTAATTTTTTTTTTTATTTATTTCGTTTATTTCTTTTGTTTAATTTTATTTTTGCTGCCAGAAAACACAAAAACCTAATTCAAAACATACCAAAAAAACAACCAATATCTGTCAAACTACTCAGCGTATGCAAAAAGTTAAAAGTTGACCAGTTTTTGTACTTTGCGTTGACGGACACGTACTGAATGTAACAGCCCTCATAAGAAACCATGTATTTCAAATTGGCTGTCAGTTGAAAAAGGCGAAGTATAACGTATGACGGATTCATTGTGCCCCGGCCTTACAGGTGTTAAGTATTTGTCATTTGAAGTGTTTGAATGTTTGCCATTTAAGGTAGAAGTAATTATATAACATGCGTCAGTTCGTCTACAAGTATCATGCGTTTGAAAACTTTACCGCATGAAAAATGACAAGTTACACAACACGCGTCATAAACGACTTTTCTATCAGCTTTTCTACTTATTTTTCATAGCTGTTCAATATGATTTTTTTTATTTGAATTTTTTCATAAAATTAAATTAAACTTAAATTTTATTTCAGTTTAAAGCAGCCCATACACGATTCAATTCAATTTTCAATTGAGTCGGTTGTTGTCCGAATCAAAGCGTGTATGGCTTTGTCAATTGATTAGTTTGGCAGTTTCCGAGTTGGTTGAAGAAAAACCAATATATTTTGATTTTTCATGTTGACTAGTAAATCTTTCAATTCGATTGTGCTGTGTGTGTTCGAGTCTCTTGATTTGCTGTCAAAATTTATGTTTGTAGCTTTATTTTGTATAGAAAAAGTTATGTATTTTTAAAATTGTATTTAATTTCATTGAATTCTAAATAAAAAATATTAAAATTAATGAATTAATGCAATAGAAGTTTTAAATTTTAAAATTTTTAATTGTGAAAAAAATATAAATTTGACAGTTGAATGAAAATCTTTCAATTCAGTTTATGAAGTGTGTGGCCAAGAATCAATTCAATTGAAAGACTCAATTCACAATTGAATTGAAACGTGTATGGGGTGCATAAGAAATAGAATTTCATTGAAATTATTGACATTTCTCATGAAATGAATTAAAATTTATTGTTATTGATTTGAAATAAAATTTTTCAAATGTAAATTTATTTTTTTGTCAGAAAATTTAAAAAAAAAATCACGCCTTCAGAAATTCAAATAAAAATATAACAAATTAATGCTTTATTTGAATTCAGCGACTGAAATTTTTTTAAATTATATTTCTATAGTTTGAATGAAATTTTATTTTATTGCATTTGAGTTCTTGAAATTCAAATAATTTTTTGTTAATAAGTCAAATTTATATTATTCAACGAAAAATTTATTGATTATTTCAAATTCATAAAAAATTGTTTAAAATACTTTTAAATTGTAAAAAGATATACAAATAAAAAAAAATCTTTTAGTATTGAAAATACTCCTTGTAAGATGATTTGAGGAGGTCCATAACAAAATGCAACATTTCCATTTGAGAAATTTTTTGAATAAACGAATAACTGTAATTAGACTGTTAGAATACATATTGGAATTATTTCATTTTGGTCTGAATATCTAGTTTAGGTATTGAGTCACAATAAAACTATAGACCTTTGGTATGTTTTATGAAAATGTTTACATAGATTTTAAGCTGTAGAACTGTATTAAATAAAAAAAATCAGAAAACTCAAAAAGTGGAATTGTTGCATTTTGTTATGGACCTCCACATTTCTAGTAATGAAGAGGAACGCACCTATTGCCTCAATTATCTATCACCTTGGATAATTGAGAAATACAGTTAGCGCCATATCTGTGTTTTGTCTACTTTTAACGTTATTTTCATATAACAAAATATTTAGCTCAATAAAAATAATAAGATATTGGGTTTTTGCAAAACTTGCGTGAAATCATTATGTCCTAGCTCTAAATGAAATTCAAATTTTATTGTACACCTAAGGAAATTTCATAGTGAAAAATATAATGAATACCAGAGGCTCAGTAGTAATAAAAGAGATAAGAAAAACGCGTTCGCACAAAAAGTACTCTTTTTCGTTGCTGATACATGAGTCCGTTTTAAAAAAAAAGTTGTTATATATTTTTAAGTCTAATAAATATTTCTTTTTATTTTTCAGAAATAGTTTTTATTCAAGAAATAATTTATTGTTTGTTTTTCAAATTAAATTCTAAGAAAAACTATTTGATTTTTTCGTAGTCAAATAATATTGAAATGAATTTTATTCAAATTTTGAATATTTAAATTCAATAAATTTTCTTTTGTTTTAAAAATACGAACAAAATTGTATTTCGAATATTGTAAATTGATTTAATACTCTAAAAAATTGATTTGAGCAATGTATAAATTTAAAAAATTTCCATCGTTTTAAAATAAATAAATTGTATTGAATTTTCACATAACAAATAATTGTTTGAATTTTTATTATTTCTAA
This sequence comes from Tachina grossa, assembly GCA_949987645.1. NCBI lineage: Eukaryota > Metazoa > Arthropoda > Insecta > Diptera > Tachinidae > Tachina > Tachina grossa. The sequence continues at coordinate 58,598,169 of OX465278.1, read as the reverse complement.
TTTAAAATAAAAACTATAACTGAAATAAAAATATTTTTATTTTTCATTCCATTCACCTATTACAGCTATGTTATTTTTACATTAAAAAAATGGACTTGGAACATTTTCAAATCCTTTTTATCCAATACTGTATGTTTTTTAAAACCCTTCAATAAGTTTTTACTCCATGATTATAGTTTTTAAAATTGTAAACAAACTTTCTGCGGCAAACGCGTCAAAGAGTTGCGTATGTAATTTGTTGTATGCAAAAACACTATTTCAACTTTTTTTGACAGATGCCTACAGGTCGGACGCGCAGTAACGCGTTTTATGTACTTTAAGCTTCACAAATATTAATTTTTAACAAACGAAGAACACGTAAAAATAGTGAGAGTTTACTACAAAAGTGGTTGTGGTTGAGCTATTATGGTTATCATAATTGAGCTATTGTGTAAGGAATTGACAAGATTATAAAGAAATTTGAACAGACTGGAAAGTTTACGGATGCGAACTGGCGAAAATGTCTCTTCAAATAACAAATAACACGAAGAACCGTTACCGTCAATTTGTAGAGCAATGACCGTATGATAACTGACTTCATTTGTCGCCGAGAGGCCCCCCGAAATGTGCGATAAAAATACTCGGCCAATTACCTCACAAGGATAGACTGCTGCAACCAATCTAAAGGCAAGATCCAAGATCTAAGCATTGTATTGAAATAAAAGTTTCATCGAAATCATAGCTTTATCTGTGTTTTATTTATTTATTTATTTATTATTAGTCTATAGAATTGAATGCCTAAAAAATTGTCTATAATTTATGATATTATTAGCTGATATTAAATTAACATTTCAAATAAATTACAAAAAATATAAAACAAAATACAAAAACAATTTGTTAGTTTAAAAAATTTTACAATCGCTTTCTTTACTACATTAGCATTTAATGAAAATAAATCTATACAATTGATTAAATTCGTAACAAATTCTTCTAAGGGGACAGACATCAGCATCATTGGCTCCATAAACTTTTACAGATAGAGGAATAAAATTACGGAAAGTACGTTGAGGAACACTAAACGAAATTTCGTTGATCAAAAATCCAGAACAGAAATTACATTTAATAATATTGAAGACAAATGATACGTTCAGCATAGTTCTACGGCTTCTTAGAGTAGGCAGCTTAATAAGGGCAAGTCGAGACGAGTATGAAGGCAAGTTAATTGGGTTAAATTGTAATCCTCGAAGACAAAATAACAGGAATTGCTTTTGCACCGATTCAATAGCATCAGTATGAATTTGGTAAATATGATCCCATATTATTGAACCATATTCCAGAATTAGATGTGCCAGTGACCATGTACAGTGCTTTCGCGATGTACGGGTCGTTAAACTCTTTTGCCAAGCGTTTAATATAGCCCAGTATACCTCTAGCCTTGTTTATTGCAGATTTATTGAGGGTGGCGTTGGCTGAAGTAGTTAGCACGTTGACTGCAAAACTGAAGATCCTGGGTTCAATCCCTGTATCCGACAGTCATTCAAATAACAACACCACGCATTTTTCTGATGTGCATTAGAGTCCCTTTGCATCAGCTGTTGTAGGAAAGTTCAAGCTTCAGCAGATGCTAATCCTAATGTTACATCAGAGCGCCCTCCTTCGTAGGTATTGTGTAGCAAAATCATCGGCGAAGTAAAATAACCAATAAAATGGCGACTAAAAATTCAAAATTTAATACGCCTCATTTAACACCAGAAGGCGCTGCAACACTGCATTATTAAAAAGCGTGCAAAAAGTAGTTTTAAAAAGAATGAAGCTTTCTTCTATCTCTTCCTTCACCACCTGTCTTCTATCACTATCCCTTTCCTAAATAAGGTAACACCTGGTAATAGTAGTAGGCATTAATTGCCTGAGTGTTACTTCTCTTACAAAAAAAAAAAAAAAAAAAATTAAATGAGAGACAAAATTCTAAGTCTAGAAAACTGTCGATCAAATCCAGGGAAATAGTTTACAGTAATTTGATTAGATCTTACAAATCTCATTAAATTATATTTATTCAAATTAGGCTCCATTAAGTTTACGTTACAACACTCATAAAATGAATCGAGGTCCGTTTGAAGAAGTCTATGATTCAAAAATTTATTATAACTTAAAAAAATTTTAACTTCAATTTTGAAACCGAAAAATGGACAACCGTTTACTATAAAAAATTGTTGAGTAATTTTCTTAACTGCTACACATTGGTTAGTTTAACAGATTTGACTGCAAGTGTGAAATTTTAAATGATTTCAAAGAACAAAGAAGGACAAATTTCCACCGCTTTTTTATGCAAGGCTCAGTAACTTTTATTACAATAATCGTTTTGCTATAATAAATATAACAAAAATTTATCGACTTTGCTATTCAATGACACATTTTAACGATATTCGCAGCCGGTTGAAGAAACAAAGTGAAATAGCAAGCTCAAATTTTCTTAAATTCTTTTTTGTGCTTTTAGCTTATGTTGCCATTTTGTATGCAGGGATGCCATATGATATGTATACAATTAAATGGTAAGTAAACAGATGTACAATATCGTAAGAAATGAATAATGCTATGTTCAGACGGCAACATGAACCACTTGGTTCGCTCTCTGAACCACGATTGCGAACCATGCCGTTCAAACGACACATTCGTGGTTCGTTTTGACAAATCTTTTTGGTGCAGTGATGCCAACCAACCCATAGTTTCTAACTTAATATTTAAGTACACAATTAGCTAATTGTTACTTAAAATTAAATTGGTTAATATACGATTTCATTTTAAAAAATTACGTTGAAAGAACGGCAACACTAGAAAGTTTTCAATTATTATTATTCTTGAGTTTATTGGTGAGAGGGGTGAGAAGATTGGGGAGGAGTACACAGTTTTATGTGCTCTGTAATTCTTATTTGATTTAAAATTCGTAATTGTTAATTTCAAGTTGCTAGTTGTAATTGACGTTTTTTATAATTTTATTTCTTCGGTTGTATGAAAAACAAAAAATATTAGAAAAAGTAAATATAATTGTTAATTTTTCAGGGAAATTTGTGGTGTAATAGAATTTTTTAATGCATAATTGCAAAATTAGAATTTCATAATGTGGACACTTATGCAATTTCAAAGCAAAAGCTTAAGAAATTGCAGCAACAAAAATTTCAAGGCTGGACGAGGACTTTCCAAACAACATAAAGAAAACATGTACAAAATTATAATTGTACAAAATAAATTTTATGAAACCAAACGAACGTCATAATGCATTTTTCTATATATTTATTCCATGATATGAAACTATGTATTGTCCAATATATTTATGAAATTTGAACGAAATTCTTTTTAATACGAGCACATGATGTTTTCAACACGACTACATGATGTTTATGTGTATGTTTTCAATAAACACACACGCATAAAAAAAATATGGTACGCTCATAAAGCTTAAGCGGTATTATATTACACAAGGTTGGGAATTTAATTATTATTTAAATATGCACTCAAAAACGCAATTTCGTATTTAAATAGAACTTAAAAGTAATTACAATTTGGTTACCAACTCAAAATATGCGCATTAGCACTTTTCGGGCTAGATTTAACCCGATTTCAGTCACTCAAAACGCGAAAAAATGTTTGGTCCCAAAAAACGCGCTTATCAGCACTTTTTATAATTATCTTTCAGAACTTTTTTTACTTTTTGTCCAATATGTATATAAGTTATAATCTTTGCGCACTTTTTCTTCCTTTAATCTAATAATATCGACTTTTTACTCATTCAATTTTGCTAGTTTGCTTTATTAATTTAAAAAAGAAAAATACTATAGAATAATCTTTTATATCTTCCAAATTTTTTGTGCTTTGATAAAAACAGATAATGTATGTTTAAGGAAGAGCGAGAAATCGAAATTTTTTTTTAAAAAGAATAAATTTTATATGTATGTACTTATGTAAACATACCCTGCAGTCAGACTGGTGCCAAGTGTCTCTATGTCAACACTAAAATTCTAGTAGTACTTACATTGTCTACAATTTCTCTTCTATTCGTCAGTATAAAAGAAATAGAGAAAACAGATATGGTGTATTTCTGGTGGATTTTGCAACAACTTGTCAATATACATAAATTTGTATGTACGTAGGGTATAGAAATGTACCAGTAAATGTCTGGTTGGTATGTCTCCATGTTCCCATAAGAACTATGAATTCACTACCTAGTCAATTGTTTTAGTGTTACTAGTAGATTTTCAATGACAAGCACATGCTAAATGTCTATAACATAAAGTATTGTATGGGGAATAATTGTAGAGTAGTACTGGTGACAAAGTCAAAAGCGACTCAGTACATTTTCACTATTTGCACTTCCTGCAGGGAAGATACATACATATGTATGTATATATATACTTCTTTTATATATGTATGTATGTACACTATTTGTAGGTACCTTATTGAAATGTAATATGAAATGTAATACCTCAAGCTATGTATGTGTTGATCTCATGATTTTCTTATAAATTACTGCACAAAAATGTTTTCGATGTTTTGATTTGCAACAGAAACATTTTAATACTAGCCCCTTTTCGCGATTATTCGAAATATTTTACTTTATTTAGCTCTAAACGTATATTTTTTCAAGTTAGCCCTTTCTTCAAAAAATTTTTAAGCTTTTTGAGTATCAAAAGTTGGCATCACTGTTTTTATTTACATATATACCCTCTAGTCAACCTAGAACCATATGTCTCTATGTCAATACTCTTTCTTCAGCGACAATTGCACTAGTTAAAATATCGACAACTTTCCTTTTATGCGGGAGTAGAGATATGTTAGAGACGACAGATCTAGTGTATTTCTGGTGATATTGTCAATGAACGCGTCAATAGTTTGTTCTTATTTTTTATTATGTTGTGCAATAATATTAAATAAATATATGTAGACGAGGGTCACTAAAATCTACGAGTCAATCTTCCGTTCAAATATCTCCATATGGTCGTAAAAGAACTACCTTCTCAATAGTGTTAAAGTCTACTGGTAGATTTTCAATGACAACCCTATTATATATTTCAATAGACAATTACATTGGCTGGGGTACATCTAGTCAGTAGCACTATTGACAATGTCACTAGAAAATCACTATAAGTTTACTATTGACAACGGGAGAGGATATATCGACATTGTAGACTAGAGCCCCTAAAATTTACTAGTGAATCTTTGGTGCCAATGTCTACATGTGGTCCCGAAAGAACTACTAAGTCAGTAGTGCTATAGTCTAGTGGTGGATTTTCAATGACAAGCTAATGTTATATGTCAATAGATGATTATATTGGCTGGGGTACACTCATTTTGTTTTGATAGCTTGTTCAGATACACTCCGTTAACAGAGGATAGCCTCACTTGAAATTTTAGAGAATAGTAGACATTTTCGCGATTCCTTAAAAAAATAGCAAATATGTTTTTAAGTCATTCTTAAGAGGATACTCTGTTGCTTTATTGACAAAAATTCCAAATGGGTCAGTAAACATTAAGTGGACTTTCATAATAGTTTTCGTAAACAGCATGAGAAATTTTAATATTTCAGTGTTAACATAGATTAGCCTCAGTGATGAATTTTCAATTAATCTTTGATGTTTATGCCAAAATACCTTTAAGTGCAATAGAAAAACGTTTTATTTGCACAAAGAAAAAGTATTAGGAAAAAGCCGTCGCTTAATTCCACGGAAATCGCTAAAATTGAGACGCATCACGATCTAGGTCTTTTAAACCGTGCTATTGGCGGAAAACTTCGTCGCAGCCCAAAACTTATAAGCAATTACATGAAGAATACATCAGAGTATTCCAAATGCTACACAAGAAAGACTTACAAGAAGTTTTCACCTCGATATAGACGCAAAATTCTCTAAATGGTTTCGAATTCATCTGTGAGTTTAAGTAGAATTAGAGCTGCAGTCAGAGTTAGCGTCAATAAAATAACTATTCATAAAATTATACAAACCACGGAGTACTTGAAGCATCTAAATCATCAAAAAAAAAAAACACTACAATTGTAAGACGTACATAAGCAACACAGACTAAAGTTTAGGAAAGACCACATGACGTAGATGGTGCATCAAGGTCATCAAACGAACGATTGGAAAAAGTAATTTCTTCAGGCGAAAAGCCTTCCTCCTTGCTGATATTATAGAAATAATAACTATAGCCATCTGGAATAGCGATCTTCAGAAAAAAATACCTACAATGAGAGAGTGAACCTCGTTAATTGCTGTCCGTGTGAACATGGTATTACGGATTCACATTATCGTTACCGCAAACGAATAAATACATATGTATATCGATAAATATTACGATTTTTGGTTCGCAAAAAGTTATTGAATCCAGGTACAGATGTAAACTTTCAAAATACTTTTGTATATATTTTTCTGATTACATCAGGCGGAATCGATAAATAGTAGGACCTTTTTCTTTTTTTTTTTGTGCAGTGTAATGAGTTCTGCAAGAAAATCCTTATTATTTTCATAAAAGATTATTACTCATTTGGATGAAAAATATACTGGTTTCTTACTTATCTATCAAATGTTGGAACATTTTTTTTAGTTTTAGTTTATTTTATCTCCTACAAACTTTGATTAAGGAATTATGGTTCATTATTTTATTATAATGTGATTTTTTACTCTTGCAAGTATGTATGTAGTAAAATCGAAAATCTGCCATTTGTGATGTATTGAATGGATGGATGGATGGTTGGTCATGATCAATAGCAAGCAATATACATACATACACATATTTGTGCGCAAAATGAGTATGTAGATTTATGTCCGTTGCAGAACAGATCAGAGCAGAGAAGGTAATCAACATTTTGACATGTCGATGATAAATTTGTTTTTTAGCTGTTTTGAATTGATGATGCAAAATTTATTGGCTCTGCTCATGGAGCTCATCATTTCAAATGTACATATATTTTTTAACAGAGAAAACTGGTAGAATAAGAAAACTAAAACCATCTTGGAGGAGAGAGAAGTGGATTTCGATAATGTGCATGGCATCCTTGCTTAAAATTTTAATAGTTTGTTGGTGCACGTACATAATATATGTACATACTTACATACACACACACATACGTTTTTGTATTATTGATGTTTGTAAAAGTGTTTGTGTGTGCTTGTAACTTTTTGTGATGAATTGTGCTGTTTTTCACACATTCTGTATTGATTTCAAAATTATAGTAATTTTCACAATTTTCTAATTATTTAATCGCTTATTGATTTTTAATGTACAATAATAAACTGTTTGCATACTTTTTTCTCACTGATATTCTTGTCCCACTGGTATTTCTGTTAACTGATGAATGGACTCTTGTTATTAATATTTTCGTAATCGTTTAGCACATGCAACGGGGGAAAAAATGTTATTTTGCACCAATTAGAATATTTGAACAAGGTGTTGATTGAATGTTGAATTTATTACATATTTAATTGGGTTAAACAAAGTAATTAATTAGTTTAAATAAAAAGAATTAAAAGTGTCGGAGTATAGAATACAAAATTTTTATCATAGATGTTTATATGCTTAAGAATCTGATAAATTTAGTTTTATACAGATAAAATGAAAAAAAAAATTCTTTAATCATCAAATTGCTCAGGATCAATCGAAATTTTTTTATAAGAATTATCAAAATAGCAAAAACTTAATAAAAATTATTTTAATTTTGTCAATTAACATACCGTTTTTTTTCTTAAAAGTATATTTAAAAACATGTTTAATTAAATCAATCAAAAAAATTAACTAAAAAAATCTAAATCAATGGATTTAACTATTGAATTAAACAACCTTGTTTACATTGTCCAGAATAAATTAAAAATAGAATTAAAAATACCAAACATGGTAATTAAAACTCGCACTAGAAGCCTATCAAGTGGACAACTTATCGATTAATGAATATACAGTGAAACCTCTCATAAGCGGACACTCACCGTCGTAGTATTTTTGTCCGGTTTTTAGATGTGTCCGGTTATGAGAGGTGTCCGGTTATGAGAGGTGTCCGTTAGGAGAGGTTTCACTGTACATAGTTTCAAGTTGATTGGAAATTTTGGTTAATATACTGCTTTCTATTTAAAAGAAATAAATAAACGTATGCATGCTTCATATGTTGCATTTTGTTGCTGCTTAAAATAAATCATCAGAACAATTTCAAACAAGATCTTGAAAAGTCTTAAAAACATTATGCCTTTATACAAAAACTACAGAAAAATAATTGAAAACTTCTTCTATTTTAAACACAGGAAAAGAAAAATAATAAAGAACAGATATTTGACAGCTGATAGTCTTGCCAGACCGGTGGCTTTGAAAACACTAAATCGATAACCCCATATATATATAAAATGAACTTAAGTGCCATGAATCATTTCAGAAACTTTAATCAGGAATAATTTCTTAATCGGGCTTAAGTTCAGTTTTTTAATTCTTATTAAATGAAATATTTTTATAAATTAATGTGATTATCTAAAGAAGAGAAGAAATAAATTGTTGAAGACAATACTTATATAACAATTGCAAGAATCGTGTCCCAAAGTTTGAGCAGATTTATCCAAGGCGATTTTTATTTATAATATTTAGTTTTATATATTCGTATATATACAATTATATATTTTTATTTTTTATTTAACTAAATTTTTTAAAATCTGCTTTCAATTGTTTTTTTTAAATATTTTTCAGGTTCAAACTTTAAATAGAAAATAAACTCAGTGACCCGAGCACGAAGGGTTCCGTACGGACACTTGATATGTAATTCAATACGAACTTTAGCATATATAATAAATAGTTTTGGTTTTTTTTCGTTTTTCGTTTTTTGTTTGTTTTGAGCGTTTTTTAGTTTTGTCGTTTCTTGCATTTTTTTCGGTTTTGGCGGTTTTTTAGTTTGGCACTTTTTTCGCAGCTTTGTCGATTTTTTTGCTTTTTGGGGTTTTATTCAATTCGGCGATTTTTTTTTCATTTTGGCGATTTTTTTTTTCATTCAAGCTGTTTTTTTAGTTTTGGCGCATTTTTGGCGTTTTGGAGATTTTTTTCGGTTTTGGCGTTTTTTTTCCATTTTGGCGATTTTTTCATTTTGTCGATTTTTTTGGTTTTGCCGATTAATTTTAGTGTTAGTGTTATTTGGTGCTTTTTTTTCGTTTAAGCGATTTCTTTTCATTTAGGCGATTTTATTCATTTTGGCAATTTTTTTTTTCATTTGGGCGATATTTTTAGTTTTGGCGTCTTTTTCGCGTTTGTGCAACTTTTTTCGGTTTTTGGTTTTTTTTCATTTTGCCGATTTTTTCATTTTGTCGATTTTTTTGTTTTGCAGATTTATTTTAGTGTTAGTTTTATTGGGTGCTTTTTTCGTTTAAGCGATTTTATTTTGTTTTTTGGCGATTTTTTTGGTTTAACGATTTTATTATTTTCGAATTTTTTAGTTTTACCGTTTTTGAAAAAGTTCAAGAGTTTGCCTCTTACGGTTTCCAAGATATAGCAAATTGTCAAAATTACATAGTCAAAATTACTTTAATTTAATTTAAATTTTTTAAAATTTTAATGTTAATTGTTGTAGTCTATATAAAATACACTAATTTTTCTAATTTCAAGTGTCAATATACATATGTACATACAATTGTATGTATGTATATTATATGGAATTTTAACATTTTTCGTTGCTCGTGTTTTTTATTGAGGTATAGAACTTTAAGTTGGCATCACTTTTTTAACTGGCGGCCATTTTGTCAGCTGTCAAGTGATTAATATTTAGTTTGGTTTGCCATTTCATCATGAACGGGTTGACAAAAGAACAACGCTTGCAAATCGTGCAAATTTATTTCGAAAATAATGGTTCAGTTCGCGAAGTTTACCGCAAGCTCCGTCCATTTTATGGTCGACATAATCGTCCATCAGAGCAATTAATTCGGTTAACCATGGATCGTTTTCGCACTACGTTTACTCTATGTGATGATACGCATCCGCAGAGACGTCGAACAGTGCGCACCGAAGAAACAATTGCCGCTGTAGAGCAAAGTGTTGAAGAGGGCCCGAATGAATCGATTCGCCACCGTGCACAGCAATTGGAGCCGACTAACCGACTATTTTGTTCCCGAATTGGATGGCATGAATGTGGATGAGTTGTGGTTCCAACAAGACGGCGCTACATGCCACACAGCGCACGTCACAATCGATTTATTGAAGGAAACATTCGATGAGCGCATAATTTCGCGGAATGGACCTGTCAATTGGCCACCAAGATCGTGTGATTTGACACCATTGGATTATTTTCTTTGGGGATATGTGAAGTCGCTCGTCTACGCCAACAAACCAGAAACGTTAGGGGACTTGGAAGCCAACATTCGTGGCGTTATTGCCAACATACGGCCCCATATGCTCGAAAAAGTGGTTGAAAATTGGGCCTGTAGAATTGGCTTTATTCGAGTCAGCCGCGGCGGCCACATGCCCGAAATCATATTTAAACATTAATGGCATAAAATTATCCTTCCAATAAAGCCAATTTGATGGACATTAAAACGATTTTCTTGTGTTTTATTTCAATTCAAAGTTCTATACCCCTTAAAAAAACACCCTATATAAACATGTGTATTCTATCCTTGACATTTGGTAGTCGGTAGCTTGCTGTGGTGAATGTGTTTAATGCTTAAAAAGAAATACAGCCTGACCCACGATATCGACAATGTTCGACTTGTCGCACACTTACATTTAAAACACCAACAAAATATTAAAATTTGTTTTTGTTTTGAATGTAAGTGTGCGACAAGTCGAATGTTGTCGACATCGTGGGTTTGGCCCATAGTTAAACTGAGTTATCGACACCACCTGTAAGTGAATTCTATTCCTCTTTTAACTGGTAACTCTGCTCCCATTACCAAAAATTTTAGTTCGCATGTTGTCATTATTAAAATCGGTCGATGTTACTTTTAATTCGTGCCAAAGTGCTCTAAAAAGTGGTGAAAAGTGTTCAATAATTGCAAAGTTTTAAATTATAAAGTTTCTAAATTAAGAATTCATAAAAACATTTATAATTATTGCAATAAAAAGTGTTAAACTTTGTTTATTACAAAAAGTAATGAGTGAAATTATAAAATAGGCAAATGTTCTTGTTTTGTTGTTGCATAGCAGTAGTTTTTTGTTAGTGTTTTATTAATGCCCTGCTCATCGGTATGGTTTATTTAATAAAATCTATTGTTGTTGTTTTTGCATTTGCAATGGAATAAGCAAAAGAAAATAAAAGCAATCTGTATAATGTGAAAAAGGGCAATGAATGGAAGAAAGCATCAAGTGTTTTTGTTTTTTTATTACTAAAATGCAATTATCACAAGTGTTGCCATTAATGAATAAAATGTAATGATTAAACGGTTATCGGTACACGCGTTTCATAATTACTCGTACATACATATGTATCTATAATATATATATCAAATCACATCAGCACTCTTGAGAGTTAAAAACACAATAGGTAAAGTCCATTTTAGCTTAAATATGTATGTGTTTAAATTTCTTCGTGTTCTTCTTTGGTAACTTGGATACAAGGTTTGAGAAGAAATTTAGTTTAGCTGCACCTCTAATGAAAATACCTTCCCTGATCACAGTTTTGTACTGCAACTTCAGAGGCCCATAGCTTGGAAACTAAGGGTTGCTGCCAATTTTTTATTGAATTTACTTTTTGCCAATTTTTTAATTTTCTTTCCGATAAAATATTTTGTTTTTGAGAGGTAGAACTAAACTAGCCAAAGTTTTATTTTTAATTGCCTATTGTTTCTACAATTAGCAACGGTATGGGCATCAGAGAACAGCAATGAGTAGTGAAAAAGTGAGTAGAGTTAAATCATGACGTATAATGTCTTGTACTTATGCGCACTCATGCTTGTTGCAATGTTGTCTATGAATCATATTCACACGAAAGTTTGAAGTGCGCATCGAACTCATACTTAGCAATATTTATGACGTTGTTGATTTATACTCTCCTTAACTCACTGGGCGATGCGAAATAAGTATGATTCACATTGCGAACTTCCAACTTCTCATTATTCTCATTATTATATGTTTCTCTGTTGCTTTTTTTTGCAGGAATTGAAAAAAAATCATATTTACTACTAATGTATACTACTTGCAAACTGTTTAATGATTAAACTTTTAGATAAACATACAGGCATGAGTTGAGTGAGCGGAATCAATGTGAGTAGTATAAGTATTTTCCTGAAATTATAAATCAATCTAAGGTGACTTATGAGTGTGACTGTAGTATGAATATGATGTCATCGTCGCATTCATATAAAGGGTCCGCCAGATAACTTTTTTTTTTGAAAATGCTATAAAAAAAACTACGGAAGCTTCGGCTGTGTGGCACGTAGCGCCATCCTGTTGAAACCAAATGTTGCCAATATCCTCCTCTTCAATTTTTGTGAACAAAAATTCGTTCAACATGGCCCGATAACGATCGCCATTGACTGTAACGGCCAGTCCTTGCTCAATGGCCCAATTATGCCTCTGGACCAAAATCCGCACTAAACAGTGACTCGTTTTGGGTGCGTCGGCTTTTCAATGTATGAGTGCTGGTTTTCTGTGCCCCAAATGCGACAATTTTGCTTGTTTACATACCCGCCAAGATCAAAATGAGCTTCATCTGAAAAGATGATTTTTTTGATTTTTTTTTTTTGGCAAAATCGGCATCTTCTGTAAGTCGATCGCAGGCCCACTTAGCGAAGCGAAAACGCATTGGATGGTCAGTTGGCTCGTTCAGCGGAAGGATAAAACTAATTATCTGTCAAATCAGACATGAGCTAAGTGTTACCATTCACGAAATAAGCACTACTTGAAAAAAAAGAACGTTAGATGGCGGAGCCTTTATATTTCAACCTATAGTTATAAGTCAATGTCATCGTGAGTATGCGTAAATCAGAGTAGTTTTGAGTTTAAATGATGTCTACTCACTTACATTCAAAATTTCGTGAGTCAGTTTGAATAGCGAAAAAGCGATTTATTGCCGATCACTGATGGGCATTAATCTTAAATATATTCATGCGTTGCGAATCAGACGCAATTTGAAGAAAAGTTTGACCTATAGTTTCACAAAGACACACAATCTTATCAATATAACGGTATTTTTAAACTTGGATCGATTTGGATGATTCTTATGTCAATCGAGTTGTCAAAATTCAGTATCGCGACCAGCAGACTCCATTTTTTAAATACGAAAAAATTAAAAAGTCTGTCATTCGACAGGTATTTTAAAATTATTTTTAGGTTTCTTTTATGACTTTTCATCTTGAATGATATTTAACAGTTCGCAATCGGGTCTTTTAATTTTTTTTTTTTTTTTTTTTGTATAAATTGTTTTGTAAATTTTCAATGAAATAGTGTTAAAATGTCTTGTAATGACCTAAGTCTTTTTAATCGTTATGACACAAAAGGACTAAGCATTCAAAAACATAAAGATTTTTATGCGATATATGTATGTATGCGCATAGGCATTTTTATCACAATTTGCGAAAAGTATCAAATGTGTATGTTTATAGTAATATAGTTTTTAGATTACCTATAATTTTAGACACTACTGTACTTTACTACATCCCCCCATTTATTAGGTGTATAAATATGTATGTACATATCTACATATGTGTGTATTTACATACTTAATACGTATGTATATATTTATCTCTTATAACAGTTTGCTTTATGAATTCATAATTCAAATTCATGCAATCGTATACTTACCTGAAAATACAGAGAAAAAAGTCCTTTTCATTTCCACTCAAATCGAAACTACATATTAATAATTTGACCAACAAATGACAATTTCAAATGAGAATTCAAAATGGTGTGTTCCATTCATTAGAATACGAAAATAGTCATTCATATGAATGCATTAAAATTTGATTGATACGCATTATATTCAAAGACATGTCAGATATTATCCTCAGGTGCGGATTCAATCTTGTAGCGGGAGTAAGGTATACAACATGCCCCAAAACGACTCAAAGTATTTTGTTTATTCGCTAATGAATATAAAATTGAATCTATTTCATTTGGTTTTACTAATTTCAAAAAAAGAAGGAATTGCTCCATTCGTTTGAATATATTTTTTTCCGTTACTGGATTTTTAAAACAATTTTTTTTTTCACTGAGTGGGTAAGTTCCCAAAAAAGGTGGGAGTCACTCACGCACATTAGAATATAATCTTTAATTTAATGAATTCTCGACTACTGTCAGGTTGGGCTTAGAGGAAAACTGCTGACATGGTGTGCAAAATTAATAATTTTACATGTTTTTGATTTAACTCCTCCAACTAAATGCTTGAGCGTGTTCCGTCCCTGTCGAATGGACTTACACTATACACACACATACGTGGTTACATATATATGTACATACTTACATGTTTTTACTAAGAAATATCTTAACTTTTCAATAATTCAAAGGGACATTATTTGTGAGTCTTATTTTTTAATTTTAATTTTTGTAAGAACGTTGTTGGATTATTAAAAATTTACAAGCAGTGGCAATGGTTGCTTGGCCTTTGAATGGAAATGTCGCATAACAGAAGTAAGTACCATTGGTAAATACATGTACATACGTGTTATGACGAAAGTGTGACACGTAATATTAAACATATATTTAGATTACGTTAGTACAAGACATATTGTTACACAAAATGCAAACTGTACTATTCAACAAGAAATGAAAAATTGTTTTCTTTTCAATTTCGTTGTGGTGAAGGTAAAAATACATCTATTCTCAGGGCGTTTGTCAAACGGTAGAAAAGCCTGTGGGGAAAAAATTGCAGTTTTCTGCTGTGCCAAATGATATCTTTTTTGACAATGTAAAATTTTGACAAATTCGCTTTAGCATAGAAAGAAGCTGATGAAAAAATTGCTGCGGCGGCAAAGCAAAACTTTTGACTACAAGCCGCCGGCAACCAAAAACTTTTTAAAGGGACATTTATATATAAAACAATATTCTTGTAGCAAAAAATTATGTAATATTGTATAAATGATGCAAAATTTTTTCGCAAATTAAAATAAATAATGATTTTTTCACAGTCTAATTACATTAAAAGAACGTAAGAATCTATGTAATAAGTGACGGCGATGGTTTTAAGTTTTATGATACCATGCTTCTTATTTGCTGCTTGTCAAAAATTTATCTGTTGTGTCAAAAATTCTACTAGCCCCGAGGGCTAGTGAAATTTTATTCACCTCAGAAGTGTGAAAAATTTACTTACACTAGTACAGGGTGGGCCAAAAGAAACCAAGGGGTGTAAAAGTTTAATAACTTTTTTGTTATTAATTTTTTTTTTATTTTTTCTTTCAGATTATATAGACAACACTTGGAGAATTTATAATGGAGAGGTTCACAACTGAACAGAGAACCAGAACAATAGAATTTTATTATTTAAACCAGAGATCAATTATTTTAACGCAAGGAGCATATCGTCGACATTTTAAAGTCAGAATTTCGCCCTGGTTCTGGGGTTCTCAAAATCCAAGAGCCATTCATCAGCGCCAATTGCACCCCATCAGGTGGACAGTATGGTGTGGGATCACATCTGAAAATGTCATTGGGCCCTACTTCTTCGAGAATGAAGATGGAAGTGCTGTAACCGTAAATGGAGAGCGGTATTGGTTTATGATAGAAAATTTTTTACGTCCTACTCTTGAAAACAGACCTGGTATGTGGTTTCAGCAGGACGGAGCCACTGCCCATACTGCCCGAGACACAATGGCACTTTTAAGTCAAAGTTTTGGAGAGCGAATAATTTCTCGAAATTCGGAAATTATTTGGCCAGCGCGATCGCCAGATTTGACAGCACCCGACTATTTTCTTTGGGGTTTTTTGAAGGAGCGAGTGTATGTGAACAAGCCAGAGACAATCCTTGAACTCAAGGCAAACATTGTTGCAGAAATTCGAGCGCTACAGCCACAAGTTTTGAAAGATGTTATGGAAAATGCTCTAAAAAGAGCCCATCAGTGCGAAGCTGAAAACGGTGGTCATTTAAGAGACATCATTTTTCATACTTAGTGTAAAAAAATTTCCATTTTGTATATTATATAATCTGAAAGAAAAAATAAAAAAAAGTTAATAAACAAAAAAGTTATTAAACTTTTACACCCCTTGGTTTCTTTTGGCCCACCCTGTACTTTGCTACCGTTTGGCGCAGGCCCTCACACTTAAAAAATCTCCATTAGCATAATAAAAATGAACTTTTGTCACAAAGTACATAAAAAATCCCAAAAAAACGGAAGATATTTATTTGCCTTTTTACACAATAGCACTATTCTGGAAGTCAAAGAGAACGCCAACGAAAAATGAACAATTGAATTTTGTATTACGTACTTTTACAGCGTAAATAACACTAGTTTACAAAATTATATTTTTTCATGTACATTTGATGAGAGGTAATTTCCCTTATGTATTTTCTTCCACTGGACCCGAAAATCAAGGTTAATTTTTTTATGTTTTACAGTTTTCGAGATATCGGAATTTTTGAATTTTTTCGACCGTTTTTCACTTGACCAATCATTTCTCGAGCTAGAAATGTCAGATTGGGTCGTTCTTGGTATTCAAATGCAAAGTATTGAGATGCCAAATAAACATGTATAATCGGATCTTTAATTGGTAAAGCGGTTCAAAATAAATCGATGAAAATAAGGCACATTTTCAAAAAAAAGAACATATTTTACAGTGATTCTATGGCGACAGAAAAGTTCAAATCGTTATTAAAACGTCTGGTTTCTGTTCATGTGCGTAAGGATGATACTTTTACGTAAGAACTTAGACTAACCAGAAGAAAATCTACCAAAAAATTACAAAACTATAAGCAATTCCGTGTGTATATTTTAGAGGTCAAGGTGTGTAATAAGTTTCGTAAAAATCGGTTAGGTAGAACCACGTGAAATATTATAATAAATTTTAGTGGGCGTAACGTTGCCCATTTTTTCAACTTTCAAATTGTGTAATTAGAAAAACCAAAGGTGTCTGATAGGTTTCGCAGCAATCAGACAAAAAAAAAACGAATCGGTCTAAAATGTACCGAGTTTTAAAGTAACACAAAAAAAATAGAGACGCATTTTTAACCCCCTCCTTTTTTTGAAGTCGGTTAAAAATGGGCGTGGCGGCGTCCATTAAACGTTAGTATTATATTATTATATTTATTTCTATTTTTCACATTCCCACGAATTCTGGGAAACAGTTTTGACTCTTAGAATGACATGCTTAAAAAAGTGGGCAGGGCCATGTCCATAAAAGTATAATAATATATTTCAAGTGATTTTTTTAAGCAACTTGGCACACACCTTGAGCTCTGAAAGTGACGCGATGATAAATTTAGAAAAGTGGGCGGACGTTAATTTATGCGAAACCAACCACACCACTAGAAATATAAAATTAACCTTACAAATTTCAAAATAAAGACTTTAAAAAAATTAAATAAATTAATTAAATTAAAATTAATAAATTAAATCAAGCATTACAAATTAAAAATAATCTAGTTCCACTTAAATAAAATACATACATATTTCAATATCTGTTTGTAAACTCTAATGCTATTCAAAGTCAAAGTTAAAAGCTTTTATTTAAACTTTATAAACGGTAAGGGAAATCTTAGCTTCCCATACCTCACAGTTCACTTACACTTACCCTGGTATAAAAGTAAATTAAAGCAAATAATATGTGTTAATAACTGCCAGTTTATAGAAGCCATGTAAAAATTCTCGTTTGCCTATTTATATTGAAACCAAAACAAAGCACTCAAATTTGATTTTGTTTTCAATATAAATAGACAGACGAAAATTTTTACATGGCTTCTATAACAGTGACACTGCCATTGAAACTGAATTTCTATACACTGAGTGAGAAATTTCATTCCAGTTGCACTCTAGATGAGTTATTGCATGACAATGTAAAAATATAAAAAACATAAAATGGATTATAAGACACACTGTACAAGAGAACTGCATTACCTTCGTGTTTTTTACTTTATTCTTTTTAGTTAAACTACTCCGCAAGAGATGGCATTTAACTCTTTTAAATAAAACGTATTTCCCAGCAAAGCCAGTTGCTCAGAAGGGATATTATTTACTCCCTCCTATGAAAAAATATTTGCACATACACACTACTGCATGCATGGGTCCTTTTTTTAAGAATGTATTTCATGTTACACATTTTAAGGAAACCAAAATAAATAAATCAGATGATAGAATAACAGTGCAAATTATGACAACGTAAATATATCAGTTTGGGGCTTTGTTTCGAACAATGTTGCCGATTCAGCTATTTTCTCGTCAAATCGAGCGATTTTTAAGTACATTTTGCGAAAAAAAAAATTATTATTTAGCTATTAGCTGGAATTCTAGCGATTTTTTGTACATTCACCTTAAAATGTGAACTTGTTTAGAAGCAGTGAAGCAAACTATAGAAAAAATGTAGGTTTTGAACTCTAAAATGTAACTTTAAAATTTAAAGCCAGAAAGTTAGCTAATGTACTCACTCACATAATTTCTCACATCCATCTTCAAAAGCGCTTTTATGCAAAAGTACCCTACAGGAAATGCGAATAGTGAAATTGTAGTGATTTACTAGTTATAATGTCAGTAGTACTACTGACCAGGTTTACCCCAGCCAATGTAATAAACTATTGACATTTAACATTAGCTTGTAATTGAGAATCCACTAGTACACTCTAGCACTACTGACTAAGTAGTTCTTTTAGGACCACATAAAGAAGATATTGGCACCAAAGATTCACTAGTAAATTTTAAGGGCTTTAGTCTATAATATCGATATTTACTGGCTCGATCTCAATAGTAAAATTGTAGTGATTTACGAGTGACTATGTCAATAGTATTACTGACCAGGTGTACTCCAGCCCATGTAATCGCCTATTAATATCCCCCCAAACCAAATGTTTCGACTTTATCTGAAGTCAGATTTTCGTACCGAATTCGTTAAGACATTCCGGAAGTTTCCCTGAAAATTTTTTTTTTATAAAAATTGTAAAAACATTAAAACTTTGATTTTTAAGTACATAAGTAAAGCTCTGTGAAAATTTTTGTTTTAAATAAATACATATGTGTAATAAATAAGAAAGAAGTGTAATAAATATTAAACACCGTAAGAATGTGCAAATTATTTCGGCAAAAGCAGCAACATAACGGTGAAACGGACCTTTGCTGTACATAGAAGAAGAAATCGTAACTACACAGAGAAAACAGATTAGTTGTGGCAACCGAATTTGTTGCCAATTGAATTTTGGCGGTTGCAGCAACTATCATAGAATTCTGCTATAGCGACTGATATTTTCTTGTGATACCACTATATTTTAATTATAACCCTCAACCCAATAGTTGCAGCAACAGAAAAAATTGGTTGACAGTATGGAATTTGAAATAAATGTTATTCTTGCTACCGAAAATTTGGTTAATATAATTAAAACAATATCATAATTGGTACCTGTAAAAGAAAAATTGGGCTTCCTTGCTGAAATAAAAATAAACAATAAACGCAAATAAAAATACACAATTTAAGAAATTTATTATTTGACATATTGTCATAAGTTTATTTTAATTGAAATTTGTTTCCTAATGGTGAAGCATGTCTATATACATTTCTTCAACCACACATTTTGAAAAGCCACAAACCTGTTATCTTATGCACAGACTTTCAAAAACCATTTGAGAATTCACAAATCATAATATCTTTGAAAGTCACAAAAGTTAATTTTTTAATTTGCTGCTATAAACTATGATAGTAAACTCAACCTCTAGTTAGTTGCAGCAACTGATTGAAAGTTTTTATTTTAATTTTAATATAGAACGACAATTTTTTAGTTGCTGATACCAAAAGTTGGTAGTTAAATCGAATTCGTAATATTTTATTCGGTTGGGTTAACCAATCATTTAATTAGTCATGACAAAAGCATACGCTCGGTTGATACAATCAATTCAAGTATTGTCACAATCATATCTTTGTTACAATTATGCCATTATGGCAATGAACATGGATTGTTTTTTGGATTAACAGAAAATTGATAGCGTGAACTGAAATATAGTTAATGCAAATGATATTTTATTGGACTAACCGTTTTCCAACCAATCTTTTTTCTGGGTGTACATGTCGTTACGAATTCGTACCGAAATATCGTATCGATTTCGTAACTACAAAAATTGTAACGATTTCGCTTTCGAAATCGGAAAATTTTTTCGACCAGTCGTTACGAATTCGGAGCATTTTGTTTGGTGGGATATAACATAGGATTGTAATTGAAAATCTACCAGTAGATTTTAGCACTATTGACGAGGTAGTTCTTTTACGACCACATGGTAGTGCTGGGATACTATCGATAGTACTATCGATACTATCGATAGTTTGAAAATATCGATAGGAAAAAATATCGACATCGATATTATGCAATTTCGAAAACCTGAGGTATTATTAAATTATTTTAACTGACCGAAAAAATTTTCAAAAACTATCACCTAAAATAACGTTTGTAGATACATACATACATATTAAAATAAACATAACACTATATACTTTCAATAAAGGGATAAAAATCTAATTGTAACCTGATAAAAAATTAGTTATATATTTCTTTCTCAGGTACAAACGTTCAGTCGATAGTAATATCGATAGTATCGATAGTGAAATCTGAACAATCGATATATATCGATAGTAGAAAATATCGATAGTATCCGAGCACTACCACATGGAGACGTTTAGACCAAAGGCTCAGTAGTACATTTTAGTGATCCTCGTCTACAATTTTATAAGCAGACAACAAAAACAACAACAACATGCAACATATATACAATAAACTTAAACAATTACATGTATATATATTTGTTTCATATTATTTATTTTTTTGTTAATTTTAATTATTATTATTTGTTTCTATATTTATGATTTGATCAGGCTAAAGTTCATATCGCTTTGTAAGCCAAATTACATGTTATAATTATTAATGTACAAATAACACCAAAGTTAATTGTAATAATCTGACAAACATGTAGTAGAACGGAACAATTAGGTTTTTTGGTTTTTTTTTTTTTTTTTTTTTTTTTTTTTTTTGGTACACTGTGTGTGGTATCAGTTGATGTAGATTTTTGCTTTATGTTTGAAAATTTAATTAATCTTTTAATTGATATTACAAAATTATTCATATAATTTTTTGTGTGTAGGATGATTTAATTACGCAAATTTGTAAACTTTTTTTAAGTTTTCTGTTATTACAAAAGCACCGTTGCTTATTTGACATTTATTTTTTGCCTAGTGATGTAGAATTTTTTGCACGTTCAGTTTTCACGGCACTTGAACTTTAAATAAATTCGTGAAATTATGCACGCAGGTTTGGCATTCTCTATTGTTTTTGCAAAACCTTTCTCAAATTTTTTAACAAAAAATTCGAAGATTGGCTTTAATGAAATATCCAAACATGTAAAAAAGCTATTTAAGAAATGCTTCTTTTTGTACAAGCTTTTGATGAGCAATCAGAACGAGTTACAAGGAGAACCTAAAAAAATAAGTCGGGTGTGCTCCCCTTAAATAACCTCAGGTAAAAAAAATCTGCTATCGAAAATTGCTTAAATACATATTGCCTTATCAGAGAACAGCAATGAGTAGTGAAAACTTTGTAGAGTTAAATCATTACTTATAATGTCTTGTACTTATGCGCACTCATACTTGTTGCAATGTTGTCTATGAGTCATATTCACTCGAAATTTTGTATGCGCATCGAACTCATTGCAACATTTATGACGTTGTTGGTTTCGACTCTCCTCTCTCTGTGGCTTTTTTTGGTTTTTTATTTTTAAAGAATTTAAAAACAACGCTATTTACTACTATTGTATACTACTTGCAAACTGTTTAATGACTAAACTTTTAAATAAACATACATGCATGAGTTGAGTGAGCTGAATCAATGTGAGTAGTATAAGTATTTTCCAGAAATTACAAATTAAACTGAGGTGAGTATGCGTAAATCAGAGTAGTTGAATTTAAATAATGTCTACTCACTGATATTTAAAATTTCATGAGTCAGTATGAATAGCTAAAAAGCGATTCATTCATTCATTCACTGTGTCTTATTTATGCTTTGTATAAAATGTGAACTTTAAAATATGTTTCCCCTTTAACGAATAATTTTTTCATAACTAGGGGTTTGTACGCCCCTTTAATAGTGTTTCTTCACTTGATTTTGAAGCGGCAAACTGTTACAAAAAAAAAAAAAAAAAATCGGTGCATCAATGATAAATAGTTTAGTTTTTAGGACTTATTCAACAAATAAAAAGTAACTGAAAATATAATTGCAAAGGACGCGGGAAAATCCGTACGTTCCATAACATTCAGAAATTCTCACAGCTACGCCGCCTCGTAGTCTCAATTTGTAGTAGCCAATCTGTCTGGCTCACGATGTCAACAAAAATATTTCTTTCGCTTATTTATATTGAAAACAAAAACAAATGTTCTTATTTTGTTTTTGTTTTCAGTATAAAAAGCGAAAGAAAGTTTATTGTCGACATCGTGAGCCTGGCAGAGTGTTTACAAAATATAAGCAAACGCAGCCTTGCTTAAAAAATCTGGATACAAAAAAGAATTATGTATATGCGAAGCGCAAAATAGAAAGGGTCCTAAGGGTAAAATCCGGTTTTGTTTAGGAGAGCCATTTTAAAGATTTAAATACGTGTATCTTTATTGTACACGCGCATGGTGTACACGCGCATATCTCTGGGAGGGAACACTTTTGGGGCATGGGATTGGTCTCATTCGATGCTCAGATGTTGTCCTCATCAAAAAAAAAAAAAAAAGTGAAAATTGATTTTTTTTTACCCTTAGGTCCCTTTGTCTATGCGCTGTCACATATGTGGAATTTATATTTAAGTTAATTTCATAATTCCAAATTATCAAAAGGATGAATCAATTTTATTTTTACATAGTTAACGTCTTTGTTGTTTTGAAAGGAACAAAAATTAATGGGAAATTCATGGTAGCACATTGTTGTTCGGCGGAGAGAAAAATCTTCGCTTTTCTTTCACTGTAAGGGAGAAAATGGCGATTTTGAATTTGGCGATAAGATATGTCACATTCTTCAGGCGGTTCATTTACATTTATTTGTGTATAATTCAATTAAGGATTAGAATTTGTTTTAAATTTTTTTGGGGACAGCAAAAAAAAATTGCCCTGTCATTGAAACTGTGGCAAATACTTTGCGATTCAATTGGAAGGAAATATTTTTCGAACTAAAATACACAAAAATAATTTTTTTTTTTTTCAAGTGAATTGCACAAATATAAAACTGCAGCTAATTAAAAATCCATTTATGAAGTTATCATATATGATTACTGGCATGTTAACTTTTCCATGCTCGAAATCTGAATTCTGGTGCGAAACAGTCAAGAAAGCTAATAGGATATTATTCGTTTGTTTGATTT
This sequence comes from Tachina grossa, assembly GCA_949987645.1. Lineage (NCBI taxonomy): Eukaryota > Metazoa > Arthropoda > Insecta > Diptera > Tachinidae > Tachina > Tachina grossa. The sequence continues at coordinate 58,574,740 of OX465278.1, read as the reverse complement.
TCTTAGATTTGTGAATTTTTCTTTTCACTACATATTCCGAATGGCTGGCAAATAATTCATCAAAATGTATACATACATTCATATATGAAAAGCTTAGCTTCTAAGATTTGGTATTAAATAGAAATAGTTTCTCACCACAGTTTCTTTCACAAAGTTGTGTGCTATCTGTATATTTTTTTTCTGCAAATATGTGACATTTTTGGAACGACAAAGTAAATACTTATGAAGTAGAATTAAAACGAAAATACCATTTTTGTTTAGAGTACATGCAAATTCTATAGCCAATGATCCATATAATGCACCATACACTAATTTAGAATCTTTCAAATTGGTTAGTTAAGAGTTGTCGACAACAACTGCCTAAATGACTGTTTAACTGACTGGTCGTTTGTTAATGGAAAATTGTACTTAGGGTGTCCGTTAACATTGTTAAAATTGTGAAATAATAAACTTTTAAGAGAAATATTTCCTTGCAGGAAATGGAACTGCCACAAGCGAGCGATCACCAAGTGATAGGGATCAGTCCGAGTTATAGCACTTCCCATGAATGGGAACACTTATTTTTACCTGGGGATGTCTTAGGATGGGGGATGGGATTAAATGATACTTTGTCTGCAGTCTGTGACTTGTCACTAGTGTTGCCAGAAGTAGATGAAAATCCTTACATGTAGGTATTTTTGCTACTAAAATAGAAGCGTAGGGAAAATCGGACAGATTTTTTATATTATCCAATATGTAGGGATTTTTTCGTCATCTCGCATTATTTGTGAAATAAACGGTTCAAAAATATTCTTTTCGTTAAAATCGCTTAAAAATATATTTTCTGAGTTGTTTATGGTTTAAACAGTTGGCGACATTGATATGTACATACATTCATATGTATGCATGCATATGACCAGGTGGTGTCAATTCTGCAACAACAAAATCTGCCTAGGACTTTATTGCAATGAAAATGAAGAAATAAAACTTCCTACAAATTTTATTGCAATGAAATTTGACAAGCCAAACTTCCTAAAAAAAACAGGTGTTAGCTTGGCACCATCTGGTACATGAATTTGCCTTGGTATCTGCTTTTTCTAAGATATCATTCAATGTTGAAAGATGACTTGAATTTATCCTTTAAAATTTTATTTCAAAAAAACTATTCATATTAATTTTTAAAGAGCTTTATGTTGTTTTAATTGAATTTAATTAAAAGTACATACTTACATATATATTATTTTTTTTTAACCTTTTTACTTATTTTTTTACCAATGCTTTAATAAACATATATATTTTTTATAACTAATGGTTTTCTTCTATTTGAATGACAAAAATGCGTAAGGATTTTTTTAGGGGAAATTTTTTCAACGTGTAGGGAAAAATCGGATTTTTTTTTAGCATGTGTAGGCATTTTTTCGAGAAATCTACTGGCAACACTGCTTGTCACTTAACTATCTTATAGGGATCCAATCGGTGTAAAATAATGTTAATTATATGTAAATGTCATTCCGACATTTAGGTTATTAATTGAAACAAATTTTTTTCATTGTTACAAATGCTATTATATATTATTTTTAAGCAAAGATTCTTTTTTGGACTGGAACTGACAACTCACCGCACTAGCTTGCACATTACTCACTCAACCACAGGAACACTCATATTTCAAAAGTATAAATACCACTTAAACTGAGGTTAATATCTACACTCTAAAACATTAGCTCAAATTTAGGATCATATTTTGTCTAAATTGTTGTTGAAATATTCTTATTGTCTAAATTTATATCGATTGTGTAGTTATTTGTATCAAAAAAAAACAATATTTGTCTCATTTTATACAAAAATATAAATCTGCTTTTAGATGTGCTTATTTCTGAACAAAGTGTGCTTAAAAAACAGCTACATATGCCTAAATAACGTCAATATGTTGAAAACTAAACATATGTGCGTAAAGCAGCAGAAATATGTTTAACAAGAAGAAAGAAGAAAGAAGAAGCTCAAAAGTACACATGTTCTAACAGAAGCACGCCATATATAAAATTAATTAAAATTAAAATAAAGCTATTTCTAAATAATAATTGTGTGTTTTATATAAATAGTGATAAGTTAATATTGTAAATAATGAGTAAAAAAATTATTAAATTAAAGCTTTGAGTTAAGACAGTATTGTTAAACAAGTGCGATATGTATACATACTTATGTAAGAAACAAAATTACTCAAATTTTAGAAATTTATTTTTAATTTTAATTCGAATTCCCTAAAATTATATGTAAAATTTAAAGCAAAACGTGAATTTTTTATGTTAATTCAGTAAACCTTTTATGAATAAATTTAATTAAACACATGTATTAAATGCATTTTTATTTAAAAAAAAAACATATTTTAAAATTAAACACAAGGGGGAAACTAAACACAAATTGCGTAAAATTGTTGAACATATTTTGTTCAAAATTAAACATATAGTGCTCAAAAATCAACAAAACGTTGAAAAAATATAGCTGTGTAATTTTAGGTCGAAAGTAGTCTGTAAAGTGTTGCCTACTATTATCGACGTAATTTTCAACAAAAGTGTTTTAGAGTGTAAGTATAGTTACGGGACTGACTCCAAAATGACTTGAAAGTCTCATTGAATGGAAAAATTAAAATTATATATATAATATTTGGTAGATCCTGGATCCAACCGCATCGAACTTGCTCAGTGCCGTTTACTACAACTAAATTAAAATAAATTCACTAAGGATCAAGACGAAACATCACGAAAATTTTGAATATTTAACTATATACAGTCTTTTTTCACCTTACACTAGTCCTTAATTTTATTATTTTTATTTTTTAAAGAGAAGTAACACTCAGGCAATGAATGCCTACTATTATTACTAGGTGTCGCCTTCTTAAGGAAAGAGATAGTGACTGAGAAGACAGGTGGCGAAGGAAGAGATATAGAAAAGCTTCATTCTTCTACAACTCTGCTTTTAGCACGTTTTTTTTAATGCACAGTTGCAGCGCCTCTAGTGTGAAATGAGGCGTGTTAATTTTTTTTTTTTTTTTTGAAGAGCTGTGGCTAGTAGCCATTTTATTATTTATTTTACTTTGCCGATGATTCTGCTATACAACAAAGGAGGATGCGCTCTGATGTTAGTATAGTTCTGCGACCAGAAACTATGCCTTCATCACCTGAGCTTTCCTACAACAACTGATACAAAAGGGACACTAATGCACATCAGAAAAATGCGTGGTGTTGTTACTTAATGACTGTTCGATACCGGGCTCGAACCCAGGACTTTCCGTTTTGTAGTCCACGTGGTAACTACTGCAGCCAACGCCACCCTAAACTCTCCCATTTTCTCAAGTTATGGGACGAGTACGTTTGGATCATTTGTCAACAAATTTTCTGCACGGTTATCTTTGCTAATATCATACCATGTACTTGGTTTTTATTAGTTATTTATTTTTATAAGAGTACACGTGTACGTAGCTTTACAAAACCTTAAAAGTCCTTCTCCATCCACAAATCAATGGAAAAAGGCAGTAATAGTCAGAGTCCGCATGGACGGATTCGGAATGATCTGCGGTGTTGGGTTTGGAGGTTTCTGCAATGATCTGGTCGTACAGAGTTTTCCCGTATGTGTACTTCTTTTTTACTTTTGATTTCTCTCTGTGATATTCCACCAAATGCGCTACAGTGGACTAAATGTTTCTCTTGCGGCCCTCTGAATGCATAAAGATAATTTTAGTTTTCTCAACTTTTCGGGACACCCTTATTCATATTTGAAGCTTCAAATTACTTGCTTCCTCTCATATACTACCAATTGGATTTGGTAACTTGGTTTCAAACAGTTTATGCACAACAACAACAACATCAACCATAGTATTTGAAACCGTTTTAGCAAAAGCTTCGTCGTACATATGCTAAAACATCAACATGATGTTGACATTGAGTAAAGATCAAATGGGATTTACGAGTTGCATGGGAGGGTAAATTTTAATGAGCGCAAACATAAATTCAAGGCTATACATGATCTTTACGTGAAAAAGCCAAAAAGAATTCAACTCTTAACTCCAAAGGAAGATGTTGGTTGGATAAAGGTTGGAAATAAAAATAAAAATAACAAGAAATGCTAAAGAAAATGAAAAATTTTATGTTTCGTTATTTTTGGGTTGATCATGAACACGACAAATGTCCAAAGTTATTTGATCATCATTCATTCAAGTTGATCCATGGTACTGAGAGTTTTCTTCTTAAAAACTCGCTAACGTTGTTTGCTGGTTTGAACTGTACGTTGACTAGACATTCATCTGTTTCGTGCCCATCTATCCATCCATCCAAGCATCTATCCATCTTGTTGCACTGAAATCCAATCAAAAAACAACGTGTCATTTGAACTGAAAAGCGAAAAACTTTATTTGTACAAAAGCCTTACCGACGAATTTTGTGTGCTGCAGTTTTTCCACTGTCTCTGATGGCTGCTTCACATAGTTACATTACGACTATACACGTTGGGGAATTGTGAGAATTTCCTTATTTTTCTTTGCCGCAGAGTTTCTGCCATCCGCCATTCATCACGAGCTGTTGTTGTCTATGTGAGCATGCGAGTAAGTGTACGAGGATGTTTGCTGAATCCAACAAATCATCTTATTATTAACTATGTATTGTAAGTTATTCGTACTCGTAACAGAGTTATTTGTTTTAAATTATAATTTTAGCTGTTTTAAAAGCTCTTAATTAGAGTTACCAACCTTATGTTATCAAAATCGAAGGGAAGAAAAACAAATACTTCATGATTAATAATTGTAAATTGTTCAAAGAATGTGTTAAAGATGGGTTTGCATTCCTTGTTAAGGGATTATAGAAAATGGTCATAGTAGTCATAGAATTTGTACAAAGGAAATTAAAAAAAAAAATTTGGAACAGCACACAGAAAAAAATACCAATGTAAAATCACCATGCCAAAAGTTTAACTCAAATTCATTCACATCTTATTAAATTTACAAGAAATAATATGTTAATGGTGTTTATTTGCTTTGTTCATAGCTGCAATACACTTTTTTTTTTCCTAATTGTGTGAGTTGTTTTTGTATTATTGTTGTTTTTTGATGTTTGTAAACAGCCGACAAACTGCTGCTGGCTGATACGCAGTGTACTAGTCTTGCAGTCGGAGGATCGCAGGTTCGAATCCTGGAGTCGAGTCAATTATTTTGTATTTTTTTTAACTAATACTTTTCAAATAAATTGTATGTTAAATGCTCAATGAAATAATGTTAAATTTAAATTTTATTTATGGTGGTACATACATACTTAGTGTGTATCTAAAGAATATTTAAAGTTGTTTTGCTTGCAGGGGTAAGCACGGGATGAGTTCCGAGTTCAAATCTTGGCCGGGGAAGCCAAATTTAAGCGTAAGCGTTTGCTGATTGAGCTGGAGCTAATTTAGGTTTTTGCGCCATAGTCTTCTTTACGAAAGAGTACACAGGACAACCTCTGTAGTTAGCGGTGTGATTACCTCCACAATTACTGCATTTTTTTTATCACTTTGATCTTTTGGCTTATTGCAACTAGCAGTGCCGTGTAATTCGCCGCACACAACACAAACAGAGGGTAAATTGCAGTATGTTTTTGTATGGTCATATTCTTGGCAATTATGGCACTGTACGGGCCCAGAACGCTTGTGTGGTTGTTCAACTGTTATTTTTCGGTATAACAGGTATTTCAAATTATAAATTGGATGCGTCTCATTTTTTTCAATTTTATATCATTAGGCTCAAGTTCAACACGAAATAGGGGTTGGGGAATCTTCTCTCTATTTATTATATTCGACACATTTTTTACCTTAAACCCCTGGAGGACGATTGCATCTTTTATTTCTTCGGGAACAACATAAGAATCTATGCCCTTCAATACGATCTGCATGCCTTTAGCGCTCTTAAGCTGGTATGTGTAGAAGCTTGTTTTATTTTTTTCAAATTCAGCAACCATTTTGCGGAAATCTTTTTCGTCATAAATTTGGATTTTAGTTTCATCGATGTTGCCACGTTTTATTGGAACAATGTGAAATTTATTCTCACCAATGACCGAATTTAATTTTTTAATAAGGGCATTTGAATTTTTTTTTTGTCTCAAATAGATTGGTGGAGGCTTGGATATTTTATTCCAATTGTTATTTATGATTGTTTATTTGTTTCGAGGTACACATATAGATTATTCCTCAATATCATTTGCTTAATTCACAACAATCTTTATCGTGTATTTGTGTATCAAATACACTTTTGGTTTTTTAATTGTGAACACCCTCTGTGTTGTGTATTAATGTATTTCGTATTTTTAATGAAAAAAGAAGAACAAGCTACATACAAATTCTCTCAGAGAGCCTCTCTTTGAATACAACATTTTAAAAACATATGAAATAAAATTGTAATAGTGTATTTCATTTTTATATGAAAATTTCATACAACAAATGTTACACTCTTGTATTTAATATGATAATACAATCGATACAGAGATACAAGAGGTTTTGTGAAGTAAGCAACTTTGTTTAAGTTTTTTTTGTTTGCGGTTTTTTTTTGTTTTTGTTATTTTTACTATGTAAAAATATTAGCAAAGCATAAAGCTTATTTATTAAAGACAGTATGTACCTATTACGAATAATATGTACTACGAATATTTTTTGTTTGTTTAATTTTTTGTAAGTAAGAAAAATTCCGCTAATCGACTGTTCGCTATGAAGGTACCACGAGTTGTTTTTTTAGAGGTATAGAACTTCGAATTGAAATAAAACACAAGAAAATCGTTTTAATGTCCATTAATTTGGCTTTATTGAAATGATAATTTTATGCCATTAATGTTTAAATATGATTTCGGGCATGTGGCTGCCGCGGCTGGCTCGAATAAAGCCAATTCTACAGGTCCAATTTTCAACCACTTTTTCGAGCATATGGGGCCGTATGTTGGCAATAACGCCACGAATGTTGGCTTCCAAGTCCCCTAACGTTTCTGGTTTGTTGGCGTAGACGAGCGACTTCACATATCCCCAAAGAAAATAATCCAATGGTGTCAAATCACACGATCTTGGTGGCCAATTGACAGGTCCATTCCGCGAAATTATGCGCTCATCGAATGTTTCCTTCAATAAATCGATTGTGACGTGCGCTGTGTGGCATGTAGCGCCGTCTTGTTGGAACCACAACTCATCCACATTCATGCCATCCAATTCGGGAACAAAATAGTCGGTTATCATGGCTCTATACCGGTCTCCATTAACGGTAACTGACTCTCCAGCATTATTTCGGAAGAAGTATGGCCCAATGACTCCACCAGCCCATAGAGCACACCAAACAGTCAGTTTTTGTGGATGTAATGGCGTCTCAAGGGTCTCATGTGGATTCTCTTCACTCCAAATGCGGCAATTTTGCTTGTTGACGTAGCCATTCAACCAAAAATGAGCCTCATCACTGAACAAAATTTTGCGATGAAAATCAGCATCGAGATCAATCTCATTTTCGGCCCATACACCAAAATCACGACGCATTGCATGGTCTCGCGGCTTTAATTCTTGCACAAGCTGGATCTTGTAAGGTCGCAAGCCAAGATCTTTGCGCAAAATCTTCCATAAAGTTGATGGACAAAGCTCCAATTGCTGTGCACGGTGGCGAATCGATTCATTCGGGTCCTCTTCAACACTTTGCTCTACAGCGGCAATTGTTTCTTCGGTGCGCACTGTTCGACGTCTCTGCGGATGCGTATTATCACATAGAGTAAACGTAGTGCGAAAACGATCCATGGTTAACCGAATTAATTGCTCTGATGGACGATTATGTCGACCATAAAATGGACGGAGCTTGCGGTAAACTCCGCGAACTGAACCATTATTTTCGAAATAAATTTGCACGATTTGCAAGCGTTGTTCTTTTGTCAACCTGTTCATGATGAAATGGCAAACCAAACTAAATATTAATCACTTGACAGCTGACAAAATGGCCGCCAGTTAAAAAAGTGATGCCAACTTAAAGTTCTATACCTCAATAAAAAACACCCATTACAAACAAACATTTTTCTGATGTCTATGTCAACCACATGTAAGTTAAATAATTAATAAAACTCAATTACTACATTAAATTAAATTCATTTTGTTTCAAATTGAAATAACTTTGGTTCATTTTGATTTTAACAGCGCGTAAATGTTAAATCAACACAAAATAAAGTTATTTCAAAAGGAAACATTTTCTTTGTAAATTACTATAAATCATGATAGATTAATATGAAACACATATGAAGCAAAATTATTGCCGAAAAAAATTAGATTAACCTTGTTTACGTAGATTTTAAGTTGAAATTTTTCTGTGTGAGAGATAGCAGACTCGGTTTTGATTACATGCCATATATTCTGATATATTTCCATGCTGCATCTCCAGGGCACGGGAATTATACTGTAAGCATTAATCGTAGACCGATTGTGTGTCGTTAAGGGGCCCATACACTACAACAGCATGTATGCGCAATCAAGTTTTTGTGTCGGCGTTTGGTCGTGTACGGACATTTTGTGTGATTATACGGTTTGCTGTAGCGATGTCAAATAGAGTTTGATATTCTGATGACGGTACCAGCTTGCTGGTGTAGTATATGGTGAAATTAGGCCAATTGAATAAGCATGCATTTAAGAAATATAATTTGTTGAAACATAATTTGTTTTAATGGCAAATATAATTTTAGAACTTTATTATACATGGCTTCTGATTTTAACAACATACCAATTATAATTGCAGCAAGAACTGCCTGACTATCCATAACTAATAATTAAGAAATTAATATTGTACCAGCTCGCTGGTATGTTATGTGGTTCGAGCTTCATTTTGTTCAATCGTTTAATTACGCGTGCATGCTGTTGTAGTGTATGGTCCGCTTCAGTCACTGATTTATTTTTTGCTAACTTTATGCTTAATACCCGTAGGATTCAATTTAGGTCAGCTATTAATTGGAGCCATAAAATAATCTAAAAAGACTCCTTCAATCTGCTGAAAAGAGCTTACAGTCAGAGGACTGACATCCCTTAAAAATTTATCTCCAAGAGAAGTGACCTAAACTGGCTTCAACGCAGTTCTGAATTAATCGCCATAAACTTCTTTCTGTTATCTGAAATCCTAAGCGACTGTTGTGGTGCTTTTTAACAGAAAATATTCTGTACCAGCTGTCAAAAAAATTTTTACTACCCGATTAAATAAGTGCAGCTAACGCGATGGCCTACAATTCAACTATCTGAAGTGTGCTGGCAAATGTTCGATTTGCGCATTCAAAAGTGCAGTCCTATTTATTGGACGATTTTGTGAATTGAAAGTTAAGCTTGCAGAAATTATTTTAAGCATCCGAGGCACAAAAAAAAATAAAAATTTAACAATTAAGAAGCTTTCTTAAAGAGTTTATTACGAGAAATTTTGGGTTTTTCCAGTTTAAAAAAAAAAAATAAAAATATTCCCAAATTTTATATTTAAGGGGATGACAAATAGTGTTTCGATAAAGAGCTTAACCATTTTTTAATCGATCCACTAAATTTGAACTTTTTTAAGACACCCTGTATATTTGTTTCCGAAATAATGCCAACTTCAAGTTCTGTTTAATCAATATATATGATTTAAATAATATCTTCATGTGGGCATCTGCAAATCGCTTATGCTTAAATCTTAAAATCGGAAATTGGTACATCCATTTATATGTGGTGATATCGTTATTAACCAGGAGAAAATTGAAATAGTTAGTACTGCAAGAAATCTTGGAATTGTATTTAATAGTAATCTAACATAGTCAAGTCATGTCAACACACTGGTTTCCAAAATATACATTAAGTTAAGAATCTTATGGTCTGTTCAACATATCACACGATTGAGCATAAGAACATTACTAGCAAAAGCTTACTTGGTTCCAAGCCTTACTTATGGTTGTGAACTGTTTTCGAGTTGTGATAGTAAATATTTGTAAGAGGAAACTTGAAGTTCTGTACAATAACATAATAAGGTATGTATATAATCTTGGGACCAGAGATCATGTCTCATTGTATGCTAAAACGTTGTATGGTGTATCATTTGAAAATTTATTAAAAATTAGAACATTAATTTTCCTTCATAAAATTATACACACAGGAAAACCACAATATCTATTTTGGAAGATTAGATTCGCTAGATCGTTAAGGGGTAAAACAATTATAGTTCCGAAATACAAATGCCTTGTTTCTGAATGGCAGTTCTTTTTACACTTGGTCCGCAGCGTTGTCAACTTTGAAACTTCAAAACGCACCAAAATGGAGAAAAAAAACGCGCCATTTGCAAAAAAACCCACAGAACTTAGAATTTCTTTTTTTAGTTTAAAATGTTTATTAAATTAATTTTGCACAAAAAGTAATTTTTTTTTGCAAGTGTAACACTAAAACAGGCTTTTATAGATCAGGGTTAAGAAAATAAAACCTAAAAAGACTTGGCAAATTTTTTACAATAAATTCATTTGTACTACATTTTTATTTTTATTTTATTTAGTAGTATTAGTAGCGTTTAAAATACTTTCAGTATAACCTTTTACTTTATATATATAAATTTATCTAATTTAATTATACACTAGGAGAAAAAACAAATAAACTGGAAGTATTAATTTAAGTTATTTCTTACAAAGCATACTATATTTCTTCTAAAAATATTAATATTTAGTTCAAATTTTATATAATTAAGAATTAGATTGTACAGATAGAGTCCTTTATGAAACAGTGATTGTTGCATTGCAGTAGTTGTTGTTCTTGGAAGCCTGAAGTTGCTCGCATTTCTTAATTGATATGGCTGTACTTGCCCAACATACTTTAGTTGATTTGAAAGATATTCTGGCGCATTGCCAGTTTTAATTTTTTGAATAAATATGAGAGTGTTCATTTCTAGTCTTTGTTTTATGTTTAACCATTTTAATGAATTAAGCATATATGTTATTGGTGTATATATGTTGCATTTTAGTATTGCTCTCATGGATTTATTTTGTAATTTTTGTAATCTCTCTATTTGCATTGGAGTACAGCACGTATATAATATTGTTGATCCAAATTCAAAATTTATTGCCGTTATTGTTGATATTTTGTTTCGTATTCTTTTAAAGAAACCGTTAAAATCATAAATATAGAAACCGATTTTTTTAGATTTTTTTACATGTGTATTCTACATGATCTTTGAATTTCAATTTATCGTCTATTATAAAGCCTAGATACTTAATTTTATTTACTTTCTCAATTATTTTATTATTAATTTCAAAATGTGTTTCATTGTTCATATTTATATGCATTATTTTTGTTTTACTTTCATTTAGTTTTAATTTATTAATTTTTAACCACTTATTCACGTTATTTATATCATTTGTCATATTGTCTTGACATTGTTGATCTGTATGTCCTTCTGTAAAAATTAGCGTATCATCAGCATATAATATCATTTCACATTTTTGTAACACATTTGGCATGTCGTTTATATATATAATTAATAGCAATGGCCCTAAAATAGATCCTTGCGGCACTCCGTATTCATTATTGGTACATTCTGATTTCACGTCATTTACATATATAGATAGATAATGTATTTTTTTTTAATTTCATAAACTCTCTACAAAACTTTTTAAAGAGATTAACGATTAATAGAAAAGATTCAAAACTAATAAAAGTTCATTATTTATTATTCTATTCAAATATTTAAAAATTTTTTTTTTTATCAGAAGCTTAATATATCCATATTAATAACAAAAATTAAAAATTTTAAAAACCCCCGAATATTTCTAGAAAACATGTGGTATCTTTTAAGAGGCTGAACCGATTTTATTAAAACATAGCTAACAACCTTATCGATCAAGTCACCTTTCAAAAAGAAAAAACTAAATCAATCGTACAGACACACAGATACACACTACAAACTTATGACACCCCTTTTTTTGGTCGGGGGTTAAAAATATAACAATAAAAACAAACAGCCTTTTACAATATATCCACATAATTAATTAAAAAAAACTTAACCAAAAAAATTTAAGAAATTCATTATTCGACATATTGTCATAAGTATATTTATTAATTTGAAATTTATTTGCTGTTGGTTTAGCTTTGTCTATATGATTAAAATTCACTGCAGTTCAACTAAATCTAAAAAAGCTAATAATTTCATCATTATTGTTATCATACAACAGATTTCATTTCAAATTGTGATATTTTGTAAACTTCATTACTATTAATATGGTAATTAACACTACCAAGAAGTTAGTAAGTTTCACAACAAAAATTTTCCAGTTTTAACCCATTGTTGTGTTAAATTTGCGTTAGTGCCACCAAAAATTAAAAAAACGCACCAAAATTTAAAAAAAACGCACCACGCACAAAAAAATTCAAAAAGCACCCAAAATGGTGCGAAACGCACCAAGTTGACAACGCTGTTGGTCCGTCTTTGGAATGCTCTTCAACTTGATCAACAATTAAACTGCAACGCAACGTATTTTAAAAGGTTCCTTTTTACTTATTTTGCTAAATAAGTATATTTCAATTTAATTTATTATTAATTTATTTACTTTCAAGCAAATAAATATACCGTGTATCAATTATAATTTGTCAATAATCACTCTGTTAATTAGTTTCGAGAATCGTCTAAATACATATAAATTCATAAACTGATATTTATATTGTAATTTAATGTAATCGTAAACATGTAAAAGTAATTGTCATTTTTATTTTTATTTTAATTTTATTATTTTTGATGTGTAAACATCTATATACGCTAGGGGGTAAAAATCTTTTGACTTTGATTTCTTTGCTGAGATTTCTTTGCCTTTCTTTCACAGCATTGTCAAATCGGTGTGAGCTATGTATGAGTGTATTAGTGTTTGAAAGAAGCAATACCAAGCAGAGAAACAAGTCGACCGGCTCGAAGCCGATGGTGCGCCGCCGCCGGTTATTTTTCTGTATATTTCCGTACACCAAAGGTGAAAATGAACCGTAAGAGCTACGGACTTGAAATTTGGACACAATATGTAGACATTTGGCGCCTACAACAGCAAATACATGAGAGTTAAAAACTAAAGGGTGTTCCAAAACGAGCAACGAAAAATGTTAAAATCCCATGTAATATACATACAATTGTATGCACATATATACACTTGAAATTTTAAAAGTTAGTGTATTTTTATACAGACTACAACAATTAACACTAAATTAAAAAAATTTAAATCAATGGGTGTTCCATCAGTTAATGCAATTTTGACTTTGAAATTTTGACAACTTGGTGTATCTTGGAAACCGTAAGAGCAAAACTCTTGAAATTTTCAAAAACGGTAAAACTAAAAAATCAATAAAATATAAAATCGCCAAATATAAAAAAATCGCCAAAAACAAAAAAAAAATCGCCAAAACGAAAAAAGCACCAAAATAAAAAAAAAAAATCTCTAGGACTAAAATAAATCGCGAAAAACCGGAAAAATCGCCAAAATGAAAAAAATCCTTAAACAAAAAAAAAAAAAATCGTTTAAACTGAAAAAACTTAAAAAAGAAAGAAAGCTAAATAAAAAATCAAAACCGAATGTGCGCGAGTCAAAGTCGCACTTTACTGAATTTATTTTAATTGCAATGCGTAGACAAAAACAAGGACAGCAACAACTAAACGACGAACAACAGGAATTAAAAATTAAAAAGTAAAAGTAAAGGCATTTACCATAGATGAGCACTGCAGTACCACTAAAGTTTCAGTAAAAACAATATAAAATGTTTAACAAGTAAATTTTTACTGATTACTAAAATTTTTTTCTACAATTTTTATAAATTGCTTAAATGATTTGTTATATGATGAGCTGTATTGAATTTTCAGTAATCAGTAATGCCCGTATTCATAATGAAATTCTACCAAGTGGCTAAATGTTTTTCATACAAAAGTTTCAAAATTTGAATGAAAAAACTTTGCCACTTGCTACAATTTTATTATGATTACGGCCCTACGATTTTACTGGTAATGCAAATTAAATTTCATTAGCTTTTGAATGCAGTACATATACATATACTGCAGTGTGCCCATTTACTAACCAAATAAGTTTAATAAAACAAACAAAAACCAACAAATTCATATGTATTTACAATATTGAAAGTTTTGATACTTTTAATAATTAATTTAAAAAAAGATACTAAAAGCATAAGTACTTCCAACTTAAAAAAAAAAAATTCATTACTAGATGTTTACACCTCTCCTCTTTTTTATTTTATTTTAATTATTTTAACACACATCTTATAACTTAATTAAACCTTGCACTTTAATTATAAGACTTTTGTCTTGTTGTGCAGGGATGCAATAAATAAATAAATAAATAAATGAATAAAAATATAAGGACATCGCTATTATATGGGTTTCTGCATACAGTAACTTCTTGGGCAATGTGCAGGCGGATTAACCAGCCGGTGCCCCTAATGCAGTGTCGCAGTGCCATCTAGCGCCATTCAAATATAAGGTTATCAAAAACTGTTTTCAGAAAACGGAAGACAGATTAAAAATTTGGCCATAATTCCACGATAAACGATCGGAACAAATAGCAAGCGGAAATAATTTATAAGATTTTTTTTATCTTGTTGTGTTAGAAAACAAACTATAAGAAACGAATAAATAAATAAATAAAACTTTTAAATAGGAAGATCATCATCGCAGTATTGACGGGCGTTGAGCGATTGCTAGATATGCTAGTGTTCCCTATAATACATTCTGTCTCAGCTGTCAAAAGAAGACACAGTTTCTCACATTCTCTGCGCGTGCCCGGCGTTGTGCGGGACAAACACATATACTAAATGACCTATTGGAGGTATCACAGATTGGTATAGTTTACCTCGTGCTATCCGCAGTGGGACTGTGTTGTCAAAATCCCATTATTCCACTACTTAATTAAAAATCGAATTACGCTATTTTATATAAAAATGCTTTAGATATGTTAAATTTAATTTTTTAAAAATTGAAATACGGCCCATGCAAGGGTGCTAAGCCAGATAATTAATTCTTGATAATTTTCTTGATAACTCAATTTGACTTTAATGTATTTTAAAAATAAAGCATTTCTCCATGTATTAAAAGAAAAATTAGGGGACATCAAAAACCGTTAAGAAGAGTTATGCCCAAGACATAAAAAATAATATACATAGTTTTGTAATATCAATTAAAACATTTGTAATGTCAATTAAAAAAATTAATTAAATATTTACCTATAAAGAATTTGATAATATAAATCAAGTTTTTCTACTCAAATTCATTAGCACAATTAAAAATTTAACCGAACACATTAAATTCTTAATCAAAATACTTTTTGTGTGCAAATTACATAATTCTATAAAAATTTATTTATTTGCAATGGAAAAAAAACTATGTAGCTTCACTTAAGGTAGAATTAGCCGAACGTCCACGTAAGCTAACGAAACAGCTGATTGTTTTTGTTGATTGAAAACAATGCAAACGCTTACCGAAATTTACTGTAACGTTGACGGCACGTCTCAACCTGTATAAAATAGAATTTCCTAATATTGTTAAGTGACGTTTGTAAGCCAGTGATGGTACTTTGTAAGTTAAATGGAATTGGGGTATTTTGGATCTGTTTTTTGGTACTTTTGTTCAAAAACAACTTAAAATAATACATAAATATTTGGGTATATATATACATACTTATGTACACAAATATATACATACATGTGTACATATGTATATGTACTTATATATAATAAAGAAATGCATAAATATGTATGGGCATAATATAAATGTGATGTGTATTAAAGAATTTAATTGATATCAAAACTTCTTATTGTCTATGCACACATACAGAATTATTTCATGTTGCATACATATCGTTGGTCACAAGTAGAAAGGCCCTAACTCAAATAATTGTAATTTTACAGGTGAAGATAAAAACATAGTAATAAACAGTACAACTGCTTTGTTAAACTGCTTGTAAAAGTGTTATTTTAACACTATTACAATAAATTTTTGTGACGAGGTGTATTTGTGTGAAATGTATTGGATTCACTGAAAAGCTCAATTTCATGAAAATGCGAGTTAGGGTCTTTCTACTTGTGTCCATCGATATGTGTATATGTATGAACATATTTATTTATTATAAATGCTTAACATACATACATGCATACATATAATTTTATGTGCATGCTCCGATAAAGTTTTAGTAGCATTTACATATTTTAGGTACTTTTTCTTCGCTACACACCATTTGAACTTTTTCATTTCCCATCACTGTTTTGTGAACAGCTGTTCCTTTTTCATATTAAAACAACAAAACAAAGCAAATCGTACGCACGTTTTTAAATGTTCTATAAGTGTACCAACGTGCTAACAGTACGTTACGGTATGGTACAGCAACAGCAACGTTCGGCTAACCTAGCCTTTACCCCCAAGTAGTTTTTTCAAATCTTTCGATTTAAAAAACAACAAATTTCATGAAAAAAGCTATCATATTTCCTTCTCTCAAAGTTAAAAGTTGCACAATTAACATTGACGTGTATGAGCCTGCAATCAATCCATCACTGACATTTTTCGGCGTTTACTGGTTTCATCAGACGTTTTTATAAGCAGCTTAAGACATGACCAAGATACGGAATGTAACGATGTATTCATAGGAATGATAGATGAAGAATATATAAAGTTTTTTTTTTGTCGAATTATAAAAAAAACAATGTCATCAATATTTTGTATGGGGTTTCTCGAGCTTACCGCTCGTAGCCGATTTTAATAAAACTACTCCTGTTCTAGAAAAAATGTATAAAATATAATACTCTTTGCAAACTATCAATAATCTCTCCTCATAGTTTCTGCACAAAAGTGTATGAAGTAGTGTTGTTAATTATTCGTCTTTTATAATGGGTGTTTTTTATTGAGGTATAGAACTTTACGTTGGTATCACTTTTTTAACTGGCGGCCATTTTGTCAGCTGTCAAGTGATTAATATTTAGTTTGGTTTGCCATTTCATCATAAACAGGTTGACAAAAGAACAACGCTTGCAAATCGTGCAAATTTATTTTGAAAATAATGGTTCAGTTCGCGAAGTTTACCGCAAGCTCCGTCCATTTTATGGTCGACATAATCGTCCATCAGAGCAATTAATTCGGTTAACCATGGATCGTTTTCGCACTACGTTTACTCTATGTGATAATACGCATCCGCAGAGACGTCGAACAGTGCGCACCGAAGAAACAATTGCCGCTGTAGAGCAAAGTGTTGAAGAGGACCCGAATGAATCGATTCGCCACCGTGCACAGCAATTGGAGCTTTGTCCATCAACTTTATGGAAGATTTTGCGCAAAGATCTTGGCTTGCAGACGAATAATTTTGAACTTTTGTTCGAATATTCGAACGAACAAAGAATAAAAAAATATATTCGAATAATGTTAAAAAAGTTTGCAAAAAACGATAAATTTTTTTTATTAACAAACGAAAAATTATTCATTACACAAGAAAAACATATGATTTCAATAACAAAACTTAAAAATTTTAAGAACCTTTGCCGTAGTTGACGTTGTAGTATAAGTTAAGAACTCTATGCTCCACTAATACCGTTGAAGTAGCAGAATCGCAAAAAAGAAGAGAGTAAATTAATATATAGAAAATTTAAGATATTTTCCAATCGACTAAACCGATTTTCTTTAAGTATAAATTAGAAGATATACGATCATGTCACCTTTCAAACGAAAACAAAGCAAATTAAAATCGGTCAAGCCGTTCGGGAGCTACGGCGTCAAAGACACGCAGATCTAACAGAGTATATCTAAAAACGATGTGATACGTTCTAAGCGGCTGGACCGATTTTCTTCAAGCATAGCTAAGAACACTTTCGATCAAGTCACCTTTCAAACAGAAATAACTAAATCAGAATCAGTCCAGCCGTTTGATCTATACGTGGACTTGTAAAAACAAACAGATACACAGACACGCACTACAAACTTATAAATTTTTTCCCTTTTTGTGACGTATTTTAAAAAGTTGGTATTTAATGCGTTTTTACGTCGTTCAATAATTCGATTTTTAACGAAAATCAGTTTTTTTCTAATCTCTTTATCAGAAACTATAAGAAACCCTCTAATTCCGTGAAAGAAGCATTACCTTTTCCCAGAAAGTAAAAAGATGAGTTTAGCGAACATATGTATGATTATATGTATATGTACATACAAACTAGCTTACGCAATTAATTTGATTACTTAATATCATATTGTTAATAAATTAAAAAGTAAGACGCAATTTACACTGTGCCTTTTCTGCTTGCCTGTGCAGGCAGGCTTTTTTAGTTTGTTGTTGTAAAAGTAATTGTCATTTTTATTTTTATTTTAATTTTATTATTTTTGATGTGTAAACATCTATATACGCTAGGGGGTAAAAATCTTTTGACTTTGATTTCTTTGCTGAGATTTCTTTGCCTTTCTTTCACAGCATTGTCAAATCGGTGTGAGCTATGTATGAGTGTATTAGTGTTTGAAAGAAGCAATACCAAGCAGAGAAACAAGTCGACCGGCTCGAAGCCGATGGTGCGCCGCCGCCGGTTATTTTTCTGTATATTTCCGTACACCAAAGGTGAAAATGAACCGTAAGAGCTACGGACTTGAAATTTGGACACAATATGTAGACATTTGGCGCCTACAACAGCAAATACATGAGAGTTAAAAACTAAAGGGTGTTCCAAAACGAGCAACGAAAAATGTTAAAATCCCATGTAATATACATACAATTGTATGCACATATATATATACACTTGAAATTTTAAAAGTTAGTGTATTTTTATACAGACTACAACAATTAACACTAAATTAAAAAAATTTAAATCAATGGGTGTTCCATCAGTTAATGCAATTTTGACTTTGAAATTTTGACAACTTGGTGTATCTTGGAAACCGTAAGAGCAAAACTCTTGAAATTTTCAAAAACGGTAAAACTAAAAAATCAATAAAATATAAAATCGCCAAATATAAAAAAATCGCCAAAAACAAAAAAAAAATCGCCAAAACGAAAAAAGCACCAAAATAAAAAAAAAAAATCTCTAGGACTAAAATAAATCGCGAAAAACCGGAAAAATCGCCAAAATGAAAAAAATCCTTAAACAAAAAAAAAAAAAATCGTTTAAACTGAAAAAACTTAAAAAAGAAAGAAAGCTAAATAAAAAATCAAAACCGAATGTGCGCGAGTCAAAGTCGCACTTTACTGAATTTATTTTAATTGCAATGCGTAGACAAAAACAAGGACAGCAACAACTAAACGACGAACAACAGGAATTAAAAATTAAAAAGTAAAAGTAAAGGCATTTACCATAGATGAGCACTGCAGTACCACTAAAGTTTCAGTAAAAACAATATAAAATGTTTAACAAGTAAATTTTTACTGATTACTAAAATTTTTTTCTACAATTTTTATAAATTGCTTAAATGATTTGTTATATGATGAGCTGTATTGAATTTTCAGTAATCAGTAATGCCCGTATTCATAATGAAATTCTACCAAGTGGCTAAATGTTTTTCATACAAAAGTTTCAAAATTTGAATGAAAAAACTTTGCCACTTGCTACAATTTTATTATGATTACGGCCCTACGATTTTACTGGTAATGCAAATTAAATTTCATTAGCTTTTGAATGCAGTACATATACATATACTGCAGTGTGCCCATTTACTAACCAAATAAGTTTAATAAAACAAACAAAAACCAACAAATTCATATGTATTTACAATATTGAAAGTTTTGATACTTTTAATAATTAATTTAAAAAAAGATACTAAAAGCATAAGTACTTCCAACTTAAAAAAAAAAAATTCATTACTAGATGTTTACACCTCTCCTCTTTTTTATTTTATTTTAATTATTTTAACACACATCTTATAACTTAATTAAACCTTGCACTTTAATTATAAGACTTTTGTCTTGTTGTGCAGGGATGCAATAAATAAATAAATAAATAAATGAATAAAAATATAAGGACATCGCTATTATATGGGTTTCTGCATACAGTAACTTCTTGGGCAATGTGCAGGCGGATTAACCAGCCGGTGCCCCTAATGCAGTGTCGCAGTGCCATCTAGCGCCATTCAAATATAAGGTTATCAAAAACTGTTTTCAGAAAACGGAAGACAGATTAAAAATTTGGCCATAATTCCACGATAAACGATCGGAACAAATAGCAAGCGGAAATAATTTATAAGATTTTTTTTATCTTGTTGTGTTAGAAAACAAACTATAAGAAACGAATAAATAAATAAATAAAACTTTTAAATAGGAAGATCATCATCGCAGTATTGACGGGCGTTGAGCGATTGCTAGATATGCTAGTGTTCCCTATAATACATTCTGTCTCAGCTGTCAAAAGAAGACACAGTTTCTCACATTCTCTGCGCGTGCCCGGCGTTGTGCGGGACAAACACATATACTAAATGACCTATTGGAGGTATCACAGATTGGTATAGTTTACCTCGTGCTATCCGCAGTGGGACTGTGTTGTCAAAATCCCATTATTCCACTACTTAATTAAAAATCGAATTACGCTATTTTATATAAAAATGCTTTAGATATGTTAAATTTAATTTTTTAAAAATTGAAATACGGCCCATGCAAGGGTGCTAAGCCAGATAATTAATTCTTGATAATTTTCTTGATAACTCAATTTGACTTTAATGTATTTTAAAAATAAAGCATTTCTCCATGTATTAAAAGAAAAATTAGGGGACATCAAAAACCGTTAAGAAGAGTTATGCCCAAGACATAAAAAATAATATACATAGTTTTGTAATATCAATTAAAACATTTGTAATGTCAATTAAAAAAATTAATTAAATATTTACCTATAAAGAATTTGATAATATAAATCAAGTTTTTCTACTCAAATTCATTAGCACAATTAAAAATTTAACCGAACACATTAAATTCTTAATCAAAATACTTTTTGTGTGCAAATTACATAATTCTATAAAAATTTATTTATTTGCAATGGAAAAAAAACTATGTAGCTTCACTTAAGGTAGAATTAGCCGAACGTCCACGTAAGCTAACGAAACAGCTGATTGTTTTTGTTGATTGAAAACAATGCAAACGCTTACCGAAATTTACTGTAACGTTGACGGCACGTCTCAACCTGTATAAAATAGAATTTCCTAATATTGTTAAGTGACGTTTGTAAGCCAGTGATGGTACTTTGTAAGTTAAATGGAATTGGGGTATTTTGGATCTGTTTTTTGGTACTTTTGTTCAAAAACAACTTAAAATAATACATAAATATTTGGGTATATATATACATACTTATGTACACAAATATATACATACATGTGTACATATGTATATGTACTTATATATAATAAAGAAATGCATAAATATGTATGGGCATAATATAAATGTGATGTGTATTAAAGAATTTAATTGATATCAAAACTTCTTATTGTCTATGCACACATACAGAATTATTTCATGTTGCATACATATCGTTGGTCACAAGTAGAAAGGCCCTAACTCAAATAATTGTAATTTTACAGGTGAAGATAAAAACATAGTAATAAACAGTACAACTGCTTTGTTAAACTGCTTGTAAAAGTGTTATTTTAACACTATTACAATAAATTTTTGTGACGAGGTGTATTTGTGTGAAATGTATTGGATTCACTGAAAAGCTCAATTTCATGAAAATGCGAGTTAGGGTCTTTCTACTTGTGTCCATCGATATGTGTATATGTATGAACATATTTATTTATTATAAATGCTTAACATACATACATGCATACATATAATTTTATGTGCATGCTCCGATAAAGTTTTAGTAGCATTTACATATTTTAGGTACTTTTTCTTCGCTACACACCATTTGAACTTTTTCATTTCCCATCACTGTTTTGTGAACAGCTGTTCCTTTTTCATATTAAAACAACAAAACAAAGCAAATCGTACGCACGTTTTTAAATGTTCTATAAGTGTACCAACGTGCTAACAGTACGTTACGGTATGGTACAGCAACAGCAACGTTCGGCTAACCTAGCCTTTACCCCCAAGTAGTTTTTTCAAATCTTTCGATTTAAAAAACAACAAATTTCATGAAAAAAGCTATCATATTTCCTTCTCTCAAAGTTAAAAGTTGCACAATTAACATTGACGTGTATGAGCCTGCAATCAATCCATCACTGACATTTTTCGGCGTTTACTGGTTTCATCAGACGTTTTTATAAGCAGCTTAAGACATGACCAAGATACGGAATGTAACGATGTATTCATAGGAATGATAGATGAAGAATATATAAAGTTTTTTTTTTGTCGAATTATAAAAAAAACAATGTCATCAATATTTTGTATGGGGTTTCTCGAGCTTACCGCTCGTAGCCGATTTTAATAAAACTACTCCTGTTCTAGAAAAAATGTATAAAATATAATACTCTTTGCAAACTATCAATAATCTCTCCTCATAGTTTCTGCACAAAAGTGTATGAAGTAGTGTTGTTAATTATTCGTCTTTTATAATGGGTGTTTTTTATTGAGGTATAGAACTTTACGTTGGTATCACTTTTTTAACTGGCGGCCATTTTGTCAGCTGTCAAGTGATTAATATTTAGTTTGGTTTGCCATTTCATCATAAACAGGTTGACAAAAGAACAACGCTTGCAAATCGTGCAAATTTATTTTGAAAATAATGGTTCAGTTCGCGAAGTTTACCGCAAGCTCCGTCCATTTTATGGTCGACATAATCGTCCATCAGAGCAATTAATTCGGTTAACCATGGATCGTTTTCGCACTACGTTTACTCTATGTGATAATACGCATCCGCAGAGACGTCGAACAGTGCGCACCGAAGAAACAATTGCCGCTGTAGAGCAAAGTGTTGAAGAGGACCCGAATGAATCGATTCGCCACCGTGCACAGCAATTGGAGCTTTGTCCATCAACTTTATGGAAGATTTTGCGCAAAGATCTTGGCTTGCAGACGAATAATTTTGAACTTTTGTTCGAATATTCGAACGAACAAAGAATAAAAAAATATATTCGAATAATGTTAAAAAAGTTTGCAAAAAACGATAAATTTTTTTTATTAACAAACGAAAAATTATTCATTACACAAGAAAAACATATGATTTCAATAACAAAACTTAAAAATTTTAAGAACCTTTGCCGTAGTTGACGTTGTAGTATAAGTTAAGAACTCTATGCTCCACTAATACCGTTGAAGTAGCAGAATCGCAAAAAAGAAGAGAGTAAATTAATATATAGAAAATTTAAGATATTTTCCAATCGACTAAACCGATTTTCTTTAAGTATAAATTAGAAGATATACGATCATGTCACCTTTCAAACGAAAACAAAGCAAATTAAAATCGGTCAAGCCGTTCGGGAGCTACGGCGTCAAAGACACGCAGATCTAACAGAGTATATCTAAAAACGATGTGATACGTTCTAAGCGGCTGGACCGATTTTCTTCAAGCATAGCTAAGAACACTTTCGATCAAGTCACCTTTCAAACAGAAATAACTAAATCAGAATCAGTCCAGCCGTTTGATCTATACGTGGACTTGTAAAAACAAACAGATACACAGACACGCACTACAAACCTATAAATTTTTTCCCTTTTTGTGACGTATTTTAAAAAGTTGGTATTTAATGCGTTTTTACGTCGTTCAATAATTCGATTTTTAACGAAAATCAGTTTTTTTCTAATCTCTTTATCAGAAACTATAAGAAACCCTCTAATTCCGTGAAAGAAGCATTACCTTTTCCCAGAAAGTAAAAAGATGAGTTTAGCGAACATATGTATGATTATATGTATATGTACATACAAACTAGCTTACGCAATTAATTTGATTACTTAATATCATATTGTTAATAAATTAAAAAGTAAGACGCAATTTACACTGTGCCTTTTCTGCTTGCCTGTGCAGGCAGGCTTTTTTAGTTTGTTGTTGAGAGGGGGTGAGAAGCTTGCGGGGTAGAACAAAAGTCACGAAATAAAAATTCGAGGGGATTTATGACATTTCTCTTTGCCTCTTTCGTATTCTCAGCATTAAACGTGTATAAAAATGCCAAAAAGGCATTAATAAAAAAGGCTTAATGTAAATGTGTGTGACTTTTCGTAGGGGGTTTAAAAGAAAATTGTCAATACAAGGCAGGCTAAAAAGGCATAGTGTGAAATGGCTCTAATGGAATGTAAAATACTTTTTATATAAAGAAGTTAAGGAAATTGTTCGAATATTCGAATATTCGGCAAAAATGATTCGAATTATTTTTAATTCTAAATTGAATATTTTTGTTCGTTCGAACAAAAATGATAAAAAGTTGTTCGAATATTCGAAAAATTTTTGTTCGAATGACAACACTAGTATGAAGCCATCCTACTGTGCAGCTGAGTGGATCTAATAAGACTTATCACTGAATTTAGATTAGTACTGGGATCAACAAAGTGATATATAACGAAACGGAATTTTATGGTTCTACTTGAGTGCTTGCAGTTAACCAGCCGTCACGTTAACTAACAAACCAATCAAAGGTAACTTTAAAAATCTGATTTTATGTTGAAACAATTTTACCTCACCCCGGGTCAAATTTGGTTTATAAATATATCGGTTTCGGTCATGTCCCATATTCAGTGTTCACCAGAATACTCTAAAGATGGCAAATAGCTGAAGGCGGCATGTTTACAATGGTAGAATTAGTGGAATCGTATCGTGAGTTGACGGATCAGCTAACAAAATCTGTAACATTAATAAAACATGTTGCTGTTTATTTAATATGTATCGTAATTGTATGTGAGGTCAGTGTTGCCATATTTATTTGATCAAAAATCTTCAAGTCGAGCAAAAAAAAGCTTTTTTTATGACCAAAAATCTTTTTTGTTATTTTATTGAATGAAAATGAGTTAAAATTTATTTTGTTTCTTGTGAGCTATTAAAAATAAAGCCAAATAACACAAAACATTTAATATATAGAATATGTGTAAGATCATTATGAAGCAAATCAGAAAATTTGTAAGTAGTTTGGTCAAAAAATCCCTCAATAATATATTAAAAGTAATAAAAGTAAAATTTTAAAAATCTTATTTTAAGATAAAAAATCTATTTGTCGTTTTAACATGTCTAAAAACTTCAAAAATAAGATAAATCTTCACATATGGTAACACTGTGTGAGGTAGAAATCTACAGAAAATAGATTTCTACGTCAACTTCTCTCTTACATACACTCCCACACATTTATAAAGCGAAAAGAAATACAATAACAGAGAACACATTCGCTCGCAACCTCACGTTTTTATTAACTAACATCCAGATTTGAGAGATACGACCACTTCAAAAGTAACAGGATACGATTCGACTAATTCTACCATAAGCCAAGTTTGATGCGGGCTGACGGACAATGGTTACAAATTTAAACAACTCCCGTCTAAAGAAAACTACCTCACTTAAAAACCTATACTTCATTATTAGGAATAATGAATAGTTTTACTGCTCAATGCTCATCTCATTTCACACAGCAATAATTTTTCTTTTATGTCTTACTATTCCATTCTAATTACCAATTTCTCTCTTATTTTCCCTTGCCAGTATCCTTCCAAACACTTTCAGATAACAAACACAAAAGGAACTTCAATAAATCGAGTAGAATACTCTACTTTTCTTCTCCCAAATGACCTTCTGTATCGCAATGAAAAAATTTTGAACTTGAAAAACTCTTTTGAAAGATCTGGGACATCTCAAAATATTAAATCCTGTATTAAATGAGCGACAAAAATTCAACTCCTATCAGAGAACTCTATGAGTTTATTCACTTTCGCTGTCCACTAACTTTTACAATGCTTTTGTTTTGTTTTTTAACATCAATATGTAAATGATATATCTTGCAGAGATAAGCATTAAACACATTCACCACAGCAAGCTACCGACTACCAAATGTCAAGGATAGAATACACATGTTTATATGAGAATAATTATTTTGAAGACAGCAAGGCAACATGGCGGCAGGTTGTTGTCTATGCTGATTTTGTCGTTGTAGTCCAATCAAACCAATTTCTATTTCGTTGGCTACAATGAGAAAATTCAGTATTGCCAGTATAATACAAAATGTTGAATGAATGATTTTGTACAATTATTTCATATTATTTAACAGAAACAATATCCAAAAATTGATGTAAAGAATAAATTGATTCATTTTTGTACTTTTACGTGAAATAAGTACATTTCAAAAGAGTAATTAATTTTTATAAATACAAAATATATAAAAGTGGCAATACTGAACTATGTATTTGTACTTGAATATCAGCTGCAGATGGTGCTGCTGCCGTCTCCAAAATAATTAAGTAGCCGGCTACGTTGCGACAAATGCTGCTGGAGGCATTTTAAGTCGTGTGTTCGTGTAGCCTGCTGTGGTGAATGTGTTTAATGCATTACCTCTCTCTAACAACTGACTGTCATTAACTCACTCTTTTTTTTTGGTGCTGTTCAGCGTGACCGTTTGACCGACTAAAGTGGCAAATTGCCACTTTTTCGACTTCCTCGCCACTTTTTGTCCCCCTTTCGTTTTAGGGTGAGTTATATGAAAATACAATAAAAATAAAGAGTTTAGTGTAGTTTTTTCGATTTTTTAATTTTGCCCCCTTTTTGTTTTTGATAAATCCCCTATTTGGTGCCACCATTTGAAAAATGTCATCGGTCACCCTGGTGCTGTATTAAAAATTAATAAAAACTCTTACCCCCTTATGCAAAAAAATATTTTACTTTAGCTTTAAAATTCATAGTAGTTGATAAGCACTTTAAGGCTAACATAGCTTTATTAAAAAATCATATGCAAAAAACAACTTTAAATATTTTGTGATTTAATAATAAATACTGGTAACACCACCGTGTTCAACAACCACTTCACAGCTTATGATGTACAAAATTTAATACAATTTCATTCGGGTATTCAAATAATTTTTTATTTTATTAAATAAATTTTTATTATGTTGAAGTAAAGCAACCTAATTTAAAAAATATGTGCTTCTGACATAGTAGGAAAACAGATAAACACAACCATCAAGTAAAAGTAAAAAAAATGTGAAAAATTATCACAATTTGTTTTATTCGAATGAAACGAGTATTTGAATATCCAGCTTTTTTCGATTTGTTTTGATTGTATGTACATCACTAAAACATTTTTGTATAATTGTATTTATTTTAATATTTTTTTATGGATTTTGCTATGTATTTCGAATCAGTTGGATAATTTGGTAATGTTTCCCATTACATGACAGAAATAATAAATTTAAGATAAGAGCAGGCACTTCTAGCTTCATTTTTAGATGTAACATGAATCAATATGTGCTATATTAGTAAAATATTTGAGGTACAAAATACACATTTTGGAAATATCAACTTAAAGTAGTCTTAACAAACGTGGGTGCCTACTTTAGAATTTTTATACAATAATTTTTTTAGAATACAACTTTACTTAACATTGCTTGGCAAAGCTTTATTAAGTTTTTTTTTGCATAAGACCCTTAGTCCCTGTCCAGACTTGCAATTTTTGTTGCAGCAATTCTTGAGTTTATAGGTGATAGAGATGAGAAGATTGGGGAAGGGTTCACAGTTTCATGTGCTCGGCAATTCTCTTTTGAATTTAAATTCGTAATTGTTAATTTCAAGTTTTTAGTTATATTTGACGTTTTTTATAATTTTGTTTCTTCAGTTGTATGAAGAACAAAAAATATAACAAAAAGTAAATAGAATTGTTAATTTTTCTAGAGAATTTGTGGTGTAATAATTTTTTTTAATGCATAATTGCAATATTATAATTTCATAATGTCGACACTAATGCAATTTGAGAACAGAATTTTAAGAAATTGCAGCAACAAAAATTGCAAGTCTGGACGAGGACTTATTATTAATTTATTGTTTTGTATAGCAATCAAATAACTCATAAATGCATCTTGTCTAGATGTAATAGTTTTTAATTAATTAAGAATTAATAGTTTTTCTCGTATTAAAACAATTTGTAAAATAAAATGGGTCTAGTTATTTTATTTTATAACATTACATAAAATTATGTTTGTCAGAAGGTGTTTTAAGAAGTATTCAAAGCAATCATACTGCTTCATTGTCTTAGCGAATCATACGAATGAATAGAGATTGCAAGCAGTGGCATGCGTTTATTAACAACAGTCTCATTGATATGAATCCTGCAATAGCATCATTCATTATTTTAATTTATTATTTATTTAATTTTAAGTGCCAGCTCAATATTCATTTTATGCAAAATTATGCCGTTTGATTCGTAATCGTGCAGATCACTGACTCCTTTTTTTTTTTTTTTTTTTTTTAATGCATGTATTTATTTATTGTATCTTCATATATGAACTAACAATAAGTATTCAAATCTTAAATCTATAAAAAAAATTATT
This sequence comes from Tachina grossa, assembly GCA_949987645.1. Classification (NCBI taxonomy): domain Eukaryota; kingdom Metazoa; phylum Arthropoda; class Insecta; order Diptera; family Tachinidae; genus Tachina; species Tachina grossa. Next base: position 58,546,376 of record OX465278.1, on the reverse strand, counting down.
AGGCTCGACCAGTGTCGGACATAAACTTAGTGGTAGTTATAAATTAGTAGTGATAATCAAAAAAAAAAAAACGGGGGGGGGGGGGGGGGGGGAAGTATTTTCAAGTAGTCCCATCTGGAGTGTTAGGTATAAGAGCCCGTGTGCCCCTCTTTTTTAAGCGGACGTGTCCAGTAAAGTTCAAAAGCAAGCGGATTGTTAAATATTTGCCTGCGTATTTTGCAATTTCTTCAGTCACTAGTGGCATATTTAAATTACGATGTATAATAGAATTTTGGATGTACCATGGAGCCGATGTTATAACCGTAAAATTTTGTTTTGCCTTCGTTGGATTCTCTCGACATTGGACTGACTCCTATGCAACTAATTTCCGGTGGACATTTTTGTTTTTGCTTTTACATGTGTTGGGATATTGGTAAGGATCTAAATTAAGTGCTTTTTAAGTTTGAGAAACTTGTTATCATTATAATAAGCTTATCATTTGAATACTTCTCCATATATATATATATACATATATAGGATTGAGAAATATTTTAAATTTTAAACTTAAGAAGCAGAGCATTCAAGGAAATGTTCATACAATATTTGATTGGCAGTTGAGGTAAAACTTTGACCAATTCCTGCCACATCTGCCTAACATCTGTTTTATTCATCTCTACTCTATGCAAGGAGCAGCAACGCTGTTCATCCGCTTTAGCAGTTTTTTTTTTTTGGTTTAAATTCTTACTTTTTTTTTCTTTCATTCATCTATCCCATCAAACCAGAGCCATCTCACCATATAATAAATACATGCTGCATATACATATGCACTTGCAAGGCTCGTATCGTAGTATGTAAAAAGTATTCATTAGTTCTTCTTCCGTTGTTTATTTGTGCATATTTTCATTTGTATGTGACATTTTAACCGTTTGACGAATGTGTTAAATGGCGGCCGCACTTCAAAGACATTCTGTTGGCGAATAAAGCAACTTGCAATGCGTACAACTAACGAACTAACTATTTTGTTCTTTTCTTCTACCGCAACTGAAGAATAAATATCAGTCAACCGGCTAACCCATAGTCTTCAAGTTGGCTTTATCCAGGCGAAACAGTCGTTGAGGCAGCTGAGGAAGATCTGGTGGTTTGGGTTTCTGTTTATAAGGCACAAACGACAAAGTACAACTGGTTGGTACATATATGTACATATTTGAGTTTCTTTTTGTATGACCACAATCGTTGGCATTTGAGGAATTTGTGCAACACTGGCAATGGCCAGTGCATAAGGAATAAATGGTTCGTTGGTCTTTAAATTTTTTGCTTTTGCTTTTGTTTTCCTGAATTTGCGGTCTTTATTTATCGAATTTTTTTTTGCGGTTTTTGTTGTCCAAGATCTCAGGTCGGGGTCGTTTGTTTTTTTTTCTTTTTGTTTCCTATTGGAACATTTCGTGAAAACGTTTTATTTGATGGAGTGTAAGAAACTCTTACATAAGTATTTGCTTGTAGCTTTGGAAGAGGTCATGTTGACAATAAGAAGTTTTTGTAAAAACAAACGAAACCTCTTGCTGAGAGTATTTTCTATAAAGTTAATTTTTTTTATTTGCTAATCAATTGCTATTTTATTTAAATTATAATTATTGCGGTTTGTTTTGACGTTGATGCCAATCCAAAAGCAAATTTTATTTTAGCTTACTTGTTTTTATTTGAAAATCTTTTTATAAGGGTGCAAGGAAAATACGAGGTTAGTTTATATTATTATGTGGCTGCAACTGCAGTGTTGTGAGAAAATGTGGCAGCTTTTGTAAATTAAATGAAAAAAAACTGCATATTGTAGTTAATAACGGACAGATCGTAAGGAATGTTTTTAGGGCAATTATTTTCGTTAAGGGATGGATGAAAAAGAATAAACTAGATTAAATGTTGCTGCATAATTTTATTTTATGTACAATACTTCGTGGCTAAGAAATACATTTTAAAGGTAATACTTCGAATTGCTCAGTGATGCCAACTTTTGAGACTCAAAACGCGTAAAAATTTTTGAAAAAAGGGCTAAATTGAAAAAATATTAAAAAAAGGAAAATTTTTCGAGAAAGCGCGAAAAGGGGCTAGTATTAAAATGTTTCTGTTGAAAATAAAAACATCAAATCAATTTTTGTAAAGTAATTTATTAGAATTTAAATAACTATCATGAGATCAACACATACATAGCCTTAGAGCTTCAATATTGTACATATTTCATTTACATTTCATATTACATTTCAATAAGGTATGTACTAGTGTTGTCATTCGAACAAAAATTGTTCGAATATTCGAACAACTTTTTATCATTTTTGTTCCAACGAACAAAAATATTCAATTTAGAATAAAAAATTATTCAAATCATTTATGTCGAATATTCGAATATTCGAACAATTTCCTGAACTACTTTATATAAAAAGTATTATGCATTTCATTTTTTTTAATTTGTTAACAATATGATATTAAGTAATCAAATTACTCCAAATTATAAATAATTGTGTGAGCTTCTTTGTATGTACATATATAAACATACATACATGGGAAAAGGTAATGCTTCTTTCGTGGAATTAGAAGGTGTCTTATAGTTTCTGATAAAGAGATTAGAAAAAAACTGATTTTCTCTAATCAAAAGTGTTAAAAATCGAATTATTCAACGACGTAAAAAAAGCATTAAATAATTACCAACTTTTTAAAATACGTCACAAAAAGATAAAAAAATTTATGAGTTTGTAGTGTGTGTCTGTGTATCTGTTTGTTTTTACGAGTCCACGTATAGAGCAAACGGCTGGACTGATTCTGATTTAGTTATTTCTGTTTGAAAGGTGACTTGATAGAAACTGTTCTTAGCTATGTTTGAAGAAAATTGGCCCAGCTTAGGAAGATCACATCGTTTTAGATATAAATTCTGTTAGATCTGCCTGTCTTTGACGCCGTGGCTCCCGAACGCCGATTTTAATTTGCTTTGTTTTCGTTTGAAAGGTGACATGATCGTATACACTGAAAGGAAAACCTTCATTCAGACAATGAAATTCTTCATTGTATTAATGAAAAGTTTCATTAATATAATGCAGAACATTTAATGAAACCGTTTCATTCTCTGAATGAATGATTTTCCTTTCAGTGTATCTTCTAATTTATACTTGAAGAAAATCGGTCTAGTCTATTAAATTTTCTATATATTAATTTACTCTCTTCTTTTTTGCGATTCTGCTACTTCAATAGTATTAGTGGAACACAGAGTTCTTAACTTATACTACAGCGTCAACTACGTCAAAGGTTCTTAAAATTTTTAAGTTTTGTTATTGAAATCATATGTTTTTCTTGTGTAATGAATAATTTTTCGTTTGTTAATAAAAAAAATTTATCGTTTTTTGCAAACTTTTTTAACATTATTCTTATTATTCTTATTTTTTTATTCTTTGTTCGTTCGAATATTCGAACAAAAGTTCAAAATTATTCGTCTGTTCGAACAAGAAAAAAATCAGGAAATTTTATTCGAACAAATATAAAAGACGAATAATTAACAACACTAGTATGTACATACGTAGATTAAATAGTTAGCATGTACATACATATATAATAGAAATATATATAACGGGTGTTTTTTAGAGGTATAGAACTTCGAATTGAAATAAAACACAAGAAAATCGTTTTAATGTCCATCAATTTGGCTTTATTGGAAGGATAATTTTATGCCATTAATGTTTAAATATGATTTCGGGCATGTGGCCGCCGCGGCTGGCTCGAATAAAGCCAATTCTACAGGTCCAATTTTCAACCACTTTTTCGAGCATATGGGGCCGTATGTTGGCAATAACGCCACGAATGCTGGCTTCCAAGTCCCCTAACGTTTCTGGTTTGTTGGCGTAGACGAGCGACTTCACATATCCCCAAAGAAAATAATCCAATGGTGTCAAATCACACGATCTTGGTGGCCAATTGACAGGTCCATTCCGCGAAATTATGCGCTCATCGAATGTTTCCTTCAATAAATCGATTGTGACGTGCGCTGTGTGGCATGTAGCGCCGTCTTGTTGGAACCACAACTCATCCACATTCATGCCATCCAATTCGGGAACAAAATAGTCGGTTATCATGGCTCTATACCGGTCTCCATTAACGGTAACTGACTCTCCAGCATTATTTCGGAAGAAGTATGGCCCAATGACTCCACCAGCCGATAGAGCACACCAAACAGTCAGTTTTTGTGGATGTAATGGCGTCTCAAGGGTCTCATGTGGATTCTCTTCACTCCAAATGCGGCAATTTTGCTTGTTGACGTAGCCATTCAACCAAAAATGAGCCTCATCACTGAACAAAATTTTTCGATGAAAATCAGCATCGAGATCAGTCTCATTTTCGGCCCATACACCAAAATCACGACGCATTGCATGGTCTCGCGGCTTTAATTCTTGCACAAGCTGGATCTTGTAAGGTCGTAAGCCAAGATCTTTGCGCAAAATCTTCCATAAAGTTGATGGACAAAGCTCCAATTGCTGTGCACGGTGGCGAATCGATTCATTCGGGTCCTCTTCAACACTTTGCTCTACAGCGGCAATTGTTTCTTCGGTGCGCACTGTTCGACGTCTCTGCGGATGCGTATTATCACATAGAGTAAACGTAGTGCGAAAACGATCCATGGTTAACCGAATTAATTGCTCTGATGGACGATTATGTCGACCATAAAATGGACGGAGCTTGCGGTAAACTTCGCGAACTGAACCATTATTTTCGAAATAAATTTGCACGATTTGCAACCGTTGTTCTTTTGTCAACCTGTTCATGATGAAATGGCAAACCAAACTAAATATTAATCACTTGACAGCTGATAAAATGGCCGCCAGTTAAAAAAGTGATGCCAACTTAAAGTTCTATACCTCAATAAAAAACACCCATTACATATTAGAGACCTGCATAAGCAGTCTTGAAATGTAAATACATCATGATTTTTAAATGTATTCACGTCGCATGTATTATACTAAACCAATAATAAATGCTGTCGTACTATAAGCGAAGCACGATGGATGTATTGGTGTACGTGTATATTAGTGTTAGCAAGCGATGACGTCAAGACAGCTTGTCTATAACAAACACTCAAAAGAAGTTCTGTTGATTAGTGTGTGCTTGTTATTTTTCATATTGTATGTTTGAGTGTGTTTGTGTGTAATATGTAGATGGTAAGCTATTATGTGATTAACCCCATACAACTAATGTTAATGCATGTGTGTGCCTTTGCATGTGCGCAGAAAAATAAAAGATCATACACACATACATGCATTACGTTTGTACACGCGCTCATGCGTAGAAATAAGCAAGTATCACAAATTCTTCCGTCACGAAGCATTTTCTTCTTTACTCCTATACCTACAATACTCAAATAAATTTCTTGCAAACAGTGTTGTTAACGTTTGTTTTAGAAGATTTCGCTGTAATAAAATATTTGAAAAATCGCGCATGTCTTAAAAGTTCTTATAAGATATTTTGTGCATGACACTAATACATATCGTTAACTTAATACGAAAAGGCCCTAACTCATGTTTTTCATAGTTTACAGGAGGAGGAAAAAACTAAATAAAAAAAGATGCAATATTGATACAAAGTTTTTTTAAACGCAATTTTTATTAAAAACACTTTAGATTAGCACATAATGTTGCGTTTAAAAAAATTTTGTATCAATATTACATCTTTTTTTATCTAGTTTTTTCCTATTAAGTTAACGATATGTATGTTTACATATGTAAGTAAGTAGATACATTTAAAATTGGCCGTATTAAGTAAAATTTCGATTTCTCGCTCTTCCAAAAACATACATTATCTGCTTTAGGCTGTACTGAATAACTTTCAAGCATAAAAAATTTGGAAGAAATAAAAGATTACTCTATATTATTCTTCTTTTTCAAATTGGTAAAGCAATATCGACTTTTTACTCATTTTATTTTGCTAGATTAAAGAAAGAAAAAGTTCGCAAAATTTTAAATGTAGCCATATCGAGCAAAAACTAAAAAAGGGCTAAAAAGGCTTAAAGATTATTGTAAAAAGTGCTAGGTTTGCGCCTTTTTTAGTTTGGGGCTAAAATTTTTTTTCGCGTTTTGTTGTTGTAAGTTGGCATCACTGGTATTACTCATTGTTCAATCAAACGCAAAGGCTGAAAAAATATACTAATGAAAGGAAAACGTACTTAAATATTCAGTCTTATTCTAAATATTCCCCGGAAAATGATTAGCGGAAAAACAATCCTTCTATTCTAAGCAGATGGAGTGAAGAATAATTGTGGGAAGAGAAGTTAATTTTGGAAGTCAGCTGTTGATTGTTTTGACTAAAGGCAGAATTAGTTTGTACGTGCTGTTCTGTTCTGAATCAGCTGTTTTGTTTCTGTTGAGTTGAAAATCTATATGTGTGGTTAGTTTTTACTTTTTCGTTCTGTTCTGTTGCGGACAAATCTGTAGAAAATAGAATTCAACGTTAAGTGGCAGCCAAAAGTGTGTGTGTATTAGTGTTTTGTGATATTTTGTGTAAAAGTGTAATCAATTCTATAGGTTGCCAGCTGATTTTTTTTTTCACAGACAAAGTAATTGCAAAGTATTTTATACAGAAAGGAACGGAACAGAAAAGCAGCAGAAAGTAAAGACTAATGAAGCCTTAAAAACTACCAAATAATATTTTTCGGAACAGGTGACACCAAAAGAATAATTTAGATTTTACTTGAATGCGGACAGACATGTTAACCAACCACGGATATATAGAAAAATAGACAACATTCCAATAAAGTTGTATGCAGAATTATGCAGGTTATGTAAAAGAGCAATATCAGTTTTCAGTGTATCGTATAATTGGCCAAGATGACCAACCAGGAAAAAAATTAATTTATCATATTCAGCGGGAAGTGAACAAATTTACCGGTATATGGAAAATTCTTTCAAACTAAAACAAAACAAATTACTAAAAAGTCAAATTCTTGGGACTCAAATCTCTTTCCTACGAGGCATTTTTTTCAGGTAAGAGAACAATAGTCACTGGGATCAAGACTGGAGAGTAAGGTGTATGAAGGAGCAAGTTGTATACCGATGCATGAATTTGTGCAAAGAAGATGCATTGTCCTCACGGAAGAGAGCATTTTTCTTAGCCGAATGCAGTCATTTTTGCAAGTCCTGATTAAATCGGACTTGATTATTGCACCCTTGTGAATGAAGATAGTGGATGTTGATTTTACCGCGTCCATCCAAGTCATGGCACTTCATTGGCTGACAAACCCACCTTGGCTTTTTGTTGCTTCGATTTAATCCCGGTGAACCCACTGGAAAGCTTTCTTATACCCAAGTGTTCATTCAAAATTGAAATTACTTAGCCATTTGAGATGCTTATGGCTTCCACAATCTCTCTCATGTTGAATTGATGATTTTTTTTAATTGTTGCGGGTGTAAGTAATCAAATGAGTGTTTAAAACGTTCGGCATCTTCCGTTTCGATACGGCCTAAATGAAATTCAGTAACCCACTTTTTACGATTTAGATTGATTTCGAATAGTCCCAGTAGTGCTAACGAAGCTTAGCCTTCGTTTGAATGGTGGTTTTTTCCGCAAAAAATAATGTTTAATGAGCACACGAAATTCATTTGTTTCCATTTTCTTCTCAAATTACAATATACTCTGCTATCATTGGCTGTTCAATATAGACTATAAAAGTCAACTAATAGTTGCTTGGAGATAGGAACAGTGATGTTTTTTCAGCCAATTGCCGAGAAATTCAAAAAGTCATGGAGTTATTTAGCTTACATAAAAGTACTTAATGATGTACAGAAACTATTTTATGATAATAAGATACCACACACGGAAAACCTTAGCAATTTATAATTGATGAACTTAAAAATTATATGGACTCAACGAGTTTCTTAATTTGGCTAAATTCATAAATAATTTTTTGTGCTTAGTCCGATAGAAATACTGTATGCATTGCTCAATCTTTTCTACTTATCGGATCTGGTTCCCTCTTTAACCGAATCTATTGAAGACACACAGGTCTTGTATTTGTGTAGCTTCAAAACTTATTTGAAAGAAAACTAACACTCATGAAAGCTATGCTTCACGATCGTTTGAAAAAAACGGAAAACGTTAGGAAGGAAGGAAAGAAGGAAGGAAGGTAGGCAACTAGGAAGGAGCGTGGGCAAGCAGTATGAAGGAAGAAAGAAGGTTATTAAAGAAGGAAGTAAGTAAAGAAGGAAGCACAGGAATGTGAATATCGTGGTTTCTGATTGATAAAAAAAAGGAACCTTGAATAGTTAAACTTAGAATAGTTTGATGAAAAACTATATATAAGAATGCCGATACCAAAAAATTGTCTAAGAGACTTTATTCAGACACTTAAGGAGATAAATATTCTGCCCGCATTCAGTTTATCACCCAGCCTGCTCAAATAACAACATGCCTAAATAATATTTGTTACGAGATATAAATTTTTTTTGAGACCTTAAATATAACAGACTCATAAAAAGGAATATTGAAACTATCTTAGTTTAGTTTTAAAATCTTTCTAACTGTAGAACTCTGTAGAGGACGGTGATACTTAATGCTTATTGGATATTACTTTGGCTTTACTTGATCGTAATAGGACAAAGCAGTTCTCAATATTTATATGAAATACAGTTGTTTTTGGTTTAAATATACAGGGATTATGAATAAAATTCCACGAGAAATTTCGACCTTTTCCAATTAGAATTTTTTGTCTTACGTATTACTTGCTAGTAGTTGGAATTGTTCCCCGGGAAAAATTTCTCGTATACGAATTTTATTCATAATTGCCCTCATAATAACATCGATCGGACGCATGCTAAAAACCCTAGACATTTTTATCTCTTTAAAAGGAGTTGAGCAAGCTAAATGAATACAAACTTAAACGTTTACGCAATCTCTCTTCTCTGCCGAATATGGAAAGATGTATTAGATTGGGTTGAGTTAGGTTGAAAAGAGAGGCAATCAATATTGATCCAATCTGTTTCGTTCTACACTTATGCTTTATAGCTTAAATTATTACCTACTAACTTTTTAAGCTCTGTAAAGAGCTATGTTTGGCTTAAAGGATCTAAAGTTTCCAGGTCTTTACAAAACTGTGTAGTATATACTATATGTAGTTCACTAGGCATCACAATATAACAAATGGCTGCCTGGACTTTCGATATATATAAGGTATTTTAATCCACCCTAAACTAAATTCGATATTTCAAATAATTAGTTATTATTCTTTCAAGATACGACGACTACTTTTGAACCCACAACTGTTTAACTAACATGATTATATTTTTGTTTTTCAAAAATTGTTGGCCAATTTTCTTAACCCCATTTATCATCGACATCAACATCGACATCATGTCATTTTCATCAAGTTTGTGTATACAAATTTGTAGCCTTTTTATTTTGAAGTCTGCACGTGCTACAGATTACACGTTTCAATGACTTCAACGACATTCGATGATTTTCTTTGCAGTGCTTCTTTATTATCATCTCTTTAATCTTTTGTACGAGTATTTCATTCAGTTCAGTCAGTCATTCGTTGATTCATGTCGGTCGTCTCATTCGATTATTTGGCAAGTAGTTGAACTTTTATTAAAGGCATAGCATAAAGTCGAAATTGCTTTTGTTGCTGTAGTTATTGTTGGCTCAATTTGTTGCTATTGTAATTTAATTAAGTTTATTCAACACCGAAATCAAAGAGCAAACACACATACACACACATACTCACACATTCACACACACACACTTTGTTAATGTTTATTCACACGCAGCAGTTTTAGAAGTCGTCAAGAATTTAAGATTTTGGCTTTTTTATCACTAACTAGAAAATATACTGCTGAGCTTACACATGTTTCCAAACTACCCTGTGCTGTACCTGATTAAGAACATGTGTATGCCAGTATGCAGCATCAGATATCAAGAGCAGTTGAAGAAATTTGACCCACTGTGAGTTGGCTGTATGAAGAAAAAATTTTCTATAGAATTATTGTAGTTGGATTATTTTTCTTACATTAGTAGCAATAATGTTATTCCCAGGAAAAAGATGAAGAATTTATTTTTAAGAAATAACAGTTCCTTTGCTTCGAAAGCACCATCAAGTTTATTTTATTAGTACCTTCAAATATGATACTAGAAAAGAAAGAGCTTCAAAAAATAATCAATGTCCTGTGATTGGCATCCATAAGTGTCCGACTTCGTAGCATTTGTAATAATTTCTGTAAAGGTTTTTCCTTAAACAGAGTTCTGATTTTTTTCTCGTTTTCAGCTCAATCTGCTCAAGCTTTTGCCTTTCGCTCTACATTATCATTCTGAGTAAAACATGTTTTATACGCGACAAAATTAATATTTCTCTTCTCAGCCTGCTAATTGATGTTCGTAATATGACTGCTTGTAAGCTGGTATTTTACCTACTGCTCATAATTACTTGGGATGATTATGGCCAAGTTAAGTACGATTCGGAAATGGATATGAAAGGTTAATTTGAGTGCACTGTTTGCTAGTAGGCAACAATATAATGCTTTGGCTTCGGGTTCGGTAATGAATGCAACCTTGGGAGATAATGCTTCGGATATGAAACATGCATACTTTTGAGAGATGTGCCTTAAGTCTAGATCCCACTATCGACACAATGTGACGATTTTCGTCGGTCCACTGTAATAAATTCATAATTAATAAACCAAATGAGCCCTATTTCTAAATTAATTCCGGAATAACTCTAACTGGCTTTGTAACCAATTACAGTGTGGTGCAACTATGTCCTTATATATCCATTAGTTGAGAAATAAAGGCAGTTAAGCTGAGTACTTATGACTTTATTTCAGTGAGCCGACGAAAATTGCCACATTGCGCCGATAGTGGGATCTAGGATTAAGATTAACATTAGTGCCTGCCATTACGGCCTAACCACATGGCGCTCTTTACTCCGGTTGAACTTGAGCGTCCATCACCGTCCCTATGCACTACGTGACTTGCAAGGAACACTTAGCTTACAATCTTTGAACCGAAAAATCGCTGATTACTAGCAAGCACCTTGGAATTACTTCGAGCTAACTCGCAGGAAGCAGACCTAGTGCGAGAATTAAACCAAGAGGCATCCCCAATGCTGGCAGTATTCAGCAATATTGCAAACAGCAACTGTTGAATAGCAACAGTACTTGTAATGATATCTGTATGCCTGCGTTGGTCCATTTGCTAGCATTGATTTGACACTAGACATCCAAGACTAATCTTTCAGCGATTTTGGTAGTAACTACAGTCTTTACCAATGCTTCTCTGAAATAACATGCAGCAACTATGGTTGCTCACAGCTGCCGCTTACGCTCCAAGAAAATACCTCAGCGGATAGATACAGCGTATATGCTCAAGTGAGATTGGATCGATGTCCACCAGAGGTAACTTCAAGCACTTACTTACCATGGTAAGCATCATCTACTAAACACTGGGGCACTAGATCGAAGATTAATAATACCGATACTTCTTCACTCATTAATGCCAGATGCAGATTAGCTGTTGCACCACCGGTGCCCGTAGTACCAATATTAAGCCACTGGTTAGACCTCGAATTTCAGCAATTGGGCAATAAGAGGTAATGCCTAAAAAGCCAGAGTAGGGTCTGGGTTGGTAGCAAACTATACCACGTTTTGAGAAGAAAATATACAAAAGCGAATTTTTTACGCTCATTAAGCATTATAAACGGTCCGCCAGATAACTTTTTTTTTTGAAAATGTTATAAAAAAACTACTGAAGCTTCGGCTGTGTGGCACGTAGCGCCGTCCAAATGTTGCCAATATCCTCCTCTTCAATTTTTGTGAACAAAAATTCGTTCAACATGGCCCGATAACGATCGCCATTGACTGTAACGGCCACTCCTTGCTCAATGGCCCAATTATGCTTCTGGACCAAAATGCACACCAAACAGTGACTCGTTTTGGGTGCGTCGGCTTTTCAATGTATGCGTGCGGGTTTTCTGTGCCCCAAATGCGACAATTTTGCTTGTTTACATACCCGCCAAGATCAAAATGAGCTTCATCTGAAAAGATGATTTTTTTGGCAAAATCGGCATCTTCTGTAAGTCGATCGCAGGCCCACTTAGCGAAGCGAAAACGCATTGGATGGTCAGTTGGCTCGTTCAGCGGAAGGATAAAACTAATTATCTGTCAAATCAGACATTAGCTAAGTGTTACCATTCACGAAATAAGCACTAGTTGAAGAAAAAACGTTAGATGGCGGACCCTATATTTTGCGGCAAAAAACACATTACTCAAAGCAAGGCTAAGCTTGATAAATACATGAGAACTCTTCACCACCAATTTAAATTGTAAGAAAGTGGTGTGCTGAATTTATTTGTGGACGCCCAGTTGAGGTCTCAACATCCGAAACAATTAAAAAATGTAAGATATGGTTTTAGCCAATCGGAGATTGAAAGTGAGAGAGATTCAGGAAGCCATAGGAATCAAGTGGTTTCCCAGTGGTTTAAATTTTTAATGACATCCTGGGTATGAGAAACCTTTCCGCAAGATGAATGTCGCTGTTTCCATGACAAAAATCCATGAATAGGGCTATGAATTCATTGTTCATCCACCCTTTTCTCCAGGTTTAGCTCCAATTAACTATTTCTTGTCCCCAAACTTGAAGAAATGGCTCGGCGGAAGGACATTGAACTTAAAATTTGATGACCTTGACAAATTATATTTTTCGGATGGAATAAGAAAACTGGAGAAACGTTGGACTAAGTGAATTGAGCTCATATGAGACTATATTGAAAAATAAAATAACTTTTTATATAAAAACCTGTGCTCAGGGTTACCGTTCATACGACGAAAGTCTCAATTTGATCCTTTTTTAGCGTTCTGCGACTTTTTGTGAGACTCTTTTTTATGACCGACTTTTGCGACTTTTTTGATTTTCTTGGGACTTTTTATCCTTTTTTGTAAGGATTTTTACAAGAAAACAAAAAAATTGCAGTAAATTAAATTTTTTTATCAAAAAAAAAAAAAAAAAAAAAAAAAAAAATAACGTCGTCAAAATTTAAAATCAATTCACAGATTATTGTTGATTTGGAAGCACTTTTATTATTTTATATTATATTACTCTCTTGCAACCTTGTCATGTGTACAATGTATTTAAAAAAATTTTCCCAAATTTTCAGTAAAAGTTTTAAATAATAGTTCTAGCAACAAAAAGGTTTTTAAAATAAAAATTCTGGTCTTGCAGTGCTTATTTAACAAAATTATTTTTAGCTGCCGAGTCAATGAAAGAAAAAAATTTGTCGTAAAACATACAAGTGTTTACTAACATGTGAAAATTTTGAAATTAGCTTTGCTCAAAAGTAAATTGAAAGTAAAAACATTCAACTCAATGCTGTCAACTTTAAATTTGATAGACAAAGAAAATAGAAAACTAGATTCCAAAAAGGTAATATTTATGTATGTTGAAGTATAAATACATTCACCCAAAAAAATAGGATATATGGCGCCAAGATCAAACGGATAGAATTGAAGTAAAAACTCACAGGGTTTTGGTTCGAAATGTTAGAATTTTGTAATAGAAATATCGACCTCGGCAGCATACGACAGCCAAATTGATTAAACTTAAGTAGATTTCTTCAGTATACATACAAGAAAATATGTATTGGAGCACATACAATAATGCAACTGTGTATGTTATTAAATATGCAATAAGCCTTTTGTTTTGATTCAATAATCTTTTTTAATAAAAAAGCGTTTAAAAAGCTGTGCAACTTTTATTTTCTCAAGCGACTTTTTTTTGCGACTTTATTTTTATAAAACGACCTTTTGTGCGACTTTTCAAAAATTCCCAGCGGTAACCCTGCCTGTGCTTCCTCAAAAAAATCTCTGAGTTAATAACCCACCCTTGTATGAGTGAAAGAATGATTAACTTGTATTCTTGTAAGAGTCGTTCTTTCTTAAAACAAACTCGACTAATAATCAAAATACACACATTGTGTGTAATGCAATTTCTGTTTAGTTAACCTCAACATATCGTCCCTACCACGTCAAACTATCCAATCTGCAAATTCGAACTTTCCAGAAGAGCGCGAAGACTCGTCAATTATGAATTTAAAGTCATCGTATTAATAAAAGTGCCAGGCTTAAAATATTTCTTATTAAGTTATCTATCGTCCGTGAAAATTTCAGCATTTTGAAACGAGGCATATCTTTAAAATTAAGGTGCCAAAATAACGAATATAAAATACCAATTTTGAATATTGGATAATTTGACGTAGTAGGGACGATATGTGTATATTTCTTTTTAAAGTTTCTTTATACCTTTTTGACGATTCTAACAAGACATCAAGCTTTTGATTGATGTGAGAGTTCAGCACTAGAACAATTCATGGAGCTTTCTTCCGCATTGTAAACATTTCAGCTGTAGTTGAGATTGCATGACATCTTCTACTTCTGCTACTTCCTTTTTCCCGCCAACCAGCTACAGAGACCCAACATTGGCTCCAACTAGCAAACAAGAAGTTTTCATTTATCATGGTGGTTAAGTCAGAGTTTTGTTTCTAGCACTGTATATAAAGTTTATATAATTAGCTCAAAATTTAGCTGCTTTTGTTGAGATGAAAGTTGGGGAGTTTATGGTTACACTTCTTTTCCTTCATTCAAATAGTAAAAACAAACATTTTTGTATCCAGCAATGCATTCCCAATTACATTGTGCGCTAACCTTTGTGAAAGCCGAGAATTTTAAGCTGAAAAAATTTTCAAGAACCTTATGGTATTAAGTTGCATTTCAAGCGTTACATAAAATTTAAATCTAAAGTCTGAACTTTATTTTCTCTTAATCGTTTGGACGACTCATTTTGATCAGCCCCTATATTCTCTAACTTGCTAAAATTCTATAAAACGATTTATCGATTTTTGGTTACGAATGCAATATTCAGGCAATCGTTTAAACATTTATTGCTCAAAAATTTAAATGTTTTATGCCATCCCTAAAAATTTTTAATTTTGTATTTGTTCAACATTTACCGAATTTAGCTTTAGCTTTAGCGAATTATAGAATAAGAGGGCTGATTAGCGACTAATTTGATGAAGATGTGCAATTGATTTACGTGAGTACCTGCCATTACAGCCTAATCTCACGTGTGCCAAAGCACTGGGTGTGGGTTAGACGCCAGACCAACGCCCCCATGCACCCTTTTAGAATGAACCTATGGCCCACTCCATAAGGCACATAGGTTGCAATCTTTGAATATAGTTATCCCTGTTCTATATTCAAGTACCTTGCTGAGGTACTTTGAGCTATCTAAACTCTGCTGCTATGTTCGTGCCAATAGCAGCTCTGTTGAATGGCAACAGCACCTAGAATAGTGTCTGGCTGAACGCGTCAGACCAACCACTAGTATTGATTTCACACTGGGAAGCCAAGACTATTCTCCCAGCGATTTTGGTAGCAACCACAACCACCACGATAATTCTCCGGCTTCCACGCTATGGTGTTGTATATACACCTTAGCAAGGTCCCCAAGAAAATTCCTCAACCATTGCCGGCACAGCTAACCACTCATCCATAATGAACGCATGCCTGTGTCGCTAAATAACCAGTGCCTACTCCACACCCACCAAAATCGTCCCTTTAATCCCGTGGGGTAAACCCCGAGGGATAGGACGAACTCGGCATTTCAGCAAAGGAAACTGACTACCGCTACATGCACTCAAAACTTCAGAGCAGCGAGGACCACTCACGCGAGAAGAATGCAAGCTCGCCGCCAAGATCCTGTGCCTACTACAATCGATCATGCTTGATAAACGCCCCTTGAACCCAGGAGGTAGGACGCACAACTATTTTAGCATAGAATCTTGACAACCGCAATGCATTTATCTCTAAGCAGCCCAGCTGTCGGGCAACCGGCACCCGTGGTACCAGAAGTAGCCTCTGGTTAGACCTCGAAGTTCCACCACAAGGGCTTCACCTCTATCGTCTTTTGAACTCAGGGGCAGTTCTAGGTGACGCTGCACCTAACTGACAACAACGGGCGTACAATATTTGTTTTCCTTTTATAAATATGTGCACATCCTGTGCTCTGTTTGTGTTCAGAGATCGGGTAGTAACACATAAGTTCTACGGGTAATGAGCCAAAGGCCCCGGGATTGTCTCTCCCGTAGTCTATAAATAGACTCCCCTGGGGGTAGACTTATGTACATACATATGTATATAAAGGTTTTTTTTTCTGAGGTATAAAACTTTAAGTTGGCAACAGATTTTTTACTTGTTGCCATTTTGTCAGCTGTCAACTGATTTATGTTGAGTTTGGTTTGGCATTTCAACATCAATAGACGGACGTCTGAACAACGCTTCCAAAATGTGGAAATTTATTTTGAAAATCATGGTTCTATTCGAAATACTTTGCGCGCACTACATCCATTTTACGATCAACATAGTTGTCCATCGATGCAATTTATTGGATTAACTTTAGAACGTTTTTGCACCACATTTACTTTAAATGATAATACGCATCCATAAAGACGTTGTAAAGTGAATACAGAAGAAATCATTACTACTGTAGAGCGTAGCGTAAATTTGAATCAGTCTATAGATTCTATATTCAGGCTATATAGCCATCATTACTGACTTTTTCGTTCATCAATTGAACAACCATGATGTGCAGTAGCTGTGGTTTTAACAAGGCAATTGATTTCTTGAGGGAAACGTTTGCTGAATTGGCCATCAACACCTTGCGATTTTACGCCACTAGACTATTTTCTGTGGGAATAAGTGAAGTCGCTTGTCAATACGATTGATTGACCATTTGGAGGACAACATTCGACGCATTATTGCTGAATTGGACCTCCAGATTGGACTATGTCCGAACCAGCCGTGGTGGTCATATGTCAGAAGTCATTTTAAATTATACTGCCAGAAGAGTATCTTTCGAACAAATTAAATTTCATGACAACTTAAAAAATTCATTTTTGTTTCCTTCCATTTCAAAATTCTATACCTCTATAAAAATTTCGACTGCATGGAAAGATTCATTAAATTTTTTTTTTATTATCAATAATTTTCTTTTAAGAAAGTAAATTGTTTTTACAGAGTGCATCAATGTCTTAGAAAAAGCTTTTTTAATAACATTTTTAAGGGATTTTCCAATGTTTTTAAAAATAAATATATGTATCATGTTTTCTTTATTCCCATTACAATATTATTTTACACATTCTTTGCTAAGAAACCATCTTTTACTTGGGCTTTGCAATAACCTGCTCTCATTCGTAAAGTGTCTTTCATTAGGCGCTTCCTAGCTTTAAGCTTGAATAAAACAAAGTGTGTGTAAGGTATAAAAATTAAAGTTTTATATTCATTTGAAAGGCCTACCAAGGCCATTATGTATGTACATATATCACATTGTGGAAATAACCTAATTCGTTTCCGCTACATGGCTTGAACCTGAAATGTGCAATTTTCCATGACTCTGTACGGATGCGGCCAGAATGAGGAAGCTGTTTATAAGCAATCAATTCATTCCTTTAAACCTTATAAATCAGTATCAGAATAGTATCTGCGGAATTAGGCAATGCCACTGTAAATAAGGAAGCAAACAGAGGGACTCCCCAAGGAGGAAGCTGGTTGTTAATGAAATGTTCATGGAATTTGAGTGTAAAGCAGCTAGGATTACGGCAAATGCGGATGACACAGCCATTATCATAATTGGTTAGTTTCTCTACACAATTAGCTCCCTAATGGAGTCCTCGTTAAGGGATATTCATAAATGGACAACGCGGGTAAGTTTCAACTTAAATCCTGGAAAAACTGACTTTTTGCTTTTTACAAATAGGAAAGTCAAGGAATGGAAAATACCAAAATTAGATGGTATATCGCTATCGCCCAAAACTCACTCACCTGGGGGTTATTTTGGAAAGTAAGCTGACGTGGAGGACCAATATAGAAGATAGAGTTAAAAAGGCCACCATTGCTCTACATGCATGTAAAAAGATGCTGAGGATGATATGGGGCCTTCCGTCTAATCTTGCGTATTGGACCTATACAGCGGTAGTTAGATCAATTCTACTCTACAGAATACTTGTATGGCGGATAGCGACCTGAAAAAGTTAGAAAGTATCCCTGCATCACTGGAGCTTTAACGAGCACACCTACTGCAGCTTAAAATGTTATATTGGACCCTAAACCAATAAAACTAATTGCAGTGAATGCGGCATGCAAATCCGTTGTGCGACCCAGGACAACAGGACATATGTCGTACAGATCATTTGGTCACAGTAAATTGCTGGAAGGCATGGAGTGTAGCTCGGACTACATCAATACAGTGTTGAAATTTTTTGCCAATCCACAGATCACTATAAGGGAAGAAGGCTATCTGCAAAGTCTTAACCATAGTATTTTTGGTTTCAACTTTTTCACTAATGGTTCAAAGATGGATGGAGGGGTGGGAGCTGCGGGAGCTCAGTATATAGGAATCTTAGAAACTTCCTGATCACTGTAGTATCTTCCAGGTGGAAATCTCTGCAGTCAAAATGGCAGCAGAGTTAGCCTTTACCCCTCTAACTATGAATGCACATGGAAATATGTATATAGACAGTTAGCAGCTATTAAAGCAAGCTCATTTGCAGGAAGGCATTGAATGTAATTATAAATCAGTACATATATTCTGGAATGGGGGGCACATGGGAATTGAGGGAAATGAAATGGCCGATACACTGGCCAAAAGGGGAATTTAATTATCGCCTGAGGAAACGGTATATGTCCGAAAACTAATTCAACACTTTAAAGAGATCATAGACTCTAAGATGAGGGAAGAAGCGGAGAAATTTTGGCGTGCAACGAAAACTTGCAAAGCTTCTAGGTTCATGTGGTGCTCCTATGATCTCAAATCGACTAAATTCCTCTTATTATTAATTAGAAGCACTTGCAAATTTCTAGTGGGGGTATTAACTGGACATTGCTGGACGGCTTCGTATGCTATCAAAATAGGACGAATACTTGATGGTACCTGCAGAAAATGTAAGGAACCCGGGGTAATTGAAACAATTGAACATCTACTGTATCACTGACCGGCTCTAAGCCGCACTAGATATAACTATCTTGATGCTCACACTTTTCGTAGTCTTGAACTTGTATCTGGAGCGGAACTATGCAGATTGCTAAAATTTATTAAATCTGTGTGGGAGTCATTCGATACAAGCACCACGAACTAGGCTGCCATACTTACAGGTTCTCTTCTCATCTGCTGGTATCGCTAAGGATCAATCTCGGTCTATGCGAGGTCTTTGGACCACCCAGATTAAGCTTACCTAACGTAACCCTGACTCTGGCTGAATTTGAGCGAGGGCATGGGATATGTTTAAGCTCTGGTCATTGGCGTAGCTGGAACTTTTTTCTAAGGGGAATTATGACTGGTGATTTTCATGAGTAATACAAAAATCAAATAAAAATAAATAATTACATGCAATTTGTAATATTTCTAGGGGGGAAACAACAATTTAGAACGGCCTTTCTACGCCCATGGCTGTAGTTTGTGGCTTATTTAAAATACACCTGCGACTTAATAACACGCCAGAAGAAAATGTCTAACGGTGTAGAATTACGTTAAATGACCAGGGCCTCACTCAAATCGCTCCTGAAGAATTTCCCATGTGGTATGAGCATTACGTTTCCCGTTCCTGTTGAAGTCACATGTCTTTGTTGTCCACATTATCTAATTCTGAACAAGGTAAGTTGATACACATCGACCTAAAGCACTGGCATTTGACGGCCTGGCGAACGTATGAATGGATGATGCCATCAGCCCTAAATCCACACCAAACAGTGAGTTTTTCGGGATGCATTGGACGCATGGGTCTCATGTAGTTTGGTATCGTCCCAAATGTAACAATTTGGCATGTATACATGTCCATTACCATCGCAGAAGGTAAAATTTTAATGAAAATTGCAGTAGTTTCCAATTGCTTCAGATACAAATCAGGTAACCTATGTCATTGTGTATGGTCGTCTCCCTTCAGCTCCTGGTCAAGTTAAGACACAATTAGTGTTGTAAAAAGCGGCTACTTTTGAATAATCAGTACTACTTGATACTTTTCAATTGTGTACTCGATACTACTCAATACTTTATATATGTATGTATATGGGAAGTTAAAAATTATTAATTATGTTATTTTATTGATAATGCAATATGGAAAAACAAGGATTAAATACAAGTATATTTAAATTAATTTATAACAAATGAAAATAAATAAGTTTGAAGATTAGTTTTTATACATAAAATTGTTTAACGTACTCTTACACTTGTAGTGCATTAATCTCTTAAATTATCTTCAAAATATTTTGTAATAAACATTTTTTTCTCACAATTGATGTTATTACTTAAGGTACGGTCACACTTGTAAAACATTTTCCCAAAAAAGCGTAACCAACAAACACTAATGAAAAAAGTTTTGATCTAGACACTTGTTTAATAAATTAAACATTTTCGGACACAACTAATAGACAATGTCATTGAATCATACGTTATTGGATACTCTTTAACTTGACAAACTTTCGTCTGAATTTAAAGATTTTTCTTTAGCATTTAGTGGTTACGCTGTTTTGGGCAAATGTTTGACAAGTGTGACTGTAGCTTTAGTCATTGTTGAAATTTAGAACTAAAATTTTACCGACATTGAAAGAATTTAAAATATTTTTCATGTTTGTGAGGACCTGAATTGATGGTTATATTGTATCAAGTGCCTTCCTTCCACTATTCTAAAGGGTCACTTTTTCTTTCCAATAGTATTTGTTAATGGCTGAAGTAGTTCAATAATGCATTTTGTAGTACTTTTATTAGCGGCTGTTCGTATCAAAATAATGCCTAACAGAATTGGTATTTGTTACGCTAACTCCATGAGGTTCAGAGTCATATTTGTTTGCATCAAACTCACAGAGTTGTATAATTCTGATAAAATACATCAGACTTTCGCTTGAATACTACAAAATGCAACCCTGAAAGTATTGAGCAGTTACTTTTGTGTATTGAGTACCGAGAAAAACTCCAGGTATTGAGTACTCAGTACTCAAATACTCAATACTTTTACAACACTAGATACAATATTCGCCAAATTTTGTTGTGAGAAAGGGAAAACTCTTGTGAGTTATGCGAAGTGGACTTCTCGTGTTCTCATGCATTTTCTCAGCAGTAGTTCGATTCACTAACTTTTTTTTAACGATAATCGCATCGTTAAAATAATCATAACCAAAACTTATCGAATTTGTTATCCAGTTACATTTGTAACGATATTCGCTGTAGGTTTATGTCAGCTGTGTCGTTATTTAAGCAACAATAATTTATGTGCTGTTAATTTTATCGACAAAAATCAACAGAAAATATCAACTGCGTACTATCGTGAAAAATAAGTTACAGAATCACACAATCGTTATTGCAAGCGACTAAATGTATAGACAAAAATTACGACTGTCGGATCGTTAAAACTTACTGAATCGCACTACAGTTCTTGCATTTTGTCGAGGCGCGGGTGAGGTTTTATAGTTTGCCAACTGACCACCACGGCAGTACCATTATGTCCAGCATTATGCCGAACAAAACACGTGCATAATATGATGAAAATAATTCGATCATTTAGACTAATTTTCGGCAGTCCCTATTGGAAGACCCTATATAATTATAATAACAATGTTAATGTAAAACAGATATATGGATGTTGTATATAAAAATGTAAATGTATGTACGTATGTACATCTGTATGTGTATTTGGTCAAACAAAAAAGCCAAACGAATAGACCTTCTTCTAGCCAACTGTCGCATGGTGTTGGTTTGTTTGAAACTTTATGATCAAAGCCGACATTGGTGGTTGCACGCACGGAGGCACACACGCACACACACACACACACACACACACACGCTGTCATACTGGTAAACAGATAGACGGACAAACTGACACACGGAAGAATAGTCCTTTACATCTCATGCTTGAATGATTTCCAACAAATAATATGAGCACAGAACAAGCGAAAAAGACTTCCATCAAACACGTCTACCACTACTACTAGCATACGCTGAGAACTGAATGACATTTGAATTGGTAATGAATGAATATGTATGTATGTATGGATGTATGTATGTACAATGTATGCAAGTAAATATGTGTAAATATGCATGCATGTGTGTGTGTATTTGGTTGTATGGTAAAAGTGTATTTGTGACTGAAAATACAAATAGAAAAGGAGGCGTTTACCTGCAGCAGCTAAATGTGACTACAGAACTGACACTAATTATATGCCGCATTATTTTTCTTTAAAGATTAAATTTTAGTTCGTTAAAAAACAAGAAACTAAGAAAAATTCCCAACACACTAGAGTTTTTCCATTTTTCCTTCAATGTTGTTATTGTTGTATATGTACATATGTATGTATGTATGTATGTGTATACTTTTGCTTTCCAACATCTTTACCCCCCCTCATTACATTTAACATTCAAGTCAATGGTTACAATTAGAAGAGAAGGTCATAAGCATCGTCGTCATTGCATGCCCCTAAAAGCGGATGTTTAATTTAAAGAGGAACTAAATTTTATGTAACTATTTTGTAATAGTTTTTTTTTCTGGTATTATCGAAGGTGGACTTGAAAATGAATTAATTGCCATACAATTATAGTCAATAAATGTTGATAATCTATCAAAGAAAGAAAGAAAAAAACACATTAATAAAATATGCAAAATGGGGCCACCCACACGCATGATGAATATATGGATAGAGAACTTTTGAAATGTGAATTCGTTTCATTTAAAGTTGCAGGTAATATGAGGAATGTTGAGAGAAATTGTGCTTGCTTTCTAAGCATCCAGTCTCTCGAATTAATAAACAAAAACCTTCCGTTCGGCATCTATTACCAGAATTGTAAAAATTTAAGAAAGTTAATATAATTCTTCACAAAATATATGATATCCAAATTTGCCTTAAAGCGTTTAGTTGAAGAAATACAAATTTTAATATATTCAAATTTAATAGGTTAGGCTAGGTTAGGTTCCACCAGTTGTCAATTTTAAAGGTCAAAACCAGCTCACTTGTGTCCTAGTTGTTTCCGTTGTGTTGGCTGAAATAAAGAAGTGAAAAAGGGTAATTTCTTCAACGTTTCTCCATTTGGTTCAGTGCTGAACCAACGTGACGACCGAATAAATCAATTTGTTCATCTAATATTGCAGTTTGATAAGACTGTCAAATCTTGGAGTAGTGCACTGTCCAGGGAGATCTCTCTTTTCTCAGAGAGAGCAGGTTACATACAGAGCAAGCGTTCTTCACACTCTTCCTGCTTCCTCGTTATGACAACTTCTATAGAAATCGTTGTAAGGTAAATTTACAGCGTTGTCAACTTTTAAATTTCAAAAAGCACTGAAACCAGGAAAAAAAACGCGTAATTTAAGTATAAAAGCACTAAATTAAAAATTTTTTTGACATTTTTAGATTTTAATTGAACTATAGTAAATTTTTAATCAGAAATAATTTTTAGTCAGGCTTGAGTTCAGTAATTTCAATTCTTTTTATTGAATGAAATATTTTATTAATTAATGTGAGTTTCTAAAGAAGAGAAGAAAAATTAAATTAGACTTTTAAGCTGGGGGAAATACCGATATTTTTCTGTGCAGCAACGCACTTCATCAGCACCCTAGTCTATCTACTTGGGTAGAGATTGTTATTAACATCGCTATTTAACGTAAATCCTAATTAAACGGAATGTGAGAAATGATTGTTGTGTACAATTATTGATTTACCTTTGGTAAATACATATGTAAGTATCACTATTTATTTCCCCTGTTTTTCCATTTTTTAATTTTTCTATTTAGGTTAGCACGAAGTTATATTACTCTACCTACGTTGTTTTTTGTTTTATAACAAAAATTTTGTATATAAAAAATATAGAAATCGGTTGACCTTGCATTTTATCCCTAAAACTTCAAATTTGAAACATCCGATACACATTTTGATTCTATAGGAATCAGTGAATTCTAAAGTCAACCTTTTTAGGTTATTATAAAAAATTTAATTTTTTTCGTCAACGAAGAAACAAATCACCTGAAATTAGTCAAATTAGCAGCAATTGGCAAGTCTTTTTTGAGTTAATTTTTTTAAGTCAAGACTTTCAAAATTTGATTTTTATTAAACAATGCTGTGGAAACATTCTTTCACAGCAAACGCAATATTAATAACAAAGTTACAAAACTAAAAAAAAATAATTTGCAAGTTAACCAAGTTATATAAACTTAAATTATATGTACTATTATTTTAGAAAAAAGGAACGAAGTTGCTTATAAATATGTAACCTAAAACGGCAGCTCTATTAGCAACACAATTTTCTCGTTTCAGACCGCTTTTGTATAAAGCCAAGCGTAAGGACAATTTTTTACGTATTTGAGACTTAAATGAAGTAATAAAGGTAAAAACGTGATCAACTTCTGCGTTTAAACATTGAAGTTTGATAAGAATGCAATTTAGATAATGCCCCAAACGAGTTTATATCAAATGAATCGTTATAAGATTTTATTTCTGCCCAAAACTCGATAGCGAACTCAAAGTTTCTCCATTGCATTAAGTGAATTATTCCCTATTTACAGTATATACTAAAAAATATTTCGCTATAAGACTATACTATGTAGCATTATGTCTTATGGCAAAACACTGTTTCCATTAATTGTGCTTAAAATGTGAAAGTTTGAGAGTAAAATGCACGTATTTCTTCAACCAAGTTTTGTACAATCTTATTAGAATATTTTGAAATGTTCCATTTAACTACAGTGCTTATGTTTTTCAAATTTTAGGCTTCTTGAATATATATATATATATATATATATATATATATATATATATATATATATATATATATATATATATATATATATATATATATATATATATATATATATATATATATATATATATATATATATATATTATATAAGGAAAATTCTTTTTGAATTTAGTGCCACCGCCAAGAAATAAAAAGCACCAAGAATTAGTTAAAAAAGCACCGAGCACTAACTTCAAAATTTTTCTCGTCGAAAATTTCAAAAAGCACTAAAAACGGTGCGAAAAGCACCGAGTTGACAACGCTGTAAATTTAACCTCTGGTATGCACACCTATAAAATAGTTACAGGATTGCAGATCTACAGCAATCATACTGGGACCTTATTTGTCTCGTTAGTTAGCAGGTGACCTCGTTAGACCATCTGGCCTGTGCGGTCTTGCGTGTTGTAATTTTTATCATATTTGACGTGATATTATTGATTTAGTATTTGTAATATTGATGGAAGGCTTCAGTTGGTCCGTAAACATAATTTTGATAATATTTACAAAAGTACATTTAGGGCCATTATAACAACCTAAAGTTAGTTAAAAATAGGATCTTATCAGACGTATAGAAGGCTTGTAATTATTATAAATTGGATTTAACTTGCCAGGTACACAGAAAAAAATTGTTTGTAAATACAATTAACTTTTTTGTTATATCAATTAAATAATTAATTGATTTTGAACCTACAAATATTTTTTTAAATACAATTAACGAAATTGTAAGTTGAAGGAAAATCTTAAAAATATTTTCAATTAAATATATCAACAAATAATTTGTTGAAATTGATTTATTTTTTCAACATTTATTTTTGTTAAATTTCAAAGTTATTTCAATTAAAGTTATTGTTATATTAACAATGTGAATTGTTATTGTTAAATTTCTGTATCATAATTGTTATATTAACAAGCTTTTTATACACAATCACAATTCTCGATATGATTTTTTGCTTGTCTGCGAAAAACACTAAACGTCTTTGGGCGGAGTTGAACCGGCAACATCAACACTAATAAACTGGCTCACTTACCTCTCAGCTAAAGAGCAACACTTTAGTAAATACGCAAATGAAGAATACACACAAAATATGATTTCTTGTTTCTTCTACATGTGCTCATTCCATTATGATATAATTTAACAAATAATTTTGTTGAGTAATTTAATTGACTACAAAAATTTAAATTTGCTATATAAACAATGATGATTGTTAATTTTAAAATTAAGTGTTTGTTAACAATTTGTTTTGTTGGTTGCATTTCGATAATATTTTTTTCTGTGTAGGATAAACTTGTCTGTTACTTATCGCTCACTTTAGGTTAAAGTAAAATTTTGCTAATGATAAACTTTTTATACATCCAATAAAATCCTACATTTGACTAAAATTAAGTTGTAATAATGGCCCCCCTTAAGGGTTCTTAATTTTAAATCCTCCGATTAAGTCGATAAATAACAAATCCACAATAATGGGATAAGTTCAACGCTGCCACAAATATGTACAAACAGTTCTGAGAAAAAGATGAGCTGGAAGAAGCCACACAGACAAGCGTTACAAGAAATTTTTATTATTACATAACAAGAGTTGACAAGTGTCAAGACTAACAAAAGCCATAAAATCACATATAAACACAAAAATAAATCTATTATTATTTAATGATGCACATCAATGAATCCAATGAATTCATCTTTACACACACATTTCGATCGATTATGCATCAGAAAGCGTGTGCGAGCAAATGTTTAAATTGCTAAATTAACAAACAAATGAACTCAATTACCAAGCCCGAATACAAACGCATGTACGAATGTTCCTTTGTGCGTACCAACAACCCCAAACATCACAGCAGCAACATCAACATCAACATCAGCTTCACAACAACACCAAAAAGGACATGACATGAGAACTAATTCAAAAGTAGCCAAACAATAAAAAAAAAGATTTCATGCAATTGTGTGACTTTTGAACTAACGACAGTTTTCCAAAATTTCGTTGTTAAATTGAATTTCCAGCGGATACTAATGATGGCGAGGAAACAAAGACAAAATTCGAACAAATAAGCTTCTAGAGTAATTTTTTGTTGAACCCTGTAGCTCGTTAACAACAAAAGTTCAAAAAATTTTTTTTGGGTGATCAAACTGCTGGAATTAACAGATTATTTATTTTTTATTTTTATGGAACTTTTCTTAGTTACAAAAAAAAAAAAATTAAAAATAAAAAAATAAAAATAAAAATATGCATGATTTGAATTAAAGTGTTTGATTGAATGGAAATAAAATCAATATTAATTCATTTTACAAAAAAAAAAAAATAAAAATAAAAATAAAAATATGCATGATTTGAATTAAAGTGTTTGATTGGATGGAAATAAAATCAATATTAATTCATTTTACGCTTTTTACCTTACAGATGGTATCGAATTGACTGCTTTAAAATATACACTGAGACAAAAAAGTACATGAATTCAACGAAAAAATTCGTTGATTCAACGAATTTATTCCTTATTTTTAAACTAAGGAACATGTTAATTGAATTCAACGTATGCTAATCACTGGCTTGTTGAATTCAACGTACCCGTTCGTTGAAGTTAAGAATCCATACGTTGAAACCTTACGTAAATTCATTAAACCTATATATTTATACTTTGAATTTAACGAAATAGTTCCTTGAAGTTAAGGAACCTATTCCTTGACTTGAATGAACGCAATCATTGATTTTATGAATATGTTCCTTGAATCAACGTATACATACTTTGAATTTAATGAAATAGTTCCTTGAATTTAAAGAACCTATTCCTTGACCCAATGAACACATTCATTGATTTTTATGAATTTATTCCTTGAACCAATGCACCTATACATTCAAAATTTCACTTTAATAAATATAATAATACACAAGTTCATATTAAATTGAGTATTTTATTTAAAAGTTTATATAATAAGAAATAATTTATATTGTATATGTAAGTATATATTTACATAAAAATTTACCGCCTTATTAAAGTTAAAGAAAACTCCTTCACTGTTCCCAAAAGTAGCGCCAAAGTCCTTGTCAATCTCAAATATAGTTATAAATATTTATTTTGCAATAAATACTAAAGTATAAAACAGTAAAGGTTTGTATACTCACATATCGAAATCTACTCGGTTTCTTATACTCAGGCCATCTTTTAAAAACTTCGGCTAAAGTGGAAGCTTGGTTTGCTTCATTAATTCTGGAATTGCTGCATGCCTGCCAAGTGCTATTGAATCCCTCTTCACTCAAATTTGAGGTTTCTAACCCAGCAAACCTCTGCGTTGCTTCTTGAATCTTTAAAATTAACATACATAAACATGTATAAAATTATACCATCTAAATAGCATGGAAAATAATTACTTATATAAAACTTGAGAATTGTAATCAATAACGTCAGGAGTAAGTGCATCTGGAACTGATTTTCCAACTTTGAAGTAATTCAGCAAGTTCCTGATGTTCGGGATATTATAAAACCATATTTATTTTTGCAATGAAAATTAATAATAATCACTTCTTAATTATTAACTTACTTTTTGGCACTTTTTTATTTCAAACTTTCTTTTTTAATTGCGCACAAACTTATTTGTTAAACGAAGAACAACAACTGGTTGCTCTTTGTTAATTTTTTCTTTTTATTATGTTTTTTCCACGTTTTACGCACTATTTGCAAATAAAATGCTTGAGGTTGCCACGCTTACAAATGTTTGATAACAAAAAACAATAAATGGATTAATTATTTGCACAAAAACATTAACAGAAGCAAATAATGACAATTAAAACAAATAATTATTTGATATTTTGCACATTCACACTATTTTTTTTTTGTCAAAAAAGTAAATTTTCTATAGAAGTGCTACCAAGTTTGTGTACTTTTGCTATTCCATATAAACAGTGAGTTAATTTATTTGCGAATATCTTTATTTGCAAATAGTGCGTGTATAAACGTAGTAAAAATCATAAAGTTGGTAATCCAGACACTGTTGCCAGAACTTCTAGGGCTGCAATCGTCAAAAAGTTTAGATTCCTGTGCAAAAAATCGTCAAAATCGTCAAGTCATTTTAGAAAATCGTCAAAAAAAACGTCAAATCAAAAATATTAAATTTTTTGTATTTTAATTATTTTATTACAAAAACTATTACTATGGTTCAAACTTATTAACTATGCTTTCAACAAATATACACATATATGTACATTAAATACTTATATGTATATTACCTAAACATGAAAACCATTAAAATTAAAAATAAAAGTTAGAAAAACTTAAAATGAAATGAGAATTCACATACGTACATAATTACATAAATATTTATTTTTAAAAAAGATAATTTATAAAAAAATAATTAGCATTTTTGTTATAGAAACATTTTATGTATAAAAATCATAAAATAACAAAAAACCAACTACAAAAATGCAATACTAAAAAAAGTTTCCATATACATATGTTAAATTTAGAAAAATCGTAATTTCTGGACCTAAAATCGTCACTAGTGTATTTTGAGAGGTGAAAATTGTCAAAATGCAGAGAAATCGTCAATTCTGGCAACAGTGAATCCAGTAGGGAAGAGCGTCCACCAAAAGTGCTTAATTCCAAAATCGATTACCTTTTTTGAAATTTTTCGCTGGATATCTACAAATATGGATTTACCTTTGGTAAATACATTTGTAAGTATCACTATTCATTTTCTGTTTTTGAGTTTTTTCATTTTCTATTTAGGTTAGAAAGTATGTTTAACTATTCTTGTTTAAAATTATTTCATTCAATAAAAATTGAAAATACTGGGGCCTAATTCCTGCACTCGTGATCGGAATTGCATTCGAATAGAAATTAATTTCGATGGCTAGAAATTTTCGGATGATGTCACTCGTTACCAAGCGAATCGAGTTTTTGTTTCAGTGTTGGCAAAGGCAAATATATTTATATATAAATTCATTTCACAACACTGATTAAATTGTAAGCAAAAGCATATGTTTGTGTGTGCAAAAACATATGTATGTACGTACATACACACGTACTTATATGCAGAAAAAAGAAACGAATATACATAAATGTTGTTTTCATTTTAATTTAATTAATAACTTAATAATAATAAAGTTAGAGAATAGATCACCAGCTACATTTTCGATTCTTTTATTGGTTGAACAGAAGCAGTTAATTTTTTATTTAAATGCTCCCAGAGTTGGTTGATTTTTTTATATTTTATTTTATTATTTGCCAAGTCAGTGTGTTTTGTTATATTTGAAGTCAACTAGAAATTTTTTAATTTGTATTTTATACGTACATTTGTGCATTCATTCATTTATAAATAAATAAGTCAAATATTGAACATACATTTTCCTTTTCTTCGCTTTTTCTATGTTAAACATGATCTCGAATGCCTTTTTGCTTGCTAGTAAAAACACGAACGGTTGCATTCGAATGTATGCACGTTATCGAATGCTGTCATTAGAAATTCCGATATGTATTATTCGAAACCGAATGCGAAAATCCTAAAAGTTAAAAAAATAGAACATTCGAGTAATAACTCGCTCGCAATCGAATGCGAGAATTAGGCCTCTGATTAAAAAATTATCCCTTATTAAAATTCACTTTATGTTTACTTGGCAATCACAGTTAGTATACTACAAGTAAAACAAACTGCGGAAAAATAAAGTTAATTTTGTAGGGCCTGTCCCACGTTATCGACAACGTTCGACTTATCGCACAATTAAGGCCGGGGCACAATGAATCCGTCATACGTTAAACTTCGCCTTTTTCAACTGACAGCTAAGTTGAAATACATGGTTTCTTATGAGGGCTGTTACATTCTGTACGTGTCCGTCAACGCAAAGTACAAAACCTGGTAAACTTTTAACTTTTTGCGTACGTTGAGTAGTTTCACAGATATTGGTTGGTTTTTTTGGTATGTTCTGAATTAGATTTTTGTGTTTTGTGGCAGCAAAAATAAAATTAAACAAAAGAAATAAACGAAATAAATAAAAAAGAATTTGAATTTAACAAATAAAATGGAGAATCAACCTATTGAAGCTGTTCAAATGCTTCCGTCAACAAAGTACTCATTGTGCCAACATTCTCCGTCGTTGCGATAATGTCAGTTAAAAAAGGCGAAGTATAACGTATGAAGGATTCATTGTGCCCCGGCCTTAAAGGTAGAATTAGTAAAATCGTATCGTGATGTTGCGTGTCAGCTGACAAAAACCGTACCATATACAATGCATGTCACTAGTTATAAAATATGTATGTGGTGGTAGCACTGCTGACGTAGGAATCTGCAGAAAACATATTTTTCTGTAGCGAATGTCAAAAACGCCGCATTTGATGCCAAACAAAAAAAAAAAAAAAAAAAATGTGCTGTGCAAACTGTTACATTTTCTATAACTTGTGCACAAAGTTGAACGATACGGCAAGCTGTAAAGTAGAATGATACGATTTTAGAAATTCTACCTTTACATTGGAAACAACAACTAAATTTTAAAATTTGTTGTTGTTTTGAATGTAAGTGTGTTACAAGTCGAACGCTTTCGGCATCGTGGGACAGGCTATTAATATCCTATTTGCAAAAGCAAATTTACATATAAAGGGTGTTTTTTTAGAGGTATAGAACTTCGAATTGAAATAAAACACAAGAAAATCGTTTTAATGTCCATCAATTTGGCTTTATTGGAAGGATAATTTTATGCCATTAATGTTTAAATATGATTTTGGGCATGTGGCCGCCGCGGCTGGCTCGAATAAAGCCAATTCTACAGGTCCAATTTTCAACCACTTTTTCGAGCATATGGGGCCGTATGTTGGCAATAACGCCACGAATGTTGGCTTCCAAGTCCCCTAACGTTTCTGGTTTGTTGGCGTAGACGAGCGACTTCACATATCCCCAAAGAAAATAATCCAATGGTGTCAAATCACACGATCTTGGTGGCCAATTGACAGGTCCATTCCGCGAAATTATGCGTTCATCGAATGTTTCCTTCAATAAATCGATTGTGACGTGCGCTGTGTGGCATGTAGCGCCGTCTTGTTGGAACCACAACTCATCCACATTCATGCCATCCAATTCGGGAACAAAATAGTCGGTTAGTCGGCTCCAATTGCTGTGAACGGTGGCGAATCGATTCATTCGGGTCCTCTTCAACACTTTGCTCTACAGCGGCAATTGTTTCTTCGGTGCGCACTGTTCGACGTCTCTGCGGATGCGTATTATCACATAGAGTAAACGTAGTGCGAAAACGATCCATGGTTAACCGAATTAATTGCTCTGATGGACGATTATGTCGACCATAAAATGGACGGAGCTTGCGGTAAACTTCGCGAACTGAACCATTATTTTCGAAATAAATTTGCACGATTTGCAAGCGTTGTTCTTTTGTCAACCTGCTCATGATGAAATGGCAAACCAAACTAAATATTAATCACTTGACAGCTGACAAAATGGCTGCCAGTTAAAAAAGTGATGCCAACTTAAAGTTCTATACCTTAATAAAAAACACCCTATATATGTGCTATTAAAAATTCTAATTACTAGCAAACGGATAATTACTTAAGAAATTTATAAACCGATTTCAATGTCTTCGTCAAAATTAGAGATGTGCACGTGAGCGTTTTTTGACTCACGACACGCACGCTCACGCAGAAAAATATTTTACTCACGCACTATCACGCACGAATGATATTGAAAATTTTCACGACCACGCACGCTCACGAACAAAATATTCTTAATCACGCACGAGTGGTTTACAACTTATCACGATCACGCACGCTCACGAAAAATTTGTATGTTTTTTTGGGTTGAAAAATAGGTTTTTACACATATGTACATATGTATGTACGTATATACATATGTAAAATTAACGTTGCACAGTGGGGACTTTTACAAAGTAAATGGCAATAAATCTGGAACTTCTAAACTACTGATTGAAATTATATGAAACTCCTAACATCCGTAGAGGAGGATTTAGGCTTTATAACACATGTCATGACAGCCTTCTGGCTTGAGCTGGACATGAGTTACAGTGGGCCAAAACTGACTACCCGGTACTAAACAAAACTTCTGAAGCTTGTAACTTTTTTAAAAATTATCCGATTTTTACCGGATAAAGCATTTTGACATAAACTTGAAATTCTTAAGAAATAATTTCCCAAGATGTGTTTCCGTACCTCTCATAAGATATTTCACTTAAGACAAAAACAATTTTGCCTTGACCTTTTTTAGTATTACTCCTATTACTTTTATTTCATTGTTGGATTTTAAGTTAAAGGACAGCATTAAATTTTGGAGCAAATCAAGTTTAGACGCCCCTCCCAGAAATTTAAAAACAGTATCCTATCCTATAGAAAATTGAAAAATAAAATGAAAAAATTAAATAAAAAATTGGCGGCGAGGCTTAGTTTCCGAATTATGGTCCTCTGAAATTCTAGTACAATATTGTGATTATACGGTGTTTTCAATTTCTTATAAAATACGATATTTTTTTAAATTTTTGGGATACCAGTATTGGTCATATTCATTGGAAAACACCGTATAATCATAATATTGTACTAGAATTTCAGAGGCCCATAATTCGGAAACTAACATTCGCCGCCAATTTTTTTATTTAATTTTTTTTCATATTTTTTAATTTAAGAATATACTTAGAAGCAATTATTTTGTATTTTGGACATGTACCCTACATTTAGCAATGTCCTAAAATAGTAAATTTTATTGCAATTTGAAATTTATTTGCTGGTGGTTCAGCGTTGTCTATATGCATTTCATTGTTGCTGTAACAAATCATCAGTAGACTTCAACCACACATTTTGAATAGTCACAAATCTCTTATCTTATGCACAGACTTTCAAGAACTATTTGAGAATTCACAAATAATAATATTTTTGAAAATCACAAAACAAAAACCCCAGCAAATAATTTATATTCGATTTGAATCCATTTTATTTTTCTTAAATAGTAAATTTTAAAAATATTTTTTGTGTTTAAGCGGTTATAAAAAGTTGTGACGGTAGATTTTGAAAGTTTAAACTATAAGATTTTATTATGTAGATAGTTTTAAAAATTTTTAACTAAAATTTAAGAGTGCCTTTTCATAAATGCGGATGTACGCGTAGTTTATCTAAAAAAAGTCAAAGTTTAGGGAAAGTATAGTTGTGTACCATAAAAAATATATTAAAATAATTTTATTTTTCTACATTGGTATATTTCAATTCCATATTAGCCAGTTTACTACGCCTGCGAAAAATTATAACAATAGCCCAATACACAATCTTGTGCAAATGGTCTTGTATCGTAGCATTTGCAAAATGGTATAGTATATTGAAGGAATGATATGTCGTGAGAGCGTGAAAATTCGTACGTGATTGTTTAAAATAGCTCACGCACGAGTAATTTATTTTTAAGTCACGATCACGCACTCACGCGTGATTAATTATAAATTTAATCACGATCATGAGTGAGTCACGCGTGATTCACTTTTTAAATTTCTTTTGTGGCGTATTTGACAACTAAGTATGACATCAAGGATTGTTATTTGAATTGGTTGGCAAAGCTTGCACCAGAAAATGTTCCTAAGTGGAAACAGAAATAATATTGTTCATTTTGCTACACAAATGTTTCCAAACGAAACAAAATTCGCTAAAAAAAATTAAAACTGAATACAGATCCATATCAGACTTTGAAGATTTAAAAAAGTTCACAAGCTTATTTGTGAGTGAGTTTTAGAAGGATATCGGAAACGTAAAAAGTAGTTCAAATGAACAATTTTATCGGATCATTCAAGGCATTCTTTCTCTACTCTTCATTCATTGTATAAAATAAGGAATCACGCTTATTCCATTTGCCAACATCAACGTCACGTCAATAAAATACTAAAAACTGTCAATAGCAAATAATTGTTCCCGAGAGCGAGATATTTTTTTGGTTTGTATTGATATGACATCGATCGATGTTGACAACAGTTTCAAATTGTAAATGTTGTGAAATGTAAATGCAAATTTTGCATCCTTGATACCTGATGAAGACTTTTTGAAGTCTAACAATATGTCTTGCTAGTAATACATATAAAATGTTTAACTAAAAAGCTTTACAAATTCTGCTATATTGTCATAATCTTTGTTGGTTTTTTTGATAATCATGGAATTCTCTAGCTATTAACACAATAAAGTATCATTCAAGAAGCATAGTATGTTTCGTTACCTTAATATAGACAGGGCCTAACTAATTATCTTTTTGAAATGGAGTTTGTTTTATTTTTGGATAGAAGATCATCTAATGTATCAAAGAATGCATAAATTTAAATTTAAAAAAAAAATGAGTTAGGGCCTTTGCTATTTGCTATTTGTGTGCTATGTTTGTAAAAAGTAGTTTGGCACTATTCAAGTGATTTTGGCACTATTTAAAAACGGATTTGGCACAAAATCAAGATTTCCAATTCCCATCACTGCTCTGGATCACGAATAAATAATTTTAAGGACATTTTTTGTGAAAATTTTTTTTTAAATCAATTTAATCTTTTATTTTGTGATCGTCAACTTCCGTATTAATAAAGTATATTATTAGTCTAGTTACCTTTTTTTGTTAACTATTGCATAAGTTCCGTGAACTACAGGGTATTCGGGCTTATATTATCTTAAGCCTACAGTACACGGCATGTAAAAAACCACATGCGCATGTGGTTCTGATGTAATTTTGACATCATCACGATGATACATTTGCCACATGCCGTGTACTAGCAACATATTTACATGTAGATATTAACATGCTTACAGATGAGCTGCCCCAGAAAATGTCTTCGTTTCGGCTACATGTGCCACATACATATGTATTTTGGAACAAAAATACTATAAAAATTTTACTGCATCTAGCCACTACTAGTAATTTTAAAAAATGCTACGAACATGCTGAAAATTCTCGTGACGTCATCGCCACATACGCATGTGGATTTTTACATGCCGTGTACTGTAGGCTTTAGAAACAAAACACATACATTTACGCACATACGAAGATAGTTTTCATGTGTGTGGGTAAGTGCGTGGTAACAGGCTTTTCACAATAAAGCTTGAAATAACAAGTAATAGTGCTATATTCGGCTGTGCTGAATCTTATATACCCTTTACCAAAGTGCTTTTATGTAGTACATACACAAGCACATACATAAAGTATAAACAAAAAGAAAAAAATAATTTGACCTAGTTACTTTTATGTACAAAGAAAAAAATAATAATTTTCAAACCCTAAAATCATCATTTTAGATTTTTCTGATTCCTTATACATACCAATCTAGTAGTTGTTAAAAAAATATATAAAGTGTGTTAAGTGAAAAAAGAAAAAGAAAATCAAAAAAAACTGGTTTATTTATTTACTTTAATATCCAGAAAAAAAATTCAAAGTTTCCAGATCTGGAGCTGTGATTTTTATTTTTATAATTTTCTACACCAAATTTTTCATTCCAAAACGTAAATTTATAAAGGAAAAGAGAAAAATTAATTAGACTTAGTTACTTTTATATATCACAAAAATTGTTAGTTTCCCAACCCTGGAATCATTCTTTTTGATTTTTCTGATTTCTAACATCAATCTGTTTCTTTTAGGAATCTAAGATATGTTTAATTTATAGAAAAAAAGAAAAAATTTGTGTTAGTAAGTTACTTTTGTACAAAAAAAAATTAAAGTTTTCCAACCCTGGAATCGTCTTTTTAATTTTTTTAATTGTTTTTCTTTTATTTAAATACCAATTTTATTCGTACTCAAGCATAAAATAAGTTTGTTTAATAAAAAAAAAATAAAAATTAGTTTTCGGTAGTTAATTTTTTATATCACAAAAAGTGTGGGTTTTCCAACCCTGAAATCATACTTTTTGATTTTTCTGATTTCTTATTCTAATCTCTTTCTTTTAAGAATATAAGATATCCTTAATTTATAGGGAAAAAATAAAAATTTGCTTTAGTAAATTACTTTTGTATAAAAAAAGTAAGGTTTTCCAGCCCTGGAAACGTGTTTTAAATTTTTTTAAATTGAAATACTAATTTTATTCGTACTGAAGCATAAAATAAGTTTATTTAATAAAAAAAATAAAAATTAATTTTCGGTAGTTAATTGTTTATGTCACAAAAAGTTTCTGTTTCCCAACCCTGGAATCATCCTGTTTGATTTTTCTGATTTCTTACACCAACCTTTTTCATTTCAGAATATAAGATATGTTCAATTTATAGAAAAAAAGGAAATATTTTTTTAGTAAGTTGATTTTGTATAAGAAAAAAAGTTAAAGTTTTCCAACCCTGCAAACGTCTTTTTGAATTTTTTATTTTTTTTATTTGAAAACCCAATTTTATTCGTGGTGAAATATAAAATAAGTTTATTTAATATAAATAAATAAAAAATTAGTGAAGTAGATAATTAGTAGATAATTTTATACTTTACAAAAATTTTAGGTTTTCCAACCCTGGAATCGTCCTTTTTGTTTTTCTGATTTCTAACATCAATCTGTTTCTTTTAAGAACATTAGATATGTTTAATTTATAGAAAAAAAGGAAAAATTTGTTTTAGTAAGTTACTTTTGTATAAGAAAAAAATTTAAAGTTTTCCAATTCTGGAAACATCTTATTAATTTTTTGAAGCTTAATTTTTTATTTGAAATATCAATTTTATTCCTGGTGAAGTATAAAATAAGTTTATTTAATAAAAATAATTAAAAAATTAGTTTACGGTAGTTAATTGTATATATTACAAAAATCGTAGGTTTTCCAACCCTGGAATCATCCTTTTTGTTTTTCTGATTTCTAACATCAATCTCCTTCTTTTAAGAGCACTACATATGTTTAGTTTATAGAAAAAAAGGAAAAATTTGTTTTAGTAAGTTACTTTTGCATAACAAAAAAAGTTAAGGTTTTCCAACCCTGGAAACGTATTTTTAATTTTCTTAATTTTTTTTTTTTTAATTTTTTTCAGTTAGAAATACCAATTTTATTCATACTGAAGTATAAAATAAGTTTATTTAATACAAATTATTAAAAACTACTTTTCGGTAGTTATTTTGTATGGCAAAATGAAGTTTAAGTCTCCCAGCTCTGAAACCCTCCGCTCGATTTTGCTGATTTTCAATAGCAATCTTATTTCGACCATTTCTGACCCACCAGTCCAAGAACGTAGTCTCTAGCTTTTCTGGGAGCTTCGAAAAACCGATTTCACGTACAGACAGACGGACGTCGCTTATTTGTCTTCCCTATGCATAAGGATGCAGAATATATATACTTTATGGCTCGCTTATTAATGTTCTGGAAATTACAAACGGAATGACAAACCTATATATACCCTTTTACCATTTTTTGGTAAAGGGTATAAAAATGTGCATTAGATTTTGATTTGATGTGGTATACAAATGAATGTGTGAGTGGGGAGTTCTTAAGGCATTGCATGCAGTGTTTTTTTTTTTGTTTGCACAACAGAAACACCATGATTTTATGGGAATTTGAAGTGCTGCGTTCCCCTGCTCTTGTTGTATTGTCATGTTTGAATAAAAGGCTTATATTACAGTTGAATAAATTTGAATATGGACTAATGGCATTTTGATGCACACCATTTACTACTCTTGCCATCCAGTAGAGCTGGGTCCAACTCGTTCATTCGTTAATTTTTGCAACAAACCTATGATCAAACCCATGTAATTTAAATGGGTTTGATCATAGGTTTGTGGCAAAAATGAACGAATGAACGAGTTGGACCCAGCTCTACCATCCAGTGGATACGTTAGCATATTTCAAAAGTATATATTTGATTAATTTGAGACTTGTTAAAACTTTTAAGGAAAATACTTCAAAATAAAAAATCTAAAATTTATATCAAATTAAGCTTTTCTCTTTTACCCGACTGTCAAGAAGGGCCACGTTTTTTCGTTTCTTGTATGTACGTCTGTAAATTTGTTTATTACCACCTATTTCCCAAATGACTGCATGGATTTCTACAATTAAGATAGACAGGTGTTCAAAAATTAAAAAAAAATGGCGGATTTTTCGCGCGAAATAGTAAAACGTTAAACTTTTTTTTACCAAACCTATCAAGTGGGATATCAAAATAAAGGTAATTATAAGGGCATTACAAAAATGAATAAATATAATATATATGTTTGTTCGCAAGAGTTGCCGGGACACTAAAAAGTTTAATAATTTAGAGATCTAAAAAGCGTAAAAGCACTAATGTGAAAAAAGGGTGAAGATCCAAACGAGTGAAGTTTAATAATGTGTAATATATTCTAAACTATTCTCTTTTTAATGAAATACATATATCAGCAGTGTTGCCAGTTTTTTTTTCTAGAGCTTATCCCCAATTTGTGATTTGTCATCCCCGAATATCCCCAAATTGAGTGTTTTGGTTAAAACTTTTTCTTTTGTGAAAAAAAAATTAAATTTTTTAATTTTATTAAAAAAAAAAATACAAAAACAACATATCTATTCAATAAAATTCATTTATATCGATACCTGCATTTATATTGACATTAATTTAATTTGTACTTATAAAACTTGTAAATAAAAATTACACATAGTTTTTAATATACGCAAGTATACAAATTTTTTCAACCAACGTTTACCATTTCACAAACTTCAGCATTTCAGCAGAAGGACTAAATTTGTCACAACAAATTGAATTATTTTTATAGTGTGTGCTTATTCTAAGAAGTGCTTCCAACAAGTCATATTGTTCATTGTTGGTTAATCTGTCTTGATAATACTTCTTTATTAGAAACCATTCACTATGAATAGAAACACATATTTTTAGACTTGCCAGACATAAATTTTTTAGCACAAAAATCATTCTTCTTGCCATCAGTTACAAAAAAATATCCCAAGAAATTCCCTTAAATTTGTTTAGCATCCCCGACAAATCCCCACATCCCCAGCACGAAATTTTCATCCCCAATCACGAAAAAAAATCCTCAATTTGGGGGAAATCTCCTAAACTGTCAACACTGTATATCAGATGAAAAAGGCATGCTGCTCTACACTGAAAAAATCAATACAACAAGTTCTTATTAAAGTAATTTTAAGAAATACACAAATTTCTTAAAAGCCCTACACACATAGAAAAAACAGCTTAAACTCAATAACAACCATATTGAATTAATACGAAACATTAAGGAAAGTCTAGTGATGCTGAAATTTCTTATCTCAATATGGAAAAATATTAATTGACAGTATTAATTTATTAATTTTATTTATTTTTAAGTAATATACATACCTAATTTACATTAAGCATTTTTTTTAAATGAAATTAGTTGCATGAAAATTTTTTAGTTGCCAATAGGAGGCCTGGAGAAGCAACTTATATCAAAAAAGTTGCGAAAAATGCATAAAAATTCATGAAATTTCATGAAAAAATGCTTAATGTAAATCAGGTATATCTCAATATACATTTTCTATTATATAGAAAATTATTGAATTAATGTGACGCGTTCTTATTTTTAAGTTGTAGCTTTTCCCTGAGTGTACTTAGTGCATTTTCTTAGTTTGGCACTAACGCTCAAAATTTTTGAGTTTTGAGTCTTCAAAAAACACTAAAAATAGTACCAAAACACCAAGTTGGCATCGCTGTTCATGAAGAAGAGTCATTTCCGCAAATAGAAAGTATTTGTATTGTTAGTGTGGCTGTATGTGGTCTTCTCCTTGTGTGTGTGTATTTGCATGCGTGCGTGGGCAGTGATGAGTTTCAATTGAAATCCAATTCGCCGCATTGTTGTCGCTTTATTTGATGAAATTTTGTTTGATATTGGGTCGCTAATGATGTCGTTAGATGACAGTAACCAGATATAAATAAAACTTTAAATGTATTTGTTCATTCGAGTGTGCAGCGGACACATTGTATGTGGTCTTTTGTGAGGTTATGGCTTTGTATTATATAATTTTTTTTTCAATGGGCTATTACAACAATGATGCGAGAAAAATTTTGTGGCATGTGTCGTCTACAAATACATATGCATATGTATGTATTAGTGATGTAACGGATGTTAATTTTTGATATTCACAAATGCGAATATGAATACGAATATTTGAAACGATATTCACGAATACGAATACGAATACCAATATTATATGTGAAACTTATAAACATTAAATTGTTTTTTATTTACGCCTGCAAAACGAAATATGAAAAAAATTAAAAAAAAGAACATCAAACTGCTGTTGGCGTACTTTACAATTCATAAAAAAAATATCCAAAACTTTAGTGGTCGTCATTAAATAACACTTTAAAATGATACAAAACACGTTCCCGGCAATTCCCAATAATAATTCGCAAAATCCCAAGAATGGGATTTTTTCAGTATTTTTGCTGCATTTTTCTCATCTTTCGCCGACCGAAGATAATATTTTTGGAAATAATTAAAAACATGCTAAGTCTTAAAGTTGCATGATGTATTTTTTCGTTCCAGCCTGGGAAGGAATTCGAGAAAAAAAACCTTACATTTGATGTTTATAACAATAACGAAAATTAAAAAAAAAAATATTTGTAGTATTTCTTATAGTATTACCTTTTGAATAAGTGGAAATATGGAGTTAGTATTTTTGCAAATTTTTCTTTTATAATAGCGAAATAATTAACACACTTTTTCTACAAAAAAACGGCGAAAAATTGACTTTTTTCAAAATTTTAATTTAAGTTTCGTATAACTTTTGACTTAATTGTGATTTTGATACCAAATTTTTTTATATTACAATGATCAGTTTCTTTTTCTCAATTAGCAGAACAGTGTTAAAGAAGTCAAAAATATTTCCTACACTGTAAGCGAAAACCCATATATGTTGCTGACTTTTTTTTAGTTCTTGGATAGAAAAAAAAATCCACTTACAAAAAATCTTCTTTATCAGATCAAAACATCAGCTT
This sequence comes from Tachina grossa, assembly GCA_949987645.1. Classification (NCBI taxonomy): domain Eukaryota; kingdom Metazoa; phylum Arthropoda; class Insecta; order Diptera; family Tachinidae; genus Tachina; species Tachina grossa. The sequence continues at coordinate 58,504,705 of OX465278.1, read as the reverse complement.
GGCATCGGTTTTAATATTTCATTAACCCTAGGTTGTCCACTTTGGGGCTCCGTCCCCTTAAAATATATATAGTCCAAATTCCTGACTTAAGCTCGGTGACACCTCCGAGAAACTGCAGAATTATTTAAATTTTTTTTACAAAATCCCCACTTTACATCGGGTACTTTAGGCCCCACTAGGCACCAGAAGGCACCGCCGGATCGAGCTAAAAAATTAAGACCGCATGTATGGCAGCAAACCTCATATTTAAGTCAGCGCACATATTAAGAATTAAAAAAATTCCATACAAATTGCGACAAGTCTAATGTACACAGAAAAAAAAAGAATTGTAAATACAACTAATTTATTTGTGAATACAAATAAAATATTATTTAAAAAGGCACCTACAACGATTTTTGTAAATACAAACACACATTTGTAACATAAGAAAACAAAATCAACTCAATTATTTCCAATTAAAATTATTGTGTTATTCACAATTGAATTGTTAACAAAAAACAAAAATTTTTAATGAATTTGTTTTTCAAATTCTTATGGTGTTGTTTTTCGTTGTTTGCTTAACTTTTTTTAAAAATTTGTTTTTTATTAAATTTTAATTTAAAGAATTTTGGGATGAGTCTCTTACTTACCACTCAGCTAAAGAGCAAATCGTTATTAGGTATGCAAGTGATGAATACACGCAAAACATGATTTCTGATGTTTCTTCTGCATGGTGCATTTCGTTCGTATAATCTAAAAATAACTTTCTTGATTAAAAAAAAAAACAAGCCACGACAATTTTCGGCTTCTTGTTGGAATTTACACGTATACAACACCAACAATCAAAATATACAACAACATCAGCACATTACCACGTTAAGTCAATCAACAAGCAAGGAAAACACCAACACAAACAAATGAAATTAAATGATATTTTAAAATGTACGGAATTGGTAAATACAATATTCAAGTTAATGACAAATATTATTAAAATTAAAAATTTTATTCAACAACATGGTTTTGTTGAACATAAATCTTGTATATTTTTTTCTGTGTACGTGTGCTTAGATATGCGTGCGTTTAAATTGAGATGAACCCCTTTCACTGGAACAGCGTGAACTTCATTTCATTATTCATTTCTAAGTATATATGCCTCTACTCGAACATGCATTAGCATGATAATAATTCCTAGAATTATTATTTGGTAATTCGTTGAAAATTAATAGATGCGGACAAAGTTAAAACTGAAAATAAAGTTACAAAGATCTGAAGGTAGATCTCGGCATTCGATATTGTTTGAAATGTTCAAATGTTTCCTTGTACATTATATTGAAATATTTTGAAACTTCATTCGATATCAAATGTTTTAGTTTGATCTCTACTTCAGACACCTCAAGTATGTGTTTTTAATGAGAAATATGAGAAGGAAATATATATATATGTATATATATAATATCATTTGTATACCTCTCTTTGTCTTTCCCAGTATAAAATAATAAACTTAAGTGTGTGTGAACCAGGTCAAAGTTTCATGGAGGCTCAAATTGAAATGAAATAAATGCTAGTGAAGTTAGTCGTCCTGAATTTGGTTTTATTCGAAAAAATAATTGAATATGTCTCCGTCATGTAACACTTCAGCTAATTCAGAGGAAGTAATATCGCGTTTTTGCAGCAAGGGAGGTCGTATGTCGTTAGTTGAATGTTCTCTTTCAAGGCATAGTTCGTCTGTGGCTTAGCGATCGAACTTAAACTGCAAAAAAAAAAAAATAATACAAAAAACTATATTTTAATTCAAAGACTTTTTATTCCAACGACTAATACATGGCATCTATATTCGAATATAATTTTCGTCATATGGCCACTGGGTCTATTTTTGACTAAACGCATTCTGGATGCCAATTTCTTTAATCATTGCTCTCCGTATGTTATGAAATACGCTACGAATGACTTCAAGGCATCAATTGTTGCTGGCTTCTCAGCACAAGCCAGTACTTTTATTTAGTTCTACAGAAAATAATCAAGAGTTGTCAAATCGTACGACCAATGGATCGGGTAGCCATACTGTTGAAACCACATCTCGCCCAGCTCAATGCCACAAACATTTTCTAACAAAAAATCGTTGATGATGATGCGGTAATCATCTATATTAACGCGAAAACCGGCTTCATTATTGAAGAAATAAGGTCCAATGATGTCAGAAGCGTTTACACCGAACCAAGCGGTGCATTTATTGCATGGAATGGAGTCTGTATGACAAACTGGCCAAAGTGGCACCAGCGTGACGAACTTCAATCGGTTTCTTACATAAATGAATACACATAAACGAATACATTTCTCTCGGTGGCCAGCAGTGGTGTAGGGTCTGTTGTGGATTGGATTCATTCCATAAGCGGTAATTTCACTTATTAACCAACAGCTCTAGATTCCAATTGATGAAAGAGTGACGCATATGATGAACTCATAGCTTTAATTCTTGCACCATCTAGATCTTAAATGAGTGTAACTCAAGATCTTTGCGCAAACTTTTCCAGATAGTGAATGCACAGAGCCCCAATTTATACGAATTTTGTTAGTTCATACTTTTATTAAAAAAACCAATAAATAATTCTATTGAAATTTAAAATTCTCTCTCTCTCACTGTCTTCCATTTACTGTGATATTTTCTTAAGAGTTTTAATTTAAAATAAAAAGGTAAGTTCTTTGCCTTCTAAACTTTATTTAACTTTAACTTTATTTTCCTTTTTCTACTCAATCGACATTTTCTTTGTCTAATGAAGTAGGAAGGAAGTTAAGTAAACTTTCTTGTGTACAAAGTTTTCTTTATTAAGATTTGATTGTGGTTGTGTGTTAATGGTGGCAAGTAAAGAAATAAAACTATTTTTATGCCTTTAAATATTTATTTGTTAGAAACTACAATTTCTTTGCTAACGACTTATTTTTCTGCATGGGAAGGAATTTATAAGGTAAAACTTTTAACACAAATAATTTAAATGGAGTAGTTTCTGTTTAATTTTTTTTATATAAAATAAATCTTAAAGCGGAAAGTATAATAAAGTTTTATAATTTCGTATAACTGAAACTTAGGGCCAATCCCAGGATGTCGACAAGTTTCGACTTGTCGCACACTTGCATTTTAAACAACAACAATATATTAAAATTTGTTTCCGAACAAAATTTATGTCTGAACCAGCGTTACCATAAGTGAATATTTATCTCATTTTCGAAGTTTTACGGGATGTTAAAAGGAATAACAGATTTCTTTGTTAAAAATAAGATTTTTAAGAATCTGCTATTTGGTACTTTAAGTATATTATTAAGGTACTTTTGACTAAAGTACTGACATATTTTCTTCTTTCCTTCATCAAAAGTATGAATTATGTGCATACATATATATATCTTATACATGTTCTATTCAGTAAATATTTTGTGTTATTTATCTTTACGTTTGTTAGTTCATTTGTAACAAAATAAGTTTTTCCTGAAAATTTTTCAGTAAAATCAATGCATATTAATATTCTTATGTGTTTCTCTCTATAAAAACGCTTTTCCGTGGAGCCGAAGATTTGCAAATGAATAGAAGACCCAAATGTAGTAATTAGGGTTAAGAATGATACAAGTTTTATTTACAAATTCACTTAAACTAAATTAATCAAGAGCTTAAATACACTAATACAACTTAAACTACTGAATTACACACAAATATTCACAACTGGTTACCACTACGCCTTCCTCGCTGTAGTTTACGCACTTTTCTTAGCTGGCTGCGCAAGTATTCACGTGACACCTCTTTGTCTGCGGCTCGTCACTCACGATACTCACTCTGCCGTCACTCACAGTTGATACACCAATACCTCTTTGTCTGCTGCTTGTCAACCACACGGCACTCACTCTGCCGACACTCACAGTTGATACACCAATAAAGACTCACTGGCTTTACTTACAACCTTACACACGTCTATTCGCTGCGCTGTTCCCTTTACTCCAGTCGACACGATAGACTCCACAATAATCTCAATTCCACGACAGACTTTGCTGTCACTATAGACTGTCCTATAGTTTCTCCTTTACTCCAACTCACGTGTAAAGCACAGACTGCTCTTAACTAACAACTCACCCTACTATTATTAATTCACAACTTAATTATCAACTGACTTGTTCACACGCAACTGACTGACTTGTTCACAACTGACTTGTTCGCAACTAACTCACAACTGCAACTAACTAACTCATTGGCTGCGTCACCTCTTTTTATATTCCACACAAATACCACTAGAATTTTCAAGCAATGTCTAGACGATCATTATCATCTTATATAGGCGCACGGCAGTGCGCCAGGCCAAGTTCTGGCCAATGCACTCAGTGTGAATATTTACACGAAGCCATTCGAGCTGTTTTTACCGAAATTTTAGCCAGGGGGCGGGGCTACGCCCATAAAAATTAAAATTTGTGCTAGTGAGCTGAAATTTGATACATAGCTAAGTCTAGGTGAGCACTAAAATATAAAATATATAAATAACATAACAGTCAGATTTAAAAAAGCTAATATAAGGCGCTTAAAAGAAGCTGTTTTATTGAAATTTTGCATGTATACTGCGATAATGCAGGGCTATAAATTTTTGTTAAAAAAGTGGGCGGTGACACGCTCATATAATTTAAACCCCATTTTCGTGTACAACGGTTCAGCATATTAGATATACTATTTATGTGGGTATTATTATCCGTTTGCAACGAAACTTGACACGAATAATAAGCACTGGTCGAAAAAATCTTAAGCTTGGAAAAGTGGGCGGTGCTGCGCCCATAAAATCTAAAAATTAAAAGTTGAGCTAGGGAGCTGAAATTTGATACACAAATAGGTCTAGGCGAGCAACCAACAAAAAAATCTGAAAACCCAAAATAGTTTACCAGAATGGGCGCGGCCACGCTAACATTGTTTGGTACTAAAACCTTAATATGCAGCTTTTAACACAAACTAATTTAGTGAAACCTTGCATAAGCGTTTCACGCGTACAGTACTTTAAACTATCACCTTAAAAGTGGGCGTGATCACTCCTATAAAATGTTAGCCTTGTGTTTAATCTACTTCAGTCTAGCATATTTTACTAGAAAATTAGCATGAGTTGTAAATTGAAAATAGTGGGAGGGATAGTGCTCATAAAATTTAATTCTCGCTAGAGAGCTGAAATTTTATACATAAGTAAGTGTAGAGTAAGCCAATAGGAAAATCATAAAACCAAGAAGTTTTTTTTTTTGGTATGCGGGGCCAGGCCTTTAAAACTCCAATTTGCACTAGAGAGCTGAAACTTGATACACAAATAAATCTAGATCAGAGATCAGTAAGATAAATCTAAAAAAACCTGAAGTTTCAACCAGAGGACGGTAAAAAGCACTTTAAATTCAAAACTAAGATAAATTTTATTGAATGAAGCCTTTCATACACATTGCACTTATCCAAAATAAAAATTTCCTATTTTGAAAAGTAGCCGTGGCTTCACCCATAAATCTTAGCTTTTTCTTTCAGGTACTTTGGCTTAGCAGTTTTTAATTTAATACTCAGGTGTTTCTTATTAACTTTTTAATACCAAACTCTGCATGAACCATAAGAACTAGAAGATATAAAAGTAAGCGAGGCCAGACCCATAAGAATTTTACGTAATATTATACTATAGAGAGCTGAAATTTTGTAGACAAATAGTAATTGATTGACTCAATCGAAAAATCCAAAAACTAAAGCACCAGCTACCCTATTGAAACTTTGCATGCACATTGGGCATATCCTTTTGATATATGTACTTCGGCTAAGCAGACTTTAATATGTAAATTTATTGAGAAAAAAGACGAGATCGCGTCCACTAAAATGTACGCTGTATATAACATGTTTCTTTCCAGAGGACTCTTACCAAATTGCGTAAACACTAGCGACCCGTTGTAATGACGCAATAGTGCATTTTAAAGGTCTACAATTCAACAGCCATAACGCTCTAACCCATTATTTTATGTAACTATGCCATTTTCAACTGGCACAGCGATCATTAATAGAAATGAGATACACTAGAAATGTTAAGTTTTAAAAGTGTTATTATAGAAAATTTTTCAAAAAGTAGTCAGATCCTCACAAAAACATAAATGTGAAAAAAGGCCAACTTCCTATCCAAAATTTCGGCCATTAAAAATAGTGAGATATAAATTTTGACCAAGTTCTTGTTTGGCACAATACCTAATACAGAAATATGCAATGCGTTATATAAATTTATAGTCGTAAGGGTGTCATATAATTTCTAGATAGTCTGCTTACTTGGCAATATTTTTACCTTTCTAAAATTGAGAGAATAATGTGTATTTGTTTATTTCTTTCTATTGGAAAAAATGTTGTCAAGTACGCAGACTATCTAGAAATTATATGACACTAGGCTAGCCAGACGTACTTTTTTCAGCAGTACGCGTACTTTTTTTCAGTCAATGTACTGTTGTCTGCATAACCCCTGAAAAAGTACGCTAAAATATTTTTTTGCCTTTTGTACTTTTATTTGTACTTTTTTTCTGTTTAGCATCTTTAAAAACTTTGTTTTTGTGCAGAAAGAATCACATAGTTTGAAGAGCCTTATTAAAATTGTTTCCAATTAGAACGAATTTTTGGCGACAACTCGAAGTATTTTTCATGTATTTCATATGAGAATCAAAATATCGCCAGTTGTGACGACTTACTTACCTTTTGAAATTACCCTGTTTTTTAACTTTTTAAAAACTGCAAATGGGAAAAATGGAATTTTTTGCCACATACAAAAGAATGATAAATATTTTTAAAATTTTTGAACCATTAAAAAAAAATTATATAATGATTTAATAATTATATAGGTTAGGGGCCACATGTTCAATTTTGACTTTCAATTCCATTCAATTTGCAATACACTCACACTTTTTTCACTAGAACAATCAAACTTTTTAAATTGAAAACTAGATTGATTTCAAATTCACCTATCCATTTAAATGGGAACTTAATTTTCAATTTTAACGGCTGGTCACAGCACACATTGATTTAAGCTACAAATTTGAGTTGTTTCTTCGTCGTTGGCATTAAAAAAAATTGATTATCAATTTGTGTCACAGCTATCAATTTCAAGGTATTTTGACACACAATATGTGTAATGAAATTGAAAGCCATTTATTGAACGTGTGGCTGCAGAGTAAGCAACCAAACCGAAATGCAATACAAACAAGTGATATTCAGGGCCAATTTCATCCACTTTATTTAAATATCAATTCATATTTACATGTCGATTTTCATTAATTTTTGTATGGAAAAATTGATATTTAAATAATTTATCGAAATAGGCTGTCAGTATTATAAATATTAATATAAACTTGTTCAAATTAAGTTCGTTTTCTAAACACAATTAGAAAAATGACTAATTTTAAGTTATTAACTTGTTGCAAATAATATTTACGATCTCATTTTTATGTTCTTTAGTAAAGAATATGTACGTTGTTTTACGTTATTGAATGAATTTAAGAACTTTTTAATAAAAACACATATGTACTTTTTTATTTTAAAAATACTGCGTTTTTTCCTTTGGTGTACTTTTTTTGCTAACTCAATATCTGGCTACCCTATATGACACCCTTACGATTACAAATTTATATAACGCATAGCATATTTCTGTATTAGGTATTGTGCCAAACAAGAACTTGGTCAAAATTTATATCTCACAACTTTTAATGGCCGAAATTTTGGATAGGAACTTGTCCTTTTTTCACATTTATGTTTTTGTGAGGATATGCTGTTTACAAAGTGCCTAATTAAGTTGATGTGGTAACTGTGTACCTACATTTGTATATGCATGCGTGTGTACATCATTAACTCAGCAATACACGGTGGTTGTTTATTTTTTGCTTTTCGTTTGAATTAGCATGTATGTATGTGTGTAAATATGTGAATCTTCTTAATAAGCAGACGCTTTTTTTGTTGTTGCTTTTGCTTGTTTACGTGTTTGCTACTATTCTAGATCATACTTTGCATTGACCCTGTAGGAATATTTTCGCGTAACACTTACATTAACACTGTTGGAATATTTTTGTGTAATGCTGCTTAACATTGTCGACGGCCATTTTCGTAACAATGTATTTTGAGCAAAATCACAAAAAAAAAAGATTTTTAATGAGAAAAAAATTTTTTTTTGTTCGACTTGAAAAAAATATGGGAACGCTGGTCTGGAAATAGTTTGGTGTTTCTTTTCTTGAGAGAGAGAGAGAAAAGAACTAATTTTGTTCGGAATATTTTCACCTTAAATTTTAATACTTTTATTATTTTTCCGGACAGAATTGAACTGTGCTGCCTTGGCGCAGAGTATACTTATGGTAAAAAATTTATTTATACGAGGGCGGATCAATAAGTCCGTGACTTTTTGAATGAAACAAAGTTTTTTTTTGCAAAACAAAAATTTATTTTTCAAGATAATCTCGCTTTAACTCAATGCACTAAATCCAACTTTTCTCCAGTTTTTGCATCCTTTCTAAAATATAGGATTTTTCGAGGTCCTTAAAATAAGCATTTGTTTGGTCGTTGGAGCTAAATCTCTTTTCACTGAGCCATTTCTTTAGGTTTTGAAATAGGAATTAGTCACTAGGGCTAAATCCGGAAAATATGGCGAATGGGGTACCAATTCGTAGCCCAATTCATAGAGTTTTGCCATTGAGACTGCACACGTGTGCAAAAAGAACTTTTTTCTTTGCCATATATGGTCGTTTTCTCTTTAAATCCTCATTATATCGGTCTTATAAGTTGGCATTATATTCACCGTTTATTGTTTTCTTTTTTGAAGGTAATCGATGTGGTTTAACTATCCCTCGTGCATCCCAAAAAACTGTTCCCATCACCTTATTGGCCGACAAACTCACCTTGGCCTTCTTCGGAGAAGTTTAGACTACTGATTGGTCTCCGGAGTACAGTAATGGATCCACGTTTTATCCACAGTTACAGTTCAAACAATCGTTTGAAGTTGTCACACGTTTACGTTTATGGTCAATTGAGAGCAAACGCGGCAACCATCTTGCAGACAACTTTCTTAAACCCAGCTGATCATTTAAAATCGAAACCACACTGCCATATTAAATGCCTATGGCATTAACAATCCCACTCACTTTTACTCTTTGATCGGCCAACACCATATCGTGGATTTTTTCGACATTTTCGGCTGTACTGACCTCAATTGGCCGTCCAGAGCAATCAGCGTCATTTGTACTTGTGCGACCACAACGAAAGTCAGTAGACCACTTTTTTAACATTGAAATCGATGGTGTTGAGTCTCCATGGTATTTATCGAGCTTTTCCTTGTTTTGATTGACGGTTTTTTTTCGCAAATATTAATGTTTCATGACCACACGAAATTCACTTTTTGACACATATTCTTCTCAAAAGTCGAGGTAGTCTGTTATCAACGAATGCCAAACACAAACTAAATGACACAGCTTGCTCAAATTTGGACAGGAGTAAACTGACAGATGCCTCTTGACAAGGACAGTATTTCCATTTCAATCAAGAGGCGGGAAATTCAAAAAGACACTGCGTTAATGATCCACCCTCGTATTTCCCTTCCGCAATTTTCGTTATTCATTTTATTAACAAATAAAAATATATATGTGTAACACTAAAAAAAAAAATTAAATTGTAACCATATGTGTCGCTGTGCTGCCATCTTGTAAAATAAATACGCCTCGTTTATATACATATTCCGTACCCTAGCTTTAATTTTCCGGACAAATTGTTCGCAATAAATGGTACGTATTGTATTGTATTGTATTTATTATTTTCCAAAACATTACAAAAAATTATTTAATTCTAAAAATTAAATTTAAAAATCTTCTATACAAAAATTTCTTTACGTGCTAAAACATTTACCAAAGACTATCAAATTATTAAAAAAGTACATTATATACATATATACAGCCATTGTTGTAGGAATTTAAATTTTTATATAATTCCCCAAAAAAGGGAGGCACTTAAATTAATACTTAAATTAATAAACTTATGACTTATTGCATGCAAAAACAAAAAATGAAAAAGGAAAATAAAACAAATAGACAAACAAACAAGGGAATTAAAAAGTTCATTGACTGGTGTTATACACCGTGTCATTTATATTTAATGACCTTATCCTCCTATGGTAGAACAAGAGATTTTCACCCTCATACAAAGCACCAGCACCCTCAAGGGTCAACAAGTCCATAGGAAGAAAATATCTAGACATTTGAACCGTCTGCAAATCTCTAGAGCCATCAAAACATCTTCTTACTAACGGATTCTCCTGAGAACGTGCACCTTCCAGAAACCTTAAAGACCCTTTGATCAAAAAAACATCCACTCGCCTGAAATCAACCGATCTGTATATGGACCTACACGATGGCCTACGAAACTGACCATTCTGTCCGATGTATGATTTTAGCCCAAGACATGCTACCAGAATCATTCGCTCCCATCTCCTAATCCTCTCCATCTGGGATGAAGAGATTCCAAACCAAGGTGGAAAGGCATAAGAGACGATTGGACGAACAATCTGGCGATATACTAAAAGGCGCACTTTTTTTATCAAGACCGCCTCTACGGCTTAAAACACTCTGATATGACGAGTATATTTTCTTGGCCTTTTCAAGAATGTCATCAATATGGCGATAAAATTCAAAGTTTTCATGGAAGGTGACGGCAAGGTATTTCATTCTGTCCGATATCCCAATCACGTCCGGTCCGATCCTTAAACATGGTATATATGTACGGTGACCATAATTTTTAAATCAAAATACAGAACAAGGAAATATTTAACAAACAGCAACTAAATTACAAACAACCTTACATACATATTAAACGTATTGAATTTCTAGGATTTTACAATTTTTATTTTTTTTGTGACAAACACAAAATTAAAGGCAAAATTAACAAAAAAAAAAAATCGAAAAGTAACATAACAATGTAATCACATACGCTAATCTACATATGTATGTATTTATATGTATGTACGTACATATATCAGTAGAAATAATTTATATCTACATACATATGTACATATTCAATACAATCTGATTAAAATCGGCCTTCATTAGCTAGTCTAAAGCTATCAATAAAATTTTTCTGGCTTAGCTCAATTATGATTTTTTTAACAGCAATAGGCTTCTCTCTACCTTTTGGGATTTTAAGCTTAAGTTCATTAATAATGAGATAGACATCAGTCATACATATTTTTTCGGACTCAGTCATAATCTAAAGTAGCTTGACAATGAACAAAGAAAAGCCAGACTCCTGACGCGGGATCGTCAAAAATAAGATTTAAAACATAAGATGGCACTAACACATTCAAATTTCATATTCACGTTCTCAATGAAAAAATTAAGGAAACAAAACTCACGTTGTTTCTGTATTTTTATAGAACTGCTGCATTTGCAGTTGAAACTAGTATATTAAGCCCTTTTTCATTGTTGCAGAAACTGCTTTAATTTTTTAAATGCAGTTTGAGTCATGACAATACAAAACAAATACTGAACAGTAAATAAAATACAGAACATTTTAACGTTATTTCCTAATGAATAATTTATACAGAACAGGTCTCTCAAATACAGTACTGTTCTGTATAATACAGAACGGATGGTCACCGTATATATATGACCTACAATTTGGGTAGATATACTTACGCCTACCTTTGAACATCATGGCTACACATTTTCGTATGTTCAATTTAAGGCCCCACTTTGAAAAGTAGTCTGTCAATACAGTTAAGTATTGATTCATTCGTTGGTTTATAGTCCTTGCCCTGGTTCCCGTAGAAGCAATATGAATATCGTCAGCGTACAGCAACAAGAGATCCCCTTCAGGAGGTTGTGGTATATCTGATATAAAGATATTGTATAAAACAGGTCCAAGCAATGAGCCCTGTGGCACTCCTGAGAAACAGCGTCCCCAACACGAACTCTATACGAACGGTCCTTTAAAAAGCTATAAATCATACGGCAGATACCCGTACCGAATCCTAAGTTTATCATCTTACATATAAGGCCATCATGCCAAACAGTGTTAAAAGCTTTGGCAAAATTCAAACCCACCGCCATGCTCGGGCATCTCCTGTTCAGATTCCTGGCAACATAGTCAGTGAGTACCATCAGTGCATGTGTTGTCCAAAGTCCGCTTCTAAAACCAAATTGAAAATGTTTTAAAATATCTCTGTCAATTATCACGTCATTAATTGCTGCCAGGAGAAAGTATTTCAATAGCTTTCCAAAGGCCGATAGCAAAGAAATCGGTCTATAACTTCCACTATCACTCGAATTCGCTCTCGGTTTCAATATGGGAACCACAAGGGCTACACGCCCTTGTATATATATCCAATATTTAGACAATGGTTAAATACTATGGATAAAAATCTCCATGCTACATTATCTGTCAGGTATACCATCCACCCCTGAAGATCTCTTGTTTGACCTGCGTTTCAAAGCATTGCCAATAGACACCTCATCTATAAAACCAAATCTGTCAGTATGTGTACTAAAGTCAATAATTCTCCCGTCAGCCGTTAAGGTCCTTCCAAAAGTCGTCAAAGGTGTTGTTCTGTCTAAAGACGATAATACATCCCGTACCCTCATACCAAATGAATCCATACGATCGTTTACTCCAGACTGATTCATCTGGAATAAGCTGTGAGATAAGAGATTCGCCATACCAGGATTATCAGTAATTGTTGTACCACTAGCATCAACTAAACTGTGAATTGATGGACGCAAGTGTAGGCACGCTGCCATCTTTATATGCCTAAAAGTCCGATTATTTAGTGTGATATTTTGCAAAAAATCTGTCCAATACTCGCGTTCAAAGTTGGCTATGGCACATAGGTAAATGGTGTTGCCAAAAACTCTTAGTAAAAATATTATGAATTTATCGCCAGTGATTTTTCATCAAATTGTGATGCCGCAAGAAGCCATACATTTTATTGTTCTGAATGTGTTTGTTTAGACTGATTTATGTACGGTATTATCATATCAATGTAAAATTTTTTATGCGCCATTTTAAAGCGATACTTACTAAAGAGAACCTCCGATTATAAAATAGGGCTTAAATTTCCCTTGCATTTGCACACTTTGAAAATAAATCGGCATAGAAAACAGTGAAAGTTTTGCATTTTAGCTACAGCAAATATTCAGCACTTTTATGATCTTGCGAGTAAAATGTTAATCCTATAACTCTTCTGCGTATGTGTATCTTATTTATATCTCTGTCTTAGATAGGTGTCAAAAAATTACCCCTGAACGGGTTAAAATATATTTTAATAAAAAAATTTCAGCACGCCTATAGGCCTTGTTGAAGGGGAAATGTTTGTAACAGTTTACAGTCTACTTCCGATAATATGTCATTCTTTAATTTTGAACCTTTCTAATTCGATGAATTAAAAATAAATAAATAAATTGGTGTAATTTGGCTTTCTTCTATCGCTTCATTCACCACCTATCTTCTATCACTATCCCTTTCCTAAAAGAAGGCAACACCACGTAATAGTAGTAGGCATTAATTGCCTGAGTGTTACTTCTCTTTAAAAAAAAAAATTATTTAGAAAAATAGTTTTGTTTAGAGTAGTGATCGAAATTAAGGATGCCACGCTCTTTAATATATTCTTCTATTATTATGATTATTTATTAATATTTTGTACAACCCATCGTTTTACTCGCCACTACATTGTCGTAGAAATAGTGATGGCATGATTAATCGAAAAATTTGTAATAATCGATTATTTTGCTTCAATTAACGATTTAATTGTATCGTGAATTCTCCTTCGATTAATGGAATTAATCGATTATTTCAAATAATAATCAATAGACATCCAGGAACAAAAAAGATTCGTCGCCAGGTGCTAAGCGTATTCATTGAGCATTGACGGCAGACGAAAGGCCTAGAACTGCAACCATCGTTATTAACGGCGTTAATTTAACCTTCGCTTTAGGGAAATGGAATATTCATTTCTACTGGCAGCATCAACTTTACTAGACCCAAGATTTAAAAAAATTTATTTTGATGATCTCTCAGCTTTAGCAAGTCATGAGACAGCTAAGAAATGAATTTTCTCATATCGATGACAGCATTGGGAGCGGCAGTGAAACGTCTTCTGTAGTAATGCTGAATTTGATTTATGGGCGCACCATAAATTTTTAGCCCACAAACGAAGAAGGAAGGACAATGAGTCAACACTTCCTCAAGATGAACTAAGCTTCTGTGTCAATGCTCCAGTACTAGAATTAAAGCGCAACGTAATAGACGCATGGGAAGAAATGAAATCGGTCTAACCTAAGCTATACACTCTTGCACACAAATATTGCTTTTTGATTGGCACATCTGTACCATCAAACCGGCTTTTTTCCAAAGCGGGTGCAATAATAACCGAAAAACGGTACAGATTAACCACGAAATTGCTATCAAAGCTCCTATTTTTAAATTCTGTACTAAACAAATAATTTTTTTTTAAATAAATTTTATTCAATTTAGAAAATTGTAATTTTGTAATTAATTAAATAATATTTTTTTTATTTATGATAATTTTAAATTTTAGCTGAAATATCAATTAATCGATTAATTATTTCCAATTAATCGCGATTAATTATTTGTCGTTTTGATTAATCATATGATTCATTAATCGATTATTAAATTTTTTTTTGGCATCACTACGTAGAAACAACAAAATATGCTATTATTTCTAAGCAAAACTTGAGTGTTTCTTCTGACCATAATAAAATTAAGTTTGCCTTTGGAGATTTAAAATTGCAAATTAGGTAAACGAGACGAAATTTCATACACCGGTTCGTCATAAGGACATGACGCACACAATGGTAAAATGTAAAATGGTATAGCTTGCCGACCAATGGTTTTGAGCAATAATTTTTTTTAATGCATATATTTATTTATTGTCTCTTTCAAAATGAACTAACAATAAGTATTCAAATCTTAAATCTAAATATAATATTTAGGCCCAACCAGTATCGGACATAATCTCACTGGTAGTAATTAATAATATCAAAATAACAAATATTTTCAAGCAGTTTTATCTGGAATGTTAAGTATTAGAGCCCTTGTGTCTTTCTTTTTAAGCGGATGTGACCAGTAAAGTTAAAGATATTAGGAGCAAGCGCATCAGGGTGCGACTCGAGTTTTGTTAAATATTTGCCTGCGTATTTAACAATTTCTTCAGTCACGTGTGCCATATTCAAATCACGATGTAAATTTGAGTTTTTTATGTATCATGGAGCCGATGTTATTAACCGTAAAATTTTGTTTTGCCTTCGTTGGATTCTTTCTACATTGGAAGCTGAGGCAGTGCCCCATACCGACAAAGCAATAAATTAACATGTGTATTAGAGTGGTTCGATTTTCGACTTTTTTCGAATTCAATGCTCTACCACACCATAACCTCTGGAGGACATATAATAGAGCCCAAAAAACCATAGAAACAGTAATATTATCGAAATTTCACTTTTCGTCAGAGCCTCAAAGTTTTTCAAAAATGTCCATAAATAGGCAAAATTTCGATGATTTTAATGTCACGTTTTCTGAATGGGCAAGCGATATACAATATTAAAACAAGTATAAAATTACATAAAATTCATATTTTAAACAAAATAAATCTTTATTTTAGTCGAAACCTGCCGACAAGCCATAAAAATTCTTTACAAAAAAGTGGTAAAAAAAGATGATTTTTAGTGAAAATTTTAATTATGTTTGTACGAGATTTTAATGTAAATTTTTGCTACAACTGGAACTAAAAATTGACACAGAATTGTATTGCATGCAGCAAAAACATATTTTCAATATATTAGTATCAACTGTAAGTTGTTGATATTACGAGTATGATTGTACTGGAGACATCTTCTCTCTTACATCGGTTGAGCATTGTACATCTCTAATAGATTCTCTATTAAAATAAGTACCGTTTGTTCTTATAAGAAACCATCTCTCATTATCATGTTGCTGCAGGTTTGTGATTCAGTCGCATTGTTAAGTGATAATACAAACATCGAATTTATTATTTATCTAATTTCTCAACAATGGCTCGTAAAACACGATCAGCAAATACAGATAACATTTTGGGAATTTGTTCTGAATTAAATTCAAATCAATTGCCTACAAATGCAGATGTTTTGAAGAATTATTTATATTTCCGAAGAGATGATAACAAGTTTCAAAGCAATAAAAAGTACATGCAAGACACAGCAGACACAGTTCAAAATATATGGATGAAAACAAAAATTCCCAATATTAATCGATATTCAATCATCAAAAAAGTTGAAAAACTTTACAAAACTTTACAAATTTCATAATTAAAGTTTATGCGCCGATGTGGTTTACTATCAAAGCAAATGAATCATTCAAAATGGGGCCAAAGCATATTTTTAAATTCATTGATGCCGAAAATATTCTCTTGTCGATGTTAACGGATGATGATTTAAATATTAGAAAAAATGCTGTTGAATCCATTTTACAAGCAAAAGATTCCGCAAAAAACGCACATGAAATTCGTAAATTCACGAAACCAAAAATTGACTTCAAAGCAGCAGCATACTTTGAAATGGTTGATATAAGGAATACAGTTCCACCCATCGCACAGTTTTTATCGACGGAACAGCTGAAAAATTGCATTGATAATGTAGATAATTGGCTAAATAATGCAGTAAAAGTCAGCTCAGTATCTTCACAAGTTGTTGGTGAAACTAACCGTAATCAAAAAATCTATTCAACAATAGCATCGAGAGCTCTTTTACCAAAAGCAAACAGCAAAAAAGATTACGATAAATACATGAAAGATTGATTGAAATCGAGCAAACATCATTAAATTTTTCACTGAAAATCATCTTTTTTTACCACTTTTTTGTAAAGAATTTTTATGGCTTGTCGGCAGGTTTCGACTAAAATAAAGATTTATTTTGTTTAAAATATGAATTTTATGTAGTTTTATACTTGTTTTAATATTGTATATCGCTTGCCCATACAGAAAACGTGAAATTAAAATCATCGAAATTTTGCCTATTTTTGGACATTTTTGAAAAACTTTGAGGCTCTGGCGAAAAGTGAAATTTCGCTAATATTACTGTTTCTGTGATTTTTTGGGCTCTATTATATGTCCTCCAGAGGTTATGGTGTGATAGAGCATTGAATTCGAAAAAAGTCGAAAATCGAACCACTCTAATGTGTATGTATGTGTATGTATGTTAATGTCAAAAAATTGCTATATTAAATGTAGTCTAATGAAAACAGCTGTTTTTATACATACTAGATATACCAAACGGACGACACACTCGTCCGTATTCTAGAATCAAAATTTAAATAATTTAAGATTGAAAAAAATGTACCTATCTAAACGTCATAAAAAATTCATTAAAACACAGCCACACACAAACTTACATACATATGAGAGCATAATTAAATAATACATGAAATTAAAAAAACATAAACAAAATCCCTTCAACCAAGCTAATTCACCTTATTCAATTCACCTTATTCAATTCTCTTCCTTTAAGTATTATGGCTTTCATACAACAACAAATAAGAGAAAAAAAATTGTTAGATCAAGAGAAATACTACAAACACACACACACACTCATGGTTTGTTTCTTTTGACTTGTAAGCTAATAAATGCGTGTGTAATATGTGTGCATGTAGTAGTAGCAACTTTAAACGCTTATAGCTCCCAAAATACTAAACCGATTTCAATAAAATATAGATTCTGCACATCTGTACAGAAAATCCTTTAAAACCATATAAATCTTTTTAAAATCGGTGTAGTGGTACCAGCGTAAAAGGGATTACAAAAAACATGTTCGCCTATTAATTATATAGATAGATAGATGCATGTGACACCTTTTTCCTTTTATATTTTAAACTTTAAGTTTGAGTTTTAAGAGTATCGAGAGTCGACTGTAACTGTTTTCAAAATATTACACGTTTTTTTTTTGTTCAATCAAATTAACAAGATAATTGATTACAATTATCGTAATTATGAAGGTGTTAAAATCCAAACAAATTATTTCAATATCAAAATTATAATTATTAATTTTTTTTACATTAACTTTTTTTTTTTTGCTTCTCACTAATAACCAATTTTAGCGGAAATATTAAATGAATATTTTCTAACAAAATTGTTGTATATGAATGAATAAAGTGTGTTATGAAGAGAGCAAAAAAAAAAAAAAGAACATAACTTTTGATTACATTAATTGACACATGTTATGACGGAAAATAAAAAAATAAGCACAAGGGATGATGATAATTTTATTATTAAAATGAAAATAAAAAAAAGGTTTTTTTATACAACAGTTCGTATTCATTGTCAATAAAATAATACTTCCCTTATCATTAAAACGAAATTCCATAATAACTTATTTTCGATAACAAATTTTCACTCACTATAAAAATGTTGGCGTTTGAGAAAGTCCTTTTTGGAAGGAGAATGGGGCGAAACACAAATAAGGAAACCTTGTAAAAAAACACAACCAGTTGAGCAATTATTGAAGAAATATATTATTGGTTATATTAATTATTGATCATATGTATTTATGTATGTAATTAATTATGTACATACTTAAAAAAATACGTACACATGCAGTCGTACTATTTCTTTTAAAGTTATATTAAGAATTTGTTATTTATTTAATTTATCCTGGTTATTTCTAGCCCATAATTTGAATAATTTTTTGTGTATATTTTAATTTAAAAAAGATTTTGCTCACTAACCTGCTGGAAACTAAGTTAACTTTAAACTGACTTTAAGCTAACTATTTAGGAAGTAGTGCTGACTGACACTATTTTAACATTGCGATGTCCTAGGTGGTAGCCAATTGTCTCACTCTGCATTACTTTTCAACTAACTTAAAGTTGATATTATTTAAGTCACCTGGTAGTTAGTAAATTTATAAAAAAAAATTCTGCTGAGGTTTGAAATATATACCATCACACGTTTAATAGCCAATGTAATAATAAATGAGTTTCAAGGAAGCTGAAAGTACTCGTAAATTTGTTGGCTCTCACTAAATGCAATTACCATCTCAGTTCTGGATAACATTGTAGTTAGCTTTAAGCTAGTCTAAGAAAAGTGAACTATAAGTTGATTATTTTTTAGTCAACCACACATTCTCCGACAGAGTAGTTTCCTTTATAAGACGAAAACCAGCCCTTGACCCAAGGTTTTTTATTTGTATTCTTTTAAACTTTTTGTGAAAAGAAAATATATTTTATATATGGAGCGTGTCATTAAATAACATTTGCATATACACAGAAAGAAAAAAGCCATACTAAATTTAAGTTTTTTCTACTTACTTTTAGTACGAATCATACTTAAAAATTTAAGTACGAATAGCACTAACATTTACTTAAAACAAACCGAAAACAGGATTACTTTAGAAAACCAATTCTGGAGCTTCTTAAATTGAGTATGAATAGCTTAAATTATGTAAAAAAAATTTAAACCAAGTACAAAGTTCTTAAATTGAGTGAAAAACTTATTTAAAGTACAATTTTGTGTACTTACTTTATACACATATGAAAAGAAGAATACAAAACCTTTTAACCAAAAAATTTCAGGTTCGTTAGTGTGCTTGTGATTGAAATTCAATAAAATGAAAAAATTAATATATTGAAATAAAAATAATAATTGTACTTTTTAACGGAAAATGCTTTATTTAAAAGTGACTAGGCGCGGTTGATTTTTCTCGTGTGCAAAAGTGTTTTTAATAATATAAAAGTGAACAAAATAAAACTATAATATCAATATTAAAATGTAAATTAATAAATAAATAAATAAGACAAAAAGTGAAAAAGGACGACTCCAAACTGCTAAATCTTCTGAGGGACTTAGATTGCGAAGCTGTTTCTGTTTAAAGAGTAAGTAAAAATATGATTTTTTCTTATTGATTCAAACACGGCAATTTTAGTTGAGCAACTTTTTAGTTTATAAGCGGGAGATAAAAATATGATAGTTCCCATTTTCATTATCTTCTCTTTCATCTTTTTTAAAATCAAAAGTAGCTCAACAGAAATTGAAGTCTGTGAACCCAGTATAATAATTGCTTCTGCTCACGTCTTTGCAAATAAAAAAACCAAAATAAACACTTTGTTAACATTATGAAAATGTCAGTGAAAGATTAATATACAGAAGTATATTTTAATCTGTAGTTTTTTTATACTATATAAATATAGATACATATCTACATAATAACGGGTGTTTTTTTTAGAGGTATAGAACTTCGAATTGAAATAAAACACAAGAAAATCGTTTTAATGTCCATCAATTTGGCTTTGTTGGAAGGATAATTTTATGCCATTAATGTTTAAATATGATTTCGGGCATGTGGCCGCCGCGGCTGGCTCGAATAAAGCCAATTCTACAGGTCCAATTTTCAACCACTTTTTCGAGCATATGGGGCCGTATGTTGGCAATAACGCCACGAATGTTGGCTTCCAAGTCCCCTAACGTTTCTGGTTTGTTGGCGTAGACGAGCGACTTCACATATCCCCAAAGAAAATAATCCAATGGTGTCAAATCACACGATCTTGGTGGCCAATTGACAGGTCCATTCCGCGAAATTATGCGCTCATCGAATGTTTCCTTCAATAAATCGATTGTGACGTGCGCTGTGTGGCATGTAGCGCCGTCTTGTTGGAACCACAACTCATCCACATTCATGCCATCCAATTCGGGAACAAAATAGTCGGTTATCATGGCTCTATACCGGTCTCCATTAACGGTAACTGACTCTCCAGCATTATTTCGGAAGAAGTATGGCCCAATGACTCCACCAGCCGATAGAGCA
The DNA here is from genome assembly GCA_949987645.1 of Tachina grossa. Classification (NCBI taxonomy): domain Eukaryota; kingdom Metazoa; phylum Arthropoda; class Insecta; order Diptera; family Tachinidae; genus Tachina; species Tachina grossa. The sequence continues at coordinate 58,483,906 of OX465278.1, read as the reverse complement.
CACCAAACAGTCAGTTTTTGTGGATGTAATGGCGTCTCAAGGGTCTCATGTGGATTCTCTTCACTCCAAATGCGGCAATTTTGCTTGTTGACGTAGCCATTCAACCAAAAATGAGCCTCATCACTGAACAAAATTTTGCGATGACAATCAGCATCGAGATCAATCTCATTTTCGGCCCATACACCAAAATCACGACGCATTGCATGGTCTCGCGGCTTTAATTCTTGCACAAGCTGGATCTTGTAAGGTCGCAAGCCAAGATCTTTGCGCAAAATCTTCCATAAAGTTGATGGACAAAGCTCCAATTGCTGTGCACGGTGGCGAATCGATTCATTCGGGTCCTCTTCAACACTTTGCTCTACAGCGGCAATTGTTTCTTCGGTGCGCACTGTTCGACGCCTCTGCGGATGCGTATTATCACATAGAGTAAACGTAGTGCGAAAACGATCCATGGTTAACCGAATTAATTGCTCTGATGGACGATTATGTCGACCATAAAATGGACGAAGCTTGCGGTAAACTTCGCGAACTGAACCATTATTTTCGAAATAAATTTGCACGATTTGCAAGCGTTGTTCTTTTGTCAACCTGTTCATGATGAAATGGCAAACCAAACTAAATATTAATCACTTGACAGCTGACAAAATGGTTGCCAGTTAAAAAAGTGATGCCAACATAAAGTTCTATACCTCAATAAAAAAACACCCATTATATAATATTATTAGGTAAAAAATAGTAATAGGTACGAAAACTTTCTGCAACGCATGCATCATAAGTTCTCATTGATAATTATTTTATTTTGCTCAACTCGCTGTAAGACCGGACTCAGAAATTGTTATCGCTCTAGGTGACCAAGAATCCCTAGCTTCTTAATGACATAGTTTCGCTTAGAGCACTGATGGGGTTGCACTTTTGGAGCGATGACGATTATAAATGTAATCAGCTTAGAAACGTGGGCTATAGTTGAGAACAAAACAGATAATTTATTCATTGATGATAAAAAGGCAGTATTGTGCAGGCCAAGTGCTTATTATTATTATTTAGTAAAAAACATTCAACAAATAGGTTATTTGTATATAAATTTAAAATCTAGTATTTTTTCTTCCATAGAACACACATCTTGGACTCACTTAGCATTCTTCCATCATAATTTTTTGGCAACACTGTTAGCGATGCATGTAACAGAGCGACGTAAAGGAAACAATACCCGCTTTTGGTATTTTGCATTAAATTGAATTGTTATTACCATAGAAATTCAATAAAAAGCTAATTAAAAATTATATTAAATCTTTTTATTCAAGAAATCAAGTTAGCATCTCTTAAAACAGGTGCATTTTGAGATTAATTCAATCTAATTGTTTCTTAAATGAGTCTCGTTTTTGGATTATTTCAAGTACGGATTCGGGATTAAATCAACACCATTTTTAGATTAATTCAATCTCAGATTTTCTTAAATCAATCTCGTTTTGGGAGTATTTCAAGTACGGATTCTCATTAAATCAACTAAGAAATTCTTGAATCAAAAGTATTTTGAAATTAGTTCTATCTCAGGTTTTCTGAAACCAATCTGGTTTTGGATTTATTTCAAGTACGGAATCGGGATTATATATGGATAGAATTAAGTATTTAATTCTTGAAAAGTCCGTACTTGAATTAAGTCTTTTGCACTTGATTTGAGTAAATCAGTGCTAACCGTACTTATGACACCGTTTTGGATTGATTTAAGTACGGATGGATTGATTTTTATTTTGAGTGTACGTTTTATGTGGGGGACTCTGGACTCGCTTGTCATGTGTGTGTGTGTGTGCATGCGCTATATACCAACATCATTTTTTGTATATTCATCGGTTGTCAGTTCTTACAATATTGTCAGTAAATGTTCTGGTAATTTCTTACAACCGCCTAACCTGGAAAATCATCACTTCATTGTAAAGAAATGGAAATGTGTGAACGTACGAAATTAAGCTTTAAGTCTTGTTTTAGACTTGGCAGTTTTTCATGAAGCAGTTATCTTCAATTCTCTTTTAAAACTGCTCGTTTGTTTACACTCAGACGGTTTCTTGTTCAATGTTCCTATTGTTTTAATGCTGCGAATGAAATAACAAAAGAGAATTGAAGTCACTTTTCTGTACAAGCAAGTCAGTACCCGTCCTCTTTCTTCTTTCCTCTCTCTCCCATAAACTGAGACTTACTTCAAGAAAAACTGCCGAGTCTAAAACATGAGTAATTCATTAATTTCTGGTGTTTAAGTTCAGCTTAAAGCTTCAGGTATTTACGAGCCTACTATATAATTTAATGGTAAATAGTTTTTGAGAAGATTCTGGAGCATGATATTTCCTTTTAAGTGTTCTTTTCTGAACCTTTTTACTACGAAAGGGACAGAAAAGATCCATAGGATACAAGGTTAAAATACTTATAAAAATATTCTCTCAAGATTTTACATAAAAATATTGAAAGCATTCTTCCTTTATGCGCTAAAACTAAAAAATTCCAAAATTAAAACACGGTCCCAACGAAAAATCTCCAAAATGAAAATAAATCGCTAAAATGCAAGAAATTCACCAAAAGTAAAAAAGTCGCGAAACAAAAATCGCCAAAACGAAAAAAGCCGCCAAAATTAAAAAAGCCGCCAAAATGAAAAAAGCACCAAAACTTAAAAATCGCTAAAACTAAAAAAACAACCGTAAAAAATCGCGAAAAATCGCCAAACCAAAAAAATCTCTAAAACTAAAAAATCGCCAAAATAAAAAAAAATCGGCAAAACGATAAAAAGCGCTAAAACAAAATAGAAAACGCCAGAAATGAAAATTTTGCAAATGTCTACATCAGAGAAGATAATGTATTATATAGGCTAACATTCGTATAGTATTAAAGGGTGGTTAAATTTCAAAAGCCGACGTTGAATGTGAACGACACCTAAACGTCAAGTTTTTTTTCTACATCTCATTTGACATTTCTCAATTTCAGACTAACTAAATTTCAGACTAACTCATTCCAAACGTCGTCAATGGTCAGAATGGTGGGGAGAAGTGGCATCAGTGGATGATCAATTTTCGAAGAAAATCATCTTCAGTGATGAGTCACATTTTCACCTCAGTGGATTCGTCAATAAGCAGAATTGCCGCATTTGGGCGAATGATAATCCAAGAGTGATTCTCGAAAAGCAAATGCACCCACAAAGAGTGACTGTTTAGTGCGGTTTATGGGCTGACGGCATCACCGGGCCGTATTTTTTTTTTTTTTTTTTTTTTTTTTTGCAAAATGAGGATGGTCAGGCAATTACTGTGAATGGTGTTCGCTATAGTGAGATGATAACGAATGTTTTATGGCCTGAATTGGAAGATATAGATGTGGCCACACAGGTAACGAAACAATGGCTCTTTTGCGCGACAAATTCAATGGCCGGCCGTATTGTCCCATGTGATGGCGATGTCAATTGGCTGCCAAGATAATGTGATTTGATACCGTTGGACTTCTTTCTTTGGGGTTATTTGAAAGAAAAGCTGTACGTCGATAAGCCAGCAATAATTTAAGAGCTAAAGGATGAGGTGATTCGGCACATTAACTTCATATAACCTCAATTATGCCTCAGCGTCATCGAAAATTTAGACCATCGGACGGAGGTGTACTGCCGAGGTCGCCGATATTTTGTTCCATATATAATTGAACCATACCATATTATCATAATAAAAAGAAATGGCAATAATTTCCAAAATGATTTGTGTTTTATTCAAAATCAGCATCGGCCCTTGCAATTTAGCCACCCTTTATTTACATATGTAGCGTAGTGGCAATTTTTTAACTTCTTTGACGTCTAAATTTTTAATTTGCGACATCGACCGATCGATCAATAAATATGTTAGCGATTTTTATGGCTATTTATTTTAATTGAACTTGAAAATTTTTATAATTTAGGACAATTACTTTGCTCTAAAGCTGGGCTCACACTATTGGCACAATGTACCAATTTTCGTCGGCTCACTGCGATAGAGTCATAAGTAATAAGCAAAAAAAACGACATTATTACTTAATTAATTCTTGAATAAGTCTCTATGGCTTTATTACTAACACATTGTGGTGCTGTTATGTAATTATATTTCAATTAGTTGAGAAATATGGCAAATTTATTTTGTTGCTTATGAATTTATTTCAGTGAGCCGACAAAAATTGGTACATTGTGCCAATCGCCTGACCCCAGCTTAAGAGTGTTTCCAAAAAATAAACTAAAAATTAATTTTTTTTTTTATAATTTTTGTAATTATAATCACTAAAGTGCTTTGAATTTGAACGAGAAACAATTATCTGAAATAATTTTTGGCGACTTAATTTGTACTTTTGGCTATTTTCTTGATTTTGACGTCGTTTCTCGATTTTTTAAATAAATTTGGCGTAATAGGTCGGAAAGAGTGTCACAGCCCTGCCTGCAAATAAGAATAAGTACGAAATTATTATAAAGATTTGCTTGCTGTACCTTTCAAAAAGTACCTACTAGAAAAAACATCTCCTAAAAAATACATTTTAAAAGTAGTAGGATTTTAAGTAAGAAAATTTTTTAAAAATGAGTAAATTTTTAACAAGTACTTTTTTAAAAAGTACCCTTTTGTAAAAGTATCTCTAAAAAAATGCCTTACAAAAAGGATATGTTCAGTAGACAAGTATTTCTTGAAAAAGTAGATTCTTAAAAGCATACATACTTTGTGAAAAAGTATCTTTTGAAAAAATTACTTCTTGAAAAAAGAACCTTTTAAAAAAATAATGTCTTAGCATTTAAATTATATATACAGATTTGCTATATTTCGAAGCTGGTGGTGGAATTTTGTGGGAAATATTTTTGCAAAATATTTATTCCTTTGGCTTTTTCAAAAAAGGAAAAACAGTGTCCATACGAATAAGAGTAAGAAGGATTGAAATGTGCCAATAAAGTTTTCCCCGCAAGATCTTACAAAAAAATTAACCTTTAAACGCATTTTTCTATTTCAAATTGATCTTTCCAACACACATATAACTCCCTATTATGTTCGATCTTGATTAAAATTTTGCTGGGTTATTCTCATATAAACCATGAAAATGAAATTTATTAAACTTTAATGTACACATACCCAAACACAATCGTATAAAGAAATATTTGGTGACGCCCCTTCATGTGACTACAATGTTTTGCGTGTTGGTATTATTTTATGTTCTGTATTATGACAAATACAAGAAAATATGTCAGGCGACAATATTATTTATTTCAACTATTCGTACATTCCCCAACCCATGCATATACATACATATATTTGTACATACGAGTTTGTTTTTACGAGCACATAGAACCCATATTAATAGACCATATTAACAAATAAAAGTATTACGCTTATACATGTTTATATCTTTCCTTTCATATCAGGAATCTTAAGGGTGTTTTCATAACTAAAATATCCAAAAAGGAAACAAAAATGGCTAAAATATATACATGCTTGTGTATGTATGCATGTGAATGTTATAATGGCAATAAAAACACTTGTAAGTCGAAATTCTTGCCAAGTCCTTTGAACTTTATTTCTGTTATAAAAATGTTGAAAGATAAATTTTTAACTTTACAAAAAAAAAAAAAAAAATGCTTGAGCAATAATCTATTAAACATTTATACTAGTGCTGCCAAAAGTAAAACTAGGCTCAAGTGCCCAGCAAAAAACTCTTTGGGACTTTGTAATGACTAGTAGTACTCCTTTAATGTCTTACGAAGTAATGAGTGGTACTTATTTATCTGGTTATTTTATATGTACTAAAGGGTCCGCAAGATAATTTGCGGCTGTGTGGCACGTAGCGCCGTCCTGTTGAAACCAAATGCTGCCAATATCCTCCTCTTCAATTTTTGTGAACAAAAATTCGTTCAACATGGCCCGATAACGATCGCCATTGACTGTAACGGCCACTCCTTGCTCATTTTCGAAAAAAAATGGCCCAATTATGCCTCTAGACCAAAATCCGCACCAAACAGTGACTCGTTTTGGGTGCGTCGGCTTTTCAATGTATGTGTGCGGGTTTCCTGTGCCCCAAATGCGACAATTTTGCTTGTTTACATACCCGCCAAGATCAAAATGAGCTTCATCTGAAAAGATGATTTTTTTTGGCAAAATCGGCATCTTCTGTAAGTCGATCGCAGGCCCACTTAGCGAAGCGAAAACGCATTGGATGGTCAGTTGGCTCGTTCAGCGGAATGATAAAACTAATTATCTGTCAAATCAGACATGTGCTAAGTGTTACCATTCACGAAATAAGCACTAGTTGAAAAAAAACGTTAGATGGCGGACCCTTTATAATGGCTTTCCCGCAATCAATGAAATATACGCTTATTTACATCATTGTCTTCATACTTTCCAGTTAATGATGAAATACGTGTACTCAAATATTAATTGATTGAAACTTTGTAAAGAAAGAATATTCGTTATAATTTTAATTTTCAATAAATTAACTTTTATTTTACGTTGAACAGTAGGCATTCGCTATAGAGAAAATTTTCAAAACATTTCAATTGTGTTTGTATAGAAATTTCGTTCGATATCGAATGTCGTAATTTCACCCTTGACTATAATTCTTTAAAGTTAAGTATTTGTTGGGAAAAGCAGAAAATCGTAAATTTGGGATATTTGTAGGCAAAAGGTAATCTATGAATATAATAGAATATATATATATATATATATATATATATATATATAATAATGTGCTTCTCACAGCTTTTAGTGCTTTTTAATTGTCTAATATTTTTTGCTGGGACGCTGCTTATGGCCGCTCAAACTCTCATTATTTTTTTTAATTTTTGCTGCACTGAAAAGGTATTAATTAAATAATTTACTCATTAGTAGATATGTAGCAAACAATTACACATTGCCATCAGATGTACTTGCCATATAATGACTTACTTTTCTAATTGCCAAATTTCCTTACTCGCATTCAAAACACATTACATTAAATAAAAAAAAATATGTAGAAGTTAATAAATGAGAAGAATGATTCTTTTAGATTTAGTAGATTACGTGAACATGTTGCCAAATAAAAAAGGAGCTTCCACCAAAAATGCTTAATTCCAAACCGCATTAAACACATTGACCACAGCAGGCCACATGAACACACGAATGCAAATGACACTAGCTGTATTTGTCGAATCGTATCCTTCAATTATTTTGGAGACAGTAGCAGCATTTCATTTGTAAAAATTAAATTAATTTTTTTAAATGTTCATACTTATATCGGGATATTCTCTTCGTTTAATTATATAAAATAGTTGTAAGCTTCCATTATTCATTTCACATTTTGTATTATACTGACAGCACTGTATCTGCTCATTGTTGCCAACAAAAGCAGCATGGACAACAACCTCTAGCTATTGTACCTTGCTGTCGTGTATTATAGTTTTGACTTATGAATTCGTTAGCTTGCCATAGTGAATAAGCACAAAGAAAACAGATTTGTTGTGATAACCGAATTTGTAGCCAATCGAATTTTGTCGGTTCCAACAACTAACACACAATTCAATTGTAATTAATGAATATTGCTTTAAACACACATTCACCACAGCAAGCTACCGGCTACAAAATGTCAAGGACAGAATACACATGTTTATATGAGAATGATTCCTTTGAAGACAGCAAAGCATCAGGGTGACAGGTTGTTGTCTATGCTGATTTTGTCGTTGTACTCCAATTAAACTAATTTGTAATTCTTTGGCTACAATGAGCAAATGCAGTGTTGCCAGTATAGTACAAAATGTTGAATGAATAATATCGTACAATTATTTCATATTATTTACCAGAAACAACATCGAAAAATTTATATGAAGAATAAATTGATTAATTTTATAACTTTAACCCTTAAATGCTCACTGTATCTTTAAAGATACAACCATTAAAATAACTCTTATAGTGTTACTTTAGACCAAAATCGCACAGAAACAGCATTAATGCACAAAGAACACATTAAATGTTTGTTTCAAACTATTTTTCAACGAATAGTTTTTCAATTGTAGGCCTAGTTGACTTTGAAAATTAAATATATATTTTTTTCATGTTAAATTAATCGGCGGACTTGCGTAAATTTATAGGAATTCTTTTCCACAAGAGTTATTATGAGCTTCCAAATTCACGGGAATATTGGTGTGAAAAAAATCATCGAGGCGTTGCTGTTATAAAAAGCCAAATGAGCAGAAGGCGTTTTTAAAAAATTCGTGAAATAATTCATTTCTGCTCATGCTCCTGATGATGGTATCGCGACAGGCTTTATCTTTTACGACCTATTATTGAAACACTTAAAAGAACTTTTGGTACCGTTCCAAAACTGGGCAGGCTGTGTGTAGACAAGCACATGTTCTCCACTAAAATTGGAAGTTTTATGAAGCAAAACTTGCCAAATAAGCCCAAAAAATATGGGATATGCTTTTAAATTTAAAATTTATGGTGGAGCAGCTGAAATTTTTGCCGAAGGAGAACCTGATCTTCAGGCCTGAGCGAACATAGTTGTTCGATTGCTTCGTGAAGTACCTCGATTTTAAAACTACAAAGTATACTTTGACAATTTTTATACTTGCAATAGGTACTATTCGGTGGAACAGAATAAAAAAATTCTAAGTTCAATGGGTCGTTATAAAATTATGATGAGAAACACAAAGTGGACCAATAGAATATTTTATCGTCTTCTATGTAAATGTAAAATAAGTTGGAAATCGCAGAAGTTTTATTTTCCACCACGTTGGATCATCCCGCTCAGCGTTGCCGCCCACCTGTTGAAAAACAAGTTGAAGAAAAAATTCGAAAACCAAATGTTCATTAGGCGTCACCAAAGGACACCAGACAAGGTATGATAGATTACTTTGCTGTGGTGGATAAAAAGGGAGATGTAAACTACCAAGCTGCTCCGGGCGTTTTTTGTTTTGCAAAAGTGCTAGGTGAATCTATGTTTAACCGTGGGAAAAATTGTTTTTATGACTACCATCACTCCTAAACATTCTTAAATTAAGTCAGAATTTAAGAAATTTTTGTGAACTGAATTTTATGTATTATTAAATTACAAAATACATTGCTTTTTAAGTTCAATTAAATAAAAATATTTTAAAAATTTAAATTTTTATTTTCTATTTTTCTTAGAACATTATAAACTGGAGAGTGCTCAGTGTATCTTCTAAGATACAACCACTTTTTTTTAAATATCTTTAAATAGAAACTTTTTTTTGAAAAACTGAGTACGCAGTGTTTTCTGGTTTGCAACGATCTATATCATATATTTTTTTAGTTGTAATCGGCGGCCTTGAGCATTTAAGGGTTTACGTGAAATAAGTACATTTTAAAATAGTAATTAATTATTATAAATGCAAAATATATGAAAGTGGCAATAGTGAACTATGTATTTATACTTTAATACCAGGTGCAGATGGTGCTGCTGCCGTCTCCAAAAAAAAAATTAAGTAGCAGGCTACGAGGCGACAAATGCAGCTTGCGACATTTGATGTCGTGTGTTCGTTTAGCCTGCTGTGGTGAATGTCCTTAATGCATATAGCTTTTGTGAGCACCATTTTTTCATCAGCAATAAGTGAATTTTTAGAGTTAAATTGTTATTGTAACAGAAAATTTTAATTGTGAATAAGCACAGAGAAAAAACTGCCTCATAGAATCAATAAGATTTTCTCTATGAAACGTTTTTAGGCTAAGGGGTATCCCAGCAGAAAGAAGCTAAGATTTTTTCATAGAGATTCCTTATTGTTTTTATGTGGTAAATCTTATTAATTTTATCAAGAAGAAAACCACATAAAATCAAGAAGAAATCTTATTATTCCCAACTTTTTTTACTCTATTTCCGTTATTTTTGGCACCAAAAAAACAAGGCATAGAGAAAAACTTCTTGATTCTATTAGGTTTTCTTATAAATTGTAAGCTATATGGATTTCTTATTGATTTTATTAGGTTGCCTTATTGATTTTTTTAAAAAGGTTTTCTTCTTGATTTTATTAGGCTATCTTATTAAATTTTTCAATAAGGTTTTCTTCTTGATTTTATTGGGTTCCTATATGATTATGTGTAAAGCATCTTATTGATTTTTTTAATAAGGAAATCTTCTTGATTTTATGAGGTGTCTTGTTATTTCATATCTATAAATAGACGACACAGACAATTTTTTTTCATGATCTTTTTCGTTTTTGTATAAGCATGTTTGCAAAATTATTTCAATGGTTATTCAGACTGCTTGTTAGCATATTGGTTAGAGTGTTTGTCTATCAGTCAGAAGTTTGCTGGTTCAATACTTGTCTCCTTTCAAAGTATATGGTATAGAATTTAAATGAAAATATATAAGCAAAGCACAAAGAATAAAGAAAGACATATTATTTTTTATTTTATGAGGTCGCCTCATAAAATCAAGAAGAAAACCTTATTAAAAAAAATCAATAAGATAACCTCATAAAAACTACAAGATTTCTTGTTGATTTTTTCAAAAAGGTTTTCTATATGAAATCAATAAGATTTCCTTATTGAGAAAAAAAACCATAGAGATTTCTTATTAACTTTGTTCTATTTTATGAGGTAATTATTAGGCACAGTTTTCTCTGTGAGGAAACAATTAATTGATACAACCCCAAAGAGGAGCTGCTGGTCTTCTAAAGGGCGCGTACCCAGTTCCCTTAAAATATTTAACAAACAAAATACAAAATGAAAAATGAACAAAACGGGAAAAAGGTTACGGTGCAGGGAGTAATAAACCCAGTACCGGCGACAATTGTTTCATTCTCGAGACAGTTGAAGTCGAGATCAAGTGATCGTGATCGTCAAGGTCACAAGCACTAAACGTAAGGATCGGAACTCCGAGTCCGACTCCCTAAATTAAAGTTAGTATAGTATTACACATGTAATGTTCATATTTAACCCTTCGTGTGCGACTCACAGTCGAACTTTACTGTATTTAGTTTTGTTCTTAAGCCGAGATCACACTATCGGCACCATGTACCGATTTTCGTCAGCTCACTGAAACAAAGTCACAAGTAAAGCTGCAAATGGCTTTATTTCTCAACTAATTGAAAAATAAGAACGTGATTGCACTTCAATGCAGTGGTAATAAAGCCATATAGCCTTGTTTAAGAATTAATTAATAAATAAATCCGTTTTGGTTTTTAATTATGACTTGATTACAGTGAACCGACGAAAATCGGTACATTGCGCCGATCATGTGATCTCGGCTTTAAACTAACTGAAAAAACTCATTTCAAAAACATTGGAATGTAGCAAAATATTTGTCATTGCTGACTGGCGATCTTATTCACATTATTAACAACAGTGTTAACAATCTCTTACACAGTAATAAAATAAATTATCTTAAATAGGCGTTTAGATTTAATGACACCATGATTGTGCACTGATTCTCAATTGTCAACTTAGCGGTACGAGTCAGTGCAACCATTAAAGTTATTATAAAACAAAAACATTATTTGGACATTGGTACTGATTTCATGCTGGAACAATTTTCATATTAAAACATCAAGAGATATTAAAAACTAATTTCCTTACATATCCGACTTTCACCAATAATCATGTTAACAGTAAGCAGCTGACTTTCTAACACAATTCAAAAGATGCCAGCTATCTCATGAATGAATGAATTAATGAATATTAAAAAGCAATGATGTATTTAATGGCATAAGTACAATTAATTTGTGATAAGAAAATAGGGAATAATTTCAAGCCAATTAAAAGGAAAAATGTAATATACACTTTGAAAAATATTCTTAAGTTCCCACAAGAATTTGCTTTAAGTAGCATTTAAGCAAAGATTAGATTAGAGTGGTCAAAACGTTACACAGTGTAGCATTTTCATATAACGAGCGGTCAAAAGTAGAAGCAATAATCGTACAGTAATACCTTTTAGCATTATATAATATACATTTTGGAGAATATCTGTGCTAGAATTCGTGTCCTTGCCATATATCCTTTAATTTAAAAATGCCTTAGGACTAAAAATAATGGCTGTAAATTCATAAAATTCTTTGCAAAAACTGCTTATAATGTCCTGAGTGCCACGGTAAAATTTTATTAAATTCGGGTCAAGGAAACACTTTGCTCGAAAATGTCCTTACAAGTAATTTCAATACAAACTTGGCACTTACTTGGCACAATTGTGTAAAATGATAGATTTAAACAAATTTAATTTGGTATATGCGTGTCCTCCACATATTGTATGTATATATTTAAATAAAAATATTGCATAACCAACAAAATACGCAAATAAAAATTAAAGCAGCAAAAACTTGCTGCCAAAAATAATTTATTTTGAATTGAAACAGCTGCAATAATATTATGTTAAAACATGGGAATGGGCTTTGTTGGCCTTAGGTTAACATAAAGTTCGTGATTGTGAGAAGCCAAATTATATGTAATAATTCTTTTTGGAACAACTAAATATTCTAACAAACACTAGCATAACGGAACATCATGCTGTTTTCAAAGGTCGCCACACCATAATCATCAGCGTTCTTGTGTTCGGCCCACTGTTAAGGTTCCTATACACTACATGTTTTTTACATTGCACCTGTCAAATTTTAGATAATTCGGTAAAAACATGTAGTTGGTGACCTCAAAAACTTTGCTTGTGTAAAAATACACAAGCAAAAACATAAGACAAATTTTCAATTAGAGCATGTTCTATGTGAAAACATTTATCGACGGTTGAATGTCTCCGATATCATTAGCCGTCCGTTTAAAGTAATTGCATTAGTGATAAATTAATTATTTTTTATCTCATTTTAAAATTTTAATAACAATGATATAAAGTATATAACAAGTGTTGATACAAGCTCCATATTTTGCAGATTAAAAAGAAAAAACTTAAATAAATATTTGTGACGCCGGCACTTCAGTGACGCCGGCACTTCAGTGACGCCGGCACTTCAGTGACGCTGGCACTTCAGCAACGCTTCCAAAGAAATTTCCAGCGGCTTTAATGTTATAATAAAAATAAAACAATTTACTTTCATTCGATTGACGGTAAGAAATTTATTTTCTAAAAATTTGTGAATTGTGCATCAGAATTTAGCCATATGTATAAGGAAATGAAAAAACACTTTCGCCAAAAAAACTAAATTTTAATATTTGAAAATATCAGCTGTTGTAAACAATCATGGCCGATATCACGTGTAATTGTACATACAAGTTGGTGACCAAAAATTAAAAACCGTATGTAAATTAATCAAGTTTGACAGACACAAAAAAAACATGTGAATTGTAAACTTGAAAAAACACAAGCAAAAACATGTAGTGTATTGGTTCCTTTAGCGATTTTTTATAAATATCGTAGACTGTTTTCAGTACAAATAGAATATGGGAATTGTTTTGATTCATCGTATTACAATTTGTTGAAACGTTTGTTTTTGTAATTTCTAAATTTCTATAGTCTTGCCATTATTTTCTTTTTACTAATTATGCAATGAAAAAAAAATTATCAAAAACGTAGCTGTTTTTGTTTTGGCCAAGCATACTATACTATGCAGCGCGATTCTGCTACACAATACGCTCTGATATTACATTTATGCTGCACTGCTTCAGCTTCCAACGTAACGAGAATCCAACGGATTCAAAACGAAATTTTAAGGTTAATAAGATCTGCTCCATGGTACATTAAAAATTCAAATTTACATCGTGATTAAAATATGCCAGTAGTAACTGAAGAAATTGCAAAATACGCATACAAATACTTAAAAAAAAACTCGAGTCCCATCCCAATCCCCTTGCTCGTAACATCTTGAATTTTACTGGAAAAATAGGGACACTATTGTTCTAATACGCAACAAGTGACCAATGCCTAGGACCTTCAATATTCCTGCAACTGTGTGACGTTGTTATTTGACTGACTATGACCTGCGGTTTTGTAATTATATTCAACGTGCTAACTGCTTCAGCCAACGCCAATGTCTGAAGCTAGAAAAAAAAGTTCAAATGAAAATAAAAATTATTATTGTCAATTTAATTTTGTTTGAAGACTTTTATCCCCATTATCTTTAGTTGTCAATAAAATTTGGAGAGTTCTTCTGTAAACATATGAAATCTTTAAACTTTTTTCAAGAATTTTATATTTAAAGTCTACTAATTAGTTTCTTAAGCAAAATCCAAAAGGAAACCCAACAAGAAACAAAAATTTTTCATGTCAATACATTACCGATTTAATGATAAATAAATATAAAATGGTGTTTATATATTTCTCATTTATATCTTCAGAGTTTTTACATAAATACGTTAAGGGTCTTAGGCACAAAAATATTTTTGTTTTATAAAATCTTTACTGACTTAATTTTCATAGCAAATTGTTTTAATAAACTAAAAATATTTTTTTATGAATAAATGATTAAACAGAATTGCGGCATTAACACATTTTCCATACACATTGACACAAAAAAGCAGCCCCAGAAAGTGTTCGAGATAATCTATTTTATTTTGACAGCGTTTTTTCTTATACTCTCACATATAAATAAATATTCTCTCATCAATGCTACCATATATGTAGTGTTTTCATACTGAAAGTTAAAACCTGGTTTTAACGTTAAAACCACAAACAGCTGATTTTGCTTTCACATTGCAAGTTTGTTAAATTCAGGTTTTAACTCACAGGCTGTCTAATAAGTTTGCGCAAAATAAAATAAATGTCCTGCAGAAATGCATGTATTTGTTATTGCATTTTTGCTGCTTTTTAATAACACTTATTGGACAAACTGTACAACAACTGTTTATATTTGTATGAAAATCTGAGATATTTTAACAATGCGCTCTAAAATGGAAATTATTTTATATTTTGTAAATAAATTGTTTTAAATTATGTAACTTCTTATACAGAATGATGAAGTGCTTGGAAATAAAGTTGTTATATATAAAAATTCACAATTCCATTATAAGATAAGAAAATGTTTTCGTTGTTTTCCTTCCAAAATTTTTTTTCCATAATTTATTGTTTATTATTCTGCTGCATCCATTTTTAAGTTGAAAATCTTTCAAGCGCCATCTATTGTTATTCACTGGCATAAACATTATCAGCTGCTACCAGTCATTTTAATTTGGCAGTACTGTATTTAGCACAGCGAAAACAAGACTGTATTTCATAAAATCAACTTAAAACAAATTCAAAAATTGTTTCAAGTTAGTTTTAACAACAACAATTTTTATTAAAACCATGTCAGCGTGAAAATACTAATACTTTCAATAAATTTCATACATTTTGTATTCAAAACTACAAAGAAATATAAGCACAAAAGAAAATAATACCTAATTTACATTAAGCATTTTTTTCATGAAATTATTTAGTTGCATGAAAATTCATTATTTTTCAATGAGAGGCCTGGAGGGGCAAATTATATCAAAAAAATTGTCAAAAATACATCAAAGATTCATTATACGCTCTTTTTTATATAAAATTATCTTCCATTGCGCTGCAATTAGCAGATAGAAAAAGTGGCATGCAACAAAGTTCATGAAATTTCATGAAAAAATGCTTAATGTAAATCAGGTATAAAACAAAAATTAGAGAGCATTTGTAATTGGCTTTGTTAATTTGACAGCGATTTTTCTTGAAGTTAGAGACTCATTCTGTTTGATCATTAAGGCTGTAAGTATTTAAGCCAATTTTAAAATTTTATTATAGGTTTTTTGATAACTTGGTATTAAAACCATTTCTATGTATTCAATAGATTTTTACGACTACTTTCAATTGATATCATTTTGTGTTTATAGTGACCAACATATCAGTGATTGAGTTTGAAGTTATTTTCAGTTACTTTTTTTATTCATTCAATTAAATATTTTCATTGAATTCAGACATATATTATTTATTTATTTTTAACATATTCTACAAAGTAAATTTAGTAGAATATGGTTGCACAAGTATGGACGGAGTAACTAGACCATATGCCCAAGATGTTACTAACAGAATCTTAAAAAGTTTTTATGCCTGAATATACACGACCTATGCCTTTACATAGGAAGAAACTTATTATTATTTGTCAGACATATATATTTTTTAAAATTATTTTATAGGCTAAAAGCCAAAAATTCCACTAATTGGCAGAACAGTTTATTAAGTTTTTTGAAATACTGATGAGAGAAAAGTGCATAATGAAATTATGGCAATTGATGTTTAAAACTATTTTGTAATTTTAACTACTACTCATAACTTTGAATAATCCGAATTTCATTTATGGGTCACAAAATTTTAATAATCAATCTGGGACAAACGCCTCTCGTTTGATATTAGTATTTAAGTCTATCCACGTTCTAATATATATTATTTATATCATGAAAATTTACTTTTTCTTCATGTGTACATTAATATTGCTTTTTAAATACATATTTATTACTCTTTTAATAATGTCTATACTATAACCATTCATTGATTGATTAACATTACAGTTGTATTAAACTAATTTGTTTATTTATTAATGGTCAAGCGTATACAACCAACAACTTGACAGCAAACATGATATTAAATTGTAATCTTCAGCCAAAATAGAAGCACGCGTAAAAAGCAAGTTAAAATAAAAAAAATAAATAAAGTAAAAAATAAAAAAAGTAAAGCTTGATTTCTTCAGCTATTTAATTAAATCGAAATTATCTTCAATGCAAAATTATCAACCATGTTAATAAGTTAGTTAATTGCAATTAGAAAATATAAGAGCAATCGGAAATTAGTTGTATTAACTAAATAATCGATTAGTCGTATAATAATTTGTTTAATGGCTGTAAGCCTACAGAGTTTAATTTTGAAGCTCGTGGTTCAAATGTACCACAGTACTTCACGAAACACTTTATTACAAAAAAAAAAGAAAAAAAAAAACAGAACCTTTAAGGAAAAGGAAATAGGAGTGCTTCATAGTTGGCGAATGTTGTGAAAAACAATAACTCTTAGGTTGCTAAAGGAAGGTAATTAAAATTTTAAAGCGAGCGTTAAGCATTTGATGATTTGATTTGATGATTTGTAATTTGAACAAAATATGACAGAAGAAACGAAAATGTACAAAATAATATTTAAAAAAAAGCAATGTGAGTCCGATCACAGAGGAGATGTGTAAACATCTAGTAATGAAAATTTTTTTTTAAGTTGGAAGTACTTATGCTTTTAGTATCTTTTTTTAAATTAATTAATTAAAAGTATCAAAACTTTCAATATTGTAAATACATATGAATTTGTTGGTTTTTGTTTGTTTTATTAAACTTATTTGGTTAGTAAATGTGCACACTGCAGTATATGTATATGTACTGCATTCAAAATTGCAGTAAGCAGTAAATTTACTGATTACTAAAACAATTCAGTACAATTTTACTGCTAATGAAATTTAATTTGCATTACCAGTAAAATCGTAGGGCCGTAATCATAATAAAATTGTAGCAAGTGGCAAAGTTTTTTCATTCAAATTTTGAAACTTTTGTACGAAAAACATTTAGCCACTTGGTAGCATTTCATTATGAATACGGGCATTACTGATTACTGAAAATTCAATGCACCTCAAATCATTTAGGCAATTTATAAAAATTTACTTTTTAAACATTTTTTATTGTTTTTACTGAAACTTTAGTGGTACTGCAGTGCTCATCTATGGTAAATGCCTTTACTTTTACTTTTTAATTTTTAATTCCTGTTGTTCATCGTTTAGTTGTTGCTGTTCTTGTTGTTGTGTACGCTTGCAATTAAAATAAATTCAGTAAATTGCGACTTTGACTCGCGCACATTCGGTTTTGATCATTATTTTTGTATTTAGATTTCTTCCTTTTTTAAGTTTTTTCAGTTTAAACGATTTTTGTCTTCAGTTTTATCGCTTTTTTCTCGTTTTGGCGTTTTTTTTTCACTTTTTGGGTTTTTTTAATTTTCGCAATTTTTTCCATTTTGGCGACTTTTTTCTGTTTTTTTGGGGTTTTCATTTTGGCGATTTTTTCTGTTTTTGGGGTTTTTTTATTTAGGCGATTTTTCCATTTTGGCGATTTTTTTGTTTAAGGATTTTTTTCATTTTTGCAATTTTTCCGGTTTTTCGCGATTTATTTTAGTCCTAGAGATTTTTTTAATATGGTGCTTTTTTCGTTTTGGCGATTTTTTTTTGTTTTTTGCGATTTTTTTATATTTGGCGATTTTATATTTTATTGATTTTTTAGTTTTACCGTTTTTGAAAATTTCAAGAGTTTTCCTCTTACGGTTTCCAAGATATAGCAAGTTGTCAAAATTACAATGTAAAAATTGCATTAACTAATGGAACACCCATTGATTTAAATTTTTTAAATTTAGTGTTAATTGTTGTAGTCTGTATAAAAATACACTAACTTTTAAAATTTCAAGTGTATATATGTACATACAATTGTTTGTATATTACATGGGATTTTAACATTTTTCGTTGCTCGTCTTGGAACACCCTTTAATTTTTAACTCTCATGTATTTGTTGTTGTAGTGGCCAAATGTCTACACATTGTGCCCAAATTTCAAGTCCGTAGCTCTTACGGTTCATTTTCACCTTTGGTGTACGGAAATATACAGAAAAATAACCGGCGGCGGCGCACCTTCACCTTCGAGCCGGTCGACTTGTTTCTCTGCTTGGTATTGCTTCTTTCAAACACTAATACACTCATACATAGCTCACACCGATTTGACAATGCTGTGAAAGAAAAGCAAAGAATTCTCAGCAATGAAATCAAAGTCAAAAGATTTTTATCCCCTAGCGTATAGATGTTTACACATCAAAAAAAAAAAAAAAAAAACAAAGAGACAAAAGTTGTTTCATTATTATTTTTTAAATGATTAAATAAACAGAAGCGTGCCGTTGCCACTTAGTATTTGTAACAAGCAAAAGTAGACGGTATCCACACCGATGTTGCAACAATACAAAAATTATGTTATATTAAATTATATTAGCCCAATTCACAAACTTCTTCAAATGGTCTTGCATCGTAGGATGTGCAAATGGTTACTATATTGATACTCACCACTTAAGAATTCTTAGTGGTGAGTACGAATATACTATACCATTTTGCACATAATACGGTGCAAGACTATTTGCACAAGTTTGTGAATTGGGCTAATATATTGAAAACATTCAAAACTTATTTTATCGTTTAGTTAGAATTAAGTATCCGGAACCTTATCACTAAGTTGTAACATTGACCATTTACATTTGAATGAATATATGTAAATGAAATAATTTCTATTTTTTTCTTCAAATTTTAATTAACACTAAGAGTGCACTTTTTCATTTTAAAATAAAAACAAGTATTTTATGACAGAGTTGTGATATTTTTATTGTATTGTACAGAAGACATGTTCCGATTAAGTATGGAATAAAATATCTGGCAAATGTCCCCCACGGCTCCGATGACAGGCCATTACTCTTTTCATGAAATTTTTTATGGCTTTTGCACAGAGATTTGGCTGTATCTCACCGATGACGCGTTGGATTTCCGATTTGAGCTCAGGAATTGTTTCGGGCTTATTCGCATAAGACCGAGATTTCACAAAACCCCAAAGAAAAAAATGGCTCGGCGATAAATCGCACGATCTTGGTGACCAGTTGATATTAGAATTTCGTGAGATAATGTGTTCTGGAAATCGTTGCTGCAATAAGACGATTGTTTCATGCGCGGTGTGGCAGGTTGCGCCGTCCTGCTGAAACCAGATTCATGCCGTCCAGTTGAGGCCACTAGAAAAGAAAATGCTACAAAACTAACTAATAACTAATTTACATCAAGCATTTTTCATGAAATTAATAGGATGTAAATTTTTTAATTTGTCAAAAGTAGGCCTGTAACTGGATTCAGTAACTTTTATTACGATAATCGTGTCGCTGTAATAAATACAACGAAAATTTATCAGCTCTGCTATTCAGTAACATATTTTAACGATATTCGCTGTAGGTTGGAGGAAAACAAAATAAAGTCAGAATCTCAAATTCATTAAGTTTTTCTATATCATTCTTTGTGCTTTTCGCTTATTTTTACATTTTCTTTGCAGATATACTACATAATATTGAATTAAATGGTGATTAAGATAAAGTTGGAGACTATCGTAAAATATAAATTACGGAATCACATTATCGTTACCGCAAACGAATAAATATGTCGATAAATATTACGATTTTTGGCTCTAAAAAAGTTACAGAATTCAGGTACTGGAGAAGCAACTAATATTAATAAAGTTGCACAAAAATGCTTGAGATATTAAAGCTACGTCACTGTTTATAAAGGGTGTCCCAACAAGAACGCAAGATTTAAATTTGGCGCCATTCGAAGTATCATTGTTTGCCATTTGAACAATTGTTATTGTTTGATAGTAGAAGGTACGAGGTTAGTAAAAATGGAGCGCTACACGAATGAACAACGCATTCTCATTGTGAAATTGTTTTACCAAAATGGTGAAAGTTTTGCGGCTACAGTTCGCAAATTGCGATCAATTTGATGACTTCGTCAATAGGCAGAATTGTCGTATTTGGGGTGAGGAAAATCCTCGAGTGATTCACGAGAAGCAAATGCATCCTCAACGTGTCACTGTGTGGTGTGGATTTTGGGCTGGAGGAATCATTGGACCTTTTTTTTATGAAAATGAGGCAGATCAAGCGCAAAGTCAATGGTGTTCGGTATCGTGAAATGATAACCAGTTTTTTCGTACGTAGAATTGAAAAAATGAATGTGGAGGGCATGTGGTTTTAACCAGACGGCGCCACATGTCATACAGCCAGAGAAACAATTCAATTGCTACATCAGTCATTTCCCGGTCGTCTTGTTTCGCGTTTTGTAGACCAGAATTGGCCGCCTAGATCGTGCGATTTAACACCATTAGACTTTTTTTTTGGGGTTTTTTAAAGTCGATGGTTTACGCGAATAAGCTGACGACGACTCAAGACTTAAAAGAGGAAATTGGATGCTGCATTTATAAAATACCGCAGCATTTATGAGAGTGGCGTTGGCTGAAGTAGTTAGCACGTTGACTACAAAACTGAAGATCCTGGGTTCAATTCCTGTATCCGACAGTCATTAAAAAAAATAACAACACCACGCATTTTTCTGATGTGCATTAGAGTCCCTTTGCATCGGTTGTTGTAGGAAAGTTCAAGTGATGAATGCATAGTCACTGGTCACTGAACTATACCGACTTCAGCAGATGCTAATCCTAATGTAACAACAGAGCGCCCTCCTTCATCGGTATTGTGTAGCAAAATCATCGGCGAAGTAAAATAACCAATCAAATGGTTACTAAACACAGCTTTAAAAATTTAATACGCCTCATTTAACACCAAAAGGCGCTGCAACACTGCATTATTAAAAAGCGTGCAAAAGCAGAGTTGTAAAAAGAATGAAGCTTTCTTCTATCTCTTCCTTCACCACCTGTCTTCTATCACTATCCCTTTCCTAAAAGAAGGTAACACCTAGTAATAGTAGTAGGCATAATTTGCCTGAGTGTTACTTCTGTTTAAAAAAAATAAAATAAAATAAAACGGCCATTGAAAATTTCATTAAAAGATCGCGTGTGTGCCAGCAAAGCCGCGGCGGCCATCTGCCCGATTTGTTGTTCCATACATAACCTCATTTTGTATACTTTACGATATAATAAAGTTTCACGATTTTTTTTTAAATATCTGTGTTTTATTTAAAATTTAAATCTTGCGTTCTTGTTGGGACACCCTTTATATGACTATCTTCCATAGCGCTGCAATTGGCAAATAGAAATAGTTTCGTGCAACAAATTTTACAAAAAGAATGCATTATGAAAATTAGGTACAACATGAAAGAAAATCTTGATTACATCGATTCGTTTGTGGCTCAAAGTAAAAAATTTAAACAAGTGTTTGTTTGTCTAAGAGCCAAACATTTTCAAAATGTTTTCACATAAATGCTGTGCGATAAAAAATTCGATGGCCAATGAAATCTTAGATTGGTTCTGTCATCGGTAGCCAGCGAAGATCGAGTGAAATGCATAATAGTGGACTGAATTACAGAGAAATTTAATTAATATGACTAACGCTTGTAAATTAAATAACAAAGGCCGCTTTGCCTTCATAAAACGCATGCGTGTATATGCATGTGTGTTGTGTCAGTTAAATTTCAGCTTTATGTAGTAATTTTTCAATGGACATAGAATTCGTGAATTGTTGCAATGCACGGTATCATAGTATACTGAATGCTTATTGTTGCTCTTCGAAAGATAAAAGAACTATTAGACAGTTTAATCCTATGCACTAGTGCACTTATTTTGTCGGTTATAAAATAGTTTTGAAAAACGTCAGAATCACTTTCGACAGTATTTACATTGAGGGGCGAAACCCTGTTAAGAGGCTATTCACATATTATGTGGCGCTTCGCAAATAGCGCCAGGTAATGTCCTCTAAGTGAGTCAACTCACTGTACTTTGTAAGTATGCTCAAAGATTTAAAATTCTTTTTTCAAAATGCCATTTACTCTCTGTCGTATTTTTAACCCCCGACTAAAAAAAAGGGATGTTATAAGTTTGTAGTGTGTGTCTGTGTGTCTGTCCGTGTCAACGTACAGGCCAAACGGCTGGACCGATTTTCATTTTTCTGTTTGAAAGATGACTTGATCGATAGGGTTCTTAGCTATATTTGAAGAAAATCCGTCCAGCCGTTTAGAAGATATAACATCTTTTCTGAAAAAAGTCGGGGGGTTTTTAAAATTTTTAATTTTTGTTATTCCTATGTTCGTGTATAATAGTCGTGTTGCCCAGGGTTGTCAGATTTTTTCCAACATATTTCGCTAAATTGATTTTAAAGTTCGCCAAAAGTCGCCAAAAATCAGTTTTATGTAGTTTTTCTTAGTAAATATTTGATATTAAATTTGTTTTTATATAACACTTTTTTAATATAAATTTTTATAAAATGATCGTACCAAAACGCAAAGAAAATAGTATATGGTTGTAGAATGGTTGAGAAAACAATATTATGTTCTCTGAAACAAATGTGTGGTCGTCGAAAACTAGTTATTATTATTTTAAACATTTATTTCGTTACGCTATACAGAGTAATGTTTGAATTTAATAATTACATTATCACATCCATAGAAAAGTGTGATATGGTTAGAGTTTAACAATATAGTTTGGTTAAAAACGTATGACTACAACATAATTTGTATTATTATTTAAAAATAATATGATGTAAATAACAATATAATGTTATCCAAAACCATACTATGTTAAGTTTAAAAAAAAAATCTTTTTCAGAAACATCTGTCAGTTCAGCATTTCGTTTGTAAGCTATCGGTAGTGTTAAACAAATGAATAAAGAAATAAAGTATAAACAAAAGGGTAGACCAATAAAAATGTATAAACATTTTTGTATCTCTTTATACAGACATGTCTGTATGTCGTGCAAGTATACATTTCTATATAAACATTTTATTTCAAACACATTAATTTATTTTTATTTCGAATTTAACGCACAGCTGTTTCTACAATAAATATATGATTAAAAAATAAAATAGTATTATTATATTAAATAATACTGTGGTCGTATTTAACAATATTAATATAATATAAGAACATGGTATGGTGAGTCTCAATTATATTTTAGTCACATCTAACAATAGTGTTGTCATATTTACAATACTAAGATTAGGTGTAACAAAGTTCATTGTTTTTGTAGATAATATTATTATTAACTCAGATAGTAATATTATTAAAGTTTGCAATAATATGATTTGACTGCAACCATATAATTCAATCATAGTATGTTGCTGTTTGATTATGTTTACCTCCACCATATTTTTTCTTTGCGTGAAAATTTATCAGAAAATCGCCAAAATTAGAAATAAAACCGCCAGAAATTGTTTCTAGTAAATTTTTCTTATCCCAACTCAAAACGCATTAATGACTATAGTTAATACAAGAAAAATCATCATATTCATTGTTTTACGTTCTTGCAGACTAGTTTTGGTAGGATTTATTTTTGAAACTAATTTTCCTGAATTAGAAAAATTTTCAAGTTCAATTTTGTTAAAAAAATACTCTTAAGCCTGGAGCACACGATTGGCACAATGTACCAATTTTCGTCGGCTCACTGCATTAAAGTCATAAGTAATAAGTCAAAATGACATTATTACTTAATTAATTCTTGAATAAATCTATATGGCTTTATCATTAATGCAGTGTGATGCAGTTATGTAATTATATTTCAATTAGTTGAGAAATAAGGCAAATTTACCTTGTTACTTATGCATTTATTTCAGTGAGCCGACGAAAATTGGGACATTGTGCAAATCGTGTGATTCAAGCCTTAGTCATAATAATCCCCAATAAATTTATTTATCGCCAACAAATTTATACATATATATCGCCAGAAAAATCGCCATGTTGCCAAACCAAAAATTTGGACACCAAACAAGTTGAAAAACGTCACTTTTGGCGAGAAATCGCCATATTTGACAGCCCTGGTGTTGCCCATTTGCCTCATATTTTTATTATGTTTGACAAATTTTGGAAAGTTTCGTCGACAGTAGTGAAAGAATGAGTAAAAGCCGATAGTATATCAAATATACTCTAGTAATTTTACTGGGCCTCAGAAGGGTCATCAGAATAAAATGCAATGATTGAGAGTAATTCCCACTACAAGTATATTTTGCTTGCCTTCTCTAACAGAATCATTCTTTAGGACCCTACTCTATTTTTCGTGAGTACTATGTTATCTGAAAAAAAAACATTCACAAAATTTCGCTGCCCCTTAATGTATTTTCAAACTTCTGCTAAGACATCTTAGGTCCTTAGGTTTTCTGCTACTCCTTGCCTTCTTATTAAATTTTAAATATATGATGGATGCCATTATGAAAATATCAATATCGTATATAAAACTTTATGTTTGCCAACACCCAAAAAGTAAATTTTTTTATATATCTTCTTTTTTGTTGTTGTGCAAGTATGTATGTATATTGTGCCAAAGAGGTTTTATATTCATAAATATATACCTAAAATGAAATGTAAGTATGTATGTATGTATGTACTCGTATGCATACTTTTTTATATGCATAAAATTTTTATGTATAAAATACAAATTTTATTTTCCAACATTCGTTCGCATGACTAAAATCCATAAAAAATACAAGTCATATTGAAAAATTTTATACATTTATAGTATAAGCAGCGAAAAAATCCATTTTGAAAATTCATTTTTAGAGTGTCTTTAATATAACACACGCTCGTCGGCCGTCTGTGCTGGAGAAGAAACTTCAATGATGGCGGTAGAAAAACATGCGCAAATTTTATTTATTTTTTTCTTTCAGTTTGAACTCCCCATCGAGATAATAAAACTTGGTTGCTTTTTAGTTTGTTGTTTTTGCTGTTGTTGCCTGGCTATTGGGGGGTTGTTTCCAGACTTGTATTTATAAATCGTATTCACTGTTCAATATTCTTTAAGGTGCCTGCTGCTATTCACATTTTTAACTTTGATTTTGTTTCGCTGATAAAAATGAAAAGCAAAATGTTGCCTGTCTGACTGGAGTTTGCCTGTTTTAATTTTTGTTATTGTAAATATATTTTTTAATGTACATATGTATATAATTTTTTTTTTAATTTTTCTTATTTTTGTTCGGAAAAATAAACAGATTTTGTTCTTGCGCACATAAAAACTGTTTAAAAGATATTTTTTAAACATAAATTCATACTGGTATTATCTTGAACGAGGGTCATGTTGGGAGTTAAATGTTAAATACTTGCATACAATTGGGGTATTCACAAGGGTGTCCTAAGTGTCATAAAGTCATAAAGTCCTAACATTTTAAACCAGTTTAAAACTATTTTTATTTTCTTTCATATAAAAGGAGTACTATATTAATACAATTCTTCACTCTATGTATTTGTTACTGTCATAACTAATTATTTTGCTTTTTACTTTTCTTTTCGACAAAATGTCCATTTACGTTTAAATACGTGGCGTTGCAAAAAATATAAAAATTCGCAAGGGATTAAAATAATGGAAACAATATCCTAAAGCTAATTATATAGACCGCAAAAAAAGTAATAAATCGAGTATAGACTTACAGCATATAAATCGCGAACACTTGCAAAAATGCGAATATCTTCTAAACATTTCCAAAGCCTCAAAAACTGTAAACGAGCAAACTCAGTAGATTTTATGAATCAAAAATTATCTCATGTGCAAAAAATTTGCGAAAATTCGCGAATAATTTTTTAATTGAAAAAAATTTAAAATTTATTTAAAAAAATGCTTAAATTGTAAGGAATGCAGAAAACTTTTAAAAATCCGCAATTACGAAAATTCGCAAAAACTTGGTGACATCAAAAATATATTAAAGTCTGATACTTAATAAAAAAAAGTTTACAAGTGTTAAAAAAATAAAGAATTGGGAACAATTACTTTTATTGCAAAAATTTGCAACAAATTGCAAAAATTGTAAACAAGCTCCAAAATTACTTACCTAAAGATCTAAGAAATTCAAAAAATCGCAGAAAATTGGCAAAATTATGAAAATTCGCACAAATAGATAGATGTATTAAAAATCAGTAAAATGGTAAAAAGGCAAGCCCTAAAATATCACATAAATACTTAAAGATATAAGAAATTCCAAAAAATCGGAAAAATTCGCGAAAATGAAAATTTGCAAAAACTTGCTAATACCAAAATGATAGCAAAGTGTGATATAAACTAAAAGTCGTCAAATGTGTAAAAAAGGCAAAAACTGCAACAACCAAAATACTTCAATCAGACAATGATGTGTCTTGATTCAATCCTATTTTGTTAAAATTACACACAAGAGCAATAAGCTTTATCAAAAATTACCTGATCGCAAAACTTAAGAAAATTTGCAAATAAATTCCAAAGCCTTAAAATTTTAAAAGGTCAAATGCTCGAAAAAATTTTGTTTTACAAATTGCAAAAATTCGCAAATAATTATCGGAAACAGATAGAAGCCGTTAAATAATTTTCTCATAATTTTGCATATTCGTACCAAATATTATTTAATTTTTGTAATATTTTTTCTCATTTGTTTTGTATCATATTGTTTATGTTTCAACTAACACAGCTCACAGCAGTCGCATTTTAAACTAGTTTAAAAATTTAGAACATTATGACGTTATGACTTTAACACTACCGTGTGAATACCCCAAATATATGAGCACTAATTATTTAACATTGCTTTTAATTTCTAATAAAAGTATTGGTCAGTAGGACCATATAATAATCATTGGCTGGTAGGACTATGCAAACGCATGCATTCAATAAGACGCGATTTTCACCGATAATAATTATTTGCATATTAATTTTCTTGTGTTAATATAATTAAAAGTTTAATTGAAATTGCTAACTTAAATTTTCTTTTTAATTAAATTTTTTGTTTTAAAGGGTTTTTTTTTATAGAGTGACACAAGTATAAATCATAATCCCCCATATTGTGAATGGCGTCGTCGACGTCACATCAAGACGACAGTAAATATTGTCACTTGTCTATTCTTTGTCGACAACAATTGACGAATATTAACATGCTGCATTAATTTACAAAGCCTTAGAGATCGTCAATAAGAGCCAATTGTTGCTGACAAAGAGTAGACAAGTGACAATATTTACTATCGCCTTGATGTGACGTCGACGACGCCATTCACAATATGGGGGAATAAAACAAGGAAATATATTTTTAATATAAATGAAACGGGCTTTATTGGAAATAAAATTGTATAAAATTAATGCTTAAATATGACTTCCGTCATGTGTCCGCCACGGCTGATGCGTTGAAGGCGCAACCTGAAATGCCAATTTTCAACAACTTTTCGATTATGACCATCATCCGTTTTGAAGACATATGGGCCAATGACTCCGCCAGTCCATAAAGCGCACTAAACAGTAATTTTCTATGGATGTAATGGTGTTTTGACAAAAGCTTGTGGATTCTCCTCGCTCCAAATACGACAATTCTGCTCATTAACGTACCCATTCAACCATCGGAAAATAAAATTTTGAATGGAATTTCAAAATCAATATCAATTTGTTCCTCAGCCCATTCTCCGAATTGGCAACGCATATGATGGTCCTTTGGCTTTAATTCCTGCATAAGTTGAATCTTGTAAGCCAATAAGAGCCAATCTTCCATAAAGTGGAGCGACACAAACCCAGTTGCTGAGAACGGCGACGAATGGATTGATTAGGATCATCTTCAATGATTTCCTCTACAGCGGCTACAGCTTCTTAAGTGCGAAGTGTGCGGTGTCTTACAAGATGCACATTTCAGTAACAGTAAATGTGGTCCAAAAGAGATCTATTGTTCGTCGAATTAGCCGCTCTGCAGGACGATTATGTACGCCATAAAATAAAAGAAGTGTACGATGATTTTGACAAATAGAGCAATTATTTTGATTAAAAATTTCAACAGTTTGCACGTGTTGCTGTGGTGTAAGTTGATTCATAATGAAATTTCAAAGCAAACTAAACAAAAAGCAAATATTAGCTGTCAAATGGGTGCTCACATAAAGCAGTGATGCCAACTCAAAGTTGTGACATTCTATAAAAAAAAGCCTATACATATACATACATATATGTATATGTATGTATAGCCAGAATTCGTACTGTTGGAAAACATTTTTTAATTAATTTTTTTGTTGTATCAACAATTTGTATTGTTGGAAACAGAGGTTTGTTAATTAAAAATTTTTAATATATAAAAAAAATTTATTGTTAAAAAAGTAGAAGATTTTATGTAACGTTTTAATATCTGAGGTTTCCATTAATAACAGTATGTATCCAAAAATAATATTAATTTAAATAAAGGAGCCAAAGCCAGTTATTTTTAAAGCTTCTGTTATGACTAGAAAAGACAAAAATAAACACACAAGTAATTATGATTTCTTATTAAGTAAACAAACATAAAAAAGACACCCGTTTAGAGCTATGCTGCTTAGCTATATAAAACAAAATGTCATGTCTTAAATACTAATGCAATAAAATTATATTATATGATGATGTCAAATTCTCTGCAAATATTTCAAAACGTTTCCATTTATTTCCCATTTTTTTTCTTTTCTAAATGCGTACGATTAAATTAATATATTGTTTGTGCTCATGGGCAAAAAGAATACAAAAACAAATTTTGCAATCGTTCTCATTTTTTTAATGTTTTGTTTTTATTTTACTCACTTCAAATAACGAAATAAAACAAAATCAAACGTTTTGTTTCGTTTATTTTTGTACTCTGCTTTTAAGTAGAAAGAAATCAAGACAAAACTAAATTTATAACTGTAATAGTGTCGATTA